>OZ010797.1:184744566-186063316 GCA_963932465.1 Maratus speciosus | reverse complement strand
TTTCACAACCCTTAAAAGAGGCCGGATGTTGCAACCCGCAGTTACAACAGTTCGGCGGCGGTTTTTCGATTTTTTCATCATTTTCATCTGCAGTTAGGTTTTTTCTTGGGCATTCGGGACTTTTATGCGCCCCCCCCCCCCCACATCCTACACACTTCGGGTCCATAAAGCAATATGTGCAAATGTGGAAAAAACCTTGGCAATTCCAACATTGCACTGCTTTATGGGGGGCCCTATAATTTTCTACTTCTATGTGAATTTTGAAAAGTTCTCTTAAATTTAGAATTTCTTTAGTTTTTTCGTTTTTTGTGAGGTGAACTAGAAACAGGGGGAGGACTCTTTTGTCAACCCTGCTGGTCATTTGCACTACTTTTTTGGGTTCAAACCCTTTATTAGTAAGTTCTTCCTGAATATTGTCAAATTTGCAATTTTTGGGAGTCCCCTAATAACGTATTTAAGGGGTGTGGTGGTATCTGGGACCACAAAAAAACTGTTGTTTACGCTCACTTAAAAAAT
Source organism: Maratus speciosus (assembly GCA_963932465.1). Lineage (NCBI taxonomy): Eukaryota > Metazoa > Arthropoda > Arachnida > Araneae > Salticidae > Maratus > Maratus speciosus. The sequence goes on along the minus strand of OZ010797.1, from coordinate 186,062,800 downwards.
CAATAATTTTCTTTTTTTAATTTTGATCTTTCGGGAAAATTTTTAAATCATCACTAGCAATTTTTACAAAGAAAGTAGAATCACAGTCTCTCTCGACTGTTGCGGCAAAGTTTTCAAGATTTTGAATGTTTTTGACTATAATAGGCTTCGGTTCTTTATTTTTCTTATCATTTTTGGTAAGCTTTTTATTTTCCTCAATTAATTTTGAATATGCTTCGATATTATCGTTTTTGTTTAAGGGATTTTCTTCAAAATACGACACTTCAGAGGGCGCAGGCTCCGAATCAACTAAAGCAGATCCCTCACTTTCGGATTGGCTGTAGGTATCTTCTTTTATATTTTCAGTATTTCTTGCCTAACAGGCTTAATAGTGTTGTCACTTGAGGGGCTTCCGAGTTGACATCAACTTTACGCCCAGGCTATGTATGATTGTCTTATTATATGTGAGCCATTGGGGATAAAAAGGTCTAACTGTAGTTATAAAAACAACTATAAAATTTTAATATAATAAAGATGAAAAAGTAAAAATTACTTTTAAAGAAAAGTGGTATTGTAAAGTTAAATATTAAGAAATTAACAGGTAAAGAAGTATTCCTTGCCTCAGAAAAGTTATTACTTTATACTTAAACTCGCGCATAAATTTTCCGGTACAAACTTTAACTTTAAAACGAAGGAAAAAATTCATGGAATTTAGAAAATAATATGACTTATGTTTGAATTTAATTTCGACTTTAACCCTTTCAGGCGCAAGGTACTTGTACTCATTAAACGTTGAAATAATTGAATGACACCAGTATTTAGAAGAATATTTATTTGTAAACAAGTAAAAGTATATTTTCGCGTACTCAATAAAAGTGAAATTTTCATTAAAAAATTCGGGTGCCAATGTGGATATTAGGGATTAAAATTATGTGTTGCCATAGCGGTACCACCGGTTAAGTAAAACTCAAGTAATATTTATCGCTGTAAATTTCGGTTATTACTCTTTGGTTCAATTTAAACTATAGATATACAGTGAATAATATAATTAATTAATCCAATTTATATATTTTGAAGATTTTTAATGATGATAAAATTTAAAATCCGAAATTATATTTTTACAGGGCATTTTGCTAATTTCTTTTCTTTTTCTTCTTTTTTGTAGTTTAACCCTTAAATGCGCGATTTTTTATTTTGTTTCGAAAATATTATATATTATTCTATGAAAGGTTTATTACACAGGAAAAATAATGAAAAAAAAATCAGAAATACATTTTTCATATAATGCGCCAATCTTTTCTTCTTTTGCACATCTGCAATATAAGTAAAAACGACTGTCGTGTGGCTGATTTACGGTAAAATAATGCAAATTAGTAAATACTTCAATAAGTATGCCTCCAAATACCTTATTTTATATAATTATTTATTTTATAAAACTTAATTTTTAACCCTTTAATTCCCATGATAGAATACGTTCCAGAAATTACGTAATTCAGAGAATCTGACTTTACAACAGAAAGTTTCATGGTTCATTACGCTTTACTAAATACGTTACTGAATGTTTGTCTTTTAATTAAAGCAAATATTGCTATTTTAATTTTCTGGTGTGGACTAGGTATATGCGAATAAAAAAAAATCTATTAAATTAAAAACAGTGTTGTTTGCATATATGCAAAGCTGCACACCAAAGTGTTAAGTTGTACAACTATTCTGAATAGCTTTAATGTTATTTTGCTTTCTATGATAAATAAAGGGTGCTTAAATTAGCTGGACAAAAAGAATGGTTTATTACGCTCAGTTTTACAGACTAACATCAAAGAACATATGATTACAATACAATGAAACAACCAAAACTTTTTTTTTCAAAAGTTCGATGTAGTTGCCCTTCGTTTTCTATAGTCCACAGTGAAGCAGCTTGGACGGGAGTTTACAGGCACTGCCACTACTTCTTTTTACGAGTTTTTCCCGCTTTTTAGGTAGCTTTCATTACAAAAAGCTACCTATTGCAGCCGTTCGGAGGAAAGCGATTTAAAAAAAAATTTTGGTATATTTTCATCGATCATGACCCCCAGACCCCGAAACCACCCTCCGTTCAAAATTGATATATATATATATATATACATATATATATATATATATATATATATATATCTGACCTTTGTCATACTGTAACTCTCGTATTTATGAGCCGATTTGGATGTAATTCGGTGTGTACATAGTACATACCAATGTCTCGACCGAGTTCGTTGGCCAGCTTCATCCGCCATTTTTTTTCAAAATGGCGGCCATTTAAAAATTTAAAAAAAATTTAAAATTTGAAATGTGGTACCAAAATATTTAAAATGGAAACATATTTTTTTCTTATGTATTTGACCTTTATACAAAGACTCCGAAGCAGTTTTTGTTTCGTCTATATCTTAAAAAATGGCTGAGTTATAGCATATTGAATTTCTAGCATGGCTGACATTTTGAAACGTCCTGAATTTTGTCACGCGATAAAAGGCGTATTTATGAACCGATTTGGATGTAACTTCGTTTATACATAGTACATACCAATGTCTGGACCGAGTTCGTTGGCCAGCTACATCCGCCATCTTGTTTAAAAATGGCGGCCATTTAAATTTTTAAGAAAAATTTAAATTTGAAATGTGGTACCAAAAAACTGAAAATTGAAAAAATATTTTTTTCTTATGTGTTTGACATTGATAAAAAGATTCGGGAGCAGTTTTTGTTTCGCCTACATCTTAAAAAAAGGCTGAGTTATAGCATTTTGAATTTCTAGCGTGGGTGACATTTTGAAACGTCCTGATTTTTGTCACGTGATAAGAGGCGTATTTATGAACCGATTTGGATGTACCTTGGCGTGTATATAGTACATACAAATATCTCGACCGAGCTCGTTGGCCAGCTTCATCCGCCATCTAGTTTCAAAATGGCAGCCATTTAAATTTTTTTTTAATTTAAAATTTAAAATGAGATACCAAAAAATTAGAAAATGAAAAAGATTTTTTTCGTATGTGTTTTACCTTAATACAAAGATTCCGAAACAGGTTTTGTTTCGTCTATATCTAAAAAATGGCTGAGTTATAGCATTTTGAATTTCTATTGTGGCTGACATTTTAAAACGACCTGATTTTTGTCACGCGATAACAGGCGTATTTATGAACCGATTTGGATGAACTTGGTCTGTCTCTGTACATAGTACATACCAATGACTCGACCGAGTTCGTTGGCCAGCTTCATTCGCCATCTTGTTTCAAAAGGGTTGCCATTTAAAAAAAAATAATTTAAGGTGTTAAAAAATTGGAAAGTGAAAAAGATTTTTTTATGTGTTTGGCCTTGATACAAAGATTCTGGAGCAGTTTTTGTTTTTGAAAATTTGTTCTTTTGTTTATATCTTAAAAAATGGTTGAATTATAGCACTTTGAATTTCTAGCATGGCTAACAATTTGAAACGATCTTGTATTTGTCACGCGATAACACACGTATTCGCCTATTTCGATGTGAGAAGGCATGTGGATAGTATACATCAATATCTCGACCAAGTTCGCTGGCCAGCTTCATCAACCATCTTGTTTCAAAATGGCGGCCATCAAATTAAAAAAAATTATATTTAAAGTGAGGTTAAAAAAAAATTAGATATTGAAAAACGCTTCTTTCTTAAGTATTTGACCTTGATATAAAGATTCAGGAGCATTTTTTGTTTGTCTTTATCTTAAAAAATGGCTCAGATATAGCAGTTTCAATTTCTAATGTGGGTGACATTTTGAAAAATCTGATTTTTTGCTTGCGACAGCACTCGTATATATCAACCGATTCCGATGTGAGTGAGCATGTGCACAGCAATTACTAAGGTCTCGACCAAGTTTACTGGTTAGCCTCATCCACCATGTTGTCTTAAAATGGCAGGCACTTTAAGAAATCGCCGAATTTGGCAGCCAAATATAAGTGACTTTAAATAAAAGCAGCTTGGATAAATCTGACTAATTTCGCGAAATTCTCATTCATAATGATTTAGTATTGATAAAAATTAGTATTGAATCTCCTATATTCGGTTTCAACTAAATTGAGCTTCGTGTGTTTGAATAATATAAGCTGGCTTTTTTAAAATAAGGAAAATGAAAGCTACCTCTTCCTCCCGGCACTGGCCGGAAAGACTTTTTAAATCGAAATATGTCTGCCATTAACCCTTTATGTACTGAATTATGAATTCGAGAACATTTTACCTTCTAAAGCATTTAACACTTTCAGGGGCAAAATAAGTGGAAGCTTTACTTCACATACTTGTTCACTCTACCTTTGAGCCAACCAAATAATGGCAAAGACCCTGAATCCCTGGCAGAAAAACGTCCTCCACCATCAAACTCAACCCCAGCCGCCGAAACAGACCCGGAAACAGCGACAAATAATAAAACTAAATAGTCACAAAAATATGGCATACTCTGCCTAGCAAATAAAATACAAAAATTAAAGCCATGTACAAGTTTTAACATATGACTGTAACCCTACTTACTATAAAATAAAAATAAAGCTAAAACTAAGACTGAATGAAACTGAAATTTTTTTTAAGTTATTTTCAGTTACAAATGACTATATAAATATATCTTAAAACTAAGTACGATTTACACTAATAATCAAGACAAGATAAAACATTAAGCCAATAAAACAGACATTTTAGGTCAGTTCAAGTTACAAAAGACCATCAGACCCTGAAAGTCCAGAAACAACTCAAAAATACGTGAAGGCAGAAAGATTAGCAAAGCACTATGTGGATAACAGTCCGGCAAAAGACCACCAAAAATTCTTTAATTACACCAAAATATTCAAAATCTGTACTTTATGAATCAATACAATTTATTCAGTTCATTATAAATAACTATCAGTTTATAATAATTCGATCTCAGCAAGAGAACATTTTGCAAATTCCAAGACAGAGTTAAAGAACAGAGGCATCAGAGGACACTTGCCGAAAATAAAATGCTTAACGTCGCCGACGTTACCGCAATCACACTTATCTGTTGGACACTTGCCAATCTTAAATAAATACACTGGAAAAGCACCATGCGAGGAAATGAAATAGGCTACTACCCTTGAATAACACAAATAAGAAATGTCCGGTGAACGCAAGATGAGGAAGGTATCCCTACCCTTTTCACTAATTTTCCAATCATTAGTCCATCTCGTGATAATGTTACTCTTATAAAAACGCTTGACGAAGGAAACAAGGATTCAACCTCTTATCAAACTCATTATCCAGAATAACAGACTTTGCCAGATAGTCTGCCCTTTCGTTACCAGCAAGGCCAATATGAGATTTAATCCAACCCATAAGAATAATTTTACCACTCAACAGTCTCAAGTTAGAATATATGTTATACAAAATCTTATCAGTTAGAAATAAGTTCTGAAAGGCTTGTATTGAAGAAAAACTATCAGTGTAGATGTGAAATTCTCTGAAATTAGCCCTACAGCACCAGTCGATTGCTTTGTCAATGGCCGATAATTCAGCCTGAAAAACAGTATTATAAGCGTAAAGTTTAAAACGTTTTTCTAAAAGGATCTCTCCATCATTATAAATAACAAAAGCGGAACCAACTGTGTTGTTCATCTTGGAATCGTCTGTGTAAATTACAGGGTGGTTAAAAATAGGTACAACAGAAGTGACTGACTTTACAAACTGTATATGATGAGTTCACACAAAATAAGGATAATCAAATGTAAATTTGGCATAATATTTTCCTTAGTTACACAAATAGCATTTATCCATACTAGATCTTCATGACGCACCTTGTTAGAGTGACCAGACATCTGTTCCAACTCCAGCTCCAGGGGAGGTATACCCGAAATTAGGCAAAGAGCTTCCGTAGATACAGATCTGTAAACTCTGATTATTGATAATAATCAAAGACGCTGGCATGAAGACAAGCATCTAATTCCATGGTATCTCAAGTCCCGGAACCAAATTTCATATCCATAAGATATCTGCTTCTTAATTACCGAATGATACCAAGTTTTCATGTAGTTCAAGGGAAGGCCCTTATCTCTAATGCGGGTTTTGCGCATGGAGCACGAAAAGTCTATAACTTTGTCACGAACAAGATCCAAATGATCAAGCCAAACGGCTATGCAGAAAAAATCCCAGGTATAGTACATTGTCCTTGACCGAAATGCTAGTATTCCTAAGCTTAAAAATCGGACGGCGTTTGTTCAAAGTGTATTTACCGACAAGCATTGCTGATGATTTCTGAGCGCTGATTGTCAAGCCAAACTCTTCACATGCGTTCGTAAAATATTCGATACAACCGTTAACTCTATCTTCCAGCGCTGCACGAGTATCGGCCCCTTCCACAACAGCTGAATCATCAGCGTATGAAAGGATTTTTTATAAAACGACGCTTATAATATTTTATCAGCAATCAGAGTCTACAACAAGGGACAGAAACAGGACCCCTGTGGACAACCTCGAAAAGCATGAAACCAGCGAGTCCCTCTCATAAACTTGAATCCTATCAATCTATGACTTATGTAGTTCTTCAAGATATCTTTTAAATAATCCTGTATAGGAAGGTCATCTATAATACTAGCAAGTATTCGCCAATCGATTACGTCGAAATCACTAACGATATCGAAACTAATTAATGCACAATATTTAAATTCATTCAAAGTCTCCCTAACAAAATTCTTTACAGCAGCCATTGCCGTTATAGTGCTCTTAGACTATATTCATGTTGGCCTTCGTCCAGATATGCAGAAGATTCCAGAACTAGATTTTATTCGCATTTTCACTATTCTCTCCAAAATCTTGGCAATAATCGGCAGCAATGTAGTTGGTCGGTAAGACTTAGGCAACTCAGGTGTCGGTTGCGCTTGCGAAAAAACAAAAGAAGACCCTTTTTCCAACACATAGGGAAATGAGCAAAACGAAGACAAGTATTAAAAAGCTTAAGAACAAAAGACGTAAAACTTTTACAAAGATTTTTTACTACCAAGGCATCTATCTCATCAAATCCAGGAGCCTTATTGAACATACTTATTACTTCACATACTTAATAAAAGGAAAATTTTCATTCCAAAATTCTGGCGTCAATATGCCATTTTGGAATTAAAATTCAGTGGTCCAAAAATGTACCACCGCACTTGAAGAGGTTAAATACAGCATTTAAAAACAGCTTTGACTTTTAAATATGGGGTGGCGAAATGTAACATGCTACACACCACTTAAGTTTTATTGTATGTTTCGTGAATCTATAATTTTCATGAATTGCCTCAACTGCATTAGAAGATTTACATAAACATTTAATAAATTTTAGAAGGATTTTAGAAGGATTGAAGGATTTAGAAGGATTTATAGGGACTTTGTGCAATATTTATAATCCCACTCATTTTTTTAATTTTAAATATTTTTCTTAGTATTTTGTAGAATTAGATAAATGTACAAATATAATGTTCTTACAATAGAAATATAGAAATATTTCCGTGTTGAAAAATCCTCCCCCACAACGCCAAGAAAGCTGAAAAGATGCGAGGGCAAAAGAAATCATTCATTTAAAAATATTTTTGTTTTGTATGACAAATAAGGCTTTTGGAACAAGATAAAGTAATGTATCTATAACTCATTCTAAACTGTATTACAACTAATCGATGTATTGAATGAATTTTATAACAGGTTTTTCTAATGGTACTTATAAGTACCGTCACTAGATAAAGGGTTAAAAAAGACGAAGCTTACTATATAAAATAGTGATATTTTGAGCTTCTAGTCCACAATCCTGGCAGCACCACAGAGCATATCATTTATAATTCAGTTTTTACTATATGTTTGTAAGCATTTCCATATTGACTAAACCAACTGCTGTGCTTATTCCGGAATTCAATTTAGGAATGAATTTCTGAAATGACTGTCTATAAAAAACTACCAACTTTCACGCTTTTTTTTTGTTCCGTTAATTTTTAATAGAAACGTTCAACATTTTTAACCCTACATTGTGCAGCATGCACATATGAATCAATTGTAATTTAACCTTTCAATAAATATATTGAGTTCTTGCCTACCAACTATTTTCAAATAAATATTTACTTTATAATCTTGGGTTACATGGTAATCTTGGGTTACACCTAATAACACTGGGTTGTTTACAGAGGTCTGCTATTAATAAAGACAAAGAGTTATTCTATAAAACTTGTACTATCTAACCCTAAATATGATTGAAATAAACATACTTCCAAATGAAAATCTATGCAGTGTAGCGTGAATTAACGAATTCATCGATTATATTAACCCATTAACCGCCAAATCTAAAAGGATAAAATTTTCATTTTCTTAGCAAAACATCGTTTGCAACCACAAACTCTGAAAGATAATTTTCGCTTTATATGATCTTAAAATTTTATGTCTTTAAGGAAGGGCAATTTTTTAATTGAAAAATAGCGGTGGATATGTAAATAATTTAAATATGTGAATTTATTTTGACCGTGAACGCAACAACAGAGGGTAATGGGTTAAGCGAAGTTTTTTTTTTTTTTTTTTGATAATTAGTTGTAACAGAAAAGCGTACAAGTTTCCAAGTCTGTTGTAAACCAGCTATCTAATAAAAATATATACTGCATAAATACAGACAAGAAGTTTGCTTTAAAACAGGGGGTGTTAAACTGTGGCCCGCCGGATACCACTAAATTTTTAAAGAAATTATCTACAACTTCAATCTTAAAGATTTGATCATTAGATAATGAAAAAATAACTATAAAATTTTAGTGGTATCCGGCGGGCCATAGTTTGACACCCCTGCTTTAAAATATTGCCAAGAACAGTCTTTCGGCGCTGCCTGTACATGGCATTGGATTAATCTACGATGATATCAAGCAAGCAACATCACCGTTTGAGAGATGATTATGCTGGAACAGTGAGGGAATACATTTTCATAGCTAAAGTAAAAAAGCCGGCAGCAGCTTTATTTTTAAAACTAAAAAAAAAAAAAAAAAAAAAAAAAAAAAAAATGATTGTGTCATTTTATCGCGAGGGACGAGATTACTCGTCTTCCAGGAATATTAGCTATCAATCAAGGAAAATCAATTCGTACCGGAAAATTCTGTCATTTAATTATTAGACATTGATTCCGATATCTAATGTCTAATAATTACCGGGCAGAATTTTCCGGTGCGAATTGATTTTCCCAAACGAACCCGACATTTTATTATTTTTTTTTATGTTTGTAAGGACAAACAAATCAACAGAGTCAGAAATGTTATCTTATATATTAAAACTTCTGTAAGGTCACGATCAATAAGACCAATATTGACACATTTACGCATTCGTCAACTCTTTTATGAACCTCTTTAACTTAGAGGAATATTAAGCGAGTCCCTGCTAGTGCAGCGGTCAAAAGCAGCAGTTTAACGCTCTTAATTTTTGTAGAGGACATGGGTTCGAGCCCACTGCCTGGCAAAATGATTTCTGCAATGTTTTTGGTGATGATTATCTTTAATAATTACATGTTTTATTAGCAGGAGAAGTTGTATGATTTTTATTTTGTTATTATTATTATTTGAATTACTAAATAATATTTAATGCGCAACAGTACTTTTAAAAAATAATATTTTTTTATTTAAAATATTTTGCATGTAATTATCAATTAAATAAATTGAGCAGATCTACAATTTTTGTTATGTTTTCTGACCATTATCAAGAATATATATATACGTGAGGCAGAAAGACAAGTTTGCCATTCTTTTCCGTAAAAAAGAAAACTGAAAGAAAGAAAAAAAATATTCATATAAGAATTATAAAAGAAATTACCTTGATGACCATGGTTTACTATTTAAAAAATAAATAAAAATGTAAAATAAAAATCAAGTAAAAAAAAAAATTATATTATAAATCGTTAGCTGCATAAAGCTTCAAATTTAGGTTTTAGAGAATGAGACTGATGAAAATAAAAATTCATGGCATCTTTTAATGGTTGTGCAGTTTAAAATAAATAAATAAATAAAAATAAACATTGTTATTGTTTCAAAAAGAAAAAAAAGGGGGGGGAGAAGAAAAAAATACCGTAGTAAGTAAAAATAAATGCTTTACACAGTATTTTTAGGTAAACTTCAGATAAAAAGCAAGCGTAATTGGTTGTAAATCATAAACTTAAAATTCTTTCACTTCACTGAATAGATTTGACTGGCAGCGCCCTCTATCGCCTTAAAGAAATAGGAATCACTTATGCAACATAAAAATTTGTCATGATTTCAATAATTAATTTAAAAGCAACTAATAAAAAATTCAAGAATTTTTCTAATGAAACATTTGAGTTACTTATCACCAAATCTTGACGGGCACTATCTAGTTGATTATTATTTTTCAAAGTAAAATAAACAAGTTTTAAATGAATTTGTGTTTTGTTTCAATTTAGCGCTGCGAGGAGCGGCTCGGGCTCTTAGCGCAAACGGTGGGACAAAGGCTCGCCATTGCCGCGATGAAAGTGTTAAACGTATAATATAATTTACATTTGAGTTTAATTTTTGCTTTAAGTAAAACTCTATGAATTAAAACAAAGTGTATATATCGATAAATTTAGAAAATTATACTTTGGTTGAAATAAAGTTATAGGTATTGGGTGAATAATAGAATTAATTTATTAAATTTAAAATTTTTGAAGATGTTTATTGAAAATGAAATTAGAAATTTAAAAAATTGAATTTTTATATGGAATTCTGCTAATTTCTTTTCTTTTTCCATCTTTAATTGCAGTTCAGGTTATACAGCAATTCTCAGTTTCTTTAGTAATATTTTTCTGTATATCGATGAATCAAGGGTGGGCATAAATTAGTATCAGAAAAAAGAATGGTTTATTATGCTTAGTTATACACTCAAACATGAGATTACACATTAATATAATATAGTGAAACATACAAAGTTTACCTCTTTTACATAAGTACGATGTAGTTGCATTACTTAAATAATAATAATAACATTATTTTAAAGAGAAAAGCCTGCCGTTAAGAAAGACTAAGTTTACTATATTAAAACAACAGTATTTTGAGCTTCTGACCGAACCCTGGCTACTCCTCTGAATATCACATGTGTAAATCAGTTTCTACAATATGTTTGGAAGCATTTTCATGTTGACTAAACCAACTGTTGTGCCTATTCCGGAATTCAATTTAGGAATTAATTTCCTAGGAATGATTTTCCGAGAAGCGGTATCACAGGCAATCGCCTCATCAAATTCATGGATGAAATTCCAGAATTTATTAAAACTCAATTCGCATATTAAAACACAATTGGTCTGACAAGTCATATCCAGGTGGAAAACACCTGAAAACCCGATTATAGCGGTTGACTCGTAGGTTTATCATTGTGTTTTCCTGCTCCCAGTCTTCTACGTTTTCATACCTTTCGGTGCAGAAAATTACAGAGGTAAACCTAACAGCCAACCGCTAAAATTGGGTTTTCTGGTGATTTCCACTAAGATGTGACTTGGCAGACCGATTGCAATTTAATATTCGAATCAAGTTTTAACTAATTATGGAATTTCAACTACGAACTAAATGAGGGGATTGTCTGTGCTGCTACCTGCGCTCTATACCCTTTCGTTTGGAAACATGACAACGAGATTACATCGATTAAGCAAAGTGATGCGCCGTTTTTTGAGTTCTATTCAGGATTGAATTTCTGATATAACTGAGTGCAAACATCAACTATGAGCATTCATGTTTTCGTACAACAAATTTTTAATCGAATGTTTACCTTATTTAACCCAAAACTGCGCAGCGATGCACATATGAATTAATTTTAATTTAACCTTCAATAAATAAATTCTTTTCCTAGGTATCACTTTATTTAAATAAAAATATCCCTCTTATTTATTTACAGAGGTCTACTATTAATTAGGAGAATGAGTCATACAATAAAAGATGTAATATCTAAACCTAACTCTGATTATAAAAATCATACACAAAAAATAACTAGTCGGATGTGCCAATCCGAAATTTTTTTTTTTCTGTCTCTTACATATTAACACTTCAAAATTTGCTATCTCAGTGCCAAAAATAAATGGCAATCTATGCCCATCATGACAATTATAAAGATGTAAATTTCCGTGCATTAGTTCTTGAGATATGAATATCGCTATAATAGTATAAATTGTGTAAATACAGCATAACAGTGCCATCTGTTGGTTGATTTACACTAAAACCTAATCAGCAACAATTTAAGTCAACGTCTAACTGAATTTGAAGTTTGATCAAAATCTGTGCATTAGATTTTAAGCTACATCTACTGCGAAAATCGTGAAAAATCCAGCATAACAATGCTACCTAATGGGCGAGTAACGCAAAAGCCTTACCAGCAACAACTTGTGTCAACGTCCAACAGATTGTAAAGGTTGATGAAAATTCGTGCATTAATTCTTGAAATAGAGCAACTGCGGACATCGTGAAAAATGCAGAACAGCAGCGACACCTCTTGGGCAATTTACACCAAACCTAATCAGAACTAATATTTATCAAGCTATGCCTGAATCTGTAGTTTGGTGAAATTTCGTGCTATAGTCCTTGAGATTGCCTGTCCTGTTGCGGAATACGTGAAAAATGAAGCATAGCAGCCCACCTTTCGGAAAATTTACACCAAAACGTAATCAGCAATATATAATCAAGCTATCAAGCAATAATATCAAGGACTAAATGAATCTGAAATTTGATGAAAATCCGTGCATTAGTTCTTGAGATAGAACTGTTAAAGAAACTGCGAAAAATGCAGAATAGCAGCGCCATCTGTTGAACGATTTAGACTAAAATACAATCAGCAGTAATGTATATCTGGGACTACCTGAATATAATTTTTTTTTAGATTCCATGCATTAGTAGCAGCGCTAGCTTTTGGAAGATATACACCAAAAACTAATCAGCACCATTTTATATTGATGTGTAACTGGATCTAAAATTTTGTGAAATTCCTCATATTAGTTGTTCAGATAGAATGCCTAGAAATTTTTTGTCACATACAGATAGATTCACAAACAGACTCACAGAGTGACAGACAAACATTTTCTAAAAACCATCAACACGTGTTCAGGACGTTCTAAAAAGTATAAATCAATAGAAAACTGGAAATCGAAATTTTTCCACGAATCCAGTGCTTTTTTAGTGCAAAGATAGAAGAAAATAACTAGTCGGATGTTTTAATCCCAAAACTTTCTTCTACATCATACATATTAATATATGAAAAATATCCACAGTGCCAAAAATAAATGGCAATCTATGCCACATCATGTAAATTCTAAAGTTATGAAACTCCGTGCATTAGTTCTTGAGATACGACTACGCTAAAATCATGTAAATTCTGAAAAATGCAGCATAGCAGCGCCATCTGTTAGGGGATTTAAACTAAAACCTAATCAACAAAAACTTATGTCAACATTTAACTGAATCTGAAGTTTGATGATAATCCCTGCATTAGTTTTTGAGATAGAACTATTGCGGAAATCGCGACAAATGCAGCATAGCAGCGCCACCTGTTGGGAGATTTACACCAAGACGTAGCACCGACTCATATCAAGGACTAAATGAATCTCCAGTTTGATGATAATCCGTGCATTAGTCCTTGAGTAAAATCTGTTAAAGAAGGTGAAAAATGCAGAATAGCAGAGCCATCTGTTGAACAATTTAGACCAAAATATAATCAGCACCAATTTTTATCTGGGACTACTTGAATATAAATTTTTGTTAATTTCCGTGCATTAGTACTTGAAATAGTGTGCCCACAAAGTTTGTTTCACATACGGACAGACAAACAGACGAACCGAACAACGACTATAAGTGCTACGTATTTATGTAATTACGAACGCGCCTAATAATTAAACGCGTGAAAATTAATTTTTTTTCATGGTATTCTGCTAATCTCTTTTGTTTTTCTTACTTATTTTTAAAATTTATGTTATACAACGCTTCTCGATAGCTTTAGTATTATTCGGCTTTCTATGGAACGATCGTAATAGACATAAATGAGTAGGATTTATAGTTTATTATGCTTAGTTCAGTGATGGAACAGTGGCGCAGCAGTTGGGGGTTTGTCACCACTAAATTTTAATAGCATTCTTTGCCATAAAAAATCGCACAATTTTTATCTTCAAATAAAACGAAGAATACAATTAACATTCACCGTTGTCAATTGTTTCTCTGGTTCCATCACTGCTAGTTACATCGGCAAAACATGATAGTATACAAGATTATAATACAAGGTCTCTACAAATTAGTTGGGCAAAAAAAAGGATGATTTACTGAATGGAATTGATCGGAAAAAAAAATGATAGGCTTAGTGAAAAATATCTCTGTCTCCGGTTTGTTTTGAAGGTGCTAAGGCAGCTAATACGCGAAGACAAAAGTTACAACCACAAAGCTCTACAATAATACGGAGAGCCAACTCATGGGTTCCCTTTCTGCCGCGACCGCAACACACTTTCGATGCGCGCAAGTAATGAGTCCTGCACTTTTCTTAATATTAGAAGAACTTTTTTAAAACTTTTTCGCGTACTAATTTATCACTTTTGACGTTTCTAGAACTTTTTGACATTTTTATGAGCAATAATTAATTTGTTTTTCAATTTTTTTCGTTGAGCTTACCTAAAATTTCATTTTTAACTAATATCAAACAAAAAAATTGTGATTAATTTAAATAAAATCTACAGTTTTTTTTCAATAAAAAATATATGTCAGTGAAACTTGTGCCAACTTCGTAAAATTTTTAAAAGACAATCCAGTTTAATATCTACCCCATACTACTCTATGGGAGGAAATTATGTTTTGCCAAAAATTTTCCTCGAAAAATCTTTGGCATTGTATTCATGGGCGAACCACTGGATTGAATGAATCAGAATAGATCAGTTTCAACTGACGTCACGGTTCTTATCATGCGACCTCTAGCGAAAAACTGGGGGGGGGGCAAACAAATAACATTGGTAGTTTTCTTTACTCGTACTTTCACATTGGTCGTCGTCAATCATATTGCTGTTGCTTTTGTTGTGAAACATTTCACTTTATAAATCTGAGCCTACATTTCAAAATTTTTGTGAGCGATTAATTACATTGTGATGTGATATCTTATTGCAGGTGTTATCACGTAAATTATCACATTTATTCGCATCACCATGCCAGCGACTTGTTGTGTAAAAATGTGCGGTAACCGTTCGAACAGGGAACATAATAAATCCTATTATAGATTACCAGTCATTCCAAAGACAGATAATATTATGAGAGAATACGTAGTTGTGTGAAGAAAGGCGACAGAGATGGTTGTCATCGCAATATTGTGTGAATTAATTTTACGATTTTTATTATGAATTAAATCACAATCACATGGAATTTGTTATTAATTCATGTACAGAAATGTATGCTTACTTTTCGAATAACAAGATGAAAATCTCCGATTTTCAAAGAATGCACCTCTCTTACCCAGTTGCACTCAAGTTGTTTATAAGATTCAAGGCTTTTATAATACCTGAAGTCTTTCTCAGTATAAAAAACTTTGCCCATAAACTAAACAGTTTACGATGTCAAAATAACTAACGTCGGGTAAATGCGCTACATATCTCTTCAAATCATTTTTTTTCCAAACTGTATGGATCTACACCAAAAATAACACTAATTTTGGAAGCATATCATTCCTTAGCTTTAGTATCATTCAATTATTGGCACAGATGTCATATACGCACCATATTGGCGCGATTTTTTTCTGATACCAATTTGGCGAAAACATCAACAGCATAAACAACAATATCCGAGTTACCATATCAAGCAAAATATCGACACTTTGGCGCCAGTTAAGTACCCGTTGCGTATATGACATTGGCGTCAGAAACAAATCGCGCCAATATGTTGCGTATATGACATCTGTGCCCAATTCTTCATAATATTTTGAAGACATTTTACTTCGTTAAGTTTAAAAACTTGCACTAAATTAGATGGCAAAAGATAGCGAAAGAAAAATTCACTAAACAAAAACAAAGTGGTTCGTCTTGCGACCGAAGTAGAATAGGAGTACGGAGTACTGTATTGTTATTTGTTTGTCCACCAAAACTGGTTGCCACGGGTGTTTCCAGGTTTGTGATTACGTGGTTGAAACTGATCTGTAGGGAGTTAGCGCTCTGTTCTGTTGCCGAGCTCAGTGTTTACAACAGCACCAAAACACAAGAAATTTAAATTCCTACGCATAAAATATAAACTCACATCAGAAATATTTAAATGCTATTTTTGTGTATGAACGAAACGGACTGACGTGAAACAAACCATTGGTCGATGTTCAGGTAATCAAGCAATTATGTTGAATGTCTAATTCAACATTGTCTTAATCGATAAATACTGTTTACAACCTGTGCTATGTCCGTAAAGTGTTCGTGTTCACAAAGCTATATATAAGTAAGCGTACAAACTTAATACTGGAATCGGGCGGCGTAACTTAACACAGTTGCGCCATCTTGTGGACGGCGTGATAGTGCACATACGCGGGCTTTTAATTGACGTCATATATGACAGTATATCTACCATCTGTGTATATTTTCTAAATCTTTAGTGACTTATGGAACTGAATTTTGTTTACAACACTTAATGCAAAATAATGGCGCAGATGCCCTTGACACCACGACGTTTCTTTCGTCTTGTCAGATATATTTTAGCTATTAATCAAGGTTAAAAAACTTTAGAATTTTAGTGGTGTGAAGAAAGAAAACAGTTAGGCATCTTCCTGTAGTTTAACCCCGTCCGCTACGTGGCGTGCGAACTTGATTGATTTGACCTCGCCTTTAATCTTGTGGTTACCTCTCCCATTTAAGATCTTATTTATATCGCTTTGTGTTCATTTTGCACAGGCTTCTAACGCACTTTAGGAGAATTCGAATAAAATCAAACTATTTCAAGCATTTTTTTTTTCAAAATCGTGTTTGGATTTGATTGTTCAAAACATTTTATATATTAAAAAATAATTTAAATTTATTCAACCCTGTTAACAAACGTATTAAGCACTTTTAATAACAACAAACTTTTATTTTCTGTAAAAAAATTACCGGTGCAAACATTAATTACTGTTACTACACTATTTTTTGCGTTTTCCACACACAAAATGAAATAAAGCAGAAAACAAAGGCAGATTTCCAATATAACAATTTCAGTAGAGTTTCTCTACAGATCACCGTCATTTAAAGCTTCGGTTGCTGTACAGGATTTAAACTCTGTTTATGTCATGTTTCCTTCTTATATAATCCATGTACACGACTACAAAAATTACAACAGCATCTAAACACAAGAAACTTTAAATTCTTACGTACAAAACATAAATTGACATCAGAAATATTTGAAAACTATTTTTGTGTAAAAACGAAACGGCCTTCCCTTAAGCAAACCACTGATCTACATTCAGATAATCAATAAATTGTGTTGAATGTCTAATTTAACGTTATCTTAATCGATGCACGATGCTTCCAACCTGTGCTATGCCCATAAGGTCTCCGTGTTCATTTTGCACAGAATTCTGTCGCGCTTTTGGGGAATTCTAACCAAATCAAATTATTTCAAACATTTTGTTTTTCAAAATCGTGTGCGGATTTCATTGTTCAAAATATTTTATACATTAAAAAATTATTTCAACTAATTAAACGCTGTTAATAAAATTGTTAAGCGCTGTTCATAATAACTAACTTTTATTTTCTGTAAACAAATTACCGGTGCAAATATTAATTACTGATACTACGCTATTTTTGCGTTTTCCACACACAAAATGAAATAAAGCAGAAAACAAAAGCAGATTTCCAATATAAAAATTTCAGTAGAGTTTCTTTATGGATCATCGTTATTTAATGCTTCAGTTGCCGTTCAGGATTTAAACGCTGCTGTTTAGTTCATGATTCCTTCTTATACAGGATGTATAGAAATTAGTTGAGCAAAAAGAATGATTTATTGAATGGAGTTGACAGGAAAAAAATTAAAGTACACATTGTTGTAAAATAGAAAAATAGTTCAAGTTTACCGTTATCACAAATGTTCGATGTGACCTTCCTTTCGTGACTCTGCTAATGTTCCATAGTATATCATTTTTTGCCACAGATTTGTCAGCATGTTTCCGTCGATCAAATTAATTGCAGTACATATTCTTGATTTTAGTTCAGCACTGGATGCAGGAAGTGGTGGCTTGTACACTTGATTTTTTACAAAACCCCATACAACGAAATCAAGCTGTGAAAGATCTTGTGATCGTGGTAGCCATTGAATATCGCCTCCGCTCGCTAAGCGAAAGCGTCAGTTTTGACACCTAACATCATCTGTAAATAAACTTCAGTAATATTACTACTAGTCTGACTATTCCAACTAGTTAATTTCATTTAATATTTTGGAAGTTCTTAACTTACGAAATTAACTAACTATTTTGTAGACACTCTGTATTATGAAACATAAATTTTAACACTTTTTACAAAAGTTAGATGTAGTTGCCTTTCGTTATACTTTAAGTATCCCTAGTGAACAGCTTTGATGAGAGTTTAGAGGCACTGGATAACATTTTTTCTAGGATTTTCCCTCCTTTATTGAATAACAAGTGGGTAAGTGTGATCATACATCGCACAAAGGGTTTCGTTTAATATTCCTTTCAAAACACTTTCTTTCAAAACGTCCAGTACATTTATCGCCATGGAATACCTTCTAAATTTTGGCAAGCACATCCTAAACTATGTTAAAGTTTCAAACATATTCGCCTTGTAATATTTCCTATTTTTGTTCGCCCCCCCCCCCCCCCCAAATGCTACGATATATCACATGACGGGTATCTGCCAAATTTAGAAAAGTGCCCCCCTTGGGGGGGAGTGGGCAGATGGTCACCATGATTTTTGACGCGGCCTGATTTTAAAAATTTATGTTATGTTTTAGAATCCATATTAAAGTTTCAAACAGATCGTCCAGTTATATTTCCTAATTTTGTTCGCGCACCTCCCTCAACCCCCCCCCCTCCTGGAAATGCGACGCGCTCTTCTTCTTTATAATTTATTATCGTGTGTTATAAAGTATCTTAAAGTTTAAAACAGATTGAATTGTTAGATTTCCTACTTTAAATGAAATCACGGTCTGTTAATTCCACATTGCACCACCAGGGAGCGCACTGTATTCTTAACAAAAGCGTATCTGAACGAAACTCCTTTACACAACCCATTAGTAGGTATGTTACTCGAGGGAGTGGCGGTCTTCAGCAAGAATTTAAGATAATTGTTGAAATTACTATTCGGAAATAGTGGTAATTTAACTTTTGACATATTTATATTTAATAAGTATAAGTAGCATGTATGTGAGGACTCCATCAAAAAACGCACCTGAAACGGTATGAAACAAAAAAGAAATATTTTGCCCCTCCCCCTCTCCCCACCTTCCCGAAATTTCACGCGCCATTTTTTATAAACTTTTTCCAACGTGTTATAAACTATCGTAAAATTTCAAACAGATCGCCTTGTTATATCTCCTAATTTTAACAAAAATGTTAGTTCCACATTCCACCATCAGGGAGCGCACTCTATTCTTAACAAAACTGTATCGGAAGGAAACTCCGTTAAACAACCTATAAGTAGATATGTTACTCGAGGTAGGGGCGTTCTTAATAAGAAATTAAGATATTTGCTGAAATTACTATTAGGAAATAGTGGTAACTAAACTTTAGACAATTTTATATTAAATAAGTAGCATATATCTCAGGACTCCTTCAAAAAGTCACCTAAAGCGGTCAGACACGCTAATTTTTTAAATAGAAATCTAGCCCCCCCCCGGAATTTCGCGTGTCATTCTTTCTTACACTTTATCTTATGTGTTATAAAATATCTTAAAGTTTCAAACAGATCGACTTGTTAGATTTCCTAATTTTAACAAAATCGCGTTATGTTAGTTCCACATTCCACCACCAGGGAGCGCACTGTATTCTTAACAAAAACATGTGTCAACGAAACCTCTTCACGCAACCTTTCCGTAGATACATGGGTCGGGAAGGTGGCGGTCTTAACCAAGAATTCTGTTAGTTCCACATTCCACCACCAGGGAGCGCACTGTCTTCATAACAAAACTGTGTCGGAAGGAAAGTCCGTTAAATAACCTATCAGTAGATATGTTTCTCGAGGTGGTGGCGGTCTTAAGCAAGAATTTAAGATATTTGCACAAATTACTACAAGGAAATAGTAGTAACTAAACTTTTGACATTCTTATATTTAATAAGTAGCATATATCTCAATGTGTTATGAACTATCTTAAAGTCGCAAGCAGATCGCCTTGTTATATTTCCTAAATTTAACAAAAACGCGTTATGTTAGTTCCACATTCTACCACCAGGGAGCGCACTCTATTAATAACAAAACTGGAGCGGAAGGAAAGTCCGTTAAACAACCTATCAGTAGATATGTTACTCGAGGTGGTTGCGATCTTAAGCAAGAATTTAAGATATTTGCACAAATTACTATAAGGAAATAGTGGTAACTAAACTTTTGACATTCTTATATTTAATAAGTAGCATATATCCCAATGTGTTATGAACTAACTTAAAGTCGCAAGCAGATCGCCTTGTTATATTTCCTAAATTTAACAAAATCGCGCTATGTTAGTTCCACATTCTACCACCAGGGAGCGCACTCTATTCTTAACAAAAACATGTCTGAACGAACCCCTTCACGCAACCTTTCCGTAGATACATGGGTCGGGAAGGTGGCGGTCTTAACCAAGAATTCTGTTAGTTCCACATTCCACCACCAGGGAGCGCACTCTATTCATAACAAAACTGTATCGGAAGGAAAGTCCATTAAACAACCTATCAGTAGATATGTTAAACAGATCTCCTTGTTAGATTGCCTAATTTTAACAAAATCGCGTTATGTTAATTCCGTATTCCACCACCAGGGAGCGCCCTGTATTCTTAACAAAAACATATCTCAACGAAACGCCTTCACGCAACCTTTCCGTAGATACATGGGTCGGGATGGTGGCGGTCTTAACCGAGTATTCTATTAGTTCCACATTCCACCACCAAAGAGCGCACTCTATTCATAACAAAACTGTGTCGAAAGGAAAGTCCGTTAAACAACCTACCAGTAGATGTGTTACTCGAGGTGGTGGCGGTCTTAAGCAAGAATTTAAGATATTTGCACAAATTACTATTCGGAAATAGTGGTAACTAAACTTTTGACATTTTTATATTTAATAAGTAGCATATATCTCCTCAATGTGTTATGAACTATCTTAAAGTTTCAAGACACATCTACTTGTTATTTTTCCTAATTTTAACAAAATTGCGTTACGTTAGTTCCGCATCCCGCCGCCAGGGAGCGCACTCTATTCGTACCAAAAGCGTATCTGAAGGAAACTCCTTCACGCAACCTTTCCGTAGATACAGGAGTCGTAATGGTGGCGTTATTAACTAAGAATTCTGTTAGTTCCGCATTCCATCACCAGGGAGCGCACACTATTCATAACAAAAGTGTATCTGAACGAAACTGTGTTAAAAAACCTATCAGTGGATATGTTACTCGAGTTGGTGGCGGTCTTAAGCTAGAAATTAAGAAACTTGCTAAAATTACTATTCGGAAATAGTGGTAACTAAAAATTTGACATTTTTATATTTAATAAGTAGCATATATCTGAGGACTCCCTCAAAAACGGTATCTAAAAAGGTCATAAAAGCTAATTTTTAAAAAAGAAAACCAGCGCCTCTCCCCGTTTGCCTAAAAAGGATCCAAAACGCACCCCATTGTCCACTACACATGCAGATTCATTAAATAAAAATTAATATCGCAACTTACAAATAAGCTATCACGCACAGAAAGATAGAAATTATCCGATAATGGGCGAAGCACGCTGGTCTTTGTCATAATAATATCTGTAATTCGATTTAATTGTGATATTTAATAAAAAGTATTACACCCCCCCTTCCCATCGACACAAACCTAACAAAAATTATGCGATAGC
This sequence comes from Maratus speciosus, assembly GCA_963932465.1. Taxonomy (NCBI): domain Eukaryota; kingdom Metazoa; phylum Arthropoda; class Arachnida; order Araneae; family Salticidae; genus Maratus; species Maratus speciosus. The sequence goes on along the minus strand of OZ010797.1, from coordinate 186,040,864 downwards.
GGGCGAAGCACGCTTTTTCTCACCTCGAATATACTTATCTGATAGCGCTGAACCTCATGCAAATTGATATATTTCCTAATTTAAATTATTTCGTGGTTTAAGCACGTGCCACCCGCATTTCATGGAAATGAAACCTAATTAATTAAATAATAATTAATATCTCCGCTTGTAATTAAGCTAGGAGTTTGAACTGGGTATGTATGAAATCACAGAAGAATTTCAAATCAGGATGGCAAAAAATTTAATCAAAAAATTTAATATTTAAAAAGTTTAAATTTCGTATTAAAATAAAAACCGCGAGCGCGCCATGTCTGAGATAAAAAATCAAGTCTGCAGTTTGCTAGCCTCGCCAGATAAAATCGGGGTTCAGCTTTCGTGAATCCTCCAATGGTAGTGCTCCGAAGCTAGCCGTGCAAAAAGGGTCCAATTGTAGTCAGAGAGGTGCTTTTGATAAATTAAAAAGGTGGATTGGTTAATTTTAGAAGTTAATTAGCCCGTAATTCGGTTAATTACCAACTTTTACAAAATTTTATGATTTGTTGTTTGATGTGAGGTGTTCAGCTATAAGTACCCAAAATTTCAAGTCTCTAACATGTATAGTTTCTGAGAACGGGCTCTGTGACGGACAGACGGACAGACAGACAGAGGAGCGAGACGAATAGTGTTTCGTGAGATGAACGAAACCCTAAAAAAGAGTCTGCAATTAAAAAAGACGAAGTTTCCTACATTAACCTCTTCAGTTCCGAAGCTAAAATAATAATACAAATGCTTATTCATTGGATTTTCCCAAACAAAATGACATCGTAAATGACTGAAAAAATATCTTTTCTTAACCCCTTAACCTAAGATTTACGTCTCAACAGCTCCACGGTTTGGCAAATCCATGTCTACCACTAAAATTTAATAGAGATTTTCGCCTTGTTTAATCATGGAATTTCGAAGATTAAATTAAACTATATTTACTGTGAAATTTTAGTGGTGGGAAGAATTTACATTTGGCTTGATCATCGTACGCGGGCTATGCCCTCATTGTAGGTTAAGGGGTTAAATTGATCCTTTAGGCGCTTAGTAATTGAGGTTCAAAAATATGGATCTAAAACTACATACCCCCTTAAAAACATCATTTTAATAACCATTAACCTAAATTAAAGCATTCACAAATTTAATAGCTTTAAACAAATAAATAATCTACAAATCCTCAATATTTTTTATTGAAAGTGGTCTAAGTTAACCCTCTGTCTACCAGAAGGGTCCAATGGACCCGACATGTATATTCAAAATATCTATTCAAACCAGAAAATTTCTTCAAAACAAACTAAATGTATAAATCAGACAATAATAAGTTAAATAAACAAATTAAATAGTTTTAAGTAAAAATTCTGGTGTAGAATGTTTTTATAAAACTTGAGTAAAATTTCCGGTAGTTCTAGGGTTAAATACTTACGAAAATTTCTCACTTTCTTGGTCAATTTCTTGGTCACTTTTGGGCATTTTGCAAACTCAGATGAAAATAACATTTATTTTATGTGGGAATCAGCTTAGATTCTACCATTTATTCGTTTGCTTTGAACGCAAAAAACATTCAGCTATTAAGAAGTAATGTGAAAATGTAAAAAAATCGGACATTTTAGTTTTTATATGGAAAAGAACAGAGTTCCCGTATGGGGACCCAGAGACTGAAGAGGTTAAAATAGTGGTATTTGAAAATTCTACATCACCATGTTAGCTACGCCGCTAATTATAGCATAGATTAGTCAGTCCCTGCAATATGGTTGAAAGCATAATCACGTTGACTAATCCAACTAATGTATGGGAGAGTGTGGATACTTCATCATGGGGGATATTGAGTCACCCTATTTTCTCTACAGTAGGTTAATTTTTTTTTCTAAAATTAGCAACAAGATAATATATTTATAGTTCTGCACATGTAAAAAAAAATCACATATCTTGGAACCATTTTGAAAGTATAGTGATTAATACTTGGTTTTTCCCTATCTGAAATAAATATTTAGCTGAGTGTTTTTTATATTTTTTTGTAATCACAGTTTTGTTTTGAGCTGCAACAGTATAGATAGATTTAATAAGTATAATTTCAGTTGTATTTTGAATCTAAAATAATTCAAATAGCTGCATGCATTGCTTAGTAAAAGTCTGATAAACAAAAATGGTAGTAGTGGGGATACTTGAGCTACTGAGATTGGAGATACATGAGCCATGTTCAACCATCCCTACTAGGAAATTAGACATATGGGTGAAACAAAAAAATACATCCTTTTCATGTTCACAGATAGATTTTTATTTTTATTTTTTTTTCTTAGTAAAATAGGGAGATTTTTTTTTCTGGATAAAATGAAGAAGAATCTTTTTATTATTAGTCAAACCCCGATTTAGTGCCATCTCGAAATAGCGCCAATTCCGTTTAACCGCCAATTGTGCCAAACAAATCTGCCAGATAGGAATTTCAATGTAATGCATCCGTTAAAGCGCCAACTCGATATACCGCCAAGAAAAAAATTCTAGAAATTACTTTATTTTCTTTGCATATCTTTCTTTTTAAATTTCTTTGTTAGGATTTCATAGGGCACCTCCTTTTCCTGCGTCTAGATGTTTTCAAGCTCAATTCAAACTTTATTAAATAGCAAAGAATTCGTATTGTTATGAACATACCGCTTGCTCAGCTGCAGAGCAAGTGAAATTTCCGACTGTCGAGTCACGAGACCCGGTGCCATGAACATAGAATAGAGAAGGACTTCTCACGAAATAGGTTTCAGAAGAAGAAAGCCGTTCCTTGAAAATTTGTTTAATAGATGGCGCTATGTCGCACGGTTCTACTCGGTTTCGTCTGCTTCAATTTGCTCTACCAATAGCTTCTTTGATCAATGAGATCCAGCCAATGAACGTTGTCCGCTAGAGGCGCTGGTATGTACACGGTTGTATTCTAACCGTTGCCATCCCTTCATTCAAGACCAAAATCGCGACACGATATTCACACTATTTCGTGTGAGGTCCTTCTCTATTCTATGTTCATGCCCGGTGCGCTTCTGGAGGGAGGGGGAAAAGCGCGGCACGCTATTGGCCGAAATCGGTCTCTCCTCTCTGAGGTGAGAACAATGCAGAAAAGAACTTCTCCGTCCAGTGATTGGTAGTCCAAACAAAAGAATAGATGAAAGATTATCTGCAATTTATGTCGATTTCTAGAAAAAAAACGGTGATGCAATATATCTCATTCGAAGTTTTGGTTGGACGTTGATTGATTGAACAACATCGAGGAGTTCACCAGCTAAATCTGTAAAATATCCCGTCTCTTTATTTTAACTCATTATGGCGAAAAGAGCAGTTTTATCAAATTCGGAAAAGCGGGAAATTTGTGAATAAAGAAAGAAATGTGAATGCATCGCAGCAACATATCTCCACTCATTTCTGTACACTCTGGAAAAGGTCTGTTAGCAGGCGTTGCATCGGAGACATTTTGATGAATACAGAAAAATGGATTAACACCAACATCTGCAGTCAAATGTAAAAATACTGAAAGCAGCGAAACATGAAGATTTAGAGGATGCCCTTTGCACATGGATACAACAGATGAGTGCTAAAAATGCTACCATAAACGGAGGCATCATCAGAGAGCAGGCAAAAATTCTTGGCCCGCAAATGAATATCACAGATTTCGAATACAGTAGTGGCTGGTTGAACAGATTTGAGAAGCGACGAGGATTCTCTCAGTACATACGAAGTGTTGATACTGCAGGTGTTGATGAAGTTATCGTGCTAAATGGTCGTAAAAAACTGAGTACGCTGGTTTTAGAGTATAAAACAGAGGACGTTTGCAATATGGATGAAAGTGGCCTTTTTTACCGCTTGCAGTCAGCTAAAACAATTTCGAGTGGACCTGGTAAAGGATTCAAAAAAAAGAAAAAAAAAAAGATCGTGTGATTTTTATGTTCTGTACCAATAGTGATGGATCTTATAAAAGAACTATCACGGTGATTGGAAAATCAGCAAAGCCAAGATGTTTTAAAAAATGTAATCCTTCTCTTTATGTAGATTATGAGAAGAACAAGAAAGCTCGGATGACTGCGCATTATTTCAAAAATGGTTAGTGAATTTCAACTTAGAAATGAAAAAAAGCAAACCCCATATTTTAATGATTTTGGATAATGATCCTTGTCACATAGCATATCCAATGAGCAATATCCGCATTGAGTTTTTATCTCCTGACTGTACTAGATTTGTACAACCTTTGGATGCGGATATAATAAATTCATTCAAAGCTCATTATCGAAAGTATCTCATCCGCCATATCATTGAAAAAATCAGTAAATATGATTTTTCTCCAATCCTTTTACATGATACTATTAGCATGATAATAAAAAAAAAACATGGGATGAAATTTTATCAGAAACTATTTTTAACTGCTGGAAACATACTGGATTGATTAAATCTGAAGGATCTACTGAAGACAACACAGTACAGCATTTCTCCAAGAACTACAAGACAAAATACACAAATTAACAGATATTGAGCATCCTCTATCAGCAACTGAGCACATTAATATAGGCAAAAGTGTTTCGGCATTTGAAGATATGACAATCGAAGAAATTGTTGCAAATCAAAATCAAAATTAAAATACATCTGGCCTCGAATCTGAAGAAGCTGATACGCCACATATTACATCTGATGAAGTTAAAAATTGCATTAGGGAAAATGAGAATTTTTTTAGAAAAACATGCAACTAAAAAAAATGATGAACAATCTTTTAGTTGTATAAAAAGATATGGAAAAAATCAATATTGAAAAGAAAACTCAAACTAGCATTTTAAAATATTTCCCTATAAAAGATAATTAACGTAAAATAAATTCAGTGTGAGATTTAATGTATGTGTGTGTCTATTATGTGCATTATTATCTACTTTATCTAAAATTGATTATATAAAGAAGTAAGTGCATGTTAGTAAGTAAGTGCAATTATTGATCATAGACTTCAATAGTTAAATTTATTCTTCAGCCATATTATTTTGTGTGTCCCTGTAAATGAACGATATATTCTATGCACACCATATTCTATAATATGTGCCTTAGTACATCTTAGTGATGTATATAAATTTTAGCACGTTTAAAAGTGTGATATCATTAAAATACAGAGCAAACGATTTTTCCCCATAGACCATTATTTAAGGGAATTCTTTTGGGTGTCTCTGTAATTGAGCCGTAAAGGCTATAGACTTCATTTACAATACCAAACATGCCATAGTGATACCCAATAACATCTAAGAATTTCAAGCCAATCGGACTATATTTACTTCGAAAAATATTTTTGACCAGGATTTCGGGTCAAATACTCCACTGTGCGCCAGCGCGGTGGGTCACACTCGACTGTCTCAGAGTTGTCAAGTCTCCGGCTTCTTGCACACCACTATTATTTTAGGGAAAATATTGTTCCTTTAAATCGCCTAATTGTTCTAATTAAATAAAACAACATTTTCTGTATTAAAATACTGGTATCCAAAAAGCCGGAGACTTGGAAACTCTGAGACAGTCGAGTGTGACCCACCGCGCCGGCGTGAACGTGTTAATCTTTTGGCGTCAAAAATATTGAAAATTAGGAGGTGGTGCAAAGTTACACCCCATGGTTCAAAGTTACCCTGAATGACTGTATACAGGGTTCGTACGGGTGCTTGAATTTCTTGACTAAGAAATGTTCAATACCAGTATTTTTTTATGGAAAATCTGTCCTTAAATAAGGCGAAATTTCTTCCGTTCAAACTAGGTTTATTTTTCTATAAAACAATTCTGATATCTGACCTTAAAAATAACGCTACCCGTATAAACCCTGGAATAATATATTTTTTCCATATAATGCTTTTCTGCACGTCATAGACATCTTAAATCACCATTTTGATGGTTTTTAATCGTAATTCAAATACGTCTTGGAAGAAAAATTATTGAGAATTCACATAAAACAGGACATAATAATTATAAATCTATCAAAAAAAAAAAAAAAAAAATAGTAGTTTGTAATTCATATTGTTTTCGAATATTAATTTCATAATTCATAATATTATTTATGTTTGGATTTTTAGAGTTCCGTACTTAAAAAGTAAAAAAAGAACCATTATAAGATCACTGCTCTGTCTGTCTGTCCGTCTGTCACAGATATTTTACTCGTAAACTAACGAACGTGGAAGTTCAAATAGGGGTCAGGTAATAAAGACTATTGACCCACATATTTACAGATTATTAAAAATTTACAAATATTTTTATTAAAAAATGTAGAGGGGGTAACAACGTTACTTGAAAAAAAAAACTTTTCTTTGTATATAGTGTGGGGTATCGTGTGAAAGCTTTCGTAACGCTGAACCCAAAAATACATTACTTAAATATTAGGTATTATATTTTCAGAGATGTCGAAGCAAATGTAGTGCAAAATTATGTCCCCCCCCCCCCATTTATTTCCGAATCTACGGAAACTAAAATTATGAAAAAAACTGAGGTAGTAGACATTAAATTAAACCTTGCAGGAAAATTATAGCGATTACCCTAGGTGATATAGTTTTTAAGAAAAGCGCCTTTTCCGTTACACACAAATTTCGATTTGCGGGAATTCAGCAAAGGCGTTGAGGATCGCTGGAGGTACCTATTGTTGCAGAAGTACAAAAGCATTGTTGATAATAATTTTTGAAAACAATCGTCGCTAATTATCGCGATTTTGGACATACATAATGACAGTGGTGGCGTACTCTATACACCATCGGCTTTTAAAGTCTAGATAGCAACTTTTAATGATACATTTATGTAATACAATCTCCAGTAACAGTATAAGATAAATAAACGTCAAATTGTTAAAAACAGACTAATTTAATTAGAATTATTCACATGAATACTATGGTGTTTGCCACTAGTTTGCATTGAGTAGATCTCGCTACGTCTCCCGTGTCTTTAAAAGTTAATTAAAGATCCATCTGGAAAAATGCGGCACGGACCAAGGCGGCGTTATTACTTTGCGACCTCCTTTCGAAGCGCTTTTAGCAAAATGCCAAGTTTAAACTTTGAACAAGGGTTTTGTTTTTGTTACACTAGAAAAGAAAAGGATATTACGACACTGAATGTAGTTTTATGAAACGCCAAGTGAAGTTTAAATATGCACTACTTTATTGTCAGTGCCGAATTAAGTTCATTATAAATAAATTAGGATAAGATTTAAATAAGTGTTATAGAATACAGAATAGCAATATTTGACATAATTTAGGCAACATATCTCTTTGAACTTTTACGGTACACCCATTCATAGTTTTCACGTATATATACAGCAGGTCTCCAAATGGTCCGCCAACTGAATACCAATAAATTTTAACAGGAAATTTTGTGGTAGGTTTGCGCTAGAATTAACTTTCAAAGGTGATTCCGGGGCGGTTTGTAAGAAAAATCTAAAACGAAACTTTTTTGAAATAATATTGGTATTCAGTTGGCGGACCATTTGGGAGCCCTGATACAGCTATACCAAACCCTACGTTGTATAGTTTTTTACAGTCTTATTTTTCTTTTAGTAACGATTTTATTAATAATACAGTTAATAATTCATTGATTTATTGCACGGAATCCTCTGAGCGCGAGTAATACTCGCACTTGACCGCTTATTTAGCATTATAATGACACAAAAAATTATTACATTAGAATTATAATTTCAGGAGATATTAATAAAAATATCAAAATGTAATACATTAGAAGCACTTAATTTTGAATGATTATAATTGAAAAACATATCATCAAAATGACTTGAAATTTCATTTCTACGCACAGTTTGAACCAAAGATTTAAAATATATTGTCACAATCGGATCTTGCCATTGAAATACACAAAATATCGTCTGAATTCGATTTGTAGATGGCCCTATAAGCAAATTTTATGTCCATCATTTAAAAGTAGACTTTATTTCCAATCGCGTTGGTACCAGCAACTTTCTTCTATTATAATTAGTTTCAGAGTTAGTATGGGTGTTTATTTTCAATTTTTTTCCACGATGTACATGCAGTCCTCCCAAATGGTTCGCCAACTGGAAGCCAATATTTTTAAACAGACAATTTCATTGTAGGTTTCTGCATAGTTTTTGCTGGAATTAACTTCGAACGGCTATTTCTGCAAAATTTGCAGTGAGAAAATACTGGTATTCAAATAGCGAACCATTTGGGAGCTCTGACATATGAATCAATTAAAATTTAACCTTGCTTAAATAATTTGAATTCCTGAGTTCCATTATACATAAGTAACTGTATCCTATTTATGCATTTACTGAAGTCTCCTAATTAATTAAGGCAAAGAGTTAATCTTTAAATTTGTGTTAGCGAAACATATATCTGATTAAAAAAACAGACTTTCTACAGAACAAAATAGCGTAAAAGTTCGCAGCTATACTGCAAATTTGTTCCCAACTTAGTTTGTAGAAACATCATGATTTTTTCAAAAATAATAACAAAAAAATCGGATATTTTTTATTTAAATAGGATTTTTATGATTTTTTCCCAGCATTAAAATGCTGAATAGATACCAATAGTTTTAGGTTTTCAAAACAATTAAACCTCTAATTACTAACATTACCTATACTTCTACACTTTCATTAATAAAATTTAATTATTAGTTAGTAATAACATAAATTATAAAAACTGCAAATTACTAATTTCATTAGTTAGAAGCATAAGGTAATGTCATACGCATTAATATTTTGTAATAATTATGTAAAACTATATTAAATATTAGTGATATTTAGATTTATTAAAATTATCAGTAACTGCGTTTAATATTAAATTGTTAACGCTATTCAAAATTAATAATTATTAAACAAATAATCTCTATTTAGGAATAAAATATACATTTTTATGTTTTAATTACTAAAATGATAATTTTTAATTTATTATTCATTCTAAAAGGAAAAGGGAGAAGATGTTAGTTCCTAAAAAGGGCCCTATTTCATAAGAAAATATATTAGTAATGTGTTTAGTAACAATAAGAAAAAAAAAGTAAATAATTCTTTACTATGATAGATAGTGTCATTAACTTTTAATAATTTTATAAATTACAAATAGGAAAATACAAGAGAATAACACATTTTAATAATATCCTGTTTTTCTCAAGCAATAAAGTTGTATAATTTTTATTTGGTCGTGGGTATGCGATTTTAGAAATACCGAGGTATGGAGTAGTTTTTTACACCAAAATCTTTCTCTACAACTACAGGTGAATTTCACTAATTTTTTAAAAAAGCAGGGTGCATTTTGTCAATTTCAAAAGGGGCAAGATGCGGCGCCCTTAAAAAATGACCTAGAAGAAACAGTAAGTAATAACAGAGTTAATAAAAACTGCAAATACATGGTTCGTACGGATACTATTATTTCTACAGGATATATACCAGTATCTTTTCATAGAAAAAGTAATCTAGGCTAAATACGAAAAATTTCGCCTTGTTTTAAGAACAGATTTTCTATAAGATAATACTGGAGCAGAAAATTTTTCTGGTCTGGAAAGTTCAAGGAGGCGTACGAACCATGAAATAAGTAATTTGATAAGTTAGTAGCAGAAATAACAAAAGTAATAAATATTATAGCCCGCTCGTATTGCATTTGTACTAAGAAAAATTACTGTTAATCGCCTAATTCTTAACTTACACCATGTATGTAAATGCTAACCAAAAAAATGATGAAAATGAGTTACACACATACAGAGTAAAAATATTAAATAACAGCATTATTATATCTCGGATGGGATCTCTTGTTATGCTTAACTTTTTTCGTACCAATTAGTTCTTTTTCTCGTATATATTCTTTTAATATACTTGTTGAGCTGATGTTATTCTTTCCCTTTCGTTAGGCCCAATATTTGATATAAATTTATTATTGCAAAAGTAGAATGGCAAAATAAGATTCTGACTATTTAGTCTATTACTTTGCAGAAATCTGGTATAATTGCTATGTTTATATATATAAGAGGATGAATAATTTGAATATTTAAAAGAAACTATGTCATCGCAAACTATGTTAAGATATTGTGCCGTGTCCTAAGAAGGCGGTAGCGATGGTCGAGGGGGTTACTTCAAAGGCTTAACAACTTATATTCTCATAGAATATGACAACATGATTTTTATTTTTATAACAAAATAAAAGATATTCTGGAGTAATAATAAGTAGCTGTGTACACAACAATGTAAATTTTGTCGAACAAAAAGTTTATGCATCAATCAAAATAGTGTCTATGAGAAGGTGGCAGCCAGTCGATTAAGTCCACAAGGCAATGCATTATTTGACCGGAAGACGCTTGTCTTATCTCAGAGATTAAGATCTCTTCTCCGCGACGGCACCCCGGTGTCCTGTCGCCGCTGATTTCAGGTATAAATCCCCGGGCCTAGGAATCGTAAATCCCGGCCCTTTCGGCCTTCAACCTTTTCCACTCCAAAAGTCGCTCTTCCAACTCCAGCCAAAATCTAATCTCTCCTCCATCCTCTTCTCGTATATATATATCTCAATTATCTCCCTCTAAAAACAATAGTGAGTTTCTCATCCACTAACTGTCCGTTCTTTTCAAGAACCTCCCAGGGACCTTTATCGCTATCCACTGAGTGGACACCTTGAGGACCTCCTCGTTTTTGCACCCGGATCCTGCGATCATATGCTCTCGTGAGAAAGTATGTAGGTTCTCTTCCCACGCTCAAGATCAAGAGAATACCGGCTGCTCCTTTGCATTAGCAAACTGTCACCGATTGTCAAATGTCCAAGAACGATGGTGACTGAGTAGTTTATTTCATCTTACCGTACGTCTTAGTGGACTTCACCATATTTTTACTCTGTTTTAGAAATGCATTAGTTCTTTCTATATGGCGAATCTGATATAGTTCAGTTCTTTACAACCCCCCCCCCTTTTAAAAGAATATTTTGGCCGCAGGACGAAATATTCTGGAAGAGAGAAAGGTGACTCAAAATTAATATGAATGGCTCACATGCAAAAAAAGAAGAAAAAAAAAACTTTTTTTGCCTGCCTGCCCCCCCCCCCCACAAAAAGTATTCATTATACACTCTGTATAATATTTTACACTTTATTCTATTTCAAAACACTTCACATTGTATTATATTGTCAAACATTAAAAGGAATGATAACATACTATATACAATTTTCTTTTTTTTCCCAAGATTACTCTGCCCTACTCAAAAAATCTATTTGGACAATGTCCTTCCCTGGCCTTTGTACTCTGGCATATTGGTCAGGTTGCAAAGTATGTGCCCTTTTGAGTGGTTTAAGAGTCATTTTGTTTTTGCTATTCCTAGATGAAAGCGCACTGCTATCCGTTTCTATTAAACTCTTCTTATCAGTGCAGCTCTTTAATTTTTTTATGGCAACTATTCTCGTAGTCCCATCTTTTCTCGGATTCTTTCGTTTATTTGTCGAATGCCTTATGGAATGCCTCTCTGAATTTTGCCGATCCTCTTGCCTTTCACTGATTTCTTTTTGATCAATTTCCTTGTTTTTATCTAACCCTTTCCTGTTTTCTGTTTCCCTTTTAGATTTTGACAATTTATTTATCTCCGTTATTTTAACTACCGTTGGCTTTCTCGTATTTTTGTTAATTTTTACCCTGATTTTGGCTTCTAAATCTATGTTCGTGCTTTTTTGTCCCGTTTTCCTGTTGCCAATTCCTTTCCCTTTTCGGCTTTTCAATCTATTCGTGGAATTATGAGTGTTAAACTTCTCTCCTTGACCAGCAATTTTGCAGACCTTTAAGGCCTTTAATCCTTTATTTCTTTTCATTTTCGTATTAATTTTTCTAGCACGTTTCGCTTTATTTGTTTTCGCCTGTTTTGTATTTTTGGGGATCTCTATAAGTTCGTCTACCCTTGCTATTTTTACTTTCCCTTTCTTAATGTCCTCCCAACTATCAGTTTCATTTTGTTGACAGTTTGTTCCCAAATCTAGTATTTGTTTCCCGGGTTTAAAATCCTTTTCTACTGTTTTGCATAAATTCTGTAATTCGCACTTTTTTTTATTTTTAACTGAGTTTTCACTCTACCTTCTGACTTTTTTACCGACGTCATGCGACTTAACCTGCTGTTCCCTCATTTTAATCCCTTCTATCTGAGATTAATTTCTGAACAGGTTTTCTTGTCCAGTACTTTGCCTATTTTGTATGATTTTTACCGGTATTTTTGACTTCTTGTCTTCGCGAGTTATGTGTGTTTCTCAGTTTCTTATAATCCATAAGTTTTTGACCTCACCTGACAGCTGTTTCTCTTGTGGTTTCTCTTGGTTTTCTGACCCATAGATTTTCCTTTTCTTCGTTTTCGAACGCTGTCTTTTGTTCTCCCCTCTTTCTCGAAGTTTGACGAATTCGTCGCTATTCTGTTTTTCGGATTACCGTTATAATCCTTTTCCGTAACGGCTGTTTGTTTTTTCGCATCCCCAACGCCTCAAAAGTTTTCTGACCTGGAAATCGATTCCTCACGCGACTTGACTATGTTTTGTGCATTTTTACAACCCGTCTTACTTTTTTTCCTTAAGCTATAAGTTTAATTTTCAAACGGTATTTTGTCATTCTCATTCGACTCCTGTGCGAGCGGTGGTAAAGAAATTGGTTCCACCCCTTCGCTCACGTCCAACTCATCGTCTGCCGTGGCGTTTTCCGGACTAATCTCTCCTCATTGACTCACCCCTTGAATGCACGGCTGAAAGTTTCGATTGCTATTGGTTTCGTTTTCTCTCGCCGGCTGTTTAGCTTTATTACGCTCGTTCGAATTGATTAATTCTTGTGTTCTGTTTCCAAGGATATAATAATCCAAGTCTGACTCGTTGTCTGTGATAAGGGCTTTAATTGTTATCACCGTTTTATCCGCTAATTCTAACTTTATTTCCGCAACCGGAAGCTGTTGAAGTTCCCTGACCAGAGGTTGTTTTAACCACTTAATTTCTCCGTTTAATTGCCCTTTATTAATGAATCTTCTTTAACATAAATCATCCATGGTTCCCGTATCGCGTAACATTGTAACTTCTACTCCATTTATCTTTCCCTTACTTATATATGGTTCGAAACCTTTATCTAATTTCGTACTACACCTAACATGATGTACCGTGCTTATTTCTTTTTCCGATCTTTTTAAATCTGGACAGTCTCGTATCCTACGTTTTGGATTTCCGCATTGAAAGCAAGTGCTTTGTTTTGTTTTTTCGAATGCTTTTTGTTTTTCCCTATAATCGCTTTTCTCCCGCCAATTAGATTTATGACCGGGATTTTCCCTCGGGTCCCTTTCCTCGTAATTCGGGCGATCGAACCATTTTTCGCTGTCTTTTTCCGCATATCTCGGTCTCTCGAATCTTTTTTCCACGGGGGGGTCTGGCATATTCTATCCAGGACGTTGCGCCATTTATTGCTTCATACCCGTCCAAATATTTTGCGAGTTTGTCTGGTTTTTTATACTCTGCCCACGAATCAATAAAATGATTTTTGGTTTCGGTCGGCACTCTTCGTTTATTTTGTTCCGTAATAAGCATGTCTTTTAGCTCCTCTAAACTTTCGATGCCCAAACCAACTAACCACCCTTCTTGAAAACTATTTAATTCGAAGATTAGGTCTTTCCATGGGGTGTTTGTATTTCTCTTATGCCTCATTAATTTTAAACGATAGGCTTCTGGTGTTAACCTATATCGTTCTAAGAGAATTTTTTTCACGTGAGCAAAATTGTCCACGCTGTCAGACGGTTCTCGTAAAATTAATTCTGCAATTTCTATGGGCAATAAAGCTAAAAGATGAGTTACTAGATCATCTGACTCGATCCCCGATCTTTCTGCCTGTCTCTCAAATAAATTAAAAAATAAAGTTATGTCTGATTTGTATGGATCGAACGAATGCATAATAGATTTTATGTTTAATTTTGGGCCTGTATCAGAACGATTACTCGCACTGGAACTGCTTCTCTCTGTGCCTTGCGTTAATCTTAATTCTTCTAGTTTGAATTCCCTTTTTTTCTGTCTGTCTGCGCTGTCTAATTTAGCTCTTTCTAATTCTAACTGTTCCTTTTCGCGTTCCCTTTCTGCCTTTTCGCGGTCTTTTTCCCTAGCTAAATTGACTTCTCTATCTTGTACAATATATCTGGCTTGCGTTAGCGCAAAGTCCTCGTCGTAGCTATCTGATTGCTCAATTTTTGGATGATTATTTGTATTGTATCCCCATCCTCAAGTGCTACACCCAATTCTGCTGCTAAATTCTGTAGATCAGCCTTTCTGCAATGTTTTAATGCGGTCACCCTTGTCATAATAAAGCCCTATTTTTAACACAATTTCAATAATTTACACCAATAATTTCCTCGGAGAATTTAAAACCTGTCAACTGACACTATAAAATAATTTCATCCTTATCCAAACTATAGCTCTTTACTGTAAATGCTTACATAAACAAATTTTAAATACAAATATAGGATATAAAGTATAAATTTAAAATATCTTTGAAATTTTTGGATACCTTCCCCTTTTGTTAAAAATAACCAATGTGCAAGATGAATTTTTCTGTTTTAATGTCTCTATACACACAGGATAAAACACAATATATAGTAAAATCGTACAGAAATTGCACACATATATTTCGAATAAACTTTTCAATTTTTTTCAAATCTGAGCACTTCTTTGCAAACCATGACCAGTGAAATCAGTGTTCTGACCATAAATTTCTAGAAAATATCTTTATTCAGTAGTTTAACTAACATAAATTAATTTTCCTCACAATTTACATATAATATTACACTACTTTCATCTCTAATTTAAAAAACTGTTCCCCTGGGCCTTTTTTTCGGCTCGCTACTGCAATCTCCCCTGAAAATTTTCTCCGCTTCCTTTCTTGGAAACAAAATTTACCTTTGTATTCGTTTCGAATACAAACCAGATTTTAATCTGCTCCCTAGCTTGAGCTATCTTAAATGTCTACGAATTTACCTCTGATATACTTGGCTTGATGCCCTTATCTTAACGTTTACTTTACAAATTACAACAATTTTACTATCTCACAATTTTAGATCCCGAATTTAAGACATTTAAATTCAACTAAAAAAATTTTGAGAGCCATTCAAAAAATAATGAGCCTACCTGCTCTGTTGTGTTGAGGTCCCGTCACAGTTGCTTTGGCCAGTGTGCTGCTGTTGAAGTATCAGTCACTCTCTTTGCGTCAGGGTCAGGCCTTTCCGAGGGAGTCTGTCGGTTTTCGGCTCTCTCCGTTTGGCTTTAGGTGGATCTCCTGGATGTCCCTTTGCTCTCTCCTGGGTCGCTGGACTGTTGACTCTTTCGCTGTGTTGTGGCTATGACGTTGTCCTGCTGCTCGATGCTCAGCTCTCTTTTGTTTTTAATCACAGTCTGCTGGAAATCTCATCTGTACTATTTTCTGCATAAAAGTTCGTTTCGTTGGCTGACACCAGTTGTGCCGTGTCCTAAGAAGGCGGTAGAGATGGTCGAGGGGGTTACTTCAAAGGCTTAACAACTTATGTTCTCAAAGAATATGACAACATGATTTTTATTTTTATAACAAAATAAAAGATATTCTGGGGTAATAATAAGTAGCTTTGTACACAACAATGTAAATTTTGTTGAACAAAAAGTTTATGCATCAATCAAAATAGTGTCTATGAGAAGGTGGCAGCTAGTCGATTCAAGGCAATGCGTTATTTGATCGGAAGACGCTTGTCTTATCTCAGAGATTAAGATCTCTTCTCCGCGACGGCACCCCGGTGCCCTGTCGCCGCTGATTTCAGGTATAAATCCCCGGTGCTAGGAATCGCAAATCCCGGCCCTTTCGGCCTTCAACCTTTTCCACTCCAAAAGTCGCTCTTCCAACTCCAGCCAAAATCTAATCTCTCCTCCATCCTCCTCTCGTATATATATCTCAATTATCTCCCTCTAAAAACAATAGTGAGTTTCTCAGCCACTAACTGCCCTTTCTTTTCAAGAACCTCCCAGAGACCTTTTTCGCTATCACCTGAGTGGACACCTTGAGGACCTCCTCTTTTTTGCACCCGGATCCTGCGATCATATGCTCTCGTCAGAAAATATGTGGGTTCTCTTCCCACGCTTAAGATCAAGAGAATACCGGCTGCTCCTTTGCATTAGCAAACTGTCACCGATTGTCAAATGTCCAAGAACGATGGTGACTGAGTAGTTTATTTCATCTTACCGTACGTCTCAGTGGACTTCACCATATTTTTACTCTGTTTTAGAAATGCATTAGTTCTTTCTATATGGCGAATCTGATATAGTTCAGTTCTTTACAATATAATAATATTAATATTAATTAAATTAAAATATAATTTTTAAATGAAATGTTTTTCATGCTGTTACAAACTCGCACAACTTAATTTTTTACAAGACTCGGGAATTAAGCTTAGAAACAATTATTTATAGGGTATTTTTTCCTTTATTCATAAATCAAAATACCTGCAGAAACTTTCCAAATTATATTAATCTTAGATTTTAATACTTTTATGTCATTTTTATGTCATTATGTCGAAAATCGTGAAAAATCCAGCATAACAATGCTACTTATTGAGCGATTAACACAAAAACATTACGAGTAACAATTTGTGTCAACGTCCAACTCTATGTAAAGTTTGATGAAAATTCGTGCATTATTTCTTGAGATAGAGCTATTGCGGACATCGTGAAAAAATCAGAACCGCAGCGATACCTGTTGGGCAATTTACACTAAAACATAATCAGAACTAATATTGATCAAGCTATGCCTGAATCTGTAGTTTGATGAAATTTCGTTTTATAGTCCTTGAGATAGAGCTATTGCGGAATTCGTGAAAAGTGAAAGCAGCCCCACCTTTCGGAAAATTTACACCAAAACGTAATCAGCATTATATAATCAAGCTATCAAGCGATAATCAAGTAATAATATCAAGGACTAAATGTATCTGAAGTTTGATGAAAATCCGTGCATTAGTTCTTGTGATAGAGCTGTTAAAGAAACTGCGAAAAATGCAGAATAGCAGCGCCATCTGTTGAAGGATTTAGACCAAAATATAATCAGCAGTAATTTATATCTGGGACCACTTGAATATAAATTTTTGTTAGATTTTTCAGTGCATTAGGAGCAGCGCTAGGCTGTTGGAAGATATACACCAAAAACAAATCAGCACCATTTTATATTGAGGTGAAACTGAGTCTAAAGTTTTTTGAAATTCCTCATATTAGTTCTTGAGATAGAATGCCTAGAAAATTTTTGTCACACATAGATAGACTCACAAACAGACTCACAGAGTGACAGACAGACATTTTCTAAAACCATCAACTCGTGTTCAGGACGTTCTAAAACGCATAAATTACTCGAAAACTGGAAATCGTATTTTTCAAGAATCCAGTACTTAATGTAAAGATAGAAGAAAATAACTAGTCGGATGTTTTAATCCCAAAACTCTGTTCTACATCATACATATTAATATTTGAAAATTTGCGACAGTGCCAAAAATAAATGGCAATCTATGCCGCATCATGTGAAATCTAAAGTTATGAAATTTCGCGCATTAGTTTTTGAGATACGCTTATGCTAATTCCATGTAAATCCTGTAAGATACAGCATAGCAGCGCCACCTGTTAGGGGATTTAAACTAAAACCTAATCAAAAACAAATTATGTCTGAACCTGAAATTTGATGAAAATTCCTGCATTTGTTTTTGAGATAGAGCGAATGCGGAAATCGTGAAAAATTCCGCTTATCAGTGCCACCTGCCGAGATATTTACACCAAAACATGATCAGCACAAATATTTAACAAATTATACTTGAAGCTGAAGTTTGATAAAATTCTCGTATTAGTTCCTGAGATAGAACTATTTCGGAAATCGTGACAAATGCAGCATATCAGCGCCTGTTTGGCAATTTACACCAAAACGTAATTAGCACTAAGTCATATCAAGGACTAAATGAATCTGAAGTTCGATGACAAACTGTGCATTATTTCTTGAGATAGAGCTCTTAAAGCAACTGTGTAAAATGCAGAATAGCAGCGCCATCTGTTCAACGATTTAGACCAAAATATATTCAGCACCAATCTGTATCTGGGACTACATGAATATAAATTTTTGTTAAGTTCCGTGCATTAGTACTTGAGATAGAGTGCCCACAAAGTTTGTTTCACATACGGATAGACCGAGTCACAAAATCACAGACACACACACAGACTCAGTGTAAAAATACGTTTGTAGGAATCTGTGAACTTTAAAACGTGTAAATCCGTCTAATCCCGGAAATCAGAAATTTTCATGAATCCAATACTTTATTCTTGTAAAGATAGAAGAAAGTATAAGTTATGTTTCAGTCTAATTTTGGCTTTCAGTAAAACTGCTTGAATTAAAATAAAGTATATATATACTCATAAGTTTAGGTATTTAAACTTTGGTTGAAATTAACCAACAGTTATAAACTGACCATAATTTATTGAATTTAAATCTGTTGAAGATTTTTAATAAAAATACAAGTTGGAAATTGCTCGTGAAACGTGGCAAATGAGGTGCGTTCGTACTATAACTAGTTTTATGATTATTTTTTGCACCGCATATTGTACTGAATGTATATTTTAGCACACTTTACAAGTGCATATCCATTCATTCTGTTCGAAAGGTTGTAACATAATTAAAATGCACTTGAAATAATTTGTCCCATTGGCCGTCATGTAACGGAAAATTTTGTCTGTTCCTGTTATTAAACTATAAGTCCGATTTTCATAAAATTTGAAATGAATCGACAAAATTTTGCAACAATTATATATTTAAAATTCCAGACCATTCAGTTGGGTATTTTTCTCTCTTATATGCGGACGGACAGACAAACAGACAGACCGAACGACGACTATAGGTGCTACGTATTTATGTAATTACGAACGCACCTAATAATTAAAAACTTGAAAATTAATTTTTTCATGGTATTCTGCTAATCTCTTTTGTTTTTCTTACTTATTTTTAAAATTTATGTTCTACAACGCTTCTCGATAGCTTTAGTATTATTTAGCTTTCTATGGAACGATCGTAATGGACATAAATTAGTATGATTTATTATGCTTATTATGTTTATTATGCTTAGTTCAGTGATGAAACAGTAGCGGAGCAGTTGGGCGTTTGTCACCACTAAATTTTAATAGTATTCTTTGCCGTAAAAATTCGCACAAATTTTATCTTCAAATAAAACGAAGGATACATTTAAAATTTACCGGTGTCAATTGATTCTCTGGTTCCATCACTGCCAGTTACATCGGCAAAACATGATAGTATACAAGATTATAATACAGGGTCTCTACAAATTAGTTGGGCAAAAAAAAAAAAGAATGATTTATTGAATGGAATTGATCGGAAAAAAAATGATAGGCTTAGTGAAAAATATCTCTGTCTCCGGTTTGTTTTGAAGGTGCTAAGGCAGCTAATACACGAAGACAAAAGTTACAACCACAAAGCTCTACAATAATACGGAGAGCCAACTCATGGGTTCCCTTTCTGCCGCGACCGCAACACACTTTCGATGCGCGCAAGTAATGAGTCCTGCACTTTTCTTAATATTAGAAGCACTTTTTTAAAACTTTTTCGCGTACTTTTTTATCAATTTTGACGTTTCTAGATCTTTTTGACATTTTTATGAGCAATAATTAATTTGTTTTTCAATTTTTTTCGTTGAGCTTACCTAAAATTTCATTTTTAACTAATATCAAACAAAAAAATTGTGATTAATTTAAATAAAATCTTCAGTTTTTTTCAATAAAAAATATATGTCAGTGAAACTTGTGCCAACTTCGTCAAATTTTTAAAAGACAATCAGTTTAATACCTACCCCATACTACTCTATGGGAGGAAATCTATGTTTTGCTAAAAATTTTCCTCGGAAAATCTTAGGCATTGTATTCATGGGCAAACCACTGGATTGAATGAATCACAAGAGATCAGTTTCAACTGACGTCACGGTTCTTATCATGCGACCTCTAGCGAAAAACTTGGGGGGGGGGGGGCAAACAAATAACATTGGTAGTTTTCTTTACTCGCACTTTCACATTGGTCGTCGTCAATCATATTGCTGTTGCTTTTGTTGTGAAACATTTCATTTTATAAATATGAGCCTATATTTCAAAATTTTTGTGAGCGATTATTTACATTGTGATGTGATATCTTATTGCAGATGTTATCACGTAAATTATCACATTTATTCGCATCACCATGCCAGTGACTTGTTGTGTAACAATGTGCGGTAATCGTTCGAACAGGGAACATAATAAATCCTATTATAGATTACCAGGCATTCCAAAGACAGATAATATTATGAGAAAATACGTAGTTGTGTGAAGAAAGGCGACAGAGATGGTTGTCATCGCAATATTGTGTGAATTAATTTTACGTTTTTTATTATGAATTAAATCACAATCACATGGAATTTGTTATTACTCATGCACAGAAATGTATGCTTACTTTTCGAATAACAAGATGAAAATCTCCGATTTTCAAAGAATGCACCTTTCTTACCCAGTTGCACTCAAGTTGTTTATAAGATTCAAGGCTTTTATAATACCTGAAGTCTTTCTCAGTATAAAAATCTTTCCCATAAACTAAATAGTTTAAGATGTCAAAATAACTAACGTCGGGTAAATGCGCTACATATTTCTTCAAATCACTTTTTTTTTTCAAACTGTATGGATCTACACCAAAAATAACACTAATTTTGGAAACATATCGTTCCTTAGCTTTAGTACCATTCAATTATTGGCACAGATGTCATATATTCACCATATTGGCGCGATTTTTTTTTCTGATACCAATTTGGCGAAAACATCAACAGCATAAACAACAATATCCGAGTTACCATACATAGCTGCCAACTTGTACGGATCTTTGCTACCACTAAAATTTAACAAAAATTTCTGCCTTATTTAATTATCAACATTCACTGCAATTCGGCGATTGAATTAGAAAAAATTTTCTATTACATTTTAGTGGTAGCAAAAATCCGTACTAGTTGGCAGCTGTGTACCATATCAAGGAAAATATCGACACGTTGGCGCCAGTTAAGTACCCGTTGCGTATATGATATTGCCGTAATAAACAAATCGCGCCAATATGTTGCGTATATGACATCTGTGCCCAATTCTTCATAATATTTTGAAGAAATTTTACTTCGTTAAGTTTAAAAACTTGCACTAAATTAGATGGCAAAATATAGAGAAAGAAAAATTTACTAAACAAAAACAAAGTGGTTCGTCTTGCGACCGAAGTAGAATAGGAATACGGAGTACTGTATTGTTATTTGTTTGCCCACCGAAACTGGTTGCCACGAGTGTTTCCAGATTTGTGATCACGTGGTTGAAACTGATCTTTAGGGAGTTAGCGCTCTGTTCTATTGCCGAGCTCAGTGGTTACAACAGCACCAAAACACAAGAAATTTAAATTCCTACGCATAAAATATAAACTCACATCAGAAATAGTTAAAAGCTATTTTTGTGTATGA
Source organism: Maratus speciosus (assembly GCA_963932465.1). NCBI lineage: Eukaryota > Metazoa > Arthropoda > Arachnida > Araneae > Salticidae > Maratus > Maratus speciosus. The sequence goes on along the minus strand of OZ010797.1, from coordinate 186,019,376 downwards.
ACGAAACGGACTAACGTGACGCAAATCGTCGGTCGATATTTAGATAATCAAGAAATTATGTTGAATGTCTAATTCAACATTGTCTTAATCGATACATGCTGTTTACAGCCTGTGCTATGTCCGTAAAGTCTTAGTGTTCAGAAAGCGATATAAGTAAGCATACAAACTTAATACTGGAATCAGGCGGCGTAAATTAACACAGTTGCGCCGTGACGGGGTGATAATCCACATACGCGGGCTTTTAATGTGACGTCACATATGACAGGATATCTACCATCTGCGTATATTTTCTAAATCTTTAGCGACTTACGGAACTGAATTTTGTTTACCACATTTACTGCAGAATAATGGCGCAGATGCACTTGACACCACGACGTTTTCTTCGTCTTGTCAGATACATTTTAGCTACTAATCAAGGTGAAAAAAACTTTAGAATTTTAGTGGTGTGAAGAAAGAAAACAGTTAGGCATCTTCCTGTAGTTTAACCCCGTCCGCTACGTGGCGTGCGACCTTGATTGATTTGACCTTCCTTTAATCTTGCGGTTACCTCTCCCATTTAAGATAGAACGCTTACTTATATCGCTTTGTGTTCATTTTGCGCAGGCTTCTGACGCGCTTTAGGAGAATCGAATAAAATCAAACTATTTCAAGCATTTTTTTTTTTCAAAATCGTGTTTGGATTTGATTGTTCAAAACATTTTATATATTAAAAAATAATTTAAATTTATTTAACCCTGTTAACAAACGTATTAAGCAGTTTTAATAACAGCAAACTTTTATTTTCTGTAAAAAAATTATCGGTGCAAACATTAATTACTGTTACTACACTATTTTTTTGCGTTTTCCACACACAAAATGAAATAAAGCAGAAAACAAAGGCAGATTTCCAATATCACAATTTCAGTAGAGTTCTACAGATCATCGTCATTTAAAGCTGCGGTTGCTGTACAGGGTTTAAACTCTGTTTATGTCATGTTTCCTTCTTATATAATCCATGTACACGACGACAAATATTACAACAGCACCTAAACACAAGAAACTTTAAATTATTACGCATAAAACATAAATTGACATCAGAAATATTTGAAAGCTATTTTTGTGTATGAACGAAACGGCCTTACCTTAAGCAAACAACTGATCTGTATTCAGATAATCAATAAATTGCGTTTAATGTCTAATTCAACGTTGTTTTAATCGATACACGCTGTTTCTAACTTGTGCTATACGCATAAGGCCTCCGTGTTCATTTTGCACAGGTTTCTATCGCGCTTTAGGAGAATTCTAACCAAATCAAATTATTTCAAGCATTTTCTTTTTCAAAATTGTGTGCGTATTTCATTGTTCAAAAAATTTTATATATTAAAAGATAATTTCAACTAATTAAACGCTGTTGATAAAATTATTAAGCACTGTTAATAATAACTAACTTTTATTTTCTGTAAACAAATTACCGGTACAAATAATAATTACTGATACTACGCTATTTTTTCGTTTTCCACACACAAAATGATATAAAGCAGAAAACAAAGCAGAAAAAATTTCAGTAGAGTTTCTCTACGGATCACCGTTATTTAATGTTTCGGTTGCCGTTCAGGATTTAAGCGCTGCTGTTTAATTCGTGATTCTTTCTTATACTGGGTGTCCAGAAATTAGTTGAGCAAAAAGAATGATTTATTGAATGGAATTGACAGGAAAAAAATTAAAGTACATATTGCTGAAAGATAGAAAAAAAGTTCAAGTTTATCATTATCACAAATGTTCGATGTGACCTTCCTTTCGTGACTCTGCTAATGTCCCATAGTATATCATTTTTTGCCACAGATTTGTTTCCGTCGATCAAATTAATTGCAGTTCAGATTCTCGATTTTAGTTCAGGAATGGATGTATGAAGATGCGGCTTGTACACTTGATATTTTACAAAACCCCATACACCAGAATCAAGCGGCGAAACATCTTGTGATTGTGGTAGCCTTTGAAAAACCCCTCCGCTCGCTAAGCGATAGCATCAGTTACGATACTTAACGCCATTTATGAATAAACTTCAGCAATATTACTACTAGTTTGACATTCAACTAGTTAATTTCATATAATATTTCGGGAGTTCTTAACTTACGAAATTGACCAACTATTATGTAGACACCCTGTATTGTGAAACATACAAATTTTACCACTTTTTTACAAAAGTTAGATATAGTTGCAATTCGTTATACTCTAAATATCCCTAGTGGTGCAGCTTTGATGAGAGTTTAGAGCGACTGGATAACATTTTTGTTTTACGATTTCTCCTCCTTTATTGAATAAAAAAGAGTCTGCAGTTAAAAAAGACGAAGTTTCCTACATTAAAATAGTGGTATTTTAAAATTCTCGTCCACCGTGTTGGCTACGCCACTAAATATAGCATAAATTAGTCAATCGCTGCAATATGTTTGAAAGTATGATCACGCTGACTAATTCAACTGATGTGCTTATTCCTGAATTCAATTTAGAAATGAATTTCGGAAATGACTGACTATAAAAACCTACCAACTTTCACGCTTTTTTGTTCGATTAATTTTGAATAGGAATGTTTGCCTTATTTAATCCTAAACTGATCAGCGATGCATATATGAAGCAATTAAAATTTAACCTTCAATAAATAAATTCAGTTCCTTGCGACCAACTACATTTAAATAAAAATACTCACCTCACGTTGTTTACAGAGATCAGCTAGTTATAATAGAAAATATTTAGTGTATAAAATTTGTTGTATCTAACCTTAAAAAGATAAAAAAAAAAGCCATTCTCGTAAATGTAAAATTGATGCAGTGTAGTGTTATTTGGTGAAATTTAAGCGTAAATAAGATGTTTTCGTTAAAAAATTAATTAAGGTTCGTACGGATCAGGGTATTTTCCAGGAATCATATCAGTATTTTGTTTCAGTAAAATAAATCTATTTTAAACGCGCGACGATTCGCTTTATTTATGGAGAGATTTTTTCAGTGAATATATTGATGCTAAAAAATTTTCTGGTCTGGAAATTCCAAGAGCCGTACGAACCCTATTAGCAGTAACAGAGAAGCGTAAAAGTTCGCAGGTATGCTGTAAACCTGCTCTTGAATATAAATATATACAATATATATCCAGGCAAGTATTTCTGTACATTTCGGTTCGGAAATAGTGGTGGTCAAAAGTAAGGACTGTAAACTCCCAAAAAATTAAAATAGTAAGGCGTTAAAATTTTCTAAACATATAAATTTGGAAGAATACCGCAGCCCCTTTAGACTTCGCAATACAAATTTAGTTATACAGAAAAAAATAATAATAATTGAAACGAAAAATAATGCATCCAGCATACATTATTAAACACTTTCCACCACATTCAAAATACTGTAATAAGATTTATCAGTTTATTATCATGAATGATGATCCCTAAATAAACAATTTGAAAAACGCACCGTACGTCCAAACCCAATTTCTGCTATTACCATCAATATTCGGAAAAGTATTCGAATTTTTTTTTTGTGTGTGTGCAGCCCTGTATATGATCTATAGCTTTACATGTACTACATCTTTTTATAAAAGTTATTTGTTAAACGTGTACTATATATCGGATTTTTTTAACCCTTTCAGGGCAAGGTACTTCTATTCGTAAAATGCTGAAATGAGTGAATGACACCAGAATCTACAAATAAATTTATTTCCAAATAAACAAAAGCTTTTGTTCACGTACTTAATAAAAGGAAAATTTCATTCCGATATTCCGGTGTTAATGTGCATTTAGGAATTAAAATTAAGTAGTTCAAAAATGAACCACCGCCCTTGAAAGGGTTAACGTATATACATTCCCCTAAATTTAGACACCAGTATTTTATAAAATATTTCTTTGTCTTGTTTAATCTCAGAAAATTAAAACAGTGAAAACTTTTAAAAATTATTAGTATGAAAATTCAACGGACCGTACATGGGCTGAAATAAATCCGCTTTCGTCAGTCGCCATTTTTATGTCAGCGATCAGACCTAGTATTCAGCGAGGGGTGGCTGATGTTGCGTTGAGGAAAAGCTAAAAATTTATTCAAAAATAGTGATAACTATGAAGTTACCACTATTTTCGAATTAAAAAATTTGCCTTATTTAGCAACAGAAACTTTGACCAATAAATAAGATAAAGATTATTTTTAAGATTTCTGGTGGCAAAGTTTTTCAGTAAAAAAGTTGAAAACACCTAATCTTATAGTTTCGGCGCTTAATGGGTTAATCGATTTTAAGTGACATTGTACTAATTACTTTCCTTTTCCTATTTTAAGTTATTGATACCATTTATTGAACCATTGATTAATAGCTTTAGTGGAATTTTACTACGTATGGAGCAATCAAGGGTGGATATAAATTAGGACAAAAAGAATGATTCAATATGGTATATTCAAACATAAGGGTGCACATGATTATAATGTAGTGAAATATATAAAGTTTTCCCTTTTTACAAAGGTTCAATATGACTGCTTTTTTTTATTATGAATCTACCCCAAATGATGCAGCTATTGCGGAATTAGAGGTAACGGATACAACTTTTTTATAACAGTTTTTCTTATCATTATATAACCCCCAAAAATTCTGCAGTTAAATAAGACGAGGTCTGCCATATTAACCCTTAAATGCCTGATTTTTCAAAAATCATTGTAATAATGTTTTTCGGCTTTCATTTTTTACATAAATCATGGGAAAAATACTTTTAAAAATCATATTTTGTTTTAAGTATGATTTACGGCTAAAAAACGGTTTGTTACTAATCGGAAATACTGGTCTTTAATTGCAAAAATAATTTTCCTTGATAAAATTCTATAATATTAAACACACAAAAATTTTAGGAACTATAATAAGAAATAAATTTTACTTGCTCACACCAGAACAAAATAGGGTATTTCGCAAGCTTCCAAACAAAACAAAAAGAACAAGTAGCAACAATTGAAAAATGAATCTATCTTTATTCTTAAACAGCACAAGTGTTGCCATCTACATGCTAAAAATCGATTTAATAATATTTTCAGAATGTATTTTATTGGCAACATTATGCATTATAGCTTCAATATTATTCTAATGGTATTTTAGAGCCTAAATTGTGTATGTTGCCGAAAAGCAACAATTAAAATATTTTGAGGTTCTGGTTTAGGCTGCGCCACTGAGTATCGCATCGGTAAATCGATTCTTGTCATATGATTGTAAGCTTGATCACTTTGACCAATGTAAGTGTTTTTTTTAATTTCTGAATGAATTTCTGAAATGACATATTATAAATAACAACTATTCACTTTTACGGGTTTTTTACCACTAAGTATTAATAGGAACGTTCGCCCTATAGGTCAAAGCATCGCACTCGTGAATATACTTAAATTTGACTTTAATAAACAATTTTAGTTCCTGGGTGCCACTATATTTAAATAAAAATATCCGTCTTATGCGTCAAAAAATGTCTGCTATTAATTAGGGCAAAGAGTTATTATATAAAATTTGTGGTATCTAAACTTAAATCTGATTATAAAAAAGAAACTTCAGAAAATAAATAAATATATAAAAAATTAAATCGTGCAAAGTAGGGTTAAAAGAAGAAATCCTTAAATAAATAAAGCATAGTTTTTTGTTAAAAATTAGTTGTAACAAAAAGCGTAGAAGTTGGCTGCTACATGGTAAATCTGATCTTTAACAAAAGCTTACAATATATAGATCTGACAAGGAGAGAACACGACGTTTGGGACACAGATCCTGCGACACTATGTGCAAAGATACAGTTTAGTTAGTATATAAATATAGCTCAAGTATAAAGCGCAATATGCAAGGGGTTCGTAACAAACAAGCCTCAAAGTCACCCAGTAGTTTTGACACTTTAGTACATAATCGGATAAATTACACACCTTTCTAAGCGGCCGAATGGAACAGTTTGCAGATCGCAAGATTTGCAAATTTTTACTTTCGGAACTTTGTATATTCTATTCTCCGACGAGACATTTTTTTCGCTATAAATTGAGTCTTCTGAAATACATTCTTCAATATTTTTAAATTAAGAAACTTCTCCACTAGACATATTTTTTCATTTTAATTACAACACTACACTGAAGAACTACGGCTCATCTCCGCAGCACAAAATGCCGTACTGACACGGTCCACAGTAGATGACTGTTAAAACTTGAACACAAACAAGAGTAAACATTCTAAACCTGCCCCATTTATTTTCAATTAGTGTACATGTTTTGCTAAAAATCTCCTGCAGATCTGCGTAATTAAATGCTCATAAAAAGATTCTTTATTGTCGAAAACAGTTGTTCTAATACCAAACATAAAATACCAAAATGAAAAAAAGAGTTTTTCAAAAAAAGAAAAGAAAAATGGAAAATATATAAAACTTTTAAATTGTTAAGTGTTAGAAAAGAAGAAGTTAAAATACCATATTTTAATTTCATGCAGCATATTTTATTTAAGGGGGCACATGACCTTTGAGTTTGTCGAAACAATCAGAAACATCGCCTTCTTCAAAGTACCAAAACACAAACAATATGCAATTAAGATCTTTTTTCCCGTTCCTGCCTAAAATATATATCCTTAACTACATTATTCAGAAAAATAAATGTTGTATGTACAAAATTAATATTTAAATTTTAAATTTAAAAATTCATCTTACTAATGCGTGATTAAATGTTGCGCGCATGATAAAACTCTAAATATGCATAGAGAAAATAATTTTTAAACAAAATAGAATCATAACATACCTACTTCTAACTTAAAACTAAAATATACGCAAAACGTTTTGTTTAAAATTTAATTTTAGCACAAAATAAAAAAAAGTTCAAAAATCTCAAAATTTTTTACAAGTTTTCAAATTTAAAAAAATAAATAACCAAAATATGTGAATTTTTTTTTTTGTTTTAGTCTGTAGACTATAAAGAAAAGCATATTTGGTTAATTCTTTTAAAGCTGTAGCTTACATACTTTAAAAGTAACACTGCGCGCAAATTCCAAATTTGCTAATTTGAGAAAACACTTTTTAAAGTTTCAATATCTACGGACCTTCCATTATACTCACCGTCTAGAAATGTTTATAACTCAAGAAATATTACAGATTTTTGAATGCGGTTTTTTGCATATTGTTAAAAATTTTTAAAACATTCCGAATTAAGCAAAAATCGAAAATTTTTTGAAAATTTAAAGGTCCTGTGCCCCCTTAATTTCGCTGGGAAGATTAGAGGTTTCTTTGCATAAAAAACTATGAATAAATGTGAATAAAATAAAAATTTTGCCTTTTAGGATTTCAAATTATCAAAATTGCCAAGTCTCCGACTTATTGCACACCGCTATTATCTTAGAGAAAATGCTGTTCTTTAAAATCTCCGAAATGTTCCAATCAAATTAAAGAACATTTTCTGTGTTAAAAATTCTGGTATCCAAAAAGTCGGCTCTGAATTATGCATTCTTTTTTTTTTCTGAAATAAAATTTTGATTTTCCTGTTAATAAATAAGTATACATATAGTCGGTACCATGTGAAACTATCCATGTGAAAACAGTGGGCTACTTTTTTTAAATTCTAATTTCTTGATTGGCACCACTTTTCTCAAATGGTAAAATTCTTCTTGTTTTCGACTTAATTAATATGTCATTAAATCAGGTTAAATAAGGTGAATTTTACTACTTCAAAAAAGTGGTGCCAACCAAGAAAGCTGAATTTTAAAAAAGTAGATTACTTTTTTTCACATTGGATAGTTTGACAAGGTACCGACGATACGTGTGCGAAGAAGCATGTTTTTATTTATATTTAAACTATTATATTAAAATTATTTTATTATTACTTAAATTTAAATAATTATATATATGTATATGTATTGTTTTATTGTAGTTCGGAGAAAATAATTAATCATTAATTCGTCTGCTGGAAAGAAGAAAGAAAATCTTGTCGGAGTATCAAACTCACAAAGTTCCGCAAGTGAAAATTTAAAGGTCTGGCGCCCTGTCAACTGTACCGTTCGGATGATCAGGAAGGTGTGTTATTTATCCGATTATGTAAAAAATAACATCAAAATTGGATGACTTTGGAGCTTGATTTTTAAGACCCCTAAGCATATTGCGCTTTAACCTTGTGATATGTTTATCTACTAACTATACTCTACCATTGTACAAAGCGCCGGCGAATTCTGTATCCACAATCTCGTGTACTCCCCTCGCAAGAGACTGCGTTGCTTACGATTTTACCAAACAAATCATCTCACCATTCCCGAGAAAATTTTTTGTGAGCCTAAAGAGCGTTCTGATGCTTATTTTTAGCTAAACGTTATTCATTAAATATGCTTTGTCCTACATATCTTTTCCGGTACAAGTTTTATCTTTAAAACTTTCAAAAAAAAAAAAAAACAATGTCATTTAAACCTTTCCGGCGCAGCGTGCCCGGGTCGGGATACCTAATTTTAATTCAAAACTTACAAACGGCACCAACAATATTTTAATAAAATTTTGCATTAACAATGAAAGTGTAAAGTAGCAAGTTTTTAATTTGTAAAAAAGTCGTATGTAAATTCCGGTGTCAGTCGATGATTTCTTCATTTTACAACAAAATTTGTCTGTGCCGGAAAGGGTTAAAAATTAATATCAGTTACTTTTGAGTTTCATTTTCACTTTAAGTATAATTATATCAATTGACACGTTGAGTGCCACGGTGACTGAAACTGAAAAATTTATAATGTTTTAAATAATTTTTAAGAAAGTTTAATCCTGTAATAAAAATTAAGTACATTTCAAATAATTTTTCAGTAATTACTTAAAACAATATATATATATATATATATTTAGTTTTATGTCGCATTTTAAACCGTCAGTTGTTGGTGAATGACGCGTCCTAAAAGGATTGTTCAGTGTCAGCACCGGTGACTGACGTGGCGCTTAACGTCCTAAATTAAATATTTATAGCAGTAAGTTTGGGATATTATGCTTTGGTTCATATTAAACTATAAGTATACAGTGAATATTATAATTAATTTATCAAATTTAAATGATTTTAAAAGTTTTAATCAAAATAAAATTAGAAACTTGAAAAATAAATTTTATTATGACATTCTGTTAATTTCTTTCTCTTCTTCTTTTTGTAGTTTAATTTATATAAGGGGTCTCAATAGTTTTAGTAATATTTTGCTTTCTTTGGAGGCATCCAGTGTGGGCATAAATTAGTTGGATACAAAGAATGGTTCATTATGGCATGGGAGTATACATGGTACCAATATATAAATATTAACTTTTTTACAAAGGATCGGTGGTTTAGAGGCAACAAATACCATCATTTCTAAGAGATTTTCTTCTCTTTATTAATTTCCGCAGTTAAATGTGACGAACATTACTATATTAATATCATGGTATTTTTAATGGAGTTATGAATAAAGAGATGTGACATATAGTATAGCGTCTACCAGTTGCCAGTGAAGTAACTGAGGAGGTTGTCACAAGATGGCGGCTAATTTTTTACATCGGATGAATAGTTTCTGATTACAGCCGAAGCAAACTTCCACGAGTAAATTTTGTATAGAAAATTTCGTCTGATTTTAGCGACTTATTCACCCAAAATTTCTCTCACAGATATGGTTACATTTTCTATTTGTTTTTACTGGTGGCAGTTAAAACAAGATTTTTAACGAAAATAAAATAAAATTTAAAAAATTCAATTTTTCGACGGCATTTTGCTAATTTATTTTCTCTCTTCTTCTTTTTCTGTAGTTTAAGTTATATAACAACTCTAATTAGCTTTGGCAATATTTTTCTTCCTATGGATGAACTAAGGTTGGACATAAATTAGTTGGACAAAAAGAAAGGTTTATTATGCTTAGTTATATAGCTAAACATGCGAGTACGCATGATTATAATATAGTGAAGCATACAGTTTATACATTTTGCAAAAGTTTGTTGTAATTCCAATGACGCAGAAAGGGTGGGGGTTTATAAGCACTGGATACAACTTCTTTCGGTAGTTCTTAGTTATCCCGTCGACCAAATTACTGTCGCCAAATTGTAAGATTAAATGCCAATAATGGTTTGCCATTAATTAATTAATTGTAAGATTAAATGTCAATAATGGCCAATAAAACCATTAATTCAGCGTTTTATTTGTATTTTTATTAATGTTTTACTAATTTATTTGTTCTTTCGCTATTTAAAATAAAAATTACGTCAATGTGTATAATTTGGCGATTTATATAATTTGGCGAAATTGGTCGACGGGATAACTAAGAAGTACCCTTCTTTCTAATAGTATTTCTTTGTTTTAATTAATCAAAATTGGTCTGCATTTAAAAAAGAAAGACAAAGTTTACAATATTATAATAGCTATATTTTAATATTATGGACCTCTATTATGGCTTCGCCACTGAATATCACATCGTTTTATAAGTTCCTACCGCATGCTTGTAAGCGTGAACACGTCAACCCAAACAAGTGGAATGCTGATTTCTGAATTCTGTTCAGGAATGAATTTCTGAAATTACGGACTTTAAACCCCCAATACCAACGTCCAAGTTTTTTATTACCACTAATTATTTTTAGAAATTTTCGCCTTATTTAACCCTGCATTGCGCAACTATACCCATTATTAATTAAAATTTAATCTTCAATTAATAAATTCAATTCCTGGTTATAACTATGTTTAAATAAATATATCCGTCTTATGTATTTACGGAATCTGATATTAACAGTATACCGACCATAGCGGTCATTTTAACCACAAACAAATAAAACTATTTCGATTCGAACCAGAAATTTCTTTCTAAAATTAGTTAAATATGCATCATGGAAATAAAATAAATTAATTATATAGTTTAAAATAAAAATTGTGGTGTAAAATATTTTTATAACGCTTGAATAAAATTTGGGGTAGTTCTCCTGTTAATTAACCCCTTAACCCATTTTAGGCCAAGAATAGAAATTTTTTCAAATGTGGTATTATTTTCATTGAAGTATGCTTAAAATACATTCATTAAGACAAAATAAAAGTTTTGTGCATGAAAAATAATATTTTATTTGAGAAATAAAATGCCTTCGGCATTTTCATGCATTCGGTCAATGGTGCGCTAACGCACCGTTGAATTTAAAAATAATAATTTTTTTAATTTTTTATGACATTTGTTTTATTATTATTTTATTTACAAAACTTGCAACTTTAATCCATTATAAAAACATGTGATTGATCCCAAGTGGAATAATTATACATATTCAAAAAGTCGAATTTGTCAATAACCGTTTCAATTTTAAAAGACTAGCGTATTTTGAAAATTTCTCATCAGAAAGTGTTTACTCCAATTGAATTACTGATATTTTATAGATGCCTCTAGAACCCTTAAAAATAGCAGAAAAATAAAATTAGTGAAAAATATTCGTCACTGTGTTGATTAAAAATACTTATTGAAATGATGCGTTTACGCACCTTTGGCCGAAAATGGGTTAACCTACAATGACGGGCATAGCCCGCGTACGATGATCGAGCCAAATGTAAATTCTTCCTACCACTAAAATTTCACAGTAAATCTAGTTTAATTTAATCGTCGAAATTCCATGATTAAACAAGGCGAAAATCTCTATTAAATTTTAGTGGTAGCTATGGATTTGCCAGACCGTGGGCTGTTGAGACATAAATCGTAGGTTAAGGGGTTAAGGCAAAGAGTTATTCCGTAAAGTCTGGGATATTTAATCTTAAATTGATTATGAAAGACATACTTCAAAAAGAAATATTAGTGCAGTGTAATGTTAATGTATCTTCGTTTAAATAAGTTTTTCTCAAAAATCAAAAAAGTTGTAACAAAAAAAGCGTAATATATTCAGCTATTTTGTAAGTCTCATAAACTAATACTCTAATAAAAACATACAGCACATAAATCGTAACAAAGGAAATTGCTTTAAAATAATTGTGACAATAGCCTTTAGAAATGATACGTACATTCTGTAGCCACATCATTTATCTGCGAAGTTGTCACTGCAAAAAAAATTACTAATATATATATACACTTTTGAAAATTTTTACTCTGCGAGTTTTACTTTTAAAACTAAAAAAAAAAAAAAAAGGTAACCATGACCTTTAAAAAATAATGTAAGTTACGTTTGACTTAAAGTTTGTCTTTAAGGTTGTTCTCAAATCCAAAAGGGCAAATTTCTGAAATAAGTTTTAATTTATTTTTGTTTGGAAATGCATGAAACTAGCTGGTGTTGTTCAGAAACTATGTCATCGAGCTGTTTTTCCATTTTTTTTTTTTTTTTTTTTTGCAAACGCAATAGATCTTTCATAAAATAGTGTCAAAGTGCACGTTTCGAACCGAATTTCAGCTTGAAAATAGAATAATCACTCAAGAGCGGGCGAAAACGTGTTTTTCACGTGATGAAAATAGCTTATAACCCTATAGGTAATTGATTGGTCAAAAAATCGAAAACACAATTCAACTCCAAATCGCTTCCATGGCCAGGCTTTCCAATTTTACATCTTTCCATTAAAAAATGAATTTGTAAATGTGTCAAAACGCTTTGCGCTTGTTGCGCAGAGCAGTTAAGAACAGCCATAGGAATCAAATTATGAATTAAAATAAAGTATTTATATCAGTAAATTTACGAAATTGTACTTTTGTTCTAATTAAAGTATTGGTACGTAGTTAATAATAGAATTAGTTTATCAAATTTAAACCTTTTGAAGATTTTTAAGGAAAAGATAAATAACAGCTCGAAAACTTAATTTTTATGTGCATTCTGCTAATTTATTTTCTTTTTTCTTCTTTATTTGTAGTTTGATTTAACAAACATTCTCAAAACTTTAGTAATATTTTGCTTTCTATGCATGAGTCAAAAGTGGACATAAATAAGTTGGACAAAAACAATAGTTTATTATGCTCAGTTATACTGCCAAACATAAGAGTACATATTATTTTAATATAGTGAAATATAAAAGTTTACTTTTTTATTTAAAAATTCGATATAGTTGTCCATTATTCTGTATGTATTCCAAGTGGCATATTGCTGGGGTGCGAAATTACAGGTATTGGATACGACTTTTTCTAAATATCTTTCCCTTTATTTAATCTAAAAATGTCTGGAGTCAAAAAAAGTTTAAGTTTACTATGTTAAAATAGTGCTATTTTGATATATGGACCGTACACTGGCTGCGCTACTATCCCATCTGTAAATCAGATCCTACCATATGTTTGCAAGCATGATAACGTCGGTCAAACCAAGTGATAAGTGATGCGCTGATTCTTGAATTCTATTGAGGATTGAATTTCTGCTGTGACTAACTGTAAAATGCTACTTCAACTTTTTCGCTCTTTTTTTACCACTAATTTTTAATAGAAATATGTGCCTTAATTAACACCGCTCTGCGCAGCAATACACTGTCGTGAGAAAAAAATTAAACACCCCATAGTAACTCTGTAACAAATTATTGTAGAAGAAAGTTACTGCTATCAAACAATTGAAAATAAAGCCTACTTTTAAATGGTGTATGTAAAATTTATTTAGGGGCCATCTACATATCAAAATGAACCCAAACTTTGTTTTTCTCAAGAGCAATACCCAAGTTTGACGCCATAAATAAACTCTACGCCCCCTTTAACATAAATACAAATTTTCACGTAATTCGTACGATTAGTTTAAGAGAAAATACTTGTTTTATAATAAACCTATTTTAAGGGCTGTATCCAAATTGAAGTTTGGCACTCGATTGACAAAATGCTACATAATGACTATGCCACTTCTATTGATGTATTATTTTTTGCCAATATGACCATTTCATTCGCTTAATAAGTTTCAACTATTGCCAGGCCAAATGTTTCAATAAAATGAGAAAAATATAAATTTTTTCAAATCATGCTTTTCTGCACATCATAGACGGCCCCTTAATCCTTTCAGGGGCAAGGAATTTCTGCTCCAAAAATTTTCAAATAATTTACTCCCACCGCAATTTATGAAAAGATGAATTTCAGAATCAACAAAAGCTTTTCTTCGCGTATATTATGAGATCTAAATTGTAGTAAAACATTACTGGTGCCACTTGGCAGTTTGGGCATTAAAAGAAAGCGTTTGAAGACTGCAAACGGCGCCTCTGTAAGGGATAAACCATCATTTTGACGCTTTTTAATCGTAATTCGAAAACTACTGGGAAGGAAAATTTGAAAATGAGAATTCGTATAAAGTAGGACATAATACATATAAATCTATCAAAAAAAAGGTAGGTTGCAGTTCATATTTTTTTTCTATTGTTAATTTCATAATTCATAATATAAATTTTTTTAAATTACAAATTCAATGTATTTATGTTTGGATTTTTTTGTATTATAGCCACACAAAAAAATTATCAGATTAGGATTACAATTTCAGGAGATATTAATAAAAATATTCAAATGTAATTTAACATTAGAAGCTCTTAATTTTAACCCTAGATCTACCGGGAATTTTATTCAAGTTTTAATAAAACGTTCTACACCAGAATTTTTATTTAAAACTATTTAACTTATTTATTTACCTTATTTTTGTCTGGTTTATATACTTAGTTTATTTTAAAGAAATTTCTGGTTTGAATGAATATTTTGTATGTACCTGTCGGGTCCAATGGACCCGTCTGGTAGACGGAGGGTTAAATGTTTATAATTCAAAAACGTATCATCAAAATGACTTGAAATTTCGTTTCTATGCATAGTTTGAACGAAGATATAAAATATATTGTCACAATTGGTTGTTTTCGTTGAAAAAAAAATGTTTGGTCTAGTTTTAATTTGTAGATAGCCCCCTAAGCAAATTTCATGTCCATAATTTAAAAGTAGACTTTATTTCCGGTCGTTTGGTACCAGTAATTTTTTCTATTATAATTAGTTGCATAGTTAGTATGGGTGTTTATTTTCTTTTTCACGACGTACCAGCAGTTCTCCCAAATGGTCTATTAACTGAATACCAATATTTTTTAACAGACGAATTCATGGTAGGTTTCTACAACATTTTTGTTGGAATCCTCCAAAGGTGATATCTGAAAAATTTGCAAGAATAATCTAGAAAGAAAATTTTTCAAAGGAAATACTAGCATTAAAAAGCGGACCATTTAGGAGCCCTGACGTATGAAATAATTAAAATTTAACCTTTAATAAATAATTTTAATTCTTGAGTTTATTATATTTAAGTAACACTGTCCAACTTATGCATTTACTGAGTGATCCTAATTAATTTAGGCAAAGAGTTATTCTTTAAATTTGTGTTATCTAAACATATATCTGATTTAAAAAAAACATACTTTCAAAAGCGTAAACGTTGGCAGGTATACTGTAAATTTGATCCCTTCTATATACATACAGTTTATGAATCCAAGCGAAGAATCTTAGTTTAAGTTTGTTCTAACAATAGACTAGGACTATACACTGTACCACTGAATTCATCTGCAATATTATTAAACAAATCTGCTCATCCTTGTGAGATAATTTTGCCTGACTAGTTCACATTGAACATCAGCTGGGTGCGTTACTTTAAAAAAAGTTATAAAGTTTTGTTTTCAAACTAAGAAAAAAATGAACATGGTATTTAAAAAGCAATATGACTCATGTTTGAGTCAAATTTTGGCTTTAAATAAAAGTCTATCAATTAATATAAAGTACGAATCGAAACCTATCGAATTCGACGAATGAAATTGTTTGAATGAACGGATTGGTTGAATTTATATGAAAAAAAAAATTAACAAACAAAATATCTTCAATCATTAATCAATATTATATTGGCTAGACTAACTCTTAAAACAAAAAATTATTTCTAACTAAAGTTAAATTTCAACTTTTCAAATTGTTGAAAAATTAAAGTTTATCCCTATTTAATAAGTAACATGGAGTTAAGATAATGAAATTGTGAAGAATTCCCGGAGAGAGGTGTTCCGCGTGTCCGTCCAACGTACCTGCCTGCGTCACTTTAGCCCGAGATTCTTGGGGAAGTCAGGTTGAAAAGAAAAGGAAACAGAAATCGGAAAATTGAAACCGGACAATATTAACACTTTCATCGCGAGGGACGAGATAACTCGTCTTTCAGGAATATTAGCTATCAATCATGGAAAATCAATTCGTACCGTAAAAGTCTACCATTAAATTATTAAACATTGATTCCGATATATAATGTCTAATAATTACCGGGCAGAATTTTCCGGTGCGAATTGATTTTCCAAATGAAAACGACATTTTATTATTTTTTTATGTTTGTAAGGATCAAATCATTGCAATGAGAAATGATATTGATTATTAGTTTTCAAAGTAAAATAAACAAGTTTTAAATGAATTTATATTTTGTTTCAATTTTAGCGCTGCGCGGAGCGACTCAGGCTCTTAGCGCAAAGGGTGGGCACAAAGGCGCGCCATTGCCGCGATGAAAGTGTTAATCTTAAATTGATTAAAGATATCTAAAAGAGGTAAGTTTGGCGTCGGGGCTCTGAAGATATAGTACGACGGTTGCTATTTTGAGCCATGGAACGATGAATAAAAAGGAAATGATATATTACCAAAATAGTGAAGCTTCAACTGTAACCAGTTTCGCAGTGGCTCATTGCAGCCGGGCAAGCTTCCACCAGTAAATTTGAATAGGAAATTTCTCCTCATTTAATCCCCTTATTAATACAGAATTTCAGTCATATATTCATTTTTACTAGTGTAATTTACTTGCTCTAGTCAGGCCTGCATTTCCGTCATGTTATGACAACCCAAACAACCTCCTAACAGTGTCAGTGACAGAGATTATAATACCCGGGCTAACTCCCACCAGTAAAAACGAATAGAAATTTTGACAATGTTTGTGAGAGAAATTTTGCAGGAATAAGCCGCTAAAATAAGGCGAAATTTTCTGCTTCAAATTTACTGCTAGAAGTTTTCTTCGGCGGTCATCAGAAACGGCTGATCCTATGTGAAATATCAGCCGAGATTTTGTGACAACCTCCTCAGTTACTTCAATCGCAACCGGCAGAATCTAAAGTATATGTCTCCTCCTCTTTATTATAACTCCATTCTTCGAGCTAATTATTTGGGACTTTAATCTTTGGTATTAACGTAATAAAAAATGAACGAAAACTGCGCCACTATGATACAATTATAAGTTTTGTTTTCAACGAAATCTAAAAAAATAACATCTTTTTCACCGTCGCAAAATTTAAATGCACATTTTTCATATTCATATTTACGATTTAAAAAATAATTTAATGTACAGCAGATTATTAACACATTTTCAACGGGTAATTTTTATCAAATATGAATTTTAAAACAGTAGAAGCTCCTCCCTGTTCTGAAAGTCTTTTGTAAATTGCTGTTCTAGATAGCGTTCCCAAGTTTATGCATCGGTAAGTATCTTTCAAAGTACGAATGTAATATGAAAAGTCTTACAATCTAAAAAACTATCGACAACATGATATAAATGCATTTTCTGAAAGGTAGAAGCCACGCCCTTAGTCAATGATGTTTTTGGAATGAAAACGAGAATTCTCGTTTCCCGTCGTGAATGTGTTAATAAATATATTCCCAAACTTGATGTTACGTTCGCCAGTTACAATTTTGCATGTAAACATTCGCTCTCTTTACTTGATGTTCTAATCTAAGTACCGGTGAAATCCAGAAATCAACTTTTAGTAGAAAATATTTAGTTTTCTCAAAGAACATATTCATTTCCTTTTTACTGTGACATCATTTTCACCCACTGAAGACCTCTGAGATTAGCATATCAATCTCAGTATCAGCGGAATGAAAAAAAAAATATTGAACTATAACAGTTTTATGAGTGAAAATGCGTTATTTCAATCCGAGACGTCATTTTCTGTTCAAGAGTTTTAAAAAAGTTATTTTTAATTGTAATACGAAAATGGCATCCGTAATGATATGGTAATTCCCATTGTTTCCCTTCTCTCTTCAAGAATGGAAGTAACCCAATTGCCACCAATGTGAAGAAACGTCATAAAGAACTTTAAAATAAAAATTAAAATACAAAAATGGGAATATTTTAAAAAATAGCGAGCGCGGGCACATCTACATATAAAGTGCTTTCATTTAAAAAAGTAATTATCAAAATTGGTTCAGTAGAAAGTTCAGGCCAATGACTAAAAAAAAGCCTTGTCTTTTATATATATAAATAATGAACATTTGGATTTTTTTTTTTTTTTTAATCCGAGTTTGACATCTGGTCTGGACATTTTCCGCTCTGTTGGAATAAACCTCAGCTATGCTACTCCAGCCTTAAATAGTATAAATTATTTATACTCATACATTCTGGTATTTATAGTTTGGTCGAAATAAAACTACAGGTATAGTGTTAATAATGTAATTAATTTTTCAAATTTTAATCTTTTGAAGATTTTTAAAGAAAATAAAATTAAAAAGCCGAAAATTAAAATTTTCATGACATTCTGCTAATTTCTTTTCATTTTTCTTCTTTTTTTTTTCTTGTAGTTTAACCTCTTAACGGTCGCATTAAATTATGGTTTAAAAATTCAAATTGCTTATTGGCACCAATTTTTTGAAAAAGCAATTATCACCTTATTTAATGACAGGTAAAATGATCCACAATAAAACCAATTACACTATTTTATAAAACTGATGGTAATCAATATATCTGAATAAATTACACATCCCGTAAATATCACGGGAGCGAGAATTAAGAGGTTAATTATTGTAACGAAGTTCTTTTGAGTGTCCTTGTAAACGAACCGTAAATTCCACACTCATCTTTTTCATACTGAACATGCCATAGTAAACTCTATTGACATATATCAATTTCATAGCAATCTCACTTACTCAAATTAGAAAAGAGGGAGATGGCAGACATTTGAAAACCTAATTTCAACTATTACCATCAATAGTCGGAAAAGTATACGAACTTTGTTTTGTGCAGCCCTGAATATGATCTATTGATTTGTATGTATACTACATAGTACGCTAAAAGTTAGTTCAGTTAATAAAATAGAACAGCAGAAAATTTGTATTTAGCAAATTCTGTCAATAAAAGGAAATGTACTTCAGAACTTTTTTTGAGCCGGACGCAAAGACAGGCAGACAAACTGAAATCATAAACAAGTTTCAACTATGTTGAAAAGTGCTAACAATCCAGAATCGGTAAAATTCAAGTTAATTATCATGTATAAAAATACGCTTAATGAATCAAGGGTTTAGATATATTAAAAGGTAAAACATTCATATCGTCCGCAAACGAATGACATTGCTGATTGATTGTACGACATCATTCCCAGGAATCAACTTCCATGTTTTTGGTGGCTTAACCAGAAGTTTTGACTTGTACTGACAAGTTCGAAATGTCCAGCTTAAAAGTGTTTATATAAAATGTTAAACGTTCTGATGCCACAAAGTGTGTTAGAATCAATTAATTTTCAGATAGTTAGGCGATAATTTTTTATTAGAGAGCTTGGAGAATTCTGAAAGGACCTCCTTATTAATTACACAGAAAAAAATCGTACAGGATGGGTAGAATGTTGATAACATGCCTCGATTCGAGGACTTACTTGGCAAAGCACACAAAAGCGTGACTGTAAATGAATAAAAGATAGATTTTTAAAGTCGATGACCTTGAAAATGTTAGTGACGCTACAAGCAGTGGACCAGTAGGCTACTCATTTTTAATTCAGGTTTCTTGATTGGCACAACTTTTTTGAAATGGTAAAAATCGCCTTATTTAATAACATATTAAATAATTAACCCTCAAGGGGTTATTTAATAACATATTAAATAACCCCTTGAGGGGCGGTGATTGATTGATGAAATATTTGCACCAGAAAAATTTTGTGAAATTTTACTTTTCTAACTTTGGTGGAAAGAAGTCGTAAAATTGCTTTTCCTTAATGTAAAATAAAATTTTTCTAAATTTCCGGTGGGAATTCAGCATTACACAAGCGCAATTGCTTGCCCCTCAAGGCGTTAAGGCGAAAACATGGGGAATTTATCCATTTCAAAAAAGTGGTGTCAATAAAAAGAAACCTGAATTAAAAAAGAAAAAAAGTTGCCCACTGGAAACACTGGCTGCAAGACAGAAATTCACTAACAGATACAAATTGTGAAGGAAATTCATAAGAGATTAAATAGATTTCGATAGTTGCTAGTAGTAATGAACGACTAAATTCATGTACATTTGAGACAAATATAACATGGACGAATTATTGCAAGTAAAATCAATACCCGTCCTAAAATTATTATTTAATTGCAAATAATCAAAAATCACTGATGTGAAGAACAGACTTATTGGCGCGATATTAATCTGAATTAAGTTACTTCTGGGAATTTTATTTGTAATTCATGGACAATATTTAAAATACCCTATATAATGAATTACATTTTTATGCACTTTTCTAGGTGGCTCTTTACATTAATTCATTACCCGCTGTTGTTGCGTTGACGCAACGCTAAAAAGTAATCCGCATGCTTAAATTAACTATGAAGTTACGATTATTTTTGAATAAACCGCTCTCCATATTATACCGAGTTAAATCGGTTCACATATATTCCAATTAATTATTATCCCGAGTAAACTGGGCTGTCTCTGGCTACTATTTTTACATTGCATTCGCACCACTATTTGTAAAATATAAATTTTGTAGAATATTTCTGTTGCACATATTGTCAAGGTATGTGTAAAAGATTTTTATTTTGAAAAAGTGGTGCGAGTAAGAATAAAAAAATTAGTAAACTGATGATAAAACTAAATGCTTTAACCATCTCGCTGCGTAATTGTTTTATCAAAATAGCTTCAAAAATTGCGCATTTAATGCCTTCGTGACGAGCGTCTTTTTAGAATTTTTATTCTTTTGTCACCGGTTTTTCAAAACAAAAAATTTCGTCCGATTTAATCGGGAAAATGCTCCGATTAGATAAGCCAAAATTCACAATAAAAAGTAACTGGTGGGAATAATCAAGGAGAGTTAATAAAACAGAAAAAATGCATCACCGATGAAATCTCGGGTTGCGCAAATTTTGCTACTTTTACGTTGCCCGAGAAACTCTCGGGTTTTGCAGCGAGGGGGTTAATATATAATTTAAAATTATTTTGTATTTTGTTATAGATAATCTCTCCTGAAATAAGGCGAAAATTTCGCGTAGTACAACTTGATCAATATTTTTTATAAGAAAACGCTGATTATTTGCCGTGAAAGTAACGGTATCCGTACGAACCCTGTAAAAAATTAAAAATACAACTTAAAACCTTTATATTATGTTTTGTTTCATTTCCTTAAATTAAAAATTGGAGCTAAAAAAAAGATTTTTTTGCAGTTAAAAAAAAAGTAAGGGAAGCGGTTAAGCAATTTACTTATTTAACGACAGAAACTTTGATCATTAAATAAAGCGAAAATCATCTTTCACAGTTTGTGGTGGCAAACGTTTTTCGGCAAAAAAAAATTGAAAATACCTATTTTATATTTTGGAAGGGTAAGGGGTTATAGCTTTTGAATGGCATTGTACTAATTATTTTCCTTTGCCTATTTTCAGTTATTTAACCATTCATTAATAGCTTTAGTGGAATTTCACTACGTATGGAACAATCAAGGGTGGACATAAATTAGTCAAACAAAATGAATGTTTCGATATGCTATATTCAAACATAAGAGTGCACATGATTATAATATCGTGAAACATACATTTTTCCACTTTTACAACTTTTACAAAGGTTTGATATGACTGCTTTTTGTTATTCTGTATCTATCCCCAACGGCGCAGCTAATGGAGTGGTTAAATGTAACGGATACAACTTTTTTTATAAGAGTTTTTCTTATCACTATATAACCCCAAAAGCTCTGCAGTTAAATAAGACGAGGTTTGCCATACTAAAATGTTTTGAGGTTCTGGTTCAGGCCGCGCCACTGAATATCACATCGGTAAATCGGTTCCATTCTTATGATTGTAAGCTTGATCACTTTGACCAAAGCAAGTGTTTTTTTAATTCCTGAGTTCAATTACTGAATGAATTTCTGAAATGACAGATTATCAATCACAACTTTCACGCTTTTTTACCACTAATTATTAATAGAAATGGTCGCCCTATACAGCGCACATATAAATATGCTTAAATTTGACTTTAATAAACATATTTAGTTCCTGGGTGCTACTATATTTAAATAAAAATGTTCGTCGTATGCGTCAAGGGATGCCTGCTAATAATTAGGCCAAAGAGTTATAAAATGTGTGATGTCTAAACCTAAATCTGATTATAAAAAACAAACTTCAAAATAAATAAACAAATAAATAAATCGTGCAATGTAGGGTTAAAAGAAGATACTTTCGAATAAATAAGGCAAAGTTTTTTGTTAAAAATTAGTTGTAATAAAAAAGCGTAGAAGTTGGCAGCTGCACGGTAAAACTGATCTCTAACAAAAGCTTACAGTATATAAATCTATAAATCTAACAACAAGAGGACACAAGGTTGGCTACACAGAAATCGGTGACCCTTTGTGCAATGATAGAATATAGTTAGTAGATAAACATATCACAAGGATAAAGAGCAATATGCAAGGATGTCTTAAAACACAAGCCCCGAAATCACCAAATTTTGACGCTTTAACCCTTTCCGGCGCGGAGTATTTCTGTTTATAAACTGATGAAATAATGATCCGATACCAGAATTTATAAACGAAGTTATTAGAAAATATGAATTTGCTTATTTTCACGTACATTTTTACACATTGTATGCGGGACACGTACTAGTACGTTTATGTGGGTTGGGGACAGAAATTATTATTGGTAGCGGAAATTTTGTACTGGCGAAAAAAGAAGGTGTAATCCAAGCATCCTTGCTTCATGTTGGTTGTAAGCAGGTTTTAATTTACAGTGGCATATGTGAACGTAAATTTAGCGCTCATTTTCGAAAAATTGCCCGCATACAATGTATAAACGTCTTGAGGGGCAAGCAATTACGTTTGTGTAATGCTGAATTCCCACCGGAATGTTTGAAAAATTCTGTTTCAAAATAAATAAAAGCAATTTTACGGCTTTTTTTTCCACCAAAGTTAGAAAAGTAAAATTTAATAAAATTTTTCTGGTGTAAAACTTCATTAATCGTAGGTGGTATATAATATATACCGGTGCCTCTCAAGGGGTTAAAAGGAAAATTTAAATCAAATATCCTTGGTGCCGTTTGTCAATTTTGAATTAAAATTAAGTCTCCTTTTTTAAGGACACCGCCCTCGAAAGTGTTAATACATAATCGGATAAATTACACACATTTCTGAGCTGCCAAATAATTGGCAAAGCGCCAGACTTGTAAATTTTTATTTTCAGAACTTTGTGTATTCTATTATCCGACGAGACATTTTTGTTTCTTTTTCCGCTATGAATTAAGTCTTCAGAAATACATTCTTCAATATTTGTAAATTTAAAAACTTCCTCACTAGACACGTTTTTTCATTTTAATTACGACACTGCACTAAAGAACAACGTCTCATCACCGCAAAACAAAATACCGTACTGATTCGGTCCGTAGCAAATGACTGTTCAAACTTTAACACAAACATGAGTAAACATTCTAAGCCCACCCTGTTTATTTTCAATAGCGTGCATGCTTTGCTATAAACCACCTGCAAATCTACGTAATTAGTGGATATTAATGTTCATGAAAAGATTTTTTATAGTCGAAAACAGTTCTTCTAATTCCAAAAATAAGATCTTAAAAGAAAAAAAAATTTTTTTAAACTTTTAAATTGTTAAGTGTTGGAAAATATGAAGTTGAAATAACATTGTATTTTAATTTTATGCCGCACATTTTGATTGATTTCGCTGGGACGAAGAGAGGTTTATTCGTATAAAAAAATCTATGAATAAATGTGAATAAAATAAAAAATTTGCCGTTTGAGGAATTCAAATTATTATTATTATATTTTTTTTATTATTATATTTTTTTAAACTTCTCATAATAAAATTCCGATTTCTCTGTAAATAAATATGTATACGTATGTGCTCGCAGAAACATGTTTTTATTTATATTTAGCTTGAATTTAAATAATTATATATATGTATACATATATTTTTTTTATTCTAGTTCGAAAATAATTAATCATTCTTTTGCTTGCAGGAAAGAAAAAAGAAAGTCTTGTCGGAGTACCGAACCCGCAAAATTCCGAAAGTGAAAATTTACAAGTCTGGCGCTGTGCCTAGTGCACAATTCGGCCCTCCTGAAGGTGTGTAATATATCGGATTATGTGCTAAAGTATCAAAATTGGGTGACTTTCGGGCTTGTATTTTAAGATCCCCTCAGCATATTGCGCTTTATCCTTGAGATATGTTTTCTACGAATTATTCTCTATCGTTGCACAAAGGGCTGCAGGATTATGTGTCCCCAAACTCACGTACCCCTCTTGCAAAAGCACACACTGCCCACGATTTTACCAAACGAAACATCTCACAATTTGCGAGACGATTTCGCATGAATAACGCTATAATTTTAATGGATGAATTTTAATAAAAAGAGTTATGCATTATATATGTACACTGCTGCATAATGTTTCCGGTACGAGTTTTATCTTGAAAACTTGAAAACTGAAAAAAATGTAATCATGACATTTATAATAATAATACTCCCTCTGTCCCAAATTAGTTGCTACATTTGATTACTTTTGTACTGATTATTGATACTGGTTATTTTATGGTTTTGTCTGAACCTTTTTCATTGATTTCAGGGTGCTATGCTATCAATCAACAACATTTATTTACCAAGCATTCCCTGCGTTTCTCCTTAAATAAGTACCAAATTAGTTTTTAAACTCCAGGGTTCGCACGCTCTTAAGCCACGTCCCATTTTGTAAGGATTCTTCCACTAGCAATCGCTTAACCCTATCACTATGTCCTATTAAAACATGCCCTGTTGTGACCTGGGGTCCTCACGGACCCCATACTATACTACACATGTTTAATATGGTTTAAATATCTTATAAAGTACTTTTTTCATTTATTTAGTTAAATTTAAAAAAATTAACGCTTATTCTGATGTTTTCATAATAAACTTTATTTTTTATACCCAAAAATATTAAATTTACATTAATTTTAACATATTCTAAATATTGGCTGAGCATACCTCACAAACTGTCTTCTGGTGTTCCGGGCAACAAGGGATATGGCAACTAGAACAGCGGGTCTTCACTTTTCTATCCATAGCACGTGGATATAGCTGGCACCTAGCCTTTTTATTAGGTTCTTGAATTCCAGATCCCGTAGTTTCAGTATGTAGTTTCGGAATTTCGATCCCTAATGATTTGAGTGAAAGGCGAACTCCAGGTTGCAGCGTTTGAAAATTCTGCAGTCTTCTCTGAATTTGATCATTTACTAATTCTCTCCAGATATCTTTCACGTATAAGCGTCTTTGATGGCGCTTTCCAAATTCCCAATCTGAGTACTTTGAAATCCAAATAATGAACCCAGCAACAGCTGCACTGTCGATCATATTAAACCAGAAGACCATAGGCCAACGGCGTATCTTTCGCTTGCAAGTATAGAATCTGCATAAATGATCAAAGTTGTCAACTCCAGATTTTGTTGCATTGTAATGAGTAATAATTTCTGGCTTATTATCTTCCTCTTCAATTATCATCTTGTCATGATGCATGGGTGATAGTAAAATGACTGCCTTCCCTTTCTTTGGAGTATAGCTAACTAAAGTGAGTTCTTTATCAAAACAAAAGATAGAAGACTTCTCATCGTGCTGACGATTTGGCAGTAATTCTTTAGGAACTTCCTTTCGATATTTTCGAATTGTTCCAACTACTGTAGTTTTTGCAACTAGCAAATCCACTGCTAACTGCGCGTTGGTGAAGTAATTGCCCATGGTAACGTTGCGACCTTTGTTCTTCCAAGGGTCAACTATTCGTTTGACGGTTTCCGAAATATTATTTGCTCCAAATGCAACACCAGGTTGTCGTCCGACATACACTTCTCCTTTCAAAGGAAACGAGGTAGTTGAATCACAACACCAAAATATTTTTATCCCATACTTTCCGGACTTACTCGGTATGTATTGTTGAAAACTGCATCGACCACGTGTTGTCACTAATTGTTCATCGACTGTTAGATCTGTTCCAGGTTTGTAATATTTTGCCAGATTTTCCAGCAGCATTTGCCAAACGTCACGAACGGCAGCTAATTTGTCTACCTGCAATCTTTGATTTCTCGTTGCATCATTGTCAAATCTACAAAATCGAAGCAGATTTTGAAAACGCTGCATTGACATAGTAGCACGAAATATTGGCCTTCCACTGTCCGTGGACCACATTTCCTCCAAACTTTCATTCGCAGATTTGTAGACACCACTGAGTAAGAGTAAGTCAATAAAAGAATACAGTTCTGTTTCATCGGTTTCTTTCCAAATCTTCTTTTTGTCGGATGTTCTTGATTCCAACATTTTATCACCTTTTTTTGCCCTTCTGTTAGTTTCTCGGGCAATAACATTGATTATTTCAGGCATTATAAACAGTTTTAGGGAATCAAATTTATTAGTTACATTCTTAGCATTCCCTGCTAATCCACTTACCTCTCGTAAAATATTAGCTGACAGTGTTTGGGCTGAATTAGGGTTATTTGTCGTCCACTTACGTCCTGATTGTGATTCAAAAATTTGTGATTGATTTAGCAAATTGGTGTAATGAGCTCGTTTACAAGGAAAATGTTGAGAGTCACTAGAATCATCACTTTCTGATTCACTATCGGTTTCAAAGTTCGGATCTTGAATACTATCTTCGTCACTCTTTTCAAACTCAGATGACTCACCGAAGCTATCTATATCTACATCGTTATCACTATCACTTTCCTGTATCATACGCAAAGCGTCATCTACCGAAATCCGTTTTCGTGACATTTTGATGCATCAAAGCATAAGTCTCAATTGAAAAGCGCAGTCAAGTGACAATTTCCTTCATACAGGAGAACAATAAAGAAAGAAACGAACGCATTTGCGGACAACTAGCGCCATCTATCGGATTCTGGGAGTAACAATCTGTGAAACAAAATTTTCAGAACCATGTTATAAGTATTTGCTGTTCTGAAAGATTTTTTTTTCAATTTTTGTAATATTCTATGAATTTTTTAGCTTGGGGTCCACGCAGACCCCAGGACACAGAAATATGCTATCTATTTTTCAAATTAAAAAAATACTAAGTACCACTCATATTTGTACAGTTTAATTTTTACCGTGTGTTAGAAACATTATGATATGAGATGTCACCGGCTGAAACTACTCGGTGAGGGATAGATATTTTTTGACAACTTGTTGAAAGTGCTTGGGGTCCGCGTGGACCCAAGGATATAGTGATAGGGTTAAAACTACTTTTTAGCTAATGAATCGTTAATTCTTTAGGAAGAAAATTATCTTTATGGTATATTGGTGGTAGAGTCCTTACAAAATGATGTCGATCTACTAAACTGTCGGAAATTATTTATGACTCCAACCACTTGAAATGTAGCAACTAATTTGGGTGTAAATTTTCGACCTAAATATCGCAACTAATTTGGGACGGAGGGAGTATAAGTTACGTTTTAGTTTCATTTTGACATTAAGTATAACCATATCAATTAAAATAAAAAATTTATACCTGTAAATTTTGGATATTATACTTTGTTTCAAATTAAACTATAAGTATACAGTGAATATTATAGTTAATTTATCAAATTTGGATGTTTTTAAAATTTTTAATAAAAAAAATTGGAACATGAAATATAAATTTTATCATGGCATTCTGCTAATTTCTTTTTTTTCTTCTCTTTTTATAGTTTAATTTATATAACCATTTTCAACAGTTTTAGTAATATTTTGATTTATAAGGACGCATCAAGTGTGGACATAGTTGGTTAGACAAAAATTTGGTTTATTATGCTTGCTTACGCGACGAAACATGAGAGTGTACATGATTATAATATATAAAGTTCAACTTTTATAGAAAGTTTCGATATGAGTGCACTTTTTTATTCTGCATATGACCCAAGTGACCCAGCTAGGGTGGAGGTTTAGAGGCAACGGATACCACTTTTTCTAAGAGATTTTCTTCTCTTTATTTAAGGGAATACAAGACTGGGGGCAGTCCTAAGGAAAATATGCCAGCTTTAAGAACCGTTTCCAAGGAAACTACCCGTCCGATTTTGGTGAAATTTATCCATATTCACTGTATTATGCTCAAGATTTAGAGCAGACAGTTTGTTTCTGCAACTAAAATTTTTATTTTAGCGCAATGTCAAATTTTCAGAATTTTTTCATTTTTCAGAAATTTTTTTTTTTCTGAAAATAATTAAAGTTTTTAAAACTCTCTGCCTCTTATATTTATCTTATATTTGTACTCTACCATTAAAATCAAAATTTTCAAAATCGCTCGAGTACTTTGTGAGATAATTGGATTTTTACCTGAGATGTACGATTTTTCAGGAGAGACAAAAAACTTAGACACTTCTAACTTGTGTGAAGTTCTTTCGTAATTTTATCACATGATCACGATATCACGTAATTTTATTACATGAATTAACCCGGAATGCTCGCGCAAAACAGGGTTATGTATGATTTATACTTTGCCAGCAATAAATTCAAACAAAAGTCGTCATTTTATACAATGGGTGACATTGCTAACAAATACCGAGCTAAAATAATTTGAAGATTACTTTTCTAAAATTAGTGGTGAGAAATGTAATAACCGTGCCTATCCTGGGTATGTCATACTCAGCGCCTGTAATCCCGGGTTAAAGTATGTCACTTGGATAAAATTTAGTTTCATATAATAAATGAGGTAATGTTTTAACCCTTATCGGCTCTTTGTCACTCCCCATGTGACTTCCGGAATAGCATCTTTTACACGAATTTTATTCGGTTAGCGCCACACAAGCGAGACGTTTGACAACATGTGCATAGTACAAAATTTATTTTAAAATATACTGGTGCGAGTCGAATTTAAAAATAAAAATAAGTATAAATTGTTTGTGTAAAATTAATGTGAATGGGCGTGGTGTCCGAGTCGGTGAATTCCCTTGAATTTTTATGATTATTTCTAATGGTTAAAAGGAAAAAGAAACGGACATACAAATGGGTTCAGGAATTTCAAAGAACTTTTTAAGCCAATAAAACAAGAATAAATTTTTTCAAAAAATTTCACTCAATGGTTTTTTTTAGCTTCTTGATTTCACCCTGGCTGCGCCACTGAATATCCCATCGGTAAATCAATTCCTGCCATGTGACTGTAAGCATGATACCGTTGATCAAGCTGAGAACCTGTCTATCAAGCTCCTGAATTCAATTCAGGAATAAATTTCTGACTGTAAATCACAGTTACCAACTTTGGCTTAGATGCGTTATATTCCCGGATGGCCGCCATCTTAGATGTTTTGAGATTTCTTGACGATTTTATGTTGGCGATCTTTATCGATATGTGGAACCCCGTGTGACGTGTGTGTTTGGCGTGTCGTAATCTGGCAACCCCTGAGAAGGTCATTTTCGGCTAGGATATTGTGGATGTGGTTTGATTTCCTGTTGTATTGTTCTGTTTTTTTGTTTTTATGTTAAATTTATTGGATTTATTCGATTGACCATGATTTCTGTAGTCGGTTTAAAAGCTCTTGCTGAAGTAATTAAGAAATTTGAGGAAATTTTGACGAAAAAAGGAGGTTTATTTACTGGGTGTCAATGCGTATTCATAAGACTATTTTTGAAAATGACGGTGATGCTATGACAGTATTTCGTGCTTGAGCTTTGAAGAAAGTCGATGTCTGTTAAGGTATGTTGATAATTTTATACATATTTGTTTGCCTTTCGTGTTTTTTACATTTTGAGATGGCTACACAACGAGAACTGCTGAATTTTGAGTATGCTACACAGCGAGAACTGCTGAATCCAGTGATTCTTTTTTTCGGTTAATGAGAGCGCAGCGCTCATACAACGATTACTGATTGCCACTTTAGCGAGTGTCTATTAAGGTATGTTAATAATTTTATGTATATTTGTTTGCTTTTCGAGTTTTTTACATTTTGAGATGGCTACACAGCGAGAACTGCTGAATTTTGAGAATGCTACAGAGCGAGAAATGCTGAATCCAGTGATTTTTTTTCGGTTAGTGAGCGCGTACCGCTCATACAAGGATTACTGATTGCCACTTTAGCGAGTTTTGTTTATTATTTACGTTTTATTTTCGTTAAGCCTAACATGCGTATGAACCGGTGTTTGGCGACATTTACTACTTGGTGGAAAAGGAGTTTTCACGCCAAGAAAAATTCCAACATGGCGGCACCAGGAATTTATGACATCTGTTCCCCAACTTTTACCCTTTACGTACCACTATTTTTTAATAGAAATGTTCCCCTTACTTAACCCCATCTGTGCAGCGACGTATATACCAATCAATTTGAATTTAACCTCCAGAATTAAATTCAGTTCCTGGCTACCAACTATATTTAAATAAGAATATTTGCCTTATATTGTTAATTGAGGTCTGCTTTTAATAAAAGTAAACAGTTATTCTATAAAATTTGTTTTAACTATCGTTAATATAATATCGTTAACAAAAAATTCTTCCAGTGTAGACATAATTTAAGAAGTCTTCGAATAAATAAAACATGGTTTTATGTAAAAAATTAGTTGTAACAGAAAAAAAGTTAATTTTCGCAAGTAGCTCTAAATCTGTTCTCAAGTAAAAATATACACTCTATAAAAACAGACAAAGAGGATTACTTTAAAAAAAGTGACAATTATAGCCTTTCCGTTCTCCCTTCCACATGCTCTGTCTACGTCACTGAGTACAACTACGAAGCTAACGAGAAAGACAGGCTACTGCGGTGCATCTCACGTGTCTTTTTTTACAGACCGCTATATTGACGTGATGCTCTTTTCGCACACCTTCATTAGTGCATTCGAGCATCACGTGACTCCAGCGGTCTGTAAAAAAAGATACGTGGATTGCACCGCGGTAGCCTGTTTTTCTCGTTAGCTTCGGTACAACTAGTGATGAGCATAATGATGGTTTTACTATTCGAATGAATCTTTCGAGCATGCGCAAAAGTATAGCTGACACCCTTTGTATCTTAAAATTCTGTTTCTACCAGAAATTTTGAGTCTTGAAAGAAGTTTCTTATTCTAATTAGAATTAACGAACACCATAAAAATATAAAAATTCATTTTTCTTCAAGATTGCTGAAGAAAATTGATTAAAGCAAATGACGAAGGCTGCCAATATGCTTTTCCTTCTTTTGAGTTTGCAAAATTTTTGGTGGTAATTGATAAAAATGTATGCAAAGGTTGGAAAATATGTTTTTGAGCATGCCCGAATGTTTTTTTCGAATAGTACAATCGATCATTCTGCTCATCTTTAACCTTCCGTCTACCAGACGGGTCCATTGGACCCGACATGTACATTCAAAATATTTATTCAAACCAGAAATTTCTTCAAAACAAACTAAATGTATAAATCAGACAATAATAAGTTAAATAAACAAATTAAATAGTTTTAAGTAAAAATTCTGGTGTAGAATGTTTTTATAAAACTTGAGTAAAATTTCCGGTAGTTCTAGGGTTAAGTTCCACTTCAATGTTATTAACCCATTAAAGACAAGCCTCCTTTACACTTCTTTTAATTCTTCGACACCAGTTTTTGCCACTTTGTAATTCAGATTTATTTAAACGCTCAAAATCTGAGATAAAATAATATAAAAATTTCCAAACTAAAATACTGGTATCCAAATATAATAATTCTGTTCGCTTTACCTAGCAAGTTTTCTTGCTTTAATGAGTTTACAAACTACATCATCATTTGCTTGATGATTATTCCTAACTAGTTTACATTCAAACTTTTATAATCTCAATAATTTCGAAAACAACATTCGAAGATATTTAAAATATATACAGTAAACTCCCGACTATCCGGCCCTCCGTATTATCCGGCCTAGTAAAAAAATGAGGAATGTAGGAATGTTGCAAGCGGTCTAGACAGGCAGGTTCCCATCCGCAGGAAAGTGCTAATTCAGGACAGGAAGATACGAAAAGGGATTGCATAATGCAATAGCAGAGACAGACGGGAAGGGAGGGGAAATGTTAAGACTTGATAACCTGTTTGGTCAGTTGTGCAACGGTTGTTAGCAAGTACGGACGTTATTTTCGGCTTGTCCTAGTTACTTTCGTATAGTCTTTTGGTGTGTTTCGTGTTTATTTATTGAAGATTAACGGAATGGTTGATAAACGAGAAAAGGTTGTATTGACTATGGGTAAGAAACTGCGAGGAACATTGCGTCGCGGAAGAGGCTTAACAGGGAAAAGTAGTCATCTATCAAAGACTTTTTCAAAAACTAAAAACTAAGTTTTGACTCTTTTATTTTATGCATAACTTTTGTATATTTAATACTTTTAATATTTGTGCAATTATTTATTAATAAACAGTAAAATAAGATTTACTCTTTTTTACGTTAAAGTTTTGCTTATTTTGAAATTGTATTTATCGTATATATAAAATTTATCTTAAAATGTGTAACATGCGTTTTTACCATAATGGGGGGGAGGGAGGGCAGAAAATGAGCAAAAATTTATAGATCTCCGGCCTATCCGGCTTTTTTGTTATCCGGCCTAACCTTCCGCCACATTAAGCCGGATAGTCGTTAGTTTACTGTATTTAGACTCATGAGCAATTTTTTTGGTGCTAGTCTCCTTTTTTAAACTAAGAAAAAATGATCATGACATTTTAAAAATGGCTATGTTACAAAATAACTGAGTTAAACCCTTGAAGGACGGTGATCACATAATTTTAATTTCAAATTGCCACATTGGCACACGAATTTTTTAATGGAAATTTCACTTTTATTTAGTACGCGAAAATATACTTTGACTCGTTTACAAATAAATTTTCTTGCAAATACTGGTGTCATTCAATTATTTGTACATTTTACGAATACAAGTGCGTTGCCCCTGCAGGGGTTAATCTTCGTTGTTGTCAAATAAACCA
The DNA here is from genome assembly GCA_963932465.1 of Maratus speciosus. Taxonomy (NCBI): domain Eukaryota; kingdom Metazoa; phylum Arthropoda; class Arachnida; order Araneae; family Salticidae; genus Maratus; species Maratus speciosus. Next base: position 185,986,464 of record OZ010797.1, on the reverse strand, counting down.
CCTCGCCATTTGTGAGATGATCATGCTTGAAGAATTTAAAACATGAATCACGTGGTGCTGCTGCTTTCATAGAAAAATTATTTATATATATATATATAATGTCTTACATAATTTCTACGGAGCGAGTTTTACTTTAAAAACTATGAAAAAAAAGGACCATGTGATTTAAAAAATAATAATATGAGTTATGTTTGACTTTAATTTGGGCTTAAGGAAAATTCTATCAATTAAAATGAAGTGTTACACTTTGGTTAAAATTAAATTAAAAAGGTATACAGTGAACAACAGAACTAATATTTCAAATTTAAATCTTTTAAAGATTTCAAATGAAAATAAAATTAAAAATTAAAAAATTCAATTTTTAGACTGCATTAATCAATGGCGGACATAAATTAGTTGGACAAGAAAAATGTTTTTTTATGCTTAATTATACAGCCATACATAAGAATATATATGATTATAATATAGTAAAACGTACAAAGTATACTTGTACCTACAAAAGTACGATGTAGTTATCCTTCGTTATTCTCTAAGTATCCCCAATGGCGCAGCTAGGGTAGCGTTTACAGGTAAATCAATGCCTACAATGTCTTTGTAAGCATAACATCGACCAAAGCAAGTAATCAGCTGATACTTGAAGTGCTGATTCCCGATTTTTATTCAGGAATGAATTTCTGAAATGACTGGCTGTCAACCAACCAATACCAATCACGCTTTTTTGTACAACCAATTTTTAAAAGAAATGTTCGTCTTATTTAACCCTTCACTGCACAGCGATGCACATGCGAATCAATTCAAATTTAACCTTCAATTAATAAATTCAATTGTTGTCTAAAACTATATTTAAATAAAAATATCCGTCTTATGCATTTACGGTGTCTGATATTAATTAAAGCAAATAGTTATTCCAAAAAATTTGGGATATCTAATCTTAAATCTGATTATAAAAGACATACTTCAAAAAGAAATATTCTTGCAGTGTAGCGTTAATTTAAGATATCTTTGTTTAACTCTTTCAGGAGCAGAAGAATTCTGATCGTAAAATTATGAAATATTTGACTGACACCAGAATATTCAAACGAATTTCTTACAAAGTGAAACCCCGCTATTTTGCGCATCCATTTCGTAAGCAAAGTGTTATTAACACGTTGGCTGCCACGCTAAGATTATACTCGCAGCTTTAATATTCGTGGCTTTAATTTATTACTTTCTCACCATTATTTTAAAATAAAAAAATTACTTTATTTATTGGCCGAAATTTCGCTGTATTAGTAAAGCAAAATTTACTTTCAGAATTTGTGGTGGCAAACGACTTTCAAGAAGAAATGTGAAAAACCTTACTTTTTGCGGCAGTGAACGTGTTAAAATATTCTTGGTGCCATTTATCAGTTTTGGAATTAAAATTAGGTTCCTAGACCGTCTAGCCACCGCCCTTGAAAGGGTTAAATAGGCTTTTTCTTTAAAATTGTTTGTAACAAAAAAGCGTAAAATTTTTCAGCTATTCTGCAAATCTGATCTATAATAAAAAGTTAAGCACATAAATTGTAGCGAAAGAAAATACTTGCCCCGAGATAACTCGGGGGTAAAAGCACTGTTTCCCCATACCTGTCGCCGGTGAAGTGGTTGAAGCAATGGTAACAACAGCCTTCTACCTACCTAGGTCCACTACCTACACCAGGGATAGCGAACCTATGGCACGCGTGCCGAACTTGGCACCGAAGAAAACTTCTCAGGCACGCGAAAAAGCTTATAGATTATATTCAGTTTACGGAGAATAATCCATTTTATGTTTTTCTACAACAAGTGTATAGATTTTTGTAACAGACATAATTTACTTTAAAATAATCCGTTACTTTTGAATGAGTTAAGGTATTATAAATTTCAATGATAAGACCCTATAGCGCCATTTTTTTCGTCAAAGCCTTCAACATCTAAAGTTTTTCAAATAACTTTGCTTCTCTATCAAATTTCAAATGTTTTATTTTTAAAAATTGATTTTAAGAGATAGTTTGCATAATAATATGCCTAATTGACACGCTTCTACTTCACATTAGATTTTATTTAATTTAGGTTTAGGGTTTTAAATTACTTTAGGTTTTAAAATATTTAGGTTTTAATTTTGAAAATTGAGTGTTAACTGTTAGTATAAATAATTATGTATCTATTTAACCTGCTTCTACATTACGAACTAAAAATGTTCTCATTCGGAAGTATACAATAAAAGAAAACTCATTTATATATTAATAAAGCGAAATTCGATCGCCATGTCTATATTATTGAGTAAATGCAGCATAATAAATAAGTTAGGAATCGAATTTAGTATATGTGTAAAAATATTTAAGTAAAAATTCTATAAAAATTAGTTATTGGATTTTATCTAAGTTAAAATGTTTTTAACACGTTAGAATGTTGGTACATAATAATTTTGAAATTTTTGGCACGCATACTCTAAAAGCATTCGCCATCCCTGAACTACACTGTCTGAGTACCGTGTTGATCGGCGACGTTACCAAACTCACCATTTGTGAAATGATGTTGCTTGCATAATTCAGTGTTGCCAGATGGGGTACTTTTTTTAAATTCAGATTCTTCAGTGGCACCACTCTTTTGAAATTGTAAAATGCGCAAAGCGATATAAGTAAGCGTGCAATGTCAATACTGGAATCTGGAGTATATTAACACAGCTTCGCCATCTGGTGGACGGGGTGAATAATGCAAATACGCGGGTTTTCAGTATGATGTCATATATGACAGAATACCTACTATCTGCCCATCTCTTGCGCATATTTTCTGAATCTTTACTCACTTATCGAAGGTGAATCTTGTTTCCCAGTTTTATTGCAAAATATTTTTATTGCAGTTTGTTTTGATAAAAGTATGTACAGTCGTGGAAAAAAAAGTAAACATCCCCTACTAACTCCTCAACAAATTATTGTAAACGAAAGTTACTGGTACCGAACGATTGGAAATAAAGTCTACTTTTAAATGATGTACATAAAATTTACTTAGGGGGCCATCTACATATTAAAACGAATCCAAACTTCATTTTTTCAATCGCAATACCCAATTTTAACGAGATATTTCAAATCTTTGGTTCAAACTATGCCTAGACCCCATTGAATTATAAACATTCAAAATTTAGTGCTTCTAATGTTAAATTACATTTTGACATATTTATTTATAACTTCTGAAATTCTGATCCTAATGTTCTAATTTTTTGTGTAGCTATAATACTAATATACACAAACATAAATACGTTGAATTTGCAATTTTTATAATTTTCTGATATGAATTATGAAATTAATATTCGAAAAAATTATGAATTGCAACCTACAATTTTTTTGATGGATTCAGATTTATTAAGTCCTGCTTTACAGAAATTCAAAATTTCATATTTTTCTTCCAAGTAGTTTTCAAATTATGCTTAAAAAACAGCAAAATGTTGGTTTAAGGGGTCGTCTATGATAGAAGTGACTAAATATTTTAAAATTTCTTATGCTATCCAGTAATCTAACAGGCTTAATTGACTGCTTAAGGTGCCATGATCAAGAAGGGAGCTCTCTCGGTTAACAATCGAGTACTGAACTTCAATTTGGATGCAGTCCATAAAATACGCTCTTTTTAAAATAATTAATTTCTCGGAAACTTATGGTATGAATTGCATAAAAATTTGTTTGTAGACTAATTGAAGGGTGTAGAGTTCATTTATGCTGTCAGAATTCTGTACTGCTATTGAAAAAAAAACAAAGTTATGGTTCGTTTTAATATGTAGATGGCCCTCTAAACAAATTTTATATACATCATTTAAAAGTAGACTTTATTTCCAATCGTTCGGTGCCAGTAACTTTCTTCTACGAAAATTTATTGAGAAGTTAGTAGGGGGTGTTTACTTTTTTTTCCACGACTGTACATTAATAAAAAAAGTCGCAATATCATTTTAATTTCGGGAGAAAAGCACTAATGCTACGAAAGCATTACTGCCTTTTGCCCTTAAACTAAAATAACATTGTGACTTTTTTTTTAAATACACATATTTTTATCAAAACAAGCTGCAACGAAAATATTTTGCAATATACCTGGCAAACAAGATTAATCTTCTGTGAGTAAGTACAATCTGAAATTCGTAATAGAATTTTTAAGAGGGATTCTCTAAATGGCTTTGTCTGCTTAAAAAAATAAAAAAATAAAAAAAAATCTAATATGGCGATTTTAGGAAAGTTTTTGCAGTTATTGTCTGGACTCGCAAAATATTTAAACAAATAAATTAACAATACTTGCTCGTTTAACCCCTTGGAGACGAGCGATATGTATACGTGCCGCATGAAGCGCTCAGAATCCTTATTTTTTCTCATCAGTAAAATTTTACTGTAAAATTTGCCTTATTTAATCAGCGCATTTTCTCGATTCAAGAAGACACAAATTTCTGTTTTTAAAAAACGGTGACAAAAGATTAAAAATTTCGTAAAAGGCTCCCGTCGCGAAGGGGTTAATAGTACAACATTTAATGCATGCATTTTAAATTAAAGTGATTCTGAATATAAAATGAAATGAATTTTAAATTAAATAAATGAACTATTTGTAACTTAACAGGAATACAATACGATCAAAAGAATATTGGAATAAGTTTTCAATGTATCGTCTACGCTTGATAAACGAAGAAAAGGACTTAAAATTGAATATTTTATTATTAAATTCTATACATATTCTAAACCTTGATAAACATTGTATTTTCATCTGGAATAGAACCGTGTATATTTTTTATAAAATTAGCACATGAAGAATTGAGTAAAAAATAAGACTATAAAATTCAATCTTAACACGTTAACTACTTAGTAATTTTTATGCGTTATTTTTCATTTCATCAGGGTTCGTACGAGTCCTTGAATTTCCAGACTAAAATACTCTAAAGTACCAGTATTTTCTTATAGAAAATATGTTCTTAAAAAAGACGGAATTTCGTGCGTTTAAACTATATTTATTTTTCTATTAAAAAAATACTGATATTTAGCATTGAAAATAACGGTACCCGTACGAACCCTGTTCATTAAAAGAAAACAATTAAAATCGAGCGTATTTAATCAACAACATTTGATAATATAGGGTAATTCCGGGATTTATGCCGCACTTTTTTTTTAAAATCTGTGTATAAAGTCCCATGGTAGACATAAAATAAAAAAAAATCATACTGTGCTATTTAATGTTAAATATACAACGCGTGTAGTGCGACAAAAAAATTCAAAACAAATTATTAATATTTTTTAACAATTTTTTTCTAAAACATTTCACTGCGGCGCGTCACCCGTACATTCAATCTGGGACGCCGCACTTGTGCGGTAGTTATGCCGCGCTTGTAATAAGAACAGAATGAAATTATAAATAAAAATATTTAAAAAAATATTCATATCTGGACTATAATTAACGATGTAATAACAAAATTAAACTAAATGAGTACAATGAAACGTATTAGTATATTCAAATTAGTAATTGTTGCCTACTTTCACTATTAAAATTATCGACTTATTTTTTTTTTTACATTAAATTTTAATTATTATTTCAGCAACAACGTAACATCAATGTATTAGAAAGGGAAAAGAAAAAAAGTAAAATTGTGTTTACACAATTTATTTGTTAACCCTTTCGGGACGGTGACTTTTACATGAATTTTATTTGGTTGGTACCACTTTTTCAAAAGAAGTTACCTTTACTTAAATAATCATGAAAATGCTCTAATTAAACAAATCAAATATTACTTTTCTTTTTTACTGGTGCCAGAAACAAATTTTGTAAGCTCTTATGCACCTATGCACCTATCCACCTATGCTTATATGCACCTATGGTCCCGAATGTGTTAAGAGACCTGTTTTTTCGACTACAATCTACAGAAAAAGTGTCGAAAAAGTACATTTAAACACATGATGCAACGAAGCCAATTACACTTCCTCTTTTTTGGGGTAGTTTGCAAAGAACGTCTGCGTTACGCGTAATCCAATTTTTCATTATTATCATCTTGACTTCCATCTTTCTCGCCCTTTTTACTTTTTATTTTCCCCTTTTTCTCCTTGGGTTTTAGTAAACTTGATAACATGCCTAACATGGTTAGTCAGTGCAAAAAGAGAAGGAAAAGTCAATAACACTTAATCATCCCGCACAAAAGAAACTGCGGCATGCATCCCATTTTGCATGGTGCAGACGTCGGCCATCACAGTTACCTGCCATCGCTAAGGGGAATGTCGTAACCATACACATAGTACTCTATAAAAACGCTACACTTAGTTTTGACTTCGAAATCATGTCTGCATTTAGTAATTAGTGTATGAAAAGCATTTAAACATAACGTATTTAAAAGTTTGGACAGTGAAATCATGCACTTACGTCAAATTAAGGATTGTACTTCTACAAGTAAACATCCAAATGGGATTCACGCTATACACTGGTTAAAAAAATCTCATTTCGCACCTATACTGTGCGTTTGACGACCATCTATCGATAATTATAAGAAATACAAGGGCATCTATCCCGTATGCGGCGACTCTCCCGGAGTTACCCTATATTAAATAATATTTTATTTTTTTTAATAAATTAAAGTTAAAATACGTAACTAACTTGTTTTGTTCTTTGGAAAAGGACAGATATGAATTCTACAAGAAAAAGAATTTTCTTACAATTGCGAAAACTACAGTTATTCGATGGCCAACATTTTACCATTTTAACAAAATATGTAAATTCTAAAAAGAACTGTTTTTATTTAAATAATTAACTATAATAAATAAGTCAAAAAACACGAATAAAAATTAATAGAATATTCTATTACGGTCGGAATATAAATGCTACAAACAAATGAAAACACGACGTTTGCGCTTGCGCAGTTAATTCATAGATGTGCAATTAATAGGTTATCCATAAAAAAGAAAACAGTTAGGCATATTTCTGTAGTTCACCCCGTCCGCTACGTGGCGTGCGACATTGATTGATGTGACCTTGCCTTTAATCTTGCGGTTACCTCTCCCATTTAAGATCGGATACTTACTAATATCGCTTTGAAAATGCGCGTTAGTTAATGACATATTAATTAACCCTTTCAAGGGCGGTGGCTATAGGGTCTAGCCACCTAATTTTAATTCCAAAACTGACTACTGGGACCAAGAATATTTTAATAAAATATTGCTTTTGTAATTAACCCCTTGGGGACGAGCGGCACGTATACGTGCCGCATGAAGCGCTCAGAATCCTTGTTTTTCCTCACCAGTAAAATTGTACTGTACAATTTGCGCTATTTAACCCCTTAATTCTCGCTCCGATCATATTCTCGGGATGTGTCTTTTACTCAAATTGTTTGATTCCCACCAGTTTTATAAAATAGTGAAATTGGCTATATTTTAGTATCGTTTTTTCGGTCATTAAATAAGGTGAATATTTCTTTTTCATAAAAGTGGTGCCAATAAGCAATTTGAATTTTTCAACCGTAATTTAATTCGAGCGTTAAGGGGTTAATCAGCGCATTTTCTCGATTCAAGAAGACACAAAGGGCATAGCCGGATAAGCATTGGAAACATGCCTTTTAATCAAATTTCCTGATTTTTTCTCCAGACGTAGCTACTTATCTGACAATATATTTTCCCTATTATCACCCTATAAGTATTGATATTTAGTGACATAAAAATGTTTTTTCGATTTTTAAAAAAACGGATTTTCTCAAAAACCGCTGAATGGAATTTCATGCCATTAATTGAGGATATATAGATACCAAACATGCATAACTGCTAATTTTTGTATAATTTTCTGTTTATAAAAACTGTGTGAAATAGCGAAATAAAAATTTAAAAGAATAAAAATCATATCTTATGGTTATCCGAAAATTACCATTTTCTTGTAAAAAATTCTCCATATGTGCCCGTATATTCTATATAAATGCCGAAAGTTTGCGTTGGGTACTACATATAAATATTTACAAAAATGTACATTAAAATTATGGAAATTCATTTTAAGGCGTTATTTTGGGCGGAGCTACTCAATTTCCACACCCGAAGAATTTTTGGAATAAACAGTTACAGAATTGCTGTATTTTAAATTTTAATTAACACATTAGTAACATTCTCAACACTGTCGATTTCAAAATGAACATGATGTTGAAAAACATAGCTTATATGCTAAATGGAATCTAAAATACATCCATTGACATATTGTCTGCTGACTTTGTTCCAAAAATTCTTCGGATGGTGAAGTTATGTAGCTCCGCCCCAAATAACGCCTTAAAATGAATTTCAATAATTTTAATATACATTTTTGTAAATATTTATATGTAGTACCCAACGCAAACTTTCAGCATTTATATGGAACATACGGGCACATATGGAGAATTTTTTACAAGAAAATGGTAATTTTCGGATAACCATAAGATATCATTTTTATTCTTTTAAATTTTTATTTCGCTATTTCACACAGTTTTTATAAACAGAAAATTATACAAAAATTACCAGTTATGCATCTTTGGCATCTATATATCCTCAGTAAATGGCATGAAATTCCGCGTAGCAGTTTTTGAGAAAAACCGTTTTTTAAAAAATCGAAAAAACATTTTTATGTCATTAAATATCAATATTTATAGGGTGATATTAGGGGAAATACATTGTCAGGTATGTAGTCACATCTGGGTAAAAAATTAGTAAATTTGATTGAAAGGCATGTTTCCAATGCTTATCCGGCTATGCCCTTTCTGTTTTAAAAAAACGGTGACAAAAGATTAAAAATTTCGTAAAAGGATCCCGTCCCGAAGGAGTTAAAGAGCAAAATAGCGTTTTGTTATTTAGTAAGAAATTCGTTTGAATATTCTGGTGTCAGTCACTTATTTCATCATTTTACGAACAGAATTCCTCTGCCCCTGAAACGGTTAAGGCGAAAACAAAGGTAATTTCACAGTTTCAAAAAAGTGGTGGCAATCAAGAAATCTGAATAAAAAACAGTAGCCCGCTGGGAACACTGACATAATTTACATATGAAGCATAAAATTCGAGATGTATCGCAAAGTTATTTAATATATATAAAGTATTTTTATATAATTTTTACGGTGCAAGTTTTACTTTTAAAACTAAAAAAATAATAAATGACCATGACATTTGAGAGGCTCACAACCGTGGTAGACCAAGTCCATTTTGAAAAAAAAAATGAAATAGTCCATTTAGTATGTGCATAAAATATCTTTTATCCACTCCTATGGTAAACCAAGTCTGTAAACAGATGACATATATCAGGGTTCGTACGGGCACCGTTATTTTGAAGGCCCAATATCAGAATTTTTTTGTAGAAAAATAAATCTAGTTTAAACGGTTGAAATTTCGCCTTATTTCAGCAGAGATTGTCCATAAGAAAATACCGGTACCGAAGAATTTCTTAGTTTGGAAATCCAAGCACTCGTACGAACCCTGTATATGAGAAAGTATATGAAATCAGACTTTGTTCACTGTGGGAGTGGATAAAAGAGATTTTATTCACCTTCTAAAATGGACTAACTATTTTTTTTTCAAAGTGGGCTTGGAAGTAACTATGGTTGTGAGCCCCTCATTTATAAAGTAATATCAGTTATGCTTGGCTTTAGTTTTTTCTTTAAGTAAAAGTGTATGAATTAAAATATTGTATTTATATCAATAAATTTTGGAAATTATATTTATACCAATAAATTTAGGGAATTATACTTTGGTTCAAATTAAAGTATTGGTACGCAGTCAAAAATATAATTAATTTATCAAATCTAAATCTGTTGAAGATTTTTATCGAAAAGATAAATAAAAACTCGAAAATTTAATTTTTATGACATAAAAATGCAATGCAATTATGTGCATTCTGCTACTTTTTTTTTTTTTTTTAACAAAGAGTCTGAAAACTTTAGTAATATTTTGCTTTCTATGCATGAATCAAAAGTGGGCATTAATTAGTTGGACAAGATCAATAGTTCATTATGCTCAATTATACAGCCAAACATGAGAGTAAACATGATTTTAATATAGTAAAATATAAAAATTTACTTTTTAACCATTTGGAAAAATGGTTATTTTCGACGGTCATGGTAGGAAATCTAAAACATATCTGAAGCGTTTTATTAGTTGAATCCCCCATTTTATTCGTTTTCTGATTGGTCTATACAGTAATCTGTATTTTCCATTTACTTTCAACAGAGATGGATACTTCTGTTACCACTATGACAAAAAAGTAATAAAAACTACAAAAAAAAGAAACAAATTCAGGTACAGCTTTGAAACAAATTGCATTTAAAAGTACATTTTTTTCTCTATACGACGGTGTAAAAAGTAATGTTGTGGGATATTTAGAAGTTTAAGAATGAAATTTCATTTAAAATTGGTGCAGGAATATTAATGTTTAATCCATGGCGTACGTAATGTATGACCAGCTCCGCAGAAGTTTAAAAATTTACAGTACCGAAAAATGTAATCCATGGCGTACGCAATGTATGATCAACTCCGTGCGATTTTTTATGTCTTAAACTTTAGTCTTTGAAAAAATCATTTTCCAAATGGTCGTTGTAATTTGTTAAATTGCATTTTTTTTTGGTAGTTTCATTTAACAAACAGTCTGAAAACTTTAGTAATATTTTGCTTTCTATGCATGAATCAAAAGTGGGCATTAATTAGTTGGACAAGAACAATAGTTCATTATGCTCAGTTATACAGCCAAACATGAGAGTACACATGATTTTAATATAGTAAAATATAAAAATTCTTTATTATTTTGTATGTATCCCGAATGGCATAGCTAGGATGGGAGTTTGCAGGTACTAGATAAGATTTTTTTCGAATTTTCTTCCCTTCATATAATCTAAAAAGTCTGAAGTCAAAAAAAGGTAAAGTTTACTATATTAGAATTTTGCTATTTTGATATATGGACTTTACACTGGCTGCACTACTATCCCATCTGTAAATCAGATCCTGCCATATATTTGTAAGCATAACATCGACCAAACCAAGTGATGTGCTGATTCATGAATTATATTCAGGGTTGAATTTCTGATGTGACTGACTGTAAAATGCCATTTCAACTTTCACTCTTCTTGGTACCACTAATTTTTTGTAAAAATACGAACCTTAATAAACCCTACACTACGCAGCGAATCACAGTCGTGAAGAAAAAGAAGTACCCCCCCCCCCCCCCCTAGGAACTCTGCAAAAGATTATCGTAGAAGAAAGTTACTGGTACCAAACAATTGGAAATAAAATCTACTTTTAAATGATGTATATAAAATTTGCTTACAGGGACATCTACATATCAAAACGAACCCAAATTTAGTCTTTTTTTCAATAGCAAAACCAAAGATTGACACCATAAATAAATTCTACACCCTTCAATTAGTCTAAATACAAATTTTCATGGAATTCGTACGAAATGAATTTATTTTAGTGGCTAAAATTACGTTAACCAAACTTTATATGTTAACCAAATTGATGATCGGTACTCGATTGTTGAAATTGTACAAAATTACTATGTCACTTCTATAATATATTATTTCTTGCCGACATGACCATTTTATTTCCTTAACACGCTTCGACTATTGCCAGCACAAATGTTTCAATAAAATCAGTATAATATATATATTTTTCAAATTATGCTTTTCTGCACATCATAGACGACTCCCTAACCGATCATTTTGAGGTTTTTTAATCGTAATTCGAAAACTACTTGGAAGAATAATTTGAAACTGAGAATTCGTATAAAGCAGGACATAATAAAATCTATCAAAAAATGGTAGGTTTCCATTCATATTTTTTCGAATATTAATTTGATATTTCATAATATAATTTTTTTTAAATTACAAATTTGATGTGTTATGTTTGGAATTTTTTAGAATTAGACCCACACAAAAAATATTATTATAATTTCAGGAGATATCGATAAAAATATGAAAATGTAATTTAACATTAGAAGCTCTTAATTTTGAATGTTTAAAATTCAAAAACGTATCATCAAAAAGACTTGAAATTTCATTTCTACGCGTAATTTGAATCGCATGTTTAAAATATATTGTCACAAATGGGTGTTCAACTATCCTCCATGTTTTCATACATTTGTGTATAGGACCAACACAGTGATAAACCTACGAGTCAACTACTGGTGGTATTAATTTTTCACTTCACTTCCGACAGACATGGATCATTAGATTACCCTACTCTACTTTACCATAAAATAAAGGTTTTTTTCTTGTGCTTGATAACACAGGTTTTTGTGCTGTAGGCTCTTGGACTATAATCTTCCTGATCATTTTATTTAAAATATTCTTTAGAAAGGTACGATGAAGATATGATTTTCAAAATAGTGGTAGAAACAATAAAAAATCCCCTATAGAATGCGACCCCTGGAGTTACGTTTGAGTCAAATTTTGGCTTTAAATAAAACTCTATCAATTAATATACAGTATTTATACTGATAAATTTAGGTATTTATAGTTTGGTCAAAATAAAACTACAGGTACAGTGGGAATAATATAATTAATTTATCCAATTTAAATCTATTGAAGATTTTCGATGAAAATCAAATTAAAAAGTCGAAAATAAAATTTTTGTACGGTATTCTGCTAATTTCTTTTTTTATTTCTAACTTTTTTGTAATTTAAGTTATGTAACCATTCTCAATAGCTTTAGTAAAATTTTGCTTTCTATCCACGCATCAAGTGTGGATTTAAATTAGTTGGACAAAAATAATGATTTATTATTCTTACTTATGTTGCGAAACATGAGAGTATTTATGATTGTAATATACAAAGTTTACTTTTTTTTGTTGTTGTTTATAAAGGTTCGATATGACTGCCCTTTCTTATTCTGTCTAAGGCAGTGTTGCCAGTTTGACCTCCACTTTTATTTAAGAAAAAAATCGGATTCACACCAGAAAATGCAAAAAGTATTTTAATTTTCATTTAATGTCGGGCTTTTATTGATTGCACAAAGTTCTTGTTCAAAAAGTTCCAGTATAAAGTCAAATTTTTGGGGTAAAAATTGAGGCCAAAGTGGCAACCCTGGTTTAAGGGTATAAGATTACATTTGCAGGAGTCGTACGCTTCAGGGAATTTTACAGGACGAATATCAGTATTTTTTTACAGAAAAATAAATCTATGTTAAACGCGCGAAATTTCGCCTTATTTAAGAAGAGATATTCTATAAAAAATATTGATGCAGAAAAATTTACTGGTATTGAAATTTCGGGACAAGTACTACCCCAGATTTTAGATTATGGTGATATTAATGTATAATTCTCTCCAACCTGACGGTGCATCAATGACAGGTGAACAGGTGAAAGTTCAAGGGGCTCTCCATTAGCGAAGCAAATCCACGCCCTGTAGATGAGTAAATGTCGAGCATATCATGAAAAAGAAGTGAAAAATGTGTAACTTCAGTGCAAAAAGGGACTATGTAATAATAAGTGTAAGAAAACTAGCTATGATGGTAAATTGAGTCAGAGGACTGCAAGCAGCAAATCCGAAAGTCGAGGACGATGCTGCAGTAGAATAGCGAAGGATAGTATGGAGAAGTTTGTTCACAAGAGTTTACACCAAAGCGATATAAGTAAGCGTCCTATCTTAAATGGGAAAGGTAAGCGCAATATTAAAGGCGAGGTCACATCAATCAAGATCGTACGTCACGTACAGGGTTCGCACGCTAATAAACCACGCCTTATTTTGTAAGGCCTCTACCACCACTAATCGCATAAAACTGTTTGCTACCTAATGAATCGTGAAGAAAATTATCTTTATAATAATACTGGTGGTAGAGTCCTTACAAAATGGGGCGTAGCTTAATAGCGTGCGAACCCTGCACGTAGCGGACGGAGTTAAACTACCGGAAGATGCCTAACTGTTTTCTTACTTCTACTAAATTGTAAAGTTTTTTTCACCTTGATTAATAGCTGAAATGTCTTTGACGAGGCGAAGAAAACGTCATAGTTCACTACGCCGTTATTTTGCAATAAATGTGGTTAACAAAATTAAGTTCCATGAGTGACTAAAGATTTAGAAATTATGCGCAAATGGTAGATATCCTGTCATACATGACGTCACACTAAAAGCCCATGTATGTGAATTATCACCCCATCCACGAGATGGCGCAACTGTGTTAATTTACACCGATTAATATTGCGGCCTGTATAGTGCTAGAATATTTTGTGTGTTATTTACCAAATTCACGGGACAGTAACCGGGTTCTTACACTTTCAGACAAAATACCAGTACTTTATGGAAAAGAACTAGACTTATATAATCGCGCGATTGAATAAAGCGAATTTTTCTCTAAGAAATTACCGGTGTTTGTCTGACCTAAAGTCAGGAAAATTCCCTCACCTGCAGAAACCCTGAATGAGTTTAGAGAGAAATAAGTTTCAGAGCTTTAAGGAATGATTCATAAGAAGAATCTCGATTACCTACAAACAGATGCCTAATTTTGATTAAGTGTGTTGGACAATTAGTTCTCCAGTTCCTCTCTCTAACGTTAAACCTATGAAGTCGAACTTGTTAAATACAGTCGAACTTGTTTAATACTAGCACCGCTAATACAAGGACACTGTTAACCCTTTCCGGCGCAGTGATCCCACGTAGGGACAACCTAATTTTGATTCCAAACTTACAAACGACACCGAGAATATTTTAATAAATTTTGCTTTTACAACGAAAGTTTAACTCGGGGGGACGCGCGGGGTATGATAGACCCAGAGTACGTATGGTTTTTACAATTATCACCACTATCTTTTTAAAAATCATCTTCAACTTACTTTATCGCAAAATTTTTAACCATTATCTCCGACTAAATATGGTGAAGATTATTATTTGTATTTATTGGTGACAAAGTAAAAAAACATTCATACCCTGGGTAAGCGCGCGTTCTCCCAGGTTAAAGTAACAAGTTTTTAATTTCTAAGAAAGTCGTTTGTAAATTCCGGTGTCAGTCAATCACTTCATTATTTTACGAGCAGAATTTCTCTGTGCCGGAAAGTGTTGAAACGAACACTTTGCATGTTGAAAATGGGTTATCATTTAAACTATATTAAGCTTTTCGCGCTTTCTACGTTCTAAAAAAGCAGGAACACGAATAATATTAGCGAAAGATGGCTTAATTTGTGTGTGACGGTGAAATATAGAGTTGAATTAGGAAAGAAATCCCAATATTTTTTAATCCCTACGGGGGCGGTGTCCTTATCTAATTTTAATTCCAAAACTGACAAACGACAGCAAGAATATTTAATTAAAATTTTCCTTTTCTAATGTACGTGAAATAAGCAAGTTCATATTTTCTAATAACTTCGTTTATAAATTCTGGTGTCAGTCCATTATTTCATCAGTTTATAAACAGAATTATTCCGCGCTGGAAAGGGATAATACTGTTTTCTCTTAACCCCTTCAGGACGGGAGCCTTTTACGAAATTTTTAATCTTTTGTCACCGTTTTTAAAAAACAGAAATTTGTGTCTTCTTGAATCGAGAAAATGCGCTGATTAAATATGGCAAATTTTACAGTAAAATTTTACTGGTGATCAAAACCAAGGATTCTGAGCGCTTCATGCGGCATGTATACGTGTCGCTCGTCCCCAAGGGGTTAATGATAATACTTACACATTGCAACTGTCTGTTTCATATGTCAAATTTATCAGTTTAACCAGACAGAATATGAACCTAGAAGTATATTCCTCACACAAGAATGTGCAAGGGAATGATAGCAGAAATAAGGACGCCGCATATACCACCCCTTTATAGATTTACAACAGAGTCATTGAAAGAAAGCATAAAAGAAAACATTTATTTGTGTCTTTCTTTAAATTCGGACTCTGGGCTACATTAACCAGACTTTATGATGTCTCTTATTGCTGTGATAAAATGAACAAAATATGTGAAACTAACAGCTTGACAATGACAATTGCCTGTTGGTGAGCTTTTCTGTGAAAAATAGAAGTGATCAGTTTGGTTTACTGTCGTTCATGCCTTTTGTAATTACTAGTTATTTAGAGACTTTGACTTCTGACTTGACAGGACTGTGAGGTCGGCGGTGATTATTGTTGAGTTTTTCCATGAGAAATGGGGGTGATCAGTTTATATTACTGAACGCAGTTCAAGCCTTTTGGAAATATTAGATCTTTAGAGACTTTGACTTTTAAATTGACAGGACTATGATTTTTTCTAATGAAAATAACACTAACAAAGGTAAGACTGAATAATTTTTGTTAACTTTATGTTGTTAATTTTTTCATTGAGATAATTCGAGCAATCAATGGTAGTAATTAATTTAATTATGTGTATATTTTTAAAATGTTTATCATCTTCACGAGTATTATGAGTAACGATTAATACGAAGACCTTTATAATTCTCTTCCTTCTCGTATTAACTCTCCGCAAACAGTATTGCAGAACCTGGCAATTTTTTTGTAAAAATAGGTTCTTAATTTTAGACTCTATTCTTACTATTTTTTATTATTATTATGTAGTTTTTAACAACTACACCATTACTTTTTTCAATGGCTCATTAATTAGTAAGGCATTAAATCTTCATATTGGGTGTTAAGCTAATAATAGCTGCTACGTAACTCCTTAACGCTGTTTTACTGTTCTGCACTGTTCAGCATAAATAAAATAAAATAAAATTACCAATTACATTTTTGTGGTGTGAATTCAAAATTTCTAAAAAAAAATCTGCTAGATGTGGCAACACTGGTGCGAGGCTAACGAAAAAGACAGTCCACGGCGGTGCATCCCAAGTGCCTTTTGAGGTGCGTTCGTAATTATATAAATACGTAGCACCTATAGTCGTCGTTCAGTCCGTCTGTCCGTCTGTCCGTCCGCATATAACAGAGCAAAAACTACCCAACCGAATGGTCTGAAATTTTAACTATATGATTGCTGCAAAACTTTGTCGAGCCATTTCAAATTTTATGAAAATCGGATGTATAGTTTAATTACAGGGACATTCAAAAGTTTTTCTTTACATTACGGCCAATGGGAAAAAATTATTGCAAGTGCATTTTAATGATGTTACAGTCTTCCGAATGGTCTGAAATTTTAAATATATAATTGTTACAAAATTTTGTCGAGCCATTTCAGATTTTATGAAAATTGGATGTATAGTTTAATTACAGGGACAGTCAAAAGTTTTCCATTACATTACGGGCAATGGGAAAAAAATTATTGCAAGCGCATTTTAATGATGTTACAGACTATGCACTTATGAAGTGCAAAAAAATATACATTCAGTACAATATGGGGTGCAAAAAATAGTTATAAAACTAGTTATAGTACGAACGCACCTCATTTGCCACGTTTGACGAGCAATTTCCTACTTGTTTACAGATTGCTAGAGTCACGTGATGCTCTTTTCGTACACCTGCATTGGTGCATTCGAGCATCACGTGACTCCGGTGGTCTGTAAAAAAGATACGCGGAATGCACCGCGGTAGCCTGTCTATTTCGTTAGCCTTTTGTTAAAAACCAATTTTATTGCTTTAGAATGACTATTACTTTCTAAACGCAGCCTAATAGTTCATAGGTGCGAAATACTCGGGGCTATTAACCCCTTCGGGACATGCGTCTCTTACAGAATTTTTAATCTTTTATCACCGGTTTTCCAAAACAGAAAGTTTTTACCTAATTGAATCGGGAAAATGCTCGGATTAAATAAGTAAAGATTTACAATAAAAATTTACTGGTAAGATTAATCACGTATTCTGACCACCTTACGCGGTACATCTACTGACGCTGCCATCGAAATAATCAAAGCCAGAGGCCACGATTTGTGACGTCATCACTAATCGACAAACTTCTTACTAGTGTTGGAATTCACACCGGAAAATTTTGACTAGCAATTTTATTTTATTTGTGGAATATCTGTCATCGTATAACACAATAATAGCTACTTAAACTTACTGATGAGAATTTGGAATCCCCCAATAAAAAATGAGTCAGATGCGGCAACACTGTGGAATTTTGCATCTGGCTGAATTTTTATTTAACGATTCCTAATTATCACCAGTAGGTTGAAATAGTTATAATTGTTTTATATACCACAAATAAAATAAAATAAAATTGCTATTCAAAATTTTCCGGTGTGAATTTCAACACTAGAGAGAAGTAGGTCGACTAGTGATGACGTCACAACGCGTGTCCTCTGGTCTCGAGTATTTCGATGGCAGCGGTACTGGTCGCTCGTCACAAAGGGACTAAAGTAAGGATCGCCGTTATAGTAATTTTTTTATAGTTTATTGGCGCGAAGAACACAGCGCTACTTTATGTGAGATATCCCGTAAACAATCGTCGTTTAAACAATTTATAGAACGCATAAAGCGTGATCATCGTATTAATACACTGCTCAAAACAATTAAAGGATATTGCAGTTTTAGGTGGATTTTGTATCTGTTTAGCTGATTGATACATGGTCGACAGACATAGTAGGTTATATGAGAATAAATTATACATGTTTGGCAGAAAAAATGCATTTTATTGCGCATTTGTGTACTAAAGGAAAAAACACAATTTGTGCATATGAGAAAAAAGAATAAGAAAAGGTGTTTTCTTCAAAGAAAATCATTTTCAGTAGGGGGTATGGTTTCCACGGGCGGCCAGCAACGTTGAACGCCTTTGAGGCATGGACTCAATGAGGCTATTAATGACGAGTTGGGGTATTCTGCCCCACTCTTCCAGAAGAGCTCTTTCCAGTTCTTGGAGAGTTTGTGGGGGTTGTTGGCGGCCAGAAACTCGTCTTCCTAGAACGTTCCAAACGTGCTCGATTGGATTCATGTCTGGAGAACACGCTGGCCATTCCATTCGAACGATTCCTTCCTCGAAAAGGAAATCCTCCACCAGGTTTGCACGATGTGGCCTGCAGTTATCGTCCATTAAAATAAAGTTATCTCCGATTGCTGCAGCGTAAGGGATTACAATAGGTCTGAGGATCTCATCCCTATATCGGCGACCAGTCAGAGCTCCATCTCGAATGATGTAGAGGTCAGTGCGCCCGTCAATGGAGATGCCACCATACACCAACACTTCTCCACCACCAAATCTGACACTTTCGTGCACGAACGCAGGATTATTCCTACTGCCACGGTTCCTCCAGATGAAAATACGCGTATTATCCGGATGCACAGAAAAACGGGACTCGTCAGAAAACAGAATATTGCTCCATTCATTTCTCCTCCAGTTGACATGCTCGGTTGCCCACTCCCTGCGGTCGCGACGATGCCTTGATGTTAATTTAACACATACCATCGGTCGGTGAGCATACAGACCTACAGCATGGAGCCGGTTTCGGACAGTCTGAGTTGAAATCGGGGTGCCTGTAGCCGAGCGAAGGTGTTGTTGGAGAAGAGTAGCGTTCATGGTTCGGTGTCTCCGAGCTGTTAACGCTAAATACCGATCTTCATTGGGCGTTGTTGCCCGTCTACGACCTTGCCCTGGTCTTCGGCCTGCACATCCACTCTCCAAAAAACGGTTTCAGATCCTGGAAATGACACTTTGTGACACTCCAATGGCTTGCGCTACTTCGGCTTGAGTTTGGCCCCCTTCTAACCTACCAACAATTCTCAAAGCTTCTGAATCTGTCAAATAACTTCGCTGAGACATCGTACTCATCGAAACAAAGCAATCACTGAATGCCGATCATCCTTGTCTTCATTCTCTTTTATCCAGTTGAAAGTCAAATTTCATTCGCTGCCGCTGAAGCGACGTTTTTGACGTCGAACTCAAAATTTGCATACTCCACAGTTTGAAAACCAGAAAAATTTGCATTTGTGATTCTCTTCTTCCATTTTCGGCAAAAAAAATTTCGTTTATATCTTTATTTTATATAAAACTTCAAATATCCTTTAATTGTTTTGAGCAGTGTATATTATGGAAGCGAACCGCACAGAGTCCGGTTATAAGAAGACGACTTTTACAAAGATTGCATTTTTAACGATTTATTGACGCAAAATGCTGTATTTCTAAAGCTAATTCCGTTTTGTTTATTATACATGGGATGCACTCCAAGATTAGCACCGACAACGTCGGCCGCGTATGCTAGTAGTTATACAGGGTGATTCAAAATATCGTAGCCATAATGAAAGAGCAAAGCAGGCATACAAAAATAATCAAAATTTACATAGGAACATGGGGTCGCAAGCGCCATCCGGGGCCAGTAGAGGGCTTTTCCATGAAAACATGATTTGCGAAAATTGAGACGTTTTCATTAGATGTCTTTCCTTATAGAATTTTTTTAAAGGACTTATTTACGAAACACTTGTTTTATCGCAGGAAGATTTGTTTCAGCAGCAGGATGTGTTCGAGAGACACCTGATATGTTTCAGAAGGCATGCCAGTCTATGCAGCGTCAATGTAATCAAAGATGCCAACATCTCTTAATTATTCCGGAGTCTGATCCTAGACAAGTATGTAAGCACAGGAAAAAATATATAAGAAAATGTGTCTTCTTTATATAAGGTACATTTTAGATTTCATTTTGAAATTTTTGATTAAATAAAATTTCCGGTTGAAAACATTTTCTTCTCGAATCAGTCTCCGGAATAGTTAACCCCTAGCAATTTTCAACGATTTTCCTCCAAAGTTAAAAGTATAAAATTTAGTTAAAATTTTCTCGTGAGAATCTTGTTTAAATTAGGTGGGATATATTTTATCCCATCGCCCCTCAAGCAGTTAAGAGATATTGGCATCTATGATGTAATACGTGTCTCAGGCGTCTAGCAAAAACTTCGAGCATATTCTGCAGTCGTATTGGCGTAAATGTGTGGAAATGCAGTATAAATAAAATTATTTAAAATGATTTTTAATCATTCTTCTTGTATTAGATTACATATAATTTACACCCCCCTCCTTTAGCGGCCCTGGATGGCGTTTGCGACCCCATGTTGCTACGTGATTTTTTACTCTGTTTGTATGACTGCTTTGCCGTTTCATTTTGGCCACGTTATTTTGAATCACCCTGTATATTTATCCTTGTTCTAAGAGTGTTACCAGTACTTTTTATTCCAGGTTGCACATGTGTTTACTGTCTTTTCGCCATTTATATTGCGATTGCAATTAGAAAATAAGGTTTGATCTTTCAACTAGTGCTAATTTTGTAAACATTATATCTGGGATTCTGAACATAAGACTATGAAAAGTTTATTATAGGTAACATGTTGACTGTTTATCATAGGTAACATGTGCAAGAACTTAAAATACTGTGTGCACTTACCTGCAAATATAATTAACTGTATGTTTCAAAAACCACTCTTTTATAAGTTCCACTGAAATATAACATATTTTTCATGAAAACTTTACTTCTGAAACAACTTGGATTTTCACATATATATTATCTTAATGATACATATTCAACACCATTGTCAAAAGACTGATTCTTTTGCATTGCTAATGCTTCATGTTGTGAGTAAGTCTAAATTATCTTGAAATTAGTTTGC
This sequence comes from Maratus speciosus, assembly GCA_963932465.1. Taxonomy (NCBI): domain Eukaryota; kingdom Metazoa; phylum Arthropoda; class Arachnida; order Araneae; family Salticidae; genus Maratus; species Maratus speciosus. The sequence continues at coordinate 185,965,042 of OZ010797.1, read as the reverse complement.
CAAAAGTCATTTATCATAATCAAAATTATCTTCGAGCATCACTCTGCATTATCAGAAACTCTTTTTAAAATGCATAAACTATTAATATTAAAGCGTTGAAAGCGAACAATTTTGCCATAAAATGCATTAGAAAATTATTTTCATAAGTTATATTTTAATGTATTTTTTTATTTTAAATTTTTTATTTTTTAATTATTTAGATACTTTGGAAAGAAAAAATCTCCCGATCTACTATAACGAAAACTTTTCCATTTAATGTCAAATACAAAATAATTCTTAGTGATTAATTGCAGTTATTTGCTGATGGTTTTAAATAAAGTTTAAATCAAATGGAAAAATTCAGCATTATCATAATTATGCAATTAATTGTCAGAATTGAAATTTACTTGTGTATGAAATTTGGCAATTAAATACAGATATTAAGACATTAAAGACTAGCGTTGCATTTTCGCAACATTATATTTGTAATTTTTTTTTCTGATACCAGTAAAAGAAACGGTGAAATTTGTACTAATGTACACATTTCAGTGATTCAAATAGTATAACTAAGGGGTTAACAAAAAATGGTGTGAACTAAATAAAATTCCTGTAAAACATGCTGATCCTTTATGGGTTAAAAAAGGGCATAGATGTGCTTATTCCTGAGTACAACTGTTTCCGTAGTATAGCAATCATGGTCTAATACAATCAAAGAAGTCTGCGATTAGACAAAGTAATGATTACTACACAAAAATAATGGTACCCAAAAAACCCGATTGAACGAAAAAACTGTTCTTACAATTATAAAGAAAATCACGATTATACAGCTCTATAACAAGTTTCTAACCATCGGTTAGCAGACCTGCCACTGTTTCCGAATAGCATAATTTCCCTTAACTAATGACTGAAATAGTGCGATTAAATAAGATAAGAATAAATTTCTATTTTGAAATAATGGAGAGACATGACCTGCAGGAGAAAAGGTTAGCTATCTCACATTACTCGTCTCAAATCAGCCGTTTTCGAGATGTGTGACAATTTATGTCACGCAATTTGTTTATTTATTATAATGCATTTATACGGTAACATTTGTTATGTCGTTAAATGTACAATTTTTTGCTGTTAAATGGCTTCTTGCGTACTTATATGTAGAAGATCACAACTAGTAGTGAACACTCTAAATATCCAGCATCAATAAACACACACACACACACATCACACGAAACAATACATTTACAAGGCTACCATTGAGGACACTTTTCTAATTCATCTCGCACCACTGTTGAAATAATAATCTTTCAGATGTACTTTGACAACATGTGCAAAAGAAATGTACTACAAAATTTATTTCTTCAAAAATAGTGGTGCAAATAGAATATAAAAATAGTCGCCCGTGGCAACCCTGCATTTAAAGCTATTAACTTATCTTCATTTTTTTCAAAATCTTTCTTTTTTTTTGCCTATTTAATAACAAAAAAAAAAATAAATAAATAAAAGTAACGTAATTAAGTTAACAGGAATCAATTTAACAGCAAAAATTATAAGTTTATCGATATGACAAATGTAACAGTATAAAAACATTGTAATAAATAAACAAATTGTGTGACATAAATTATTGGATATCCCTGAAACGGTTGATTTGCGATGGGTAGTTCTATTATGTTTTTATTTCCCACAACGAGATCTTTCCAACGATAGCCCTTTTGTCAAAATCGGCGAGTAACACTTCTTGCATTTCCCCAGTCATTGGTGCCAAGCTCCCGCTAATTTTCCGTAATATGTGGGTTAATTTAACCCTAGATCTACCGGGAATTTTATTCAAGTTTTAATAAAACGTTCTACACCAGAATTTTTATTTAAAACTATTTAACTTATTTATTTACCTTATTTTTGTCTGGTTTATATACTTAGTTTATTTTAAAGAAATTTCTGGTTTGAATGAATATTTTGTATATACATGTCGGGTCCAATGGACCCGTCTGGTAGACGGAGGGTTAACTCACTTTAATTCGTGTTGTACCAGAAATTTTTTTGAGAAATGAAAATATATAATTTTTACATTGAAAACTTAATTGCAATAAAAATAGTAATAAATAATTTTAAATAAAGATTCATCAAATAAATTTTCTGGTTCGAAACTTTGTTAAACATGGTCAAATTAATCCACATATTACAGAAGATTAGTGCACGCTTGGCACCTCTGTTATTACTGATTCTTTTAATATAAAGGGTTTCATTTTTCGTTACACAGTTTAGAATAAGTACTAATACAGTTTAGAAGGAGTTATAGATACTTTACTTTATCTTGTTTCAAAATCATTATCGGTTGCGTAAAACAAAAATATTTCTAAAAGGATGATTTCTTTTTCATTTGCATCTTTTCAATTTTCTTGACGTTGAAAGACTGGAAGGGGGGGGGGGAGGAAAGTTTCAGTCCAGAAATATTTCTATTGTAAAAGCATTATATATGTACATTTCCTAGTTATACAAAATACTAAAAAAAATATTTTAAATAAAAGATTTCAATGAAATTATGAATATTGCACAAAATCTTTATAAATTCAAATTTAATTAATTAGTTTTAATTGAGAAAATCTTTCTAAAATTTTTTAAATGATACAAAAAATTTTTTTGAAGATGAAATATGTGTCATTCCAAAATTTACTAGAAATATAAGTAATCGTCAGATATATATATAAAAAAAAATAATAGTTGAGAGTAAAATTAACGTTACAATATAAATTTAAAATCTATTTTCATTCTGATATATTAAGTAAAATTGTACAACTTGCACTAAAAATATAAGTTAAAAATAACAAAAATTTTATTAAATGAAATGATGAAAAGCAACAGTCGTAATTCTTTACAAAAGATACATATCTTAAAATACTATTAGATTATCTAATATAAAACTTAATTCATAAAAATTAAAGTTATCTTAAAACTTTCTCGAAGTGACTTCCTTCGACAGCAATTCAGAAACGTACACGCGAAATGAATCCTTCGAATACTTTAAGCACTTAGTGTACGATCATTCAAAGCATGGCGAAACTCATCTGTGTTCAGAGGTGGTAAATTGGCATAAGTCATGCAATTAAAAGTTTCATAACTCGGTCAATATTAATATTAGATGAATGGGACTTTTTTCTTTGTCTTACTTGTTGGTGTAATAGAATTAAATATCACTTACACAGGGTTCGTACGCTTCAAGCACTTTCAAGGACTATTTATCAGAATTTTCGTACGGTAATATTTGCCTTATTTAATGAAAAAAATATCTATCTTCAGATATAGTGACCAGTACTTTAAAAAATTTCTGGTAATAAAATAAACAAAATTGCCTGAATCCCCTGATGCGTAAGAACCCAGTTACAGGACCGGGGGGACCGTATATAAATGTAAATTTCATAACTTTTTAAGAAATGTTTTTATCCATCAAAAGGACTTTTAAAATAATTTTTTATATCATTTAAAACAATTTTGTATTTGGAAATATATTTCTATGATTAACCGTTTAGAAATTAGGAGTTGGACACCTTTCAGAGTGGACACCCTGTATAATAATGTACATAAGCTATCTGAGACATTCAGACAATATTTACCATTAATAATGTTTTTTATTATGCAGTGCAATATTGATAAAATATTACACTAGAACTAGTCATGCAGCACTAACGTCTCGAGTACAGGGTTGTCAGTTTGGCCTCCATTTTTATCCCAAAATTTCGACTTTGAACCGGAACTCTCTGAAGAAGAATTTTACTTTATGTAATCAAGAAAAAAATAAATCTCAGAATACTTTTTGCGCTTTCTGGTGTAAATCCAAGTTGTTTTTTTTTTAAATAAAAGTGGAGGCGAAACTGGCAATCCTACTCGAGTAGTCAAATATACTTACATGTTTTTCAATTTCTTAGCGCGCCACCAGTGGTCGAGAGGTTCTACTCTCGAAGCTGGTAGACGGGAGGTGCTGGGTTCGATCCCAGTTGCGTCCGTTGGACTAGTCGTTCGGAGTTTTCGTTGTTTTCTTCGAACCTTGGTTTTCCAAGATTAAATACGGGTTAGGTTCCCTTAGAAACACCCCCACGGAGGGCACTCCCCCCCTTAGGGCCTATATCCCTCGTGCTGATCATTGGCCGTCATAAACACAACCAACCAATCATTTCTTAGCATCGGCATAGTTAACTAATCCTTGATTTTTCTACATTCTTATTTAAATTAATTTTGTTTTTTTATCTAAACAAAGAATTCTGTTCTCAATTTTTCACTCGCTTCCGGATATACTAGCTGTTGTGGCTACTTACAACCACTGCCATATTTTAATTTAATTTAATTTAAGAAAATTTTTATTAATCGTTATTCATTTAATATTAAAATTAGATCTCTAAAATCATTTTAATTCCTTCCTTTTTAAAGCTTCCCGTGTAAGCTTTTCTTTCTTACGTAACGTTTCGTTTTATTTTTAAAATGATAAATATAGTTTCGAAATCTGAACTTCCAGGAAAGGAATCCTCGGAAACATTCTACAACCTTCTAAACGGGAAGTCCTTTCCTCTTGTAACTCCTCCCCTAGCTAATCAAATTCAAATCAGTTTAATACGTAATTTCAAAAATTGTAACACTTTACTACTAATTGGCATCTTATCTTTAAAAAAAATCTGTAAAAATTTAATCTAAATAAAACAGTTTTCATATCCTATAACATTACAAATTATGCCAACGGAAGATTCTAGTATTTTGTCCCTGCCGATTGGCGATTTTAATTGTTACGGCAACCCCCTTTCCCTCTAGCAACACCGAGTGTGCGCATTTTTACTTTCTTGTTTTTGTTTTTCTACTACTGGCGCGGAAGGTGGTGGCTTGCATTTTTTTGAAAAGAATCTTATATGTGCAGCAAAAGAAAAAAAAATTCTTAAAATTGTAATAAATTAATGGGCTATATAATTTATTCTGATTACGATAAGGGTGATAACAGTTCCACCAACGGAGATGCAACGACGATTGTTAATAATGCTAAGTGGATAGAACCTGGTGATGCCGTGTGGCAAGAGTTGTTATTTTTTTCCTTCATTACGAGTAAATGGTTTGATTTTTATGACAAGTACCTCCTTACTTCCCGAGAGGAAATTTTATTATTTTTCTCATGACAAATGCATATTGAAAACAATGATCGTGTACTACTCATCCTAGAAAAATGGATCTAAAAATAAGAGATTCCATTATGAATATATTTTTCAAGTAAATTCTTTTTCTTTATAAATAAAGATTTTCGAAGCTGGATTTTGCAGTGCATTCATTTTATTAATGCATCCACCACTGTTTTTTTTTAGGTCACTTCAGGTAATACTTTTTCTTTTCTTTTTTATTTTTTTTTTGTCCTTGATTTATCAAGCATACATGAATATTTATTTACCGAATTATTTTTAATAGTGATTGTCATGTCGGCGTGGTCTTTTGTGGCCATAACTCATAAGGGAACCACTTTTGGTGTTGCTCGCACCTAGCATCGAGACCTGGTGCGTTTTGTAGCCCTATACATAAAAGTTAGAGAACCGATAAAATTTCTTTGTTAAAATCATATTTTATATACTTTTTTATACCTTTAATTTTTTATTATTACTTTTTTATTTGTTTATTTCACGCCAAAAGTGAGTTAAGTCGCCAAATATGGCGCTACAATTTTCCGCCCGTTTTATCCAAAGAGTAAATATACAGAACATATACTAGTATATCAGATTGCGATTTTTTTTTAAATAATTGATAGCATAAGAAACAAATATTAGGTTTTTATTTCTTTTTCTATGCAGACGATAAATATATAAGTAATAAATATAATTCTATAAAAGCTTCGAAGATCATTGAAAACTATTTTTTAGTGAAATACAAAATAAGCAAACTATTTTCTTTTGAAATCGAATGAAATAAAGTTTCGAATGTTTAAAATGAAATGTTGCTGTATTAAATGGTCCTTCGGTAAAAGTAATCATAAAGTAAATTAATATTTTTACACAATTTAGTAAAATTACTGTGGCGAAATAGGTCGGACATTGCAATTTCTAGCTATTACAAATTCAGCTATGACATTTGGCTAGGGTTGCCGGCAAGCTCTACTTTTGAAAATAAACGCCAACTGTTTCCCCGATAAAAATATGAATATAAAGTTGCAACTTCTCAAAAACAAATTCGTGGGTTTTTAAAGGAATTTTCAAACTTATTATTATATCAACAAACTTATTATCAATACTTATTATTAACTAATTTTAATTTTTAAATGTTTTTCTTAAAAAAAAAATTCAATGATAATAGTCCGATAAGTGGTCTCGAAAATTGCATTTTCAGAAAGTTATGTATAATCTGCTGTATAATCAAGAAATATTATTTTAACAGAAAAATTTTATCGATTCTCAAACTTCATAATATAGGGCTTTAAAATGCACCAGGTCTCAATGCTAGGTGCGATCAACACCAAAAGTGGTTCCCTTGTCAGTGCACTCGATACTATATTCTGTTTAATGATCACAAGATATAATTATTGGAATATTAATATTATTTCAGTGGTAAAAAACACTGTATGATAATATATTTCGCCTTTTATCCTCCAACCACCACACTAGCAGTGCAACTTTATTACAAAAAAAAAAAAATAGAAAAAAAACTTTCATCTGTATCAACTGTGCCACTTTCATATGTATCAACTGTATCATCAACTGTTTAAATGTTTCATCTGTATCAACTTCATGCATAAAATTTTGTAAACAATTTTTCACTCGCTTTCCGATATATTGGAGGTATCAACTTTATACACACCGGTGTGCTTCGGATAACAACACAAAAATTTAATGTTTTAAAATTTAATTATAAATAAATAAATAAACTTTTTGTCATAAAATATATAATGTGAACATTAAAAATTTCACAATTTTACTTAAAAGGCGACTAATGTAATGAAAAAGATGTTACAAGTTTAAAATATACATTTTATTTAAAAACTTCTTAGTACTTTCAAACCTTCCAGGTTCATCATCAGAGAATATCTTGATAACTACATGTTGTTTATTTATGCAAATACTTCACTCTGTTTTGAAAATGAGAGAGCCAATAATTACTAGAGTTGAAAGTAGAAGTAGCAGTAGAAGTAATAGTAGTAGTAGCAACTCTAGTAATTATTGGCTCTCTCATTTTCAAAACAGAGTGACGTATTTGTATAAATAAACAACATTTAGTTATCAAGATATTCTCTGATGATGAACCTGGGAGGTTTGAAAGTACTAAGAAGTTTTAAAATAAAATGTATATTTTAAACTTGCAACATCTTTTTCATTACATTAGTCGACTTTTAAGTAAGATTGTGAAATTTTTAATGTTCACATTACGTATTTTATGTTGAATCAAAGTGAAAAATTGCGTTTCGTCTTATGATATTTTAACTTTTTGTCATTTTTCCGTTAGCCGATCGGAGGTGATGAATCGCCAAATAATCTTTAGGCTAATGTCAAACGAACGTCTATTTGCAACCTTTTTTTCGATCTTACAGATTTCTAAACCATTGTAGGAAGGTTGTAAGAAGGAAAAAAGCGTACAGATAGACGTCTGTCTGACATTAGCCTAAGGGTTACAACTGTTTACGAGTTACAACAACAATGGAGTTAATGATGCGCAAAATCATTCTCGCCAAAATGTGCCAGCTGGCTGTAAAACTGTAACAACGAAATATTTTAAGGCATTAATTAAAAAGTAAGAAATAAAAAAAATAAATAAAGAGTGTAATATTTTTTTAAATACTCTTTTATCAGTTCATTTGATTTTTTATAACTATTATAATGGTTGATTGGTTTATAATATAATAATGATTGGTTTATAAAAATAATTCTAGAAAGTTTACTATAAAGCTTTAGCTTACCTTAAAATTTATTTAAATTTATGGATGTAAAAAAAAAAAACTATTTTTGAAGCATATAATATATAAAATATTTTACAAAAAAAACTTTGAAAATCCTTTTGACAATTTTTTAATAAAATAGTTTTATTTTATTTCTTTTAAGCCAAAATGAAAATCGCTTCTTATTATTCTCAAATAGGGTTAGTTACACAATTTTGGAAAGTTTCAACTGTTTACCTAAAATGGATTTTTAGAAAAGTGTACCGAAGCATCGAAAAACCATTTTTTTGAAAAGGCTAAAAACTATATACCCACCCGCAATGCTTAAATATACAGGGTGAACCAAAAGTCTTGCCCTGATTCTAATAATTCATTACAAATTAACCGTTTGTACAATAATGTAACTTGCTGTATCATTGGATAGGTTAGTTTTAGTAGTTTTTTTTTGTACAATAGAACGAAACATAACACGGAACAACTTGCGAATACGCCCGGAGTCAGCCATCTTGTTTCTTTGTTGGTCATTTATAACCACTTTATGCTTAATTTAACAACATAAACACCAACAGACATAAACAACAACAAACATAAACAACAACAAAAATAATTAACAATAAAAATAAATAAATAAATCCAAGTAAAGAAATTTAAAATCAGCGATGATTAACAAAGAAACAAGATGGCGGACTCAGGGCGTATTCGCAAGTTGTTCCCGAAACATTTCCGGATCGGTTGATTGAAAGGGATGGGCCAACATCCCGGCCTCCGCGCTCTCCTGATATTAATCCTCTGGATTTTTTCTTTGGTGGCTATATCAAGGACAGTCTTTGCCACACCAATTGCTGACGTCGAAGAACTGAAGACTAGGATACAAGCTGATGTGTGTACTGTAACAGAAGACATGTTAACCTCTTAATTAGTGATGGGCGATTTTCGAGAATTTGACAATCGAGAAAAATCGTCATCGTAAACAATCACAATCGATACAGCCATCTATTAATTCCTAGAATCTGCAATCGAGATGTTTTACAATCGATTATAACGAGAAAAGCTAAAAACAGTTATTGGAAAACTTAGCTATTATTCTGGCTTACAATTTCATAGTAGTGATAGGGCTTAGTGATGGGCGATTCTCGAAAATTTACCAATCGAAAAAAAATCGTTATCGTAAAATACACAATCTATACAATCATGGATTACTTTCGAGAATCTACAAAGGAGATGTTCCAGAATCAATTATTGAAATCATTGTTTTTACATATATATAAGGCAGATTTTATTAAGTATAGGGTAACTGAAAACAGATGGAATAAAAAAACAACAAACCAAAGGGAGGCTATAAAGGAGCCATAAGACTGGAAAAGTCTTGTAAGGGTGTCCCCTGGTTGAAAAAAGCTGAAAAAACGCGAGTAGCTATGAAGCGGTAAGGGGAGTTTAAGTATCAAAAATTAGAATTTTTCGGCAATTAGCACCAAAATGGCCAAAGAAATAAGAATCAAAAGCACCCCCTTGTGGCAAAAACATGAACTAAAGGATGATAAAAGGGAACAAAATTTTTTATTGATTTTTCTACGTCATTTGAGATTGGATCTTTAATTTCCCCATTTTTAGAAAGTCTTCGACTGGAATACATTAAACGAACCCCTGCGGGGAGCAAAGTAGGGGGGACGGGCAAGGAAAGTGCATAATATGAATAAGTGGTCACAGGACTTTCCAACGATATGGCACATGAAGGGTGACGGCTACATTTAGAAAAGTGCCCCCGCGCGGGGCAAAGTAAGGGGAGGGGCGCGGGCGATATATAAAATGAAATAGTAGTCACAGAGCTTTCCAATGATATATCACATGAGGGGTGTCAGCAAAAGATAGAAAAGAACCCCAACTCCCAGGATTCCAATTATCGTGCCCCCCGAAATATACCCTGCCCATCCTTCTCTTTGAAATTTTCATATATTAAAAATTATTTATCGGAGGGCTCCGTAATAAAATGCGTTCTAAAATGTTTAAAAACGCTACGATTTCAAAAAAGTTCGAAAAGTGCTTCTCTCGGGGCGCCAAACTAGGGAGGGAAGAAGAAAGGTTCATAATATGAAAGAGTAACTTTCCGATGATAACCGAAAACTTTCCGATGATATATCAAATGACTGGTCCAAAAAGGTTTGAAATCTACCCCTCCCACGTGGGTTCCCTCTTTTATCCCAGAATATACCCGGAAATCAAGCAGCCCCACTTTAAGAATTTTATATTTAATAAATAATATTTATCGGAGAGCTCCATTAAAAAACCTCATTTAATGATATTTATTGTAGAAATCTCTACAATTAAAAAAAAAATTCACCCCCGCACCGCCCTCCACCCCCCGCCTCCTTCCGGAATTCATCTCTGGGACGAGAAAGGTTCATAATATGAAAGAGTGGTGAAAGGACTTTCCGATGATATGTCAAGGAGAGGTTTGGTAAAAGTTTGAAAATTACCCCCCCCCCTTTGTCCACTCTCGCGCCCCCCAGAATTCACTCACCTTCCTCTTTGAACTTTTTATATTTAATAAATAGTATTTATCTGAGTCTCCAGGTATGGGGCAGCTTGGCAGAGCTAAAATAAGAGAAACATTGAAAATTCGGGGCAAAATGACACTAAATTTAACAGTAAAGTTTGAAACTAGGACTATACAGAACTGAATACATAAACCACTATGCTTCATAACCCACATCGGTTAATAGCAATAAAAAGATAAGTGCCAGTTAAACTGATGGCATTGAGCTCACAGGTTATTAACACTAATTGTATATTATACTCTTACTTCAAAGAATAATGTCCCTCAAAAAATAAATGAAGGGAAATATCACCGTTTCCCCCTTTTTTACTTAACCAATGAACCTCCAAATATAATCAGGGAAACTCCTTAACTATAATAAATCAGTACATCAAATTTGAAGCAAATCAGATAATTCTGCATGAAAAAAAGAAACATATCGCTAAATTAAGGGTGGTCTAACCCCTTTAACCCTTTTATACTTAACTAATGAACCTCCAAATCTAATCAGGAAAGCTCCTTATCAGAACGAACATAGAAAAAAAAAATTACAGTAAATTGAATAATTCTCCATCAAAATCCATTTATCTAAATTAAGGGGAGGGGACTTGCCCCCTTTTCGCCCTTGTATACTTAACTAATGAACCTCCAAATCTAATGAAGGAAGCGCCATATCGGAATAAATCGGTATATTAAATTTGAAGCAAATCGAATAATTCTGCATGAAAAACCATTTTATCTTAATTAAGGGGGAGACTAGCACCTCCCCTTTATACTTAACCCATAAACCTCCAAATCTAATCAAGGCAGTTTCTTAACATAATAAACCGGTATCCCAAATTTGGAGTAAATCGAATAATTCTGCATGAAAAACCCATTTATCTAAATTAAGGAGAGTGTCTACCCCCCTTTCCCCCCTTTATACTTAACTAGTGAACCTCCAAGTTTAATCAGGGAAGCCCCTTAACATAATAAACAGGCATACCAAATTTGCAACAAATCGAGTAATTCTGCATGAAAAACCTATTTATCTAAATTAAGTGGGGGACCAGCCCCCCCTTCTCCCCCTTTATCCTTAACCAATGAACTTCCAAGTTTAATCAGGGAAGCTCCTTAACATAATAAACAGGTATACCAAATTTGGAGCAAATCGAATAATTCTGCATGAAAAGCCCATTTATCTAAATTAAGGGGGGACCAGCCCCCTTCTCCCCCTTTATACTTAACCCGTAAACCTCCAAATCTAATCAAGGCAACTTCTTAACATAATAAACCGGTATCCCAAATTTGGAGTAAATCGAATAATTCTGCATGAAAAACCCATTTATCTAAATTAAGGAGAGTGTCTACCCCCCTTTCCCCCCTTTATACTTAACTAATGAACCTCCAAGTTTAATCAGGGAAGCCCCTTAACATAATAAACAGGCATACCAAATTTGCAACAAATCGAGTAATTCTGCATGAAAAACCTATTTATCTAAATTAAGTGGGGGACCAGCCCCCCCTTCTCCCCCTTTATCCTTAACCAATGAACTTCCAAGTTTAATCAGGGAAGCTCCTTAACATAATAAACAGGTATACCAAATTTGGAGCAAATCGAATAATTCTGCATGAAAAGCCCATTTATCTAAATTAAGGGGGGACCAGCCCCCTTCTCCCCCTTTATACTTAACCCGTAAACCTCCAAATCTAATCAAGGCAACTTCTTAACATAATAAACCGGTATCCCAAATTTGGAGCAAATCGAATAATTCTGCATGAAAAACCCATTTATCTAAATTAAGGACGGTGTCTACCCCCCTTCCCCCCCTTCATACTTAACTAATGAACCTCCAAGTTTAATCAGGGAAGCTCCTTAACATAATAAACCGGTATACGAAATTTGGAGCAAATCGAATAATTTTGCATGAAAAATCTATTTATCTAAATTAAGGAGGGGTGACCAGCCCCCTTCTCTCCCTTTACCCTTAACCAATGAACCGTTAAAACTAATCAGCGGAATGCCTTATCAGAATGAACATAAAAAAAATTGAAGCAAATCGTATATTTTAATCAAGAGTTATCGCGTTACGTACATACATACGTACGTACGTACGTATATGCATACACACAGAACCGACGGGTACATTAGCTCCCAGGCTTAGATAGCCTATGAGCTAAAAAGAGATTGGATAAGCAGATGGACTCCTTTGAGAAATTATGACTTAAACCAGAAATGTGGTAAGTTTGACTCTGAAAGCTTCATTTCCATCTCGCATTTCGGCAAATCTCATCTCGATGATTTTTCCAGCATTTCGACGCTTCCAGATGGGAAGCTGCTCGATGGTTTGTTCTCTCGCGGTTTTAAATTTTTCGGTATGGGAAGTCTCTCGAGAGTTTCTCTCGCCCTTTTCAACCTTTGCCGATGGGGAAGCCTCTCGTTTCTCTCGTCCTTTTCGAAATCTCCCAATGAAAAGCCTTTTGAGGATTTCTCTCGCGCTTTTCAACATTTCGCTATGAGAAGTTTTTCGAGGATTTCTCTCGTCCTCGGCAGAGAAGAAAAGTAAGAAAATTTATCGAGAGTACTAAGGGACGAGATAGAGAAAAAGGCATGACAATGAGCTGTGAAATCAAGCCCTAATTTTCAAAGTTTCTCTTATTTTAGCACTACCAAGATGTCACATACCTGAAACCCATAAAAATTATTTATTAAATATAAAAATTTCAAAGAGGAAGGTGGGTCGGGTGATTTCGAGGGAGGAGGACGTGAGAGTGGACTCATGCGGGGTGCAATTTTAAAAATTTTACTGAACCCTTCCTGTGGCATATAATCGAAAAGCCCTTTGACCACTCTTTCATACTATGAATCTTTCTTCGCCCAAAGGGGGATGGGGAAGGGGCGAACAAATTTTTATAACCGTAGCCGATTTCTATAATAAATTTAAATATCACTTTAGATGTGTGTTTTTTTATGCAGTCTTCCGGTAAATATTATTTATTGAACATAAAAATTTTAAAGTGGCGGCTGTGTGAATTCCGGGGCGAAAGAGTGGGCCCACGGGGAGAGGGAGGGGGAGCAATTTTCAAACTTTTTTTGGACCAGTCGTGATATGTCATCGCTAAGCTCTCGGATGACTCTTTCATATTATGAGATTTTCTTCCTCTCCTCCCCAATTTGGCCCCCACTGCGAGGGTAGTTTTTTCCGCTTTTATCATTTTAGATCGGATTTTTTTATGGAGCCCTCCGCTAAATATTATTTATAATATGTGAAATTTCAGGACACTTTTCCAAATTTAGCCAAGACCCTTCATGTGACATATCGTTGGAAAGGTTTGTGACTACTTATTGATGCTATGCACTTCCGGTGGCCGCCCCCCTTCCCCCCCCCGGAGGACACTTTTCCAAATTTAGTCAATACCCCGCTTGTGAGATATCGTTGAAAAGGTCTGTGACTACTTTTTGATGTTGTGCACTTCCGATGACAGTCCCCCCACTCTTTGCCCCCCCCCCCGGGGGGGACACTTTTTCAAATTTAGTCAAGACCCCTCGTGTGAGATATCGTTGGAAAGGTCTGTGACTACTTATTGATGTTATGTACGTACGGTGTCCCCACCACCACTCTGCCCCCCCGGGGGCACTTTTTCAAATTTAGCCAAGACCCCTCATGTGAGATATCGTTGGAAAGGTCTGTGACTATTTATTGATGTTATGCACCTCCGGTGACAGTCTCCCCCAATTTGCCCCTCCCGGGGGACACTTTTTAAAATTTAGCCAAGACCCCTCATGTGAGATATCGTTGGAAAGGTCTGTGACTACTTATTGATGTTATGCTCCTCCGGTGTTCATCCCCACACTTTGCACCCCCCGGGGGACACTTTTCCAAATTTAGCCAAGACCCCACATGTGAGATATCGTTGGAAAGGTCTGTGACTACTTATTGATGTTATGCTCCTCCGGTGTTCATCCCCCCACTTTGCACCCCCCGGGGGACACTTTTCCAAATTTAGCCAAGACCCCACATGTGAGATATCGTTGGAAAGGTCTGTGACTACTTATTGATGTAATGCACCTCCGGTGACCACCCCCCCCTTTTCTCCCACGGGGATGTTTTTCTAAATTTAGCCGAGACCCCTCATGTGACATATTGCTGGAAAGGCTTATGACCACTTACTCATGTTATCCACCTCCCGCACCCCTCCCCCCCTTTGCCCCCACGGGGAGGGCATTTTTATAAATTCAGATCCAGTCTTCTCATTTGACATATGGTTGGAAAGGCCTAAAGACCTGTGACAACTTAATCATATTATGCAGCTGCTGTGCCCCTCCGCTCGCTTTGACCCCTCCCCCAAGAGATCTGGTCCGACGTTCATTCGTTTCGATATTATATTTTTTACAAGATTTTGTTGTGCGTGCACACCACACCCGCCTGCTATCATATATCAGTGCCGTATATAGCGGGTAACCTGTTCGTGATTTCATATTACAAGATTACGTATAATTAGGGGCCCGATTAAAGGAGGGGCCCGCTAGCGGTCGAAGTCACCTATCTTTATTAACATCGACTCATTCCAGTTCACCCGCAGACGATTCTTGATAAATGTATGACGTATATAATACATAATATATGATTTATAAAAGAAATTTGCAAACTGTAGTAATCGAGAAAAAATTTACACAATCGAAAAATATCGAGATGTCCATGCAATCGAGATAATCGAGAAAAACATCTCGTTATCGCCCATCACTACTCTTAATTCTCGCTCCCATCAATATCATGGGCTGAGGTGTCGTTCATTATTTCTCGTGCCCGTTATATTTCCTGGCTGGAGATTTATTGCTAGAAAAAAACTTCTGAAATCAGAAAAATTTAACTGGTATTTTAGTGTGAAGTCTTTGAATATTCTCGCTTGGGTTTCGTTATTGGCGCCGATTGTAATGTTGGACTTTGTATTGTATGTTTCGAAATATATCACACTCAAAAAAATTATTAATAATCAAATTTAATGTATATTATATTATTTCAAATATTGTTTGTAAAAAAATTTTTTGATGATGATAATAAAGATCTAAGATGTGAAAAATAAAGGTCTTATTCGCATTAATTTGTATGATGTTAAACAAACATTAAAACACAGAATTCTCGCATGATGGCTTTTCCACAAATGTGAATTTGTTCTATAAACTTCTTTTACTTCGCTTTAAAAAAACTTGCATATTTTATGTAGAAATCTTATAATTATTTAATTTTTGTAATAAAAAAATAGGTACTTTTTTGATGTTTTTTTCAAATGTCAAGCGACCGTTAAGTATTTAAAAGGGTAAAAGGGTAAGTAAAATACCGCTTAGACATTCTCCAAGTTACCAAGAGGGCACACGTTGAAATTTTATGAGGTATGTGGTCTAATAAAAAATTTTATAATAGTACTTATTCGATGTATCCAAACAAACACATGTCAAATTATAATAGTTTGAGAACAATAAATATTTATAATCAAGGCAAGACTTTTGTTTCACCTTATATTATTTTAAAAACCTTCCAGCATCATAATCATATTTATTTAACATTTCACCATCAACTTTTCTTTCTGTTTTATCAATTTATAACCTAATTCAAAACTCGAAAATTTGAAAAAAATTATGTTCCATGTGCCCTTAAACATTTAAATGAGAAATCACGAAGGAAATCAAAAATTAAATTTTAACAGTTCCGAATCATTTTAACAGGGGTCGTACAGGTTCTGAAATTTCCAGAACATGAAATTCTTTGGTGCGAGTTTTTTCTTATCGAAACTCTTTCCTTACATAAGACCAGATTGGCGCGTTTAACCTAAATTTATTATTCTATTAAAAATTACTGATATATTTCCTGAAAAATTCCCTGAAACATGCGACACCTGCTTTAGATTACAGAAATTTTTCAATAATAAAAAGTAAAAAAAAATACCGCTCTATTTAATTTTCTATTATTTACCTTAGCTAAATTTTTAAAAATACTTTTAGAAAATTTACTATAAATCTTTAGCTTGTCTTATAATTTATTAAAACTTTTTTGTGTAAAAAACTATTTTGGAAGTAACATTGCAAATATTTTTTCTGCGTTCACATAAATGATATTTTCTAGATACTAAACATTCTATTTCTGTTCCTTAAATATTTAAAGAGATAATAGTGAATAAAATCAAAAATTTAAGCTCTAATAGTTCCGAATCACTTTATATTACAGTAATTTTTCAACACTTAAAAATAGAAGGTTTTACCAATCTATTTAATTTTCTATGATTTCCCTTAGTTCGATATTTTAAAATAATTTTAAAAAGTTTAGTATATATCTTCAGTTTGCCTTATAATTTATTTAAAATTTTATGTGTGAAAACTATTTTGGAAGTAACATTTAAAAAAAATTCTGTCTTCACATAAATGAGATTTTCTAGATAATAAACATATTTCTGTGCTTATTGAACATTTAAATAAACAATCGCGAAGGGAATGAAAAATTTAAGCGTTAACGGTTCCGAATCACTTCAGATTACTGTAATTTAACACACTAAAAAGTAGACAATTTTACTACTTTTTTAAATTTTCTACTAATCCCCTTAGCACGATTTTTAAAAATAATTTTAGAAAATTTAGTATAAATCTTTAGCTTGCTTTATACTTTATTTAAAATTTTGTGTATTAAAACTCATTTGGAAGTACATTGTAAATATTATTTCTGCGTTCACATAAATGAGATTTGCTAGATGCTAAACATATTTTTGTTCCTTAAATATTTAAATAAATAACCGTGGAGGAAATCAAAAATTTAAGCTTTAACAGTTCCGAATCACTTTAGATTACATCCTAGCAGCAGCCATCTATCGCAGTTGTAATTCCCAAAAGAAAATAAACAGTGTTAGAAATTAAATTTTCAGTAGATTGAGAAAATTGCAGTTATCTCAGCGGGTCTGGCCGGTTGTGGCTTATCGTTACATGATCTTCGTTATGTAATATATCAACGTCAGAAATTTCAAGAATTATCACGAGAACTGTAATTGAGTTTCGTGTTTCAAACAAAACCCAATTACCCTTCCTCTAACACATCTCTCTTCAAAGAAGTTGAGTTTAGAATATCTTTTAAACAATACGGGGAATGTAATAATAATTTTCGAATTTCAGAAAGTTTGAATGATATATTAAAAGAATTTCTCATTGCGATGCATTCGAAACAAAGCATTTATATTCTGCTTCAATCACCTTCTGACGAAAGGAAGAATGAAAAGAAAATTGTGGAAATAAATTTATTTTTTGAATACGTTGAATATAAAACTGAATGGTATATACATAATTATACTAGCTTTTGCACGTAGCTTCACTAACATAGAATGTAAGTTTCGCAATTAGAAATGCAAATTTTACATACAATTTTTACGTAATTTATTTAATTAACATTCCTATTCCTATCAAAAACCGTTCATTAGAACGTTTAAAAATAAACTAATCAATCATAATCGAGTTCACCGGATTACATAATTTCCTCCCGTAGCTCTGTAATTAAGCAACGTAGAACGATATGTTATATACTAACAACTTTACTGAAAGGTATCTAACTAAATGTGCAAGTTCCATCGGAATCCATTCAGCAGGATCTTTTAAAAAGTCTAATCTTTCAAAATCGGATTCATCTGATTATGTAACTTTCCCCCATAATTCTATAACTAAGCAAGACAGAACGATATATTATTATTCACTAAAACCTTTACTGAATAACTATTTCTCTTCAAAGACGTTGGCATTAGAAGTTTTATCTTTTAAACAATATGGGGAATGTAATAATAATTTTCGAATTTCAGAAAGTTTGAATGATATATTAAAAGAATTTCTCATTGCGATGCATTCGAAACTAAGCATTTATGTTCTGTTTCAATCACCTTCTGACGAAAGGAAGAATGAAAATGAAATTGCAAAAAGAAATATATCTTTTGAATACGTTGAATATGAAATTGAATTGTATATAATAGTACTAGCTTTTGCCCGCTGCTTCACTAACGTAGAATGTAAGTTTTGCAATTCGAAATGCTAATTTTGCATACAATTTTTACATTTTTGCATAATTTATTTAATTAACATTGTCAGTTCCATCAAAAGCCGTTTATTAGAACTTTTTTAACCCTTTCAGGGGCAAGGTGCTTCTATTCGCAAAATATTGAAATGAGTGAATGACATCAGAATTTACAAGCAAATTTAATTCAGAATATGTAAAAGATTTTGTTCACGTACTTAATAAAAAGAAAGTTTTCATTACAATATTCTGGTGCCAATGTGCCATTTAGAGATTAAAATTAGGTGGTTAAAAAATGAACCACCGCCCTTGAAGGGGTTAAAAGTCTAATCTTTCGTAATCGAGTTCACCGGATTACAGAATTTCCTTCCGTAGCTCTGTAATTGAGCAACGTAGAATGATATGTTATGTATTCAAACCTTTCCTGAAAAATTATCTAAGTAACAGTTCAAGTTCCATCGGAATCCCTTTAACAGGATTTTTTTAAAGGTCGAATCTTTCATAATCGGATTCATTTCATTATAGAACTTTCACCCATAATTTTACAACTAAGCAACGCAGAACAATATGTTATATACTAAAACATTTCCTGAAAAATTATCTAACTACCGGCGTATTTCAATGATGTTAATCAGTTACAAACATGATAAAATTGATATGAATTTTCGAGGTGAACTAAAACATGCTCTCTTTGGAATATTGGTGCAAAGCATTTATCATTCCTTTACAGGGGCATATATAAAAGTTCGTTTATATAATAATCTACAAAGAGAAACTGTTCGCAGCGTATTTTAATTACGCTGCACTATTTCAACATGATGAAATTGATACATATTACTGAGGTTCACTACAAGATGCTTTCAACAGAATATAATGTGCATCAATTTTATCGTTTCTTTACAGGGACACGTAAAAGATTTTGGATACAATACTGTATCTGAAGTATTGTCTGTTAGGGTGTATTGCTGAAAGTTGTTTTGTGTTATGAATGAGTTTAAAGTTTAACTAGCGTTTTGCACAGTGCTTCGTGTATATAAATTCTATAGACCATATACAGGACTACACAAAAGAATTCGTAAGCATTACTGAGAATGAGTGTGAATTGTTTAAAGGTTATTTTTTTAAATTTATGTTATGAACATTCAAGATCAACGACAATTAGTATACTCAGAGGTGTTTGTAGCATATAAATAAAATCATATATTGAGCTAAGTAAAAAACTGGATAAATGACCTCCTATCATTAGTAATTCCTGGTAGTGTGATTTTAGTATTTTAAAAGTGTTTTTGCCTCAGCAAAATTTCAGCTTAATATGTGGGGTGTATAAAAGTCTTTAGGTTATATACATGGCTGTGCAAAAGTATTTAAGTACGTTTTCGTCTGTTGGAAGGAATTTCTGAAAGTGAATTTTCAATTGTGTTATGCGTTTTCGAACTAAACTAAATTTTCATATTGTGTATAAAATATACAAATTTATAGCTCATACTGAGCTGCACAAAACAATTGGAGTACTTTTCTAGCTATGTGAAGAAATTTTTGAAATCTGGTTTTCAAATGTGTTATGCTTTTTCTAAAATATTTTCATAGGTATATTCTAAACAAAAAAATTTTGTTAAAGCATTCTGGAAGTGTTGGAAAGTATTTCATAATCTATGTTTGACGCATGATTTTTCTTTCTTTTTTGATATGGGTAGGATCAATGATGTGGGGAGGGTAAATACCCAGCGGGTAGGTATTTATTTTTTGGATATATACCTTACTCCAAAACTGGGTATTTTATATTGTAATTGTATGCATACGTAAAATATTATAATCTTATAAAAAATCTTGAAATCATAGGTTAGAAAGTTTCAAATATGATAGTAATATTAAGTTTAATTAAAGAAAAATACCTGCATGTTTTCCGATTGAGTGGCCTAGCAAATATTTTTCATTTAGTACGTTCTGATATTTTAAGATAGCAGTCAATTAAGCATTTTTTAACAAATGAAATTAATAGTGAAAACCATAAACAAACATTTACAAGCAATGTTCAGTTGAATTTAAGATGAAAAAGATAAACAAAAAAATTATTCCTTGAAATTACAAGGAACTAAATCGGGAAGTTATTTGCAGCTTATTTAATGCTTAAGCTGTTTTAAAGTTGTTTTTAAAAGAAATTGTTTTCCTAAATATTTTTTTATATAAGAAAGAGCTATAAATTTTTGTCTCATAGTAACAAAGAAAGACACTTCTTAAATACATAATAAGAAAGAAGATAATGCAGCCCGTTTCAAAAATATTTTTTCATCAGTTACAAAAGGCTGTCCTACAAACCAGTACAAGTGCAGAACAATATTTTCTTTATGTTTTGGTAGTTCTAGTATATAATACAGGTAGGATGTGCATCATATAAGTTGTAGCACTTTTAAAGGGAAACAGCAATTTTCTCCAAAATGAGAGAAATGGCGTTCATGCTCAAACAATAAACTAAAAAACTAGACTATATTGTTACACATCGGTATGAATAAATGAGAAGGAATGCTAGGATACACTGTAAAAAAATCCGAACAAGTTCCCTGTAGGAGACGGAAAAATAATTGACCTTCTCGGGACGGAAAATTTTCTGAGCCAGCTCGGAATAAAATCCGAAAAAAAAGCTAAATAATAACTAAAATGGTATTTTTCGGATTTTATACCGAGCTGGGTCGGAAAATTTTCCGTCCCGAGAAGGGCAACTATTTTTCCGTCTCCTACTGGAAACTTGCTTGGATATTTTTACAGTGTACATTAACGTGCACAAAAGAACCTATTGGACGCATTAACACTTTAGAAAGCAAAATGAGAAAATTAACCAATAATATATAATTAACTTATATTACAAAGAACTATAAATTGTTAAAAACGTAAAAGATAATACGTTTTTATAACAAATTATGGCAATTAATGAAGAAGCTTATCAGCCAAAGAAAAAAAAACTTTTAGAGGATGTGTTTTAGATTCATATTTAAAAAAGTCACCGTTTTAAAACCAGTTGGGCAATCCCATGTGACTCACGTTACCATTTGACACATTTTTCCAAAAGTAAATTCTATATACATCGAAGAAATATCACATTTGCTTTTAAAAAAGTTCTTCATAGATATCTGGGGCACAATAAGAAACTAAGAATAACAATGTAATAAATTTTTAAATGAACAGGTGGTAGGCAGACCCTAATTTGGTACTGTGACTCACATTACAAAAAAAAAGGAAGTCAAGTTTTATGGGTTAATGACGACATAGAATTTCTCCTCATATATCACAACACAGTAAAAAAGAAGTATTTCAAAGAGTACAACACACTTTCAACTCATGATATACAAAAAAATAATATTGTTTTAATAGCAATTAATTATATCAATCAATATTTTGAGTGTGACTCACGTTACATGGTATTGTGACTCACATTACATTTCCCTCTTTAGCCCAGTGTTGCCAGATAGGCTGCTTTTTTTTAAATCATATTCTTGATTGCTACCACTTTTTTGAAATGATGAAATGCGCCTAATTTAATTACATATTAATTAAGGTTAAAACAAAGGGAATTTTACCTAGTGATGGGCGATTCTCGAAAATTCGACAATCGAGAAGAATCGTCATCGTAAAAAATCACAATCGATACAGCATCGATTAATTCCTAGAATCTACAATCGAGATGTTTTACAATCGATTATAACGAGAGAGGTAAAAACAATTGTTGGAAAACTTAGCTATTATTCTGGCCGAAATTTTCGTAGTAGTGATAGGGTTTGCTCGATAATTCTGCTATCGTAATTATTTTCTCCTGATTTAGGCTTAAGGGGTTACTTCAGTCAATTGAAAAGACCTGCTCGCTAATGCTAATCTTATGGAAGAAATTTATAAAGATATCTCATTTGAATTTCAGTATTTTAAAGTGATTTTCTTTGCATTGGAATAAATTCCCTTTCTTCTTTATGAAACTGCAATGTCCAAATCACGTAACTATGGCTCATTTGATGAATCAAATAACCTTTCTACTAAAACACACATACTACAATATATATTAAGACACACATACACACAAAAATAACGCCTGCATTCAACAGTTTAAAAATATGTATATATACCTTTAACCTTTCTACTGTTTAGATAACTCCAAAAAGTTTGATACAGTTTAAAGTTCCTCTAAATGTAAAATACTGTGGAATTTCTCCATTGATCGAAAACAAAAGTTTCTTTCGAAAAACGTAAGGATAGTAAGATAAAGATACCTGCCAAGAGGGAACTGCCTAACACGGAAACTGTTTTCCAGTACCTAGCGATTCCAACATGACTCTTTAAGTCTGTATCGAAATCCAAAGTAGCTACTTTATGACACATTTAAAGACTCATTTTTTATTTTAGACGCATTAGCTAGAATCGATTAGCATTTCCCTCTTTTCGATAAAGGAAAAAGGTTTGATACAAATTAAAGTTCCCTAAATGTCTAAAGTGTATCAAATGCTGTGGAATTTCTCTGTTTATCGAAAACAAGACAGCTTTATCGAAAAACGTAAGGATAACCAAACATATATAACTACTGAGAGGGAACCTGCCTAACACGGAAATTGTTTTCCAGTGCCTAGCGATTCCAACATGATTCTTCAAGTCTGTATCGAAATCCAAAGTAACTAGTTTCTGACACATTTACTAGCTCATTTTTTATTTTATGCGCATTAGCTAGAATCGATTAGCATTTTCTTCTTTTCGATAAAGGCAGAAGGTTTGATACAAGTTAAAGTTCCCTGAATGTCTAAAGTGTGTCTAATGCTGTGGAATTTCACCGTTTATCGAGAAACATAAGGGCAACCAGATAAATATAACTGCTAAGAGGGAACCTGTCTAACACGGAAATTGTTTTCCAGTGCCTAGGGATTCCAACATGACTCTTCAAGTCTGTATCAAAATCCAAAGTAGCTAGTTTCTAACACATTTACTAGCTCATTTTTTATTTTAGGCGCATTGGCTAGAATCGATTAGCATTTTCTTCTTTTCGATAAAGGCAGAAGGTTTGATACAAGTGAAAGTTCCGGTTCCCTAAATGTCTAAAGTGAGTCTAATGCTGGTGAATTTCTCCGTTTATCGAAAACAAAGGAGTGTTATCGAAAAATAGAAAGGTAAACAGACAAATATATCCGCTAATAGGGAATTCTATAACTAAAATAAAACTTCAATGGACTTCATTTTTGGTATTTCGGATAATTTTAATCTTCCAATCCTTACCAACGTGGTATTAGATGATGGGCCTGGAAAAGGTAGAAGAACCCCCCCCCCCCGAAGGGGCATTAGGCCCCAAATTGACAATAGGGCAGACCAAGGATGGAAGTTAATTTGATGTAAGAGAGGACTAGGGGTAGTTGAGAATGCTAAAAAAAAAAAACCGAACCATTGAATAAGAAAAAAATTGAAGAAAAAGAAGAAATGGTAAAAGAACAAGTGAAGCGTGTGATTAGAGCCAGACAAATGAAGAGGGGCCCAATGGGCCACAGCTGGTCCAGAATGAGTGCCCAAATGGTCAGAATGGATCAAGAACTTAGAGAATAGTATCTACAAGGAAGAAAAACAATGAGACAAAATATTATGAAAAACAGATGAAAAATACCAATAGACTGAGGCTAAAAGTAAAATGTTTCACTGGGCGGCGTCCCCTGGTGGTAGTAAAAATAAAATTGATACGAGAAGATAGGGAAGAGTGAAAAGACTTTATTTTGTGAATTTTATAATTTTTGGACAAACAGTATACTAAAGGTTTAAAGAAACAAAACTTTAAAGCGCCCTCTTGGGGCGAAGAAGGGAGTTAAAATTAAGAAACACATGTCCATATTTTTTATTCGATTTTAGAAGAAATTTGATGTTAGTCTTATAATTTTCCTATGAGTGAAAGATACCGTACCAGAGTACGAAAAAAACCATCGCTAAGTATATTCCTTTAGAGCCTTTTAAGCCCAGCGGTCTAAAATTAACAGTGGATTGACAAAAGAAAGGTAGATTTAGAAAGGTTATGAAATTACCCTTATTTTAATATATTACATGAGTGGGGTAAAATAATTTTGAAAAATCCTCTTCCCTGAGGCGACACTTATAATCTTGAAAACACATATTTTGCAGTGCAGTTTTGTTTTAACAATAGCATTCTAATATTAAGAGATATGGGACAGCTTAGGAGGGCTAAAATAAGAGAAACATTGAAAATCAAAGACAAACTGGCGCCAAATTCAATCGAAAACTTCTATATCAACAACTGAAACTCGAACTGATAACTTAAACCACTATGCCTCCTAACCCATATCGGTTAATAACAAAAGCGAATGGAAAAAACATGCACTCCTTTGGGAAATCATGACTTACACCAGAAGCGCGGTAAGTTTGACTCTTCTGAAAGCTTCCTTTCTCTCGAAGTGCGAGAGAGAGCTCTCGCACTTCCGAGATCTATTTTCTGGACGCAAACTGCTCGTTTAACTCGAGGAGACATTCTGCTCGAGGGCAAACCTCTCGCTTACTTCGAGATATCTCACCGTCTCGTTTCTCGCTCTCGGTCTCTGTTCAACATTTCATATGACATTGTCGAGAATGAGAAATCAGTTTTCGTCCTTTCTCCGAAATGTTACTCTCGATGATTGTCATTTCACGCTCAGCCAAGAAGGGCCGAGAAGAGATATCGAGGGGCAAACTGGAGAAAGAAATAGGCATGACAATGAACTGTGAAATGAAGCTTTAATTTTCAATGTTTTTCTTATTTTAGCCCTACCAAGCTGTCACATACTTGGAGCCCTCCGATAAATATTATTTATTAAATATAAAAATTTCAAAGAGGAAGGTGGGTCGGGTGAGTTCCGAGGACGTGAGAGTGGGTGGGGCGCAATTTAAAAAAAATTACCGAACTCTTCCTGTGACATATAATCGAAAAGCCCTTTGACAACTCTTTCATATTATGAACCTTTCTTCCACCGAAGGTGAAATTCGGGGGAGGGTGGGGTGGGGGCGAACAAATTTTTAAAACCGTAGCCGACTTCTATAATAAATTTAAATATCATTTTAGATGTAGGTTTTTTATGCAGTCTTCCAATAAATATTATTTATTGAACATAAAAATTTTAAAGTGGGGGCTGCGTAAATTCCGGGGCGAAAGAGTGGGCCCAAAGGGGGGAGGGAGGGGGAGCAATTTTCAAACTTTTTTGGTCCCGTCATGTGATATGTTATCGGAAAGCTCTCGGATGACTCTTTCATATTATGAGACTTTCTTCCTCCCCTCCCCAATTTGGCCCTCACTGCGGGGGGTAGTTTTTTCCGTTTTTATCAAATTAGATCGGATTTTTTTATGGAGCCCTCCGATAAATATTATGTATAATATATGAAATTTCAGGACACTTTTCTAAATTTAGCCAAGACCCTTCATGTAACATATCGTTGGAAAGATTTGTGACTACTTATTGATGTTATGCACTTCCGGGGGCCGTCCAACCACTTTGCCCCCCGGGGGACACTTTTCCAAATTTAGCCAAGACCCGTCTTATGAGATATCATTTTAAAGGTCTGTGACTACTTTTTGATGTTATGCACCTCCGGTGACAGACCCCCCCACATTGCCCCCCGGGGGACATTTTTCCAAATTTAGCCATGACCCTTCATGTGAGATATCGTTGGAAAGGTCTGTGACTATTCATTGATGTTATGCACCTATGGTGTCCGTCCCCCCCACTTTGCCCCCCCCCGGGGGGCACTTTTCTAA
Organism: Maratus speciosus; assembly: GCA_963932465.1. Classification (NCBI taxonomy): domain Eukaryota; kingdom Metazoa; phylum Arthropoda; class Arachnida; order Araneae; family Salticidae; genus Maratus; species Maratus speciosus. Next base: position 185,938,886 of record OZ010797.1, on the reverse strand, counting down.
ATTTAGCCAAGACCCCTCATGTGAGATATCGTTGGAAAGGTCTGTGACTACTTATTGATGTTAAGCCCCTCCAGTGACAGCCCCCCCCCACTTTGCCCCCCCCCTCCCCGAGGGACACTTTTCCAAATTTAGCCAAGACCCTTCATGTGAGATATCGTTGGAAAGGTCTGTGACTACTTATTGATGTTATGCTCCTCCGGTGTCCGTCCCCCCAACTTTGCCCCCCCCGGGAGACACTTTTCCAAATTTAGCCAAGACCCCACATGTGAGATATCGTTGGAAAGGTCCGTGACTACTTATTGATGTTATGCTCCTCCGGTGTCCGTCCCCCAACTTCCGGGGAGACACTTTTACAAATTTAGCCAAGACCCCACACGTGAGATATCGTTGGAAAGGTTTGTGACTACTTATTGATGTTATACACCTCCGGTAATCGCCCCCCCCCCAAATTTTCCCCCACGGGGGACACTTTTCTAAATTTAGCCGAGACCTCTCATGTGACATATTGTTGGAAAGGCCTATCACCACTTACTCATGTTATCCACCTCCCGCACCCCTCCCCCCACTTTGCATCCACGGGAAGGCCATTTTTATAAATTCAGATCCAGACCCCTCGTGTGACATATGGTTCGAAAGGCCTGAAGACCTGTGACGGCTTATTCATATTATGCAGCTACTTTGCCCCTCCGCTCACTTTGACCCCACCACCAAGAGATCTGGTCCGAGGTTCGTTCGTTTCGAGATTATATATATTTTTTCAAGATTTTGTAGTGCGTGCACACCACGCCTGCTATACGGTGTCGTATATAGCGGGTAACCTGTTCGTGATTTCATATTACAAGATTACGTATAACTTAGGGACCCGATTAAAGGAGTGGCCCACTAGCGGGCGACGTCACCTTGTCTTTATTAACACCGACTCATTCCAGTTCACCCGCAGACGATTCTTGATAAATGTATGACGTGTATAATATATGATGTATAAAAGCAATTGGCAAACTGGAGTCATCGAGAAAAAAATTACACAATCGAAAAATATCGAGATGTCCATACAATCGAGACAATCGAGAAAAACATCTCGTTATCGCCCGTCACTAATTTTACCGTTTCAAAAAAGTGGTGCCAATCAAGAAATCTGAATTTAAAAAAAAGTAGCCCACTGGCAACACTGCTTTAGCCATTAATCCTTTCAGGCGCAAGCAATTGCGTTTCTGTAATGTTGAACTCACACTGGAATATTCGAAAAATTTTGTTTCAAAATATGGAAAAGCAATTTTTTTATTTTTTTCCACCAAAGTTAGAAAGATAAATTTTAATTAAATGTTTCTGGTGAAAATCTTGATTAAAATTAAGTGGAATAAAGTATGTGTCCCCGCTCCTCAAGGGTCTACAACTATAGTTCCCATGTTATGTGGAACTGCCCTGTTGTAGAACTAATTGAATCCTTTCAATAAAATGAACATCAGATTAATTTAGTGTGTGAAGAACTTCACACACTAAGGTTTATCTGAAGGTTTTATCTATATAAATACTTCCTGTATCTTCATTGCAAAGAAAAGGGGGAAAAAATCAAGAAAATATACAAAGAAAAGTAAAAGAAATCAATAGTTTTCTCCCTTTTGCAATAGATATCTTAAATCGAGGCATACAAGGAGGCAAAGTTAGTTAAAAATCAAAAAAAAGGATTTTAGAGTCCAAATTCCCAGAAAAAAAAGAAAACAAAATAGCCGTTCTACTGGAAATTACGACTTTTGCAAATTATGTTTTTTTTTAAAAAGTGAAGGGTTATTTTCATACTAAAATTATACCAAACTCTGAAATTATCAATACAAGCACCTAATTTCGACATGATATATGGCTTTTTTATAAGTCTTACACTAGAGAATCAAATGGAAAACTCTTCTGTGAAATAGCTTAGTAATTATGAAGATTTAAAATTTGGAACTCCTAATGTTAAATTCATTTCTAATTGTTTCAAAATAGGTTACAATGGAGGTAGTTTTTTAAACATAACTCAAGAAGTATTTGGCGGAAAGAACTGTAATTTTAATATTATCATAACCTTCCAAAGATCGATTTATGTTTGTTGGCGCCACTGTATGTTGTTATGACGTCACAGTATTTACCCTCTCACACATGTTTCATAATTCCTTCAGTAGTAGTTTAGTACGCCGCCAAAGCAGTCGCAGCTCTAAAAGCACGCATTCATAATTTAAATAAAACAGCCCACTATATTAAAGTTTAAAGCTATCGACTTTTAATTCATGTTTATGCTCGCAAACAATAACATTTGGTTAAGTCGAGCCTCAGGTATTTATTTTAAAAAATAATTTAGTCTAAAATAGTGAAAAAACATCGCAGTTGAAAGGAAAAGTTCCCTTTCTTTTATTTTGAAGTTTCGACATCGAGTTTTATACTTGCAGCTTTAGACGAGTGATTGTGCAAGCTTCCATAATGTATTAAAGCCAAAACGAAATCGTCTGTTCAAGAAACAAGGTACGAAATATTTGATTATTCTTTTTTAGGTGCGTTCGTAATTGTATAAATACGTAGCACCTATAGTCGTCGTTCAGTCCATCCGTCTGTCCGTCTGTCCGTCCGTCCGTCTCTCCGTCCGTCTCTCCGTCCGTCTGTCTGTCCGCATATAACAGAGCAAAAACTACCCAACCGAATGGTCTGAAATTTGAAATATAAGATTGTTGCAAAATTTTGTCGAGCCATTTCAAATTTTAGGAAAATCGGATGTATAGTTTAATTACAGGGACAGTCAAAAGTGTTCGGGGAATGGAAAAAAAATTATTGGGAGTGCATTTTAATGATGTTAAAGACTATGCACTTTATGAAGTGCAACAAATTATACATTCAGTACAATATGGGGTACAAAAAATAATTATAAAACTTCTTATAGTACGAACGCACCTCATTTGCCACGTTTGACGAGCAATTTCCAACTTGTTTCATTATTGCATGATAAGTTTTTTATAAAATGGAACCGCTTGAGAAATTAAAAAAGAAACGTGCAGCTTTAAGATCATCCGTTACCAAATTGATCACTAAATTTGAAACGTTAATAAATGATGACAATAAAGAAACCGATGACTATTTAGAAATTCTGGAACAATTAAATGATAAGGAAGATTTGCTAAAAAGCTTAAATAGTGAAATAGAAGCTGCCATAAGCATTCCTAAGGATTATGAAAATGATATTAACACTAGTGAAGAATACAGTGAAAATATTATAAAAACTAAATTCAAAATAAAGAAACAAATTAAGCATTTAGAAGTGGGTAATGTTCTCAATGAAAATCAAATGAAACCTACTCTTACAAACAATGCGCTAAACATTAAGTTACCGGAAATACCGCTTCCTAAATTTTCCGGAAAACCTGAAGAATGGAGTGCATTTAAATTACAGTTTGATAATATTATAACATCAAACGAGCAGTTGTCAGAAACTCAAAAACTACATTATTTATCAGCTGCATTAGTAAATGACGCAAGAGCTTTGCAAACAACAGAAGATACTTTTTCTTTTTTATTTCAAGCGTTAAAAAACAGGTACGAAAATGAAAGAGTTATAGTACAAATACACATAAACTCACTTTTAGATGCAGATAAAATTACACAGCCTTCCGCAAAAGATCTAAGAAATCTAGTAGACAGCGTTAAGAAAAGCATTCGCGCATTAAATGTTTTGGATTACAGCAAATCTCTCCGACGTTTTAATTTTAAATATCATTCTTCAAAAATTGGATAAAGATACACGGAAAAATTATGAAATGACAATAAGTTCAAATGAAGTTCCAAAGTTGGATGATTTAATTTTATTTTTAGAAAAACGTTCTCAAATTTTGGAAAACATAAATAAAACCATTTCAGTAAAACCGAAATCAAATCAAGAGCGTAATTTTAAACAAAAATCTCTCTTTGTTAAGTCAACAAATTCAATTAATTTCTGTGTAATGTGTAAGCAAAATCATGCAATTTATAAATGTGACGCATTTTTTAAATTAAATGCTTTTCAGAGAAAAGATGTAGCAATAAAAAATAAGCTTTGTTTCAACTGCTTAAGTAGTCAACACGCGATTGCTAATTGCAAGTCTTAAACTTCCTGCAACATTTGTCAGGCAAGCCACAACACATTACTTCATAGAAATATAAACAACTCCTTTCCGAGCAAAGTTGGTGAAGTTAACCCCACCGCGCAAGGTCATAAATTGAATCCGAACGCAGATGAGTTTTACGGACAGACAGAAGCTAAATCACCTGTATAATCTTCTTTATCTTGCATTAATAACAGAAATAAATCTGTCATTCTCTCCACTGCTTTAGTTTGGGTATTTAATCCTTGTTCTGGAAGTTATTTACAAGCACGTGTAGTAATGGACTTTGGAAGTATGTCCAATATTGTGACTTCAGAATTCGCTAATCGATTGGGAATTCCACTAAAGAGATTGAACATCGCCATCTCAGGCTTAGGTGGAAATGAAATGAACGTTAAATACAAAATTCGTGCTAAAATTTTAAACGGAAATGGATCTTTTGAAACGTCATTGGATTTTCTTGTTGTCTCAAAAATTACGGACTCACTCCCAGTTACAAACTTAAACATTGATAACTTAAAAATTCCTCATCAGTTAGCAGATCCTAAATTTAGCGTTCCTGTCAAAATTGATATGCTGCTCGGCGCTGAATCCTTCTTTCATATAATAAAAGATGGAGAAATTCGCATTCCAAACAGTAATTTAGTGTTTCGCAATTCAGTTTTCGGATACATCGCAACAGGAACCATAGAATCTGTCAGCCAAATGCAATATTGTGGTTTTGATTCGCAGTCGCAAAGCACTGATGAATGTTTAGAAAAGTTTTGGAAGTTAGAAACCATTGATGAAACTTCGAAAATCCTTAGTAAAGAAGAAGAATACTGTGAAGAGCATTACAAAACTACGCATAAACGAAATGACGCAGGTAGATACATCGTACAGATGCCAACCAAGGATTTGGAAAATTTAGGTGATTCTAAAGAGCTTGCGAAAAAAACGTCTGAATTAGTTATGGAAAAGATTAGCTAAGGATAAAACTATGAAAGCATTGTATCAGCAGTTCATGCAAGAATACTTAGAAATAGGTCACATGGAGAAGGTTGCAGACCCTCATTCCGAACATCTAGACAATAACTCATGTTACTATTTGCAGCATCATGGTGTTCTCAGGCCAGACAAAACCACAACTAAGTTACGTGTGGTGTTCAATGCATCAGCTGCCACTACATCTGGCTTCAGTCTCAGTGATTGTTTGCTGAAAGGAGAAGTAAGAGAAGACATATTTGAAATTATGACAAGATTTCGTGTTTACAGGTATGCCTTTACGACGGACGTTCAAAAAATGTTCAGACAAATTTTAATATATCCATCTCAACGCGACCTTCTGAGAATTGTGTGGAAGACAGACGAGAATCAAGAAACTGTTACTTACAGATTGAATACTGTCACATATGGTACATCTAGCACACCATTTCTCACAATAAGGACTCTGAAACAGTTAGCCATAGATGAAGCATCGCAATTCCCATTAGCTGCGGAAGTAATAAAGGAAGGTGTATGTATGGATGACATAGTGACAGGCGCACTTGATCTAGATACAGCTATAGAACTCCAACATCAGTTATGCAACATGTTAGAAACATGCGGTATGTCCCTCCATAAATGGAATTCCAATTCAAGGGAATTAATGAACAGTAAGCCATTGGAAGTTTAAGAACATAACTTTTCCATAAATGAAGAATCAACAAGTAAAACTCTAGGGGTTATCTGGAAACCCGTTGAAGATCAATTTATGTTCAAGATTTCAATAACGGAGAAATCATCATACACTAAACGAGATGTGCTAACCACCATTGCAAGGCTATATGACCCTTTAGGTCTTCTAGGACCAATTATTATACGAGCAAAGATATTTTTTCAGAAATTGTGGCTAATGAAATTAGGTTGGGAAGATGAAATCCCAAATCTAGTTGCAAGTGAATGGATAAATTTTGTGTCGTCCCTGAAACAAATCGAAGAGATCAGAATCGACAGATACATTCTAACCGATTCTTTTGAGGAATTAGTATTGCTAGGATTTGCAGACGCTTCGGAATTAGCTTATGGAGCTGTAGTTTATATGTATTGCACAAGTGAAACAAGTACTGTATCAACTAAACTGATTGCTAGTAAATCGCGTGTAGCTCCTTTAAAGACAATTTCCATTCCCCGCCTCGAACTGTCAGCTTTCCTTCTTCTCTCTCAACTTATAGAAAAAGTTCGTCTATCTCTAAAAATGATAGTGAGTGATATCTATTTGCACACCGATTCAAAAATAGCAATTGCTTGGATCAATACATCGCCAAACAAACTAAAAACCTTTATTGCCAACAGAGTATCCAAGATACAAACTTTGACTGAGAACTATCATTGGAAGCATGTCCCATCGCATTTAAATCCAGCAGATATTACATCACGCGGACTAGGTCCTCAAGAACTTTCCAAAATGAATCTTTGGTGGGATGGCCCCCTGAACTTCCATAAACTTTCTGATGAATCTAGTGACAATAATGACATTTTATCGCACGAACTTTATGCGCAAGAGCTTTAAAAAAAAATGGACAATATTCAATTTAATTTCCACTTCTGAAAATTCCTTTGAGAATGATTTTCGTAATTTATGTAACAATTATTTAAAATTAATACGTATTCTAAGTTTTATTTTCAGATTCCTATTTAATGCCAAAAATGACATTCGACGTCGTGGCCCAATCACAACAGAGGAACTTCGAATCGCAAAGACTTTTTTAGTCAAAATGATACAGGTAAAAGCATTCGATTAAGAGATAAAAACCCTTGAACAGGGAGAAATTCCCAAAAAGGGACAGGTGAGTTGTTTACATCCCTTTCTTGGTAAACAGAATTTGTTAAGGGTAGGTGGTAGATTAAATAACGCTGATTTATCTTTTGATAAGAAATTCCCAATATTGCTCCCTAAAGATCACAAATTGACTTTACTGGTAATGACATATTTTCATCTTAAATACTTACACGTTGGAGCCCAAACTTTACTTTATCTTGTAAGGCAAGAATTTTGGCCATTGGGTGATAGAAATACTGCTAGAAAAATTGTTCATGATTGCATAGTTTGTTTAAAAAAAAAGCCTAAATGTACTGAGCAGATTATGGGAAATCTTCCTTCTGCGAGAATTACTCCTAGTTCGCCGTTCACTAATGTAGGGATTGATTTTTGTGGCCCGTTTTATATGAAATATAAGGGTCAAAAGAAGGGTATTTACCATAAATGTTATGTTGCCATTTTTATTTGTTTCGTAACAAAAGCGATTCATTTAGAAGCGGTCACTGACTTAACTTTAGAAGCAATGATAGCAACCTTAAAAAGATTTTTCAGTAGGAGAGGTAAAAGTTTTTCTATTTGTACTGACAATGCCAAAAATTTTGTTGGAGCCAGTGCAGAGTTAAAACGTTTGGCGAACATGATTAGAAACCCCCCAGATGTTTTGGCTCATTATTTAACAAGTGAGGAAATCGCCTGGAATTTCATTCCACCCGGGTCACCCAATTTCGGTGGTTTGTGGGAAGCTGGGATGAAGTCGTTTAAGTACCACCTAAAAAGAACTGTAGGAAATTCGCGATTAACTCTTGAGCAATTTTTAACTGTTACCACGCAAATTGAAGGCATTTTAAACAGTCGGCCTCTCACACCCATGTCTTCTGACCCCAATGATTTTGAAATTCTAACTCCAGGCCATTTTCGCATAGGCAGACCTCTGAGCAGTGTGTCTGAACCGGACCTGACTGGCGAAATTGATAATTATTTGTTCCAATAGCAAAGATTAAATAAAATGGTCCAATTTATTTGGCGAAAGTGGAAATTGGACTATCTTAACAACTTACAAGACAGACATAAATGGCAATTTGAGAAGGATAATATTATTCCAAATTCAATGGTCCTTTTAAAAGAGGATAATCTTCCACCCTGCAGATGGACAATGGGTAGAGTTCAGGAAGTAGTTAAAGGACAAGATGGTAAGGTTAGAGTGGTTCTTGTGAAAACGCCTCATGGTATTTTCAAGAGAGGCATATCGAAATTATGCTTGCTGCTTTGTCAATAAACTGACATATTATCATTAAATTTGACACTGTATAACCATTCAATTGTAAACTTTATGTAAACAAATGTTTGAACCATATTTAATTATTCATTGTTCTATTCATTATTATTCTATTCTGCATTTTATTGTATTGTATGTTATTCATTGTAAATTTAGATATTATATATTGAATATTGAAATGTTATTTCAACGTGGGGCGGTATGTTGGCGCCACTGTATGTTGTTATGACGTCACAGTATTTACCCTCCCAAAGATGTTTCATAATTCCTTCAGTAGTAGTTTTGTACGCCGCCAAGGCAGTCGCAGCTCTAAGAGCACGCATTCATAATTTAAATAAAACAGTCCACTATATTAAAGTTTAAAGCTATCGACTTTTAATTCATGTTTATGCTCGCAAACAATAACAATGTTAAACTAGTATGTTGTGGCCATCACAAAACTTTCTTCTATATAAATCACGTCAATTAAATCATTTAAATAGTAAAAGAAATTACATCAATTTATTCATATAAAAGTATACCTGAATTTGAAGTTTGATGAAAATTCGTGCATTAGTTATTGAGATAGAGCTATAGGGGAAATTCTGAAAAATGCAGCATAGTAGCGCTACCTGTTGAGCGATTTGCACCAAAACACAAACAGCACTAATTCATATTAAGGTATACCGGAATCTGAAGTTTGATGAAAATCCGTATATTAGTTCTGGAGCTAGAGCTACTGTGGAAATCACAAAAAATGCGGCACAGCAGCGCCACCTGTTGAGCGATTTACAGCAAAAGGTACAAAACATCAATTCATGTCAAGGACTAACTGAATCTGAAGTTTGATAAAAATCCGTGCATTAGTTCTGGACATTGAGCTATTGTGGAAATCGAGAAAATGCTGCATAGCAGCGCCACCTGTTGAGCGATTTACAGCAAAACATAAACAGCAGTAATTCATATCCAGGTATACCTGAATCTGAAGTTTGTTGAAAACCCAAGCATTAGTTCTTGAGATAGAGCTATTGCGGAAATCACAAAAAATGCAGCATAGCAGCGCCACCTGTGGAGCGATTTACATCACAAGGTGCAAAACGTCAACTCATGTCAAGCACTAAGAGAAACTGAAGTTTGATGAAAATCCGTGCATTATTTCTTGAGATAGAGCTATTACGAAAATCATGTAAATGCTGCAAAATGCAGCATAGCAGCGCCATCTGTTGGGCGATTTGCACCAAAACGTTACCAGCACCAATTCATATCGAGGATTAACTGAATCTGATGTTTGATGAAAATCCGTGCATTAGTTTTTGAGATAGAGCTAGTGCAGAAATCGCGAAAAATGCAGCATAGCAGCGCCACCTGTTGGGCGATTTACACCAAAAACTAATCAGCACTAATTTATATTAGGGACTAGTTGAATATAAATTTTTATTAAATTCCGTGCATTAGTTCTTGAGATAGAGCGCCCACAAAATTTATGTCACATACACACAGACAGACAGACAGACAGACAGACAGACAGACTCACAGAGTCACAGACAGACATTTTGTAAAAACATGTTTTTTGGAATCTCTGGCCTCTAAAACGTGTAAATCCGTCGAAAACCGGAAGTCGAAAATTTTTACGAATCCAATACTTTCTTCTTGTAAAGATAGAAGAAAGTAAAAATTCATTAGTTATATTTCATTTTTACTTTCTTCTATCTTTACAAAAAGAAAGTATTGGATTCGTGAAAATTTTCGACTTTCAGTTTTCGACGGATTTACACATTTTAGGGGTCAGAGATTCCGAAAAACATGTTTCTACAAAATGTCTGTCTGTGAGTCCTTAAGTCTGTCTGTCTGCCTGTATGTGACACAAATTTTGTGGGCGCTCTATCTCAAGAACTAATGCACGGAATTTAATAAAAAATTATATTAAGTTAGTCCCTGATATAAGTTGGTGCTGATTAATTTTTGGTGTAAATCGCTCAACAGGTGGCGCTGCTATGCAGCCTTTTTTACGATTTCGTAATAGCTTAGTATCAAGAACTAATGCACGGATTTTCATCAAAGTTCAGATTCAGTTACTCCTTGACATGAATTGAAGTTTTGTACATTTTGGTGTAAATCGCTCAACAGGTGGCGCTGCTATACTGCATTTTTTTACGATTTTCGCAATAGCTCTATCTCTACAACTAATGCTTGGATTTTCATCAAACTTCAGATTCAAGTATACTTTGATATGAATTAGTGCTGTTTGTGTTTTGGTGCAAATCGCTCAACAGGTGGCGCTGCTATACTGCACTTTTCAGAATTTCCATTATAGCTGTATCTCAAGAACTAATGCAATGATTTTCACCAAACTTCAGAATCAGTTAATCCTTGACATGAATTGTCATTCTATACATTTTGGTGTAAATCGCTCAACAGGTGGCGCTGCTATACTGTATTTTTCAGAATTTCCACTATAGGTGTATCTCAAGAACTAATACATGAATTTTCATCAAACTTTAGAATCAGTTAGTCCTTGACATGAATTGACATTTTATACAGTTTGGTTTAAATCACTCAATAGGTGGCGCTGTTTTGCTGTTTTTGTGATTTCTGCAATAACTCTATCTCAAGAACTAATGCTTGGATTTTCAACGAACTTCAGATCCATGTATACCCGGATATCAATTATTGCTGTTTATGTATTGCTGTAAATCACTCAACAGGTGGCGCTGCTATGCTACATTATTAAGATTTTCCGCTATAGCTCTATCTCGAGAACTAAGGCAAGAATTTTTATCAAACTTCAAATTGAGATACAATTTGGTATGAATTCGTGCTAAATTGATGTAATTTCTTGTACTATTTAAAAGACTTAATTGACGTGATTTATATAGAGAAAGTTTTGTGATGGCCACAACATACTAGTTTATTATTTTTGGAAACTTATTAAAAAAGCATTTTTTTCCCGAAAAAATTATGAATTGTAACCTATGAATATTTTAAACAAAAATAGATTTATAAAGGCTTTCAATATGTGAATTATAAAATTATAGTTTTTTCTGCAAACTAGCTGGGGAATTACGCTTAAAAACCTATCCGTATCGCAAATATTAAAAATGAATTTAACATCAAGAGTTTTAAGTTTTAAATCTTCATAATTGGTTTCCTAAAGCAAAATTTAATGACAAAGCCACCTATGATGTCTTAATTATTGTGTTCGTGTTGAAAATATCAGAGTTTCGTACAATATCAGTATGAAGACAAGTCTTAAGCCTTTTTTATATAACTTGAACGAATACATAAATTCCCATCGCATGTATATTTTAGCTGTTTCTGGGAAGATTTGGTGAGTAAAATGCATGGTTCATTTTTTTTTCCAATTTTTTTTTCTTTGACCGACTGCACGTGCACAACTGTGTTTTTCCATCACATATTGAATTCCGTCACATATTGACCTTTGAATTCAAAGGCTGATTTAACACAAAATTTATATTAATGTTATTTTATTACAGAGTATAAGATAAATAAACATGTAAGGTAATCATAAAAAGTTTCCTCATTTTAAATACTTTTCATAGCTATATTTTTAAGAATCAATAAACATACATGAAAAATTCTGTAGGACGCTTAAAGGGTTAAAACCGTCAGATATACATGTTATATATTTATGAAAATGATCATCAAATGAAATTAGATAGCACTCATCTTAGACTGATGTAGTTATTTGCAGAAACAAGGAACATATCAGAAAGAAAAGTCTCGTGAAGAAAAATTAATGAATGTGCCAACTTTAATGGAGCATTATCACCCTTATTACTGTGATACCGTTTGAAATAACCTATGTCGTACTAATATATTAGCTGAAGCGGTATTGCACAAATTTAATTAAAATCATCTTTTTAATAAAATTGTTCTCAATAAATACATTATTTTTCTACACTCTTAATTATAATTTAAATTTTAAAAAAAAGATTTAAATTCACTTGAATGTAAAATGTTCAATTTCTTTACAATTTAAACGTTGTAAGAAGTTTAAAATTCTTAATTTTTCATTCTTTTTCAGCAATTTATCATAATTATAGCATTATAAGTTTTTTCACAGCTATATTTAATTGAAGAATAAATACCCAGTTAAATACACAAAATGGGTATTTACTCTTGAAAATAAATAGCTAACCAGCTATTTATTTTCAAGTTAATAATATTGAAAATAATTATTGAAGTTATTTTACTTCACTGGGTAGGATGCCGGTTGTGCATCCGAGTAAATAATTGTTTTGTTTTGTGAAATATAGTATGAGATTTTGTGGAAAGATTACGATGTTCCTAAATAATAGCAAAAGTGTATATAGTTTTCCAAGTGTAAATAATATTGTACATATCAGTTAGTGTTTAATAAATTTCAAGTTTCAATGGATACTTCATCATCGGCTGTGTCTTGATACTTGCTTTAAAATTTGTGAAATCAAACTTAAATCGTCACGGAATGCAATACCTAAATTAATTCTTTGTTTTGTTAGGCTGAAAATAATATGGCTGAAACTAAATTAATGATATACGAGTTTTGAAATGGAAGGAAAAATTATCTTTTAAATAAACTTTTTGATCGAAACTTGAGGAACCGAACGTTATTAAGGGGACTCTTAAAGATTCAAAATTTTCGAAATTTTAATTTTTTTTATATCTTAAACTCCTATCTTTTCCGAACATTTGGATATAATTTTTTCCTTAAAATTCTCTTTAGACCAGAAGTTATGGCTTTCAGAATTATACCCGCTCAATAGCTGGAGCGGTGTTTTCAAAACTTTGAAGTCATTTTTCTCAATATGACGTTTTTAGGCATAACGGGCAGGATGGATGAAAAGTAGCAATATTTTTTCATGAAATTTTGAAAATATATGTTTCATGTTGGTCTTTATAAACAGAACCCAAAATTTCCTTCTTACTGTTTAAAAAATATTTTTTTAAGTGATTATACTGTTGAAATTTTCAAAAGTTTGTATTACATATGGTTGTACGAAATATTTCATAATGGCGTTTTTGGGCATAATATACAGGATAGCTCAAAAACTTATAAATATATTTTCATGAAATTTTCAAAATATATGTTTCATGTTAGTCTTTATAAACAGAACCCAAAATTTCCTTTTTAATAAAAAAAAAAAAAAAAAAGATATATTTTTTGAGTGATTATACTTTTGGAATTTTCAAAGATTTGTGTTATCAAATACAACTTTGTACTAAAAATATGCAAATGCCTTAAATACAATTTATTTTAGTTCCGGGTAATTATTACAATCTGAAGTATAATTAGGCAATAAAATTTTCATTCTAGTTGCAAAATTATTTTGTAATCTGTATCACCAATTTTCTGCTCGATAAATGTCTCACAGTTTGAAACTCCATATTAATATTAATTCTGCTTCTTCTAATTTTTTAGATGCATGAAATGACAGAAAATACTCATATCTTTCGTCCCTCTAAAAATTGTATTTCGTATACATTTTAAGATATTAAATGTTTAAAATGGTTCTTTTTTTTCATTTTTTCCAATGTTAAGCGTCTTGAGACGCTTTAATGTCACATAGGCCTCCAGGGTTTCATCTAGAACACAGATGGCGAACCTATGGTACGCGTGCCACTTTTGGCACGCGAAATAATAATTTTGGCACGGCATTGCTTGTGGCTCTAAATCAAAATAAAGTGAGATTGCACATAATCGCGACCGATCTTTTCTAAATTCGATTAAATGGAAATTAAAAAAAATAATTGCAGAATATTATATTTCAATCAAATTAATTATGACTTCAAAATTTTTTCAAACAAAGACGAATTCGAAAACTATCGGCAAGAATTGGTTTTTAGACATTACAGATGGTAGACATTACAGACAATTCAGATGGTAAAATTATGGCAACTTTGGAATTTATTTCAGAGCTTTTCAAAGAAACTGACGTTTGCCATTTTAATAGTTTTTTCTGCCTATCTCTGCTTTCGAATCACTGTTTTCGCAAATGCATAATATTAAAACTCAAACTTAAAGCACTTATCAGATAAATTCAGTTCAGTTTGCATTAAAATTAACTTGAAATTAAGATGCAACAAAGGAAATCAAATTACATCGCATTATTATTTTTTTTATTAATTTCTAAAATGTATTTGTTTTCATAATTAGCATAGTGTATAATGCCTACATGTATGTTCCTCCTATTTTTCAATTCCTACTATTAGCTCACACTCTCCCTATATTTATTTATCTATTATATATATATAATCCAAACGGAAATTTCGTTCCGAACGCCGAGATTTCGAGTTCTACCGCATGGATTTTTACAGAACTCATACCGTTAGATAGGTATCGTTCCAGGGAAGGTTTTAGGCTATAACACATCATTCTACCTAGATTAGTTATAGAATTATTACGGAAAATTCTTTTATATTGGACTTTGTTACTTCATATTTCCTTAAATATCTGGGCTCCTATTGGTCGTAGAGCTTAGATCTCGCGTCAAAAGTAGCTCCGAAGCACCCGAGCAAACTTTTCCCCGCGATTATTTTGCCGTCTTCCGATTTCCTCTAACTGAATTAGGGGCCCGCGTAGGGCCCCTTTAAAATATTTTTCGTAGTAATTTCAGCAATTATCTTAAATTATTGGTTAAGACCGCCACCCTCCCGATTCATGTATCTACGGAAAGGTTGCATGGAGGAGTTTCGTTCAGATACGCTTTCGTTAAGAATAGAGTGCGCTCCCTGGTGGTGGAATGTGGAACTAACATAACGCGATATTGTTAAAATTAGGAAATCTAACAATGCGATCTGTTTTAAACTTTGAGATAGTTCATAACACATAATCTATTATCTATTCTATTATATATATATATATAAAATCTATTATCTATTCTATTATCTATTATATATATAAAATCCAAACGGAAATTTCGTTCCGAACGCCTAGATTTCGAGTTCTACTGCATGGATTTTTACGGAACTTATACCGTTAGATAGGTATTGTTTCAGGGAAGGTTTTAAGCTATAACACATTATTCTACCTATATTAATTTTAGAATTATGACGGAAAATTCTGTTATTTTGGGCGATAAGGTTACCATTTTATTTCTTGGCGAAATTCATCGTTGATAAAAAAAAATTGAAACGGCTATTAAACCTCGAAAAATAAAAGAAAAACTGTTACTAATTTTATTTAAATGAAAAAAAAAAGAAAAAAAGAAGAAGAAAATCCGTTTTAATGAGTGATAATATTAAAAAACGGAAACATTTAATCAAAAACTGAAAGAAATATTTGTAATGCTTAAAAATTAATTTAATAAGAAATATTACACTTGATACGCAATATTTGGCTCTTTATCGCTTGCGTTAGATATGGAAACGAATCTGAAAATTTGATTAGATGAAATTTTAACGACATTTTCTTTCTGTTCTGCTCTTTTCTTTTTTTTTTTATATCTAATTCTCCTATCACGTGACTTAAAGAAGAAACAAGCAGGTGTAATTGTGAGTCACATGTGTAATTACTATTTGTTTCTTTACAATTTTTTATTTTTCTTTTGTCGCCAAACAATGTGATTTTAAGCCAAAAATGCATAAGCGTGACATTAGCTTGAGGATGTTCTCACAAATGGTGTTTTTTTAGGTGAAAGAGATCATTTTTTGAGTACATTTTCATATTCAATTGTAACTTATATAGATATCAGTTAATATTTTAAAAATGGAATCGAATGCTTAAATTTCAGTTTGAATTTCTGCCACACATACATATTGTAAAATAATTTCATACTTTTTAAAATGTTTTTCGCCGTAATTCCGAAAGCATGTGATATTTATAAACTCGAACTCAGATCAACGAATATTACCCATTTTATATAAGCAAATATTATCTATTGTTTATTTCATTTTTTCTCAAGTCATATCGCCAATTTCATTTATAGGAAAATTCACAGATTCGAAATCTAGGAAATAAAGATAATTTTTAAGGAAATTTATGTTTTAATACGTTATTACTATCGAAAAATTCAACATTTTGAAAAAAGAAAAAAAATACAAGTCTTTTGTAATTCGTCATTTCTTCTTCGTCTTTCTTTGTACTTTCTCCTCTGTTATGTAATATTTCAAATGATATTGGACTAATTTTCGATCATCGATTCACCGCAAAATGGAATATCTAATATAGTATATAAAATAAAGTCTGGATTAGGTGACTAATTAACGCACAGCGCAAACTACTGAACCTAAAATCTTGAAAATCGTGGTAAAAATACTTCTTATGACATAGGCTTCTGCTAAGAAAGGACTTTCTAAAGTGTCACCCCTAATGGTTTTTGCACGGGGAGGGAAACAAAATCGAATATCAAAATTATGCGTCAAATGATAGCATATTTTAATGTAGTTTTGTATGCTGAATCGAATGCTACCAAATAAATTTTTATAAGTCCAACAGTTCATGGAACATTTCATATTTTTCTAATTTGGCGGTGTCTTTGGCATCTAAACCTCAAAATATCTATCATTACATCCGTTACTCTAGCAACGGAAAAAATTCAAATCAACCCTTTTGGCTAAAAAATAAAAACGGCTCTATGAGTTTGAAATAAAAATGCAAGCATCTTAATTTTTTAAAAAAATGGTGATTTTATGTAAAATAAAAGGAAAAAATTACTGAGAATTTAGCGTTATAAAACAAAAATGGAAAATGTACTACTTAGATATTCCGTCGACCAAAAATTTATCGTCAAACTATAAGATTAAATGCCAATAATGGTTGATCGTAAATGTCAAATTCACTTGAATTTAAACAAGCTACACGTGTTTACGTCATCAAGTGATTTTAATTTCGACGTTTTATTTGTATTTTTATTAATGTTATACTAATTTATTTGTTATTTCGTTATTTAAAATAAAGATTATGTCAGTTTATATAATTTGGCGATTTATATAATTTGGCGAAATTGGTCGACGGGATAACAAGTAGTACCAATGAAAATATTTAAGTATGAAAGCAATGTTTGTAACGACTTAAAAATTATTTTCATACATATAAACTTGGTTTATGGCGTCAAATGCCGTATTCCGAAGAATCTACAAGAGTCTTTTTCCATTTTTTCCGGTCATAGGTTCCTCAATGAAAGAAATTGGAATTGGAATAATATTGTGCGATTTATAAATTGCTCCTCGATAAGAAGAAAAAATGGTTACATTTATAACAACCGTGCGCACATCTCGCTGATAGCATTTTTAAAATTCCCAGTAGCAGTAGTTACATTTTGCGTATGTAAATTAAAAATATTTTTTTGTTTTTAATTATGGCATTATTTCCTGTTATTGTTTATCTTTTCAGTTTTTTAAATGAAATTAGTATAAGGCATGCATTTTAAATGAAATGAGTGAAAGGTTTGTGTTTTAAATGAAAATAATAAAATAAGAATATGCTATGAAAACAATCTTTATTGATTTATTACCTGCGCCTGGCTGACATAAAAGTATCACAAAAGCCGCATATTCACTTCTCTTTGAGTAGTTGCTCATGAGAATTTAAGTTAACATTCCGTAATCGGATACTTAACATATTGCATTAACATTAGCTTTAATGTTGAAAGCATCGTTTATGTTTGAAGCGAAAACTTTACTATTAATTCTGTTACACAAAATCACATCATCATCATCTACTATATATTTACAACGGAAATTTGTATTTCATTCCGATTGTTTATAATACTTTCGTAGGATATACCACAATTAGTTAGGTAATAATTTTGGAAAGGTTTTAGTGTATACATATTGTTCAAGGGTACTTAGTTATAGAGCAACAGTAAAAGTTCAAAAATTAAGTGAACCTGATTATGAAAGTTTAGCCTTTTTAAAAAAATCTACAGACCATATTTTGTTACAAGTGGCCCTGTTGCATGACTTTTAGGAATGGTGTTAGTATATACGATTTCATTATATGTTGATTAGTTACAGAGGTATTAATTCCTGTTGTCATAACGGTCTCATTACCTGACCATAAGTGCGCTGTTTATAATCAACTAAAACAATTACTTCTTAATTGCTAAATTTCGTCCAACGCTTAAGATAACATTATATCGCAATGGCGTTCGCATCGTTTTCAGTGATGAGCAAGGTCAAGCTGAAGATCCATATTGTTTAAAATACAAGTTCAAATTCACCATTTAGTTTAATCCAAAGTTCATTTGGAAATATTGACCAGCGCAGCGGGCATAGCCTGCTAGTATATTTATATATTTATCTTGTTCAAATTTTCAATCGTTAATAAAATACTCATTATTCATCCTATCAAGTTGAAATAATTTTTTTTAACTTGTACTGGATGACAATTGATGTTATTATAGTTTTTTCAAATATTAATTAATTAATTAAATTTTAATTAATTAATTTTAGTTTTGCACGGGAAACAAAATGGCGGCCATTGGTTATTGAAGTTCAATGAAAGTATTTTCAATAAGGGGTTACCATAAGGGGACCCTGTTCTGTCGCCAAATACCGCGAAGTTTGTCGCCAACTTGGCGATACATCGCCAAATTTGGAGGCCAAAATGAGTCGCCAAAAGTGAAGCCAACTTGGCGATATCTGTAATATTTCGCCAAATTCCCATAGAGTTCCATTGTAAACCTACTTGCTTATAGAAAATCAACAAATTGAGATATTTTAATGCAACAAAAACTAATATTAGCTTGATTATATTAAATTTTTCTTTGATAGCCTAAGCAGGAATTGACTTTAAAAACAAAATTTTTATATTGCTTGTTTTAAATCATAATAGAAAATTTTAATTTTTTTCAGCCGTTATTTTTCCACCTACTAAATTTGTTTTTTAGTTGGCACGTCATGGTCACGGGAAATATTTTTTGATCAAATTTGGCACGCGACAACAAAAAGGTTCGCCAATCCTGATTTAGAACATTTTAGCAACCGCTGCTCAAGAACTTTTGCAGATACCCCATACAGTGTGCGTACCCTGTTTTGGTAAATATTTCATAAAGAATATAAATATTATTATATATTAAGTAATTAAATACAGAAAATATTTTCTACCTATTGAAATATTAATGAAAATGTTTACATGAACAATATTAAGAATAATTATCATAACCCCTTTCATTACGTTACCATTTACTAGGCGTATTGCAATTATTGTCTGTATATATACATTATGTGGTCAGCTCATGTGATACCGTCGTTTGCAAACGAATATTAAATAATAACTTTCAAGAAATATGCTAATCATGATAAATATCATATAAATATCATTATTTGTAAAGAGATACCGTTACCTTCACCAGAGATATCGTTAATATTGGTCTTTTAAATACGTAGGCAGTAATTAATAAAACATATGTACTTAGGAAATTATATTAGCCGTTCAATTATGGATCTTTAATAACAAATTAATTTTCGCATTGCTTCATTAGTTTTGCTTCTAATGATATTCGACCACTCTTCTATCTCATTTAATTCACAAACTTATTTAGGTATATACATTAGAACCCAGGTTACATGTATAATTTATGTGCGTTACGTCAAAATAAAAATTATTGTGTTTATAATTAAATAGAGATTGTCATAGTGTAAACGGGGATCCCAGAATCTTTGTTTTTGTACACTATCCATAACTGACAGCTCTTACGCTTTTTTGTACGACAAAAATTTAATAGAAACTTTTGTCTTATTTCATCGGTAGATTGCGGGGATTAACAAAATAAAAATTTGCTATTAAATTTTTGTGGTACAAAAAAGCGTAAGAGTTGTCAGCTATGCCTATCTATATATATATATTTGGAAATGACAAAAAGAGCAAAATAATAACAATAATAATAAAAAGAAGAAGAAGAAGAATATTGATAATAAATATTATTATTAGTAATTCAACAACCACATGTCAGAAATTGTATGAGGTAATAGGTATGATGATCTTTGCATTTCCCGTGGAAACCTAAGTTTTTGTATGTACCAATTTGTGTGTGTGACCTGATATAATTAAAATGTTTATCTTAATTAAAATATAAAATTAAAAAGGGTATAACATACGTTTAAAAATATACTTTGAAACGCAAACTTATTTATGACAGTTACTTGAAAATAAAAAAAATTGTATTTATAATTAAATAGAGATTGTTATAATGAAAACAAGATTCCCCTTGTCTTTACTTGTGTGGCCTAGCTATATATCAGTGGCGTGGCGTGAAAATTTTCGGTGGTCATCGCAATTATTTAAGTTTGTGGTGAAAAATTATTAACTCTAAAATTCAATGGTTGAATGTTCAAAAAAGAAACTTTAAATCTTACCTTCACTTATACATGAACTCCAAATGTTCTGCTAAAACTGGATCGTAGAGTTTTAAAAGCTTTTTAAGAGTTTTAAAATATTGCTTGGTCATCGCCGCATCCAGCGATGACCGGACGCCACGCCACTGCTATATATATATATATATATATATATATATATATAGCTATGAGCACATTGTTGCAATATGTGCTGTATTACAGAATTCCAACGTAATTTGTGTGTGTCAAATTATAATAACTAAAAAGCTTTTATTTTGAATTACACACGTTTTGACATGAACGTTTAAACGCAGCTTACTTGTATCCTTCATGACTATTACTGTAAAATAAAAACTTTTATGTTCATAATTAAATAGATATTGGCATTATGTAAGGAGTAGTGAGTAAATGTATGCAGCGAATACTGGCTATCACACAGTGCATTACCATCGACTCCGGACGCTGTGATAAAACCAAGCTCAATATACTGGAGAGGGACCACAACAGATTTAGTTTTGAGCAACCTGTCACATCATCGACCCCAAACGTGAAACCTCACAGAAGAATTTCGCTATCTATGGACTAGTGAGAATCACATAACATTACATTACCACCAGCTTGAGGATTCTCTATAAACAGGCTACCTCTGCGATTCAAGCCAGCGGATGGAATAGCACAAACATATAAAACAACACAAACATAAGTGTTAGTGAAAAAAAAAAAGGATAGCATAAAAAACTTACCCTGAAACCGTCTAGCATGGATGACTCTACCAGAAACAGATGTACCCACTGATTCCACAATAAGAACTTGGTGTTAACTCACCTATCCACTTTCTGACGTGACCGCATCACACTGTCAATTTACCCAAGTTATAAAGCCTACACTGTTTTTAATATTAATCCATTAACGCCCAGTGTCATCATTTGAGGACGCTAGCTATAATGGCAAGAAAGCACTTTTCACACCAGTAAATATGAAGATACATACACATTCTTTCACGAGACAAATTCCCTGATAAAATAGAATAAAAATTACTCTTTTTAAAAAAGTTTTAAGAAATCCAAAATTTACATTTTAACGAAGATAACAATTTGGGCGTTGATGGGTTAATGGTGCTTTTCAAAATTTTCGATATTGTTCCATGCAGATTTAGTTATTTTTACGCCTCTTTCCTATTTTTATCAGCAATACTTACAAAAGTTATAATGTTCGTTGTTAAGCTTACAAGAGATTTTATTTCATAATGTGATTAAGTGAAATGAAATCCGTAAATTTTGAAATAACAATTTTAATTCCGTGGAAAAAACGTAGTGTCTTCGTCATATTTTAAAAAGAAAATGGATTTTGAAAATATTTACACCATACTACCCTATGGATGGAAACAGGTGTTTTGCCTAGTTTTTCATACAAAATTGTAATGTAATAGGGTTGGTTGGTTATGTTTATGGCGGCCAATTATCAACACGAGGATATAGGCCCTAAGGGGGAGGAAGTGCCCCCCTGGGGGGTCTTTCTAAGGGAACCTAACTCGTATTTACGCTTAGAGAACCAAGGTTCGAAGAATACCACGAAAACTCCGAACGATTAGGCCGACGGGCGCGATTGGGATAGATCCCAGCACCTCCCGTCTACCAGCTTCGAGAGCAGAACCTCTCGGCCACTGGTGGGGCTGTAATGTAATAGGGAGTTAGCGGTTCTTCATTGTGTCACGCAAACCGACTCCACTGCAACAATTTGGAAACCTCATAAGTAAGAGTACATATTAAGGATTTCCAGTTTGCACTACAAGAAGAAATGCAATTGTTTTGGAGGTATGAGTTAAATCGCAGATAATATTAAGTTGAATAGTATTTATGTTCTAATTCATCTGAGTAATAATTTCAAAAGTATATAGGATGAAAAGGAAAGTTCGTTTAACCTGAAAATACTTGCGAACGGAGAGATCTACAGCTATGCAAGTGAGGTAACGGTATAGCAAAACGACTACGCTCGATTTAATGCAAACGACAGCAGCGACCCTAGTGGCAAAATTTGGAAAATAGCCATTGCAAATAGAAAACGAAAAGAGATAGAGTAAAATCTCCAATTAGAAAGTTTTAGAGCATCAGTTAATTTTAGAGCTAATTAATTGATGCTCTAGAACTTTATAATTGGAAATTTTGCTCTACCTCTTTTTGTTTTCGATTTGCAATGCCTATCTTCCAAATTTCGCCACTAGGGACGCTTCCGTCGTTTGCATTAACCCTCTGTCTACCAGAAGGGTCCAATGGACCCGACATGTACATTCAAAATATTTATTCAAACCAGAAATTTCTTCAAAACAAACTAAATTTATAAATCAGACAACAATAAGTTAAATAAACAAATTAAATAGTTTTAAGTAAAAATTCTGGTGTAAAATGTTTTTATAAAACTTGAGTAAAATTTTCGGTAGTTCTAGGGTTAAATCGGGCGTAGTCGCTTTACTATACCGTTACCTCACTTGCATAGTTGTAGCTCTCTCCGTTCGCAAGTATTTTCAGGTTAAAGAGACTTTATTTTGCACCCTGCATTTCTATTTGAAAAAAAAAGAAATTATTATACGGCTTTATTGATTATTAAAACTGATTAAATATTTTCAACAGCGGCGTAGCGTTTGGGGGGGGGGGTGTAGGGGGTCGGTCCCTTTACTACCAGCACTATTTTATAGAAAATTTGACTTTATTTAATCATTGAACGTTATACGATTAACACCAGAACCGCCGTAGCGGACATTTTGACCGGTACCAAATAAAAGTACGTACTTCGATTCGAACCAGAAAATTCTTTCTAAAATAAGTTAATTATGTACCACGGAGAAATAAGTTCAATAAATAACTTAGATAGTTTTAAATAAACATTCTCGTGTAAAATATTTTTGTAACACTTGAGTAAAATTTCCGGCGGTTCTAGTGTTAAACGAAGTAAAATTCAGCATACAGTGCGTCTCATAAATATAAAGACACTGATATTTTCGAAATAATATTTTAATAATTCAGTATTCAAAATTATATCTATGCATATAGCGAAAAGTATGTGCCAAGAAAACATTTTCCAGTAAATTAAATTAGAATTAAATAATTTCAACTCGAAAATTGATAAATGTAAATAAATTTGCTGTCTCATAAATATAAAGACATTTTACATACTTTTGAATTACCGTCCAATAAATAATCCATTCTTATTAATGACAGAAAATATTCTAGCTGGCATGCTTTTTATTAAGTTGTATAACTATTTTGGCTTTATATAAAACAACTTCGTTCGATTTCTTTTTTCAACTCAAGGACGTTTGAAAATTGTCTTACAGATGCACATACACTGCGAACGAGAGTGCCACAAAGATTCTTAACTGGGTTTAAATCAGGGTTACGTGCGGGCCAGACCGTGACATGAACATTGCTATCGGCAAACCACTTTTTTGTGAGTCTTGATGCGTGAATCGATGCATTATCCTGATGGTACAAATGATTCCGACCACCAAGAGTTTCAGCAATTTGCAACAACTGACTATCAAGCAGTTCGATATACTCTTTAGATGTATGTTTACCTTCCAGATAAGCAATATCCGTAGTTCCATTAAAAGAGAAGGCACCCCACATCATAACACAACCTCCCTTTTTCTGCCTACTGAAGAAGGTTCGAGATTAACGTCTTAAATCGTGGGAGTAGGAATTCCAACCATCTGGGCAATCCAAGTTAAATCTCTTTTCATCTGAAAAAATGTCTTGCATCCATTCGTCCTTCCTGTGCATATGATCTTTAACCCCGATTAACCTCCGTTCTTTGTGTTCTTAACCAGTAAAGAAAATCTGCTCGTATGTCGGCATACAATGTTTTTTCTTTCTTTTATTCAACGATGTGCTGTATCCTTTGGGACCATACCATAAACTCGTTGAGAAACTTAACGGAATGACATTTTTTGCGACGAAACAAGTCGCGTGATCTTGCGATCGAGTCTTTCACTAGTTTTTCTCGGTCTGCCAAATCGTTTTCTCGAACATAAATTGTAAGTTTTTAATAAAATTTTATAAAGTGCAGCTCTGATTCTCCCAGTTTATTTACATATTTGACAAACTGTTAAGCCATTAGCTTTAAATTCACGTATTTTGTAAATTTCATCTTTAGAAATTTCCATGTCCCACGGCATCTTTGCAATTGAAACAAGTGAAACAACTTTGCTCGTTTGGGTAAGTTAAAGTGTATTTCTGCGCGTGCGCATTATTTCTGTACTCGCACATTCGAAAAAAATTTGCATATGAAGCAGTTTCAAGTTTGTCTTTATATTTATGAGACAGCGTATTTTTTTATTTTTTTTAATTATTCGAGAGGAAATTATTTTATTTAAATTAAAACCCCTATAAGAGATTCATTTCAGTGTTCTTAATATGAGGTATAAAATTTAATTTCTTTTAACTGAATTAATGAAATGTAATTTCAAAAACATCTGTGTCTTTATATTTATGAGACGGACTGTACAATAATACTCACTGTGAAATGATTTGAGCCCTCCCTTCTCCCAACACTACGCCACTGATTTTTAATACTGGTACAGCGTTAAATGTGGCCCCGACATTTTGTACTCCATGAAGTGTTGCTTGAGCCAACCTTCCCCTGCAAATGTGCTCCCAGAAGGCTGAAATGCTGCACATGCCTAATTTAGATTAGTTACAGATAAACGCTACTTTATTCAATATTGGTATGATGTAAGACAGGAGAGTCAAACTATGGCCTGCCAGATACCACTAAAATTTTATTGAAATTACTGCCTTATCTAATCTTCAAATCTCTGCGATTCATGAAGTCGACTATTTCTTTTAAAAAAAATAGTGGTATCCGGCGGGCTACAGTTTGACAAACCTGATATAAGTTCTAAATTCAAAGAGAAAGTTTCCTTATTATATTCGATGGCAATAAGATTGATGAAACCGCCAATTTTTCTGTTTTTTTCATTTGCTTACCAACAAAAATATTAAGTAAATTAACGTGTACTATTTTTTTAAAGTTGTTTTAGCGGTGCTTTCTTAATGTTTGGTTCGGAATTTCTTTTTTAGAAATCAAGCAGTAAATTTCTTAGGCTGCTTGTTGAAGTTGATTGTTCTGCTGTTAATTCACTCCTTTTCAAGTGCCCAATCTATGTGTCTTCTTTTGGCTAGGTCTACACGTTAATATATGGTTTCTATCCTTCCATTTTTTTAAGTTAAATAATTGTATTTTGAACCAGAAAAAGTAAATTCTGTCAAGTAAGTACACCATAAAAGCAATGCGCATTTTATTAACCCTTAAATGCCTGCTGTTGCCTTCTGGCACCATACTATCTTCCAGTACGTTTGTGGTTTGCACACCAGTAAGTGTGAAAAAAAATATTATCTTTCTTTGATGGCAGAAACTCCGCGTTAAGATGAGACAAAAGTTTCTATACTGAAAAAGTGGGGTGAAATGAAATATTTCTATTTTAAAGGGGTATTTAAGGGGTATTCCGGTATTTAAGGGTTAAAGAAATTTTCTTGTTCAAAAATATGTTCATTTTACTTCAACATGGTTCGTAGGGATACCGTTATTTCTCCAGGAAAACTACCAATATCTTTTTATAGAAAAAGAAATCTATGTTAAAGACGCAAAATTTCGCCTTCTTTTAAGAAGAGATTTTCTATAAGAAAATACTGGGACCGAAAAATTTTCTGGTCTGCAAAATTCAAGGAGGCGTACGAACCGTGTTCAAAACATCAAAGTTTCACAGCTATGCTAATAGGAGCATGTCATAAAATCTATAATAATAATAAAAAAATTTCGTTCTGCCAATCTGTGCGTATGTGTGCGACGGCTAGCGATTAGAATTCATTTCGTTTTCAGTTCTCTAAGTGTTCGTTCCGTCTGTTTGTTTACGGTAGAGACAGTCCTTTTAAGGAGTATTTTGTCTGCACTGGCATTCGTATAGCTGTAGGCGCTTGACTGAGTTGTCGACATTTTCTGCCTTATGCATTTTGCTATTCATTTAACTTTGTACAATTTCTTATTTAAATACTCGCATTAAGCACTACAGTTAAATTTTTATCACTTCTTTTTCATGATGTGCAATATCATTAAAACATACAAGACGTGGAGTTGCTTCTCAACTAGAAGCCTGTGAAAAAACTTCACCAGTTGCCTGTTTGTCCTTTATGTAAAAGTTATTGTAGTTCATAAGTCATATATTTTTTACTTTCTTCTATCTTTACAAGAAGAAAGTATTGGTTTAATGAAAATTTTCGAATTCCAGTTTCCGACGGATTTACACGTTTTATGGGTCAGAGATTCCAAAAAACATGTTTTTACAAAATGTCTGTCTGTGAGTCTGTCTGTCTGTATGTGACACAAATATTGTGGGCCCTCTATCTCAAGAACTAATGCACGGAATTTAATAAAATTTATGTTCAGGTAGTCCCTGATATAGATTGGTGCTGATTAGTTTTTGGTGTAAATCGCCCTGCAGGTGGCGCTGCAATGTAGCATTTTGCAGAATTTCCGCAAAAGCTCTATCTCAAGAACATATGAACGGATTTTTATAAAACTTCAGATTCCGTTAGTCCTTGACATTAATGGATACTGTTTGCGTTTTGGTGTAAATCGCCCAACAGGTGGCGCTGCTATGCTGCATTTTGCAGGATTTACACTATTTTCGCAGTAGCTCTATCTCAAGAACTAATGCACACATTTTCATCAGACTTCGGATTTAGCTAGTCCTTCATATGAAATGATGCTGACTACGTGTTGGTGTAAATCGCCCAATAGGTGGCGCTGCTGTGCTGAATTTTGAACTATTTCCTCAATAGCTCTATCTCAAGAACTAATGCACGAATTTTCATCAAACTTCAGATTAATGTATAACTTGATTAATATTGCTGCTGATTATATGTTGTTGCAAATCGCTCAACAGGTGGCGCTTCAATGCTGCATTTGTCATGATTTGCGCAATAGCTCTATCTCAAGAACTAATGCACGAATTCTCCTCAAACTTCATATTCAGTTAGACGTTGACATAAGTTGGTGATAATTAGGTTCTGGTGTAAATAACCCAATAGTTGGCGCTGCTATGCTGCATTTTGCTGGATTTACACGATTTCAGCGACAGTCATACCTCGAGAACTAATGCACGGAATTTCATATTTTTAGAATTCTCATGATGAACACAGATTGCCATTTAATTTGGCACTGAGATAGTAAATTTTGAAGTATTGACATGTATGAGATAGAAGAAAGTTTTGTGATGGCCACAGCATACTAGTTAAATATGAATTTATTAATAACTGTCATTATTAAAAATATGAATGTAAAAATGCCTATATTATGTTTGATTTTAATAGGATGATTTTTTGGAAAGATATAAATTAAAATTTGTCACATGCATTTAATAAAATGCATCCTCAAAATTTGCTCCTTTCTGTTTCTATGAAGAATTTTATTTTACACATTTAGTGCGCAGCTTTGCATATATGCAAACAACAGTGTTTTGAATTTAATAGATTTTTTTTATACATATATACATAATTCAGACCATAAAATTAAAATAGCAATATTTGCTTTAATTAATAACAGACATTCCGTATTCAAATAAAGCGAAATTAACCATTGACACTTTCTGGTGTAAAGTCAGATTCGCTGTACTACGTAATTTCCAGAACGTATTCTATTTTGGGAATTAAAAAGTTAAAGGTTTAGTTTTATAAAATACATAATTATATAACAAAAGGTATTTGGAGACATACTTCTTAAAATATTTACTAATTTGCAATATTTTAGCATAAAACAGCCAGTCGACAGTAGTTTTTACTTATATTGCAGATGTGCAACAGAAGAAAATATTGTATTATATGAAAAATTTATCTCTGATTATTTTCCTTATTTTTCCTGCGTAATAAACCTTTC
Organism: Maratus speciosus; assembly: GCA_963932465.1. Lineage (NCBI taxonomy): Eukaryota > Metazoa > Arthropoda > Arachnida > Araneae > Salticidae > Maratus > Maratus speciosus. The sequence continues at coordinate 185,910,544 of OZ010797.1, read as the reverse complement.
AGAGAATCACATATAATTTTTTTTAAACAAAATTAAAAAAAAAACGCGCATTTAAGGGTTAACCCTTTGCGGTCGAAGTACTCTTCACAGGCATCTCTTACACGAATTTATTCAGTTGATTAAACTTTTTCTTAAAGAAACATATTTAGTTGCCCTTTGACAACGTGTGAAAGAGAAATTTAGTAAAAAATGTACTTTTAAATTATAGTGGTGCAAATCCAATATATAAAAATGAACACTTGTCTGTCTGTCTGTAATTCTTTACAAATCCACTGTTTGGAAGCCAGAATTCTGAAATGTTACGTACATGTGTATTAAAATAAGGGAGAGGCAAAAAAAGTCATCCGGAATCGAAATAACTTATAGTTAATTTTTAATTAATCAAAAACCACCAATTTAACAGCATTTTCCTATGATATTTAAACATTTTTCATTATAGCTGTTGCCAACAATTAAAAATCCACAATAAATTCTTACCCCGAGAATTAATATTCTATTTTAAGATTTCCACGTGAAAAATGAAAATTAAGCAATTAGTTTGAAGAATTTAAAAAATGTTAATATTGCGTCATAACTTTTCCATTGCAAGATTTCCACGCGAAAATGAAAATGAAATAAATAAAATACATAATATGAAATTTAAAAATCTTATTGTCTTACTTAAAAGGAGACTAAATTTAGTCGCCTTTTAAGGAAAACAGTGAGCTTTTTAAAGTTCATACTGTCAGTGGTGGAAAATTGGCGCAGAGGTGGAGCCTGTTGACACCACTAAATTGTAGTAGTATTATCCGGCTTACCTAATGACGGAATTTCCGAGTTTTTATTAAGGTGAAGAATGCAATAAAAAAGTTAGTGGTGTCAATAAGCTCCTCCCCTGCGCCAATTTTCCACCACTGTACTGTGTATTTCATGACTGAATCAAGTTAAAACATTGCATTTAATCTTATGGTTTTTTTTATGAAACAAATAGTTTGACGAATAAAAAAAAAAGTGAATATTACGTCATATTAGAAATATAATGGACGTCAGCAGGTGAATATATAACGTCATATGGAAAAAACGCATTGAAACATGACAAAAACCCGATATGGCATATTGTAACATTTTGAGTTTTTCTGAATTTGTTTTTGCTATTTTTAAATCTATTTCATATATATACGTGTGTGTATGCGTGTACATTAGAATTTCCACAGAAGGTTAGGTCCATAGAGCTCATTCTTAGTGAAGAACTGAAATAAAGATGGTTTTACTTTCTTTTTTATTGTTTGTTTTATACTGTATGTTTAATTTTAAAATTGATTTTTCAAAACAAACATTCTTAAAATTCCGGGCAACGCCGGGTACTTTAACTAGTAGGATATAAAAATAGAATTTTGTATATAAAACTTGGGCAGCTATTTGCCGATACTCCGCTACAAAGGGTTAAAATAATCATAAAGAATGTACTTTTCCATACAGATTTCTTACAAAGAACTCAAATAAAAGTGAAAAAGTTGGAAAATGCTCGTCAGACGTGGCAAATGAGGTGCGTTCGTACTATAACTAGTTTTATAAATATTTTTTGCACAGCATATTGTACTAAATGTATATTTTAGTGTACATCATAAGTGCATATCAATTTTATTCTGTTCGAAAGGCTGTAACATCATTAAAATGCACTTGCAATAATTTTTCACATTGGCCGTAATGTAATGGAAAACTTTTGACTGTCCCTGTCATTAATCTATACAACCGATTTTCATAAAATGCGTAGTAATATAGCGGCAATTAGTTGGACTGAATTTTGACTGGTTTTAACCGGTTTCCGGGTTACATTTTTCACTTCACGCCGAATCAAAACACTTCATCTCCATCTATCTCTTAACTCCGTGCCTCCCACAAACACAACTTTTTGTATAGCTCAATTTCTTTATTTCAGCATCAAGAATACATCTATTGTATCATATGCACTATGACAAAATATTACAATATAATATGCCTATAATAACCTTTCACTAGGAAGAATTTAATTGCAGAGTATTCATCATTTGGCAAATGCCAAACTACTCAATCTATATTAAACCTTTAAAATAGGAAATACATAGAAAAATTAAATCTTGAAATGGTGTTAATAATCGGATTACTACACGTATCTACATGAAATAAACAGTTTATCAGATTTCTGGCTTTGGTTCAAAATTAACAGTTGTGTTCTTCTAATGAAAAAGCACCAAAGTTTTTTTTTCAGAAATGCTTCTTTAAATCTCTGAAATTTATTGTTTTTTGAGGTTTCTGAAAGAAACGTTTTTCGAAATCGCTGATAACTAGGAAGGCGTTATGTTGTATTTTCGTAAAGTTTTGCTAAATCCAAAAACATTATTATTATTTTTTTTAACAATGTGCCTGTGACAATATATAGCTGTCAACATTCCATTTTTCTTTCAACTAAAGGCAGAATTTTTATAAAATAAAATATGTTAATTTATAAATACACAGAGACAAGAAATGATTTTCACCTGAGGGTTTTTTTTTTCGGACTGTTTGGATCTAACGGAATTTTTTTCTATTTTTTTACTTTTTACTTTTTTATGTTGTTAAACTTTAAAAATTTATTTATTTTTATTCTCTTTTTAAAATTTACTAAAATTAATTTTCTCACGTGGCTGCCACCCACGTCTAAACAATTTTTCTTTTTTTTTTTTTGACTGTTTCATTTGCTTTGAAAGTCGATTTACCTCATAACTGGATGTGAAGTTGCACCTCAGCTAGATAATCCATAAGATGCGCACATTGTTACATTGCTTCAAAAATGTTTGGTTAAATATTTTTTATGGTTCTGCTTTTAAAATCAATTAGTTTCAAATGAGTTTTAAATTCTCTTACAAGCAAAGCTGGTCCAAAGCACTTTTCATCTAACCTAAAAGTTTTGAATTTCGGACAAGTGCTGTTTTTGTTTTGAACCCTTCAGTTAAGTTTTAGAATGATATTATTTTTAACCGTTTGACTGCGGGTCGGGACAAACAAGTCCAAATGGGCACTTTTTTATTCTGTTTAACCACTTTTAAAAATACATTTTGTCATACAATTTTATCAGAATATTTTCAAGAGTGCTACGTGAAAGAGAATTGTTTGTAAATTGTGGTACGATTGAACATAAAAATTTGCCGTCAGTAACGACCTGTCAACAAAGGGGTTAATAATGCTTTCACTAAAACGAATAATTCCATTAATGTGAAATCTTCTTTAAAATAAATGATGTAAAAAAAAAAAATAAAAAACATTAAACATAGACTGCCACGTTAATATTTATTTTGATAAGTATAATCTTGCGCAACAAAATTAATAAATCCTTGTTGACGTAACTGAATATTTATTGGTTAAGTAAATAACATAATTTTATTCACGCTGAAACCCGGAAGAACTTTATATAAGCCTTCATAAACTAGACGTCAAATCACTAAGGGAATTTTCTGGGATAACTTATTTATAAGTATGATGATAAAAATATTAATTCTGTGGATTTATTTTGTCTTTACAAGCATAGTTATAACACTTTATTTAATATATTGTAATAGTTTTTACAACAGAATGAATATTTCAACGTGTACTAAATTGAATTAGTACTGTTGATCATAATTATATGCTTTATGTTTTAAAAGCGAAAAATATAGTTAAGGAAATTTTTACTGAATACATTTACATATTTTATCACACATGGATTTGTAAAGCTTGAAAAATTCATTGCAAAACAAGTAATATAAAAATTTTGTTTTTAAAGTCAATTCCTACTTAGGTCATCAAAGAAAAATTTAATGTAATCCCCTAAGCTAAGATTAGTTTTTATTGCATTAAAATATCTCAATTTGTTGATTTTCTATAAGCAAGTAGATTTACAATGGAAGTCTATGGAAATTTGGCGAAATATTAGAGATATCGCCAAGTTGGCGTCACTTTTGGCGACTCATTTTGGTCGTCAAATTTGGCGATATATCGCCACGTTGGCGACAAACTTGGCGGTATTTGGCGACAGAACAGGGTCCCCCCTATGGTAACCCCCCTCATAGATATGAAGATGCATTAAATGCTTCAATAACACATGGCCGTCATTTTGTCTCCCATGTAAAACTAAAATTAATTAATTAAAATTTAATTAATGAATTAATATTTGAAAAAACTGTATTAACATCAATTGTCATCCAATACAAGTTTAAAAAAATTTATTTCAACTTGATAGGATGAATAATAAGTATTTTATTAACGATTGAAAATTTTAACAAGATATATAAATAAATAAATAAATAAATAAATATAGGGAGAGTGTGAACTAATAGTAGGAATTGAATAAATAGCAAATGAATTGTTGATTAAAAAATCCCTGCCGGCTTGGCCTACAACCGCAGATAGATTTCGAAGTTAAATACAAATTTCACCAAAAAAACTAAATCAAGATTAGAGATAAAAAAAGTTTAACAATTTTATCTGGCCGCTTTTGACGAGTTTTTAAATTCATTTTTCTGTAAGAGCTGGTTTTATCAGAGTCATGTTAATACGATAATTTTTTCTTCAATCGCATTGTATTTTTAATATTTTTTTGCTGCAAGAATTGGTCATATCAAAAACTTAACAATATTAAAGTTGCAGATAATATTAAGAAGATTTATAATAAATTTAAGCGATTTGATATCTTGGGAATTGACGAAGTTATGAATTCTTTTCGTCTTCAACACCCTCCCCCCCCCCCCTAGAGGTCTGCACGGGCCGGAATTTCCAGGCCCGGCCCAAACGAAAGCTATCTTGGCCCGGCCCGGTGTAAAAATATGAAGTTCGGCCCGAGCCCGGCCCGGCCCGTTTTCTTTTTTACAGTTCTCGGCCCGGCCCGGCCCGGCCCGGCCCGGCCCGTACAAAAATCAGTAAAAGCAGGCCCGGCCCGACACAATTTCTACAAAAAAAAAAAAAAAAAAAAAATCCGTTTTTTCTCAATATACAATTAAAATTCTTTTAATGAATACTACATACATATTTATGGGAACATTTTACAGTATATTTTACATTACTATGATGTTCTCAAAACAGAAAACACACAATAGTAAACATTAACGATTACTTACAGTGTTTTAGTCATCGTGTCTACAGACATTTCAAAATGGAAATAAGGATTCATTAAAAGATTAATGTAGTTCAGAATAAAGGATTAAAAACATGATAACTTTTGAAGCTGTATAATAAAAAGTATATTTGTGATAATATTTCTCTCATTTTTAAGGCTTTTCTCAAATCCAAAGGAGCTACATTTCGACACATTTATGAATTCTTTTCTTTTCGAAACGCGTAAGATTGGCAGGTATTCTTATTCAGAAGCTATGCAAATGTCATTTTTTTCATAGATAAAAGCAATATATCTTTGTGAAAATACTGTCAAAGTTAGTGTTTTGAATCGAATTTCCGGAAGCGATAGCACAGGAAAGGAGAAAAATGTACAGTCACGTGACAGGAATCTCTGTTATCCCTGTAAGTAATTTATCAAATATGGAAAAAGCTATTTGTTTCCAAATGCCTTCAATAGGCAGGCCTGTCAATTTTATGCCTTTATAGTTAAAAATTTTGTCAGAAAATGTGTCTGAAAGCTTCACATTGTTGAGCAGTGAATATGAGAACCACCTTAAGGTATATTTCCAAATATACTGTTAAGAGAAGTTCATTATCACTATTAATACTGCAAAACACAATGACTGTTCCACACATCCTGAGATCGATTAAGACCAGTTCCGTCCCGGCACGAGTCTGCTGAAAAAAAATTAAACTCGGAATCAGACATCTTGTAACTGTACGATGCCGATCTCTACGATGGACATGTTACATTTCTGTATTCATGTTGTTAAACTCGCATCGGCTCGTGACGCACATTTATACTTCTCGAGAAAATCATATTCATTGAAAATGGCTCGTATTTTATCTGCTTCGCTTAAATTCTTATATCGGGCCGACAGGCCCGATTAATTTTTTTGCCGGCCCGGTCCGGCCCGTCCCGCGGGCCGGGCCGGGTACGGGCCTCGGGCCATGCCCGGGCCCGTACAGACCTCTACCCCCCCAGCCTCCTTTTTTGCGGTAAGAGTTGATACTATCAAAAACTTGTCAGTATAAAAGTTGTAGGTAATATTAAGAAGATTAAAAAAAAAAAAAAAAAGCAATTTAACAAATTACAACGACCATTTGGAAAATGATTTTTCTAAAGGCTAAAATTTAAGACCGCTAGTTGACAGAGGTCCACGATGAAGAACCAAGTGGAATAACGTCAGTTTCGGAGGCGGTTTTCGAGATGGTCCAATGCGACCTAATGATTATCACTTGTTCCCCAAGTTAAAGGACCACTTGGGTGGCCAACGCTTCTGGAGTGACAATAAGGCGTGAAATAAGAGGTGAAACGCTTCCTCAACTGATTGACACCGGAGTTCTACGGCATTAGGATACAGAAATTGGAGCACCGTCTACAAAAAATGCGTAGAAAAAGATGACGATTCTGTAGAGAAATAGAGCAAACTTTCTTCTTTCCAATGATGTAAATTTCTATGACAATAAACAATGTTGTCTATTTGTAAATTTGATGGGAACCTTATTTCTGGATCGACCCTCGTATTTAGTTTAAAAAACTATGCATAGTTTTATTTGTATAGAAAAAAGAAATTTGCATAAAAAATATTGGAGGTTTTAATTGATATGGAATGCGCATTGGGAATTTTGAAAAGTTCTTCATAACACTTAAAATAATTTGGAAGGTTCCTTATTTTTATCCAAATTTTTTTTTAATTTCTTGTGTGATAAATATATGCCATAATGCATATAGTGTGCCCTTGAATAGTATTTTAAGCGAAATAAATAAATAAATAAATAAATGAGTTTCAAGGTCAATTGTTGCCTTAAATTCAATATTCGTTCTTATTTGATATTATTGGGTCGATCGGAAAGTCGTGTCATGTTGGGAAAATCATTTCGTACCGGAAAATTCTATCATTTAATTATTAGACATTGATTCCGATATCTGATGTCTAATAATTACAGTGCAGAATTTTCCGGTCCAAATTGATTTTTCCAACACGACACGACTTTCCGATCGACCCAATAGAATGAAATTTCATTTGAGTGAAAAAAAAATACAAATTATAAATTTGCATACGAACATAATTAACAAAACATTCCGTTTTACCTATAAATGGAGAGCAGTTTATTTCACATAGCTCAGGCTCTACTGCATTTACTTGTGTAATGTAATTTTACGTATTTTAATAAAGCATTCTAATTATGTTTTATCCTTTTTCCTTTTTTATTATTATTTCATTAGGCATTATTCTCGTACATGTTTTTCTTTCCCTTAAATAATATTTCCGAGAGCATGAAATACGGTATTACGATAATGCGTTTAATCTAAAACACGAACCTTAATTAAAATTCTAAAAATTAAGCCAAGAAATTTGACAATGATAAATTATCCTTTTAAAGTATTATCATCAAGGGCACAACTGCAAAATTCATAACTTCGGAAAATCTATGACTTCGCTTCTTTGAAACAAATATTGAAATGATACTTTTAGATTTTCAACTGAAGATATAGTTGAATAGAAACTATTTTTAAAATTAATTGAATTAGAATAAGTTAATTCTAGTCAAGTAATTAAAGTGACTTTAAGAGAAAATCATTTCTGCTCTAGGAATTGGAAAGAATTAAATTATAATGGAATCTATAAATTAAATAAGCAGATGTTCATGCTTTATTTTCAAAAAGTGTAATTTTATTTACCATTAGTGAAAATGTGTGTCAAGAAATTTGAGAATGATAAATTATCCTTTTAAAGTATTATCATCTAGGGCACAATTGCAAAATTCATAACTTCGGAAAATCCATGACTTCGCTTCTTTGAAACCAATATTGAAATGATACTTTTGGATTTTTAACTGAAGCTATAGTTGAATAGAAACTATTTTAAAAGTTAATTGAATTAGAATAAGTTAATTTTAGGCAAGTAATTAAAGTGATTTTAAGAGAAAATCATTTCTGTTCTTGGAATTGGAAAGAATTAAATTATAATGGACTCTAAAAATTAAATAAGCGGATGTTTATGCTTTATTTTTAAAAAGTATAATTTTATTTACCATTAGTGTGAGAGTCATAAAATACAGGTAATAATAATTCAGCCAAATGCGGAATGCCACATTGCTGCCGCACCTGGCTGATTTTTTACTGGGGGATTCCAAATTCTCACCAGTAAGTTTAAATAGTTATTATTGTTTTATTGGATGACAGATATCCCACAAATAAAGTAAAACAAAATTGCTATTCAAAATTTTCCGGTGTGAATTCCAGCACTACTAAGACGTCGGTTGATTAGTGATGTCACACTCGTGTTTTCTGGCCTTGAATGTTTCGATGGCAGCGCACCACAGACCGTCATATTGACGGGAGCGAGAATTAAGGGGTTAAAGCTCATATAATATATTTTATGTTCGAATTAAGGTGAAATATTGCGTTTCGTCATGATATTATGTGTGGGAGAGCCTTTCGTATTTTTGTTTATGGAACATGATACTTCAAAATTGTTAAGAATAACCATAAATTCGGGTTAAACAGGTGACTGGTAACAGGGTCACCTCTACGCCCTGGCGATCAGTAATGGTAGAGACGCTGCCATCGAAATACTCAAGGCCAGAGGACATGAGTCTGACATCATCATTAATCCAACGATTTCTCACTAGCGCTGGAATTCACACCGGAAAATTTTGAATAGCAATTTTCTATTGCTTTATTTGTGGAATATCTATCATCTTATAAAACAATAATAATAAAATAAAAAAGAAAAGTGCCCAGCTAAACTGATGGCTTGAGCTCACAGACTATTCACACTAATTGTATATTATACTCTTATTTTAAAGAATAATGCCCCTCAAAAAAAATAAGTGAAGGGGAATTAGCCCCCGTTTCCCCCTTTATACTTAACCAGTGAACCTCCAAATCTAATCAGGGAAGCTCCTTATCATAATATACCGGTATACCAAACTTGGAGCAAATCGAATAACCTTGCAAAAAAAAAAAAAAAAAAAAAAAAAAACATTTATCTAAATTAAGGGGGTGGACAAACCCCCCTTTATCCTTAACCAATTAATCGCCAAAACGAATCAGGGAAGCTCCTTAACATAATAAACCGGTCTACCAACTTCGTAGCAAATCGAATCATTCTGCATGAAAAACCCATTTATCTAAATTAAGAGGGGCGGGATAACCTCCCTTTTCCCCCTTTACCCTTAACCAATGAACCCCAAAACTAATCAGGCAAGTTCCTTAACATAATAAACCGGTATACCAAATTCGGAGCAAATCGAATCATTCTGCATGAAAAACACATTTATCTGAATTAAGGGGGGGGTGGACTGACCCTGTTTTCCCCCCCTTTATCCATAACCAATGAACCCCCAAAACTTATCAGGGAAGTTCCTTAACATAATAAACCGATATACCAAATTCGGAGCAAATCGAATCATTCTGCATGAAAAACACATTTACCTGAATTAAGGGGGGTGGACTAACCCCATTTTTCCTCCTTTATCCTTAACCAATGAACCCCCCAAACTAATCAGGGAAGTTCCTTAACATAATAAACCGGTATACCAAATTCGGAGCAAATCGAATCATTCTGCATGAAAAACACATTTGTCTGAATTAAGGGGGGTGGACTAACCCCGTTTTCCCCCCTTTATCCTTAACCAATGAACTCCCAAAACTAATCAGGGAAGTTCCTTAACATAATAAACCGGTATACCCAATTCGGAGCAAATCGAATGATTCTGCATGAAAAACCCATTTATCTGAATTAAGGAGGGTGGACTAACCCCCCTTTTCCCCCTTTATCCTTAACCAATGAACCCCCAAAACTAATCAGGAAAGTTCCTTAACATAATAAACCGCTATACCAAATTGGGAGCAAATCGAATCATTCTGCATGAAAAACACATTTATCTGAATTAAGGGGGGTGGACTAACCCCGTTTTTCCCCCTTTATCCTTAACCAATGAACTCCCAAAACTAATCAGGGAAGTTCCTTAACATAATAAACCGGTATACCAAATTCGGAGCAGATCGAATCATTCTGCATGAAAAACCCATTTATCTGAATTAAGGGGGTGGGGTGTGGACTAACCCCGTTTTTCCCCCTTTATCCTTAACCAATGAGCTCCAAAAACTAATCAAGGAAGCGCCTTATCACAGTGAACCTAGGAAAAAATTTTGAAGCAAATCGGATGTTTCTATCAAGAGTTATCGCGTTACGTACATACGTACGTACGTACATACATACATACATACATACATACAGAACGGGCGGGCACATTAGCTCTCAGGCTTTGATAGCCTGTGAGCTAAAAAGCAATTTAACAAATTACAACGACCATTTGAAGAATGATTTTTTCAAAGACTAAAATTTAAGACTTAAAAAATCGCACGGAGTTGATCATACATTATGTACGCCATGGATTACATTTTTCGGTACTGTAAATTTTTAAACTTCTACGGACCTGGTCATACATTATGTACGCCATGGATTAAACATTAATATTCCTGGACATGAAATTTCATTTTCATTCAATGAAATTTCATTTTTAAACTTCTAAAAATCCCACACTATTACTTTTTACACCGTCGCATAGAGTAAAAAATGTACTTTTAAATGCAATTTGTTTGAAAGCTGAATCCAAATTTGTTTCTGAGTTATTGATTTTTTTTGCAGTTTTTATTACTTTTTTGTCATAGTGGCAACAGAAGTATACATCTCTGTTGAAAGTAAAGGGAAAATACAGATTACTGTATAGACCAATCAGAAAACGAATAAAATGCGGATTAAACAAATAAAACGCTTCAGATAAGTTTTTGATTTCCTACCCTGACGGAAGACAACAACCATTTTCCTAAATGGTAAATAACTATTTAACCTTACTGGTGAGAATTTGGAATACTCTGGCTGATTTTTTATTGGGGGATTAAAATTCTCACCAGTAAGTTTAAATAGTTATTATTGCTTTATAAAATGACAGATATTCCACAAATAAAGTAAAAGAAAATTGCTATTAAAAATTTTCCGGTGTGTCAACACTAGTAAAACGTCGGCCGATTAGTGATGACGCCACAACTCGTGTCCTCTGGCCTTGAGTATTTCGATGGCAGCGGTAGAGCAGATCATGAAAAAATTAACAAGTCGGAAATTATACGTTAAACGTTGAAAATGGGGTGCGTTCGTACTAAAACTAGTTTTAAAACTATCCAGATTTTGATGCAATAGCTGCTGCATTCTTATGCAAAAATGCATGAATTTTATTAGAAAAATTATTACGATTAATTTTTATTGCGATTTAATTAGAAAATTTATTACGATTATATATAATAAATTCAGTAATAACGCAATAGTATGACACCATCTTAAATATCGTAATATGTCATTACCATGACAACCTTGAATCAATCCCTATAATGGGATATCATTGAATCAATTACACATGATAGGATTTAATAGAATGAAGAAAACTTTTATTAATATATTTTTTAGTTTTGATTCGATTTTTATAAAGCTTGAAATGACACGACAAAATTCTGCAACGATTATGTATATTAGGTTTCAAACCATTCGGTTGGGTAGTTTTTGAGCTGTTATATTCGGACAGACGGGCAGTCAGACGGACGGACCCGACGACGACTATAGGCGCTACGTATTTACATAACTACTAGCGCACTTAAAAATAAGTGAAAAAGTATTAACAAGTAGTTTAAAATGAGAGTAGATAATTTAAAGGATAACAAACAGCATACAGGGGGAAGTGCCGACAGTTGTGCTAAATGCTGACGACCAGGGATGGCGCAACGACGCGCGGGGCCCAGACAAAGAATTTAGTGAGGTCCAACATATTCTGCAATACTAGACTAACAATTTTTTTATTTGTATATTTCATTTATTAAGCTATAATATGGATAATAAAATGTTTGAAAAATATTAGTGATTTCATAATTAAAGTGCATAATTATTTTTTATTTCGCATCATCTCCTATGCATTTACATATATAATGTATGTGCTATGCATATAATTATAATATTTTAAATATTTACTTTTTGATTTCACGTTTACTTTCCAGATCGTCGAATCTATACATTTCCTGATAAGTATATCAACTGAGCCTGTAAGATATGAAATTGATACTTACTTTTTTCCTAGCGAAGAAACATTTAAAAACAAATATAAAGCTAAACTATTGCTATGTGATAAAAAGGAAACGTTATTTCGAAATGTATACTGTACAGAAAGAGTCACGGCTCCCTTGTGCAGCCGGCCGTTTGCCCGATGTTTCCTACGGCCCTGTCCATAACCATACGAATACGAGTGACAGACAATTCTGGTGTCCAGGGACAATCTAATACATTTCTTGGTGTGAAGGGCATACCTCTTTAAGTTCAAAGGGGCCCCTTTTCTCTATGTGAGTGCGGTGATGTTGCTGTTGCCTCTCATTATTTCTATAATTGTCCTTTAACAACTCGTTGGCATATCCGCCGCCCTCCTGTTCTTCCAGATGGTTGGCTAGCAAATATTTTATCGCGCCCGACTTTGCTCTCAAAGCTTAAAAACATCAACATCTTATGTAACCTTTGAGTTTTACTCCATCACTGAGACGGAGACTTGGATTCCCCATTATTCAGTACCCAATGTCGGGTCGCAGCAACTTGATTAATATTGTCTAACTTTGTATAATATAGCATTATTTAATGTCCTTATTGTTGTTTCACAAACTTTGCAACTGTAACATTTATCTATATCTTATATATATCACTCCGCCCTCTGTCGCGCGTATTGGTGAGCTCAGCCTAGGCTGAAATTTGTAATTTTTTTAAGACTTCAATAAAGGGCACCGGGAGGAACATCTATGTTCTACAGACTCACTTCCTAGTGTGAGCAGTCTCTCTTGGGCAGTAAAAGTAAAAAACAAAAACAAAATCTATACTAGTAAAAGAAGGTTTAGCTTTGTGTGTGGGCGATAGCTAGCAAAACCTACAGTACGTAGTAGAAATATGAAAATTTAGGTGATCATTCAATGCAGGTCCTGTGTCCAATGTGTCTCAGAATTAAAAATTTTCAAAACCCTGGACCCCTGGGGGCCGGTACAGAGCACTTTGAAGTTTTTGTGAGCTATGCATTTTTCACCCCCCCCCCCCCTATTGTGTCAACTCCTGAATGTATAACTTTAAATTTGAGACTTGGACTCCTTTCCCCGGGACAACACCCTCATATCTTTATCGGGGCCCTAGGGCCCTTTTTTAAGCATTTCCCCCCATATTTTGCGCATTTCTTTAAAATTTTATTCTAATGATTAATTCATACCCTATGATTAACTTCGCCCAATTGAAAATATAAAGCGCTAAGTACTGGGCCCTTTTAATATGTTTTCATCTAACGGCCCTGCTCTCAACTATCAATTGGCCCCTTTTGGCCTCCCTATTATAGCTCCCTTTAAAATATTCCGATTCACTGCCATTTCTTTTCTGTCAACTTCTTAAGTCCTCCAGCTACTACGTGAACGAAAAAAAATTTCGCACACTTTACTTTACAAACACTTTAACTACCACCAATTTTCAATATTAATTGCCTCCTTGGCGGCCTTGATGCAACTTCTTTAAAAATGATCCTAATCTCTTGCAGTTATCTTGAACATAGTTATAGGGTCCTCCGGCTACTTTATAAACTACAAAAATTTCCCTTATACTCCAGCCTCCAGCTATCACCTTTTTCGAATATTAATCTTCTTTTTCGGCCTCAATTCATATTTAGTGACTACAGCAGTAAATTAAAAATCGAATTATTGTTAAAGATAAGTGAATAACATTAGAGGGGGATGGTTTCATCCGTAAATTAAATATATAGTTAATATTAAAGGTAATTCGTTAAATTTACAGGAGGGGGCATCTATCACCGCTTGGGGTCGCATTCTTTTCAGGGCTATAGAGGTATTTCAACCGGAATTGGATCATTTAACTTATATTACGATTTAGCTACTTTCTCTATTATGAAAGTTTATCTTAGATTTCAGTTGCCACTATTTTTTAACATTAACGGCGCTTTTTTTCTCGGTTTCTATGGGCTCAATGCCAGCGGAAATTGGTTCATTGAACTTAGCTTACGATTTTTTTTAGATTTTAGTTACACCTTCAACCACTAAGCGGCATTCTTATCTTCAGTTCTATGGGTCCGATTACTACGAGGATTGGCTCAGTAAAGTTTGCTTTTGATTATTTTCCGGTGCATATGGAGCACTAACGGTACAACGCTTAGAAAAAAAAAGTGTGAAAATCTACTATCCAAACAGTACTAAAAATTTGTATCCCTTAAATGTACAACGATGCTGAAATACAAAGAGCCGATCGCAGCGACATCAACGTTATATTTTCAAATTTCAATTTAAACATCGCATTATTACATCGTCTTGGAGTTTTAGAAATTATCCTGCAGATGTCGCTGCAATCGTCTCTTTGGATTTCAGCATCGTTGTACATTTAAGGAATCCAATATTTTAGCACTTTTTTAAGTATTACTGGGATAGCTGATTTCCGCACTATGTAGTTTAGACGCTGTACTAACGGTATATGTTGCTTTCAGCAGCGGGGACTCACGTCACAGGTTTGTTCGGAAAGATGTTTCAGAAGATATAAAATCGTAAAAATTTGAGTTTTGTTTAAGGTTGTTATAAAATTATTATAATTATATATTTATTTATGGCAACGTGGGGCGGCTCAGGTAGTAATGTATAAACTCTTGAAGATATTATCAAAAAAAAAAAAAATGTTCTCTTGTGAACAGTTTTGTTTCATGTATTGCAATTAACTTCTTCGATTGTGCATACTTATATTACACACATTTACATATTTCAATAAAAAAAGTAAGTTTTTATACTTTCATATTAACTATTGATATTTAGCAATTACTCTTTCACTTCGTTCACTTACATAATTTGTATAAGAAAATGTCCTATTAAGTTAATTGTACTTAATCTAAAACTCTAATCTTAATTACTTTCTTAAAATTAAGTCAAAAAATTTGACAGTGATAAATGAGCCCTTTAAAATATTATCTTCTGCAAAATCCTTTCGTCCGTCAACATTTATAAAAGTACTCTTTTAAAAGCTCTAGCATGATATTATTTGAATTTTTGAGTAAAGAGGTATGAATTAAAAAGTAAAAATTCTAAATGCAAAGATTGCTATTAAATCTATTTTTAAAATTAATTGAACCATTTAACACTAGAACCGCCGACAATTTTATTCAAGTTTTATAAAGTTTTTCACACCAGAATTTTTATTTAGAGCTATTTAACTTATTTAATTAGCCTATTTTTGTGCTACCTATATTAGACATATCTTATCAAGAAATTTCTGGTTCAAATCGGCTATTTTCAATTTGGCAGGGGTCAAAATGACCCCTAATGGCGATTCTAGTTTTAACAGATTATAGGTAGATAAATAAAGCGAATTTCACAATTTAAGACCAGAACCAGCTAACACCAGAGAAAACTAAATTCTGTTTGTAAAAATTGGAGGAGGTACATGGGTTATTATAAATTGTAGATCTTTACTTATTAGATATATGACAATTTTTTAGGTGACTTCCATTACAGAAAGTAAGATGCTACGTATTGCATAGCTGCCAACATCTTACGCTTTTTTGCACCACAAAAATTTCATAGTAAATTTTACCGTTTTAAATCACCGTAATCTGCCGATTAAATAAGGCAAAAATTTCTATTACATTTTTGTGGTCTGAAAAAGTGGAAGAGTTGGCAGCTATGGTATTGTAGTTGTCCGAAGGAAAGCAATTCCAGAAAATTTCTGTACATTTTCGCCGTTCATGACCCTTAAACTATAAAATCACCCTCTTCAAATGTTGCTATATTTATATGAGTGCCGTGTTTTCCGCAAGTTTTAATGAGAACTGCTAATCCAGGTAGAAATATGGTTGTTGCACAATTTATGATGTAGCAAGGAAACCGTGAATTTGGTGAAATAGCATACAATATCTGAGCTTCAAAGTGATCAAAGTTAGCAAACACTTAAGTGGATCAACAGAATCAGTGGTGTCGGCGAGTGATATGCTGACGTGCAGCCAACTGGAGCTGTCTGCAAACAGGAACGAAGTTAACACGAGAACGTCCGGAAGTTTTACCCAACATTAATAAAAACATCTTAACATCAGAATTTTTATTTAAAACTATTTGACTTATTTATTTAACTGAGTTTTCTTTTGTTACAATTTAACTGATTTTACGAAAAAGATTCTGGTTCGAATCGATACTTTATCGTTTGACCGGTGTCGAATCGATACTTAATCGTTTGACCGGTGTCGAATCGACACCAGCTAGACGTTCTAGTGTCAAAAGACACAATGATCTTCCCTGTGGAAAGGAACAAAAAAAATTTTATCTCATTGTGTTTATTTGTCAAGGTTATTTCATTAGCAGACTCAGGGTCATCGCGAAATTTTATTATCGGGGGGGGGGGGGGAGGACTTTAAATTGCCAAGTCAAATTTCAGTATTTGCCAAATGATTGAGAAGTAAAAATAAATAGTTATCGACGTTTGCCAACTACTTTTATAATTTTGCTAAGTTACCACAATTAGAAAATGTAATACAGTTTTCACATGTAAAAAAGTTTAATAATATTCCTCGTTAGATTTGTAACTTTTGCCAATTCTATCAGAAATAGAAAGTGTATTATAGTTTTTATTAAAGTCTTAACACTAGAACCGCCGGAAATTTTACTGAAGTGTTATAAAAATATTTCACACCGGAAATTTTAATTGAAACTACTTAACTTATTTATTTAACTTAATTCTCCGTAATACATTTTAAACTTATTTTAGAGAGAAATTTCTGGTGATAATCGAAATATTTTTATTTGCTAGCTGTCAAAATGACCGCTACGGCGGTTCTAGTGTTAAATAAATTTGCCAACTAAGTTTGTAAATTTGCCAAGTGTAGCTGCATTCGGGAACGTTTGGAGGAGGGGGGAGCAAACTGAGAACTTTAAAAATCAGTTCATTTCACTTCTTATTTAATTCAGGATCAAATTTTAAGATTAGAGTTTATCAACAAGTGAAAAACGAACCAGCTTTTAAACTATAAATACGCAGTAAATTAACGAATAAATAGTAAACTAATAAAAACTGTTGAAAGGTTTAACACGTTCACGCCGGCGCGGTGGATCACACTCAGAGTTGTCAAGTCTCTGGCTTTTTGCATCTTTTGTTGTTCTTTTAAATCACCCAATTGTTCTAATTAAATAAAACAACATTTTCTGTATTAAAATACTGGTATCCAAAAAGCCGGAGACTTGGCAGCTCCGAGACAGTCGAGTGTGACCCACCGCGCCGGCGTGAACGTGTTAAATAAGTTAGAAATTATTAAGTATTAATAGAAATTCCAAATAACGTAGCAGGGCACATCTTTACTCGCGTCGTGGGAGTTTATTTGACACATGAAAACAAGAAAGAAGTAGCCTCTAAGCTTATGCAGATGGTTTTATTGATCGCGGTGTAAAAGCACAAAAGTGCAATGCGTCAAGAGTGAAAAAAGAATCAAAGGGTGCTCCGGGTGTCTTTATTGATGGATGTAGAAAATTGCTGTGTAATAGTCCTATTAGGCGGAAAATACCTCCGAAGCGTCCCTCTTAGAATTCAAAGTAGGCTTACGTTTAAATAGAATAATCTAAATAGAATGGATTTTGAGACGTGAAAGAAAAAGTTACTAGGCGTGAAAACAATTGAGTTCTGAGAAAGGGAAACAAAATAAAAAGAAATAGATCATTTTAAATTGAAAAATATTAAATTAAATGGGGAATTTTTAAAAAATATTAAATTATGTTACATTAGAGCCCTCTCCCACACACACACAAAAAAAAAGACCTATGAGATTTCGGAGCCCCTCATGTAAAACACCCTATCTCAGACTACAATGCACACAAGTATGTACAAGTACACAAGAGTACAAGTAAAAGTACAAGTACACAAGAGGAAAAGGCTATTTGATAACTTACTTTGTACTTATATGTTACTAAATGAGAAACTTTTTAAAGAGAAATTACACGTGTGATTTTTTTGAAAAATGACATACTCTTTTGACAATATTAGCTGGGCTTTACAGAATCTTTATTTGTATTACATCAAGAAGGCAGAGATTTAACTGCATACACAATTTTTACATGATTAAATTTGGACATTTCCAATGAGGTGTTCAGATCTTAGGTCTAAAATTTTGTCCTGTCTGGTGAATGGAGCTGAGTTTCCAAGACCAATAATTTTTGGGTAAAAGCATTCTAAATATAGCTGAAATGTTAGAAATTTATCTTTTGCGATAATTGTTCAAACTGGAGCCAGTATATTTTGACAAAGGATTTTTATGATGGTTGCGATTGAGAATATATTTTTGGCATTATAATTTAAAATTGAATCTATCGATATCAAACAGTAGATGTTTATGTTTATATCAAAATGAATTTGCGTAACTTTTGTAAATTTCTTTACAACATTATTTGTAAGGGAATCCTGTTTTAACCCCTTGAGGGGCCAGCACTTACGTTTGTGAAATGCTGAATTCCCACCGGGAACTTTGAAAAATTCTATTTCAAAGTAAGTAAGAGCAATTTTACGGCTTTTTTCCACCAAAGTTTGAAAAGTAAAATTTAATAAAATTATTCTGATGTAAAACTTCAGTAATCGTAGGTGGTGTATAATATATACCGGTGCCCCTCAAGGGGTTAAATGAAAAAAAATCATGGTACCGGTGTAAAGAATATATTTACAACAGACGGAAAACCTGCTAAGATGGTAACTTATTTAAATCGGAATTTCTCTCTCATCCCTTGCGATGCTTAACAACTTTTATTGCTCTTTACTTCCAACATTAAAATGGCCGTTTTGGTGCAAATTTTCGAACTATTTTATTTCAAAGCACAATCTTTTACGTGTTTAAATCTGTTTTGATTTTATTCCTACGATTACTAGAAGAGGAGTTATGGCTAATTTAATATGTAGGAAGTAATGAGTCAAATACCGGAACTCAGCAGAAAGGCCAGGAAAAATATAAACATTGTTTCTGTGCATGATTGTCTTACTTTTTTTTTTTTTTTTTTTTTACATAAAAACGCTAATAAAACTTAATTAACAGTTCTAAGTTAAATTTATAGATAAGAAATAATCTAACATATGAAATATTTAAATGCTATTTCTGGAACATGGAATTTTCCGTTATTTCCATGTACGACAAATTTCATTACATAAAATGTTTTAAACATACTTCAGTGAAATTTTGTCAGAAAGTTTTCTACATTATTTAGTATGTTCTGAACTAGAATCTAAGCTCTATGTGGTAGTATGATTACTATTTTATAGGTACTCGAATCTGAAAATAAAATGGTAATTTTTAATAAAAAATATTGTACACATTGGCATATTTCGGAATACTTCAGTAAATTTTGATGATATTGAAAAACCCTAAATTACTGCACAGGTAAGTGTTATAGCATGTGGTACAAAGAAAATCAGAATATATTTAGTTGAATTGAGTGTAAGCTGTTTGGCGTAAGCATAAAATTTTGCTAAAAGAATGACAAAAAACCCAATTTTTTAAAAATGCTATGAAGATATTTCTAGGATTTTATGTTTTTTCAACATTCGGTATTAAAAATTAAACTAAAATTTATGCGTATTTATTGAACATTTTAAAAAAAAGCACATATGTTAAAAGTAATAAATAAATTTTGCATTGTTAAAAGTGTTGTGGTTTATACTATTAGCAATAGATCAATAGCTTCTGAATAAATAAAACACTTTTTCGGGATTTAAAATAATAATTTGAAAATTATCAAAGCAGAGCAATATTAATATAAGGAAATGATGAAGCTTCTATTATGAAAGAACTTATTTATATTCGCAACAAATTCTATTAACTTTTTTTAGTGTACATGCTAATGTTACTTTTTAATAAAGAGTTTTAATTGCAAAAGCATTCGCTCTTTTTCCATTAGTATATTAATATTTAGGAATTACATTTTCATCCACATGCCTTTTCTCTCCCTTATATAATACTTCCTGGAAAATGGATTGACGTAATCAGATAATTGCATTTAATCTAAAACGTGAATTTTAATTAAAATTCTTAAGATTAAGCCAAGAAATTTGACAGTGATAAATGAACCTTTCAAATTAACTTCAGTGGTACAGTTATGGCTTCGATAAAAATTATGTAAAAGATTTATTATAGCAAACATTGAAATGGTAGCTTTAAATTTTATCGTAGAAAGATACAAATTGAAAAATAAAATTACATTGAAAAATATTTTGAAATTTATTTGAATTTAATAATTAGTTCAAAGACGTTACTTTAAAGAAAATTAATGTAGAAACTCGATTATCCGAAGTAATGGGGGCCGACCATCTTTTGCAACATCGAGAATGCTTCTGTTTTAAGATTAAAGAGAAACATATGCAACATTTCGTATTATGGTAACAAGTGCTTAGTAAAAATAAAGCAATGGCAAAATAGAAACAAGAATAAATTACCTGAATTTTAATTTTGAAATTAAGTGCCTTTTACATATATCACAAGAGTTTGAAAAAATGTTTTGTTTACCGTAGTTTCCTTTGCTTTCCCCTTCCTACCGTTGCCTTTGCTTTGAAGCTCTATAATGGATTTTTTTAAATATTATTAATTCGCCAGTATCACGGTTTTTCTGCTGCTCCAGCCATGCCAGACCTTTTGCAAAACATTCAAAAGCCTCAGAATTGCTATTTTGTTCGTTTTCTTCCCTCCAGTCCGCAGCTTTCGGGAGCTGAAGTTAAATTCAAAAGATCTAAGAAAGCGGATCAAATATATATATATATATGTACTCGTAGTTCGGAAAGGACCGCTCGCACACAAGGAATATTGTAGTTAAAAAAAATAAAGCTTTCAAAATGGATTTTGCACACAAGGAATGTGATAGAAAAAAAAGCTTAAAAAATGGATTTCGGTTAATCGAAAGTTTCTGCTAAAAGGGTTTCGGATAAAAGAGGTTCTACTGTACTTATTTTTATATAGAAATTATCTTTGTAAATATCAGATGTTGCATATGTTTGTAAAATCACAAGGCTTAACAGAAAATAGTTTATAAACTGCATTATTTGATAATTTTATTTAAACGTCCTAGTTATTAAAATTAATAAATATTTTCCCACTTTTATATTACCTTCATGCTAAATACTCCATATTTCATACATTATACCCATATTAACCCTTTTAGAGGCAAGTAATTGTGTCTCTGTAATGTTGAATTGAACCCGGAATTTTCTAAAAATTTTGCTTGATTATTATCAATATTTTTCCACCAAAGTTATAAAAGTAATATTCAGTTAAAAGTTTCTTGTGTAAATCTTGATTAAAATTAGGTGGGATACAATAGAGGATCGACCGAAAAAGGTTTTTAAGACCGAAACCAAAACCAAATTACGGTAATCTTTCTATTTTCGGCCGAAAACGGAAATGTCCAAAAATTTTTTTAAGTAATTAATAAATACATAAACATACATAATTATTTATTAGTTGTACGTACTTATTAATTATACGTAATGGTTAATTACTTATACATGTAGCCTAAGTTTGCTGACTGTTCCTCTGACCATAACTTTATATTTTCATATAAAATAAAATGTAATTAATTGATTAACGACATAGAACGATTTTCTAACTATACGAATTTCATCAAATTAAAAAACTGTTTTAGGTATACGTACCTTGATTTATCTTTTATAATGATTTTTGTAAACATTTGTCTGTCATACTAGAACTTTCTCAAAGAGTATTGGAAACACTTCAGCAGTTTCGAACTAAAAAATTTCTATTATTTTTAAGTCTGCAGCTTTTAATGAGCACGTGCAAAGCGTCTGCAAAGCTTAATCTTATATTCATTGCTTACTTTATAATGTGCACTCACTCTTTGAGTCAGTTTTTATTGATAATTATAAACAGATTCAAACCAATGAATAAATAATGTCTCAACTCAGCCGATACAACTCCAAATCAATGAGTAATGTTGGAAATTTCCGAAGGAATAAACGAGTTTTTAAGAATACAAATAGTTTCGGTGGGGTTTCAACCGAATTTTTAGAAAACGAAAAACGAATTTTGGATGAAACTCAGATTTTGGGCCGAAAACTAAAACGAAGACGAATTTTAGGTCGATTTTATATAATATATCACACCGCCCCTCTTAGGGGTTAACCACTTACAATCTGCCGCTGTTAGCGGATGTATGTCACTAGCCACAGTGTTGCCGCTTCTGGCAGATAATTCTTTTTTTTTTCATGAAAATTTTAAATTCACGCCACAAAAATTTAATTGGTAATTTTCTTTTATTTTATTTATGGAAAATCAAACATGTTGAATAGCAACAAGTTGGAAATTACACGTTAACGTGGCAAATGATGTGCGTTCGTACTATAACTAGTTTTATAAATATTTTTTGCACCGCATATTGTACTGAATGTATATTTTAGTGCACTTCATAAGTGCATATACATTTCATTCTGCTCAAAAGGCTGTATCATCATTAAAATGCACTTGAAATAATTTTTTCCCATTGGCCGTCATGTAACGGAAAACTTTTGACTGTCCCTGTAATTAAAATATACATCCGATTTTCATAAAATTTGAAATGACTCGCCAAAATTGTGCAAAAATTATATATTCTAAATTTCGAACAATTTGGTTCGGTAATTCTTGCGCTTTTACATGTGGACGGACTGACAGACAGACGGACTGAACGACGACTATAGGTGTTACGTATTTATATAATTACAAACGTACCTGAAAATAACAGTTAAGACTTTCCGGTGCGAGTTCAGAATGTCTAATTAAAAAATCCGCAATACATCATTGTCCGAAATGACCAAAATATCATGAGGTCAGTGGTGGAAAATTGGCGCAGAGGAGGAGCCTATTGACACCACTAATATTATATGGTATTCTTCATCTTAATAAAAACTGTCATTAGATAAGACTAAAATTTAGTGGTGTCAATAGGCTCCTCCTCTGCGCCAATTTTCCACCACTGTGAGGTACGCCGTGTACGTCATAGAGCGCAAAAGGTTAATGCAGAGATGTTTTTCTATAATCCGCATTCCTCTTCGGAAATCATTCATCTAACAAAGTTAAAATGATGATTAAGACGATTACTTCTTGACTCATTGCTTGAAGGCTAATTAAATTTCTTGACATTATGTTAAGAATTTTTACAAAAATATATGAGTCCGAGAAAGGAACCGTTTGCAGCTTTTAATTTTGTTGTTGCAGGTATGTAATGCATAGTTATAATATTTCAATAAAATAATGCATAAATCAATTTCTATTGCATAAATGTCCACTTTGCTATATTCTTCCATACAATGTGGGTTAAAAATGTTTCACTTATGTTAATGTAAAAATGTTAAAAATATCAGGTAAAAAATGTTTTGAACCAGAATATTTTAAAGAAATGATATTAAACATGCTCCACATAGAAACATGAAATTAAGAAATCAATGTTACATTGAAAATATTTTCCTTTTAGAAACTTGTTTAACCTTGTTTATATTAACTCACATTTATGGAAGTTTAGTCGGAAGTTGGCAAGTATTCTATTGTATCTATAGAGTAGAGATTATTTAAATCACTTAACCCTAGAACTACCGGAAATTTTACTCAAGTTTTATAAAAACATTCTACACCAGAATTTTTACTTAAAACGATTTAATTTGTTTATTTAACTTATTATTGTCTGATTTATACATTTAGTTTGTTTTGAAGAAATTTTCTGGTTTGAATAGATATTTTGAATATACATGTCGGGTCCATTGGACCCTTCTGGTAGACAGAGGGTTAAGATGAAGATGAGACAATGCTAAATGAATCCTGGAAATGAAAGAACAGTTTACAGAAATAGGTGAAAAAAAAAACACGTGGAAAATCATTTGAAATATCCTTTTTTAACACTTTCCAACAAAGTTGAAAAGTGTTTATGACTTCGGTTTGTCTGTCCGTCTGGCCGTCTCACAGTGGGGCAGAATCACGAAAAGCTGGCCAAAATATGAAAATATTATTTAAATTCCACGAAATTTCATACACAGGTGTTTTTTAGGATGCTGATGTCGATTCTAAAATTTAAATTCCAAAAAACAAAAGGGAGGATCCAATACTGTGGACTTAAAATTAAAATGCTTTGAAAGTTATTCAATTTCTATGAATTTTCGTATACAGATGCTTTTGAGGAGGCTAAGTACGATTGAAAAATTAAATAAAAATAATGACGGATTAAAAATAAAAGCAATTAGATTTAAATAAAATATTTCAAGTTTCGAAATTAAAAAGTTTCAAGGCTAAACGTTACAAGGTATGTTCAATGAACTAACATATTTTTACTCGAAATTAAACGATGGATTCTTATTTATGAAATACAATTAAGTACATTAAAGAAAAGTAAAATACTACAAGGTTTAATTTTTATATTATTAAAATAAAACGAAAGGATATTGTAAAACTCATCTTCTGAATCATCTGTACTATATTAAGTAGACTCTTTAGAAGGGGAGGTGTCGAAATACTTTACTGACGTTTCTGTGCCTCTAGGGGCAAGGATATTAATTTCTTTAATGGTAATTTACGTAAGCTTGAAATGCAGGAATTTGAAAACATTAAAAGCCGAAAAAAATCTTCCATTGTTTTCGTCCTGCTGCATTTTTTGGAAAAATCTTCTCGATACATTTTGGTCAATTTGTTACACGATTCTTGAGCGTCTACCGACATTTGTCCAACAGGCAATAATGAGGAAGTTATTATTTCTGTGCTATGAATAAGTAGTTTCTGCACTGAAGTTGGCATATAGAATTGGGAATACAATTCGACGAATTTACAAAATGTTTGTGAGCATGATCCACGAAATTGATCAAATGAATGTTAAGAAATGACTTGTAATATGACGTAGAATCGTTTGATCAAATTTTCGTTTCCCTCGTTATGGAAGCAGAAACAGTTGCGTTTTCAAAGAATCGACAAGCTGTATAGTAATCATCTGTGCTTACAAATCCGAACTTTGGTTTATCGACGAGCAGTCCTAATTGTAAACAAAATCCTCTTTATAAATTTTGTTTTGCAATTTTAATTTTTATCTTCTCGTCAGGAGTGCAGGCTTGCCATTCCTTTATATCCCGTTTGTACACCAAATGCAAGCTACATTCAAAACTTCTTATATACAGGCATGTAACGTGGACATCCCGAGTTGTAAATTATTTTCATTCACGTTTAGTTTGAAAATGTCATCAATGTTATTAAACTTTTGAAGTTGCCTGACATAGGTACCAACGTTAACTTGACAAATTATTAGTAATGGCATTAAATATTTTACAATCAATCATCATTAAAGCTAGTTTGTAATTAACGCCTACTTATTTTCTATGAATGATTGTTTTAAAAGGAATAAGTTTACTCTCTTGATCCATAATACAATCCATTTCCCTGACAGTAGCCTCCATATTTTCGTGCAAAAAATAGATTCTGATCAGCCTAAAAAATCGAGGAGATGAAGATCTGGAATTTTCCCAGATAACGATTTCTGAATTATTCGCAACACTTACGAGTCCTAGTGGCACTGGAGAAGTGAAACAAACTATTTGAACCTAATTCTACCATCATTAACGCTAATTTTTTGTTTAAAAGTACTTAATCAGATATACTACCATATACCCCACTTGCAAATACAATTCAGATTGCTAATGTTCTTGGAAGTCAGATTCTAAATAATTTCCGTTTGCATTAATAAAATACGTGTTGTAGTATGATCTAGCAAAGATTGCAATTGACAAGATAATTCTTCTAATTACGATAGAATACACAAAATTATTAGCTATAAAGATAAGAAAATGTATTTCTATCGTATCGATGATAGAGAATTCTTTAATTTTTTTTTTTTTTTACTAATCTTTCTCATCAAATTCATTTATGCTTATGATTATAATACTTATTTTTAATATAATACATAATAATGTATCACAAATCTGAATAATCTAAAAATTTCAAAAATGTTTGCCAGCTAAAATACTGAGAAAAGTAATAAATGTCATAGCTTTTGAAGCGACTCAGACAGTGACATTTTTACTTGCAGTTGGAAAAACCTGCACGAAATGCAGAATGGCAGTTTATGGCAGTTGGTTTTTTCATTATTCTTTAGATAATAGCGAAGGCTATTATTTCCATTATATATCGTTTCGGAACACTGTGGAACTTATAAACTTTTTGATGTTTGAAAGCACAAAAGTAATATATATTTTTTAATTTTTTATCAAAAATAATCATGAAATTAATAATTTTTATATACATAATATAATTTATGCAACACGCGCAAAAAAAGTACATACTATCATCGTGTGAATCCATTTTAAAGCATTAAAATCGGATGATATGGAAAAATGTAGCATGTGTTTAGAGGAACCATTGTTTTGCCCTTTTTGTTCGCCTCAGATGATAATCCTCCAAGCGTCAGTTTTGAAATGATACAGGTTGCCAAGGTAAAACAAAAACCTTTTTATAAATATAGATTCAGACCCTCCAAACATTATTCTAACCATCTGTATAGTCAAAAATTCTCAAATAGCAACTTTATTTTTCGACTTTTGGCCAGCTTTTTGGGATTTTGCCCCACTGTGCGTCTGGTCGTCTGGTCGTCTGTATGCGCTCTAACTCCCGTAAATATACTCGGATCGTTCTGAAATTTTTGGATGTTAGTGACCTCTACCATAGCACGAACCCTATTGCAAATGAAGTTTGTAGCATGTTTATTTCATTTACAGGGACAGTCAAAAGTTTTCCGTTACATTACGGCCTATGGGAAAAAATCGTTTAAAATGATTTTTAATGATGTTACATGCTTTCAAACACAATAAATTGATATGCATTTATCAAGTTGACTAAAGTATGCATTTCTGTACAATATGCGGCCCAAAAGATAGTTATTATCCATTTACAGGGCCGCACAAAAGAATTCCTTTACATAATGATATAGAAGTGGAGGGAATTTTTTGCGGCGTATTTTATTTATGTTAAACTATTACATGTATAATGAAATAGATATACGTCGCAAAGGTTTACTATAACTTATTTTATGGATAATACGAAATGCAGAGCATTTATAGGGACACACAAAAGATTTCAGATACTATATTGTACCCGAAGTACTGTAAAGTAGCGATGATTGCTGGAAATGCATTTTTAATTATGCTATGTGCTTTTTTGTTTCACTATATTTATGCATTGTATATGGTGTGTATAAATGCTGTATAATTCATAGACAGGTCTACTCAAAAGAATTCGTAATGGTTACTGGGTATGATTGCAAATTGCTTAAAGGTGATTTTTAAATGAGTTAGGCATTTTTACGCTGAACCGCATTTGGTTTACTAAGAAATGTTTGTAAAACATATATAAAATGACATACAGGGTCACGCAAAGAATTGGATACATGGCCGTCTATAAATGATAATTTCTGGAAATGTGATTCCGGTAGTTTTAAGAGTGTTTTACTTTGAATTAAACTTTAGCTAAATAGTGGCGTGTATTAAAGGTATTAGGTTAACTGCAGAGTTTTACAAAAGTATACAAGTATGTTTAAATCTATTAGTATAAATTGCTGAAAAAGAAATTTCAACCTGTTATGTGTTTTCTTGCTAAAGTAAATTTCTCCATTATATAGTATATATATCAACCTACAGATCAAATACAGGGCTGTTCAAAAGAAATGTAATACATATTTGCTATGGACGGTAACTGCTGAAATCTGTTTTTCAAATGTTTTATGTGTTTTCTAAAATGTTTACTTAGTTCACTTATATACCTTATTTCACTAAATAACGAAGTTTTGTTAAAGCATTCAGGAAGTGTTGGAAAGTGTTTCATAATCTATGCTTAACGCATGATTTTTCTTACTTGTTTAGTTTTGTTGTTGTAAGTATGCAATACATAGTTATAATATTTGAATAAAATGATCCTTTAAAATAATTTCTTTTATACCTATAGCACGAAGGCTAATTGACACGTTGACTCGGTAAAGGGAGTAAGTCACTATTACCAATGGGCTACTATTTTTAAACTCAGATTTCTTGATTGGCACCGCTTTTTTGAAATGTCAAAATTCCCTTTGTTATCGCCTTAATTAATATGTCATTAAATAAGACAAATTTTACTATTTTTAAAAAGTGGTACCAATCACAAAATCTGAATATAAAAAAAGTAGTCTACTGGCAACAATGACTTACTCCCTTTCACATGTCAACACCTCAATCAAATTTCTCAACCCTTTAGTGCGCAGCTTTGCATATATGCAAACAATTTTTTAGAATTTAATAGATTTTTTTATTCGTATATATCTAATTCATATCAGAAAATTAAAATAGCAATATTTGCTTTAATTGATAACAGAAATTCTGAATTTAAATAAGGCGAAATTAACCATTGAAACTTTCTGGTGTAAAGTCGGATTCTTTGAACTACGTAATTTCTAGAACGTATTCTATCATGGGAATTAAAGGGTTAAAGGTTAAGTTTTATAAAATAAATAATTATATAAAATAAGGTATTTGGAGACATACTTATTAAAATATTTACTAATTTGCAATATTTTTGCGTAAAACAGCCACACGACAGTAGTTTTTACTTATATTGCAGATGTGCAACAGAAGAAAAGATTGACGTATTATATGAAAAATGTATCTCTGATTTTTTTTCATTATTTTTCTTGTGTAAGAAACCTTTCAGAGAATCATATGTAATTTTTTCCAAACAAAATAAAAAATCACGCATTTAAGGGTTAAGATTAGGTTGAGGCTTCTGGAAATGATAAGTAAATCCGGGAAAATAAAAGAACAGTTTACAAAAATTCGAATTAAAAATATTTAAAATATTTTTTTTTCAATTTTGTTGTTTCAAAGGTGTAATACGTAGTTATAATATTTTAATAAAATAGAAGCGCATTTTTTTTTTACATCTACAAAGTGAAGACTAATTGAATTTATTAAGATTAGCCTGAGACATCTGGAAATAATAAATGAGCCCTGGGGAACAAAAGAAGAACAGTTTACAAAAACAAGAAGTGAAAGGGGAAAAGAGAATTTTTTTTTTAATTCTTGGAAGTATGTAATACATAGTAAGAACATTTCACTAAAATATTATAATTAGATTAATACGTTTTCTTTCCAATTGTTAATTTATGAATATAATTGTATAATCTTCATTTTTATTTTAAAGCAATCATTTAAAAAGATGCATTAAGAAGAAAACATTTTTGTCGATAGCATGAAGACTAATTAAACTTATTGAAATTGTGTTAAGAAATTGGACATTGATATTTAATTAATACATTATAAAGAACAAAACGGAAGAACAGGCTATATCATTACAAATGAAACAGAAGGCAGGATCATTTGAAAAAGTCTTTTTAAAGTATGTAATAAATAGTTGCAATATTTTCCTGAAATATATTTATTAAAGCCTAGTGTGTTTTCTATTCGTTTTTTAAATTAGGGATGTAACTGTACATTTTTCCTATTCGTTTCAAAAGCAATCATCTAAGAAAATGTATTAAGAAGACTACATTTGTATTTAGAGCACTGGTGACTAATTAAATTTCTTGAAATTAAGTTAAGAAATTTGGTAATGAATAATGTATTCTGAAAAACAAAACAGAAGAATAGGTCAATACAATACAATGAAACAGAACGAAAGATCATTTGAGAACATCTTTTTAAGTTTTATTGTTGCAAGTATGTAATACATAGTTACAATATTTCGCTAAAATATTATAATTGAGCCGTTGACATGGGAAAGGAAGTAAGTGATTGTTGCCAGTAGACTACTTTTTTTATAATCAGATTTCTTGGTCGGCACCACTTTTTTAAAATAGTAAAATTCGTCTTATTTAATGATATATTAACTAAGGCGATAACAAGGGGAATTTTGGCATTTCAGAAAAGTGGTGCCAATCATGAAATCTGAATTTAAAAAAGTAGCCCACTTGCAAGAGTGACTTACCTCCTTTCCCGTGTCAATGCCTCAATTATTAACCCCTTAACGCTCGAATTAAATTACGGTTGAATAATTCAAATTGCTTATTGGCACCACTTTTATGAAAAAGAAATATTCACCTTATTTAATGACAGGTAAAACGATACTAAAATATAGCCAATTTCACTATTTTATAAAACTGGTGGGAATCCAACAATTTGAGTAAAAGACACAGCCCGAGAATATCTCGGGAGCGAGAATTAAGGGGTTAAAGCCTAAAAGATTTATTTTAGTTTATTAAACTAGGCATGTAATTTTATAATCCTCATTTTCGTTTTAAAACAGTCTTCTAAGAGAATGTATTAAGAAGGACACTTTTGTATCTAAAATATAAAGACTAATTAATTTTTTTTAATTATATTAAGAATTTTGACAATGATTAATACATTCTGAAAAACAAAACTGAAGAATATTAGACGGGAGCCGGCAGCACAGAAAACCACTTCATCGAGTTGAAGGCTGAAATTCCAGAATAAGCTAAAACTCGATTCGCATATTAAAACTCAATCAATCTGCCAAGTCATATCTTGGTGAAAAACACCTAAAAACCCGATTTTAGCGGTCGACTCGTAGGTTTACCATTGCGTTTTCCTGCACCCAAATGTATGAAAACATGCGGACTGGGAGCAGGAAAACACAATGGTAAACCTACGAGTCAACCGGTAAGACCAGGTTTTAGGAGTTTTCTATCAAGATATGACTAAAAGACCGATTGCGTTTTAATATGGGAATCGAGATTTAGCTAATTCTGGAATTTCAGCCTCCAACTCGATGAGGTGGTTGTTTCATGGTCGTACGCCTCCCTGAATTTTGCAAACCAGAAAATTTTTCGGCACCAGTATTATCTTATGGAAAATCTCTTCTTAAAAGAAGGCGAAATTCTGTGCATTCAACCTAGATTTCCTTTTATATAAAAAGATACTGGTAGTCGTCCAAGAGAAATAACGGTATCCATACGACCATGTGTCTATGCTGCCGGCTCCCGGTCTATA
The DNA here is from genome assembly GCA_963932465.1 of Maratus speciosus. Classification (NCBI taxonomy): domain Eukaryota; kingdom Metazoa; phylum Arthropoda; class Arachnida; order Araneae; family Salticidae; genus Maratus; species Maratus speciosus. The sequence goes on along the minus strand of OZ010797.1, from coordinate 185,879,387 downwards.
GATTAATAAATAAATAAATAAATAAAATAGAATGTAACAATCATTTGAAAAATTCTTTTCAAATTTGATTGTATCAAGTATGTAATGCATAGTAAAAATGTTTCACTAAAATATTACAATTAAATATGATTTGTTTTGTTTGTTAAATTAGGAATGTATTAGTATAATCTTTATTTTTATTTTAAAAACACTCACGTAACAAAATGTTTTAAAAATAATACATTTATATCTGGAACATTGACGACTAATTAAATTTCTTGAAATTATGTTAATAATGTTGACAATTATTAATTCATTCTGAAGAATAGATTAAAACATTACAATTGAAACAGAAGGTAAGATCATTTGTAAAAGTCTCTTTAAATTTTATTGTTGAAAGTATGTAATAAATAGTTGCAATATTTCGCTAAAATATTATAATTATTAAAGCCTGGAGTGTTTCTTTTAGTTTATTAAATTAGGGATGTAATTTTCTATTGTTCATTTTCGTTTTAAAAACAATCATCTAAGAAAATGTATTAAGAACGTTACTTTTTTTTATCTACAATGTGAAGACTATTAAATTTAAGGAAATTAAGTCAATAATTTTGACAATAATTAATGCATTCTGAAGAACAAAAGTGAAGAATAGATTAAAACACTACAAATTAAACACAAGGTAAGATCATTTGAAAAATGCTTTTTTTTAAAATTTATTCTAGCAAGTATGTAATAAATAGTTACAATATTTCGCTAAAATATTCTAATTATTAAAGACAAATATGTTTTATTTTAGTTTATTAAATTATAATTGCAAGTAGTGTTGACTGGTGTCCCGCGAAAATCAGGCTCCAATCACTCTGGATTTCACTAATTTTTTACAGTTTATTTTGCCATCTTTAATTGCAGATAATTTTTCCCTTAGATAAGCCGAAGAAAATTACTTTAAAATACTGGTGTCCATAGAATTTGGAGCCGATTTACGCAGAACATCTGAAAACGCTAAAGGTACGTTATAATCTTCATTTTTGTTTTAAAACCAATTACCTAACAAAATGTCTTTAGAAGAATACATTTGTATCTACAGCGTAAAGATTAATTAAAGCTCCTGAAATTATGTTATAATTTTGACAATGATTAATGCATTCTGAAAAAGAAAACAGGAGAATTGGTTAAAAAGTATAAATGAAACAGAAGTTAATATAATTTAAAAAAGTCTTTTAAAATTTGATTGTTGCAAGTATGTAATACATAGTAACAATAATTCACTAAAATATAATAATTAGAGTAATGTGTTTTCTTTTAGTTTATTAAATTAGGAATGTAATTTTATAGTCCTAATTTTTGTTTCAAAAGCAATCTCCTATGAAAATGAATTATGAAGAAAACGTTTGTATCTACTTGAAGACTAATTTAAATTTGTGAGATTAAATTAATGTCTCTGACATTGATTTATGCATTCTGGAAAACTGAACTGAAGAACAGGTTAACACAATACGAATGAAACAGAAGGAATCATAATCTGAAACAATAATTTTACACTTTTATTAGTATGCAACGCATTCTTGTGATATTTGAATAAAATATTATAATGGGGAAATTTAATTTGTTACACTTGAGTTTATTCAATTAGGGATTTAAATGTTTGACCCTCATTTTTGTTCTGAAAGTGATAATCTAACAAAATGCAATGATTGATTACGATGAATATTCTTGTATCAATAGCGTGAAGACTAATTAACTTTCTTATTGGGATAAGAATTTTGACAATCATTAATACATTCTGGATCATAAAACTTAAGAACAGCTTAAAACTATACCAATGAAACAGAAGGAAACATCATTTGAAAAAATACTCTGAAACTTGTGTAGTTTAAAATATGTAATACATTCTTATAATATTTGAATAAAATAGTATAAAGTAGAAATTTAATTTATTTTACTTGAGTTTATTAAATTCAGGATTTAAATGTTTCATCCTCACTTTTGCTCTGAATATTCTTGTATCTACAGCATGAACACTAATTGAACTTCTTATTGAGTTAAGAATTTTGACAATGATTAATGCATTTTGGAAAAGAAAACTGAATAACATGTTAAATCAATATCATAAAACAGGAGAAAAAATTATTTCAAACAACACTCTTAAATTTGTAATGTTTAAATATTTAATACATTTTTATAATATTTCTTATATTATAATGTAGAATTTCTATTCGTATCCTGTAGTTTATTAACGCGGAGATGCAATTCTACAATTAGCATTCTTGTTCCGAATTTATTCATCTAACAAACTATGCATAAAGGTGAATACGTTTGTAACTACAGCATGAAGACTAATTAAATTTCTTGAGATTAAATTAAGAATTTTGACATTAGTTTATATATTCTGGAAAACGAAACTTAAAAACAAGTTAAATTAATAGAAATAAAACAGAAAAAACATATTTTTTTAAATTTTTATAGTTTCATGTATATAATACACTCTTCTGATATTTGAAAAAATATATATAACAAGCAAACCCCGCGGCTTTGCTCACGTAATAGTTGAAATATGCCAAGTGATATTTGCATGACTATTTTTTATTAGAAGAACACTTTTTGAAATAATTCATAAATTACGAATTAAGCCACAGTTTAACTAAACTTCATTATGAAAGTGCAATAGACAGAAATGAGATTTTAATTAATAAGAAGAACTAAAACTAATTCCAATTAAATGATAATTTAGAAAGAATTTTGAGACTTTTATGCTCATTTCATACACTCATTTCAGTATTAATTTGAAGTTTTGAATTTTTTAGAAACCATCTTAACACATTTACATCTTGAAATTAACCATCATGTCAAATTCCAAGCTTCTTGTCTAACAGTCTAACACCTCTCTGGTGTTAGTGGCACCAACATAAAATGCCGAAACAGAGTTGAAACAGAATATCTCGAAAAATGTTGAAACAGAGACTGTTACCATTAATTTGCCAACATTAACATTGAAATCGGTTGTTATTTCCTAATATTCTATAGAAAACAGAATTTAGATGTTTTTAAAGGCTTTTTTGTTGTTCCTGCCACCAGCATAAAATATAGCCCATATAGGATCAGGGACTACCACTCTTGAATCGCAACCAATAACTTCTGTAATATGTTTATTATTTCCTGAGATTCCATAGAAATCGTAATTTAGGACTCTTTTAGAATGCTTTTCGCTCCTTCCCTTCGCTTCACACCTTTTTAATTTCGAATTTATTTTCGAATGTTCTTAGAGCACATTTATATTTTATAAGTAACTAACGTGCTATATTTAAAGTTTCTAGCCTCTTCAGTACCGCAGAAATCGCAATTTAAAAAGATTTTGCTCCTGCAACCCTCGACATAAAATATAGCTTATGTTTGAGCAGGTTCATCACCATCAATTTGCAATCATTCTGTTTGAAATCGGTTTCATATGTTCTTAGAGATCATTTGTATCTTATAAATAACTGCCCTGCCTAATTTCAGGATTCTAAGCTCTTCAGTAACACAAAAATCGCAATTTAGAACTTTTTTGCTTCTGAAACCTCTAGGTGGTAGTGACACTGACATCAAATAGAGCCTATGTTGCAGCAAGAGCTGTCATCATCAATTTCCAACCATTACTTTTGAAATATGTTGGGTACTTTCTGAAATTGCGTAGAAATCGCCATTTAGAACGTTTTTTAGAACTCTTTTCGCGCATTTTCACCCCTTTTAAATTTCAAATTTTTTAAGAAATGTTCTTAGAGATTATTTATATCTTATAAGTAACTACCATTCCAAATTCCACGTATCTGGGACCTTCAGAAACACAAAAATTGCAAAATTTCGAACGTTTTTTTGCTCCTGCACCCCCTTTAGGGGTAGTGGCACCGATATAAAATGTAGGCTATATTGGAGCAAGGGTTGTCACCATCATTTTGACACCATTATTTTTTAAATCGGTTTGGTACTTCTTAAGATTGCGTAAAAATCGCCATTTAGAACGTTTTTTAGAACGCTTTTTGCGCATTTTCACCCCTTTTAAATTTCGAAATTTTTAAGAAATGTTCTTAGAGATAATTTATATCTAATAAGTAACTACCATGCCAAATTGCATGTATCTGGAACCTTCAGTAACACAAAAATCGCAATTTCGAACGTTTTTTGCTGCTGCACCCCCTTTAGGGTTAATGGCACCGACATAAAATGTAGCCTATGTTGGAGCAAGGGTTGTCACCATCATTTTGACACCAATATTTTTGAAATCGGTTTGGTACTTCCTGAAATTGCGTAAAAATCGCCATTTAGAACGTTTTTTAGAACGCTTTTTGCGCATTTTCACCCCTTTTTAATTTCGATATTTTTAAGAGATGTCCTTAGAGATAATTAGTATCTTATAAGTAACTATCATTCCAAATTTCATGTTTCTAGGCCGTTCAGTAACACAAAAATCGCATTTTTAGAACGTTTTTTGCTTCTGCACCCCCTTTTGGCCAGTGGCACGGACATAAGATATAGCCTATGTTCTAAGTTGGACTAACACCATCATTTTGATACCATTACTTTTGGAATCGGTTCGGTAGTTCCAGAGCTTACCTACGACAAATAAACAATTTTTTCCTCTTTATAATATGAGTATAGATAGATGTAGAAATTTAATTTGCTATCCTTTTGTCATTAGTTTATCAAATTATTGAATCCTTTATTCTTTAAATTAGGGGTTTAATTGTTTAATCTCCATTTATGTTCTGAAAGTCATCACCAAACAAAATAAGAGGATGTATTAAGATGACTAATTTTGTATCTACAGCATGAAGATTAATTAAATTTCTAAACATTTAGTTAAGAAATTTTTTAAAAATAATTAATGCATTCTAGAAAATAAAACTGAAGAACACGTTAAAACAATACCAATGAAACGGAAGGTAACGCCATTTTAAACAATACTTTTAAATTTTTGTAGTTTCATGTATGCAAAATAGTATTCTAATATTTGAATAAAATATCATAATATAGAAATTTTATTTATCATCCCTTTGTCTATTAAATTAGAGATTTAATTGTTTAATCCGTATTTTTAATCTCAAAGTAATCATCTAACAAAATAAGACGATGTATTAAGATGCACATTTTTGTATCTACAACATGAAGACTAATTAAATTTCTTGAAATCATGTTAAGAATCTTGGCAATGATTAATGCATTCTGAAGAACAAAAGTGAAGAATAGATTAAAATACTACAAATGAAAGAGAAGGTAATATCATTTAAAAATGTATTTTTAAAGTTTATTGTTGCAAGTATGTAATACATAGTTTTCATACTTCATTATATAATTATTAAAGCCTAATATGTTTTCTTTTAGCTTGTTAAATTAGGAATGTAAATGTACGATCTTTATTTTTTGTTTTAAAAGCAATCCTCTAAGAAAGTGTAATAAGAAACATACATTTGTGTCTACAGCATGCAGACTAATTAAATTTCTGGAAATTATGTTAGTAATTTTGACAATGATTAACGCATTTGTAAATGTAACACTGAAGAATAGGTTAAAACAATAGAAATTGAACAAAAGTTAAGATAATTTGAAAAAGTTTTTTTTTAATTATTTTATAGTTGAATGTATGTTATGTATAGTTAGAAAATTTCACTAAAATATTATAATTTTTAAAGCCTAATGTGTTTTTGTTTAGTTTGATAAAATAGGTATGCAATTGTATAATCCGAATTTTTGTTTTAAAGCAATCACCCAACAAAATCTATTAAGAAGAAAACACTGGTGTCAACAGCATGAAGACCAATTAATTTTTTTGAGCTTAAATTACTATCTTTGGCACTGATTATATATATATTTTGGAAAATAAAACTGAAGAGCAGGTTAACATAATCACTACGAGAAACGAGAATTCTCGTTTTCATTAAAAAAAACATCATTGACTAAAGGCGTGGCTTCTGCCTTACAGAAAATGTACTGAAATAATCTTGTCCATACTTTTTTAGATTATAAGTTAATAATAAATAGTTATGTTATAAGATAAAATAAAAAGTTATAAGATATTAAATTCGTAGATCGAAAGATATTTACTTATGCATAAGGTTGAAAAATTTATCTAGAATACCAATTAACAAAATACTTTCAGATTAGGGAGGAGCTTCTACTGTTTTAAAATTCAGATTTGATAAAAATTGCCCGTCGGGAATGTGTTAACAAAATACGAATGAAACAGAAGGAATCATAATTTAAAACAATAATTTTGCATTTTTATTCGTATGCAACGCACTCTTGTGATATTTGAATAAAATATTATAATGTGGAAATTTAACTCATTACACTTGAGTTTATTAAATTAGGGATTTAAATGTCTGATCCTCAATTTCGTTCTAAAAGGGATCATCTTACAAAATGGGATGATGGATTAAGATGAATATTCTTCTATCTACAGAGTGAAGACTAATTATATTTTTTATTGAGTTAAGAATTTTGACAATGATTAATGCATTCTGGAAAATGAAACTGAAGAACAGAATAAAAAATATCATAAAACAGGAGAAAAGATCATTTGAAACAATACTCTTAAATTTATATTGTTTCAAATATGTAACACATTCTTATAATCTTTGCATAATATATTATAATGTAGAAGTTTAATTTGTTTTCATTCATTAGTTTATTAATACGCAGATGTAATTTTACAATTAGCAAAAAAATTAGACTATGTTTTAAACGTGAATACGTTTGTATCTAAAGCATGAAGAATAATTAAATATCTTGAGATTAACTTTCTTATTGGGTACCGAATTTTGACAATAATTAATTCATTCTGGAAAATAAAACTGAAGAACAGGTTTAAACAATACCAATGAAACAGAAGGAAACATCATTTGAAACAATACTTTTAAGTTTACATAGTTTCATGTTTGCAACCTATTCTTCTGATATTTCAATAAAATATAATAAAGTAGAAATTTAATTTTGTTATCCTTTAGTTTATTAAATCAGGGATTGAATTGTTTAATCCTTATTTTTGTTCTGAAAGTAATTATCTAAAAATATAAGATGATGTATTAAGATGAATACTTTTGTATCTACAGCGTGAAGACTAATTAAATTTCTTGAGATTTAATTAAGAATATTTACAAAAATTAACGCATTCTGAAAAACAATACGAATGAAATAGGATATAAGATTAACTTGAAAAAATACCTTTAATATTTTAGCTTCAAGCATGTAACCCATTCTTATAATATTTGAATACAGTATTATAATGTAGACGTTTAAATTGCCTACCTTTAGTATATTAATGAGGAGATGTAATTATCGTAATTTCGCGCGCATCCGCCGCACCTCAGATAGCTCGATTTCCTACCAGAATTTATTTTAAATAAATTGTGACTTGGTCCTGCTTAGCACTTATTTGACCTTTTTTAAATAAAATTTTCGGTTTGAAAAAGAATTAATTAAGCGTGGAAAAAATACGTGGAAAATTACGATAGTTTACATACAATTTCTTATAATCCCGGTAATTTAGAAAAAAAAACATTCGAAGATATTCAAAATATATATGTATAGTCCTACGAATTTTTTTTTTTTGTGCTAGTTTAATTTTTAAAACTAACAAAAAGGATCATGACATTTGAAAAATGACTATATTATACAATAACTGAGTTATAATAAATGATCATAATTACTTAGCTGATCTGTGACGTTGTCAAACAAACTACCTCATTACTTGTGAGATGATCTCGTTTGAATTATCTTAAGCAGCAATGTTGTTTTCAGTACAAACATAGAACAGTTATTTTTTTATATAAATACTTCTACATCATTTCTACAGTGCGAGTTTTACTTTTAAATCTATGAAAAAAACGACCATGAAATTTAAAATACAGGGCTCTCATAAAATTTTCGGTTTGAAAAAGACTTAACTAAGCCGCGGCAGATAAGCTGGAAATTACGGTACACAATTACCATTCTGGTTCTGAAGTTATTCATCTAACAAAATTAGATGGTATATTAAGAGGAATATTTTTTGTATTTGGAGCATGAAGACTAATTAAATTTCTTAAGATTAAGTAAAGAATTTTGGCAATCATTAATACATTCTGAAAAATAAAACTAAAGAATTGGTTAAAACAATATGAATGACACCGAGAAAAATCATTTGAAACAATACTCTTAAATTTGCACAGCTTCAAGTATGTAATGCAACACATTCTTATAATACTTAAACATAATATTATAGTGTAGACGTTCGTCTTCCTTTAGTTCATTAATGCGAAGATGTAGTTAAAAAATACGCATTTTGGTTATGAAGATATCCATCTAATAAAATGAGATGGTGTGTTAAGATGATTATTTTATTGGTATGTACAGCGTGAAGACTAAGTTAAAAATTTTGACAATAATTAATGCATTCTGGAGAATAAAACTAAAGAACAGGTTAAAACAATATGAATTAAACTGAGAAAAATCATTTCAAACAATACCCTTAAATTTGTATAGTTTAAAGTATGTAGCACCTTCTTATAATATTTGAATACAATATTAGAATGTAAAAGTTTAATTTCTTTTCTTTTAGTGTATTAATGCGGAAATGTAATTCTAAAAATGCACTCTTGTTCATAAATTATTCACAAAACAATATGAGATGTTGTTATTGTGATGAATATTTTCTATCTATAGCATAAAGGCTGATTGAAGTTCTTAAGAATTACCTAATAATTTTGACAATCATTAATACATTCTGAAAAACAAAGCTGAAGTATAGATTAAACCAATACGAATGAAACAGAAAAAAGATAAAATAAACAGTATTTTTTAACTGTTATAGTTTCAAGTATGTAACATATTGTTTTTGAATAAAATATTATAATGTAACAGCTTAATTTGTCTTCCTTTATTTTATTAATACAGAGATGTAATTCCATAATCCAAATTCGTGAACTAAAGATATTCATCGAATGAAGTGTACAATGTATTACGACGATTAGTTTTCTATCCGCAGGCTTGAAGAGGAATTAAATTTCCCGAGATAAAGTTTTTAAAAATGTAAATGAATCCCAGTAAACAAAACAATACAGTTAAAAAACTAGTCGGATGTCGCATTCCCAACACTTTCTTCTATCTCATACATGTTAAAACTTCCTGAAAAATGTAGTAGGGAAACTAGGGAGGGTTGACCATACGGGAGGCTTGGCCCACCCATTCGTTTTCATATTTAAAGGAATTTCAGAGTTTTACCAATAGGTGTCAACCAAAGCTACAGGAATGCTCACAGCTCTGTTTCATACAGTTAATTAAAATAGGTGTGAAAAAATCAATTGTGAGGCGTTTTCAACCTAAAAATTGTGTTTTTTAGAAATATTTTGTAAGCTTTTTTCAGAAAAAATATATAATAGAAATTTAAGTAAGTAGGTTTTAAGTAATGCAGAAATATCGACCTTTCATTGCAGGTATAAAGATTGTACAGTAAATTAGGCTTAACATAAAAATGGGCTATTCTTTAGAAAATGGCTATGTGGGGAGGCTTGACCCAGACAATGTGAGGGAGGGTTGACCAGATGTTCAAGGCTCACTTAACACATTCACGACGGAAACAGTGAATTCTCGTTTTCATTCAAAAAACATCATTGGCTAAGGGCGTGGCTTCTACCTTACAGAAAATGAATTTATATCATGTTGACCAAATTTTTTTTAGATTGTAAGACATTTTATATTAAATTCGTTCATTGAAAGATATTTACCGATGCATAAACCCGGGAAACCTATCTAGAACACCGATTTACAAAGGGTTTTCAGAACAGGGAAGAGCTTCTACTGTTTTAAAATTCAGATTTCATAAAAATTGCCCGTCGGCAATGTGTTAATTGAGGGGTTTTGGAAATCTTTTTATTATACATTGTGCATAATGAAAGATTAATGGTTATATAAAAAAATATATACATAAATTTATTCTGCAAACCTACAGTAAATGGGGTGATGGAAAAGAAAATGTTTAAAATTGATTAAAGAAAGATATGAAAAATTGCTATAATACCCACTACTGGAAAAAAAATTAAAGAAATATAAATGGTAAAGTTGATAGGAACTTTTCCCATTTAAATATTACTTACAATAGATATGTAGAAACAGTGGAAAAGAGTATAAAGGACAAGAAAGTAGGAAAACAAAAGATTTAACCGTTTCAGCGGCAGTGGTATGTTTATGAAACCCCTTAATTTTAATGCCCAAAAACCACAATGGTACCAGACTTTTGCTAAAACCTTTTCCATTTAATATGTATGTGAAATGCAGACTTTTTCATATTTCTTCCAAATGCATTTGTACGCATATTCCGGTGCCAGTCATTTATTTCAACATTTTAGTACTGAAAGTACTTTGCCCCTGAAAGGGTTAAAAGATGTTAATGATAAGTATTCATGCGGATGCAAAAGAACATAGCATTGATCGAAAAACTTTAGAAAGGTATGCAGACAAATTTCAACATGATGAATAGAGTGAGATGAAGCCAAACTATGTGACAACTAAAGTTTTCAGGCGGAATGTCAGAAAACGTAGGACAAGGAGACGAAAAAAAGCGGGACATTGGCTAATAATAATAATGCATGAAACCCTATGAAAACGGAAACTGTCTTTAGCGGAACACTGATTTAAATGTTAAAATTTCATTTTCCTAACTCTACAATTATACCTGCTCAGACAAAATCCTGTCTAAAACAAAATTTTCTCCTTGACTTGAGATTAAGCATGATATTTTCAAAAATATTTTTTTTAATAATTAAAGTAAGTAGCATAAAGTTATTTTGCTTTTTTTAAACCGATTTTATATCTTTTCACAAATATTTCAATATAAAACAAAGTGGGTCAAGCCTCTCATATAGTGGGTCAACCCTCCCATATGTGGAGAACCTTGACCCATTATTTTCTCATTATTAAAATCAATCATTTTTCAAATTGCGTATATATTACACTTATGTAGCAATTTTATTTTCATAACTGATTGTATAACGAATAAAATGATATATAAAACTTTATTCTACGTTCAATATTTAAAAAATTAAAAATAACTTTGTAAAAAGTGGGTCAACCCTCCCTAGTCTCCCCTATATCAGCACCACCGGTCAGGCGATTTACACCAGCATATAATCAGCAACAACTAATGTCAAGTTCTAATTGAAACTGAAGTTTGGTGAAAATTAGCACATTAGTTTTTGTGATTGTACTATTGCGAAAATCATAAAACAAATCTACATAACAGCGCCACCTGTTGGTCGATTTACTCCAAAAACTAATCAGGACCAATTTACATCAGGAAATAATTGAATCTGAAGTTTGATGAAGTGATAATTTCAGTCTAGCAGCGCCACCTAATGGGAGATTTACGCCAAAAACTAAACAGCTCTAATTTATATCAGGGACTAACTGAATCTGAAGTTTGTTGAAATTTCATACATTTGTTTTTGAGATAGAGCTATTGCGGAAGTCGTGAAAAATGCAGCATAGAAGCGCCACCTAATAGGCGATTTACACCAAAAGGTAATCGTCACCTGATTATATCAGAGTCTAACTGAATCTGAAGTTTTGTTAAATTCCATTCTTTAGTTTTTGAGGTAGAGCGCCCACAAAATTTGTGTCACATGCATACAGACAGACAGACGGACGGGCAATCAGACAGACAGACAAACTTACATACTCACAGACAGACATTTTGTAAAAACATGTTTGCGGGATTCTCTGACCCCTGAAACGTGTAAATCTGTGGAAAACCGGAAATCGAACATTTTCACTAATCGAATACTTTCTTCTTGTAAAGATAGAAGGAAGTAATAATACGAATGGAACACGTGAAAAGGGCATTTGGAGCAATCGTTTCAAATTTTATTGTTGGAAGTACTTAACACATTACACAGAAGACTTTTGTAACTTTTTTCCGAGCACGAGCCCCACGTTTTGAAACTTGTGCTCGCCTGAGCCAGAAATTTTTGTGTCATCAGAGAATGGGAATCCGGTACCGAAAGTACGATGTAAAAAATTTTTAATCATATTACAAAACTGTATCGAGAATTATTTTCTGATTTAAAAATGTTTCTTACATAGAAAAAAGTATTAATCCTAAATACTTTCTCATGACAATTTTTCGTGGTTTCCTTATCTCTGAAAATCTGTTTTAAATAGGAAATTTGCAATTTACACCCAATGACTGACAGAAATCTGCAAAAGTCCTTCCTAATTCGTACACTGTAAAAAAAAATTCCGTTAAAATACGGAAATTTTTCTGGCAATCTTGACGCCAGTACTATTTCCGTATTTTAACGGAATTTACGGAAAAGAATTCCGTTAAAATACGGATATAGGATTGGCATCTCGATTGCCAGTACAATTTCCGTATTTAAAAGGAGGAAATTTTTTTACTGTGTATTCTTTCAAACTATTACTGTACAGCAATGTCAGAAAGGCATGCGTTCTGTTTTCAACTCGTTCTGAAAAAAGACTTCAAACAGAAATCGGGAATAGATAAGATATATCGCACAACTTTTTCGTAATATTAACACTGACTGTACAATATCTTCTTAATCCGATAGATCATTTCTCCTTAACCCTGCAGTAGTCGCGTGTCGGTCTTTTTGCCTCCCGTATAAATTACAGTGAAATTCGTTTAACACGAAAACACTTAACATGAAAAATTGGTTAACACGAAATGATATAGCGGTCCAGACATTATATTATGAAATTTAATAAATTTCGTTTCTTTTAACACGGAGCAAAAATCCTTTAACTCCTTGAGGGGCGGTGGGATAAAACATATCCCACCAAATTTAAACAAGATTCTCACCAGAAAATTTTAACTAAATTTTATATTTTTAACTTTGGAGGAAAACTGATAAATAATTGCTTTTTCTTATTTAAAAATGAAATTTTTCGATTATTCCGGTGAGAAGTCAATATTTAGAGACATTTTTGCTTAACCCCTCAAGGAGTTAACACGAAGAAAATTCGCTTTCAATCTTCAGTGGCATGTTAGCTAGAAGTCGCCATGCGGGATTGTCCAAAGTAGCAAATTCTTACAGGCGCACAGTGTAGTATTTGACCCGAAATCCTTGACAAAAATATTTTTCTATGTAAATATAGTCCGATTGCCTGGAAGTTCTTAGATTTTATTGGGTATCACTATGGCATGTTTGGTATTGTAAATGAAGTCTATATCATTTACGGTTCATTTACAGTGACACCCAAAAGAATTCCCTTACATTATGGTCTATTGAAAAAAATCGTTTTCTCTGTATTTTATTATATCACACTATTATTGTATAATATGGCGTGCATAGAATATAGCGTTGATTTACAGGGAGACACAAAAGAATTTGGCTGAAGAATAAATTTAACTATTGAAGTCTATGACCAATAATGGCTGGAAGTGCGTTTGTACTTGTGATATTCGTTTTTAAATTGAACTACGTATTTTTTTAATATTACTTGGTGTGGATACATTCTATAGATCGTATACAGGGCTGCACGAAAGTTCTCAAGTACATTTCCGTTTATTCACTGAAATGGCTGAATGGAAATCTTTAACTGTGCTATGCGTCTCATTGAACTAACTTTTAGCATACTGTGTAGCACATATACAAACTCATAGCTTGGTTTAATATTTTATATCTTAAAAGCTGACGAAGTGTAAGTAATATTTTAACACTTCACATAATAATAAGTATACATTTTATAAATATTTTGACAGCTAAGAAAAAAAAAAGAGACATCGTTTAAGAAGAGCACAAAGAAAAAAAAAGTTAAAATATCAATTTACTAAGTAGATATTTTAAAAATACGAATGCATCACATGCCCATAGACTTAACATTACCGAAACGAGTTTGGAAGTTGAGTGACTAACAGCCTTAAATATTTAATTTTTATAAGAGAAAAGTAATTGTTCATAGATTGTTTTACTTACTAGTAATGTTTAATTAAATGTATTTAATTGTACTTTCTATAAAATTAATTATTTGCATTTAATTTACTTTGATAATAATTATTACATTTATTTTGCATTTAATAAAGATTATTTACATTTGATAAAGTTACATTTAATAATACATTTAATAAAGTGGAATCTCTACAGTATAAGGATGCTGGTTTTTCAGTGTATTTAATAAATTACCAGTTTCAATCTGATTCTTCAGAACTCTGTTTTTCATCTTCTTCATCACAGTCTTATTGGCTTTTATCATGGCTACCATCAGACCTAGCTGGAAGAAGAAGTTGTAGGGTCTCGCTACTGTATGCCTTGCTCTTTTCCCTTGATCTTTGTATAGAGCAGTTTATAAAAGGATCACTCCTTAAAAAAGCCAATTTGGAGCATCTTTATTGCAAACTTCTCTATTGCACTTTCTGGAGTACTTTATGCGGTACTGTCTAAAATGTTTGTTTCTAGCCTCGGCAGCTTCTTCTGACCGTTGGCCAATGGGTACGACTGCTTTCTTAATTACAGTGCCACCATGAATCAAAACCTTGTGCATTGTTGGAATCATGGGGTACCAATTGTAAAGATTCACATGCAGTCTTGCTGTTTCATCAGCAGATGATTGGAACTTTTTTTTTGTCAATGCGATGTCCACTTCCAGCATTGCTTACAGTCTTTTAATATTTTCTGCGTCTACTCCAGACTTCTTTAGCTCCCTCCTTTCTCCCTTTATTTTCTACCTATGAGACCCCGAAACTAATTGGAGAACATTTTTGTAGTAAATAAGTATTTAAGTATTTACAATTTGAAGCCGATCTGATATTTCTGTCAAGAGGTATAGAGTTCCGTACGTATGTACGTACCTACATACAGACATCTACATGCATACATACAGAATCTGTAGGGGCAAAAGCTCTCAGGTAATATCCTGTAGGTTAAATACCTGCAATACGAGAGTAAAAATATAGTTTTTTATCTCTTCAATTCGGTAGCGGCAAAAAATAGGATTTAAGTAGTCCCCAAGAAGAAAAAAATATATAAAAAAATGGCAGCAATATGCGGAACATGTTTTTGTGAAATTGTCTTTCAGAATTATAACCAATACGATTATAGTTCAAAAATTGCCCGGCAAAGTCCGACACACCTTTAAAAAGCTTTCGATATGTTTAAACTAGAGCCAAAAACGTTTTAAAAATACCCCTTTTACAAATGTACTATTTTTCATTATAGTAAAATCTAAACTATTTAATTTAACACATAGTTTAACACTAAGCTTTGACCTTTAATAAACACGTAAGCGTTATTCAGTTTCAGTTCAACTATTCATTCAGCCACAAAAAAATTACATTTAAAAGTACCAACAATGCCAAAAATCAACAAAAAATCATGTCTTCTTTCAAAGAAGTTTTCTCTTCAACTGAGGCCTGGAGCCACCACAGGTTCCCCATATAGAGATTGATCGACGCAATTCGTCAGTTATTAAAAAGTATGATTTTTACAATTGTTGATGAAATTTTAATTTTTGCATTTTTGGCCAGGTTTTTGGGTCAAATACTCCACTGTGAGGCGGTTAGACATAGCGATTAGCATTGATCTGATTGGCTCTTCAGATCAAGTTTTCCTGACAGGAAAGGTAAGCTGCCACCTTCAAAAATTAAAAATCAGTATGGTTAAGATATGTGAATCAGATGAACCAATCCGAACAATGCTAGCCGTTATGTTTAGCCGCCTGTCTAGTAGTTTAACAGGAAATCGAAATAAAATTTGACGACATCGAAAATATTAGTAAGTTTTGTTCTTTTCTGTTTTTCCTTCAGGTGAATTTTTAAAAGCAAAGTTGAAATTAGTAGAAAAGTCTGCGCAGCACCCACTAATGTCAGTTCATTTTTATTTTTCCCATTTTAACCAAATCTCATGAATAAAATGTATAATTTAAATAAACTGCAAATTTATAACTTCATTGGAATATAATATTCGAATATTAAGGGAAAATGTTTCTTATTTTACATTTTCTGTAGGATGGGATGAGGGGGAGGTGGCGGCAAAAAGACCGAGCACGACTGATAACGTTCAGAAAAAAGATGCGACCAGGGGTGTAAAAATCTAGGCGCAAGCGGGCAGTCTCTCACCACTAAATTTTATTCGTTCTTTTTCTTCTAAATTTTTGGTAAGAATGCTAATAAAACTTAAGAGAAGAAAACTAATAAAATTTAGCGGTGAGAGACTGCACGCTGGCGCCCAGATTTTTACACCTCTGGATGCGACTGCTCACGGATTAATATCCGATCAATAACAATTTGATTCTTTATTAAACTGATTTTTAAAGGATTGTAAAAAAAAAGACTAAGAAACTTATAACGCATTCTTGTTTTTCAAATAACAAGTTTTTTTTCTCTCTTTTTTTTTGTGAATAAGTAAAATTTTCATGTCGAGTATCATTATTCATTCCAGACCGAGTCCGGGGTCCAAGGCTGCCATTGACAACTATTTTTAAATTCTATCTCGCACTACTTTCTCAAAACAACAGTCTTTCTCATACGCTTTGACATGTACAGTCGCGGAAAAAAAAAAGTAAACACCCCCTACTAACTTCTCAACAAATTATCGTAGAAGAAAGTTACTGGTACCGAACGATTCGAAATAAAGTCTACTTTTAAATGATGTATATAAAATTTGTTTAAGGGGCCTTCTACATATTAAAACGAACCATAACTTTGTTTTTTTCAATAGCAGTACACAATTCTGACAGCATAAATGAACTCTACACCTTCCAATTAGCCTATTAAGAAATTTTTATGCAATTCATGCCATAAGTTTCCGAGAAATTAATTATTTTAAAACGAGCGTATTTTAAGGGCTGTATCCAAATTGAAGTTCCGAACTCAATTGTTAACCGAGAGAGCCGCCTTCTTGATCAAGGCACGTTTAAGCGTCAATGAAACCTGTTTGATTACAGGATAGCAGAATAAATTTCAAAAATTTACTCACTTCTATCATAGACGGCCCCTTAAACCACCATTTTGCCGTTTTTTAAGCATAATTTGAAAACTACTTGGAAGAAAAATGTAAAATTATGGATTTCCTTAAAGCAGGATTTAATAAATCTAAATCCATCAAAAAAATTGTAGGTTGCAATTCCTAATTTTTTCGAATATTAATTTCATAATTCATAATTTATATCATAAAATTATAAAAATTGCAAATTCAACGTATTTATGTTTGGGTATATTAGTATTATTGCTACAAAAAAAATTAGATCATTAGGAGCATAATTTCAGGAGATATAAATAAAAATATGAAAATGTAATTTAACATTAGAAGTATTAAATTTTGAATGTCTATAATTCAAAAACTTATCATTCGAATGACTTGAAATTTTGTTTCTAGGCATATTTTGAACCGAAGATTTGAAATATCTCGTTAAATTTGGGCATTGCCATTGAAAAAAATTAAATTTGGATTCGTTTTAATATGTATATGGCCCCCTAAGCAAATTTTATACACACCCTTTAAAAGCAGACTTTATTTCCAATCGTCCGGTACCAGTAACTTTCGTCTGCGATAATTTGTTGAGGAGTTAGTAGGGGGTGTTTACTTTTATTCCCACGACTGTACAAGAGAATCATACTGCAAAATGTATTCCTAAAAAATAATGGTGAGAATAAAATATAACAATAGTCCGGGCATGGGAATGGAATTACGAATAAAGAGGTTGAGACATATAGTCTATTGTCTACCAGTTGCAAGTGAAGTAACTGAGGAGGATGTCACAACATGGCGACTGTTTCTTTTAACCCCTTGGAGGGCGGTAATGCCGTCACGGCATCACATAATTTTAATCCCTATTTGCCACATTGGCACCGGAATTTAATAATGAAAATTTCATCTTTAATAAGTACGCGAAAATTTACTTTTACTTGCTTACACATAAATCGTCTTCTAAATACTGTTGTCAGTCAATTATTTGAACATTTTACGAATACAAGTATATGGTAATTTTTTTCTATTTCTTTTTACTGGTGCTAGTTTTCCCAGGTATTATAATCTTTTCCCCTGCCACTAACAGGAGGTTGACTCGGTTTTCACAATATGGCGGAAACGCAGGGTCTTACTACGCTGAAGTAAACTTCCACCAGTAAAAACGAATATCTGATTTTGTCATTTTTGACTGAAATTTTGCATTAATAAGGAGTTTAACCCTTTCAAGGACGGTGGTCGCACGGCCTAGCCAACTAATTTTAATTCCAAAACTGACAAATGGCGCGAAGTATATTTTAATAAAATTTTGCTTCTGTAATGAAAGTGTAAAATAGCGTGTTATTATTTTATGAGTAATTAGTTTGAAAATTCTGGTGTCGACACAGAATTCCTCTGCACCTGAAGGGGTTAAATAAGGATAAATTTTCTATTTAATTTTATTATTGGAAATTTTCCAGGGCGATAATCAAGCCCTGCGAAAGCGTTTACAGTTGAGGCTTCAGTATTTTAGTGATATGTCAGTTCTCCTTTATTAACTCACTCGGGACCAGCATCTTTTGCATGAATTTATTCGGTTGACACCATTTTTTGTCAAATAATGTTACTTTACCAATGAAGAAAATGTCTTAAATAAATAAGGCAAATTTTACTTTTCATTTTTAGTGGTATCAAAACAAATGCTTTAAGCATCTTTTGAAGATGCATATATGCATCCATGGTCCCGAAGGGGTTAATAAATCCATGCGTATGGGATTAGCCCGTCTCATCTCTAACACACAATATAATAATTGAATCAAATATTATATTTGTATTAGTTTAACTCATGTTCCTTTAGTTTATTAATGCAAAGATGTAATTCTATAATCAGCATTCTTGTTCTGAAATTATTCATTTAAGAAAGTAGAAATGATGTATTAAGCCTATTACTTTTGTATCTAATGCGCGAAAGCAAATTAATTTTTTTAAGTTTGAGAATAATTCATCAAACAAAATGGAAATGAAGTATTGGGACAATTACTTTTGTATCTAATGTGTGACGGCTAATTATTTTTTTTTATAATTTGAGAATGATTTATCTAACAAAATGTAAATGATCTATTAAGACTATTATTATGGATCTGCAGCGAGAAGGCTAATTATACTTTTGAACTTTAGGAATTAGTACTATGATAAATGAATCATGGAAAATAACTGCAACAGTTAAAAAAAGTTTAAAACATTACGAATTAAAAGGAAGATCCATTTAACCCCTTAACGGTCGTATTAATTAACGGTTTAAAAATTCAAATTGCTTATTGGCACCACTTTTTTCAAAAAGAAATATTCACCTTATTTCATGATAGGTAAAAATGATACCATAATGACGTCTATTACACTGTTTTATAAAACTGGTGTGAATCAAACAATCTGAATAAAAGACACAGCCCGTGAATATCACGGGAGCGAGAATTAAGGGGTTAAGCATATCAGTTGCAAGGAAGTTACGGATTGTTACGTATAGTATATTATCATTGTTAAAGTTTAACTTAGTAATGCAGGCATATGATTCTTTAACCCTTTTTCTCTTTGTGGATTTATTCATCAACAATGCGGAAATGATATGTTAAGGGGACAAGGCAGCTTAAAATATTTTTTTTTATTTTTTGTAAATTTCACTTTAAATATTATTCAAGGGTACATTATATACATTATGGCATGCATTTATCACAAAAAAAATTATTTTTGAGAAAAAAATGGAATTTCTTTGTCTTAGAAATCTTCGAAATGCCCCCTGCGTCTTCCATATCAAAGGAAAATCACCAATATTTTTTATAAAAGTTTTGTTTATATATATAAACAAAATAGAGCATCGAATTTTATATATTTGAATTTAAAGGTACAAAAAAATTTTTGAAATTTTTTGAAATTTTTTCGAAAAAATTTCAAAATTTTTCAAAATTTTTCTTTTTTTTTTTGTAAATTTCATCTTAAATATTATTCAAAAGTACATTATATGCATTATGACATGCATTTATCACAAAAAAATTGAAAAAAAAAATTATTTTTGAGAAAAAAAGTGGAATTTTACGCATCGTCTTAGAAATCTTCGAAATGCCCCCTACGCATCCCATATCAATGAAAATCCCCAATATTTTTTATAAAAGCTTGACTTATATACATAAATAAAATAGAGCATCGAATTTTATATATTGGAATTTAAAAGTTAAAAAAAAAAAAAAAAAAAAAAAATTGAAATTTTTTCGAAAAAATTTCAAAAATTTTCATTTTTTTTTATTTTTTGTAAATTTTATCTTAAATATTATTCAGGGGTACATTATATGCATTATGGCATGCATTTAGCACAAAAAAATAAAAAGTAAATTTATTTTTGAGAAAAAAATGGAATTTTACGCGTCGTCTTAGAAATTTTCGAAATGCCCCCTGCGCATCCCATATCAGTGAAAATCCCCAATATTTTTTATAAAAGTTTGTTTTATATATATAAATAAAATAGAGCATCGAATTTCATATATTTTAATTTAAAAGTTAAAAAAAAATGAAAAATTGAAAATTTTTGAAATTTTTTCGAAAAAATTTCATTTTTTTTTTTAACCTTTAAATTTAAATGTTTAAAATTCGATGCTCTATTTTATTTATATATATAAAACAAACTTTTATAAAAAATATTGGAAATTTTCATTGATATGGGATGCGCAGGGGGCATTTCGAAGATTTCTAAGACGACGCATAAAATTCCATTTTTTCTCAAAAATAATTTTTTTTAATTTTTTTTGTGTGATAAATGCATACCATAATGCATATAATGTACCCTTGAATAATATTTAGGTGAAATTTGCAAAAAATAAAGAAAATATTTTTAAGGATTTTAAGGTCCCTTGTCCCCTTAAGACGATTATTTTTGTATCTACAGATTGAAGACTAACAATATTTCTTAGGATTAGGTTAAAAATTTTTGAATTTATAAATGTGTAATGAAAAACAAAAGAAAAACAGTTTGAAACAATAACGAAAAGTTAAAAGACAACGAAACAGGCGAAAGCAATAATAACAATCCTTTTATATATTGTGTTTCCAAGTGTCTAATATATTGTTATAGTAGTTGGATATAATACAGTAAACTTCTGAATAGCGGACATCTCAGGACTGCGGAGTTTGTTATTTGGTGCTGTTTGCTGTGCAGAGGTGAAAACATACATTTACATATGTTTTTGCGCTTAAAAAAGGTGTTCACTAAATAAAGGAGTCCGCTTATCGGGAGTTCCGTTATGGAAACTTTACTGCATTGCAATTGTAGTACAGTCGAACCTCTATTTAACGAACCTCTATTTTGCGAATTTTTCCTTGGAACCAAGAATATTTTGCGAATTTCTTCGTAAAATAACCTCCAAATAGCGAAGTGCATTCTCTATTTAACGAACTTTTTCTTGTGATCAAAAATTTTTTTCTCCCCATTTCTCAAAATATTTCTGGACATTTCAAACTTATTCTTTCTTTAAACACATTTTATGATGTTCAATGGCCTTGAACTGGTTTTACCAGGCGCCTTCTTTGTCAATAGTGAGAATTCGGTAAGTACGGAGGACAAAGACGATAATCCCTTAGAGTAACTTTTAAAAATGTGGATACAGTGAGAAAAAAAGAAGAAATTAACCATGATGTGCTGATTGATGATTGTATTTCACTTAATTCTGAAATTGAGACCTCGGAAACACTATCCGAATTGGATATTTACAACAGTGTGAAAAATAAAAACAATACAGCAATGAATTGCAATGAAGACGAATATGATGATGATGGAAATGATCATAATGCAGGAATTAACAAAACTTCGTATGATGAAATGCTAAAATCATTTGAAACAATCCGACGCGGATTATAGTTAGAAGAAAATACGCATAAAGGGGGTTTTGGTGCATTGCAAAGATGCGAGACGTATTATGAGACAAAAAACTTTTTAAAAGAAAAACTCTGATAAAATTAACAGAGTTTTTCAGAAACTAAATTTAAGGACGCATATGTTAATGTATGGTTAAAATTATTTGTTATAATAATAATAAATACGATAAGGTCATTAAAATTCGTTAATTTTAATGTAAAACTATTTACTTTAAACAGAAAATACAGTGTATTCCCGCACAATGTTTTGTTTTCCTTGCAGAATTCAAAGATTTAAACACATAGAAAAAATGAATTGATGATGGATATTGGTGGGTAAAATAAATAAAACAAATCCATATAATTTAGTTTAAAAAAATGTGATTAATTACTTTTAGTAAAAATATTTAGTGTTTATGAATTTAAAATCTGTTTTATGTAGTTTAAAGTATTTTAAAAGGTGAATCTCTATTTAATGAATTTTCCATATAACGAACTTTTTTCCGGGATTTAGCGACTTCGTTAAATAGAGGTTCGACTGTAGTTTAATTTGTTTCCCTTTAGTTTATCAATTCTGTACTGTGCATTCTCATACTGAAATTATTCGTCTAACAAATTATAAAGTATATATTGAGACGACTGCTCTTGTATCTGCAACTTATGGACTAATTAAAATTCTTGAGATTAAGTTAAGAATATTGAGAAAGATTGGCAAAATGGTGTTTGTCGTAGGCAGACTCTTTTAGCGCTTGTACGGTCTCTTGAGTTTTATCTCCGTAAATTCTAAAAATTTTCCTCACGTTAATTTTTAAAATGCTATAAAGGCAACGAAATCTTTAAGAAAATACCGGTGTCCAGTTTTAGGCACCATAAACACACTGAAAAAATCTGCTTAAAACAACCGTCATTTTTGTGTCAGCGTACCTTGTATTTAGAGGACAGTCTAAAAAAATGGAGTGACACATGAAAATGATTTTTAACTGAAATAGGAAGACTAATTACCATGGAATTATAAATAAAAAGGCATTTACATAGCCTCAAATGGGAAAGTTTCAACTGAAACTGGTTTCGCAACTGCTCATTACGGCCGGGGAAACTTCCACCAGTAAATTTCAATCGAAATTCTCTCCTTATTTATACTTCTTATTAATACCGAATTGCAGTCATAATTATGGCCAAAATCAGATATTTATTTTTTCTGGTGGAAGTTTACTTCGAATGTAGACAGCCCTTCCATTTCTGCCATACTGAGACAACCAAAAAACCTCATGAGAGTGTCAATGAAAGAGATTGTAATACCTGGTCCAACCTCCACCAGTAAAAACGAATAGAATTTCCCCACATAATTGTGAGAAAAATTTTGAATGGATAAACCGCTAAAATAAAGTGAAATTTTCTATTAGAAATTTATTAGTGAAAGTTTGCTTCCGCGATAATCATAAACTATCGATTTGATGTAAAATATCAGCTTCTATCTTGTGGCAACCTCTTCAGCAGTGTTGCCAGTGGGCTACATTTTTTAAATTCAGAAAACTTGATTCCCAGTGCTTTTCGGAAGCAGAAATAGTCTTCTTATTTAATGGCAGATTAAATAATGCCAGAATGAACGAAATCAAATAGTTTTTAAAAGTGGTAGTAATCAAGCAATCTGAATTTTAAAAAAAGTAGACAACAGGCAACACTGCTTCTTTGTTACTTCACTCGTAACTGGGAGGCTCCACACCATAGAGCAGGTTGGGGTAAAGATATCACGGGTCAAAGATACGCATTGGCTGATTTAATAGGAAGCAACATTTCTACAATCATGGCCGTTGGGAGGCACTGTAGTTTCAAGAGTGTAGTTGTGTGTTCAAACCTTGTGCAAAAAATAGTACTCCGTGCCAAGAAAATGAGATAAGTTTAAATTTTCGAATTTTGATGCAATATTTTTAAAATTTCACTTTATTGTTTAGCTGTCAATACCTCGAATTTTTACAAATCCAAAAATTCAGTGGATTACGGAAACGCTTGGACATCTAAATGCCGTATAATTTACCTCGATCGCATTTGTTTAAACTTGTAGATAGTCGGTTAAGCAAAATACTGCAGAATGGGGTAAAAGTACGCCTCCGACTTGGGGCAAAGATACAATAAGTTTAAGATGCGGGGTTTTGCCCCATCGTTTTAGTTAGATGCAAAGTTTTCCAGAATTACGTTGTGGAAATCTTTATATTTTTCTAAGCTAGCACTGTATAAAATATAATAGCTACTTAACTAACATAAGGTAGTTAACTACCTTTTCCTTTTTCTGGTTAAGTTTTTTTCATTTTTTTTAAATGTAGAAAGTAGGTATCTACCTAGCTACTTTTAAAAATCAATATTCTTGCTTCATGAAACGCTTTTGTTTTGAGTCTTAACACTTAACTGCTGTTAATGGTCTCGCAGACCGCTGCTATATTCAGTTTTCACAGTTTAACTTGTAATTTTCAGTTTAATTATTGATGTTAGTTTCATTTTGATTCGTTTGAAAACTTAGTAGTATTGCTAAAAACTTCTGAATGAGGGAATTTCTATTATAATAGGCCTTTACATAAAGTTTAGCACAGAAACAGGATCTTATGAGTCAGTCAACCCTTTTATTTACTCTACGAGCAAGCCGTCTGGGAGGCCGCTCACGGTATTTATGGTACAATTTTTGTCACAGCAGTTAGGGTTAAATGCTGTTTGCGATCACAAAAACCGTTGTTTTTTTTCTTTTTTCGCTGTTTAACTTGTGGTTTATAGTTTAACTGTAGATACTAGTGGAATTTTCTCTAGATTCTAGTTTAACTATATATATTAATTTCTCCAGGTGTCTAGCACTAACGCTAGAGACTCCTGAATAGATGAATTTTAATTATAGTAGCCCTGTACATAAATTTTAGTACAGAAACAGTATCTTATGAGACAGTTCACCCTTTTATTTATTCTACAATCAAGGGTTCACTGAGACCTCTCACAGTATTTATGCAACAATTTTTGTCACAGCAGTTAGAGGTTAATTTGCGATCTCACAGACCGCTATTTTTACTTTTTTTTTCATGGTTTAAGTTATAATTTTCAGTTTAACTATAAATACTAGTGAAATTTACTAATGCTTTTACATTAACTCATTCATTTTAGTGGAAATGGGGCCAAAACGCCCAGTAATATGGCAAAAATACAAACTGCGTTTGCTTGACCACTGCGTACTTTTACCCCAACCAATGGGGCAAAGATACGCAGAGCAATGTTTTTTTTTTTTTTTTTTTATTGCAATTTCGGGCGGAATTATAATTTGACAGAATGTCGTTCATGGTGGCACTTGCCTAAGGTTCTAATCTAACATTTTAATCGCTGTTAACATAAACTTAGATCATTGCGTTAGATAAAAAATAAAAATTTATGGAAAATGCGTATCTTTACCCCCCACCTTATCTATGTCTCCTCATCTGCATTCATATCTCCATTCTGATTACGTTTCTTGGTATTAAGTTTCCAGTACTTTTGACTACGATAAATAAATGCAGAAAAACAAAAGAAGAACAGATTAAAACCATGCGAATGAAACACGAAAACATTACATTTGAAAGAATTCTTTTAAATTTTATAGTTGCAGGCATATATTGCCACAATATTTGAATTCAGTATTATAATTGTAGAAGATTAACTGGTGTTTTATTATATCAGATATTGCAATTCTGTAATCTTCAATCTCATTCAGAGTTTATTTATATAAACAAATGGAAACAATGCACTAATCTAATGACTTTTCTATTTAATGTATAAAGAATATTAAAATCCTTTTAAGATTAAATTATTAATTCTGACAAAGATTAATATATCATGGAAAACAAAAGAACTATTTAAAACAATACGATTGAAACAGGGGAAACGAGCATTTGAAATTAATCCTATTAAATTATATTAAATTCTATAGTTGTATCCATGCATCATATTGTCATACCATTTAAAAAAATTAAAACTGAGGAAGTTTAATTTATTTTCCTTTAGCCTATTAATTTACAGATATAAATCTATAATCCTTATTCTCGCTTTGAACTTAGTCACCTAAGAAAATGGAAATAATGCATTAAGACGATTACTTCTATATCTCCAGTGTAAAGTCTAATTATACTTCGTAATATTAAGATTTTTGAGAATGATAAAGGAATTATGTTATTTGAATGAAGAACCGTTTACAAAGGAAGGAATGAAACAAGGGAATATAGTCCAGGCAATAGAGACCATATAGGGACTCTACCTAGCAAAATTCATGGTAGTTCTGGAAAAAGGCTTGCTATATGTTTTTTGGATCGCTGAATCCGAATTTATAACTTCCCACCAAAATTTCCCCCTGCAACCCCCCCCCCCCAAATTTTGGTAAAATGCCGCCCAAAAAAGGTTTTTATTTAAAAAATCAATTTTTTTATTGTTTTAGGGAAAAAATATCTAGATATTCAGAAAGTAGACAAAATTTGCAACAAATAAGATACATGACATTATGACGTAGCATGAATGGGGAGGGGGGGATCAGCCTCGGAGCATGCGCCGCGGTGCTGCGTGGACTAAGTTACGCAATTTCACTTAACCACTCACATCATTTATATTCGTCCTCCCGTCTCCCCTCCGAACTTTCCCTATAAGGTTTACTTTAAGTTTTTTGGGTTTCTGAATCCGAATTGTTACTTCCCCCCAATATTCCCCCCCTCCCGCAACACCCCCCCCCCCAAATAGTTGTTTTTAAATTAAATTTTTTATTGTTTTAGGGGAAAAGTATGTAGAAATTCAGAAAATAGACAAAAGTTGCAACAAATAGGATAGATAACATTATTACGTAGGATGAACGGGGAGGGGGAGGGCTGCCTCTGAACATGCACTGCGGCGCTACGTGCACGAAGTTATGCTAGTCCAGGAAATAGGGGATTTTATCTGGCAAAATTAATACTAGTTTTGTATTTCGACTCACTTTATGTTTTTTGGATCGCTGAATTCGAATTTGTAACTTACCAAAATTTCACCCGGTAACCCCTCCCCCACCCCCACCCCCCAAAAATTGCTTTTTTGAAAAAATTTGGTTTTTGAGAACAGCACGTGGGGAATGTTCCGAGGCAGCCCACCCTCTCCTCGTTTATCCTACGTGATAATGTCATGCGAGGGTTACTCTGAAATTATTGAGATTCGCGCATACGAGAATTTACAAAATCAAAATAACGGTTTAATTTTAAAATACAAAGTATTTTAACACAGCAGACGATTTTTTACTGACTTACTTCAACTTGTTTAGCGTAGAATAAATTTTAAACAGAAGAGAAAATGGAGTTGACGCGAGAACATTTTCGCGCTATGATTTTATACGATTCTAAAACAGGATTAAATCAAGAAGAATGGTTTCAACGGTTGAAGTTAGCATTTGGTGATGAATCTCCAGCTCGTGCTGCTGTATTCAGATGGTTTAAAGAATTTAGCAGAGGTCGCAATTTTTTTCAGGATGATGAACACACAGGAAGGCCGCCGTCGGCAGTAATCCCGAATAATGTGTCTGCCATTCGAAAAATGTTAATGGATGATAATCGCTGTACCTATCAAATGATACAGAAGGAACTTAACATTGGATCCGCATCCATACACAAAATTATTCATGAAGAATTGCATATGAGAAAAGTGGTTTGCCGTTGGGTTCTCCATAATCTAACTGAGGACCAAAAAGAGGAGCTTGTCAGAATCAGTAAAGAAACTCTTAAATTGCTAAATGATGGTGGCCACCGCATCATTTCTAAAATTGTAACGGGTGATGAAACGCACATACCGCTTTTTGACGTTCCAACACGTCAAGAAAGCAAAGTATGGGTCTTTGAAGATGATCCCACGCCAACAATGGTGAAAAGACAACGCGCACTGAAAAAAATGATGTATGCCGTTTTCCTTCAGAAGTACGGGATTGGTCAAAGCCATTAAGTTGGAAGAACAGAAGACAGTAACAGCAAACTGGTATACCACTAAATGTCTTCCAGAAATTCTACAAGAAGTGGATGTTAGGGGACTAATGCTTCACCATTGACAATGCATATTCGCATACAGCCGGATTAACAGTTGAGTTTCTTAAACAAAAACGAATTAAAGTGATAGAACATCCGCTGTATTCACCTGATCTAGCTATGTGTGACTTTTGGTTATTGTTTAATCTAAAAAAGAACTTACGTGGACGTCGTTTTCATTCAGAAGAAGAGATTGATGTGGCTATATATGCATTTTTTTTTCATCTATTCCAAGAAATGAATGGCTTGAGGCATTTAATCTGTGGAAAATTCGTCTACAAAAGTGCATTGATGCTGGAGGAGACTACTTTGAACACACCTAAAATTTTGTAAGTATAACTTTAAAAACCTAGTTGTATCTCAAAAATTTCAGAGTGACCCTTGTATATTCTATTTGTTGCAAATTTTGTCTGCTTTCTGAATTTCTACATACTTTTCGCCTAAAACAATAAAAAATTTAATTTAAAAACAACTATTTTTTTTTGGGGGGGGGGAGTTAAAATTCGGATTCAGCGCCCAAAAATTTTAAAGTAAACCTTATAGGGAAAGTTCGAAGGGGAGACGGGATAGTGAATGTAAACGATGCGAGTGGTTAAGTGAAATTGCGCAACTTCGTCCACACAGCACCGCGGTGCATGTTACGAGCAGATCCCCCCCCCCCCCATCCCCATTCATCCTACGTCATAATGTCATATATCTTATTTGTTGCAAATTTTGTCTGCTTTCTGAATTTCTGGATACTTTTCCCTAAAACAATACAAAAATTGATTTTTTTTTAATTAAAACCTTTTTTGGGGGGCATTTTACCAAAATTTAGGGGTTGTTGCCGACGAAAAATTTTGGTGGGAAGTTACAAAGTCGGATTCAGCGACCCAAAAAACATAAAGTAAACCGATTTCCAGAACTACCATTAATTTTGCCAGGTAAAATCCCCTATTGCCTGAACTAAAAGTGCATATGAAAAAAAAATCCTTTTAAGGGGTCCCAGGAATCTTAAAGCTTCAAAATTTTTCAACTATTAACTTTTTTAGATATTAAACTCCTATAGTATCTGAACATTTTAATATAATTGTTTCCTTGAAATTATCATTAGAGCAGAAGTTATGGCTTTTAGAATTGTACTCGCTCACTAACTGAAGCGGTGTTTCCGAAACTTTGAAGTCATTTTTCTCTAAATGAAGCTTTTGGGCATAGCGAACAGGATATATCAAAAACTTCTGAATATTTTTTCTTGAAATTTTGAAAACGTACGTGTCATGTTAGTCTGTATAAACGGAACCTAAAATTTCCTTTTTATTGTTCAAAAAAATATTTTTTTAGGTGATTATGTTGTTGAAATTTTCAAAATTTTGTATTAGCTTAATACAACTTCATATTAAAAATATAAAAATGCTTTAAATAAAATTTATTTAAATTTAGGGTAATTATTATAATCTGAAGTATAAGTAGGCATCAAAATTTTAATTTTAGTTGCCATATTTATTTTGCAATCGTGTGCGTAAGCTGTTATAACATTTTTCTACTCGTCAAATATCTGACAGTCTGGAGCCCCCTGTAAAGGCTAATTCTGCACCTTGCAATTTTTTAAAGACAAAAAATGAAAGAACTTTACTTAAATCTTTTATCTCAATAAAAATTGTTTTTTAAAACCATATACATATTAAGGTATTAAAAGTTGAAAATGGTCTCTTTTTTTTTTCCTTTTTTCCGATTTTAAGAGTCCTGAGACATTTCAATTGTTGAAATTGCATACATAACGCAATATTATTAAGTTTTATTAAAATTCAGTCTGTTCATAAAAGAATGTCCCAGGTTCAAAGTTATATTATAACAGTTTAATTTAAACTATTTACAAGAAATCGTACATCAAAATGAAGGTAAACTAACCTTAATTTATTACAAATGTTCAATATGTGCACTTTTTGTTATACGGCAGACATCGGAACTAAAGTTCAATTTTTCCCACACTTCGTTTAACAAGTCTAGATTCGTGGAAGCAACAGCCTGTTTAATTCTTTTTCTCAAGTCTGGAAAATCATTAGATAGCGGCGGAACGTAGACACGATCTTCTGTAAAGTACCAAAGGGAAAATCGCATGGCTGTAATGGCTTTTACATCTTCAGACCAGCAATAACACTGTACGCTCAGGAATCACCAATTTGCGTAGTTAAGCGGACGAGGGACCTTTAAAATCTTTTTTTTATTTTTTGTAAATTTCACTTTAAATATTATTCAAGGGTACATTATATGCATTACGGCATACATTTACCACAAAAAAAAATTATTTTTTTTTCAGAAAAAAAAAAAAGAAATTTTTCGTAATATTTTAGAATTTCTCATAATGCACCATGCAAACTTATATCAATGAAAATCCCCAATATTTTTTATATAAGTTTAGTTTATATAGATATATAAATAAAACTGTGCGTTAAATTTGATATATTTGAATGTAAAGGTAAGAAAAAAAAACATTTTCTATTTTTTTTTAAATTTTGAGGCTCAAAATTTCCCAAAAAATAGAAAATATTTACCCACAGTTTTATTAATATATATAAACTAAAGTTACATAAAAAAATATTGGGGATTTGCATTGATATGCAGTTCACATGGGGCATTTTGAAAAGTTCTAAAATATTACGGATAATTCCTTTTTTTCACCTCCCCTTTTTTTCTAACCATTTGAAAAATGGTTATTGTCCTCGGTCAGGGTAGGGAATCAAAAACATATCTGAAGCGTTTTATTAGTTGAATCCCGAATTTTATTCGTTTTCTGATTGATCTATACAGTAATCTGTATTTTCCCTTTACTTTCAACAGAGATGGATACTTCTGTTGCCACTATGACAAAAAAGTAATAAAAACTACAAAAAAAAAATCAGAAGCAAATTGAGATACTGCTTTCAAACAAACTGCAATTAAAAATGCATTTTTTTTTCTATACGACGATATAAAAAGTAATAGTGTGGGATGTTTAGAAGTTTAAAAATGAAATTTCATTTAAAATTGGTCCAGGAATATTAATATTTAATCCGTGGCGTAAGTAATGTATGACCAGCTCCGTAGAAGTTTAAAAATTTACAGTACCGAAAATTGTAAAACTGAAATTTGTTTTAAAATTTGCTCATTTTGCGTCCAGGAATGTTAATGTTTAATCCATGGCGTACGTAATGTATGATCAATTCCGTGTGATTTTTTATGTCTTAAATTTTAGTCTTTGAAAAAATCATTTTCCAAATGGTCGTTGTAATTTATTAAATTGCTTTTTTTTTTTTTTTTTTTGGTAAATGCATACTTGCCAGCCTCCCGATTTTTTGGACACCAGTAAAATCTTTCAAAAATGTTCGCTTTCTTTAATTGCGTAAATTGTGCGATTCCTTAAAGCAAGTATTTTTGCATAAAAATATTGGTGTGAAAAAAATCGGAGGTTGGCAACTATGTAAATGTATGCAATAATGCATATAATGTAATCTACCCTTGAGTAATATTTAAAGTGAAATTTACAAAAAAGAAAAAAACTGATTTTAAAGGTCCCTCGTCCCCTTAATATCAAAGCAGTAATAGCACATGAGATTATCTAAAACTGTTTGAGTTACTCTTTATTTATGTCTTTAAACTAGGGATGCACAACCTGTGGCCCGCGATGGGTTAACAAGTGGCCCGCGAATTTCGTCAATTTATAATTGGCAAAAATTGCATTTTTTGACCATAGGTTGCAGGGAAAAAATCGTGAATTTCGTCAATTTGCAGCGGCAAACAATTGCAAATTTCGTTAGTCAGTTAAAAATCGCGAATTTCATTAATCGTCCAACTGATACCATTTGTATCAATATAGGAAATTGCCAGGTTGCTAATTTCGTCAGTCGCTAGCCGATTAATACCTCGAATTTCATTGATCGGGCACGGGAAAAGCGTGAGTTTTGTCAGTTCATCGGAGAAAAAATCTGGAATTTCGCCAATTTGTCGCGGGAAAATTGCAAATTTTGTCAGTCAATTAAGAATTGCGAATTTTGTTGGCTGAGCTTGGAAAAATCGAGTTTCGTCGATCGAGCGCGGAAAAGTCGAGTGTTTCGTCGACCGCGCATGGAAAGGTCGCAAGTTTCGTCCGTTTATCGCAAGAAAAGTCATGAATTTCACCCATTTGCCGCGGGAAAATTGCAAATTTAGTCAGTCATTTAGGATATTTCGCCGATCGGGCGTGAAAAAATTACGAATTTCGTTGATCGGGAACGGGAGAATAGCGAATTTCGTTGATCGGTTGCGGAAACATCGTTAGTTTCGTCAGGTTATTGCGGAAAAAAGTTGCGAATTTTGCTAGTTTGCCAAGGATTTCAGTCAGTTAAGAATTGCGAATTTCGTTGATTGCGCACGGAAAAATCACGAATTTCATCGAAAAAGTTGCGAGTTCTGACGAACGGGCGCGGAAAAATCGCGAAATTTGTCGATCAGACGCGAAAAAAATCACAAATTTCGTTAATCGGGCAGAGGGAAAATCGTGAATTTTTTCGATTGAGTGCGAAAAAATTGCAAATTTCGTCGATCGGCTACGGTAAAATCGCGAGTTTCGGCAGTTTATCGCGAGAAAAAGTTGTGAATTTCGACAATTCGCCACGGGAAAAAATTGAAAATTTCGTCAGTCAGTTAACAATCGCGAATTTTGTTGACTGGACGCGGAAAAATCGCAAATTCCGTTGATAAGGTGTGAAAAATCGGGAATTTTGTGAACAGGCGCGGGAAAATCTAAAATTTTGTTCATCGGCTGCAGAAAAATTGAGAGTTCCGTCAATTTAACTTTGTTCATAAAGTACACATTTTTTTCGGCACTAGCCACTTTCCTGCATATGTTTGTTTTTTAGCACTTTTAATAAAGCAAAATTTAATTAGTAAAGGAATATGTTCACTCCTTGAAAATAATCTTTGCTATACCTCTGTTATATATACAAACAAAAACTGTTGATATATCCTTGCCAACTGAATTGGATATAGCATGTTGACTGGATAGGGGAACCTAAAGGGGTAAAACTTCCACTCCTCTGAATCCATGTTTTTTTATAGCCCGCAGATATCCCCACCTACCCGAAATAAAATTATCTCTGTGTTACTGATGTGGCCCTCGACAACCCAGGCATTTTTGTAAGTGGCCCTTCTCTTAAAAAGGTTGTGCACCCCTACTTTAAACCAACACTCTAAAATGATTATTAGTTGCTACTAATAAAATTTATAACTCTGAAATTCTTTTATAGAAATCTTGTATTTTAATCACATAGTTGTTATCTTCTCCACATTTTGTCACCCCTATACTAGAAATGTTTGACCTTATTTATTCGCAGATTTTAGCCATTAAATAAGGAGTAATTTATATTGAATTTTAATAGTGCGAAAGAAGCTTCACAGTTTATAGCTGTGGATGTTTTAACTGTTTTTTCTTTTGCTTTTAATTGCTGGAATAGAGTTCTATAATTTGCATTAGTCTAAGCTTTAAAAAAAAAAAAAAAAAAAAAAAAAAAATCTTCTAAGAAAGTGGAATGATGTTACCATGATGTTACTTTTTTACAACTTGACGACTAATAAAATAATTTACGATTTAATTAATGATTTTGACTGATAAAATAAACCTGAAAAAAAGAATGGCATAGCAGAAACATATTTGAAAAAATCCTTTAAAATTTTATATATTTACAAGATGCGACTTCTTTAAATAAACCTTGTTTATTTAAGAAAATTACATCTTGTAATGTACTATTCATCTAATAAAATTTACTGGTGTATTAATATTTTAGTGTAAAGCATGAAGACTAATAAAATTTCTTAGGGTATAGTTAAGAGTTTTTACAGTGAAGTATGGAATTCGTAAGACCACAGCACAGTTAGAGAACAGAAACAAGCGTAAAGAGCATATGAATAGAATAAGAGAAAATATATTTAAACAATCTTTAAATTTTTACATGTTAACAAAATGTCACTTCTTTAAATAAATCTTATATGGGGTGTTTCTAAATTAATATTGGGGTTTTAGCCCAAAGCGATATAAGTAAGCGTCCTATCTTAAATGGGAGAGGTAACCGCAAGGTTAAAGGCGAGGTCATATCAATCAAGGTCTCACGCCACGTAGCGGACGGGGTTAAATTACAGGAAGATGCCTAACTGTTTTCTTACTTCACACCACTAAAACTGTAAAGTTTTTTTTCACCTTGATTAATAGCTGACCAGTCTCTAGCACGGCGAGGATAACTCCGTGGTGTCAAGTGCATCTGGACGCTCCTCTCGTTGCGCTATTATTTTGCAATAAACGAGGTAAACAAAATTCAGTTCCATGAGTGCCTAAAGGTTTAAAAAGTATGCGCAGATGGTAGATATCCTGTCACATATGAACGTCGCTCTAAAAGCCCGCCTATGTGGATTATCAACCAGTCCACAAGATGGCGCAACTGTAATAATTTGCGCCCGATCCCATTATTAAGTTTGTAGGCATTACTTATATCACTTTGGTTTTAGCCGTTTACCGGGCAAGTCATTTCCGTGTTTGAAATGTTGAAAAGATTCACTACCAACAGAATTTACAAAAACATTTATTTTTAAATAAAAAACGGCATTTTACTGACATGCATAATAAAAACAAAATATTTTTCTAAAAATTGTGGTGCGAATTGATTAATTTTTAATAAAAATTAAGTGGTAAGTATATTACCATTGCCCGTTAAAGGGTTAACGCTTGGTAGTATTTATTACATAAAACTTAAAATTATAATTGATGCAGAAAATGAAAGAGCAACTCAAACAGTTTTACCTACAAGCTTTCAAGAGTTCAATGTGTGCACCTTTCGTCACACGGCATGCATCAAGTCGATAAGCTGAGTTCTTCCCAAACGTTGATTAGCAAAGAAATTCTGTTCAGACGCTCACCCGATCTGACGCCATGTGATTTCTACCTGTGGGGGCTCATAAAGGATCGTGTGTATGTGCCTCCACTACCAGCTGACCATTGCAGCTGTTGCAACAATGGCCCCACAAACACGAATCAACGTTTAGGAAGAACTGAGCTATCGACTTGATGTGTGCCGTGTGACAAAAGGTGCTCACACTGAACACTTGTATGTTTGTAGGTAAAACTGTTTGAGTTGCTCTTTCATTTCATGTGTTAATTATAATTTTAAGTTTTATGTACTAAATACTACCAGGCGTTGAAACACCGATACTCATTTAGAAACACCCCGTATATTTAACCCTTTGATTATCGGGCCGGCATATATGGATGGAATTATGAATAAAGTGGAGGAGACATATCATGTAGATTATATCAGTTGTAAGTGAAGTAACTGAGGACGTTGTCAATAGATGTCGGCTGTTTTTTTTATCATCGGATCAACAGTTTCTGATTACCGCCGAAGCAAACATCCGCCAATAAATTTGGAATAGAAATTTTATTTTACTTCAGCGGCTTACTTATGCAAAAAGAAATAAACGTAATTTCAGTCTCTTTTACTGACTTCCGGGAAGAATTAACGCAAAAAGCATGTTTTCTAGGAGTATGGAAATTACACTCTAAAATTGGGAGAAGTGAAGAGTTCACTCTTTGAGAGAGTGACAGGAATTTTAAGTTTTGGAGTGAATTTTATAAAAATACACTCCTTAAGGAGTGGAATTTTCCACTCCTAGAATATCCTCCCACTATATTTCACTCACAAATATGGTAAAATTTTCCATTCGTTTATACTGGTAGAAATCGGCCCAGGTATTATAATCTCATCAGTGGCACTGGAAAGAGTTTGTTTCAGTTGTCATAATGTGGCAGAAACGCAGGGCCTGACTACATCCAAAGTAAACTACCACTAGTAAATATAAATGAATATTTTTAGCCATAATTATGACTGAAAGTCTCTGTAAATAAGGAGAAAATTTCCATTAAAATTTACTGGCGGCGGTTTTCCCCGTCGCTAAAGAGTCGAAGGAAAAGCGGTTACAGTTGAAGCTTCACCATTTTGAGGCTATATCAATTCCTCTTTATTCGTAATTCCACGGATATATGTCGTCCCAGCAGATACAAATCTATATATCATATACAGGGCTGCTCAAAGAATGCTGAAAATTTTCTGACTCTAGATGGGAGATACTGAAATTGGGTTTTCAAATATGTCTTACGTTTCCAAATGGTTCAATTAGGCATCATATTTCAACTTATTAAAAGGTAGAATTTCGTTACATTATTTTGAAATATTAAATAAATAATTAAATAAATATTAAATAATATATAAAAATTATATAGAAATATTAAATAAATTTTAAATTATTTTGAAAGTGTTTCATAATCTATATTTAATGCATGATTTTTTTTCTCGTTTATTTATTTATTTATTTACTTACAGTGCAGGAGATTTTACAGACTGTTGATTGTTTAAATACTCGTATATATTTCATTATCGTGTGGTAAATGTTTGCTTCTTTAATTACACTTCTTTTTCTATAATTTTAGGCTACTGAATTCACGAGTTACACCAAACTTTTATCGTAAAGCAAAGTTTTAAACTTATGGCACTCTGCGAAATCAAGCGAAAGATAATTTATTTCCGATTGTAAATTTAAGGAAGAGTATGACACCATTTCTTTTGTAAGTGGAAACTTTTAAAAAATCAAATTTTTATCATTTGTTACAGTCAATATTTATCCTAATTAAATTATTCAAAACTTATAGCAATTTGCACAATCTATCTACAAAACGTAAATTAAAGTTTAAATATCAAAACATACCTCTTCCTTACTCCGAAATAATTTTATCATTGTGTTTGTTTACATAATGCGTTCTAGCAATGTATGAATAAAATATTTTAATAAGAAAATTTTCATTTGCTTTGAATTAATTCACTACAGTATAGTTGTAAATCCATGATACACATTTTCCACTCTCTTTTTCTGAAATTTATCAGTAACGAAATGGAAAGATACACCAAGATGATTGCTTGTAGCTCCAAAATGCAGACAATTCATTACATTTCTCAAGATTAGGACAGGAATTTTGACAATGATAAATTAATCTTAGAAGATAAAAGAGAAACTGCTTCGAACGAAACAAATGGATTAGAAAAAAAAACATATGAAATAATACTTTTAAACTTTACAGTTTATTTTATAAGACTACTTAATATATAATCATTGCTTTGAAAGAATTTTTATAAACCGATTAAAGGAGAAGACTGGAAGATAGTAAAAATTTATTTTAATCCTCCGAGCTTCTTGCGGGCTTCCCTGCATTTTCATAAAAATGCTTATAAAATTAGTCTTAATTAAAATTTTCTTTCCCTGTTTGTTTCTAAAATACACTCCATACCCATTTATCTGATATACATTTTGAAATACAATCCTGTTTAAAATATTTTCGTCTACAACAGATTAAAGTGTTTTTGATTTAAATAGCTTAAAAGAAGCTAAAACAATCGAAATTTTTTTAAAGGGAATGGTGGACTTTCAAAAAAAGAATTTTCCCTTTTTATTTAAAAGGTCCATAAATTATGACTCACTCAAACAAGCATTTGATACTTGCATGCAAATGTTTGAAATAAAATTTATGAATCTTCTGTATGAGAAAAAGATTCTTTAAAGAAAATAATACGTAAGAAATTCATATTTAAAAATGCTCCATGCGATGTCTAAATGATTGAAAACCAATGATTATTTAAATACAGGTTCATCTTCTAGAAGTATGCTAATCCGTGTATTCGTTTTCATATGCAGCATTTATTGTTAAAATTATTATTATTACATTTTTTACGCATGTTGGACAAGTTTTTTCCCATTTTTACCCTGAATATTGCATTTGATGACTATAACTTTCATAATTAAACTCTGTTTTGTAAACGAATACCCATTTCTATGAAAGATAAAACCTTTAACATGTTTGTAAAATTCCACACTAATTGCCGAAAAATTAGTTAGCGGATCATTTTAAGCATTAGTTGCAGGGGGGGGGGGGGGATTTTAAAATTCCATAAAATTAGTTAAAAACTTTATTGGATTGAAATCACACTCTAACGATTTAACACATCCACGACAAGAAACGAGAATTCTCGTTTTCTTTTAAAAGACATCATTGACTAATGACGTGGCTTCTACTTTACAAAAAATGCATTTATACCATGTTGTCCATATTTTTTTAGACATAGCACATATGCAACCACCAGCGTTTCCAATTTAATGTATTTTTTTAGTTCAGATATTACAAATTCATACCAGAATTTTAAAATAGCAATATTTGCTTTACTGAATAACCGACATTACGTCATTAAATAAAGCGAAATTGGTTATTGAAACTTTCTGACATGAATTCAGATTATCTGAGTTACGGAATTTCTAGAACGTATTTTACCATGGGAATTAGAGGGTTAAACCAAAAGCAAAAAATGTGAATGTCAGTTGATGCAACTTGTGTCATAGTTTCGGCAAGAACGAACGATTTGTGGGCGATGGTAACAAATTCGAACGTAGACAATAAAGTTTTGCCTCTTCTGTTCCATCTTACTGTTGCAATTCCTAAATATTTTTGCACACTATTTTTTTGTGTAACGAATTTAATACAGTAACATCGATTGGAATAGTACAAATTTAAATTAACTTTTCGTCTTTGATTGAGGATATTCATACACATTGAGTGTCATTTTCCACTACATCGACGGCCCTCAACAATTTTCTAGTTGTCGTTTTCTTTATATCCCTAATTGCTCCTTTTCAATTGTTCTCTGATAGTATCATTTTCTAAAATGTTGACGCCACTCAACATATTTTTATTTAACTTTTTCCTTATATCCCCAATACAGTGCTGCCAGTTTGGGAACTTTTTTAATTCACATTATTTGACTGTCACCACTTTTATAAAATAGTATAATTCGCCTTATTTTTCAGAATTTCTAATCTATTTTTAAATAGGCCGAATATTTCTATTTCAAAAAAGCGGTGACAATGAACAATCTTGAGAAAAAAAAAGTCCCTAATCTGGCAACACTGCCCCAATAGTTCATTTCCATTACCTACTAAATGGAAGATACTTAATAACATTCAAATTTACTTTTTCTTCATATCCGCAATAGTCCATTTCCAGTAGTTCTCCAATTGTGTCATTACCTACTAAATCGACGATACTGTACAGCTCTCTGATTTAATATTTCCTCTTTTTAGCAATAATCCATTTCCAATAATTCTCCAATAGTGTCACTTCCTAACTAAATCGATGGTTCTCAACAACTTTTTAAGAAACCTTTTCCTCATATTTCCAACAGTTCACTTCTAATAATTCTCTATTAGTGTCACTTCCTACTAAAATGACGATGCTCAACAACTTTTTAATCGACTTTATCCTTGTGTACACTGAAAAAAGAAATTGCGTTAAAATACGGAAATTGAACTGGCAATCGAGACGCCAGTACTATTTCCGTATTTTAGCGGAATTTTTTCCGGAAATGTTGTGAAAAAACGGATGTTTTCTGAAATTTACGGAAACACATTCCGTTAAAAAACGGAAATAGTACTGGCGTCTCGATTGCCAGTTCAATTTCCGTATTTTAACGCAATTTTTTGTTGCAGCATACCCAATTGTTCATTTTCAATAATTCTCCAATAGTATAATGTACTAGTATATCGCCGATACTTGAAAACTTTTTAATCTATTTTTTTCCTCATATCCCCAACAGTTCATTTCAAATAGTTCTTCATCTTCATTAGTTTAATTTCCTAATAAATCGACGATACTAAACAGCTTTTTATTTAATTTTTCATCATTTCCCCAATAGTTCATTTGCAGTAGTTCTACGATAGTGTTACTTCATACTAAATCGGCCAGACTCAACAACCTTTTAATTGACGTTCTCCTTGTATCCCTAATAATTCATTACCAATTAATCTCCAATAATATGTAAGATCATTAAGTTCCGCACTTTGCCGATAAAAGCTCCGCTATTAGCATTATTGAGTAGCACATACTCACTGCTTTTTACGTAGGCACTATTTTTGTAACTGTGCTTACACCCCTTCACAAATTAAATCGCTAAAGACGCTGCCATTAGTCTCATTATGTTCCACATATTCACTTTCCTTTGTGCAGACACTATTTTTGTAACTGTGCCTACACCCTTTCATAAATTAAATTGCTAGAGACGCTGCCATTAGTTTAATTGTGTTGTACATGCTCACTTCTTTTTGCGTAGGCACTATTTTTGAAACTGTGCTTACACCCCTTCACAAATTAAATTGCTAGAGACGCTGTCATTAGTCTCATTGTGTTGCACATACTCACTTTCCTTTGTGTAGACCGTATTTTTGTAACTGCTTATACCCCTTCACAAATTAAATCGCTAGAGGCGCTGCCATTAGTCTCACTGTATTCCACATATTCACTTTCCTTTGTGCAGACACTATTTTTGTAAATGTGACTACACCCTTTCACAAATTAAATCGCTAGAGACGCTGCCACTAGTCTCATTGTGTTACACATACTCACTTTCCTTTGCGCAGACACTATTTTTGTAACTGTGCTTACACCCCTTCACAAATTAAACTCTGTATAATTTATACACTCTCAACCCTGTATTAAAAAACACTTTACTTAAATACATGGATACTGAAAGATATTAATTTATTGCTCTCCAAATTTCTATATAATCTTCATTAAATTGCGCCTTGTCAGTAAGTTTAATACTAAATCACATAATAAAACTTTTAAATAATAGAATTTTATTAGAGACGCCGTTCTATTCATTAACGTCTGCGCTAAAGTTCATAAATATATTCAAAATTAGAATTCGAGAGACGTCAAAAATTCACTTTCTAGATAATTGGTTTCTATTTGAAATTTAAAATTCAATTAAGATGTTTAAGAGATAAAAGGTAAAGTGAGTGACGTGAATTAAGTTCGTTCTTTGTTTAAAAATATCCCCCTTTTCAATTTAGTGAAACTTTAATATTCTTCGAATTAATTTTGTTTTGAGATAACAACTCAAAGAATAATTAAATTTGTAATTTTTTTAAACGTGCTTTTTCTGGATTCTTCATAAAAATTTCTGAATCATTACTGCTGGGACACGTAGCATGTCTCTCAGATACAAGGTGTATCACATAGAATTTACTCGCGATTTTAGAGACTGAAGACTGTAGCTATTATTATTGTTATATTTTTTTCCAGAATTGAGTAATTAAATGTATTATTATTATTGTTGTTATGGTTTATGTATGTGTATGTACTTAAATATACGTAAATAAGTTAGGCCTAATAAATCTTGTTTACAAAATCAAGAAAACCAGGTGGTTCAGTATCAGGAACAGACATCTTTGGTGTGTTACGAGTCTCGCCAGTATAAAAAGCAGGAAACAATGACTGGAGAGTTTATGTCAAGATTCAATTTATGAGTAAATTTATTGTATGTAATAAAGTTTGCCTACATATCACGAATACGTGAGTACAGCTATTAGGGGGGCGCCGACATAAGGAAGAGACCTAAGTAGAAAGCGTCCATCCCTCCAAGAAAGTCTTGGAGAATAAGCCGAAGAGAGAGGGTGCGGATCTCAAGGAGTCTTAGGGGGCTGGGTTCTGATAGGACAGGGGTCCACGGGCCACTACCCCTAATTATCCTAAAGTTTTACAGAAAAAATGTAGAAAGCATCCTAACAAGAGCAGTATTAAGAAAGAATTAGTATTAGCAGTATGGACTAGTTTTATGAGTAATAAGAGTAGTTGCGACGAAGTATTCGATCGCAAATGATCGGAGTAGTAGTGTGGCCTCCGCT
This sequence comes from Maratus speciosus, assembly GCA_963932465.1. Classification (NCBI taxonomy): domain Eukaryota; kingdom Metazoa; phylum Arthropoda; class Arachnida; order Araneae; family Salticidae; genus Maratus; species Maratus speciosus. The sequence goes on along the minus strand of OZ010797.1, from coordinate 185,837,806 downwards.
CGTAAATGTCTCTGAGTTGGTCGAGCTTTTACCAACCGAAATAGGATCTCTTCTGCCAGCCTGGACCGCTGTAGGTCCGAGGCTCATAGACCGGGTGAGCTAGTTTAATAGTTTTGACCGCATCGTGAGTTCGATTTAGAGTGAAGGCAGTTTGAGAACCAGCGTCGCGAAATAGCATCAAGTATACGTTGATTAGTGTTGTGAAGAAGATGTGACAATATACTGACTTTGTGTTCAAGTGCCCTTGTCTGTAAACCTATGGATTGTTATTTCTGCTGACAATGAGATGTCTAAAAGTATTTCCTATTTCTTATATTTTGATCCCAATATAATTTTTATATGTATATGTTTAGTATAAGTAGGGATAATGTATGCTCAATGGTAGTCAAGTGTCAATTATAGTATTTTGAATAGTAAACCAAAATGTATTTTTATAAGTAAAGCAACATGTTTTTTCCACTCGCTTTGGAGCGAGCGTGTCGTATGACACACCCTTTTTAAATTGTAAATATTTCTGTAATGAATATCTCAGTTGTTAATTTTGGGTATTTACTTTACAGCCATGAGTCGTATTTAATTTTATTAATGTTATGAGTTTTATTTCAGGTAATGTTTTGTTAATTAGTAAGAATTGTCAATGATAAAATTTTATATTCTCAAATTAGTTGGTCGGTCATTTCTCGACCGGAAATACACCTAAGGTGTATTGTCTATTGTCTATAAGCTAACTTCATCTTCAAAAAAAAAAATACACCGCGCTTTTGGGTAGGTTTGAGGCAGTTGCCTCCCGCCTTAATTGAGATAATTGGGGACTTCATTTATCTCAGAAGTTAGCCAGGACCCTTAACGATCACATTTTATTATGTACTTAATTACATTAGTTTTTTATTTAGCACTATGAATATTCAGGTAATGAGTGATAAAGATTTGCTACACTTAATTCACTCCGGGTAACTGGGTTTTGAGTCTCCCCTTCCCTTCCGTTCTTTACTCCCCCATTACCCCTTAATTAATTTACATTAAAGGCACCTTTAGGTTAGATTTACTTTAGCTAGGTGGCGTGTTTTAATGTGCCCAGATCTGCCCAGCAATTACTACTGGATGTCCATAAAAGGATGTTCCAGTTACTTGTAGAGTACTGGTTCAAGGTCAAAAATAAAGAGTAACTCAACCAGTTTCAGATAAGCGCATACACGGGTACTGCTTTTTAGGTGCGTTCGTAATTATATAAATACGTAGCACCTATAGTCGTCGTTCAGTCCGTCCTTCCGCATATAACAGAGCAAAAACTACCCAACAGAATGATCTGAAATTTTAAATGTATGATTGTTGCAAAATGTTGTCGAGTCATTTTAAATTTTATGAAAACCGGATGTATAGTTTAATTACAAGGACAGTCAAAAGTTTTCCTTTACATTACGGCCAATGGGAAAAATTATTGCAATTCCATTTTAATGATGCTACAGCCTTCCGAATGGACTGAAATTTTAAATATATAATTGCTGTAAAATTTTGTCGAGCTGTTTCAGATTTTATGATAATCGAATGTATAGTTTAATTACAGGGACAGTCAAAAGTTTTCCGTTACATTACGGCCAATGGGAAAAATATATTGCAAGTGCATTTTAATGATGTTACAGACTATGCACTTATGAAGTGCAAAAAAATATACATTCAGTACAATATGGGGTGCAAAAAATAATTATAAAACTAGTTATAGTACTACCGCACCTCATTTGTCACGTTTGACGAGCAATTTCCAACTTGTTTATTTACTAGCTTGCAGTGCAATATACACAAAACGGCGATTCCTGAGCACAAAGCGTTTTTGCTGGGCTAAAGATTTAAAAGCGTCTAGTACATTACTAAAAAAACTTCTGAAACCAGAAAAATTTAACTGTCATTTCTTTTTAAAAAATATTGGCTTTTAAGCCTTATGGATAGGTAAATTGTCAATCTTGCTGTATCGCATACGCAAAATGTCGACTCCTGAGAGTAAAGCGCATTGCACCGTGTAACCAAATGTGCACATATTAAACATTTGGAAGAAAAGCTAGGCTAGTTTACCTTCAATTTTATGCAGGGTTTGTTATAAATAGTCTAAATTAAACTGTTATAATATACCGTTGTCACTGGGACATTCTTTTATTTAAACTCTGTACAAACGGACGAAAATTGTTAACTTATAGAAACTTTTAGTTATAATTATCTATAATATAAAGCAACAACATGTTCGTGAGTAGAGCTGACCTCATGTCGGTGGTGGCAACGACCTATCAATCTATTCTGCATTTTTCAGAAATTTATTAAATTTTAAACATTTCGCAATCCGAACTTTTGCGACTTGAAACGGAAAAATAAATGTTCTTTCAAGTACAGTTTGTTTGAATACTGTATCTTAACATTTTCAAGGGCGGTAGTAAGTTTCTGAAACCATTTAATTTTAATTCGTAAATGCTACAGTGGCACCAGAAGTTTCGTATAATATTCTCCTTTTATTATGTATGCGATTCTTATTCAAATTATTGATATATATTTTTACTGAAAATAAATTTCTACGTGAATTCCGGTGTCGTTCATTCATTCATTTCAATATTTTAGTAATGGAAGTTCTTTGGCCCTCAAAAGGTTAACCCTCTCGCTGCGTAAGTAATTCTTCGCGATGAGCGTCTTTTACAGAATTTTTAATCTTTTATCACCAGTTCTTTAAAGTAGAAATTTTTTGACTATAGTAATAGTTGAAAATGTCCTGATAGTCCAGGCAATAAGGAATTTTACATAGCAAAATTAATGGTAGTTCAGGAAATCGGCTTACTTTATGTTTTTTAGGTCGCTGAATCCGAATTTGTAACTTCCCACCAAAGTTTCTCCCGGCAACCCCCCCAAATTTTGATAAGAAGACCCTCAAAAGAGGTTTTTATTAAAAAAATCATTTTTTTATTGTTTTAGGGGGAAAGTATCTAGAAATTCAGAAAGTAGACAAAATTTTCAACAAATTAGATACATGACATTATGACTTAGGATGAAGGGGAAGGGGGAGATCAACCTCGGAACATGCGCGCGGTGCTGCGTGGACTAATTTGCGCAATTCCACTTAACTACTCACACGTTTACATTCGCCCTCCCATCTCCCCTCCGAACTTTCCTGATAAGGTTTACTTTAAGTTTTTTGGGTGGCTGAATCCGAATTTTTAACTTACCCCCAAAATCCCCCCCCCGTAACCCCCCCCAAATAGTTGTTATTAACTTAAATTTCTTATTGTTTTAGGTGAAAAGCATTACGAAATTCAGAAACAGGACAACATTTGCAACAAATAGGATATATGACATTATGACGTAGGATAAACGGGGAGAGAGGGGGCTGCCTCGGAGCATTCAACGCGCGCTTTTCTCAAAAACCAAATTTTTTCAAAAAATCAATTTTTTGGAAGGTTGCCGGGTGAAATTTTGGTGGGAAGCTACAAATTCGCATTCAGCGACCCAAAAAACATAAAATGAGTCGAAATCCAGAACTAGTATTAATTTTTCCAGGTAAAATCCCCTATTGCCTGGACTTCATAACTTAGTGCACGTAGCGCTGCAGTGCATGTTCAGAGGCAGCCCTCCCCCTCCCCGTTCATCCTACGTCATAAAGTCATGTATCCTATTTGTTGCAAATTTTGTCCTGTTTCTGAATTTCGTAATGTTTTTCCCCTAAAACAATAAGAAATTTAAGTTAAAAACAACTATTTGGGTGGGGGGTTCGGGGTGGGGGATTTTGGGGAAATTTAAAATTCGGATTCAGCGACCCAAAAAATTTAAAGTAAACCTTGTAGAGAAAGTTCGGAGGGGAGATGAGAGGGCGAATGTAAACGAGTGAGTGGTTAAGTGGAATAGCACAACTTAGTTCACGCAGCACCGCGCGCATGTTCCGAGGCAGATCTCCCCTTCCCCTTCATCCTAAGTCATAATGTCATATATCTAATTTATTGCAAATTTTGTCTACTTTCTGAATTTCTAGATGCTTTTTCCCTAAAACAATACAATAATTGATTATTTTAATAAAAACCTTATTTGGAGGGCATTTTACCAAAATTTGGGGGGAGGGGGTTGCCGGGGAAAATTTTGATGGGAAGTTAAAAATTCGGATTCAGCGACCCAAAAATATAGTAAGCCTTTTTCCAGAACTACCATGAATTTTGCTAGGTAGAGCCCCTATACGGTCTCTGTTGCCTGGAATATGATTAAATCAGACAAAGTTTTCGCTAAAAAATAACTTGTGGGAATAACCAAATAGTATTAATTAGACGGGAAAATGCATGTCCGAGTATTTCTCGGGTTGTGCAGCGAGAGGGTTAACACAGTACAGGACGGAAACAGTGCTGACAAATCTAGCTGTTTCTTTTATTTAAAAATTTCGTCTTCCGCCGCTGTCATAGGAGGATTTTCTTCAGCACTTCTACGGTCCAGGGAAGGCCAGTTTTCCCTCCATTTTTATTTAGAAATTTCTAGTTCATACCAGAAATGAAGAATAGTATTTTATGCTTTATTTAATGAGTGACATTTAGCGTTTATTTACAGTAAAAATTCTTCTGTTGACTTTTCCGCTATGAATTTGAAATATCGGATTTAAAGTGGAGGCTAAACTGGCAACCCTGGTACCGTCCCTTGAATTTAAATACCAGTAATTTCTAAAAGCACTCTTCGTCTTCTTTTCTAAGATTAAATAGGGCGAATAATTTCTTTAGAAAATATTGGTACAAGGAACAGTACAAAAGCTGAGATAAATATGCCTGCAGCAGCCGCCATTTTTGTTTCAGTGTGTAGGCCTAATATTCAGAGTGCGGTGGATCTGCATGTGATACCGAAAGTGGGGTTTTCCAGCAATTTTCGAGAACTATACAGGGCCTGATTACCAACGGGGCTAACTTACACAAAATTTTTTTTAAAGAAATGTTTGCCTTATGTAAACGCCGTAATCATGCACAATTTCTGCCATGAATGAGGCAAATTTTTCTGTTACTTTTTACTGGTGGGAATGTGCTCCGTTGGTAATCAGGCGCTGGAATTATATACACATTGTCAAATGTCCTCTGAAAATAGTGTTGCCAGGTGTGCCACGTAAATAAGGCTCCAAATGTGCTGGACACTCCAAATTTCTTGCAGTTTATTTCGCCATATACAATCGCAGATAATTTACCATTAGATAAGGCGAAGAAAATTACTTTAAAATACTGGTGAGGAGTATGTGGAGTCCCGTTTTACGGCCGTCACCTGGCAATGCTAATTGCAAATGTCAGATTTTACCACGAAGGAATGAAAAGCCTTTTTTATGATCTTCTAGATAATAATATTAGATATTTGTTTATGAACACATTCATCGAGCTTTTATGAGAAAAACTTTTATTTTGAGTTGAACAGTGTTAATAAAACTTGCATTTAATTTAACCCTTAACGATCGAAGAACTCCTCTCAGGCAGAAGCATCTCTCACACAAATTTATTCGGTTGACACAACGATTTTGTTTTGCGTGAGTGTGTGTGCAAGAAAAGTTTACTAAAAAATGTACTTTTAAAATATAGTGGTGCGAATAGAATATAAAATTAAAATCATGTACAGGGTGTCCATAATTAAACGACCCTACTTTAAAGTTGTCTACAGACAAAACTATATGTTCATAAAGTTGTGGAATTTTGTGAAAGACATGATAAATGAATGAGAATTTGTTCAAGCAAAAAAAAAGTTCAAAATTTCGCCACCAGAGGGCGATTTTTAATAAATTACACATTTAGCATTACGATAGTTTAGAAATTTTATTTACAGGCTGTCCATAGTCAAACGACTCTATTTTAAAGTTGTCCGCACACGAAACTGTTGTTCAGAATGTTGTGAAATTTTGTTGATGACATAATAAAGGTATAGGAATTTGTTTGAACGAAAAAAACATTAGGTGGCCATTTTTCAACGAATTACACATTTAGCATATATTTACGATAGTTTAACAAATTTTGTTATAACCAAACATTTTCTGCATGACTGTCATTATTTTCAGATATCATCTGGAATCGTAAAATAGCATGTTCCGCAGTTGAAGGCAGTGTGTTCTGGGAAATGCTAGGAACATGTCGTGAAATGCTGTCTTTATAATCAGGTTAAGGTTAAGTTAATAAATAAAATTTCTAAACGATCGTAATGCTAAATGCATAATTTATTAAAACTTGTCCTCTGGTGGCGAAATTTTGAACGTTTTTTTAGTTGAAACAAATCCCCACCCCTTTATTATGTTTTTCACAAAATTTCACAACTGTCTGTAGACAACTTTAAAGTAGGGTCGTTTAATTGTGGACACTGGGTGGGTATTCGCGAACACTGGACCGCAAAGGGTTAAACCTGTAACACTATTGGAATCCATTTTTTAGGACTACTCCCAGAATAAACTCAAATTTTCAATATTGAAATTTTAGAAAGTAAAATCTAATGCTTTTAATTTATTTCCCTTTCAACATTAACCTGAACTTCAGTGAATTGCCGTCCTGCCATAATTTTAACAGAAAGAGATTCACAGCAGAGTTTTAAAATAACATAAACTTATCGTCGACGACTTTATTATTTATTAACGTTTGTGTTTTGTTATTTTGTGTCTTCAACTATTCAATTTAGCGACACATCAGAAAATAATTTTCTGGATAATTGGTTCTATTTGAAATTTCAAACTCAATTAAGATGTTTAAGAGATAAATGGCAAATTGAGCGACGTGAATTAGGTTCTTTGTATAAATATATCCCCGAGTTTACTTTAGTGTAAATCCAATACATTTTCGCTTAGTTTGACTTTGAACCTTTACCATGAATTCATTTCGCTTTTTAGACCACCGCAGTCAGGATAAACTCAATTTTAAACATTGAATAATTTAGAAACTACAATTTAACTCTATTAACTCATCTCTCTTCTAACATTTATTTCGGTATACTGCGTTCTGTCAATAATTTTAACAGAGAGAAATTCATAACAGAGTTTTGAAATAGCATAAATTTATTGTCGAAGCCTTTATTATTTATAAAAGTTTGTATTTTGTTCATTAATGTCGTCAAAAATTTAATTTACAAAATCATCACAAAATTATTTTCTGGATAATTAGTTTCTATTTCGAATTTCAAAATCAATTAAGATGTTAAAGAGATAAAATACAAATTAAGCGACGTGAATTAAGGTTCTTTGTGTAAAAATATCCTTGGGTAAAGTTTAGTGAAAATCCAATAGCTCTTCGCTTAGTTTTGTTTTGAGATAATAAACTAAAAGAACAATGAAGTTTGTATTACAAATCGATCAAAATTAATTTGAGCTCAAAGTTAGCTTAAATTTATTACATTAATTTATTTAACGCAACCTGAGTTATGTATGTAAAGAGGAAATTTTGTAGTCTATTTTTTACCAACTTCTTGGTACGCCAGTATTATAAAAATTATGTACACACATGTATTTTCGATGACAATACAACAGTTTAATATTTTTATAACCTAATTATAAATTAAAAAATCAATTTTAAAGCATTTTTCTATTAGCAGGTGATAAATCGACCAATATTCTTTATAATTACAACTATACATGTGTTCCACAATAACGGCCATAATATATGCCAACTGGCTCTGAATCTACAATAATGAAATATTTTAAATACTAAAAGGCAGAGAATAAAATATAAATGTAAAATAAAGAGAGTAATATATTTTTTAAATAAGCTTTTATGTATTAACCCTCTCCGCACTGAATTTTTTTTTTCCAATTTTGCGAAAATTTACTTTTACGCTAACAAAATTAAAAGTAGCTATCGAAATCACAGAAGTTGCAGTTTACTGAAATTTAACGAATGTGTTCATTACAGAAACCTAACGAATGTAGTTATGTTGCGTGTTTTTCATATAAAAATAGTCTAAGGAAGAATTTTTTAAGACGTTTGGAATATGTCGTATTCCAACCAGATTAAACAAACATAAAAAAAATCAGTAATATTTTTTACCTTTTATCACAAATTACTAATTCGGGAAAAGAGTCCTTAATTTAAATTTAAAGAGCAAAACATATGTTTGAATTAAAAGAAACTCCAACGGTTTACTAATAATTAATAAAACTTTTATTAATATTATTATTATTAAATGCTGAAATACATGTAAAGTCATAATAGTAACTGTATCGACAATATGCTATCACTATTAGGTGCTGGAATTAACAAAAATAATATTTTCCTTTCAAATATTGCAATTCGAAGTAGGAGCCTCATATGAGACTCGGGGTGACTAGAGGATTAAAAGAAAATACTCAACAATATATTAACGGGTTGGGCGCTTTTGAATAGATGAAAATAATCATTTTGGTTTTTTATATACTCATCATAAAATGTAATTAATTTCTAATATTTCAGACAATATAAAAATATTTCTTTAACTTTATAACACAAAGTATGCAATACTTATTTCAACTATACCTAGTTTTCAATTTCAATTTTTTTTTTTATATTTACATTAATAGTAAGTTATACCTTATGATCGCAAAACTCCAGGATTAGATAAGACAAAAAATTTCTATTTAATTTCAGTGGTAACACAAAAAGCGGAAATTTTGGCAGCTATGTGTATAGCTTAATGAGTATTCATATTTTTATGATTTTACAGAACAAATTTTGCAGCTTGGTTGTACGATTTCTTGAAAATGACGAGTGAAATTAACGTGAAGTTCTAATATCACGTTTAGGCATAGCTGCCATGTTTTACGCTTTTTTCCTACCGCTATTTTTTAACAGATAAATTTGTCGTATTTAATCATCGAAGGCACTGGATTAAGTAAGGCAAAATTTTCTGATCAAAAATAGTGGTAGGGAAAAAGCGTAAATTTGGCAGATATGCGTTTAGGTAAAGAAAAAACGAAAAGAACTAAATAACCGAAAATTTTAATACATATATTTTTTTCAGGTTTTCCCAATTTTTTGAAATAGGTTATATTTACATGTTGTAATTGAAATTTATCTTATTTAAATATTTTTGGAAGAATGAAATACTATAACATTTATTCACTACACTGTAAAAAATGATTATTACTCTACGGTAATATAATTTGACCATGAATGAAAATATGCAATATACAATCTTATCAGAGTTACCCGCTGTTCAAAAAGGGTTCTTTATCATTAAAAACTTCAGAAACCAATATATAATCGAGATTTAAAAAGCATTTACACATAAAAAATATTGCTGCCACTGACTTTCGGAAACGCTTTCCAGTCTACTAGCGAGATTCTTCTTCAGTGCAAGATAGGACAAGACACAGCGTGCTAGAAAAAAGCAAGGCTGATCAAAATGACTAAATGGACAAGCTTCATTTGCTCCTGTCTCATTGGTTCTTTTGGTGCATCTCTACCCGTATCGGGTATATTAAGTCGGCGCGTCTCTGTGATTTTGCTCAGCCTTGCTTTTACTAGCACGCTGTGTCTTGCTCTATCTTGCACTGAAGAAGAATATCGCTAGTAGATTCGTAACAGCTGTTTGCTGCTTTTCACGTATTATTTATGCATTTTTAAACGTTGGTTTTCTGCTTTTTAATATTCCTGCACAAAGGCTTTAATTGCTGTTTTAATGCTTTCGAGTCGTTTTTATGATGCATTGACCCATTCGACACGGTTGCACCCGTGTGTGCAATGCATTTCCGAGCCCAATAGACGGGTAGCAGACCGTGTATTCAATGATATTGAATTCCAATTATCAGAAGGGTTGCCATTAGAGACTATTTATTTTTTATTGCTATCTTTCACCACTTTCATGATACAAAAATCATCCACATCCACCTTCACAACACCTACAAGAGAAATGAACTATAACATTTACTTTTGAAAGATAGTGGTACGAATAAAATATAAAACTAGTCGCCTGTAACAGCCCTGTTATGAGTCAGTATGGAAATTTTGGCTTCTGGTGATGGTGCACAAAAAAAAGGCCGTCCCGAATTAGTTATTATGTTTCTGAAACTGAAATGTCAGTTTTTAGGATGTTAATATTCGACTGAACCATGGAACTATTAATAAAGAGGGACTGACATATTCATAAAATAGTGAAGCTTCAACTGTAATTTTTTTATTAAGTTTTCACGTTTACATCAATTTATTTATCACAAATTATTCGTGGTTATTTTCTGATGATACATCAACTTCCTATGCTATAAGGATAGAAAATGTTTAGATAAATTCAAGTATCCCTCTTTTTGAGGTGATGCACCACGTGCACTTAGGTTCTATAGAACCATCCTGTTGTCAGATGAAATGTGCATGGTTGTGAGTGAATTTTTCGATACTACAAATAAAATCAAGTTTCAATATCCTAGTTTCTTATTTTATTTCTATTAAAAATACTCAAAAGATTAAAATTGATAAATTATTTCTTTAATCCAATTTTCTGATTAAACATCAACTTACTACGCTATAAGATATAAAATGTTTGATAAATTGGAGTATCCCTCTTTTTAAGGTGATGCACCATGTGTAGTTAGGTGCTATAGAACCATCATGTAGTCAGGAGAAATGTGCATGATTGTGGATGAATTATTCGATACTACAAATAAAAGCAAGTTTCAACATCCTAGTTTCTTATTTTATTTTTATTTACAATACTCAAAACATTAAAAGTGATAAATTATGTCTATAACATATTGCATGCCTACAGTTTAATTTCAGCCAAAGTAAAATTTTCTAAATTTATCTATAGAAATACTTCATTTTAAATTGATAGTGTTTTACTTAAACTTTTAAAAATGAAACAAATCCCAGAAAATTTATACAGTAATTTGTATATTTATAAAACTGTTTTCTGAATTACACGAAGCAAATCCTAGCGGTTTATGCCTCAAGAACAATCACATCCCGAATGGCGAAGTGATTAGTTTGATAACGTTGAACTAATCCAGATTCACTGGATTCCGCATAACAATTCAACCACTTAACCCTCTGTCTACCAGAAGGGTCCAATGGACCCGACATGTATATTCAAAATATCTGTTCAAACCAGAAAATTTCTTCAAAACAAACTAAATGTATAAATCAGACAATAATAAGTTAAATAAACAAATTAAATAGTTTTAAGTAAAAATTCTGGTGTAGAATGTTTTTATAAAACTTGAGTAAAATTTCCGGTAGTTCTAGGGTTAACCCCTTGAGGGTCGGTGGGATATATTTTATCCCACCTACGAATAATTAATTTTTACTCTTCGAAGATTGTGAGATTCCGGTGTGAATTCGACATTACAGAAACGCAATTACTTGCCCCTGAAAGGGTTGACAGTGTTGCCATTGGGCTACGTTTTTCAAATTAAGATTTCTTGCACCACATTTTTGAAACGGTAAAATTTACTTTGCTTTCGATTTAATTAATATGTCATTGACTAATGCGAATTTTACCATTTCAAAAAAGTGATGCAAATCAAGAAATCTTAATTTTATAAAAAGTAACCTATTGGCTACAGTGTCCAGGGCATGGAACTATTAATAAAGAGGAACTGACCTATCCTTAAAATAGTGAAGCTTCAACTGTAACCGTTATCGCAGGAGTTGATTACCGCAGGTGGAAACTTCCAGCAGTAGATTTACATAGAAATTTTCAATTTATTTAGACGCCTTATTCTTAGAAAATTTCAGTCACAAATAATGGTAGAAACAGATTTTCATTTTTACTGGTAGAAGTTTACTTTGGCGGTAGTTAGGCCTTACGTTTCCGCCATATTGTGACAACCAGGGAAACAAACTGACAGTTTTACAAGACATACTTGACACCAGTAAAACCGAATGGACATTTTTATGACATTTTTGCGAAAAATTCCTATGAATAAGACGCTTAATTAAGATAAACTTGCTATTCAATTTTGCTGGTGGGATGTTTTCCCTAGCAGTAATCAGAAGCTGAAGATCCGATTTTAAAGAAAATGCAGTCGCCTCTTGTAAGAACTTCCTCAGTTACTGCACACGGAACTGGTATACAGTACACTATATGTCACATCCTCTTTATTAATAACTCCATTGACTGAACATTTTCAGTTGTTTAATTCAATTTATACATGTACAAGTAACCCAATAACATTCATTTTAATATTAATGTTGTTGCTGTTAATTTATCATATTTCTCTGTAAAACATGTTTGTTGAAACTGAAAATTTTTACTTGAGAATGGATACCATCAGAAAATTTTATATTTCGGGTTAAGAAAACCGATTATTTTATAGAAACAACTCGGAAACGTTTTCGAAAATCAATCGCAGCAAAAGAATGTTTGTATAAACGATTCTTTAAACCCCGAAATATATTGGTTTCCGAGTTTTTTAAGAACAGATTTTGCCAACTATGGTAACTCGCAAGTGGTTATTATATATTTTGGTTCGTTGATATATAATATTCTCCTAAAACATCTCTTTTTTATTACAGTGTATTTTCGCTGTTGAGATATAAAAAAGGATTTCTCGAACACTCCCAAAATTAATAAAATAAAATGGAAGGCCTTTCCCGCGACATTAGAAACGTCAGTAATACTTTGCAATTTTTATAAAGTTAAAGCATTTGCTGAATACTTCCTTACATGTTTATATAGGGTTCGTTTGATTGAAGGACCTTTGACCAGAATTTTCGAAAAGTAATATTTGCCTTATTTAATGAAAAGGAAATCTATCTTCAGATATCGTCGGTACAATATCAAACTATCCAGTGTGAAAATAGTGTGCTACATTTTTAAAATTCTTATTTCTTCAATTGCACCACTTTTTTGAAATGGTAAAATTCGCCTTATTTAACCTTATTTAATGACGTATTAATAAAGGCAAAAACAAGGGGAATTTACTATGTCAGAAAAGTGGTGCCAATAAAGAAATCTGAATTTAAAAAAAGTAACACGCTGTTTTCTCATTGGATAGTTTGACATGCTACCGACGATATAGCGACCAGTACCTTACTAAATTTCTGGTACTAAAACACCTAAAATCCTTTGAATATCGTGACGCGTACAAACGTTATTATACGATCATCGTTGCCAACAGCTACAATTTTTCGGGACAAATATTTTAAATTTGCAATCTTCGCTTCATTTAACAGCCGAAATCTGAGATTAAAAGAACCAAAAATTCCTATAAAAATTTAGTGGTAACAAAAAATGCGTAAAAGATGGTAGCTATGATATTATTTAGTGTGTCATACCAATTTTAGACTGCCGGTTTTTTGCCAAATAAAGCTTTTTTTTTTATAGCAGTAATCAAAATAGCTACTTAGAATTTTCCTTTAAATCTGAGTTGCCAAGTCTCCGGCTTTTTGCATACCACTATAATCTTAGAGAAAATGTGATTGTTTTATTGATCAAATATTCCAATTAAATAAAAGAACATGTTCTGTATTAAAATACTGGTATCCAAAAAGCCGGAAACTTGATTGAGCATAAAGAAAAATGAAAATTTGTGCATGAAATTTCGCAATGTTGCAAACTATTTCTTAACACGTTGACTGCCACGCTACGAGTATACTCGTAGCTTTAATATTCGTGACTTTAATTTATTACTTTCTCACCATTATTTTAAAATAAAATAAACTAGTATGTTGTGGCCATCACAAAACTTTCTTCTATATAAATCACGTCAATTAAATCCTTTAAATAGTACAAGAAATAACAACGATTTAGCACCAATTCATATCAAAGTACATCTGAATTTGAAGTTGGATGAAAATTCGTGCATTAGTTCTTGAGATAGAGCTATAACTGAAATTCTGAAAAAATGTAACATAGCCGCGCCACCTGTTGAGCTATTTACACCAAAAGTAAACAGCACTAAACGATATGAAGGTATACCTGAATCTGAAGTTTGTTGAAAATCCAAGCATTAGTTCTTGAGATAAAGCTATTGCGGAAATCGCAAAAAATACAGCACAGCAGCGCCACCTGTTGAGCGATTTACACTAAAAATTAAACAGCACTAATTTATACGTCAATTCATGTCAAGGACTAACTAAATCTGAAGTTTGATGAAAATCCGTGCAATAGTTCTTGAGATACAGCTCTTGTGGAAATCGTGAAAAATGCAGCACAGCAGCGTCACCTGTTGGGCGATTTACACCAAAAATTAAACAGCACTAATTTATATCAGGGACTAACTGAATCTGAAGTTTGATGAAAATTCGTGCATTTTTTCTTGAGTTAGAGATATTGCGATAATCATGTACAATGCAGCATACCAGCGCCACCTGTTGGGCGATTTTCACAAAAAAGTAATCAGCACCAAACTATACCTTGGACTAACTGAATCTGAAGTTTTATGAAAATCCGTGCAGTAGTTCTTGAGATATAGCTATTGCAGAAATCGAGAAAAATGCCGCATAGCAGCGCCACCTGTTGGGCGATTTTCACCAAAAACTAATCAAGTCCAGTTTATATCAAGGTCTAACTAAATATGAAATTTTGTGAAATTCCGTGCATTAGTTCTTGAGATAGAGCGCCCACAAAATTTTTGTCACATACAGACTCACAGACAGAGTGACAGAATGACAGACAGACTCACAGACAGACATTTTCTAAAAACCATCAAATCGTGTTCTGGGCATTCTAAAACGTATAAATCCGTCGAAAACCGGAAGTCGAAGATTTTCACGAATCCAATACTTTCTTCTTGTACAGATAGAAGAAGGCAAAAATTGCCTTATTTATTGGCAGAAATTTCGCTGTACTAGTAAAGGGAACCTTTTAGAATTTCTGGTGGCAAACGACTTTCAAAAAGGAATTTGAAAATTCTTACTTTTTGCGGCTGTGAACGTGTTAATCAATGCATGTGCATAATTTTGTTTTCATTTTATTATTTAGTGTGAAATTAAAAAAAGATTGCTATAGGAGTTACATATTGATTTCTTAAGAAAATGCTGATAATAGCTATTTTGCTACATTGTTTCTTCCTTCCTATTTGTACAGAATAAAAAGTAAAATTTTGTCATTGTTTAAATAATTATCATGTAGTATGCTTTCTTATGAAGACATTTCTTTGAAGACTGTAATTTGTGATTGCTCTTACTATATATATATATGCTTTCCCCATTATTACTAATCATCAATATAATCATTATGTTCTTCATATATAGATTGTGTAACTTAATGGTTAACCTGTTCTTCACAAATGAATACTTAATAATAATCCATCCAACTTATTAAAAAAATGATGGATGCTATTATTTCCGCAGAGTATTTGATTATAGATGTCAATGAATTTCATCATTTAAATACACATCTAATGATTATTATGATATCTTCCTCTATTTAATTAGTATCATTTTTTACATTTATTGATGATATATAATTTGTACTTTTAACACTTTCCACATAGTCGAAAAGTGCTCATGACTTTGGTTTGTCTGTCAATAGAGTTGTTCTAGAAAAAAAATCGCAGCACGCCGAAAAAAATGGCATGGAATGGCGGAAAAAAATGGCATGGGGTGGCATGACGGAAAAGAAAAAGAGAACGGAGGAGAAGAAAAATTGCACCATGAGAGAAAAAAGAGCAATGAAGAAAAAACAGCCTAAATAATGTTAAAAAAATAAGTTTGGTAAACAAATTCATCTGAACAACGTTGCAATAGCTCTTACAATATTGCAAAAAGGTACTTAACTCCATAACCTAAAAAACCCTCCGTAATGTCTAGTTACTCGACCCGTTCCAGAACTCTACTTTTATGTATTTTTATTCAGTTCAAAGATAATTATAAATTAAAGCTAATATGACCACAAACGTACTTATGAAAAAAAAAGAAAGAAAGAAACCCTACTCTTTGAAAAATTAACTGGTTGAACATAAAAATATTTACTTGAAAATTGATAGCAATCGAAAACCTATATTTCGAGTTGAGAAAACTAAATAATACACTATAAAAACTACAGTTTTTGAAAAAAATTTGCGACAAAATAATTTTTTTTCTATAAATGCTTCTTTAACCCCTTCGCGACGAAAGCACTTTGCTTAATTTTTAATCTATTACCACTGGTTTTCCAAAGCAGAAAAATTTTTGTACTTTAATCGCGAAAATGCTCTGATTAAATAAGGTAGACTTTACAATAAAAAATAACTGGTGGCAATGATGAAGGATTCTGAGCACCTTAACCCTTGAGGGGTGGTGGGATATATTATATTTCACCTACGGTTAATGAAGATTTGCACCAGAAAAATATTAAATTTTACTTTTCTAACTTTGATGGAAGAAAGTAGTAAAATTGCTTTTCCTTATTTTGCAATAAAATTTTTGAAAGATTCCGGTGTGAATTCGGCATTTCAGAAAAACAATTACCTGCCCCTGAAAGGATTAAGTGGCACGTATACAGGTCGCTCGTCCCCAAGGGGTTAACCCTTTAGATTCGGGCGTCCCTTACACAAATTTTATGACACCACTTTTTTAAAAGAAGTTTCCTTCAAATACACATCTCCAAAAATGCTCTAATTAAATAGGGCAAATTTTATTTTCCTTTATTACTGCTGCAATAAACAAATGTTGCAAAGAAAGATGATGTCTAGTCAGACTAGACATACGGGTGCAAAGGGTTAAATCTCTAAAGGATATTGATTTACGATGCTTCTAAAGATAAAGAACACTTTTCAAGATGTTGGGTAACTTGGAAGAGGTTATTGTATACAGGGCTCGCAGCGTTCCTACAATTTTCGAACTTTGCTACCAGTATTTTAAATAAAAATTCATCGTGGTTGATTCGTTTAACATATGTAATAGAATTATACAGTAAGGATTATCGTTTTAAAATAGTGGTAGCAAAGTGTGA
The DNA here is from genome assembly GCA_963932465.1 of Maratus speciosus. Classification (NCBI taxonomy): domain Eukaryota; kingdom Metazoa; phylum Arthropoda; class Arachnida; order Araneae; family Salticidae; genus Maratus; species Maratus speciosus. Next base: position 185,821,009 of record OZ010797.1, on the reverse strand, counting down.
AAATTTTAGGAACGCTGCGAGCCCCGTATATATAACCATTATATAATTACAATTCATCATCTATTTCCAATTACTAAAATTAAATTAATAAATTTAGCTTCAATACATAACACTGACATTATACAAAATAAAGATGGAACCTTTAACTTGTAATACAAAATCAAGCACAATACCATTAATTCACTAGCACATTGCGAACAGTTAACCCATATAAAACATATGAAAAACCACCAAATTTTGATACAATAACCTATCAAAGACAAAAGATACAAATAACCAGCGAAATATTGTTGAACCATTAAAAGACGTATCGTAAAAAAATAATAATAGATCAATTGGATGGATGTAAGCAGGAAGCTTATATAGCATTTCACTTCTTCATGGGTACATGAAATACAAATATAAGCAAAAACGTACCAAAAAGTATAAATTTACCATGCCATATAAATTGAATTAAATAAATAATTAATCAATATCCGTAATAATGAACAATATGAACAAAATTGGAACATTTAAATTTAAGACCTACCCAGCAAGAGAATTTGCTATGACCGTATCACAATCTCAAACATGTATCCCTTTTTAGCACAGCAAAAATCCCGCCTAATTAAATGGTACAGTTAAAAGCGAATCCTTACGGTTTCAAATCATCACAACTTGCAGATAATATAAACATTCTTATAAATATAATAATTATAATTAACTTAAACAGTCTATATAATAAAAATTATTTTGTGCTGTTTTAAGGATCCTGGATTAAATTATTACTAAAAAGTACAAAAAGAAGTAGATGTTTAAAATAAACAGGTAATAAATAAAATAAATAATATAATATAATAAGATATGGCAACATAATTATTTTAGAAGTGATTAAATAATTATTTAATGCTACCATCTACCGAAACTTCAAAAAATTAAGAAGTTAAAAATGTCCATGCGTGTTCACAATCACGGCTAAAAGAAGTAGAAATAATTTGTAGTGGTTCCATCTATTGGAAAGTACCAAAAATAACTGTAGCATAGCTGCCAACTTGTACGGATTTTTGTCACCACTAAAATTTAATAGAAAATTTTACCTAGTTCTATCGCCGAATTGTAGTGAATATTGATAATTAAATAAGGCAAAAATTTCAGTTAAATTTTAGCGGTGGCAGAAATCCGTACAAGTTGGCAGCTATGCTGTAGAAAAATGGCATATTTCAAATATTTGAACCTCATTAATTCACTTTAAAACGACACAACAATATCATTCTAAAACAGCTCAACAGAATATCGATAATATTCATTTAGCATCTTTAATATAATGTTTATAATTAATTTTAATTGTTTTATTTAAAATTAAGTAAATTAATAATAATTTCAAATAACTTACAATTATAATAATATATAATGTATGTTTCGATTAATCACTTAATAAATTTAATGTTATAAATTTTAAATTGTTTCTATATATATTACTGTGAAGAAACGGTTCATATCGGTAATCTCTAGACAAAAAATTATTTTATATTTTTTAGATACCAAACTTTTTGCTGATTTGTTCGTAAACATATGCAAATCTTACGGCAATAACCAATCACCTTTTTTGCCAGATTGGAGCTCAATCAAAAATGACATTTCAACGCTATCGTGTTACTTTTCTCTCTCTCACACACTCACATACATATATAGAGAGAGACATCCCCGTAAAAACATAAACGGGAGGATCAGAAAATGTAAGAAAATCACATGCATATACACATACATCAGATTTTTTGTATAAATAACAAAAGCAGATTAAGGAGATGCCAAAATGTAAAAGATACGAACACTATTGTCGGATTTTTATTATGGTTGGAATACTTTTGTTCCTCTATATATATACCGAAGTAATAAATAACCCTTTAAAATATTTAATTTATAATCATTTTCTCATAAAATATGAATGTGATACCTTAAATAAGTGAATTAAATGTGAACTCATGTCAAACGAAACGTATAAAAATTAATTTTCTATTAAATATAGTCTATGAATGTCAAGAAAATAAACGAAATTAAATTTTTTACTGGCTTAAAATCAAGATATTTCGATTAATAGAAGCCAATTCACGTCACTCAATTTACTTTTTATCTCCCGCATCTTAATTGGGTTTGAAATTTCAAATAGAAACCAATTATTCTGAAAATGAAGCTTTGACATTTCTTGAAGTTTAATTTTTAGGGGTATAACTCAACTTAACCTAGAAATAATTGAACGTAAAAGATCGTTAATAAATTCTTAACATTTTAAGGCTTTGATTCAAGTGTCGTCATATTTAATTAATTGACAAGGCTTTATTAATTTGAAGAAATTATTGATGATTTCAACGAAGTAGACTGACATTTTAATAGATAAGTAATGAATGGGTATGAAGTTAATTCGTATGGGATATAAAGTATCTTTCCTTCTAACTTTATCTTCTCTAGAAGAAGAAATAATTATTTTTCCTATTAAATATTTATATAATGTGTATTAAAGAGCAGTTAATTAAAAAATCCTTTTCATCATACGATCAATTCACCATCTATTCATTTGCCGTAATACTTTAAAGAGGGTAGAACTTAACGTTTGTCTATATTTTTCTAATGTAATTAGACATTCAACATGCAATGAAATTTTTTTCACTTCTTATAATCTCATGTTATGATATATATGCCATTTAAAATATTATTACATTAATAAATTTAATTATTTTCAATTTGTTCCCCCTTTTTTCTACAAGTTTTGTTTTTAAATCCCTATTCCATTAAATTTCACACTGCTGTTTTAACTGACATTTTATTAAAACATCTCAATAAAACCAACGTCATAAATTCTCGTTGGTTCATTTATTATTTTATTTTATTTCATGCTTACAGCGGTTAAATCCATCTTCAAATTATCCGTTTTGCCTACTTGTCGACATCCGGCAATGTTTCAACGGCAGGGTTGTCAGTTTAACCCTTTATCTACTGACGGTACTTATAAGTACCACTCACTTTAAACTTTTATATCATAGTAAATATTACTAATATTCTAATGGTACTTTGCAAGAAACGCTCTTTTAACTCTACTTTATCCGAATACATGGCAGCAGTAGTTCTAGGTTTGTTATTTTAGAGAGGAATGAGGCTATCTTTGAAGCAGTCGATGCGTTTTCTGCCGACATTTTCTACAGATTGCCACGCTCGTCTTTTCATTGCTGCAAACACAGTAAAGGATATAATATAAGTGTTGGGATTTTTTATGTGTTTATTATGATCTTAGAATACAATTTGATAAGCTATTTTAGATGAACGGTGTATGTATTTGATTTAACAGTTGAATTACTCGGTGGTACTTATAAGTACCGTCAGTACACTTGCGTGTTGGAGAAAAACTTCTGGTTTACTTTTCGTTTGTATTTATCCATCGTTTTCATCTTCTTTAAAATGTAATTAGTAAAATGTAGTGTAGTAATGATTTCCCCGGTATTTCTTTTCTGTTTCATTGTTATTTTTTATAGGAAATCGTAAAAGTTGTGGCACCGGCTCGTTTTTGCTATGCTAGAAATGGCATATGTAAATTCATATATTGCATATGTGGAGATGCGAGAGAACGTGTTGTCCCTAGAATGTAGACGTCGCATTCAAGGTTCGCACACTCCTTGGAATTTCCAAGGACTCTGACACCACTATTAATGATAGGAAAATTTACATTTAATTTTTAAAACATAGAATTCGCAATCATCGCCTTTATTCACAGATTTTACAATATTTTTCTGCAGTGAAATACTTTGAAAATACTGTAAAAATTTAGTGGTAAAACTGTGCGAACCCTGCGCATTACTAAAGGACAGCTAACAAGATAGAAACTTGAAGAAAAATAGTTTTATTAACCCTTTCAGGAGCAAAACATTTTCAATTCTAAAGTGTTGAAATAAATGAACGGCACCGGAATTTGCCAAACTATTTATTTGTAAATATGAAGAAAAGGGCTTATATTTTATGTACTTATTAAATCGAAAATATTTTCTGGTTCAAGTTGAAATACCCTGTGGTGTTTTCTGTTACGATATTTTAGTCATAGTGTACTGACGGTACTTTAAAGTACCACTTTAATTAATTACGTCTAAATAATTAAATTTCTCACGGGTGAGTACTTTTTTTATATTTATCCTTTAATTTTCATTGTAGTAACTGAAAAAAAAATATTACATGAAAAAAAATTGCAGTAGATCATAATGCCGTAGATAAAGGGTTAATCTCCATTTTTATTCAAAAATTTCGAGTTCATACCAGAAATAAAAAATAGTATTTTAGGTTTTATTTCATAACAGATATTTAGCGATTATATCATTAACGTAAAGATTCTTCTTTGGAAGTTTAGGGTATGAATTTGAAATTTCGGATTAAGATTGGAAGCCAAAGAGACAACACTGGCAAGAGATGTGTGTTTAGCAGGTGTCGTACTTGTTTTCAATTTTTAAGACCAGGTAATACCAATATTTACTTAAGGAAAATCTCTTCTTAAATAAGGCGAAATTTCGAGCGTTTATCCTAGATATACCTTTCTGTAAAATAATACTGATGACATCCCTGATAAATTGCCTGAAGCGTACTACCCCTAATGTTAACGGATCGACATTGTTAACCCTTTCAAGGGCGAGCATTGTCGTTTCTGTTATGTTGAATTCACACCGGAATTATCGAAAAAATTCAGTTCAAAATAAGGAAAAGCAATTTTTTTATCTTTTTTCCACAAAAGATTTAAAATTAAAATTTTCTGGTCCTAATCATGATTAAAATTAGGTGGGGTATAATATCGTTCGCCCGCGAGAAAAGTGACACATCACGTAAAAATTCATTTTGTGTTTTATTCCATAAATTGGTGTGTCATAGGCTCGTCTTCCTACAGGCAAATTATTATTCGTGTCGTTATACGGAAAACCTCTATATTACACTATGTGTCACTTTTGCATTATATGAAATGCGCGGTGATGAAACAGGAAAAACGACATATCTCACAAAAAGTTTCCATAAGCTCATAATCCAGCACTTTATAAAACTTTTTACTCCCTTAGTAATAAAATTTCCTTATTTGGAAAAATATCGCTCTGTTGGTGATTGATATGTTGTCAATTGATTAATAGTTAGGCAATAGATTAATAGCTACAAGTTTACGATTTATCATGTAGGTAGTAACGTTGTCGAATATATTTTTTGGAATGAATATGAGGATAAATGCGGAGCAAATATAATATGTACTTATTTGTGGATGTATTTACAAGACATTGTACACGTTGACGGTGAAAATATGGATTTAACTTTTTATTGTGATAACTACGACGGATAAAATAAAAATAAATATATTATTTCATTATTAGCATGGATGCTGTTAAGACTCTAAAAATCTTGTATTGTTATTTTATAACAGTACAATTCTTGGTTTGTGGACGCACGTAAAATGAAGGCGACGCTGTCCATTCATTAATAGAGAAATAAGTTTAAGTCCATTCTGATTTTTTAGGTTTAAAACGATTGAGTTGCGAAATGGGCTGTACTTAGAAATTATTTGAAAGTTAATGAAGGTAACGTTCTTCAGTTTCCCAGAATCAAAATTTTAAGACTTGATAAATCAATGCCTTTTTCATTCAACGTAAAATATTCTTTTGACAAAGGCGAGTTTTAAATTAAAGCTAGAGGTACAAGAGAGCTTTTACTTTTAAATAAAGCGTATTCGAAACCCTTTCCTTTGAGTAAATAGAAGAAACAGATTGCTTGTCCTTTAATTGCTTCAAGCATATTCCTCAAACTTATGCCCCTTTTTTCTAACTTATAACATTCAAAATGAAGATAAAGGACTGTGTAGCATCCATACAGAACTTTATAAAATAAAATTCCATTTTGCAAAAATCCTATAAAATGCTGCAATATTTATTTTTATGAGAATGACAAATATAAAAAAGAAAAGTTAAAACCACTTATCTAGTTCTTCATTTTAAATTAAGTATTTAAAAAATATGTGCTAATTATCTGTTATATTTTTTATTTGAATAATTATTTTTTTCAAAAGTTTGTAGAAGCTACAAAACAAACGTAGTAATCCGTTCATGCTTTCGGAGAAAATAACTCTGAAAACTAGAAAAATATATTTGTTTTTTAATTATTACTAAACAACGACCAATAATTATTGTATTTTTTGTTCTACTAAGTAAGGTTCATTTTTATAAAAACGTAGTTTATAAACATATAGAAATGTTTTGAACTAATAAATAGTTATTACTATTGAAGCATGAAAAATAACTTAGCTACTTCTTCTTTTTTTCAATTCTTAGAGAAAATATTGTAAAGACGTAATTAAGTTTATGTATTTATTAATTTTATAATCAGTTCTGGTATACTTATTTTGTATTTTTTTGTGTGCAGCCCTGTATATGATCTAATGATTTGTATGTATACTACATAGTATGCTAAAAGTTAGTCCGGTAAAACGCATAGGACAGTTTAAAATTACCATTCAACCATTTCCGTGAATGAACGGAAATGTACTTCAGAACTTTTGTGCAGCCCTGTATATGACATCCACTCCAAGTTATAGTTTAAAATATAGTTCTATGTAAAAACGCGTACCACAACTGCAAACGCGCTTCCAGCAATTATTTTTCATGGACTTAAATATTTAAATTTTTTATTCAGCCAAATACTTTTGTGTTTCTCTGTTAATGAACAATAAATATACCATATTCTACAGTAAATGCTATAGTACACCTCAGGGATAAATTTCAGTATGTTTAAAATTGTGTGATTTCATTAAATTACACGGCAAACGATTTTTCTCCCACAGATAGTAATGTAACGGAATTTTTTTCAGTGTCTCTGTAAATGAACCGTAAATGCTATAGACTTCATATACAATAGAAAACAAGCCATAGTGATGCCCAATAACATCTAAGAATTTCATGGTAATCGGAAAGTATTTACATGAGTTATAGCACAGGCGGACAGACAGACATACAGTCAGATAGACAGACGGACAAATAGACAGGCAGACAGACAGACGGTCAGACATTCAGACAGACAGACAAACCGAATTCAAACGATTTTTCTCCCACACACCGTAATGTAACGGATTTCTTTTCAGTGTCTCTGTAAATGAACCGTAAATGCTATAGACTTCATATACAATAGAAAACAAGTCATAGTGATGCCCAATAACATCTAAGAATTTCATGGTAATCGGAAAGTATTTACATGAGTTATAGCACAGGCGGACAGACAGACATACAGTCAGATAGACAGACGGACAAATAGACAGGCAGACAGACAGACGGTCAGACATTCAGACAGACAGACAAACCGAATTCAAACGATTTTTCTCCCACACACCGTAATGTAACGGATTTCTTTTCAGTGTCTCTGTAAATGAACCGTAAATGCTATAGACTTCATATACAATAGAAAACAAGCCATAGTGATGTCCAATTACATCTAAGAATTTCATGGTAATCGGAAAGTATTTACATGAGTTATAGCACAGGCGGACAGACAGACATACAGTCAGATAGACAGACGTACAAATAGACCGGCAGACAGACAGACGGTCAGACATTCAGACAGACAGACAAACGGAATTCAAACGATTTTTCTCCCACACACCGTAATGTAACGGATTTCTTTTCAGTGTCTCTGTAAATGAACCGTAAATGCTATAGACTTCATATACAATAGAAAACAAGCCATAGTGATGCCCAATAACATCTAAGAATTTCATGGTAATTGGAAAGTATTTACATGAGTTATAGCACAGGCGGACAGACAGACATACAGACAGATAGACAGACGGACAAATAGACAGACAGACGGTCAGACATTCAGACAGACAGACAAACCGAATTCATATGCACTTTTAAACTTTGTTGAAAAGTATTAAAAGTCTACATTTTTGCACGTACTATTTTGAAAGGCGACTAGAATTTGACAAATTGTGCAACAAGAAATGTGTCACAACTCAACAAGGGGTTACATTTATTAGAATGGGGGATATAAATTTACTAAATCCACCCTATCTCATTAATGTCTTGATTATTAAAGGTTTTACGCATTTTCTGTACACTTTTATAACTGCATACAGAGTTAAGTACTATCGTTTATGTTACATTAAAAAAATGCGAAACTTCATTTACCTCTCCTGTAAAATTTGCATTTGTCGAGATATCTCACTTTTGTTGCGGGTGAGCGACATATCCCACCATTCCTCAAGGTGCTAAAAATTTGAGGTTTCTACGTAAGATTGATTTTCTGTTACACACGAAATAAGAACAACATCACAGTACATATACAGAAGACATTCGATATAGCTACTATATTATTAACTATTAACATATTATAACAGCGATGGCAAGAGTTCTATATGTGTAATCTTTTACGCAGCATTTTTTCCCATACAAAACGACCAATCAGACAAAACATTCTAATTTAACAATCCATTGCAAGATTTCCCACAAATAATTGCTTGTGATTGTTTGCGTGTTAGAAAAGTTTTGGATGTTTTCTAATCTTTCAAAAAGATAAACAATCCAATTTCCTTCTTACATTTAGAGATTCTTTCTCTATTTATGCGTAAAAAGTATTGCAAATGCATCTGGCTGTTTATCCCTCTGAGTGGTTTGCCGTATTTTTCCGTTTCCCAAAACAACTTTAATTAGTTGTAGACAAAAATATTTCAAACAGAATTGTATTTTAAGATATATATCAAATAAAGGGACATGAAGTGTGTTTTAGAAACAAACAAGGAAAGAAAATTTTAATAGATTATTTTTATAAGCATTTTTATGAAAATTCAAAAAAGCCCTCAAGACGCTCAGAGGGTTATACTTTTTCAGACGAAAATGGACCTATTGTATACAGTGTTGCCAGATGGGCTACTTTTTTAAAATTCAGATTCTTGATTGGCACCATGTTTTTGAAATTGTAAAATGCGCCTTAGTTAATGACATATTAATTAAGGCGAAAACAAAGATAATTTTACCGTTTCAAAAAAGTGGTGGCAATCAAGAAATCTGAATTTTAAAAAAAAAGTAGCCCACTGGCAACACTGATTGTATATAGAACTATTGCAACAGGTATTTGGAAAAGTTTACTGCAAATGACATTGCTTATTTATTTATCAAGTAGCTCAATAAGGGATACTGTAACCCTTTGAGAGGCAAGCAATTGCGTTTGTGTAATGCTGAATTCCCACCTGAAATTTGGAAAATTTTTATTTCAGAATAAGGAAAAGCAATTTTTCATCTCTTTCCCCCCAATGTTATAAAATAAAAACTTAATAAAAAGTTTCTGGTGCATATCTTAATTAAACTTGGGTGGTGTTTAATATATCCCATCGCCACTCAAGGGGTTAAACAGTAGAATTTTTGCCTAATTTAGTTATTCGCTAGCTATACATAGCTGGTTATAAATTAGATTAAAAAAGAGCTATAAATTAGGCGTTTAATAGTTTCGCCACGAGTCCACGTGTACGTTTAAGGCAAGGAATAACTCTTCAGGGAATTTTTCAGGACAAATATCAGTATTTTTTTATAGAATAATAAATCTAGGTTAAACGCACAATTTCCCGCCTTATTTAAGACTGACACTTGTCCCCTAGTAAGAATTATGAAAAGTTAAGATTAATTTTCAGTGTGTCGTTTCGAACAATGAAGATCATTAATTTTCAACATATCCAACAATCCAATCGTATGAGCTAAAATAAACTGCAACGCCTTTATCTTATGCAATAAATTAAGAGTAGCTTTCGTTTCTATGTTTCGGCCCCTATTTCGGGAATTTTTGGCTGCCTACGTCGTAGGCTGTCTCTATATGAAAGCGGTGACATACGGAAAATAAAATTTGATAAGCCTAGAGGCCTAGATGATTTTGGACAAAAATGAATCGCCAAGCACTTTGTCATGTCTTCCATTGCCGTCAATCCAATGTTTATTTACTAGTCTCACTCGTTTAATGGAAATCGTCCATACAATTTTCGCAAGTTCTGGAATGTGGGTTTCCCTAGTTTGGGCAAAACTGTCTGTATGAGCATGCGCTTTGTGTATAAGTGGCAACTTTCTTATAGAAGCATCCTAGTGCGTCAGGCCATTCTAATTGACAAATTTACATACATCAGGTAACCGCAATTGTTATGACAGAATTTTTTTCTTTATTTAAATTTAGATTTTGTCATACTATACAGCTTTTCTGATATAATAGTATTTTAACCCCTTGAGGGGCGGTGGGATATATTTTATCCCATCTAAGTTTAATTAAAATTCGCACCAAAAAGTTTAAATCAAGTTTTACTTTTATAACTGGGGGAAACGAGTTAGAAAATTGCTTTTCCTTATTTTTAAATATTTTTTTTTCCAAATTTCAAGTGAGAATTCTGCATTGCACAAACGCAATTGCTTGCCCCTCAAAGGGTTAAACTATTTATGCAATAAAGACCAAAGTATCGTATTAGGCACTTAAGGGCAGGAATGTCAAACTGTGGCCTGCTGGATACTACTAAATTTTTTATAGAAATCACTGCCTTATCTAATCATCGAATCTCTGGGATTCAAGGAATCAACTTTTTTTAAAAAAAAATTAGTGGTATCCCTCGGGCCACAGTTTGGCACCCCTGATTAAGGGAATAAAAAAGTTTTTTAAATTATCTAGGTGGGCTTGGACACAATTTAAAATCACCCAAGGTGCGAAGGTAATCCCTTCATTGCATAGATAAAGATAAAAGATAAGACACTTTCATAGAGCGTAATGATAATGTGATTACGATAACAGCGCCTTGAGTGACAATGGGGAAGAAACTTGTCTTCGTTGGAATATTTTTGCTTTTGAGCGTATACCTTAATGTGATATTTCATTTTCTAATGTTACATGTTTACGTTTTAAACAGTATCTTATATGGATTTTTTTTGCGTACATGAAGGTGAACGATATAAGTGCAACGAAAAGAAGCTAAACAATTCGTCTTCAGTGCTATATATTAAGTAAACAGGATATAATTGGATTTAAAGACACACAAAGGAGTGGTATAATATGAAAATATACAAAATATTTCACTTTACCCCAGAAATTTTACAAATAAGAAAATTTGTCTGCTTCTACCTCGTGCAGGAAAGAATAGGTGTACAAAACATGGAGTGTAAACATATTTCATCGAAGTGGGGCGTCCATGGCCGAGTGGTTAGGGCACCACGCTGCTAATCGCTTGAGAGCGTAGGAAGGTCTGTGCCTTCGACTCACGCTGGCTCCGTTGCACAATCTTTGTGGTGTTCCCGGCTGTAATTCTCTGGCGTTGTAAATTTCGTTGTACTCTCTCGTCCTTGTATGTTCACTAAACTGTTACGTCAAAAATGTGTAATTATCTCTGTGTATAAAATAAAGGATCATTCGTGGTGGAAGCCATTGTATCTACACTGTTAAAAAAATTTTCCTAGTTTGAACCAAATTTTGGTGCTAAGTAGCTATCACCATAAGATGGTAAAATTTCGTTCCAACGTTTGGAGTTCCGGTTGAAACATAGTTCCATTTGCAATATCGTTTCAACTAGAACTCCTATAATATCCTATAATAGAAGTCTTAGTTTAACAACTGTAACTAAAGTTCAGCCAGAGTTTCAAATGTTGGAACGAGATTTCTTATGGTGACAGCTACTGAGCACCAAAATTTAGTTCAATCCAAGTCATAATTTTTAACAGTGTATAGGCCCCTTAGTAACCCCCTTTTGGGTGTACTGCAATATTCAAGAGATTCATCGACATAGGTAAATTTCGGAGGCTTGTTAATTCTTCCCCCCCCCCCTTATCACTAGGGACGTTAGTACTGTTGCCATTGTCCTATTTTTCATGTTTATGTATGCTTCATTGCTTTCCACTCCTTTGATCCGCTGTTGCTCCCATTCGGCACCTGAGAATTTCTCCGTAAATTTAAATTTTCCTCATTTCTTCGTTCGAAATCGAAAAATTTAGTCCCAAGCATGCTTGAGAAAATAAACATGGAGGTCCGAGCAAGACCAGCTCTTACCCATATGCTATATAACACCCCAAGACACGTGATCACGAATGCAGAATTGGTAAGACAGGCTAAAATCCTACAGGGATTATCACGCCAAGCAAATATTCTTCATATATAACACTTGGCGTTTTCACATCCCTGCAGAAAACTGACTAACGACTGCACATGCCGTTAGCGCTTATTTAATTCAGTGGAACCTGCCATTATGAGTGTAACTTATGACTGGAGCAGATATCTACAACCAAATATTCTAAATCCGCGACTATCTTTTGAATACAAATTTATTTAAGATGATAACACCTCAGGGCCTATGGTCTAATAAACTGGGTTGGGCAAGTATTCTAAGCTCCTTGATGGATTAAAGCGCCACAGAGTTTAGTTTTTTAAAAGATGAAATTAGCCAACCGAGTGTATTATTCAAATAGCCTTGCGTCACATATACACAGAAATATATAGTTCCAATTACAAAAGTATTTCAAATGTTTCCTTCATCATTTGAAAAATTTGCATCAAAATAGTCATTTTTGTAAAATTTAAGAAATTTCTATTTTTATACAGCTTATTGGTCTTATGGGTTATATTAAGAAGAATTTTTTAACATGTAAAACGGTAAAAAAATTGCATTTATCTACGACCAAAACTTACTGAGTTATAATACTTTAAATGTTAAGAATTTTAAGAGTTTTCTGACTAAAAATGCGTTTTTTGGTTTTTAGTTTTATGTTGTACATAATGAGATAAATGTATTTAAAAATTTAAGTAATACTTATACAACAAAACCATCTTCTTTAATAAAAAGCTACGCGTTGCTGACGATTGGCTTTTTTGAATCGTTGTGAATCCTTGCCACAGATTCATCTCGCAAAATGAAACATTTGAAGTTACTGAAAAAATTAATAGCTCGAAAAGTATTTGTCAGAAAATTGTTACAAAAACTGCGTTATAAAGATAAAATATTGTATTTTTTTTCCAACAACAGATTACCGATATAAACAAAAGAACATTTCAGAAATTGTGATTAATTTTACAAATGTAAACAATGTGTAGTGAGTCATTCATTTTTGAAAATTCATTGATCAAAATTTCAAACTTTCGCGCATTGAATATTTTAACTCCTGTAGTATTAATATGCCTTTGATGTCATTCGCCTGTGAACCAATGAAAATAGTTTTTAATTTAAAGGCGAAGTCTTAGAAAACTCAAGTTTATTTTCGGTACTTTTATGTTATCCGGGGGGGGGGGGGGATTTCGCCAATAACAGGGTCTTTCTCTCAATAGTAGTTATTTTTTGGCTTGTGTGATTTAGAAACAATGCTTTAAAGTTGAAATAAAATACTATGGTATTTATTATTATTGTTAAATGAAATAAGTGAAGATGCATGTATTTTAATTGTATGCAATATATATATTTTGAATGTTTGTATTTTAAAGAAAAGTTATGCTTTTTAAATAAAATGGGTTAAATGTTTATATTTTAAGTGAAATTAATGCAATATGAATGATGTCAATGGGAACAATATTTGTCGATTTATCACATCGCCAAGCTAACATAAAAGTACTCTATTTTCTGAGTATTATTGTAATAAACATAGTCTTTAGTTTCTTTGTTTCAGGTTTGTATGTTTATTTTGGAAAAATTTATTTGTTGAATAATTAATCCATTTAACCCCCTCCCCTTTTTTTGCAAACTTAATTACTTCTTAACATTACATAATTTTCAATTTTACACCGTTGAATAGGGAGGGTGTGCTTTCAAATGTAAATTGTTTGAAAACTGTATTTCAATATCCTGACTTTTTATGATTTTTAATCCAAATAGCTCGTTCACCGAATAATCTACCTTATATATATAAAATCCTAATGAAAAGAATTTTAGAAACGGATATATGAAACGGCTGAAATGAAACGAATTTATGTAACGATTCTTTGAAACGACTGATTAAACAACTGATTATGTTTGACGTCGATTTCTCTTAAAATATGGAATACTATGCGATGCAATTAACACCAAAAATCAGTATTGATCCGCAGATCTCAAAACTGGTAATAGAATTTCTAAATTCGAATTAGTTTTCGAAATATTAATTTTTTTCTAATTTTAAATACATTTTTCTAATGATGGCAACACAAATTTTAATCATAACATATATTTTTTTTTTTCATATTTCAAAAAAGGTTATTATTTTAAACTAATTTGGCGACCAGCTTGGCCTCCCTTAAATGTATGCTAAGAAATGTATCATGCTACTTTTGTTCATAATTCAATTTACTTGAACAATCTTTCGCCAAATCGAAAGATTTTGATAGAGAAATCAATTCTGGTGGTATTTTTATGCTTGCGAGACGCAGGGGATAATTCGCTAAACATTTTCCCGTCGCATTTTTTATATTTCATTAGTTAATCCTTTCATTCATTTTATTTAAGATACACAACTTTCATTTAAAATTGATGGCTTTCACTTCATTCTTTGTTTTTTAAAACAAAACGAAAAGAAAAAAAAATAGGCACAGACGTTATCTACGCACCGAGGTTCTTAATTGGCGCCAAAATGGCATTATTGTGATTGACGTGGTAACCCGGCTATTGTTGTTTATTTAATAATAAATGTTTATTTACTTTTATTTCTTTTTTAAAATTATACAAATTATTTTGTTCTATAGTTATTAATTTTTTTTATATTTCCTTTAGAAAATAATTAAAAAATACGGTACTACTTAGTTATTCCGTCGACCAATTTCGCCAAATTATACAAATTGACATAATTTTTATTTTAAATAACGAATGAACAAATAAATTAGTATGCAACTGATTCGCCCTTATATTTTTGCAATCAAAGGGAATTGAATGGAAACCCGTTTACAGGGAGATCTGCACAGCTTTTTTCAGTATAATTCAATCTTCTTTAATGTTTTTAAAACCCATCAGATTAGCGTGTTTTTAGATTTTACGGTGTCTGAACTGGGGTTGGCGAGCGTAGCTTGCAGGGGGCAGAGCCCCCTAGTCGTATATAAAATTTTTTATCAAATTTTTTAAATTTTATGGGAAAACCACGATTTCTAACCACCGTCCTAAGACATTTCCTCTAGTACAACATATAAATGTTAAGTTTAAAAAATATATAATTATCATTCGGTTTGCGTCATTTTGTTTAAAAAAATTAAAATATATATTTTAAGTCAAAAAACTCATAATGTGATATTTTCTGAATTTCTTTCCTGTAGCCTGATTAGTTTTTATTATAGAATATTTCACCTCGTTTAATCCTGTTAGGGGCATTGTACTTCTGTTGTTAAAATATTGAAATGATTAAACGACACAAGGGTTTGCGGAAAAAAAATTGAAAATGAGTAAAGACTTTTTTTTTTGGTCATAAAATCAAAATTTTATTCCAAAATTCTCGTGCAATTGTGCCATTTGAAAACAAAAATTAAGCAGCATAAATAGTATACCACTTTTCCTTCAAAGGGCTGAAGAAAAAACATATCTAAATAAACCGAAATTTTCTCTAGTAAAATACTGGTGGAAGTTCGTCCTGGGATAATCGAAGAGGGTTTTCGGACCATTTTGAAACGTTTTATAATGGTTAAAATCAACATGGACAGAACCTAAAGATTTTTATCAAACACATTTTACCCATTTATTACATTGGGTCGATCGGAAAGTCGTGTCGTGTTGGGAAAATTAATTCATACCGTCAAATTCTGTACGGTAATTATTAGACATTAGATATCGGAATCAATGTCTATTAATTAAATGATAGAATTTTTCGGTACGAATTGATTTTCTTAACACAACACGACTTTCCGATCGACCCAATATTTCTCCATAATTCCTAATGCCACACAATGCAAATATGGCTAAACTAAAAAAAAAAAATTTCCCGTCATAGTTTTAATTTAAGTCTTTAAAGATTAGAAATAAATAAATAAATAAAACTGTATAATTAAATATATAATCATAAAGACAGAAATTTGTCTGTGTGTCTGTGCTCAGTGTATTGAAGAAACCATACGCAGTTCTACAACGTTTGGCAGTAAGATACCTAAATATACCTAGTTATGCACCTCTGATTCCGATTTTGGATTTCTTGGTTAGATTTTTTATTATTATTATTTAAGTTTCTGTACGATGGTTAGCGCTTTTTCACATTTCGCGGCGATTGTTTCACATTAATAAAAGGAATCAGGTGTTAATCTTTAAACCAAATATGGTGGTGTTGGTGTTATGTATGTTGCCGAGTTATATAGACCCGGAGGGTGGGAGGTGCCCTCCGTGATGATCTTTCTAAGGGAATCTAACCCGTATCCTAACCAGGAACCTAACCCGCAAGGATATCCAACGTTCGAAGAAAACCACGGAAAACTTCGAACGATTAGGCTGACGTGCGCGATTGGGTTCGATCCCAGCACATCCCATCTACCAGCTTTGAGAGCAGGACCTCTCGGCACTGGTGGAGTCCCAATATGGTGAATTTTCTCCTATTTTCAATAATGTTTATTCGGGATTCGTCCAGCGATTTTTGAATATTTAGCTAATTTTTTATGCAATTTTTGCCGTTTTTTCGCGTTAATGCTGCATTTTTCTGTGATTTCTGAAGAGAATTCGGTTTCAAACTTTCAGCTTAGCATAATAAATTTTGCCATCCGCGATTTTTGATTTTTCATCGATTTTTAATACGATTTTTAGCATTTTTCGCGTTCAGTGCAGGGTTGGCAGTTTAGTCTCCATTTTTATTCCGAAATTTCAAATTCAAACCGGAATTTAAAAAAAAAAAAAGAATTTTTACCTTAGGCAACCACGCAATGTCTGGAATTAAATAAAGCAGAGAATACCATTCTTAAGTTCTAGTATGAATTCTGAATTTCTCATAAAAATGGCAACCCTGATTCTGTGGCGATTTTTTGACGTTCGTAAAAGGAATTTGGTTTCAATTTCTAGCTTAAGGCTGTTCTCAATCAAAAAGGGCAACTTCCTGACATAAGTTTTAATTTATTTTTGTTCGAAAATGCATGAAACTAGCAGGTGTTGTTGTTCAGAAACTATGTCATCGAGCTGTTTTTTCCATTTTTTTTGCAAACGTAATAGATCTTTCAGAAAAAAATTGTCAAAGTGGACGAACGGAGAATAAGCACTCAAGAGCGTTCGAAAAACGGGTTTGTCACGTGACCGAAATTGCTTATAACTCAATGGGTTATTGATTAATCAAAAAATGGAAAAAACAGTTCAATTCCAAATCGCTTCCATGGCTAGGCTTTCGAAATCTATATCTTTCCGTTAAAAAATGAATTTGTAAATGTGTCAGAACGTTTTGCGCTCGTTGAGCAGAGCAGTTAAGAACAGCCTTAATATAGCCAGTTTTGTCTTTTTTTTCAATAAAGATTTTTCGGAATTTTTCAATTTTTCACGATTTGAGTTTTTTATCGTTTTGTACGATTTTTTGACAGCCCTGAGCAACGTCGGGCTGATCAGCTAGGGAATAAATAAATAAAGATATAAAAATTAGACGCTCCTTTAAAAAAGTGAAATTGCTACCTGTTTTACATTTATTTTTAAGAGCGTACATTCAACTTTTTCCTACGTTGTTTTCTAAGTCTTAGGTTACTCAGCCTTACATCAGATATTAAGCTAAGGTTTTTATTTCCTCCGTCACTTCGTGCACCAAAAGTACCCCTTGCAGCAAGTGATACTCGGATAATTTACAAAACCCATGTTGCAAGATAAGATCTTCAAGTTGAGATACTTTGATACTAGATCGTATTTTGAAGAGAGAATTCCTTAATTCTTATCGACAACCTCATTGCATCCGTGGAAAACAGATATTGTACAATATTAACTATTCCGGGGGAGCGCACACATTATAAAGTATAGTCCATTCTTTTCAAACATCATATAGTTGTCATTTAAAGTTAGTCAAATTGGTGTGGAGCGTCTGATTATGTTCTTGACATCATTTTATACAGTTACAATTCCGATATAAGATAATTTAGTGTTTCATTTTCTATTTTACTTTTAATATATTGCGTACTTTCAATTTTAAATCCATGCATGGCTGTCTTGCATGGTTTGCTTTCCCATTTTTTAAACAGTGTATACGAATTTATATATAAGATTTTGATATTCTACGATTCGTTTATTTTCATCATTTCAATTTATCGCAGTATATGGACAATTAAAGATAACATCTCATTTTCTTTGCTTCCACATGTTATTATTAAATCTATGTTCTCAGCAATATCGCTCAGACTAATCGCTCTGAGGGAAGTCCTAGAGAGTAATAATGAGCTCGAAGTAGCTCGGGGTCGTTCGGTAGTGTCAGGGTATCTCACCCTTCAAGTAGATCGCACCCAAATGTTTTGTGTGATTTTTAGTGTTTAATCCGCCGAAAGATGTTTCAATTTTTCACGACTTTTAGAGTTTTTCAGCGGTTTGTGCAATTTTTTGACGGTCCCTGGCAACGCTGGGTGGATTAGATAGTGAATAAATAAATAAATAAATAACAATTAAGTACTCCCCTAAAAAAGTGAAATTGCTACCTTTTTAGTTGCGTTCCTAATTATACAAATACGGAATACCTATAGTCGTCGTCTGTTCCGTCCGTCTGTTCACGTATAGCAACGCAAATAACTAACCAAACGAATGGTTTGAAGTTTAATATATATATAATCGTTGCAGAATTTTGACGAATGATTTCACATTTTATGAAAATCGAATCAAAACTTAAAAAGATATTCATAAAAATTTTCTTCTTTCTATTAAGATCTATCATACGTAATTATTAGTTCAATGATATCCCATGAAGAGTAATGATTCTAGGTTGTCATGGTGATGCCGTCCTATTTAAGATGGAGTCCTATTATCTCCGTATTACTGAATTTACTATATATATATAGTCGAAATAAATTCTGCATTCATGCATTTTTGCATAAGAGTGCAACAGCTTTTGCACCAAGATCTGAAGATTTATAAAACTAGTTATAGTATGAACGCATCTCATTTTCCGCGTTTGACGTATAATTTCTGACTTGTTTACATTTATTTTTAAGAGCGTACATTCAACTTTTTTCCCACGTTGCTTTCTAAGTCCTTGGTTATTCGGCCTAACAGCAGATATTAAGCTAAGGTTTTTTTTATCTTCTTCCTTACGTACACCAAAAGTGCCCCTTGCAGCAAGTGATACACTCGGATAATTTACAAAACCCACGTTTCAAGATAAGATCATCAAGTAGAAAGCACCCTTCCAATTAAGGTAGTGTAATTGCCGACAACTAGCGCGTAGAATTTAGCAGCAACTTACGTTACCATTGATCTTCGATAATGACATTTGAGAATTTATAGTTAGCATCACGTATCTAACCCGAGATGAACGGCTTTTTAAACTGGTTCCAATTTTTTTATGCGTCTTTATCTTTGATTATTTATCTAAAGCATTGCCTGATGGTTTTTCTTTCAGCTTCTAATGATCTTATATAAGTCAAAGATCAAGTTGCAAGGGAAAAAACAATTTGATTCATATATATGTATTTTTTTCTACAGCAAAAAACATCTACACAACTTCTCTTGCTGTAAATCAAGTAATTTCTTAATAATTCTGGCAGGATTTTGATGGGATACTAATAAGGTAGATTTTTTAGTGCATTTCTTAAATTAGGTTCTGTAATCACCAGGTTCCGTTCTTGGTAAAAAAGAATCCATGAAAATTGCAAAGTGTAATGAGATTAATTCATCTAATTATTCAACAGCGCATAAATCGTAGTGTTCTTGTTTTATTTTTATACGTAGCAATATTCTAATTCAGTGTTATGAACATTTCGTGTTTAAAACTTGGAACTACAGTGAAACCTCTCTGTAAGGACCACCTGCCGTTCCATTAAAAATTGGCCCTTATGAGGGGTGGTCCTTGAATAGGGGTGACCAAAAAAACAACAACTAAAATAAGGAAATCAAAACCTATATAGGTGAAAAAAACTGTTTATTAACATTTTTAAACTCTATACATGATTAAAAAAAATTTCTATTGAACTTTGTTTACTTTTCAATTTTTTCGCAGACAATTTTGGTTTCTTATGATTCTTTTACTTTATGGAACAAATTACTTAAATTTACATAATTTATTATTAATTCGTTAGAATGAGATATTAGTTTATTTATTCCTGTTAGCGTTTCCTGACAGGTGTAAAACTTGTGTTTAATATGCATTCACAGTTTTAGTAAATGTGGAATCATTTTTTCTAGATAACCTGTTATCCTTTGTGTGCCCACAACAAAGGGTCAAGTTTCCACTCGAATCCAAAACCTGTAGGTTGAAAGGTCAAACAAGTGTGAGGAAAACCTGTTTGTCTTGTGGAAAAGTCTGTGGTCCTTCATTGTGTTACTAAATCCTCCCCATCTCCCCATGCCTTCTTTGTTGCAAGTGTAGTTGTATCTGAACTCTTATCTTTTGGTTCAGGAATTCAATACACTTGTTTAGGATTTAAGGCACATGTGAAAAAAAATGGCCTTTATGAGGGGTAGGTGTGGCCCCTAATAGGAGTAAATTTAACATTATGTCTATGGGGAAATTTTTCATTCCTAAAAATATTGGCCCTTAACAGAGGTGGGCCTTGAATAGGGATGGCCTTTAAAAGAAGTTCCACTGTATTAATAAAGAGGAACTGACGTATCGTCGGTACCATGTCAAACTATCCAATGTGAAAACAGAGCGTTACTTTTTTAAAATTCTGGTTTATTGATTGGCACCACTTTTCTGAAATGGTAAAATTCCTTAATTAATAATAATTAATTTTCACCTTAATTAATAAGTCATTAAATTAAATAAGGTTAAATAACGCGAATTTTACTATTTCAAAAAAGTGGTGCCAATCAAAAAATCTGAATTTTTAAAAAGTAGCCCGCTGTTTTCATATTGGATAGTTTGACATAGTACCGACGATATCTTTAAAATAGTGAAGCTTCAACTGTAACTGCTTTCGCGGTGGTTGATTACTACCCCGGCAATTTTCGACCAGTAAATTTAACCCTTAAATGCCTGGTGTTGCTTTTCGGCAACATACCCAATTTAGGCTCTAAAACACTATTAGAATAATATTGAAACTATAATGCCTAATGTTGCCAATAATATACATTCTGCAAATATTATTAAATCGATTTTCAACATGTAGATGGCAACACTTGTGCTGTTTGAGAATAAAGATAGATTTATTTTTTCAATTGTTGCTACTTGTTCTTTTTGTTTTGTTTGGAAGCTTGCGAAATACCCTATTTTATTCTGCAGTGAGCAAGTAAAATTTATTTCTTATTATAGTTCCTAAAATTCTTGTGTGTTTAATACTATAGAATTTTATCAAGGAAAATTATCTTTTTAACTAAAGACCAGTATTGCCGATTAGTAACAAACTGTTTTTTAGCCGTAAACTTTACTTAAAACAAAATATGATTTTTTAAAGTATTTTTTCCATGATTTATTTAACCCCTTCGGGACGGGAGCCTTTTACGAAATTTTTAATCTTTTGTCACCGTTATTTAAAAACAGAAATTTGTGTCTTCTTGAATCGAGAAACTGCGCTGATTAAATAAGGCAAATTTTACAGTAAAATTTTACTGGTGAGGAAAAACAAGGATTTTGAGGGCTACATGCGGCACGTATTCATGTCGCTCGTCCCCAAGGGGTTAAAAAATGAAAGCCGAAAAACATTATAACAATGATTTTTGAAAAATTCGGCATTTAAGGGTTAAATAGAAAATTTCTCCTTGTTTAAATGCCTTATTAACCCTTTCAAGGGCGATTGCTAGACGTTCTAGCCCCCTAATTTTAATTCCAAAACTGGCAAATGGCACAAAGAATATTTTAATAAAATTTTGCTTTTGTAATGAAAATGCAAATTCGCGGCTTTTAATTTCCTAAAATTTCGATTAAGTATTCTGGTGTCAGTAAATTACTTCATCACTTTACGGACAGAATTCTTCCGCACCTATGTCCGTAATAAATAATGGCAAAAACAGATATTAATTTTTACTTGTGGAAGTTTATTTCGGCGGTAGTCAGGCCCTGAATTATTGCCATATTCTGACAACCTTAGATAACCTCCTCTCAGTGTGGATGAAAAAGGTTATAATAGCTGGACAAACTGGTCTATCTGGGTAATATCTGGGCTATCAGTAAAAAAAAAAAAAAAATAGAAATTTTAACCATATTAACAAAGAAACTTTTTCTGAAAAAAGTTAAAATAAGGCAAATTTTCTATTCAAAATTTACTGGTTTGCTCCGGCGGCAATCAAAAACTTTTGAACCGATTTAAAACATCTCTCGCCATCTTGCGTCAACTTCCTCAGTTACTTCACTCGCAACTGGTAGGCAACACACTATACGTCTCCTCTTTTTTATTCATAGCTCCATTGTTTAAAATGCAACTTTGATTGTGTTGCCAGTAGGCTACTTTTTAAAATTCAAATTGCTTGATTCCCACCACTTTTAAAAATCGTTTAAGTTGCCATATTCTGGCATTATTTAATCTGTCATTAACCCCTTTGGGACGGGAGCATTTTATGAAATTTTTAATCTTCTGCCACCGTTTTTTAAAAACAGAAATTTGTGTCTTCTTGAATCGAGAAAATACGCTGATTAAATAAGGCAAATTTTACAGTAAAATTTTACTGGTGAGGAAAAAAGAAGGATTCTAAGCGCTTCATGCGGCACGTATACGTGTCGCTCGTCCCCAAGGGGTTAAATAAAATTACTATTTCTACTTCCAAAACGTGGTGGAAATCAAGCTGTCTGAAATTAAAAAAAAAAAAAAAAAAAAAAAAAAAAAAGTTGCCCACTGTCAACACTGAT
Organism: Maratus speciosus; assembly: GCA_963932465.1. Taxonomy (NCBI): domain Eukaryota; kingdom Metazoa; phylum Arthropoda; class Arachnida; order Araneae; family Salticidae; genus Maratus; species Maratus speciosus. The sequence goes on along the minus strand of OZ010797.1, from coordinate 185,798,150 downwards.
TGGAGATATATCACAGTCTATATTGGTCTTCTATATTTTAGTATAGAAATATATATTTTCGCCTAAGTATGTGTACAGGTATTTCGTCAAGTATCAATATCGGTGAAATTTTTGACTATCTTTTTTTAAAAAATTCCATAATTATGAATGAAACTAATTAATGAAAGAAATTCATATTCGAAATTAATACTTTTAGTCATTAATTTCAGTCATTAATAAATTTTTATAGACGCTTCAAACATGTGAATATAAAATGTTTGCTCATTTTGTCCAGCAGTTTTTGAGTTATGTTTGAAAATTTAACCACATTACATTTTATTTTACAACTATTATAAACGAATTTAGTAGTAGGAATTAAAAAAAAATTATGTTTGCATTATTCTTAAACTTTTTCACCGAATGAATTCCCATTTGGAATTCAAAAGTAAAATTGAATTCAAATATGATGTCCAGATTAGGTGTTACTTTTGAAAATTTCAAAGTGTGTTAAAAAAAAGTTTCTTCTGTTAAATCTTTTTTTTAACAGAAATATAAAGAATATATAATTCAATATCGAATGGCTATTTGTGCCTTTTCCTTCGATATGTTGGTGATTAAAAAGCCGGTTTCTTTCTTTTGACAACTGTACATGTACACGTACAACAATCATGCAATTGTCAGCGTTTCACGAATGAAACGTACCATATATTGTTTCTATCGAACATATAATACACCATAATTTGCTAAACAGCAAACTAGTGCCTTGAATACCATGAAGAACATTTACCAGCGATCAATTTATGAATAAGATTTTTATATAAAATTTTATTCTTTAAAAAATTACGGTGTGGGTTTGAATTAATTTTTATCTTGTTATTGGATACGTTTCGTGTATGGTTAATTCCATGCGAACTTGTCATGTCTGTCACGCAGCAGAAAATTGCTATGCTTGTGGCCACCGTTATTTTCGAAAAGTTTGCTTCGCCTTATTCAATTGATGTGATATATCCGATAAAATAAATCACATTTTTCCGATCTAAAATACTGGTAGCCAAAAATCGTAGTATGTGACAGACATGGCAAGTTCGAATGGAATTAGCCACATATGTTATCATCAAAATCCGAAATCAGTCAAAACTTGTTATAATTACGGAGTGTTGCCAGATTGGGGACTTCTTTAATTCAGATTATTTGACTGTCACCCCCTTTTTTTAAATAGTAAAATTCGCTTATTTTTCAGAATTTTTTAATCTATTTTTAAATAGGGCAAATATTTCTATTTCAAATTAGCGGTGACAATCAACAATCTAGGGTAAAAAATGTCCCCAATCAGGCAACACTGTAATTACGCCCCTTCGTCAAAACTGCTTTTAACTGAACTCATTAGAAAGAACTACTATAAACTAGTTTGAACTAAATCCTTTAAAAAAATTGTGAATATCAAGTAACATACTTCAGATAAATCTGGAATTAACTAAGAATAATAAGACATTGTATTTAAAAAGTTTGACATATAATACGTGAAAAATGAAAGTAGGTCTAAAAATATTGAACATTAGGCTAATTCCATGAAAAATTGTCATGTCTGTCACACAGCTGAAAATCGCTATGCTTGTTGGCCCATGTTATTTTCGGAAAGTTTGCTTCGCATTATTCAATTGATGAGATATCTCCGATAAAATAAGTCTCATTTTTCCGTTCTAAAATACTGGTAGCCAAAAATCGTAGTATGTGACAGACATGACAAGTTTTCATAAAATTAGCCAATAAACATGAGCAAGAAATATATTATTCAAATGTATATTATTAATGTGCGTTAAAAAGGCACATTATATTGGTTTATTTACATTCAAATAGCTAATAACATTTCCAATTATTAATGATTTTTTACTAATTAATTTATTTTCTAAATGAGTAAGATAAAAATCAGGAGGTCAGTTAAAACTCACATTCTTTAATGAAGAACAATTTTCAAAATGCATTTTTTAAAACATATTTTAACTACTGTAATTTCCCGAGTATCCGCCGCAGCTGAGATAACTCAATGTCTTACCAGAATTTCTTTTAAATAAAATGTGACTTGCTATTGCTTAGCATTTATTTGACTTTATTTTTAAAATAAAATTTCTGGTCTAAAAAAGACTTATGGCTGCTCGTCACTCAGTTTCCGAATTCCCCTTGGCAATGTTAAGTCTATGGGCGTTTGATACATTCTTATATTTAAAGTATCTCCTCAAGATATTAATATTTTTTTCTGTTTTCTATGTGCTCTTCTTAAGGATGTCTCTTTTTTAGCCCCCGGTACGGTATGCTATTTCTTTCTACCAGCTTAGTTTGTGTCGTCTCCAAAAAATAACGTTACCTTACAGAAGCCAGCCGTAAAACAAAGCAGTACCATTAAATACTCTATAGCAATTTTTTAAACTTCTAAGCATCGCCCATTTTCGATTTTTATACCGTCGTATTGAAAAAAAAAAGTACCTTTAAATGCATTTTGTTTGAAAACTGTATCTCTTTTTTTTGAAATTTTAATTTTTTTGTAGTTTTTAGAGCCATTTGCTTAATATTGGCAACGGAAGTACTCCATTTCTGTAGAAAGTAAAGGAAAAATAATTGTAAAATATTAATTATATATTTTTGTTGCCATTTTCTCATAACAACCGAAAGAAAATGTAATTAAAATACGTGCTATTTCGAAAAAAAATATAAACGAATGATTTCTGTTAAAACAATGGAGCTATTATAAACTATATTTAATTTTAAGTATCTATGATAGCCGTTACTTTTTTTTTGTCGATTTTCTTGAATGACGGCATCTTTTTGCTGCATTTGTGCATTATTTCGCGATAGTGATGTGCTATGCATGCTTTACTGTAGATGTTTAATAGTGGAACGTAAATGTGGAATTCTTAAGCGGATGCGAATGACGTCACACTGTAAAAAATAGTTGGAACTTTTAGTATTCTAACGGGAACGTTTCTGATCCTATCGGATATGTGAGAGCTATTTTCACTTTCCGATACAACCCGAAACCTTTCCTAATGTTTGGGTTTCTTTCCGCTGATCGCCCGTGTACGCATGCACACTCAGTATTTCTGAAATATTTCTCCTTGCGCTGAAACCGGAAATGCCGAAAGTCAATTCGTGGTCTGTATGAGTATGGCGGCGTTAGGGAACCACGTGGGCATTTCGATTCGCTTTTATTTAAAACAACAACAACAACAACAATATTATAACTTTTTTTTATATTTTGTGGTTATTTTTTATTGTGTTTTAATATTATGCAGGTTATGTTAACCTTGGATATTATCAATGGACATTTTTAAAGCTTTGAGAATTTATTATTGGAGACGGAACGATCTAGGTAAGTGTTTTTTTTTTTTTTTTAATCATCTACAGTATTATTTTTATTTACTATTTTTTATTATTACTTACTTCTTTATTAGCTTTCTTTGTTACAATACACGGAAAGAGATTAATAATGTATTTACTTTTTAATATATCACACCTTGTTTCTGTTTCTTTATAATATATAATATGTGTGCATGTAAATAAGATATGATTGCAATTGGTGTTAATGTTGACTCAATACCGTATTCTCCTTGTCACAGCATAATCTTAACAAATTATTAAATGCGTTATAACTTAAAAGAAAATTTATGCATTTTATTTTTATCAAACAAGCTGAATGTTTATTGACATTTTACTTTATTATTGATTGTTTTTATGTAAAAAATACAATATTGTGAGTAAAAATAAACAGTAAAATATTTTTACAATTATAGTATTTATTTTTATAAATCATTATAGTTATTAAAATTGATTAATTTGTTTTGCTGTTTCCTAAACAGCTTTCAAAAATTCCTAATAGGGTTTATATGTCAGTAACAACACATAATACAGATATCAATAATTCAACTATATGTATATTTTTTAATGTAATAATATTTTACCTCTAATTATACATTTCAGTATATTTTTGTTATATATAAATTAAGTTACGATCTGTGCATTATAAATGTATCGGATAATGTTAACCATATTCTGTTACTCTAATTAATTTTTTATATTTACCTATTTTCTCCTCAAATTTTGATAGAAAAATAAAAAGGATTGTTTTAAATTCATTAACTTGTTTAGTACTCAGGTCCAGATATATAAACTGCCCTCTCCCCCACACACTTTTTCCCCTCAATACTACGAAAAAAATAACTATTGCATTTTTTGCGATTTGAATTTCACTTATTCATCTAAATGTTCTTGCTTGAAAAGAAAAATGTTTTCTTCTGATTTTGCAAGACAGACTTGTGAAAAAAAAAAAAAAAAAAAAAAAAAAGATACTATTGTTGTTATTTAACTTTTACCCTTTACAAAAACAAATTTGAAAATTTCTATATTATTAACCATCAGCTTGTTTTCTGAAAATATACATAGTCCACAAAATTTCTTGCTTTAAGTTATAGGGCTGTAATTTATTAAGATTAAGCTGTGAAAAGCTTAATACTATATTGAGTCAACATTAACACCAATTGCAATCATATCTTATTTACATCCACAAATAATAATAATAATAAAATGTTACGTATTAAAATGTCTGTGTCAACACAGAAAAGCTAGTAAAGAACTAAAATAATAAATAAAAATAATGCTATAAATGATTAAAAAATAAAAATAAAACACTTTTCGAAAGAATTTATCGCTCCATTTTCAATAATAATACAATTCAAGAACTTTAATGTTACTTGTTAATCCGTATGGTTAAAAAAGTATCACTGCAAGATGTTAAAACGCAATAAATTTTATCTAGATTCTGAAAAAAGTATAATGATATTGATTTTTTTTTCAGATTAAAACAAAGCAGATATTAAAAAAAAAAAAAAAAAAAAAAAAAAAAAAAAAAAAAAAAAAACAACTCAGAAAAAGATTCATAAACGAACTTCCATTTATGACTTCTTCATAATATTTCATTTAATAAAACTGGCTTCTTCACAAAATCAATTTCACTAAACTAATCCCCTTTCACAAAATAATCTTCAATAAATAAAAGTTAAAATACTAGTGCTAAATTCACCTTGAGTAAATAATTAAAATTCATATAAAAAAGCATAAATAAATGTATTAAAACTACTTGCAGGTGCATTACATATAATATAAAAATATTAAAATTTCTATTATATAGAAATTTTAGATGTAATAGAAGATATTATATAGAAATTATTATATTTCTATATAATATTAGATATTATATAGAAATTAAGATATTAGATATATCTTAAAAATATATTAAAAACCATAAAAAAAAATTTAAATGTATTTTTAAGATATTTCTAATGCATTTTAAATAATTTTATGCTATATGTATGCACATGCATGTACTTTTAGTACAGTTATTTATGCTTTTTTATATGAATTTTAAAATAATCCTAGTCTTCAGAAAGGTTTCATATATATTCAGAAACCTTTCTGATTTGTAATGAAAGGTTACCTATATATTCAGAAACATTTCCTCGTCTCCAGAAAGATTTCATATATATTCAGAAACCTTTCCGATCCGTAATGAAACGCTTCCGATGTATTCAGAAACTTTTCATTACGAATCGGAAAGGTTCCGTATTATAGCCGAAGCATTTTCCTGCTCGAATCAGAAACCTTTCCGTTCGTATCGTGCAGCAGAGGTCTCCGTTACTTTCAGAAAGGTTTCTGAAAATTTTTTACAGTGATTTTACATAAAATAAAACGTGTGCTTTCAGTCTTAAAATTGAAATATGTTTTGTACTGCAGTAGAGTACCGCTTAACCGAGTTATTTTCTTCTGATGGACTGGTGGCTTCTATTATTATGAAACAGCCATTATAAATGAAGCGTTAGGTGAATATGAAAGAGCAGCCGTAAAAAGTTAGAACTCTGATTTTCTGGCCAGAATGGGAAAAAAATGGCCATTGTTCAAAATAGGGGGGGGGGGGGGGGGAGGATGGCCATTGGTCAGAATGGGGAAAAAAATGGCCATAACTTTTTTTTCCATTTTTGTTCCCCTATTCTGACCAGAAAATCAGAGTTCTAACTTTTTACGACTGCTCTTTCATCTTCACCTAACGCTTCATTTATAATGGCTGTTTCATAATAATAGAATCCATCAGAAGAAAATGAAGTAATGGAAATGCCGGGGGCGACACTAAATTCTGAAAAGGCAGAATTCCTGTTCTCTAGTTTCTGTCTTCTCTGTGCTCTTCTTAAAGGATGTCTCTTTTTTTTTTTTTCTCAGCTATCAAAATATTTTAAAAATCTAAGCTTAATTTAATATTTTATGTGTTAAAAGCGGAAGAACTGGGAGTAAGATTTTAACGCTTCATATAAAATTAAGCACTGATTTTAGAAATATCTTGATAACTAATTAAACAAGTTGGAAATAGCTCGTCAAAAGTGGCAAATGAGGTGCGTTCGTACTATAACTAGTTTTATAAATATTTTTTGCACCGCATATTGTACTGAATGTATATTTTAGTGCACTTCATAAGTGAATATCCATTTCATTCTGTTCGAAAGGCTATAACATCATTAATTTGCACTTGAAATAATTTTTTCGCATTGGCCGTAATATAACGGAAAAAATTTGATGGTCCCTGTAATTAAACTGTACATCCGATTTTCATAAAATTTGAAATGACTCGACAAAATCTTGAAGCAATTATATATTTAAAATTTCAGACCATTCGGAAGACTGTAACATTATTAAAATGCACTTGCAATAATTTTTTCACATTGGTCGTAATGTATCGGAAAACTTTTGACTGTCCCTGTCATTAAATTATACATCCGATTTTCATAAAATTTGAAATGACTCGACAAAATTATGCAACAATTATATATTTTAAATTTCAAACGATTCGGAAGGCTGTAACATCATTAAAATGCACTTGCAATAATTTTCCCCATTGGCCGTAATGTAACGGAAAACTTTTGACTGTCCCTGTAATTAAACTATACATCCGATTTTCATAAAATTTGAAATGACTCGACAAAATTATGCAACAATTATATATTTTAAATTTCAAACGATTCGGTTGGGTACTTTTTGCTCTGTTATATGCGGACAGACGGACGGACAGACAGACGGACAGACAGACGGACTGAACGACAACTATAGGTGCTACGTATTTATATAATTACGAACGCACCTAAAAAGAGACCTCCTTTAAGAAGAGCACAGAGAAAAAAGGAGTTAAAAATATTAATTTATCGAGGAGATATTTTAAATATAATAATTCTTCAAATACCCATAGACTTTACCCATTAACTTTACCGTGGGGAATTCGGAAACTGAGAGACGAGCAGCCTTAACTAAGCCACGGCGCATACGCAGGAAATTAAGGTAGTAAAATCCAGAGCTCTGTCTAGTCACAATTAATACTAGTACAGTATAATCTCTTTTATCCGAAACTGTTTTAACCGAAACTCTCGATTAACCGAAATCCAATTTTAAAGCTTTGTTTTTTTAACTATCACATTTCTTGTGTGCAAAATCTATTTTGAAAGCTTTTTTTTTTATTTTTTAACTATCGTATTCCTTGTGTGCAAACAGACCTTTTCGAGCCATGAGTGCATATAAATATTTTTCATCCCCTTTCTTAGAATTCCTTTGAATTTAACTTGAGTTCCTGTAACATGATTAGATTGAGATTTACCTTGAGTTACCGTGTTCGTTGCCGTTCTGCGAAGTGGAACGAACATATTAGCAATTATGAAGCTTTTGACTGTTTAGCAAAAGGTTTGGCGTGGCTGGTGCAGCAAAAGACTGTGATACTGTTAAACTGATAATATTAAAAAACTTCGTGATAGAGCTTTAAAGCAAAGGCAATCGAAACTGCGGCAAGCAAACATTGTTTCAAACGCTTGTGAAATATGTAAAAGGTACTTAATTTCAAAATTAAAATTCAGGTAATTTATTCTTGTTTCTATTTTGCTATTGCTTTATTTTTATTAAGCACTTGTTACCATAATAAGAAATAGAGCATATATTTATCCTTAATCTTAAAATTAAAGCATTCTCGATTATCCGAAAATTTCGATTTTCCGAAAGATGGCCGGTCCCAATTACTTCGGATTATCCAGGTTCTACTGTATAATAAATATTTCTTTATGAAATAATCTCTGTTATCACTAGTTAAAGATAACTAACTATAAAATTTTTTTAAAAAATAACTCTGATAGCTCCCAATATATATATATATACATATTATGAGAATTAAGAGTATTAAGAGAATTAAATTGAACAAAATGAAATTGAACAGCTGAAAGTAAGCTATATTAATTACCAAGTTAAAGTTATCATTTACTTGATAAAGAGAGTACCATTAAAAAAGACAGAATAATAAAGTGTTAAGACTAAACTAAAACTAAAAATAATATACTTAGTAACATGGGCATTTGCAGCAATGCCATTAGAATGCTGAAATAATAAAGATGGAATCACAAATGTATGAACAAATGGTAAAATTCTAATAGATGAACAAAATATGAACATAGGAAACCAATAGGTAAAATAACAAAACTATGAATAACCAACAGAATCATCAGAGGTGCTTTTTGGTTAATTCATCGTGAAGATGCGTTATTTCATCCAATTTTGTCGGCATTAAGCCTAAAATGACAAAATTTAGCACCTAATAGCGCATCATAAAATAAAATAAAATAAAATACAAACAGATCTAAAGAAAGATACGCCTCACACAGAATATTAAAAATATAAGAGCACAATACCTAAATTACATAGACATATCCAAATCATTATACAGTTGATTCACAATGTTAAAGCATTTAAGGATGCAAATAGATTAGGTTAGGACTATTAGAACATGTGGTAATGGGTTGCTGAGAATCAGACCTTCTATGTAATTTAGGTATTATGCCCTTATATTTTTAATATCCTGTGGGAGGAGTATCTTTCTTTAGATCTCTTGGTAGTTTATTTTATTTTCTTTTATGATGCGATACTAGGTGCTAAATTTTGTCATTTTAGTCTTAATGCCGACAAAATTGGATGAAATAACGCATCTTCATTATGAATTAACCAACAAGCACCTCTGATGATTATGTTGGTTATTCATAGTTTTTTATTTTTCATACTGGCTTCCTATGTTCATATTTTGTTCACCTATTAAAATTTTACCATTTGTTTACATAGCTGTGGTTTCATCTTTATTATATACATATTAGTATTACATATATGTATACAGTGTGATTCAAAACTTATCGTTCAAATTTCGTGGGGAGGTAGGGAATACATCAGGAAACCGATTTCACATAGAAAAGTATATCCGCAAACGTCATCTAAATAAAGGTTAAAAGAACCGAAAAGAACAAAATTAAACGAGAAGTTTCCTGGCGTCAGATAATGCAGGCGTTGAAAAAAGTTTATTAATGAGATTTTTGGAGTTTTTACAGATGTAAAAGGCTTCGTGGAAGTCCAAATGAGAAGTAGAAATAGGAGAAGAAATAATACTAGCTTTAGGAAAGTCAAAACAATGATTGGGACACAATGGAAGGTTGGGTACACACGGTGCCCTCTACATACGAATGCGTACATTTGTGGACATACATTCCTGTGTAAAATCGGTTTCTTGACGTATTCTCTACCTCCCTACGAAATTTGAACGATAAATTTTGAATCACCCTGTGTCATAACTGCCAACCATCACGCTTTTTTGCTACCACTAAAGTGTAATAGACATTTTTGCCTTGTTTTATGATGAAATTTAGACGATTATATCAGTTAATATTTTCTGTAAAATTTTAGTGGTAGGAAGAAAGCGTAAATGTTGGCAGCTATGCTGTGTATGTATATTAGAATTCCGAGAAAGTTTTAATGCAACGTATAATTTAACCAATTTTACTGAACTAGATATTAATTTATAGATATTTCACTGTTATATTGACTCCCGAGGAGGAATCACCAAACGCTCAAGTTAATCGCCAATTAATAGAGCTCAAATCACGCTACAGTCATATATGACGTATGTGACATTTTTGGACGTATATGACCGAATTATAGTTATATATGACATATATGGTTAATGTTTTACATTGCACACTAGAAAAAACGATTGTTATTCGTTTGAATATAGGTTATTGACCAGAATAGTTCAGAAAACTTCTAAAATAATTCTAGAACAATTTTTTGCGGGATAAATCTAATGAAGTTTATTTTACGGAAATTTTTCATTTCGTAATTAAAATCTAATGCATAAGTAAATAAATAAGCAAGTCTGTTATTCTGTTTCGAATCTATGAAATGAAATAAAAATTAATTTTAAATACAGACACAGTTTCAGTACTTTCAATAGTCCCATTACATATATATATATTTTATATTCTCAATTAAAAAAATCACTATTAGTCATCTAAGTGTTGATCATTGATCAGAATAGTTTAGAAAATTTCTACGACCATTCTGAAAAAGTTTTATTCAGAAAAAAATCCCATGCAAATTTATTTCATGAACGATTTACATTTAGCAATTAAAACCTTATGCATAACAGTCTGCCCATTATTTTGACCGAAACCACTCAATTAAATAACAATTAATTTTAAACAAAGAGAAAATTTTGCTGGTTTACCATTCCATTATAGATATTTTATAGATTTTTTTTTTTTTTTTTTTTTTTTTTTTTTTTTTTTTTTGTCATTTCACGAAAGATCTACATTTAGCAATTAAAATCTATTGCACACATAAATAAATCAGCCTCTTTCTTGATCCGTCTCGAAATCACAAACTAAATAAAAATTATTATTTTTTATAAACACAGAGAAAATTTCAGTGTTTTGCCGTTCCATTTCATATAATATTTTTATATTCTTAATCGAAAAGAAATATTATTATTCATTTGAATGTATGTCATTCATGAGAGTAAGAAAATTTCTAAAACCATTCTAAAGCAGTTTTCTTCAGAAAAATTCCATGCGAGTTTATTTCATGCACGATTTACATTCAACAATTAAAATCTAATACATGCATAAATAAATCCGCCTCCTTCTTGATCCGTCTCGAAATCACAAACTAAATAAAAATTATTTTTTTAAAAATACACGGAAAATTTCAGCATTTTACCGTTCCATTTCATATGTTATTTTTATATTCTTAATCGAAAAGAAACATTATTATTCGTTTGAATGTATGTCATTCATGAGAATAGTTTACAAAATTTCCAAGGCCATTCTAAAGCAGTTTTCTTCAGAAAAATTCCATTTTATTTCATGCACGATTTACATCCAGCAATTAATATCTAATACGTGCATAAATAAATCCGCCTGTGTTTTATTCTGTGCAAAAACCAAGGAATTAAATAAAAATAAAAATAAAATTTAAATACACAGACTATTTTAGTGTTTTACCGTTCTATAGCATATATATATATATATATGTCCTTAATATTGGTATCTTATATATATTTATATATACCTAGGCTGCTAAATGTTTTAGCAATATTTTAAATATTATACGCTTAGATCCTTGCTCCAAATTGCGCATAATCTTTGTGTATTATCTATATGATTTCTACTTGTAGTTATCTGATACCTCCCTTAGGAAATTCCATTAATTTTTTCATTCTTATTATCGCAAAGTTTCATTTTATGATTTTACCTTCTAGTTATGTAACTTATATTGTTGGTTTATGGCGTGTCATCATTCACAAAATTCGTGTAATCATTCACAATATTGCACTTTTTTATGATGGTCGGTGATGTTTAATTAATGGTTATATATATATATGCATATTTCATATTCTCGGCCCGGGGCAAATAGTATTTATTATTCGTTTGCATGCAGAACACTAACTCCATGATGGCAGTGGAATATGTTATATCCCATCTAATTTTAATCACGATTCAAACCAGAAACTTTTAATTAAATTTTGCTTTTTTAAATTTGATGGAAAAAAGTTAATAAATTACTTTTTCTTATTTTAAACTAAATTCTTTCGTAAATTCCGGTGTGAGTTCGGCATTACAGAAACACAACTGCTTACCTCTGAAAAGATTAATCAAAATAGTATACAATATTTCTAAAGCAGCACTAGAACAGTTTTCTTTCTGGTGCATTTTTATTCAATGAAAGATTTACGTTCTGCAATTAAAATCCAATGCATACATATATAAATCAGCCAGTGTCTTATTCTGTCCAAAAGCAAGGGATTTAAATAAAAATAAATTTTAAACTCAGAGACAATTTCAGAGTTTTACAGTTTCATAGAAGATATATATATATGCACATATTATATTATTATATTCTCGAGTCAAGGTAAATATTATTATTCGTTTGCATAAGGAGCATTAATCAAAATAGTATTCAACATCTCTAAAGTAGTTCTAGAACAGTTTTCTTTCTGATGCAGGTTTATTTCATGAAAGATTCGCATTCAGCAATTAAAATATAATGCATAAATAAATAAATTAGGTATTCATACTTTACCGAGACCATGGAATTAAATAAAAGCCATTCTACATTCTGACAAGCACTTTTATAGCTGTTGTGAATAATCCTGTGTGATATGTCCGCGAGAGTTACGATCCAAAAATTAGTATAATTGGCTTCTGTACGTTGTCAAGGTAGTATTTTATTTAAAAAATTCTGCACCTCTGTATTTTCGTAGACATGTGGTATTTACCTCTCCATAATTGAAATTTCAATGATTATAAAATAAATCAGCCGTGTTGTTTGTACATATTGATGCCATGTAATTAAATAAAAATTTATTTTAAACGTAAAGGAAATTTTAGTGTTTACCGTTCCATTACGGATGATATTTTATAATCTCGACCCAAAACAAAGATTATTATATCTTTGAATGCAGATTATTCATCAAAATAGATTAGAAGATTTCTAAAACCGTTTTAGAACATTTTACCTCAGAACAAATCTGATGCAGGTTTATTTCACGAAAGATTTACATTTAGCAATTAAAATCTATTGCACAAATAAATAAATCACCCTCTTTCTTGATCCGTCTCGAAATCATAAATTAAATAAAAATTATTTTTTTAAATTACAGAGAAAATTTCAATGTTTTACTGTTCCATTTCCTATTATATTTTTATATTCTTAATCGAAAAGAAATATTATTATTCGTTTGAATCGGTGTTGCCAGATGGGCTACTTTTTTTAAATTCAAATTCATGATTGGTACCACTTTTTTGAAATTGTAAAATACGCCTTATTTAGTAGTGTATTAATTAAGGCGAAAACAAAGATAATTTTACCATATCAAAAAAGTGGTGCCAGTCAAGAAATCTGAATTTTTAAAAAGTAGCCCACTGGCAACACTGGTTTGAATGTAGGTTATTCACCATAATAGTTTTGAAAATTTCTAAGTTCATTATAAAGCAGTTTTCTTCAGAAGAATTCCATGAGAGTTTATTTCACGTACGATTTACATTCAGCAATTAAAATCTAATACATACATATATAAATCCGCCAGTGTTTTATTCTGTTCAAAAGCCATGCAATTAAATAAAAATAAATTTTAAATACAGAGACATTTTCAGTGTTTTACCGTTTCATAGCAGATATATATATATACATACTATTTCATATTCTCCACACTAGGGAAATAGTATTATTCGTTTGCATGCAGAGCATTAACCCCTTGAGGGCGGGTGGGATATGCTACATCCCATCTAATTTTAATCACGATTCGAATCAGAAACTTTTAATTAAATTTTACTTTTTTAACTTTGATGGAAAAAAGTTGAAAAAATTGCTTTTTCTTATTTTGAACTAAATTCTTTCGTAAATTCCGGTGTGAGTTCGGCATTACAGAAACACAACTGCTTGCCACTGAAAGGGTTAATCAAAATAATATGCAATATTTCTAAAGCAGCTCTAGAACAGTTTTCCATCTGGTGCATTTTTATTTCATGAAAGATTTACATTCAGCAATTAAAATCTAATGCATACATATATAAATCCACCATTGTCTTATTCTGTCCAAAAGTCATGGAATTAAATAAAAATAAAAATAAATTTTAAACCAGAGACTTATTAATTTTAATACAGAGACAATTTCAGTGTTTTACCGTTTCATGGGAGATATATATATATATATTTCATATTCTCGACCCGAGGAAAATAGTATTATTCCTTTGCATAGCAGAGCAATAATGAAAATAGTATACAATATTTCTAAACCAGTTCTAGAACTGTGATCTTTCTGATACAGGTTTATTTCATGAAAGATTTACATTCAGCAATTAAAATCTAATGCACGCATATATAAATCCGTCAGTGTCTTATTCTGCCCCAAAAACATGGAATTAAATAAAAATAAAAATAAATTTTAAACCAGAGACATATTAATTTTAATACAGAGACAATTTCAGTGTTTTACCGTTGCTTAGCAAATATACAGGGCTATTACAAATGATGAACCCGATTTTAAAAAATTATATTTTCGAAACTACTGCACATAAGTGATACATGGATTTAAAAAGAAATATATCAAGTTTTTTTCAGTTACAAATGTTGGATGCGTGACCCTCTTGTTACATGGCATACATGTAATCTGTAATCCAGTTCGTCCCAAACATTTTGTAGCATCACTCTGTGACAGTGTCAAAGACATTGTTTGTGTACCACCAATGCCGAAAACAAAGTGTTCAGAACTTAAAGAACGCATTTGTGAAGCTTTCAGAACCATTGACAGAGTGATGCTACAAAATGTTTAGAACGAACTCGATTACAGATTGGACGTATGTCGTGTAACAAAAATATCACACATCCAACATTTGCAACTGAAAAAAACCTAGTATATTTTCTCTTTAAATTCATGTATCACTTATTGTGATACGTGCAGTAGTTTCGAAAATATGATTTTTTTAAAATCGGGTACAGCATTTGTAATAGCCCTGTATGTATATATATACATATTTCATATTCTCGTCCCGAAAGAAATAGTATTATTCGTTTGCATGATAGAGCATTAATCAAAATAGTATACAATATTTCTAAACCAGTTCTAGAACTGTTTTCTTTCTGATGCAGGTTTATTTCACGAAAGATTTACATTCAGCAATTAAAATCTAATGCATACATAAATAAATCAGCCAGTGTTTTACTCTGTCCCGAAACCATGGAATTAAATAAAAATCATTCTACATTTTGACAAGCGTTTTTATCGCTGTTGTGCGTAATCATCCGTGATATGTCCGCGAGAGTTACGATCCATAAATTAGTGGAATCGGCTTCTGTATGTTGTCAAGGTAGTATTTTACTTCCAAAATTCTACACCTCTGTACTTGAGAGAATATAGAACCGGTTCTCATCGGAAGTTAGCCAGGTAAAAAAAGGGAAAAAAATCGAAGGGTGTGTCGAAATCTGATAGCGAATGTTTTTCGACGATAATGATGATCGGTAATAGTGAATTACAGCTCCTTTGATAAACTGTACCGTTCAACCTTTTCAAAGAGATAAATATCGGCACACAAAGGCGATTTTTTTATGGGCTGATAACAATGACTCATAAAAAAAAAAACATAAACAGCTGAGAATGTAAGTTGAGAAGGCGAATTCAGTGTGTGACTAATTGGTGTACCTTATTTTTGCCATAATCAACAAGCTTCGAATATCGTGACAAGAAAAATATATTTTCAACACTTTTTTTTTTTTTTTTTTTTTTGTTTAAGGGGACCGGGAAAGCCTTATCTCCGCCATGTTAAATTCACCAACTTTATGTACCTTTTTCTCAAAAATGGTGAAAGATAGAGGTCTAGAATTTTTAGAGTAGTTAGACTAACAAGATTTACGTATTTTAACAGACCATTTTCTTTCTAAGTGAAACTCAAAATTAATTATTAATTATTTATTGAAAGACATTTTTAAATTAGCATTTCTGATAAGATTTCACTACCTAAAATAAATAATTCTCAACAAATAATTAAATCCCCTGTACTACACTATACAATATGTCATTATATAAGTATTAAACAAAATCTGAATTCTTAAGTTTAATAGATATTGAAAAAAAAAAGGAACATCAACATGAAAAATCCAAGTTTTGAGAAAAAGTCAATTAAAGATTTAAATGGTCATTGAACTGTGAGGTACTCTTAGAAAATAATGAATAATTTCAATACTTATTTTTTATATATATAAACATGTGTGACACATCGTTGGAGAGATAAAAGTTTAAACTATTTAATGATATAAAAAAGTAAAAATCGATTTTTTGGTTGAATTTTGCTTTCCCGGTCCCCTTAAGAAAATCTTCACAAAAAGTCCGAAATTTAACAGTTATTATAGAAAACATGAACACGATCATGACAAATTAGCTTAAATCTTGTTTATAACTTATTAATATATTTTATTTATCACTTGTAATTAGTTTATGAGACATCATAAAAGATGTCAACTGATAAATATAGTTATTTGTTTTTATTATTTATTAAATTATTTTTACTGCAAATACCGGTCGTGTTTTTTAGTCCTAAATATGACGAAATGGTGTAAAAAACAATTGTGCCGAGCAAATGTTTTACTCTGTTATTAACTGCACCGTTCAGATTTTACAAAGCGAAAGATAAATATCGACATACAAAAGTGCGGGTTTTTTTTATTTGTTTTTCTTGGGGGGTTGATACAATGACCGATTAAAAAATAAATAAACCATAAATTTCTGCGAATGATAATTGAGAAAGCGAATTTAAATTGTAACAAATTAATTGCCTGCTGTTCTTTATTTTTAAAACAACCAACAAGTTTCAGAATATAGTTTGCAGAATAATTTTCTAACATTTTCTTTAAAAATAATCTTTTTAAATAACATGAAAATTAACTGTTATTAAGTGCAAAAAGCATAATCACGATCTTGGCAAATTGGCCTAAAATTTATTTTTAGTTGATTGCTACATCTTTTTTTATAGTTTGTCAATAGTTTACCAGGCAACATTTTTTTTTAAGTTACTTTTATTACTAAATATTTTTAGTGCTTCAGGAATATTTTTTGGGCTGTTATTCCTAGTTATGGTGAAATTATGTAATATATATATATATATATATATATATATATATATATATATATTTATTTATTTATTTGTTTTGCTTTTTGCATGAGATAATTTTATTTTTTGATAGGCAATAATGTTATAAACCACATTGATAAATAACATAACGACACAAAGGAAAAAGCATAAAAATTTTACTTAAGAAATATAATTCAGTTTGTTATTAATTATACCGTATTTTGCTTTATTTTTTCAATTACAATGTCAAGAGAAGTATATTTTTACCTTATCCTATAACACCAGGTGTCCAAAATAAATTCGCTCCTTTTCTCATTTTCTTTTAAGAAAAACATAATAGTAGCAATTTTGATTTAACACGTTCACGCCGGCGCGGTGTGTCACACTCGACTGTCTCAGAGCTGCCAAGTCTCCGGCTTTTTGTATACCAGTATTTTAATACAGAAAATGCAGTTTTATTTAATTAGAACAATTGGGCGATTTAAAAAGAACAACATTTTCTCTAAAATAATAGTGGTGTGCAAAACACCAGAGTCTTGACAATTCTGAGACAGTCGAGTGTGACCCACCGCGTCGGCGTGAACGTGGTGAGAAATTCTTGTTCAGTAACATTGGAAAGTAACCGCTTATCTTTTGCATTGCTGCATCTATGAAGAAGCATAATAAGAACATTGCCTGGTGGTTAATGTTTTTAAAAGACAAAAATATAATTTGTGTCTTCAATTCGATGGCTACTTTCTCTTCATAAATCAGCTTCTTTTATTTTACTGATGCTTTATTTGTTTTAAGTTCGATGTTACATTTGACTACTCTGATTTGAATACTATAGTAAATAAAGGATTGAAGAGACATTGGCAGGCAACTGAATTGTGTCTAACTGGGATATTTTGTTGATATAATAGTTAGACGAGTCTGTAATGTTCACTGGTATTAGCTTTTTAAACGGAAGGAAATAAGACATCTTTGGGCGTAATTTAAAGCGCGACGTGACTCTGTAAATTATTTCCAATCTATACTTTCGTAAAGAAATAGAAATTCTCCACAAAATTATCAATATAAAAGTATAAATTCCTCCAAGGTTTTTTTTTTTTTTTTCGTTTTAAAAGTGCGAAAATTGCGTTAAACATTAAAAATTATTTCATTTTTTTACCCAAGATTGAGTAGTGCAGTTTCACAAATCCTAGATACGCTTATATATTTGCAATTTAACCGAGTGTTGCCTGATTGGGGACTTTTTTGTCCCCAGATTGCTGATTGTCACCGCTTTTTTGAACTAGAAATATTCGCCCTTTTTAAAAATAAATTAAAAAATTCTGAAAATTAAGTGAATTATACTATTTAAAAAAAAAGTGGTGGCAGTCAAATAATCTGAATTAAAAAAGCCCCTAATCTGGCAACACTGAATTAACCCACGGACTACTCCCATCCCCCCTCCCCGAAAAAAAGGCGTACAAAAATTACAATAATGCATCCAACCGCATTTAAAATTCATTCGTTTTAATTGGATATTCTTTTTAAATGTTTCTAGATTTTTACGAATTTAGATCTAAAAATACGAGTTTGCAAACCCATTTCTTAATTTTATCACATTCAGCTGGATTTTACTGTATTTGAACTAATTCCGTTTTTTCCTGTCGGGTCTATTGGACCCTTCTGATAGGGTTAAATGACCTGTATATTTAATATAAGGCTTATACACAATTTTGGAATAATTATACCAATTCTAAAATTTCTTTCTAAAATGTTCTAAAATGTACCTTTCTAAAATAAATAAGAGTAAGCCCGAGTAAGTAAATAAGTAAATAAGTAAGAAAATAAGTCTAAAATAAGTAAGTGTAAGAGTCTTTTACCGATAAAGCAAAAGAGAGGCCCAGGGCCTAGTATTTATTCTCGTTCCTATGGAGCCCCTTTTCTTATAGTGTCATAAAAAACTAGACGGATGTAGCAATCCCAAAATTTTCTTCTATCTCATAAAATATTAGTACTTCCTGAAAAATACAGCATAGCAGCGCCACCGGTTAGATGATTTACACCGAAATGTAATCAGCAACTTGTAACTGAATCTGAAGTTTCGTGAAAATCCGTGCATTATTTTTTTGAGTAGAGCTATGGCAGAAATTGTAAAAAATTCTTCATAGCAGCGCCACCTGTTGGGCGATATATACCAAAACCTCATAAGCAACAACTTGAGTCAACTTGGTAACTGAATCTGAAGATTGATTAAAATCCGTGCATTACTTCTTGAGATAAAACTACTTCGGGAATAAGAAAAAATGCAGTTTAGCAGCGCCACCTGTTGGGCGATTTACACCAAAACGTAGTCAGCGCCAACTCATATCAAGAATTAAGTGAATCTGAAGTTTCATAAAACTCCATGCATTAGTTCTTGAGATACAGCCATTGCGGAAATAGTAAAAAATGCAGCATTAGAATCAGCCTCTCTTCGGCGATTTACACCAGAGCATAGTCAGCGTCAACTCATATCAAGGACTAACTGAATCTGAAGTTTCATAAACTCCATGCGTTAGTTCTTGAGATAGAGCCATTGCGGGAATCGTAAAAAATGCAACATAGTAGAGGCAGACAGACATTTTGTAAAAACATGTGTTTCGGGATCTCTGACCCCTAAAACGTATAAATTCATCGAAAACCGGAATTCCAAAAAATTTCATGAATTCAATACTTTCTTCTTGTAATGATAGAAGAAAGTTATAATAAACTTTTTCTATACCTTAGAATACAAATATTATATATAAATAGATAAATATATTTTTTGTTTTTAATCTGATCCTACCCTGTTAAAAATACCTGTTGTTTCAACAGATATTCTACTGAATGTTATACAGAATACCTCCACTTTTGTAAAAAGAACCGAGTTTAAACAAATTTCTTACTCTGTAATGTGGTAAAATTCTGATCTCTATAATAATAGCCTAAGTCCTGTGACTGTCATCAATAGTTCCGGGTTGACCGCTTCTCTTCTTATATGCCAGGCGGCCAATTTGGTAATTTAATGTTAGCCGTGCGCAGGTGGTAAATCGCCAAATATTGTTCCAACGCCATGTATCAGTATTATAATAGTCCATTTCATGCGACTGTCATAAACATTTTTTCGCGTGGTAAATTAAACAAAGCTTTGATGTTGAAATTAAATATCATGGTTTGTGGTATTATATATTACTTTTTTCTTTCTAAAGAAATGATTGAGAATCATAAAATTTAAAGTTTTCAGTTTTAAATTAAATTTATGTTTTTCAAATAAAATGTTTGAAAGTATTATATTTTAAATGAAATACAAAAAAATCCGACGGGAACAATGTTTGGCGATTTATCACCTGCGCCCGGCTAAAATAAAAATACCGAGTTCATGATTTCTGTATCAGAATCTTCCGATTTGGCGAAGGATTGACCAAAAAAAAAAAAATAAATTATGAATAAAAGTAAAGTTATGCAATGCTTAGCATACATTTAGAGGAGACCAAACTGGTCGCCAAGGGCGGCTAGTTAATACATATTAACTATACTGCTGTTGAAAAGGATTGTTCCTACTATAAGATGCATTAACCCGTTTAGGACCGGCATCTTTTACACGAATTTTATTCGTTGGGCACCACTTTTTTTAATTATTTGATTTAACTTTATAAATCACGAAAATGTCGTAATTAAATAAAATCAATTTTACTTTTCTTTATAACTGGTATCAAACTCAAGCTCTTGAAGCACTTTTTGAGGGTGCATATATGCACCCATGGTCCCGAACGGGTTAAGTTTTATTTCACAAGAAATTCTGCTTCAATTTAAGATTATTCTGTAACAGGAAAATAATCTGATTAATAAAATGAAAATATGTACCACTTTAACAGCATTTCGTTAAACAAATTAAACGAGAACACTGGCCGCATTTCTGAGAGGATTTTTCTTTACAAACTATTGTATATGGGTATTTCCACGGGCATTTGTCGTGTAAGTCACATACTATATTCGTTAGCCAGCGTTTTTTAGGTGCGTTCGTAATTATATAAATACGTAGCACCTATAGTCGTCGTTCAGTCCGTCTGTCTGTCCGTCCGTATATAATAGAGCAAAAACTACCCAACCGAATGGTCTGAAATTTTAAATATATGATTGTTGTAAAATTTTGTCGAGCCATTTCAAATTTTATGAAAATCGGATGTATAGTTAAATTACAGGGACAGTCAAAAGTTTTTCTTTACATTACGGTTAATGGGAAAAATTATTGCACGTGCATTTTAATGATGTTAAAACTTTCCGAATGGTCTCAAATTTTAAACATATAATTATTGCGACAATTTGTCGATCCATTTCAAATTTTATGAAAATCGGATGTATAGTTTAATTACAGGGACAGTCAAAAGTTTTTCTTTACATTAAAGCCAATGGGAAAAATTATTGCAAGTGCATTTTAATGATGTTACAGCTTTCCGAATGGGCTGAAAATTTAAATATATAATTGCTGCAAAATTTTGTCGAGCCATTTCAAATTTCATGAAAATCGGATGTATAGCTTAATTACAGGGACAGTCAAAAGTTTTCCGTTACATGACGGCCAATGGGAAAAAATTATTTCAAGTGCATTTTAATGATGATTGCCTTTTGAGCAGAATGAAATATATATGCACTTATGAAGTGCACTAAAATATACATTCAGTACAATATGCGGTGCAAAAAATATTTATAAAACTAGTTATAGTACGTTATACTATACTTATTGTACTAGTTATAGTAATTCAATGATATTCCATGGTAAGTAATGATTCTAGGTTGCCACGGTGATTTCGTCCCATTTAGGATGGAGTCCTATTATAGCCGTATAACTGAATGTAATATATATATATAATCGTAAAAAGATTTTGTATTCAAGCATTTGTCCATAAGAAATGAACAGCTATTGAATCAAGATCTGAATATTTCTAAAACTAGTTATAGTACGAACGCGCCTCATTTGCCACACAATTTCCGACTTGTTTAACTCTATCTCGCACCACTTTATTAAAACAAAAATCTTTCTAAAGTACTTTTACGACATATGTAAGAGAAATAAATTAAAATTATTATTTTTTAAAAAATAGTGGTGCAAATAGAATATAAAAATAGTTACACTGATAGTTAACAAAAAGCATTTCAAATGACTGTTATTCATTTCTTTTAAAACTTAACTTTTGCTATTAATTCCTTCAGGGGCAAGGTATGTGTAGTAATTCGTAAAATGTTGAAATCAGTGAATGGCACCAGAATTTACAAACAAATTTATTTCGAAATGCAAAAATGCTTTTGTTCAGTTACTTAATAAAAGGAAAATTTTCTTTCCAATATTCTGGTGCCAATGTTGCACTTAAGAATTAAAATTAAGTGGTTCAAAAATGAACCACCACCCTTGAAGGGGTTAAAGATTAAGAAAACTTTGTTAATTACAAAAGCCTCCAAAATATAGATAGAAAGATTACCAGTTCAAAAAGATGTTTTACAAATCCTGTATTTGCAAAGAGATACAGCAAAATAATAATAATAATAATAATAACTCAAAAAATCAATTAAAATTATCCTATTTCACATTAATCGTTATTATTAAATATAAAAGAATATACGCAAATTGGATCTTCTTAGACATTGCATCTTTTTGTCCTATCTCTCGAAAGCATGGGATAATGAATCTGTTATTTCGTGGTGTTTGTTTTATAAGAAGTCACGTTGTATCATTAGCAATTAAAAGACTGTTAATCATAATTAATTTCACGCAGTTGTAATGTAACTTAAATCATTTTACGTGATGTGTATTTTCGTGTTTTTGTAATTACATGAGACAAATAATCAGTGCTGGATTACCAAACAGGCAGAATAGGCAAAACTGAGTATGGGTCACAAAGCTATTGGAGATCCCGTGGCCTGAAACATAATTGATTTGCTTCTCACGTTATGTTTTATCAGAATTTTTTTTTTTTTTTTTTTTTTTTAGTGAAGTATTATAACAGCATAACTACCAACCTTCTGTTTTTTTTATGTCGAAAATACATATTTTTATCAAGAAAATACATTTTATGAAAATATATATTAAACAGTAGAACAGCCCAAATTTTGAATTCATGCCAAATTTTACTACAGATTACTACTTTGAAATTTAGGAATGTAAGGGCAGTATAAACCTTGGTTTGCAGAATGGAAATTTTATATTGACAAATATTAAATACGATCGATTAAAAAAAAAAAAAGTTCACACTTCCCATGCCAGAAATGAATTATGAAACGCAAATAAATTACTCTCACAAATTCTAAATTATACTTTTTTATTAGAATTTCATTTCGTCTTCTTAAAAATTTCTTGTTGGATTTCTTGACATGTACTTAAAAGTATATTTTCCCAAGCAAATAGAAAGTTTTCCTGAACTAACGATTAAAAATACCAGAAGATCGTACATTATTCAGTATTATATACAAAGTACTACTATACAGGGTGTCCGGTCTCAACGGTGTCCAATGGCTAACTCCTAAATCGTTAGTCATACACATATAGTTCCAATTAGAAAAATGCTTTAAATCAGATAAAGAAATATTTTAAAAGCGATTTGGGTCAATAAAAACATTTCTTAAAAAATTAAGAAATTTAAATTTTTATACGGTCCCCCGGTCCTATAAGTTATATTTAGTAAAATTTTCCTATTGCACTGACAAGTAAGACAAAAAAAAGTCCCATTCATATAACACTAAAATTGTGCGAGTTGTGAAACTTTAAAAATGCATGAATTATGCCACTTTTCTGCTCTGAAAACAAACGAGTTTGGCTTGGCTTTGAGGGGTCATATTCCAAATGCTTAAAGTATTCGAAGATCT
Organism: Maratus speciosus; assembly: GCA_963932465.1. Taxonomy (NCBI): domain Eukaryota; kingdom Metazoa; phylum Arthropoda; class Arachnida; order Araneae; family Salticidae; genus Maratus; species Maratus speciosus. Next base: position 185,774,316 of record OZ010797.1, on the reverse strand, counting down.
CATTTCATGTGTATTTGCGCTTTGAAAAAAATCGTACAAGTATTACGATTAAGTTAACATTTATTAAGATTCAGACTGGCTGAAATCACATGTTTTATTTTGTCAGGATTTGAGACTGTTTCTTTTATGATTTTTTAAAATAAAATTATGTTTTTTTTTAATAAGTTTTTATGTTACTTCAACGATCTTATATGTATGTTTTTCCAGTTCAAAATTTGTATTCGAACTTTAACCCACTTTCAAATATCCGAACGAGGTTACATTTTACATACTGGCGCAAATCCGATTACAATATATTATTAATTATTATGATTTTCGGTGGTTACCATTTATACTTATTTTATAGGGTAACACAAAAAATTTCGGATAGATTACCGCCAAGAAGTTTATGAAAAATTTTTAGATTAGATAATGCAAGACGGAGATTGTTGGGTTTTTTAAATTTTATGTATTTTTTAGCACTGAATCCGAAAATTGCCTTAATTTTTAACCATCATGTCAGGATATTTCGCAAATCATAAATTGTCGAATTTAAAGAATAACAAAAATCGGATACTATAAAGTAGAGGAGATGGTTGTATTTTTTAACTTTTGATAATTGATTTTTACGTACTTTTCAGCACTAAATCTGAAAATGACTTTCATTTTTAACCACCGCATTAGATATTTTTTTGCAAATGTGTAAGTTAAAATATAGCGAAAATCTCATACTATAAAACATATGTAAAACATTTTTTATTTTATTTTATTCAATAATTTATTCGATATTTTTGCTTATCTTGGGATTCTTACAGCTGTGTGGTGTGATGAGATGGGGGAGGAGATTAAATTTTAACTTTTAACTTTTTAACTTTGAAATTTACAATTTACGAAAAATCTTGATGTGATGTCTAAAAATGAAGGTCAAATCCGGATTTAGCGGTACAGAATACATAAGAATCAATTATCAAAAGCTAAAAAACATGAAATAACCCAACTTTTGCAGGCTAGTGTAATCTAATAATATTTTAAAAGACGTATCATTTTGTAAAGATTTGAGGCTGTTAATTTAGCATCCTTTTATTTAACAAAAATTTTGTTTTTTTCTTTCTTCTTAAATGTGTACTACAAATTGTATATTTTGCATTAATATGTCAGAATGACTAAAGATTTCAAATTTATATTGCAATGTTAATTTTACTCTCAACCATTTTTTAATATATCTGACGAAATTGTATTTCGACTAAATTTGTGAATGACCCCCAATTTGCAGCAAAAAAATATGCTCCAACTTTAAACAGGTATTACTCGGTCAATTTTAATCGTAGAACAACAGGACTTTTTTTGTATTACTTGTCAGTGTAAAAGGAAAAATTTACTAAATATCACTTATAGGACCGGGGGACCGTATAAAAATTTAAATTTCGTAATTTTTTAAGAAATGTTTTTATTGACCCAAATCGCTTTTAAAATATTTCTTTACCTGATTTAAAGCATTTTTGTAATTGGAACTATATGTCTATGACTAACGGTTTAGGAATTAGCCATTGCACACCGTTGAGACCAGACACCCTGTATAGTACACTTTCATTAGAGCTTTTCCGCTTAAGATGTATCTGCGGTTTATCAGGAGAAAATTCGATTTTTCCTATCATTTTCTATTTGCAATTAATCTAAAGAACATAGCTTAGCGCCCTTTATTTAGCAAATGCGAACAATGTTTTCAAAAATTGAGTAGTCTGAATATAAACTAGCTTTGTACATTATTTCTTCAAAAGCAACTTTGACGTAATTTTCGTTATTAAGATATCAAAAAACTATTTTAGACCGAGATATGGTAGCACAGACAATCACCTCATCGAGTACACGGATGAAATTCTAGGATTAGTTAAATCTTGATTCGCATATTAAAACGCAATCGGTCTGCCATGTCATATCTTGGTGGAAAACACATGAAAACCCGATTTTAGCGACACACTAATTTATTTTATCCTAGAATTTCATCCGTGAATTCGATGAGGTGATTGCCTATGCTGCCGGCTCAAGGTCTATTAGTGATAGTCATTAAGGAAAAGAAACTATTTCATTGACAAAAACGAAATGAATTCAAATATCACAGCCCCCTGAATACAGGTTACTCGCTGTCACAAAAAAATGTGGCTGTTGAAGGAGGAATTTTGTTTTGCATAGTGCAGCCCCTTGAAATCGAATACAACATTTTCCATAAGAACTCCTCGACTTGTATTTTAGGTATGAATATTATTTCTACCGGTGTCAAATGAAACCTTTTTAAAGTTTATATTTATGTTTCTTTTGCTCGTATTTTTTTAATGTAATAAGCATTAAAAAAGGTATTAATGCATTAAAAATGATTTGTAATTATTTCAATCTAAAATTACCAATAAAAACCATAAATCGAAATATTTTAAAAGGTGACATTTGACACCGGTAGAAATAATGTTAAACAATTCGAAGGATATTTTTACAAATTACTGGTATTCAATTTCAAGGGACCGTGAGCAATTTCAAGGGAACGTCGAAAAAATTCCTGCCTAATATTCAGAGTGTTATGTCAAAAATTCTTCCTATTTCCCCTCACTAATGTAAAGTCTATGGCCATTTGATGCATTTGTATATTTAAAATATCTCCTCTGGAAATTAATATTTTTAACTTCTATTTTTTGTGCACACTTCTTAAAAGATGTCTCTTTTTTTCTTAGTTCTCAAAATATTTCTAAAGTATAGACTTAATTTATTATTAAGTGTTAAAATCTTACTCACAGTTCGCTCGATTTTAACACATAAAATATTAAATTCAGCATAGATTTTAGAAATATTTTGAAAACTAAGAATAAAGAATAAGAAGAGACATCCTTTAAGAAGAGTACACAGAAAAAAGGCACTTAACATTACGGAGGAAAATTTCGAAGCTGAGTGACCAGCCTCCTTAAAGGCTGTTCATCAACAATACCAATCAAAATATGTTAACACACCAAATTTTCGAGTGGTTCACAAAACTGGAAAATTGTGTGGTAAAAATATTATTTGTCCACCTGCTGCAAATAAAAGTGGTAGATTTACTGTAATTAAAGTAAAAATAAATGTCTAAGTATAGTCAATTTATTAGCACAAGATTGTTCTGAGTAATTTATTCTTTTGTATGCACAAATTGTCATTAAGTTGATTTTTTTTTAAATTACTAAATAAAAGAATAAGTTATTTTTTAGCTTAAAGTTCATATGCTGTTTAATTTATGTCATAAACCGAATATTCAATGTAATAGATTATTTTACGTCATCGAAATTCTTATGTCGTTTAATGTGGACTCCGATTACTGCAGGCAAAAGATGTCCTTCTTTGAAGTCCGCAATAACGGAAATTCAATGTACCGTAATTTCCGGTGTATAGCCCGCAGATCAAACAATTCAGTTTGGACCCAGAAATTTTATTCAGTATTTGAAGACCAATATTTACCGTGATCTAAAAAGTTACATTTTATTTTTAAAAATTTCTGGGTCGAAACACGATTGTTTGATCCGCGGGCTATACACCCGAAATTACGGTATTATGCATCACTTACGAAATTTTTGTGTTCCAATATATTTTTTTGTGCATAATGATACTATGCTTTAGCATTCATAGCTATTTTTATAAAAGTAGTTAATGCATCATTTATTCGGTACGTGATAAATTTTATCTGCATTATGACTTATTTCAAATATATTATCAGTTAAATATATTTACTCAATAATGGAAGAAAAAAACACAAATATTTTTCTGTACAGCATTTTATTTTTCCAATGTCAATCAGTCAAAATGAAGATTTTTTGTTTTGTTAATACTTATTAATAATATATACTTATTAATAATTCTGCACGTTAAAAACATTCAACATCTGTTCTTCCATAAAAAGATTTATCACATATATTATACATTATTTCTATTTTCTTGTGACTAGTTGAATCAAAAAATTTTTAGTTCCTTGATCAGCATCGTCAAAATATCAATTGGCATTTTACTGATGAATGTAAAAATCCATAAGAAAGAAATTCAAAGATCATCGGAAATTATTTTAAATTCTTTCAAAGAGTGACATTGGAGACACGGGAGGCAAACTTATGCTTGTAAAAATTTAAAAACACATAAATACATCAACAAGACTAATTTTTTTTTGGCTTTTTACATTTTTAAGTATTGAATGATAGCCTTATTGCTTTGCTGTGTGTTTGTTGCAAACAAGCAATTTTCCAAGGTACACAACCAAAATGATAAAGTTGCATAAATAAATAAATTTTCTCAATAACTTCCTAAAAAAGACAGCCCGAGAAAAAATGCATTACAAAAACCGGTGGAGATTGTAAACAAATTACAGCAAATAGTTTCATACAAAATGCATTTTTAAAAGCTATTATCACAGATTAAGTTTCCAATTATTTAACTGATATGTCCTATTAAATTTGTTTAATGTCTATTCATTAATAACCTCTATAGTCTTGTGGACTAGCACCGTAATTGTGAGCTGGCTGAGCTGGAGCTGGTGCAGCAGCAGCTGGTGCCTTGGGGATACCATCTCCTTCAACTTGGTAACCATTCTTACCAGCTGTATACTTGATGATTCGTTGTTGACCAGATGCATCAACGTAGCCGTAAGCTCCCTGGACAGTGCCGTCAGGCAGTCTGGTTTCTTCTCTGAAGCTCTGCCCATCAGTTCCCTTACCGGTATCGTAACCGAACTTGTAATCACCAGCTAAATCCTTTCCAATATTAACATAGTGCACAGCAGCAGGTTGATAAGATCTTTGCTGAGATTGAGCCGGGGGTTGGTAAGCTGGAGCTTGGGGCTGGTAAGCTGGAGCCTGGGGCTGGTAAGCTGGAGCCTGGGATTGGTAAGATGGAGCTTGAGCTTGGTAAGATTGGGGTTGTGATTGGTACTGTTGTGGTTGGTAGGATTGCTGAGGAGCTTGTTGCTGATAGGGCTGCTGTTGTTGTGAGAATCCTTGGTTAAAGGGAAACTGAGCAGAGGCAACTGCCAACAGGGCTGACAAAGCAATCTGAAGAAGAGGGATGCATGATAAATATTCCAAAATATACAAATATTATGTATAAATATTTAGCACTTAAAATTCATTGGGTTATTATTTCACTTTCTTATTATTCTATTAAAAATAGAGGAAAAATAAGACCTCAATAAAGGGGAATGGAAGGGACATCTGGTTTCTACAGGCTTGGTTTCCTCGTCTGATCAGTCCTTCTTAGATAGTCACACACTATAGATGCTGGGTAATATCCTTATATATGCAGGGCTGACACAGGCTACTATTTTTTAATTCCATTTCGCACCACTTTTACAAAAAAAATTATTTACATACGCTTTGACAACATTTGCAAGAGAAATATACTATAAAATGTATTTTTTAAAAATAGTGGTGCAGCAGAATATAAAAATTGTCACATGTGGCAGCCTTGCATATGTATTAACCCTTTCGCTGCGCAACCCAAGATTTCCTCGGGGATGCATTTTTTCGTCTAGTTAACCCTCCTTGATTATTCCCACCAGTCATTTTTTTATTGTAAATTTAGCCTTATTTAATCGGAGCACTTTCCCATTTAAATTATACAAAAGTTTTTCTTTTGAAAAACCGGTGACAAAAGAATAAAAATTCTTAAAAGTCATTCGTCGCGAAGTTATTTTGATAAAACAGCGAGAGGGTTAAACGTTTCAATAAATATCAGCTACGTAATGCATCAGCATGAAAATGCATACATTAATACTGAACATGTTTATTTATGCAACAGAAAAAATCCACAAAACTGTCAAAATTTTATTACAGCAGCAATTTAATTCTTCAGCGATTCGACGGAAAAAGACGAGGCAGACGATCATAATGTTTTAAATGAAATATTTGCTATGGATATATTTTTTTCCTTATCGACAGCTTCCTTGAAGCATACTAATCCGACTTTGATCCATAAGTATTAGAAGATGCAAAAAGTTAAATATCTAATAATAGTTCATCATATAGTATATCATCTAATAGTTCATCATATCATGTAGTTCTCGATTTAAGTAAGTAATTTTTCGAGAAATGCAGACAGTTCAATGTGAAAACAAAATTAGGACTTTTTTCCATTATTTTCATGAAACTAATTGTACAATTGAGTAATCTTGTGGCACAAAGTCCAAACCATAAAGAGTGTTAATAAAAGTTCAATGAATAGTGTCAAATTATTTTAATTTTATAAAAATGACTAGTAAGACAAAATGCGTCGTTTAAACGCAGTAATGTTTTCAAAAGCGGTGAAAACAAGAAAATATTTTAATAAAAAAAAAAAAAATACTGAAGACACAGAGTTAATTGTTTTATACGTGTCAGTGGAATTATTTATTTTTAAGCACATTATCTCGAAGGAAATAAAATTCTTGAAACATTACTCTCTTTTTTTATATTTATAGATAGTTTTTAATCATTTTGTTCGATACAATATGTATATTTTGAATTTTAAAAGTTCTAAGTGTTATATAACGTGATTGTTTGGTCACGAAATTTCGTTGAATTTTTCATCATCATTATCTTCATTATCATCATAATCATTATTTTATTGCTAGTTTCTTGTATACTTTTAAAGTATTCCTCATTCTATAAATAACTAACTACTTAATAATATAAGGATGAATACAATAACATATGCAAATAGAGCTTTCAAAATATATTACCCTATAACTATATTATAAATCAACTTTTCTTAATAACGCACATCAATTTACAAACAAATAGAAATGGAATAAGGCATTCTTTATAAAAACTGAGATAATTATTACTAATTTTCAAAAATAAAACCATTAGAGATGTATTTCCATGTCGCATTTACAACATAATGGATATAAAAGCATCGTAAATAATAGGGAATGCACCTAATTACTTTATTACGGTCAGAGATTACATTGTTGATAACGGCGCAATTTATGAATAATTTTAACTCTGTTAGAACATCATCCAAAAAAGGAAATAAAATGATAAGATAATGTATGTGTTATTAGTATAACCATTGAGATAATGCTAGAAATTACAGTTATGAGATCAGAACTTTTTACTTTTTTAAGCTGCTTTCGTATAAGTGAATGAAGCTTTAATTTAATTTAGAAACAGTTTTTGATGTCATGGTAGTTATATTAACTGATTCCGGTGAATTAATGTAGTTTGAAATTTTATATTTTTGTATAGAATAGTACATTAAACAGTATATGTATCCGCAAGAAACTATGAAAAATAGCGGAAATTTCTACGGTAATTAAAGTAAACAAAAATGTGATTTCAATATTTTTAGATTAAAAAATTATAGCAGTAAAGCATAAGTTTTATTATGCAATTAATTATTTTTTACAGGTTATAATACAAGAAATATATTAAACTCAAAATATAAATTAAAATTATCACTTAAAATATAAACATTTTCACTTGATGTATTTAAAAAGATAAACAATACATTATTACGGATAAAGTTTACTTTGTTGATAACAGTGTAATTCTACAGCAATTATCTATACCTTATGAAATACATAGCATTCAATTCGTGGGAGATTCTCAAAAGGTGGGATTATTAAACGTTAACTATATGTAATTTTTTTAATTTTCAAATTTAAGGCCAAATTTTTTTAATAGTATAGTATTTTGTCTATAAATATAATATATAAATATTTTAATAGTATGTCTACAAAATTATACACAAACATTAAAAGACAGCAACTATTCTGGAAAATTAATGATTAAAGCATTTAATTAGCAGTTGTGTACGTTACAAATTTTGGACATTTGCAGATTTTGGACGTTGCTCTTAGTATTTAAAAAATTCTTAAGACTAAGAATGTAGTAAAAGTGTCTGTATACATATATATATATATATATATGTATAATTAACTTTTTGTTATCCAGTAATAATAATAATAAAATCAAATGCTTTGTTACGTACGTTACTTTCGGACCTAACAAAATACAGAAAAATGCTTTATAGAAAAGTCCTTCTATCTTCAAAAAAGCAATAAATCAGCTTGCCATCTCTTAACGAAATTATCAAAAAATCATCCGTTTCCTTTATGCATTCGTTGTTTACCATTAGAACCACCTGGAAAAAAGTTATACTCTTTTTCATGGTGGTACATTGGAGCAGTTAATGTTATGAATGTCCGAAATTGGCCTCTTTAGCATAAAATAATAAAATTTTAAGATATTTATACAAAGCTTTTACAATAAATTATGTCATTTTCTATCTCTGAATAGAATTAAAAACTCAGTGTAAAAAAAAAAAAAAAGTCAATGATAATTAAAGTTATGTTTGAAAGGCTCAAAGTTATGACTTGTGTCCAGTGCCCACCTTTTGAGAATCGCCCTCCTACGTCTTACGGATATTTTTTTCTTATTTTCATTAATATTGTTATGATTCTGTAATTAAATTATAAAAAAATTACTTTTTAGTGGTAAGAAAAAACCCAACAAGTTGCCCGCTATGATGAAATAACATGCGTACAGGTTTACCAGTTTGATTTCCATTTTTATTCACAAAATCTCAAATTGTGCTAGAAATTTAAAATAGTATATATTTTTTTAATTTAAATGCAGTTACCAAAAGTACAGATTCTTCTTTCAAAATTTCCGGTATGAATGTGGAATTTCGAAATAAAAATGGGGGCCAAACTGGCAACCCTACATGTGTATATATCATAAATGTTGTATATAATATAATATATCCTAATAAAATCAACATAAAAGTTATAAGATTTTAAGTAAATTCCTTTTACCCCCTCCCCCCTTTCTGTTTTTGAAAAAAGCTTAGAGAGAGTGATTTAATCCTTAATTTTATTTAGCATTGTTTAAAAAATATCACGATATTCATTATAACAGCATGCAAAAAATGAATGCATTTTGGTATTCTACTTTTTTCTTATAGACTAGAACGTTAATTGTGTAAAGAATATTCAATGAAAAATTATTCTTCTTATTATATATCTAGTTTTTTATGAAAGATATCAAATAGAAATAAAGTTTTAATTATGAAAATGTTAATAATATGGAAATAAATGCTATTTGATTTATCCAGGCCATTAATAATAATTTATAAAAATTACATAAGTGAAATTTTAGAAAATATAAGATTTTTAAATACATTTTTTTCGCATTGTTTGAAAAAAAAATGTAATATAACAAACGTTGTAATTAACAAACTTTTTGTGCCAAAATGTTATAAAATAGTAAATACAATTATTATAGTGCCAATGTGAAGTCTATTAAACAGCGAATGTAACTTTTCTAATTGCTTTCGATTAATATATAGTATATGTATATATTGCTCTTACTTTCTATTAACCACAATTACATTTTTGACAAAAAGATTTTCCCTGTATTTTTCAAATGATCAGATGATTTTTCTTAAAATTTGAAGCTAATTATATACTCGAAAATATTTAAAAAGAAAAGAATGTTGTTTATTGATGATCAAAGAGATATCCATTGACAGATCAAAGAAAATTTTAAATAAATAAATAAATACATAAATACATAAATAAATATATACATATATTTTAAGGTTAAACTTACTAGTCAGTTTCATTATAAGGATTATTTATATCTGTTTTATTCTATTATTGAAATTTACAATTTTTTTTCTATTTTATGCAAATTAAAAGAAATGTGTATTTTTAATTAAGTTTTAAAAACATATATTTAAAAAAATATGATTCACATTTAAAATTAATTAAATTACTCAGTACAGTAATTAAAATAACATTCTTCTTATTAACTATTAGTTTTCAATTTGCACGTCATTATTAATTAGAGTTTGACAATATCGTTGAATCCTATTATCAAAATGAAATTATTTTTTCGTATTTACTCTGAAGTGTAATTTTGCTTTATTGCTTTAATTGGGTGTGAATTTAATAATTTCACTTTAACTCCTGTTTACATTTTTTTAAATGAACTTTACTTTTAATTTATTAATTATAAAAAGCTGTTAAATTCATTTAGTTGAATTTTGAATGAGTGAAAAAAATCGGGAGAAACAATTTCATTAAAGCATTAATAAATTGAAAACATTATAAAACCAATCTGAATGTATGTTTTTTTATATATATATTAAGTCAGTTTAAAAGAATTTCATTACCAGTTAATTAATTTTTTTCAGCAGTTTTTCAATTATGTAGTTTTGAAAAATTGATTTCATATATTTAATTAGCTCTATAAATCTTTTGAAACCTCAATTTCCATTAGTGAGAAATATATTAGTAATTAATTTTGCATTTACTAAAGATCAACTATGTTTTGTTTTAATATATTAACGTTATATTTATAATTAATATTTAATAAAAAACAATTAAATATTTAAATATTTAGAAGTAAGGCCAGGGAAGTTGAAAGTACTTCTCGATATTAAAAAGATTAAATATAGATGAACATATACTTCTAGACGTTCTACAGTATTTAGAGTTACTTAGAGCGATTAAAATTAAAAATTACAAAATAAATTTTGTCTACAAGAAATGTAAGAAAATAAAATATTTTTTGTGCCAAAGCGATCTTTTAAGTACTTTAAAATATCAAGAACTGTAATTATAGACGCTGATAGAATTCGTGTATTAGAGAAATTTAATTGTATTTTCGATTACTTACAATGTTCAAATTAAAAAAATTAAAATTTATTTTATTGTGTTGGTAGAAAAAGTTTGATTGTGTAGCAATTAAAAATTATACTATTATTTTTATAGAGTACCAACTAAAGTTTGAAGACATTTAATTTAGAAATTACGAAATTTATTTTATATTTTGTAGTAAAATTTGATTATGCTTGGAATTGGAAATTACAAAATTGACTTTCTAACTTTCGTAATGAAATTACGAAGTTTATTTTATAGCTTTGGTAGTAAAACTTTGATTATATTGGGAATTATAAATTATACAATTCTTTTTGTAGATTTCCAATTAAAGTTCGAAGGTATTGTTAATTAGAATTACGAAATTACAAAATTGATTTTTCAACTTTCATAATGAAATTACAAAATTTATTTTATAGCTTTGGTACTAAAAGTTCGATTATATTGGGAACTAGAAATTATACAATTCTTTTTATTCTTTTCTAACTGAAGTCATTGTAAATTAAAAATTACGAAACTGATTTTATACTTTTGTAATAAAACTTGATTATACTGGAAATAGGAAATTGCAAAATTGATTTTCTAACTTTCATGAATGAAGTTGTGTTAAATACAAATAATTTTAATGCAAAATTTGACAAAGCTGTAAATACTTACTAAGGCTATCATCCTTCTTTTGAATGTGGTTACTTAAGCGACGAAGGTGCTTGTGATTTAAATCATTTTCTAACAGCTTTATATAGAGAAAAAAAGGAAAGGAAAAACAAATATTAAATACCGCTTTTACCAATCTTGCTATTTACTACGTCACCCACCTTGAATTGCTTGATATGTTATATGAGGACACAGGAAGTGTTTTATACGAAAAACTTGAAATGACGAAGAAGAAATAAAAGAAGTGTATTATAATAATAACGTGGAACAATGGTGTAAGTCATGTGATGCAATGTTTATATTCCTGAAGGTGTGGTTGTTGCTGTAAGAGAATTATACGAAAGGTAAACGTGTTTAGCCGTGAATAACGGAGTTTATTTGTTTCATTTGAATATAATTACGTGGATTCGGTTTGACATAATTCTTTAAATGTTAGTCGCATTTTTTGGATTTTTTATTTTGTTGCACGACGAAATTTTGTGAGAAGTAATGCATTTACGAAATCTGTTCTTCCCCGGACTAATTTTTATTCACGTTTTTCAAGTTACATTCATATTGCAGTGCCTTAAACTCGATAATCTATTTTGTTAAAATATGACTGTCCGTTTGTATATCACAATTTCTTCTCCTAGAATATAGAATGTTGGGCGATCAGATTAACGCCAGTTGTTATAACGGATTGATCCAAGGATGTCTTATAATCTCTTAGAATTTTTAAATTTGAAGCAATTTCCTAGATATTAATTTTTTGGCAGTTTTTAACGAAGTTTCTTTAAATATGGTAACTAAATTATTCCAATTTTGTGCATAAAAGAGACAAAAGAGGAAATAAAACAGATTATAATGTTATTGTTGAAGTGATTTTATTTTTAAATTGTAAAGGGAAACGATTTTCAATTTTAATGGAGATAGAAAAAAAAATCTTGAAGAAATTAAATTTTCCAAGGCAGTTTAAAGAAATAAAAACATATTTTTTAAGATGTTCAAACTGTATTTAATCAATATTATCTACAGAACTCAAAACCGCTTGTCGACATATTGGTATTTGGGTATTTCCATGAGCACTTGCCGTGTAAGTCACATGCTACGATTTTTGACTACCAGTATTTCAGAACGAAAAATGTGATTTATTTTATTTGAGATATCTCATTAATTGAATAAAGCGAAGCAAACCTTTCGAAAATAACGGAGGCCAACAATCATAGCAGTTATCAGCAATGTGATTTACACTACAAAAACTCATGGAGCTACCCATTTGGATTTATTATATCGTCGATTTTTTTAGCTTTATATTCAACCAAGGAGGAAAATTTAAACTCCTCGCATTTTTGTGGATAATTATTACCGCTTATTCAGAATAATTTTATTTAACTAAAAGCAAACACAATTCTCTCTCTCTCTCGCCTCTCTCTTTTTTTATGACATTAAAAGGTTTCACAAGGGACAAAAGTAAAAAGATTTATCAGGAAAATTTACATACTGTTTTTCATCTAAAGCATTTATCTTAATAATATTGGAAAAAACGAAAATATTTTCTATAAGTACGTCTCCACTAGCTCCAAAAATAGAAACTAAACAAAGAACCATATAATTTTGACATGTAGCGTTTTGAATCAAAAATCACGTAATCTGCAAAATTTAATTTTTGCATTTTCTCTTTAACCTACATTGTAAATATTATTTCTCATTTGAAATTTAGCATTTAATTATATTAATGGTATATATATATATATATATATATATATTCTACATTTACTTTAATACTATATTTCTTATTCCCGCAAAATAAATAAATAAATAAAAATAGATAAAAGGTTTCATGCAATGTAAATGCAACAAATTTAGTTGTCACGAAACTAGCAGTTATGCAGTTTTTTTTATTTAATTTTATTGTTTTTGTAGCATTTAAAAGGAAATAACATTTTGTGAATCAGTCGAAGAAAAAAAATGCATATTTACAATGAATTTTGTCCTTGCCTGTTTATCCCCTTTCCATTAAAGGTTTATTATTTCTAAGTGAAGGCTTAATGTAATGTTGTAACCTTTTCGTTCCCAAAGCTAAAATAATACTACAAATACTCATTCGTTGGTTTTAAAGAAACAAAATGACATCATAGATGACAGAAAAAAGAACTTTTCGGAAATTGATACTTTAGGTGTCTAGTAATTTAGGTTTACAAATAGGGATATAAAATTACATATTCTGTTAAAATATCAATTTAATTATGACTAACCCAAATTCACACAATCACAAATTTAAGGCCTTTAATCAAGTGAATGATAAACAAATCTTCAAAGCATTTTATTGTAAAGTATTTAATTTAAATAAGTATGAACATTTCTCAATTTCTTGGCTACACCTTCTTGAAGGCGTTTTGCAAACTCAGATGAAAATAACATCTATTTTATGAGGAAATCAGCATAGATTTTGCCATTTATAGGTTTGCTTTTAAAGCAAAAAACATTCAGCTATTAAGAAACGAAGTCAAAATGTAAAAAAGTCAAACAGTTTAGTTTTTATGAGGAAAAGAATAGAGGTCCACATATGTGGACCCAGGTAGCGAGGAGGATAAGATGAGTATCAGCGATTAGTTCTTATATAATAGTTTATGGAGAGATATCAAAATTGCTTTAGTTTAATCGGATAAGCATAATCTGTACAAAATCTGTACAGAATCGGTCTTCTAAAACGATTTTGTGGAATAGAAATAGCATGATAAAATCCAAGAATATCCGAGTAAGACATCAATAGAGAGAATAGAGAAGCTTGGGACGCGTATTGGTTAATGATTTTGTAGAATTTATTTTTTGCAAAATAATTGCTATATATTGCTTGATAGCTTGGATTTTTTTAAAAGTAAGACACTCGAATAGGTGCCTTAGAAAAAGTGTAATTAAGCGAAATGTTGGACTGCGAAAAGCTCTTTAACACGTTCACGCCGGCGCGGTGGGTCACACTCGACTGTCCCCGAGCTGCCAAGTCTCCGGCTTTTTGTATACCAGTATTTTAATACAGAAAATGTTGTTTCATTTAATTAGAACAATTAGGCGATTTAAAGAAACAACATTTTCTCTAAAATAATAGTGGTGTGCAAATAGCCAGAGACTTGACAACTCTGAGACAGTCGAGTGTGACCCACCGCGCCGGCGTGAACGTGTTAAGGAGGTCCGGGGTTCAAAATTCTATTTTTTTATTTATAGAGATTTGGTATGAATTTTTTTTTCTGAAATATGTTTTAATATAATAAGAATATTGCATGAAAAAAAATCTCGGAATTTTTAAATATCTTTTTTTAAATTTAAATTTTAAAATTTTAAATATATTTAATTTTTGATATAACTCTGGAAGTACTCACTCGATTTACAAAATGTTTACTTTTTTGTGTACAGAAAATGTGTCATTTTAATTTGTCTTCAGGATTTCTTAAAATATTGATTATGAATTTGATAAAAAAAATTAAGTAAAAAAAATGAAATTTTTTTACGAGTGAGTTTTGCATTAATTAGCATATTTTCACCATTAACACTCAATATTAAAAATCCTTAAGACAATTTATTGGAAATTAAGCGCAAAATGTCTGTTGAAATTTTCATACATATATCTTGCAAGGAACTTTAGATATATTCTTTTAAAGTTGACAAATCGTGGAAAAATTCATTCTGAGATAAATGAAGTTAAAGTCAGTTAGAGTGCAGTTAAAGGGCATCGCTTCTCAAGGCAACAGGTGTTATATATCTGGATCTAATGAAGATAAAAGCGTGCGGTTTGCGGTACTTAACACTAAAAACTCAGTATTTTTTATTTTCAGCCAATAAAAAATGCTTTTTTTTTAGAACTTTTAGCCCTCGACCTCCTTAATTGTCCCAACCTGCCTCACCTTACAGGCGAGGTTGGGAAGCCCTCCCTTATATATTGCTTACACTCCTGAGAACCACCATTCGGCAAAAATTATTTTATCTAGTAATATACGGTAGTAAAATTCACCAGTCAATAAATAATAAGTTAGAACGTCTACGAATATAAATTAAATTTAAATTATGAAAATATAACGTCCGAAAAGTAATATTTTTTAAATGGAAATTTTTTTGTAAAAACGTTTTTTCAACGCATTAACCGCTGGTGTTGCAGTCAAATTAGATAAAAACATTCCACGAATCATTTGTTTTTGTTTTAGCGGGGGAGGAAGAGAAAACTGGTGTTGCGTTTGCGCGACGTCAGCGGGAAACGGGTAGGTGCCTTATTCACTCGTGTCATTCGACTCTTTGGGATTTTTTCTCATTCTGTGCTCATAGAGATGCCTAAATTGTTAGGAGAGGATCTTCAAGGAATTATTGGTGAAGATTCAGATAAAGATGATTGGAACGAAATTGAAATTATTGTTATTTCACCAGAAATAGCAGAAATTATTGATGAAGAAGGAAATGCTAACATATCAAAATAAGACAGCGATATTTCAGCATGCGATACTGCTGGCGAAATTGATATGAGCATAACAAGAGAAGTTTGTGCCCTCTAAAATTTGTGCAAGTCATACATTTAATGGAAAATATGAGACTTGAAGTGGATAAAGAAGGAAACAATGACTTAAACTCACCAAAAAAATGAAGAAAAATAAAATATTGCCAAATGCGGGAAGAAATCAAGATTGTGTTCGAAAATAAAAAGCCTCACTTAGATTTCAGACGTGAAGTTGCATTGCAAAGGGTGCTTGCAAAAGAAAAAAAAACACGCGTCTGAAAGTAAAGGGTTAGACAGAAACAAATCAGTAACAAGAAGGCCTAGTGTGTTCAACATGCAAAATCCATTAGAGAGAGAAAGCTTATACTTAATATTTTGAATGTTGCTTTATTACTTAAGTGTAACGAATATTTTGATGCCTGAAACTGTTTTCTGGATATAGTCAGTAATTTGTAAAGAAAAAAAATATTAAAATTCAATAATAAATTAATTACCTTTGAAGAGATTGTTTGCTTACTAAATTGTAACAACTCTAAAAAAACCTTATAGTGCCCAAATCTAAGAAAACCCTGCAGATGTTCAGTTGAACTCACTGAAAATCAATACTCTTATTTCGCTGACGTTGCGTGAACGCAACAGTCGATTTTTCGTAAGCTAAGACAAGTTTTGTTATTTTTACTATAAATTAATATTATGCATGTTCAAATGAATAATCAATATAATTTGTACAAATTTTTTTTAACCCCTTATAGTTTTGGTGGTTAATGGGTTAATAACTAACTATCAAATAAAAAAACGTTATATGAGTTTATTTTAAATTTTTTGATCTTGTTAAATATTAATATACTGATTATTCTATCTGTAGCCGTTTATTTTTATTTATTTATTTATTTTTTTTTTCATGAAGTACATAAAAAATTCTGATAAAATGGATGTATGATGCTATGGATATATGATGAATTTTTAAATGGATATATCAACCGTTGATTTTAAAAGTGGGGGCAGATCCATTTTGTGAACATTATTGGTTAAAGATAAATCTTATTACGAATTAACATAGAATTTCTGTTTTTAATCAATTCACAAAAATATATTATAGTTTCAATATAGATTTGTTACTAGTAATTTTTTGATCAACGACATTTCAAATGCGTTGATTTTTAAAGTGAGTGAAGTCCACTTTGAATAGATTTTTTTTTTTTTATGCTGCATAATATTAACAATCACAGTAAGATTTTTTTTTATCAATACTTTGAAAATCTTCACTAACTAAACTAAGAAATATAACCATATCCATGCAAATTATTATTGAAGAGTTTTTCTTTTCTTTTTCATTTTTCCTATAAAATTAATTTTTTTTCCAACTTTTCTAAAGAATAATGGAATATTGAAATAAAATATATAAATAAATGAAATTACATATTAAATCTTTTGTTAAAAAATGTTTTTCGTAAATTACTATTCTGAAAATTTGTATTTTTTTTTTTTTTGAAAAAGTTTTACGAATAATACAGACTCATTATTTTGTTAATTACATATTTTTATTACTATTCAGCTATTATTCTGTTTTAGAAAGTCATAATCATAATGATCATGAATCAAAACTATTCTAATAATCATGCCATCTAAATTACGTCTGCTTATTTACACAGATCGTATTATTAGATTATACATATTTACAACAAGATTATAACTTTTGATGCTATCTTGCCTGCAGGAAATAGCTTTAATGAGTCAGTAAAAAGTAAAAGTATCATCTTTTCCATAATTGCATGTATAGTTAGTGTAATAGTTTGTATCAGTATTATAAATACTCAGTTAATCTGATTTGCTACTGCTCGTTATCTACAAACATAATTCCCCTTGTGTTATTGGAATTAAAAATTGTTAGGGAGATTTCTCCTTTTGTGCTATGTTATTGTTTATTAAACATACCTGTGGGATTATGTCATAAATAAGTTACATATTATAATGCCTTGCAGTATAAATAATCTTTAATACTATATTTATTGCAATAACTAAATTATTTATTTTAATGCATAAGCCGTGTTAGAAGATATTTTTCTTTTCATTTCTGTTTATATAATTTAATATCTATCTACGAATATCAATTTAACTTAAATTATGAAAATATAATGTTCGATAAGTATTATTTTTATCGAAAATAAAATTTAAATTTGAAAAATTTTTGTTTAAAGATTTCTCTTCTTTTTTTTTAATAACTATCAAATAAATAATCGTTGTATGAGTTTATTTTACTTTTTTATAGTGTTTTTCTTGTTAAATATTAATATACTGATTATTCAGTCTGTAGCTATTTTTTGTTTTTGTTTTTTCATAAAGTATATAAAAAATGCTGATAAAATGGATGCATGACGTTATGGGATATATGATGGGTTTTTTAAATGGATATATCAACCGTTGGTTTTTAAAGTGGGCACAAGTGCATTCTGTGAAAATTATTGGTTAAAGATAAGTCTTATTACGAATTAACATAGAATTTCTGTTTTTAATCAATTCACAAAAAATATATTTTAATTTCAGTTTAAATTTATTAATAGCAATTTTTTGATGAACGATATTTCAAATGCGTGTATTTTTAAAGTGAGTAAAATCCACTTTCAATAGAATTTATTTTATGCTGCATAATATTAACAATCACAATAAGAATTTCTTTATGAATAGTTTGAAAATCGTCTCTATCTAAACTAAGAAATATAACTATATGCATACAAAAATTATTACAGAAAAGTTTTCCTTTTCACTTTTTCTATAAAATTAATTTTTTTTTTAACTTTTCTGAAGAATAATAGAATATTGAAATAAAATATATAAATAAATAATATGGAATATTAAATCTTTTCTTTAAAAATATTTTTCGTAAATTACTATTCTGAAAACTTGTATTTTTCTGCAAAAGTTTTACGAATAATACAAACTCATTATTTTGTTAATTAGATATTTTTATTACTATTCAGCTATTATTCTGTTTTAGAAAGTCATAAGCATAAAAATCATACATCAAAACTATTCTTATAATGATGCCATCTAATTTTTCATCTTCTTATTTACACAGATCGTATTATTAGATTATACATATTTACAACAAAATTATAACTTTTGATACTATCTTGCTTGGAGGAAATGGCTTAAATGAGCTAATAAAAAATAAAAGTAGCATATTTTCCGTAATTGCAGATATAGTTAGTGTAATAGTTTGTTTCACTATTATAAATACTCAGGTAATCTTATTTGCTACTTCTCTTTATCTACAAACAAAATTCCCCTTGTGCTATTGAAATTAAAAATTGTTAGGGAATTTTTTTATTTTGTGTTACGTTATTGTTTATTAAACATTCTGGGAGGATTATCTCATAAATATGTCACTTATTATAATGTCTTTCAGTAAAGAATATTTAGCATTATATTTATTGTGATAACTGAAATATTTATTTCAATGCATAATTTCAATAAAATTTAGGAAATATTTTTCTTTTCATTTCTGTTTACATAATTTAACATCTATCTACGAATATAAATTAAATTTAAATTATGAAAATATACCGTTCGATAAGTAATATTTTTTAAATTGAAAATTTTTTGTAAGAAATTAAAAAAAAAATAAATAACTGTCAAATAAATAATCGTTTTATGAGTTGATTTTATTATTTTTTCTTTTTTTGTCTTGTTAAATATTAATGTACTGGTTAGTCTGTAGCCGTTTATTTTTATTTTTTGTTTTTTCATAAACTATATAAAAAATGCAGATAAAATGGATGTGTGATGCTATGAATATATGATTGATTTTTAAATGGATATATGTACCGTTGGTTTTAAAAGTGAGGGCAAGTCCATTTTGTGAAAATTATTGGTTAAAGATAAATCTTATTACGAATTAACATAGAATTTCTGTGAGAATTTCCTTATGAATACTTTGAAAATCTTCAATATCTAAACTAAGAAATATAACTAGTA
The DNA here is from genome assembly GCA_963932465.1 of Maratus speciosus. Lineage (NCBI taxonomy): Eukaryota > Metazoa > Arthropoda > Arachnida > Araneae > Salticidae > Maratus > Maratus speciosus. The sequence goes on along the minus strand of OZ010797.1, from coordinate 185,754,607 downwards.
TATGCATACAACTTATTACTTAGGAGTTTTTTTTTTTTTTTTTTTGCAACTTTTCTAAAGAATATTAGAATTTTGAAATAAAATATATATGTAAATGAAATGAAATATTAAATCTTTTGTTAAAAAATATTTTTTGTAAATTGCTATTCTGAAAAATTGTATTTCTCTGCAAAAGTTTTAGGAATAATTCATATTCATTATTCTGTTAATTACATATTTTTACTACTTTTCAGCTATTCTTCTGCTTTAGAACGTTATTAAGCCTAATAATCATACATCAAAACTATTCTGATAATCATGCCAGCTAAATCACATCTGCTTATTTATCAGATTATATTATTACATTATACATATTTACAACAAGATTATGACTTTTGATACTATTTTGCCTGCAGGAAATGGCTTTAATGAGTCAATAAAATATAAAAATATCATCTTTTCCAGAATTGCACATATAGTTAGTGTAATAGTTTATTTCAGTATTATAAATAAGCAGTTAATCTGATTTGCCACTTCTCTTTATCTAGAAAATTAACTCCCTTTGTGTTACTGAAATTAAAAATAATTAAGGGGTATATGTTTTCGTGTTATGGTATTGTTTATTAAATATACCTGGAGAATTATTTGGTAAATGTGTTACATATTACGAATGTCTTATATTAATTAATCTTAATTATTATATTTATCGAGATAACTTGTTTATTCATTTTAATGCATAAGCTATGTTTCAAAATATCCTTCCATTCATTTCTATTTACACAATTTAGTATCTATCGATGAATGTAAATTATAAAAATAAAACGTTGGATAAGTATTAATTTTTTTTAACGAAAATAAAAGATTAATAATTTTTGTAAAAAGATATTCATTTCTCTTTACATAATTTAGTATCTATCTAAGAATATAAATTTAATTTAAATTATAAAAGTAATATTTCAATAAAAGATTTTCATTTATTTTAACATAATTTATTATCTATCTAAGAATATAAATTGAATTTAAATTGTAAAATTATAACGTTTGATAAGTATTATTATTTTTTTTCCTTTTTTTTTAGAAAATAAAATTTTAATAATTTTTGTAAAAAGATTTTTTCTGAAAAATATTTACAGTGTCATGAGTTTGTTTTAGATTTTTTATCGTGTTTTCTCTTGTTAAATATTAATATACTAATTATTCTGGCTGTATACGTTGATTGTTACAATTACAATGTTGTATTGTCATCGGGGACACGCATCTGTACAGTCGTGAAAAAGAAAAAAAAAAGTAAACACCCCTACAAACTTTGCAATTAATTATAATAGAAGAAAGTTGCTGGTACCAAACGATTGGATATAAAGTCTACTTTTAAATGATGTATACAGTAGATTCTCATTTTTACGAACCTCTTGTTCACGAACACTTTCGATTTTAAGGTATTCGCACACCTTCGGAAGTGATTTTTTTTAAATATTTGAAACTTTCTCTTGTTATCCATTTTTTATAATGACGTTTATTTTAAAACTTTGAAAAAAATATAAAAATTTTAGAAATTACCCAAAAATAATTTTTTAAGGAGAAAAATAGTCAAAATTATGTCAAAAATTGACATTTCTGCAAAATTTGACAACTCAAAAATGAAGCATTTTGTAAATTGCATAATAAACAGAATAACTTTCTCTATGACTTAGACTACACACATTATAATCGCATCCCTACCTCAGATGACATGTCAGTTAAAGTACTAATGTAATGAAAAATTCTCAAAATTTGTCTCCAGTTTGTCATTTATACCAGTGTAAATATAAAACTATTTAATATATTATCATGAGTGTAGTCTATTCCATCAAAAGTTTTTGTAAAAGAAGTACAGAAAATTTGGTGGAATTTCTTGCATAATTTTTTGTTTTAGGATGTTTTGCGTATAGTAAAAATCTAAAAACTTCATGTTGAGAAAAAGCTAAAAATAACTTTTAAACACAATTCAAAAGCGTAATAGCTCTAACTTTAAACGGCTGCACCTCTGGTTATATACTAGATACAGACAAAATTTAAGCAGATTTCAATAGATAAAAGATACAATTTTAATATTATTGGAAAAATGAAAAATCGATATTTTGATCGAAAATTACGTTTTAAAGGTGTTCGGATACATTAAGAAGTATAGAGTGGTCCCGAATACGCTCCCATAGAATCAATGTAATTTTTCGCTCCCATTTACGAACTACAGATTACGAAAATCTCTTTTTTGCGAACTCGGTTTTCGTACTTCTGAAAAAAAAAAAATAATAAAAGCATCGGAATGCAGTGCCAACGTCAGTTAAACTCTATACATGTACAATGAGACATCAGTTACATTCCAAGAATGATATTAATACATGGAAATTATTCCAGAGAGAAACATTCGCCTTGCATACAATATTTCATATGAAAATCAAATTTCAAATTAATTGCTTAAAAGGCGCAAAGGCCAACATAGTGAAAAAGATTCCAAGCCGGGACTCGAACCCGGGCCATCAGCATAGCGCACTGACGTTCTACCGACTAAACCACTTGGAACGATACCTAGCTCGGAAAATTTCCCACTATTATATGTTGGCAAGGCTACAAACGCAGCACAAGATGGAATATTTATCGTGAGTCACCGACCTGGGACAAACACGAACTAAGCAATTACTTTGAAATTTGAAATTTGATTTTCATATGAAATATTGTATGCAAGGCGAATGTTTCTCTCTGGAATAATTTCCATGTATTAATATAATTTCTATCGATGCTGGATTTAATTACGTTTCGTGTTTTTCCCAGGTCGGTGACTCACGATAAATATTCCATCTTGTGCTGCGTTTGTAGCCTTGCCAACATATAATAGTGGGAAAATTTCCGAGCTGGGCATCGTTCCAAGTGGTTTAGTCGGTAGAACGTCAGTGCGCTATACTGATGGCCCGGGTTCGAGTCCCGGCTTGGAATCTTTTTTCACTATGTTGGCCTTTGCGCCTTTTAAGCAATTACTTTGAAATTTGAAATTTGATTTTCATATGAAATATTCCAAGAATGAGTTGTTTTCCCCAATCTCTGTTGGAGGGAGGGGGCATTGCAATAATTTCAAGTAGTGTTTGTCAGGTCCAAGGCACTTTTTTGAAGGGAAGAATAACTGTGAAAGGTAAAGGTAGTAAAGGTTTCCATAGATAAAATGGAAACATATATTTTTCAAAATGTGATTAAAAAAAAAAAAAAAAAAAAGGATAAGTGATTATTTCCATTCCTAATTTTTTATCTATGTTTTCATCTATGTATTTTCATCATCTACTAAGTACTAATATAGTCTGTATTTTCATATGTAATATTTTCAAAGCATGGTAACGTATGTTTCTGTGTACTAAAATTATTTTTTGTGCATAAATTTGCATTTATTTCTTGTATATTCAAAAATACATGTATAACTTTATTAAATAATAAATAATCTTCAAATACAGCTTCATCTACGAAGAGGGGGGTAGTTTGATAAAAATAGACATAAATAATGTACGTATTCATATCATTTTTGGTGTTTTTCTATTTTACGAACTATTTGGGTGTTCCCTACGAATTCGTAAAAACGAGTGTCGACTGTACAAAATTTTCCTTAAGAGGCCATCTACAAATTAAAATCAGACCAAACTTTTTTTTTTTTCAATGCCAATACCCTATTTTGACAATATATTTTAAATCTTCGGTTCAAACGATGCCCAGAAACGAAATTTCAAGTCATCTGGATGATAAGTTTTTGAGTTATAAACATTCAAAATTTAGAGCATATAATGTTAAGTCGCATTTTCATATTTTTATTAATATCTCCTGAAATTATAATCCTAATGTGATAATGTTTGTGTGTGCTTACAATACTAAAAAATACAAACATAATTACTTTGAATTTCTAATTTTTAAAATTTTATAATATGATTTATGAAATTGAAATTCGAAAAAAATATGAATTTTAAATTACAATTTTTTGATAGATATATATGTATTATGTTCTGCTTTATGCGAACTCTCAATTTCAATTTTTTCTTGTAAGTAGTTTTCGAAGTTTGACTTGAAAACGTCATAATGGTGCTTTATGGGTCCGTCTATGATGTGCAGAAAAGCATAATTTGAAAAAAATATATTTTACTCATTCTATTGAAACATTTATACTGGCAATAGTGGAAAAACATTAAGCGAGTGAAATGGCAAGAAATAATACATTAAAAGAAATGACATAATCATTCTGTAGTATTTCATCAACCGAGTACCGAACTTCAATTTGGATACAGCCACTAAAATAGTCTCATTTTGAAATAAATTACTTCTCTAAAATTAATCGCACTAATTTCATACAAAGTTGACTTAGGCTAACTAAAGGGTGTGGAAGGAATTCATTTATTTTGTCAAACTTGGGTATTGCTATTAAAAAACAGGGTTTGGGTTTGTTTCGATATGTAGATGGACCCCTAAGCAAATTTTATATACACCATTTAAAAGTAGACTTTATTTCCAATCCTTTGATACCAATAACTTTCTTCTACATTAATTTGATGCAGAGTTAGCAGGGGGTGTTTACTTTTTTTCCCACGACTGTACATATCTTTTATAATTCTAGCATACACTGTAAAAAAAAAAAAAAAAAAAAAAAAAAAAAAAAAAAAAAAAAAACGGACTAAAAAACGGAAATATTACAGGCAATCTAGACGCCAGTACTATTTCCGTTTTTTACGGGAATTTTTACCCATAAATTACAGAAAAATGTTCGTTTTTAATCAGAAAAACGGAAAATTTTCTGTAATTTATGGATAAAAATCCCCGTAAAAAACGGAAATAGTACTGGCGTCTAGATTAGTATTTCCGTTCTTTAGTCCGTTTTTTTTTTTTTTTTTTTTTTTTTTTTTTTTTTTTTTGTACAGTGTATGAGGAAATGGGTTAAAAATCGAAGCAAAATCGAATTGCAAAGTTCCATCTTTATATACAATCTGATTTTACATTGCAATCCGATATTTTTAAAGAAGAAAATTAGAACGCGACTTAGTATGCGATATGATATAATTATTCTAAAATAAGGAAACTAAAATCAATTAAATTTAACTAACTAAGACTAAAACTGTTGAAACAAAATACCTATTTCAAACTTTGATGTTTTAAAATTAGTATTGATTATTGATATTTATCAAGACTTTTACAAACTTAACATGAAGCCAGCTAAATAAATTGCCTCATTAACATAATTTCAAATTATACTATGTTAAACATGCTCATGTCTCCCAAAAAACTAATTTAATGCCAGCTATTTCGCGTTATTTGTTTTTATTTTGTTCTTTTTGTAATCATATGGCTAGAACTTGCTGCAGTTGATAAGCCATGCATCTTTACATAAAGAATGATTAAAAACTGTGTTAAAGATTTTCATGCTTAGAGATATTTTCTGTCAATGTATTTTAATCAGCTCCACTACTTATTACTTTGAGATAGAAAAGATATATTTTAATTACAGGCTCTTGTATGTCAGTATCTTTTCTTGTACGTAAATCTATGTGTGACTACAGATAGTTTTAGACATAGCTGTGAATTTTTATATTTTTGTACAAGGCTATTTTTCAATTGTAAAACTTGTCTTATTTAATCGAGAAAATCTGCGATTAAAATATCCATTATCTTCTTTTTACATATAGTGGTATGAAAAAGCATAAAAATTTCCAGGTATAATTTAGGGGCTACTCAATAGAAAAAAAATAAACGGTCAAGTGAGAGTAACTACTCGGGTACACAGGATTCTGTAGAATAAATATATTAATTAGAAACTGCATTATTACAAAAAAAAAATCGTTGCTAAAAGGATGGTAAGTCTTTTTAAAAAACTATACAACGTAGGGTTGGGTATAGCTGTATATACTGGAAAAGTATAAATGAATATACCATGAAAGTTTGGAGAGATATGAAGCCTAAATATATCTGATATTGCTATTCTGTATAACTCTCTTTTTAATCTTACCCGATCTGTTATGATTAACTTAATTCGGTGCTGACAATAAAAGTAGTGCCTATTAAAACTTTATTTGTCATTTCATAAATTCTGCGCAGTAATAATCTTTATTTATTTATTTATTTATTTTTATTTTATTTTTTGTCGCAAAAATGCAATGCTGACTTAGTCGAGCCGTGTATTTCCAGATAGGTTTTTAATATATAAATGTAAAGACACGGGTGGTGTATTGAGAGAGACACTCAACGCAAACTAATCGCGAATCCCATAGTATTTATGGAATTAATTCTAATTAAATTAGTCTGTTTTTAACAGTTTGGCCTTTATTGCTTTTATACTACTACCGGGCATGGCATTAGACAAATATATCTCTAAAAGTTGTTATCTAAGCTTTAAAATGCGATGGAGCATAGAGTACGCCGCCTGAGTCTTTATGTATGTCTAAACCGTCCGTGTCTTTAAGGATTAATATCTCGATTGATTACCGACAATTTTTTCGAAAATTATTATCAACAATCCTTTTATATTTCTTCGATGATAGGTACCTTCAGCGCTCCTCAACACCTTTGCTGAATCCCTGCAGATCTAAATTTGTGTGTAACGGAAAAAGCGATTTTCTCAAAAACTATGTTACCTAGGATAATCGCTATAACTTTCCTGCAAGGTTTAAATTAACTTTAAGTACCCTAATTTTTTCGTAATTTTAGTTTCAGTAGATTAAGAAACAGGGGATAAGGGAAACATATTTTTGCATTACATTTTCAACGATATCTCTGAAAATATAATATCTAAAATTAAAAGAAATGTATTTTGAGTTCGGCGTTACGAAAGCTTTCACAAGATACTCCACACGATATACAAAGAAAATGTTTTTTTGTGTGAAATAACATAATTATACCCTTTACATTTTTCCTAAATATATTTGTGAATGGTTAATGGTATATAAATATGTGGAACAATAGCCTTTATTATTTCAGCCAATCTGAACTTTTTTATTCCGCCGGGGTTGGCAGTTTGGCCTCCATTTTTATTCAGAAAATCCGAATTCGTGCTATAACATTTTTTTTTTTTGCTTTATTTAATGACAGAAATTTTATGATTACATAATGTAAAGATTCCTCATTCAAAATTTCCAGCGTGAATTTGAAATTCCGAAACAAAGATGGAGGCCAAACTGGCAACCCTGCATTCCATAGTTTAGGAGTAAAATGGCTGTGACAGACGGACATCCAGACACAGGTGTGTAACGTTTCCGTTTTTAATTTTTATGTACTGAAGCCTAAAAATGAAAATCTCGTATTGTTCATTTATTGCATTATCACACAGAGAAGTGAGAAATACAATTCAGTTAGAATCGTGTCTTTCTTAAACCTATAAACGACAATATAAATTTAGGATTCCATCCAAATCTTCATCAGGTGCTATATCCCCCTGCAAAAAAAATGTAAATTCCCTTTAAATAAAAAATACTTAATAAAATTAAGTAGCACAGAATAATATTTTTTTCAACTTATTAAAATGTAATTATAATTATACGTTTTTAATTATAATAATGATAATTGTATACCTTGTAACTAGAATAGTATCGTGTGATTTGATAGAATAAGACAGGGATATTAAATACCAACTAAAATCAACATAAATTAACTAATTATAGCTAAAACTATTGAAAAAAACTATTTTAAAATGTTTGACGCATTATCTATTGATTACAGATACATTAAAAACATGAGCTTAAACCAACGTCTCCTAGATAAGGGAGAAAGCCCTGAAACGCTTTGTTGTGACGTCACGAAACGTCACTTGAAGCGGGGAAAACCAAGAAAAAAATTCTACCAACTTGCATATTTCGATTTAGTTGGCTTGTGGAATTGTTAATTATTCTTAGTAAATAATGATTAATAAATCCACGAGCCAACGAAATTTAAACATGCAAGTTGTTCGAATTTCTTTTCTTAGTTTTGCCTCTTTCGTGTGACGCCACAACGAAGCCTGTCATAGCTTTTTCTAATCTAGAAGGCGTAGGTTTAACCCGAACACCGCCCTCTGAGTACTATGCTTCAGTTATGACAAAAAAATGGTAGCTGCCGAAGGCGGAATTCTTTTAACGTATGTATGGTCCTTTAAACGTTGACATCAGTATTTTATAAAGGATTTCTTTGATTTGTTTAATCTCAGAAAAAAGAAATCCGTAAAAACTTAAAAAAATATATTGGTACCAAAATTCAAGAGAGCGTACACATGCTAAGAAAAATCAGCATTCGGCAGCCGCCCTTTTTGTGTCAGCGCTCATGCCTAGTATTCAGGGGGCGGTGAGCCGAAGAAAGTTGAACTAATTGCTTTATTAACACTAGTTCTAATTAGGTAAAGGTTGAGAAAGCTGGTGTCTTCGAAAAACTAATTGAATGCAAACAATTTTGAATTTTTTATTTATAGTTTCTTTGTAATCCTCTGAATGAAAGCAGCTGCCGTCGTCAACTAATATAACTTTACAATAAAAAAAAATAATAATAAAGCGTAAATTATTATGCTACTTAAAGATGTTCGCTTTCAATGCCTTTTTTTTCATTTTGATTGCTTATTACTTGGAAACAGTAAAAATGTCTTTCAATTAGGTGCTCTTGCAAGTCAGTAATTTTTCACACGCATAAACCTATCTCTTACTCGAGATTGCTTTAGGGTCTACTTAAAGAATTAGGTACACTCGGAGTAAAAGAGAGACAGTGAGAGAGAAAACCTCGCACACCTCGTAACTACTTAATCACAAATTACCACAATGGAAAGCATGAAGTATCATTCGAATGGAAGTTATATTTTAACCCTTAACGGTCTAAGTATTCTTCCTAGGGACAGGCATCTGTTACACAAACTTATTCGGTTTGCAAAACTTTTTTTTAAGAAGCGTTTTTAGTCGTACTTTAACATGATTTCGAGAAAAAATAACTTAAAAATGTATTTTAAAAATATAGTGGTGCGAGTACAATATATAAATAAAATGATGTATATAAAGATTTGGGCATCTATTTGCCGACACTCGACCGCAACGGATATACAGGCATCCCCCGACTTACGTAAGGAATGCGTTCCGTAAAGTTTTACGTAACTTGAATTTTTCGTAAGTCGAATTTGTAAGTTGCTTCGGTAAAATTTTGTAAGAAACTGAAAAATTTATATATTTATATATTTATGTATATATATATTATTTACATGGTATTATTTTACAAATAAAGCATCATGCGATAGTATTAACTCATATATAAACTACAAAAGTATGAAAAAAATATAAAAACAAGCTTGTCAAATATCTTGTGGAATACGAGATTAATAAATCTGACATTGATGAATTGATTTATAACAATTTTGAATCTACATCAAACTTATATAAAAATAAGAAATAATTAAAGAGGAATAATTTAACTTATTTTCCAGGAATTTCTGATGGCAAGACAAATAAATAACACTCACAAAATAAGATAATCCTTGATAAACACAAATTGTATTTATTATAAATAGATGACTACTATGAATAACTAACAATAAAGATTAAGTTGTGTTGTTATAGATTTGATTCTATATCACTAAAAATATAGCTTTATCTAATATATAAACTATATTACGGTTGTGGTTTATATATATATATATATATATATATATACTTATAAAATAAATATCAAAAGTATGCACCTGCGTATCAAACGCGCTAGTATGTTCACAAATGTAGTTTTCGAGATTTATTACGTAACTGCGAATGTATATACGTTAGGGTGTTTCATTTTTCCGAAGATGTGATTTTCATATGACTTTGCTTGCGCCTCGAGTCTGAGTGATGTAAAAGATATGTATGCCAAATTTCAAGAAGATTGGATAATATTTAGAGGTTGCACACTTTGACCACTTTTATCTCAAGTTAGTGAAATTTGTAATATTGAAGTACATTGTACTAATGGGCTTCTCATGTGTTACTTTCATTTTTTGAAGGTAATTGAACTTCAAAATGGGAACATTAAGAGGAATTTGGCGGCTAGTAAGGTGCCTAAATGGGTTTTTATTAGCTCGATTCCCTGCAAAGGAGCAAGTACTCTTAGTTTTATTTACCAATACAAGGAAATGAAAGAAATACTTTCGGTTTCTGCTAAATCTACCAGTCCTAAACTACAGGAAGTTTAGAAGAAAGCAAATTTTCCTGTTAAGACGGGGGAGAATATCAGTGCTGGTTTACAGAAGATGTACAAAGAGTTACAAAACCTGAGTAAAGAGAAATCGAGAAACACGGATAAAGCAAATATAAAATTGCCAATTCGGAAAGGTGACCTCGTCAAGTTATTTGACATTTCCTGGCAAAATGTGATGGGCATGACTAACATATCACAAGAAGATAAGGAATTTCTTAGGTCACGAAAAGAGGAAGATATGAGTTCGTCAGTTAGTGGAGATGATAAGGTTTTCCCTTAAAAAAAAGAACTAAGGGTACAAACGGGTTAACTATTTTCAAAATGTTTTAAAAGGCAGAAATCATCTAAGAGAAGATTACAAAGAGTTATCAAAATTCTTACTCCAGTACCTAGAAGGTTGGTCTAAAAACGACTTCAGTTTCAGGATCCCAGAGCCTCTGAATCAAGCAAGGTGGATGGCAAAGGTAGTATATGCGCTAAAAAGTGTATTCTTCTCTAAACAGTCTTCAACGAGAATTGAAAAGATTGAAAAGAATTGCTCATCGTGTCAGCATCATATATGTTCACTTTCGTCTTGGGGCAATTGTAAATCGATGGGCTCCAAAGAAGGATTTGAATATGCTACAGCTTCAGAACACTTACCCAGATGCAGATACCAGAAAAGGGCTCTCACAGTTGCTAAGTTGATACAGATACCCTTCGATTCTTTTAGAAACATACGTAGGATTTACTTTTTTGGACGTGCATATTACTCCAGCTAATAAGGGAAATACCACTCTAAATTTAGAAACCAAACCTGTAAAGAAAAAGGATGACTATAAAAATGAAACTATTTGAGGTAAAAACCTAGTTTTTGAAGGAAAAGCCCTGAATCATTTCGATACTGATAAAAAAGACGTTCATTGAATAGTTTGGGATCTACGATGTGACAGAATACTGCAGTGATTCTATAAGAAGCCATTTGAATGCTCTTATTGTGGTCAATGAAACAGCAGAAAAGGGAATCGATCTGATTAAACGAATTGGTAAAGGACAAACAACAAAAACAATTCTTCTTGAGGATAGTCGAGCATCACAGACAAGTCGCTACCAAACAAACAAAAAGTAGATTGCATCGTTCAAAGTTGATTAATATAACACATATTTTGCGTATTATGCTATCTATTAATCTTAGTGTCTAGTTTTAGTATTATTTTAAGTTTGTGATTTATAGTTTTTTCAATAAAAGCAATTAACATTAAAAAACATATTTTTGGCCTACTTTTACAAAATTGATAAAAGTGTGCAACCCCTAAATATTATCCGATCTCAATGAAATTTGGCATATGTATCTTTTATATCACTTAGACTCGGGGCGTAAGCAAAGTCTGCAAAAAATTTACATTTTATTTTTTGCCTTACAAAATGAAACACCCTAATATACGTCGCGTAAGTCGGGGGATGCCTGTATGCCTAAAATCAAGTGTCAAATCCGAGGGGAAATTTATTGTTTTATTTTATTTTATTTTATTGTTTTACAGATAAATCAGCGTTGTTCTTAAAGAGTAAATATCCTAAACTTTGAATACAATTAGCTGAATTTTTAAAATCAAGAAACTCGGAAGCTACTTTCCCCTTCTCGTACAGGCCGGAAGGACTTTGTTTAAATAACCTTCTCAAAATGTAGCTTTTTTTTTAGATTTTAAATGATAAACTGAAATAAATCCACATGATTAATAGATATATTTTTTTAATTTATCCTAATTTAATGGACATATCCAAGTTTAATTATAATAATGAGGACAGTAATATATTTTTAATTTAGAAAACTAGTGTGTCATATGATTAATTAAATTAAATCAAACACGTTAACTAGAAACTAAAATATACAGTGTTACCTCTGAGCAGTGTTGCCAGTTTAGGGACTTTTTAAATTCAAATTATTTGATTGTCACCACTTTTTTAAAATAGTATAATTCGCCTTATTTTTCAGAATTTTTAATCTATTTTTAAATAGGCTGAATATTTTTATTTAAAAAAAGCGGTGAAAATCAACAATTTGGGGACAAAAAAAGTCCCCAATCTGGCAACACTGCGTTGGACCCGATGGGGTTAAAACTTTAATCGTTTTTTTTTTTTTCTAAAAACACTATTTTTGAAGTCGATGGAGACGATTTTTCAAAAGCTTAAGTACAGATCTTATCAAATTTTTGCGCACTTCTTCAAAATAGGTTTGACTAGTGACTGAACGAAGGATTTTTTTTTTCTATCACAACTAATTTTACAAGGCTATAGGTAGTATAAATTGCACCAAAAAATTATACTGTTCTGCTTAAAAATCTGCCAAAAATTCAAATTTTAATTTTTTATTTAAATCGTTCGTTCAATCACGATCTACTCTTATCTACTAACAGATTTTTTTTTTAAATTTCAGATAATGCTATCATGAGCACTGTTGCCGCCAGTAGGCTACTTAATTTAAATTCGGATTTCTTGATTGGCACCACTTTTTCGAAATAGTAAAACTCACCTGGGGGCAAAAATAATCTTGGGGCTAAAGAGCAAAGCGATATAAGTAAGCGTCCTATCTTAAATGGGAGAAGTAACCGCAAGATTAAAAGCGAGGTCACATCAATCAAGGTCATGCACCACGTAGCGGAGGGAGTGTGAACTACAGGTAGATACCTAACTGTTTCCATACTCACACCACTAAAATTATAAAGTTTTTTTCACCTTGATTAATAACTGAAGTGCTTTGATAAGGTGAAGAAAACTTCGTGGTGTCAGGTGCTTCTGGATGCCCCTCTTGCTACGCCACTATATTGCATTAAATGTTGCAAACAAAATCCATGTCTATGAGTGACTAAAGATTTAGAAAATACGCACCACACTAAAAGCCCGCGTATGTGAATTATCACTCCATCCACAAGGTGGCGCAACTATCTTAATTTACGCCTGATTCCAGCATTAAGTTTGTTCGCTTACTTATAACGCTTTGCTAAAGAATCCCCAATCTGGCAACACTGCCTCTGAGTAACGGTTGCCCGTGGAACCGGTGAACAGTGACCGCTCTTCAGAAGTGGGTGTTATTCAGAGGTTTCATGTTTAAAAGTTCAAAATTACACAAATTTAAATAGAAATACACGGTCATTTTAATTAATCCTCATTGTTTTAATACATTAAATAATCAGTGATTTTCAGTTGCTTTGAATTTTTTTTTCTTTGCTGCAAATATCTTTCTATAAAGAAATAACAATATCAGTTGTTTTGCTATACAATTGATATTCATTATGATTTAATGCAAAATTTTAGATTTCATGAAGGTTCGTCAAAACTTCGGTATATGCGTTAATACTGGAAATTTTGGGTAATTCTAAAATCTCTTCCATTTCCCCTTTCTCTTCCTCTCTCGTATCTTCCCCCATTTGCTGTATGAATCAAATGTGGCAATAATTGCCAAACCTTTGTCTAGATATACAAAGTCTCTGGCCTTTATGTTAATTATGTCTGCCATTCTAAGAAAATTATCAAAAGTTTCCCCCAGCATTATTAATGTCTTCATTTTCTATGTCAACTTTTTGGAAAAGGATTAAGTGTTTAAGAGATTAAGTAACTTTTTGTTGACATATCAAGTAAATTTTGTTTGATTTGCTTCACATTTCATTTCTGTTTGCAAATAAATATGAAATTGTACTACGAACTGTTAAATTTTTTTTTCGTGATTTTTGAGCGGCCGTTGTTCAGAATTCCTTATTTAAAGGTTCACACTAATGTTAATGCAATGGAATGTGTTTGGTTCCATCAATATATGGGCGGCATTCAGAGGTTATCGTTGTATAGAAGTGACCCTTCAAGGAGGTTTCACAGTAGTAAAATTAACTAACTTAAACTGAAACTGCTAAGCAAAATAACTATTTAAATGCTTTTAGATGTAATTGTTTTTATTTATTACCGATTTTTTGATGAGTTTCTCAAGTTTGACCCGAAGAAATTAAAATGATTTAGCTCATTAACGTAATTTCTAATTATATTCATTCTAAGCAAACTCATTTCTTTACAATAGTAATTTAAAGCAAAATATTTTGCATTTTTCTTTGCCTTTCGTGTTATAATCATACGACTAGAACTAGCTGAAGACGGCAACTCTGTTTGGCGCTACATCTTTAAATCCCCATCCTTCACCCCCCCCCCCCAAAAAAAAAGCAGCATTTCTTTGAAATATCAAGCGTATAATAATAATAAATTAAAAAAATTTCGTATGATTTAAAAATATTTTGAACAATTACAATTTAATAGAAATTATGCAATTTTAATTATAAATGTAATCAGATACTTTTACGTAAGAAAATCTGTATACGATATGATATAATTTGTTTAAGATAAGGAGATTAAATAAAATCAATTAAAATCAAATAACTAACACTTTTAAAGCATAATAACTATTTAAAAACTTAAGTTTGTTTTTTGTTATTGATTAGTGATATTTTTCAAGACTTTTACAAAAACATGAAGCAAGCTAAATTAATTGCCTCATTAGCATGATTTCAAATCAAGCTATGTTACGAAACATGAGCATGCTTTGGCATAAGCATGCTCATACCAAAAAACTAATTTAATGGAAATCATTTTGCATTATCTGTTTTTAATTTGTTATTTTTATAATCATATCGTTAGAACCAGCTGCAGTTGATAACTAATGCATAAATAAAAATTAAAAACAGCGTTAAAGATTTTGGTTACAGATATTTTTTAGCAGTGTATTCTAATCATCTCGACTGCTTATTATTTTGAGACAGAAGAGATATCTTTTAATTACAGGCTTTTGTATGTCAGTATTTTTTCTCGTACGCAAATCTATCTGTCACCACAGATAGCTTTAGGCATCAGTGTTGCCAGTGGGCTATTTTTTTTTAATTTAGATTTCTTGGTTGGCATCAGTTTTTTGAAATAGGAAAATTCGTCTTATTTAGTGACATATTAATTAAGGCGAAAACAAAAGGACTTTTACCATTTCAGAAAAGTGGTGTCAATCAAGAAATCTGAATTTAAAAACAGTAGCCCACTGGCTGTTAGGCATAGCCTCCAACTTTTGCGCTTTTTGTACACTGGAAAAAAAATGAAGTACTCAAAAATGAGCAAATCGATGTACTCATATCGAATGGAGCATTTTTGGATAAAAAATAACCTATGCTTTTCCAATTTTGAAAAATAACATGTTATCAAACCCAAACAAAACGATAATTTTGTACCCTGTATTGAATGGTTCATTTCATTTATGGCGGCATAAATGATGTTTATTAATGTAAATATTAAATTATGCACAGTATTTTAAAATAATTTAAAAGTGCTTGGAAATAATGCTCTTGTCATTAAAATATTCGACTTGGGTACTTTGTTAATGATTTTGCTATTTTTCTCAATAAATAATCAATCAAACGTTTCATGCTAATAACTTTGAAAATAAATAACGGGAAATAAATGTCAGTACATTTATACTTAATTTTTAGGTTTAGGGCGCAATACATAACTATCCATATTTGAATACAACCTTGGAATCAAAAATGATTACATGTGTTTCTCAATTTTGCGTACATTTGAATCGGAGCTATTTTGAGTATGTGGCGTATTTAAAATTGAGCACTTTTTACTCAATTTTGAGTACCCATTTTTTTTTCAGTTTACAGCACTATTTTTTAATTGTGAAACTTCTCATATTTAATCGAGAAAAGCTACGTTTAAAGAAGACATTTTTTCCTTTTCAAAAAGAGTGGTAAGAAAAAAGCGTAAAAGTTTGTAGCATTGCTTTAGGACGACTCAAAAAGGGAAAAATTAGAAAGAAAAATCATGCGTTAATCATAGATTATGATAGACTTTCCAACACATTCAGAAAAATATAACAAAACTTTACCGTTTAATAAGTTAAAGTATAGTGTCTAATTAAACACGTTGAACTACGCGGGGAAGACTACCCAAGGGCTAAAGATCCAGATGCTCAAACCGTGTCTAACTGAACAATTTTGAAAAAGCATTATACATTTGGAAACACAGTTTCAACAATTACTATCTTCAGTCGAAAAATTATACGAATGCTTTTTCGCCGTCCTATATGTGATATATACATTTGTATCTACATATATACAAAAAATTAATTCTTTTAGGAAATACATACCACAGTTGAAAAATACCCTTCGGCATTTTTCGCTATTAAGGAGAAATGTACTTGAAATATTTTGTTCAGCCGTGTATACGATCTCTCGGATTTATAAGTAACGAGTACCATAAAAGAAACTGTTAAATTTAAAAGCTGGTAACGAAATTGAAGTCGCACTTCCAACAATTATTTCTCAAAGACAGTAGGGAAGGTAGGGAGGTTTGATACATAGGGAGGGTTGATACACTGACAATTTTTCTCAACAAATGGCATAACAGCCATTGTAACAGATGTAAAGTCTTCTTTTATTAGCAGAGGCCATCATTAGCTGGACTTATCCGTGAAGAACTCACAACGTTTTTTTGCTTTTAATTTTGAAGACTTTTGGAATGTCAATGTAATTTTTTTTAAATACAGATTTACTTTCATAACTCTTATTATTGTGAAGATAATATCTTGTAATTTTTTTTATTTGTAAAGCACATTGTTAGGGTGAGTTTTAGCAGAAAGCAGATTGGCATTTTGAAACTGCATTTATATAAAGTGATTGAAAATCCAATAAGGCATGATAGGGAAAAATGATACATTAGTGCTGGGGAGAAATGATACACTTGTATATTTGAAATTTAATAGTTTTTTTTAAGTTGTAAACTAATATAGGACTGTAATATTCATTATTGTTTTACAGCAAGAGCTACTGAAATTGGTAAGGAAGAACAAAAAGACTATTCATAGACATTATGTAGGTTATATAGAAAAGCAGTGCGATGATAGATGGTTAGCTCGCTTTGCTCGTCATGTAGAAGGAAAAAAGTTTAAATGGCCTGAAAGGGAAGATGTTTCTACAATTGACGAAGAGCAAATTAAAAAAAACATTAAATCCATCCGATTTTACTTACCAAAATGACAGAGTTATTAGTTTTTCTTTTAACCATTTCAGGGGCTGTGGTATGTTTATGAAACCACTTAATTTTAATTCCCAAATGCCACATTGGCACCAGCATTTTGGTAAAATATTTTCCATATAATATGAAAGTGAAATATAGCCTTTTCATATTTCCAATTGAATTTGTCGGCAAATTCCGGTGCCATTCATTTATTCATCACTTTAGAATTGAAAATGTTTGTCCTGAAAGGATTAAAGAAATCTTAAATGGGCTAAATTTATGTTAAATTGTTTGCAAATCAGCAATGTTCACTTCATTTTTCCTTGCAGCAAGATGTCTAGGTTTTTTTTTTTCATTATTTATTTTCTAAAAAGTGTGTTAATAGAATTGTTCAAATAGTATCAATTTTTTAAATATTTTTGCAAAAAACATTTCTGAAACAAAAATATGTCAATGTCATTTCTTTTTAAATTTTACTTAAATATTTCAAGATTTATCATAAAAAATGTATGACACATAAATTGAATTGTCTGCATTTATTTTTTCAATTTACATAACAATGTATCAAACCTCCCTTGCTAATGTATCAATCCTCCCCAGCAATGGGGAGATTTGATACAGTAGTAACCATTCACAATATTTAGGATATATTCTTTGAATGATTATTTTTTAAATTCAGAATATTTTTAATGAATGAATAAAAGGTAACTTTATAAGAAAACACGAAAAATTTGTTTAAAAATAGGTTTCTAAGGGTTGTAAAAAATTAGTAAAAAAAGTGTATCATACTTCCGCTATCTCCTCTACTCTAGCCGAATTTCTTTGTGTGTCCCTGTAAATGAACGATAAATGCTATGGACACCCTATTCTATAGTAAGCATCTTATAGGGAACTTCCTCTAACTTCAGTGATTTATATCAATTTTAATACCTTTGTAATGGGGCAATAACATTAAAATACACTGCAAACGACATTTCCCCATTGACCATAATGTAACGAAATTTTTTCCAGTGCCTCTGTAAATGAACTATTAAAGCTACACACTTCATTTTCAATACCAAACATGCCATGGTAAACAGCAGTAATATATATCAATGGCATGAAAATCCGTGTATATTTATGCGAGTTAGAGCGAGAACAGACAGATAGACGGACAGACAAACCGAATCCATAAACACTTCTCAACTATGTAGGAAAGTGTAAAAAAAAAAAAAAAAAAAAAAAAAAAAAAAAAAAAAAAAGGAAATTCCCATATTATTTATTTATTACTTTATCGCAGAGGGAAGTGATAAATACCATTTAGTTACAATTCTGTCGTTTCACCATATTTTATTTAAATATTGTAATTTTTTTTTTTTTGTCACTGTAATTTTCATTTTTTTTATTTTTTGTATTTAAAGGTGGAATTGAGCCATCGTTTTTTCACTCTCTTCCTGATATGTTAGTATTATAAAAATTATATACACAGGTTTGTCTCTGATTACAATGCAACATATATTACATTTATACAACACCAACATATATACATTTAATATTTTTAGAATTAAAATTAATTTATTAATTTTAATTAAATTCTAAAAAAATTAATAAATTAATTTTAAGAGATTTTCCTGTTAGCCGGCTGCAGGTGATAAATTCACAAATGTTCTTTATGGTTTCAACTGATTACGAGTTACAATGGCAATTGAGTTAATTATGTGTCAAACTAATCTCGCCAAAATAGGGCAACTGGCTGTGAACCTGCAACAAGATATTTTAAACAAATATATAGTTTAAAATGTACGCTATTATTAGTTAATACTTAAATATTAATTAAATATTGATTTTACATCAAGAAGCCCATTTAGATATAATGAACAGATAAGTTTTAATAGACCATTTTTTTAAATTTTGCAGTACCTCAAATTTAAAAAAAAAAGTGCAAAAATGTAATTAGAAAAAATCACTAGTTCGCACTTTTTAGTAAGCATAAACCAAAGGGGTAAATTTTAAACATTCGGAACCACAGCAAATTAACGTACTGTAACCAAACTTTTTTGGAACTACAGTAGAACCTCGATTATCCGAAGTAATTGGGACCGACCATCTTTCGGAAAATCGTAAGTTTCGGATAATTGAAAATGCTTCAATTTTAAGATTAAGGAGAAATGAATGCAATACTTCTTATTATGGTAACAAGTGCTTAATAAAAATAAGAAAAATAGCAAAATAGGAACAAGAATAAATTACCTGAATTTTAATTTTGAAATAAAGTTTCTTTTACATATATCACAAGTGTTTGAAAAAATGTTTTATTTGTCGCAGTTTCGACTGCCTTTGCTTTGAAGCTCTATCACGGAGTTTTTTAATATTATTAGTTCACCAGTGTCACAGTCAATCTGCTGCTCCAGCCATGCCAGACCTTTTTCAAAGCATTCAATAGTTTCAAAATTGGTAATTTGTTCGTTTTCTTCGTTCCAATCCGCAGCTTACGGGAGCGCAAGTTAAATTCAAAGGAGCTCTAAGAAAGGGGATCGAAAATATTTATATGTACTCGTAGTTCGGAAAGGACATCTTGCACACAAGGAATATGATAGTTTAAAAAAAAAAAAAAGGAAGAAAAAACTTTCAAAATGGATTTTGCACACAAGGAATTTAATATTAAAAAAAAATCTTTAAAAATGGATTTTGGTTAACCGAGAGTTTCGGTTAAAAGAGTTTCGGATAAAAGAGGTTCTACTGTATATGATTAAAGTCATAAGCAGGGGTATAAAAATCTAGGTGCCAGCGGGCAGTCTCTCACCACTAAATTTTATTAGGTTTCTTCGTATAAATTTTATTGGCATTCTTACAAAGGATTTATAGTCCAAGAGCTGTTAAACATTTTAGGGAAGGTACTTGAGGCACCCTGAAAATTTGTACAACACTTCTTTTGTAATGCTGAATACAAAATCGAATGTCTGGCTGAAGGATCGTGGCCCAAAACCTGTGCCAGACAAAAAATGGCACTGGACACGTGTCTGGCACAGTTTTTGTGCCGACTAAAGTGTCTGTCATTTTCAAAATATTTTTTTCTAAGCATAAATATTATTGTGCCTCAAACTCAGCGTGCCTCAAATACCTTTTTTAGGTAGTCAAAAAATGGCACTTGACACGTGTCTGGAACAGGTTTTGGGCCACGATCCTTCAGCCAGACATTCGATTTTGTATTCAGGCATTACAAAAGAAGTGCGCACACAAATTTTCAGGGTGCCTCAAATACCTACTCAAAAATGTTCAACAGCTCTTCTACTATTAGACGAAATATTAGACAAAAAATAACGAATAAAATTTAATGGTGAGAGATTGTCCGCTGGCGCCTAGATTTTTACACCCCTGGTGATAAGTTTAGGTATGATTTTTGAGATAAACATTGAATACTTATAAAAGAGTGTTTTTATAAAACTATTTTTAATTTTTTGTATTTAAACCTAAAAAAACTAAATAATTTCAGCAGGCCGTTCACATATTCACCCGGCGCTATATCCCCAAATAATGTCCTTAAAATCTAAATTTCTTTTAAATATTTTTTTAATAATATTAAATAAAAATAATTCCATATTATACAATAATATATTTTCAACTTATTACAATTTATTTATAATTATACATATTTAATTATATACATTTTAATTAGAAAATTACTTTCTGATATCGTGTAATTAGTTCAAGTCAAGGATGTTAAATAGCAACTTAAATCAACTGAGATTAACTATATAAAACTAAAATTGTTAAAAAATAACTATTTTAAAACTTTGATGCATTACCTATTGAATACCAATTACGTTAACCCATTACCCGCTGGTGTTGCGTTGACGCAACGCTGAAAATAAATTTGCATGCTTAAATTAACTATGAAGCTACCACTATTTTTGAATTAAAAAATCTGCCTTAGAAACTTTGCCTACAGAAACTTTGACCATTAAATAAAGCGAAGGTTATCTTTCAAAATTTGTGGTGGCAAACATTTTTCAGCAAAAAAAGTTGAAAATACATATCCTATAGTTTCGGCGGTTAATTATGTTAAAAACTTGAGCTTAACCCGAAGCGAGTTGAACTAATTGCTTTATTAACACTATTGCTAATTAAGTATAAGTTAGGTATGCCGATGGCTTAAAAAACTAATTTAACGTAAACAATCCAGTATTTTTTGCTTATAGTTTCTTTATATTCACATTTTTGGAGCCAACTGTAGTCGATAACTAATATATCTTTATAAATAAAGATTAAAAACAAAAGGCGTAAAAGGTTGAGCTACTTAGAGATACATGCTATCAGTGCATCTTATCATTTTGATTGCTTATTACATGGAAACAGTAAAAATATCTTTCAATTAGAGGCTCTTGGATATCAGTAATTTTTCATGTGCTTAAACCTAACTCTGATTCCAGATTCCTTTAGGGTCTACTTAAAAGAATTATACTCGAAGGAAAAAGAGTGACAGAGAGAGAGAAACCTGACACACCTCGTAACTACTTAATCACAACTTATCACAATGGAAATTAGGAAATACCATTCAAATGGAAATTATGTTTCAACCCTTAACCCCATTGACACCTAGACAGCTTTTTAGTTCACAGGCTGTCAAAACCTGAGAGCTAATGTGCCCGCAGGTACTGTATGTACGTATGTATCTACGTACGTAACGCGATAACTTTTGATAGAAAATGTCAAAATCTGTTGTAAGTTTTCGTAAAAACTTAAACAAATTTTACTTCACCCTTTCTTGTCATATAAATAAAAAACATACATTTATTTTACTTAAATAGGTGTCACAAATAAAAATCAAAATATGTTGACATGTTTCGGTTCAATAGTAAAAACCGTATTCATAACACATACATAATAGAAATGAATGACACTGGGTACCAAACAATAATCTAAAAACCAAAAAACATAAAAATGCAAACACTGCGCCCTCTATGATCTCAAATAACCTACGCTACCGCGGCTCCCTCTACCAGACTCACTCTTTAAGTATTTATTAAGGAATTCCAACCATAAAATTGGAATATCAAAGGAAAAAGAATCATTACACACAGTATCCCTCCTAGAATATATCTCAATAGATTCACGGATGATTGACTTGCGGCATAAACTCGAAACGAACACTAATCTACTATCCCTGAAACAAATATTAACCCCCCTTCTTTAAAAACAGCCTTGATAACGCAGTTTTATCCCTACCAAATTTTATATCAGATTCATGCTCTCTCCTCCTTATCCCAAACTTCCTACCTGTCATACCAATATAATAATTAATATCCCCCCCTTCATTCTCATATGGAATTTCATACACCCATGCGAGATCATCCTGTGCAACCGGATCAAAAGGTCTGTACAGAAGATGTTTCAATTTAGGAGGTGGTTTAGCAACTAATTCTAACTTAAACTTCATTAATTTACTTTTAAGTCTCTCAAAATTACCCTTTATAGGTAGCGTAGGCTATTTGAGATCATAGAGGGCGCAGTGTTTGCATTTTTATGTTTTTTGGTTTTTAGATTATTTTTTGGTACCCAGTGTCATTCATTTCTATTGATTATGTATGTGTTATGAATACGGTTTTTACTATTGAACCGAATCATGTCAACATATTTTGATTTTTGTTTGTGACACCTATATTTATAAAATAAATGTATGTTTTTTATTTTTGATAGAAATGTCGGATTTGCTTCATTTTTTTTCTAGGTTCATTCTGATAAGGCGCTTACCTGATTAGTTTTGGGGTTTCGTTGGTTAAGTTTAAAAGGGGTACGGGTGGCTACCCCCCCACCCTTAACTTAGATAAATGGATTTTTCATGCAAAATTATATGATTTGCTTCAAATTTGGTACACCGATTAATTCTGATAAGATGCTTCCCTGATTAGATTTGGAGGTTCATTGTTTAAGTATAAAGGAGGGGGGGAACGGGGGCTAATACCCCTTAATTTAGATAAATGGGTTTTTCTATCCGATTTGCTTCAAATTTGGTAAAGCAGTTTATTGTGATAAGGCTCTACCATGATGAGATTTGGAGATTCATTGGTTAAGTATAAAGATGTGAAACAGGGGAGGAGAGCTATTCCCCACTTTAATTTTTTTTTTCTTTTTTTTCTTTGAAATAAGATTATAATGTACAACTAGTGTGAATAGCATGTGAGCTTAATGCCATCAGTTTAAGTGGGCACTTTTCTTTTATTTCTAGTACAGACGTATATACCAGCGTTTAGTGTAATTTGTATTTTCATATTCCACATGAACGTACGCTTTGTACGTCTGGTAGTTGTCTACGATAAAATCAGAACGTACGAATCGTACGTTCTGAATATCAAGGAGTTAATGGGAGAAGTACTCCTCCCAACCACAGGCATCTCTTACACGAATTTATTCGGTTGGCACCTTGTTTTTTTTTTCTTTAAGAAACTTTTTTACTTGCACTTTGACAATATGTGCAAGAGAAATTTCCGGCATCACATTTTTTTTAAGAAACAATTTTACTTGTACTTTGTCAATATGTACAAGAGAAATTTCCGGCACCACTTTCTTTTAAAGAAAGAATGTTACTGACATTTTAGCAATACATGCAAGAGAAATTTATTAAACATGCATTTTTAAAGTATAGCGGCGAGAATATAATATAAAATAGAGTCATGTATATAAAGCATGGGCGGCTATTTGCCGGCACTCGACAGCAAATGGTTAATGTATGTCCAAAATCAAGTGTCAGAAATCCATAAGATTTTTTTTTTTTTTTTTACAAATAAATCAGCTTTGTTCTTAAAGAATAAATAGTCTGCAAATTATATACATTTTAATTAGAAAATTAACCTCTGATATTATATAATTATTCTCAGACAAGGATGTGAAATAGCAACTAAAATCAACAAGAATTAACAACCTAAAACTAAAACGGTTATAAAATAACTATTTTAAAAATTGTGATGCATTATCTATTGATTATCTATACATAAGAAACTTGAGCTTAACCTGAAGCAAGTTCAACTAATTGCTTTATTAACTCTATTTCTAATTAGGTATAAGTTAAGCAATGCTGGTGGCTTGAAAAAACTAATTTAACTCAAACAATTTTGTATTTTTTATTTATAGGTTCTTTGTAATCATATGTTGGAGCCAGCAGCCAACTGCAGTCGACAACTAATATATCTTTACATAAATAAAGATTAAAAAAAGCGTAAAAGATTTGCTATTTCGAGATACATGTTATCAGTGCATTTTATCATTTTCATTGCTTATTACTCGGAAACAGTAAAAATAGCTTTCAATTAGAGGCTCTTGTATATCAGTAATTTTTCATGTGCGTAAACCAATCTATGTTTCAGATTGCTTTAGGGACTACTTAAAAGAATTGCACTCGGAAGAAAAGAGAGAGACAGTAAGAGAAAAAAACCAGGAGCGCCTCGTAACTACTTAATGACAAATTACTACAATGGACCTTGCAGAAAAAAACTAAAATTTTTCAAAGACAATAAAATCTAGCTAAATGTAATAAAATCAAAAAATTGGTTTGCAAACTCTTATTTTTTATCTAAATTCGTAAAAAATCAAGCCACATTTTAGCCCCTTGATTTGTCCAATTTTAACAAAGGTTGGCACCAGAAACTTTTTAAACAAAATTTTATTTTTATAACTTTGGTGCAAAGAAAATGTAAAAAATCGTTTCTTCTTATTTAGAAATAAATTTTTTTGAATATTCTGGTATGAATTCAGCATTAGAAAAACATAATTGCTTGCCTCTCAAAGGGTTAAAAGAACATCGAATAAAAGCTAATGAATTTTAACTACGGTTGGATGCATTATTATAATTTTTGTATATTGCTTTTATTTTTTCCTTTTCATTTGTTAGTTTGAGGTTTAAATATAAAAAGATGATTGATGAACTTGATGCTGCTATATTACGATATAAAATTGTCCTTATTCTAGTGCAGTGGTTCCCAACGTGGGGCGTACGCCCCACTGGGGGGCAATATGACTTTTTAGGGGGGCAATTTCAAATTTGTAACTCACCCATTCTCTGTATTTTTTTTTTTTTTTTTTGAAAAATAATATTTTAGGCTAAAAATAAAGGTAATACATGCAAAATTAAAAATATATAATTTTTTTTATTTAAAAAAAGATTCGAATCAAAATGTTTAAAATGGAATCTATATCAGAATAACTATATGAACAATCTTTTAAAATGTCTTACCAGTTCCCCCCCCCTCCCCCCCCCCTTTTGTTATTGTTAAAATTTTCTGTAATTTTTCTGGTTACTAATGTTTTTTACACTTTTTTTCAATCATATATTGAATAGACTATTTTTATCTATTCGCTCTGCTGTATGTAACATGGCGAAACTTTTACACGTGAAATTACTGAAGAGTATGTGAAGAGTAAACCTAAATCTTATTGTCTTTAAGGGGTCTCAGGACTCTTAAAATTGGAAAAAATGAAAAAAAAAGACCATATTCAACATTTAATATCCTAAAATGTATTTGATTTTTAGACACAATTTTAATTGGAATAAAATATATAAGTATGTTCTTTCATTTCGTGCATTTAAAAAATTATAAGATGCAGAATTAGCATTTACAGGGGGCTCCAAACTGCTAGACATTTTTCGAGCAAAAAATCGGCATAACAGCTTACGCGCACGATTACAAAATAAGGGTTGCAACTAGAATGAAAATTTTGGTACCTACTTATACTTCAGAATGCAATAATTACCCTGAACGTAAATAAATTTGTACTTAAAGCTTTTTTATATTTTTAATACAAAGTTCTATTTAACTAATGCAAAATTAAGAAAATTTCAACAGTATAATCACCTAAAAAAATATTATTCTGAACAATAAAAAGGAAATTTTAAGTTCAGTTTATACTGACTAACATGAAACATATGTTTTGAAAATTTCATGAAAAAATATTCATAAGTTTTTGAGATATCGTGCGCGTTATGCCCAAAAACGTCATTTGGAAAAAAATGGCTTCAAAGTTTCCGAAACGACGCTTCAGCTATTGAACGTGTATAAATGTAAAAGACATAACTTCAGTCCTAATAGGAATCTCAAGGAAAGAATTATATCAAAATGTTCAGAAGAGATAGGAGTTTAACATCTAAAAAAATTAAAATTTCGAAAATTTTAAAGCTTTAAGAGTCCTGAGACCCCTTACCATATTTAACCTAAAAATATATTAAATAACTGAACGTGATACTACCAACTTTGTAAATTTATAAAGCTTTAATAGAATTAGAAAAAGAAGTGGATAAATCGTAAATATCTATGGCTGGAGAGCAGGCCTCCCATACGATGAATGAACATTAAACATAAGCAATTTAAATTTGAAAATGTGATAATACATGGTCAGTTAATTAACGATAATCGGGCAGGGAAAAATATAAATGTGTTTTGATGGGGAATAATGGCTACTAAGAATTGATAAAGGTCAGAATCTTGAAATGCTTCTTCTGTATATGGTTATCGTTAGAAAGAAAGTTTGGTGTCCAAAGCTTTTCTAACAACACTTAAGAAGTTGCTAAAATTATAAAATGTGTCAATATTATCAATTTTAACGCTAACTGTGAGAGACTCTTGAAGAATTTTGTCTAGATAAAAATGCAGACCATATAACACTTTTGTTAAACATTGAGGTAAGTTGGGAAAGAACAACAAAACTATTTTGGGATAAAAGATTTATAGTATCATTGCAATTAAAAAATTATGTTAAAAACATATTTGTTGCAGAAAATTCACCTCTATGATAAATAAAAAATTGTGAAATGAATGTTATAAATAAAACTCTTATTATGTTTCCTTCAGGTGAATAGTTGACTTTACGAATATAGAATATGTGTGTTAGGAGGAAGAGGGCGGGGGGGGGGCATCGTGATTCTACAGATGCTTCGGTGGGGCGTGGCCACAAAAAGGTTGGGAAACACTGTTCTGGTGTGACGTCATAATTACATCAATGTGACTTCATGTTGTGACTTTGTGATCGTCAATGGGACGTTACACGGACGTGAATGGAAAGTCGTGTTGCCTGTTTTTAAGCTGTTTGTGACATAACGGCACAGTGTGATAATTTGTGAAAAGTGCGAAATTTATGACGATTCTGCACCTGCTCGGTGGACCAAAAATTGAATCTGATCTGAACTTATTAGATCGTCATTTTTAAGGCAGAATTTGGATCCTGCATTCGGTGGGCAGCTAGATTTCAGCATAATCCTGGCCGACTTTATTGTGTCGGCTGCGTTCGTTTTCTTTTTCTATTTTTTGGCTGTAGTTAGGATTCAGTTTAAAGCCTTGCATCATGTCAGTTATCCAGGTTTTACTCGAACCTGATCCGGGTCCGTTTTTAATACATTCTGTTCTCGCTCAATGCATTATTCTAATCCGAACCTGTGCTAAAGCAAAGAAAGAAAAACATTCGATTCTATAACTTCGGTTCGGGTTAAGATAAAACAAAATTCAACCGCACCCGTTGCAGAGTCGTCACATATGACAGGTTTTTTATATAAAAAATGTCTTAAAATAACATTTCTTTCATTTTTAAAAACATATTAAAAGAAGTATAAACGTAAGTAATGCAGGGTAAATGTGGTAGTAATGGACATGTCCCAACGTTTTTGCTTATAAAAAAACTAGTATGTTGTGGCCATCACAAAACTTTCTTCTATATAAATAACGTCAATTAAATCATTTAAATAGTACAAGAAATAACAACCAACGATTTAGCACCAATTCATATCAAAGTATATCTGAATTTGAAGTTGGATGAAAATTCGTGCATTAGTTCTTGAGATAGAGCTATAGCGTAAATTCTGAAAAATGTAGCATAGCAGCGCCACCTGTTGAGCGATTTACACCAAAAATAAGCAGCACTAAATAACATCAAGGTATACCTGAATCTGAAGTTTGTTGAAATTCCAAGCATTAGTTCTTGAGATAAAGCTATTGCGGAAATCGCAAAAAATAGAGCATAGCAGCGCCACCTGTTGAGATACACCAAAAATTAAACAGCACTAATTTATACGTCAATTCATGTCAAGGACTAACTAAATCTGATGTTTGATGAAAATTCGTGCATTTTCTCTTGAGTTAGAGCTATTGCGATAATCATGAATAATACAGCGCAGCTGCGCCACCTGTTGGGCGATTTTCACAAAAAAGTAATCAGCACCAAACTATGTCCTGGACTAACAAATCTGAAGTTTTATGAAAATCCGTGCAGTAGTTCTTGAGATATAGCTATTGCAGCAATCGTGAGAAATGCCACATAGCAGCGCCACCTGTTGGGCGATTTTCACCAAAAACTAATAAGGTCCAGTTTATATCAGCGTCTAACTAAATATAAAGTTTTGTGAAATTACGTGCATTAGTTCTTGAGATAGAGCGCCCGCAAAAGTTTTGTCACATACAGACTCACAGAATGATAGAGTGACAGACAGACTCACAGAGTGACAGAGTGACAGACAGACTCACAGACAGACATTTTCTAAAAACCATCAAATCGTGTTCTGGGCATTCTAAAACGTATAAATCCGACGAAAATCGGAAGTCGAAAATTTTCACGAATCCAATACTTTCTTCTTGTAAAGATAGAAGAAAGTAAATAATCAATAAAAATTCACCTTTTATCAATTTTTTCAAAGCACTTCCTCGCATGTTTTTTATAATCTGGTTTATTGTCGACAATCTTAATCAAACAAGTTCGGAGAGAGAAAATATTGTTACATGCTTCCATTATCTTTCAGTGAAAATTTTGCTGAAAAAGTTGGTTTAACTTAACTAATTTTTATCTTCTTTAATTTCTTGCAAAAATTTCATGCTTGTACATTTCTACTTTATTCTATCTTCAATAGAAGAAAGTATTGTAATCGAAATTTTTTTCGACTTCCGGTTTTAGACGGATTTATACGTTTTAGGGGTCAGAGATCCCCAAAAACATGTTTATAGAAAATGCCTGTCTGTCCGTGTGTCCGTCTGTCCGTGTGTCTGTCGCCATTGTACCATAAAAAAGTGCTTGAAGTTATGCATAGAATCGAACCAAATTTTTATTTTAAGTTTTTGGCTATGGAAAGTAGGTCCTCCCTGAATTTGGTAAAAATACGCCGGTAGGGGGAGCTGTAATAGCGATTTTTGTGCGATTTTGAATATTGTACGATCCAAAAGAGTATGAAATTATGCATAGAATTGAACCAAATTTTTATTTTAAGTTTCTGGGGATATGGCAAGCAGGTCCTCCCTGAATTTGGAAAAAAATCGCCGGTAGGGGGCTCTGTAATAGCGATTTTTGTGCGATTTTGAATATTGTACGATCCAAAAGTGTATAAAATTATGCATAGAATTGAATCAAAAATTTTTTTTTTAATTCTTGGCTATGGCAAGTAGGTTCTTCCTTAATTTGTAGAAAATTCGCCTGTAGGGGGCGCTGTAATAGCGATTTTTGTGCGATTTTGAATATTGTACCATCGAAAAGTGTATGAAGTTATGCATAGAATTGAACCAAATTTTTTTTGTTTGTTTTTGGTCATGGCACGAAGGTCCTCCATGAATTTGGAAAAATTCTGCCGGAAGGGGGCGCTACAATTGTGATGTCTGAACCATTTTCATTATGGTACCATCGAAAAGTGTATGAAGTTATGCATATAACTGAACCAAAATTTTTGTGTATGTTTCTGGCTATGGCAAGCAAGTCGTCCCTGAACTTGAAAAAATTCTGCCAGAAGGGGGCGCTATAATTGCGATCTCTGTGCCATTTTCATTACTGTACCATCGAAAAGTGTTTGAAGTTATGCAAAGAATTTAAGCAAATTTTTTGTGTATGTTTCTAGCTATGACAAACAAGTCCTACCTGAATTTGAAAAAAATCTGCCGGAAGGGGGGCGCTGTAATAGCGATGTTTGAGCCATTTTCTTTATTGTACTATCGAAAAGTGTATAAAATTATGCACACAATTGAGCCAAACTTTTTGAGCATGTTTTTGGCTTTGGCGAACAGGTCCTCATTGAATCTGGAAATATTGCGCATTAAAGGGGCACTGTGATAGCGATTTTTGTATACATTTCTCGATTTTTCGTAGTTCTGTTGTGCCACGGCGGGAACTCGCTTCCTGCCAAACCGGCTATTCCCAAACAGCTGATAACAACAGAATAAGGAAGAACTAATAATTTTTACAAATATTATGATATAAATTAACTCGGTTTTAGTCCGTTTAATTGACTGAAACAGAAATTTAAGATAAAAATAAAAGTTGGTATAGTATTGAACAAATAATATTGAAGTATTAACATGTGTAACTAGGTTTTGAAATATTAAGATGTATAAGATAGAAGAAAGTTTTGGGATTGGCACATCCAACTAGTTGTTTTGATAGAAATAGTAAATTTTAAATAAATAATAAAAAAAAAGTAATGACCCTGTACAAAACTTTATTTATTTTTAAGATTTTAGGACCAATGTTCATTACTAAAATGCTCAATTAACAAATTTCCAGTATTGGACATCACATGTAGCCATTATTAAAAGTGTAATTTAAGAAATGTGCATAAAATTCTTTGATTTAACTAAACAGTTATGCAATAAAATTTAATTTTTTAATTACACTTAAGAGAACGTGCCATGAACAAAATGTTTGTAAATAGCTGCTTTTAATAATTTTAAGTGGTTAATAAAATGTTTAATATTAACCCTAGAACTACCGAAAATTTTACTCAAGTTTTATAAAAATATTACACATCAGAATTCTTATTTAAAACTATTGAACTTATTTACTTAACTCATTATTGTCTGGTTTAGATATTTAGTTTATTTTAAAGAAATTTCTGGTTAGAATAAATATTTCGAATGTACCCATCGGGCCCATTGGACCCGTCTGGTAGACGGAGGGTTAAACAAGATTATATGTTTTTCTAATTCTGTCTTGCATATCTTATAATCTAACAACTAACCAAACCAGTCAGGAAGTGTATAATAATTTTGAAGAGCATGGGAAGAGAAGGAGCTTATGGGGCTGAAGGTCTTCCTATCTATATTATAAAGGACAAATATTTCTGGTCATTTTGCGAATGGCAATATTTTGAAATTAAAAATGAAATTTCTGTTTGGAAATTTTCGCTACTGCAAATTTTTAAACTTCTAAACATCGCATATTTTTAATTTTTACACTGTCCTGTAGGGAAAAAAGGTGTACTTTTAAATGCAGTTTGTTTGATAGCTGTATCTCAATTTATTTTTGAGATAGTAATTTTTTTTGTGGTTTTTAATACCTTTTTTGTAATCGTGGTAACTGAAGCTACCACTGAACTCAACCATTTCTATTAAAAGTAAAGGGAAAATAGTAGATTACTGATCCTTTTGTTGCCATTTTCTAATAAAAACTGAAAAAAATTAAAATTAAAATATATCCTATGTCAAAAATACCTTCTATTATAAAACCTTGTGAATTTTGGTTTTATTTAGTTTTTATTTATCAATTAAATGATTTTTAGCTTATTGCAAACTTATTTTACACACGATACAACACTTTATCTTTACAAAAATGTTTTTTAAAGAACATTTGTGTGACTTTTTTCTCCGGTTTTACTTAATTCGTATCAACTAGCTGAAAGAATACAATTTTATTAATCCTTGCGTAATAACATTTTCCGAATTTGAAAAAAATATAAATGAATGATTTCCGATAAAACATGGAACTATTATAAAGAAACAAATGAAGACATATGAATCATTAGATACCGGATTTGTTTCCTGCTTCTTGAATGTCGATATTGAGTTTTGTTGGGTTTGGGAATCATTCGCAATAATGACATCATATGCAAAATCTTCTATAGATGTTGTTTAACACTGGATCGTAAAATGCTTTAGCGGATGCAAATGACGTCATTTTATATAAAAATTGCGTGTATTTCAATTTTTAAAACTGAAATATATTTTGTAGAAGTGTGTCATTTTCGCCCCAGCTGCTTTGAAATTCTTCACATGTGAAAATACTTCAGTTTTGAAAATAACGTAATCGAAATCGTACACTAATAAAACGCAATGTTAAACAATAATTTAGAGTCTATTTATAGGAGAGACGTGACATAGAATGCATGCTCAGATCGGAAGTCTTTTTCCAAAAATAGTGACATATATTACAGAACTTGATGATTCTCGCCTGGATAAATTCGCTTCGCCGATTTAGACGAGCAAACATAGACGATCTTGGCAATAATTCGAGGTTTAAAGTAATATCAGGTTCTCCAAGTTTTTGTTCTACAAAATCCCATTAATGACATGCTACGCCAAAATATTTTGAACGAAAAATGACATACTATTTTTGAAAACATGCATTTTTCCTCATAAAGTTTCCATATTTTTTTCTTCTGCATATGTGCTGATACTAAGTTTGAGACACTAGGCGAAATGCTTAAGTTAGAGCATGTGACATCATATTTAAAAGAAGATTATAATTTTCTTAGATAAAATTAAACATTTTAACACAAATACGTATAATAAGCAGAAACTACGATAATTTTTATTCTCCGGTACTGAGATTAGAATCTGAAGTTAAGAGTGGGACTATTCACATGAAAGATGTTGCTGACAATCGTGACTTCAAGTCTTGAGTTAAAATGATTTTAAAATGATCAAATTAAAATCAAATTTTTAAAAAATGGTGAATACGGATATCAGAGGTGCGTATGTAAATTTTGAAAAGGTGAATATGATGCCGAGTTAAGATTTCACAGGGACAAAATTCTATGATCGTGTCATAATGGAATAAATTTTTCTGTTTTTCATTCCGGAATCCCAAGCATAAGAGCCTCAATTGGTAACTTCTTCATAATAACTGATCTTTATTATAAATTACTGATTACATGTACGATTGATTAAAGTTTAAATTTAATAATTTGGACAACTGAGTTTTACAGAAATAGTAATTTGTTAACTTTAGGTTTAAATAATATTTGTTCGAGAGTTAGAATAACCAATATAAGATTCAATAAGATGCATTTTTTATTTTAACTAGTTTTCTAGGTTTGTTATAAATTGATTAAACAGTTCCTTCTTAACACGTTCAAACCGGCGCGGTGGGTCACACTCCTGCCAAGTCTCCGGCTTTGTGGGTACCCGTATTTTAATACAGAAAATGTCGTTTTATTTAATTAGAACAATCGGGCGATTTAAAGGAACAACATTTTCTCTAAATTAACAGTGGTGTGCAAAAAGCCGGAGACAACTCTGAGACAATCGAGTGTGACCCGCCGCGCCGGCGTGAACATGTTAAACATTTTCTTTCGTCGAAATTGGACGGCTCCAACCTTGTTCAAATAAAGACACATGAGTCACACGAGTTGTTAAAAATCTTTGACTTTCTGTTTTTAATGTTTGATGCTTCCTTTCGGGCAAAATAAACCTGTACATAAAAAATACTAAAAATATTAATTACACTATATAACTATAGCAACTATAAATAGTAACGAAACCAGAAAATCCGCAGATCAAGGGTCCCAAACTTTTCAAACGCAAACACAATTTTTTTTAAATCTGTCTCTCATATACTAACTATCATTACTAATTATAAACCTAACTATTGCTAACTTTTGATACAGTAAACCGTATTGTTTAACGATATTTTCATTAACCAATACCAGAATTCAGACTACAGAAAAAAATTATCACATAGAAATTACGTATGGTAAAAAATACTGGCATTTCGAGATTTTCACCTTATTTTTATAAAAGTCCTCTAAACATGCTTATTCATATTTCCAATAACCTAAATCTAAAGTGATTAGGAGCATTAAACATTCTCACTAACAAACGAGATAGGAGGAAATTTTAACCCTTTGCGATCGAGTGTCGTAAAATAGCCTCCAAATGTACACGATTCGATTTTTATATTATATTCGCACCACTATATTTTAAAAGTACATTTTTTAGTTTGTTTCTCTTGCACAAGTTGTCAAATTGCAAGTAAAAATGCTTCTTAAAAAAAGTGGTTCCAACCGAATAAATTCATCGAATACATTTTTATTAAATACGTGGTTTGCGATTCCATGTTCTATGATAAATTTTCATCCTGTTGATGCCTACTATCACCCCCACTGAATTTGGCTGTTGAATTTTGGTATACCCTGTATAAAGTGAACATTAGAAATAGTTGTATTCAAAACTTGGATAACTTGGCAGCTACACAATTTTAATACTTGCAGGAATTTTCTTATAAAATATTTTCATGCATAGCTTTGTGCCATTTTACGTCAGATTCCCAGAGGTTTTTGCTCAGGCGTGTCCTCCGCTCCAAATACCGAATGGTGAGCGAACACGCTGGATGCGTCACACATAGATTATTTTCTTTTCATTGCTAAAAAGTATAATAAGGAGGTGCATGCAGAATTTTTGGAATCCCTATGAATCAGTGCTTAATTTTTAAAAAATGTATGAGTTATGAGATTTCTTCCGACGAAAAATATCTAAGGAAAAGAATACTAAAATATTCTTATCCCATAAAACCCATGAAGAAATAAATAGTTCATTTGCAAGGTTTTTAAATAGAACAGTTGCTTACTGCTTCTGATCTCAAGACAAACATCGTGTAATTTTTGTCTTGAGATTATGTACGAAAATAATTTCTGTAACATTTTTGTAATATGGAGGAGATTCCATTACTTGTTTATTTCTGTGTAAGACTCGCATTCATAAAAATAAAATGCTACCAACATTTGAATCGGCTTAACCCATTAACCGCCGAAACAAACTATAACATAGGGGTCTTTATTATTTTTTTTTAAAACGTTTGCCACCACAAATTTTGAAAAGATAATCTTTACTTTATTTAACCCTCTCGCTGCGCAACCCGAGAAATTCTCGGCCATGCATTTTCCCGTCTAATTAATACTATTTGGTTATTCCCACCAGTTATCTTTTAACGAAAACTTTGTCTGATTTAATCAGGATATTTTCCTTGATTACGATAGTCAAAATTTTCTGCTTTAAAGAACCGGTGATAAAAGATTAAAAATTCTGTAAAAGATGCTCATCGCGAGGATTCACTTACGCGGCGAGAGGGTTAACGCCAAAGTTTCTGTTATTAAATAACACAAAATGTTTAATAAAAAATAGTGGTAGCTTGATAGTTAATTTAAGAATGCGCATTTATTTTTATCGTTGCCTCAACGCAACATTAGCAGGTAATCCGTTAGCATATTAACCCTTACCATTCCGTTGGCTCCGCTGCAGAGACATCATCTTTCTTTGCAAAATTTGTTTTCGGCACCAATAATAAAGGAAAATAAAATTTATATTATTTAATCAGAGCATTTTTGAAATTGTGTAACTTGAAGGAATCTTCTTTTTAAAAAGTGGTGACGATCGAATAAAAATTGTGCAAGAGACGCCGGAACGCATAGGGTTAATTAGTTTTAGTAACTGTGTACGTATGGAGTAAAGCTAATAATTATAAAATCTATTAAGCCGGCGCTGATGAATGAAAAAAAATAGCGAGTTGAAAATTGCGCTCTTTTGAATTCAAGCTATTAGCTATCGTAAACTACTGATTCGTACAAGTAAAATATTAATTCTTGTTAGGCTAACGTTAACCCTTATCGGTCCTGTACACATTTCCCACGTGACATAGAGACCATCATTTCTTACACGAATTTTATTAGGTTGCCACCCTTTTTTTAAAGTAACACATTTACTTGTAGTACTTCGAAAAATTGTGCAACAAAAATATAGTACTGAATTTATTTTTAAAATATAGTGGAGCAAATAAAATATGAAAATAGAATCATCTATAAAAATCTAGCGTCCGATAAGGGTTAAACTCGGCAAAATAGATTAATCCAATACGCTTTTTAAAAAGTTTTTAATTTGTATTTTTATTTTCATTAGAGCTCTAGCATTAAATATGGGAGACTTCGGTAATAAGAAATCTTGGAAAAGGGGACGCACGGAAATAATACGCAGTTTCAAACGATAACAAATCGGAAATTGCTCGTCAAATGTGACAAATGAGGTGCGTTCGTACCATAACTAGATTTATACATATTCAAATCTTGGTGCAATAGCTGTTGCACTCTTATACAAAAATGCATGAATACAAAATTTATTACGTTTATGTATAATAAATTCAGTAATACTGAAATAATACTACTCCATCTTAAATAAGACGTAATCACCAATGTCGACCTAGAATCATTATCTATCATGGGATATCATTGAATTAATGACGTATGATAGGATTTAATAGTATCAAGAAAACTTTTATTAATATCTTTTTAAGTTTTGATTCGATTTTCATAAAATTTGAAATGACTCTCAAAACTCTGCAACGATTATATATATTGAGTTTTAAACCATTCGGCCGGGTAGTTTTTGCTCTATTATATGTGGACAGACAGACTGACAGAGCAGACAGGACTATAAGTGCTACGTATTTATATAATTACGAACGCACCTAAAAAGCGTTCATAATGCTCTTACCTCAAAGAGTTAAGAGACAGTGACTTTTGATTGGAGACGGTTTGTCAAATATCTACTAAAATTCTTGACGAATATTCCTTGAACTTCGAGGATGTAAAGTGCATGCTTGACTTCTTATTTCTCAGTGAAGATTTAATCGCGGTGATAATTAGGGGGGGGGGGACACAATAAATTTAATAATAAAATCTTGTTTGCGATCACCCATGTAGCAGAAAATGCTCCAAACGGGCTATAACTGTAGTAAATGACTATGTGGGTCCTATTTAACGTCTGGGTGCATTTGTGTACTCATAACAAGTATATTCTTGAAGGTGTTATCCTTTCTGTGAAAAATTAAAAAGTTTTTTGTTTATTATATGCGGATTTTTCAACCAAGTTTAACACCACTTTCCGAAAATATGAAGAAGAAGAGTAGAAACGGTATACTGCAATTAATAGAAAAATAAATTGAATATTTGATTGATGATATATGAGGTTTTGCAAGAAATAAATTTTAACTGCGCATGCGTGAAAATTTCAAAATTTTATTTCATAATATGATAGGGGCAACTTATTATTATTGAATATTTAGGGCAACTTATTAAAAAAGTCTAGTTAAAGATTGTGAAGACGCTGAAAGTTACAGTGAGCTGATTAACAAATTGTGCAAAAAACCCTTATAATTAATCCTTTATCTACTGCATTATGATCTACTGCAATTTTTTTCATGTAATTTTTTTTTCAGTTAGTGTAATGAAAATTAAAGGATAAGCATAAAAAAGTACTCACCCGTGAGAAATTTAATTCCTTAGAGATAATTAATTAAAGTGGTACTTTCAATTACCGTCAGTACACTATGACTAAAATATCGTAACATAAAACTGACAAGATATTTCAAATGGCACCAGAATTGTGGTAAAATATTTTCGATTTAAACCCCTGGGGACGAGCGACACGTATACGTGCCGCATGACGCGCTCAGAATCCTTGATTTTCCTCACCAGTAAAATTTTACTGTAAAATTTGCCTTGTTTAATCAGCGCATTTATTCGTTTCAAGAAGACACAAATTTCTGTTTTTAAAAAACGGTGACAAAAGATTAAAAATGTCGTAAATGGCCCCCCGTCCCTATGGGGTTAAAAAATATGTGAAATATAGCCTTTTCCTTTTCCTAAAAGGGTTAAAAGAAAAACTTTTTTTTTTTCGATTTTGTTAGTAGTCTTTTAGTTATGCGTCGTATATATTCCAGGGACAACATTTTCTCTCGCATCTCCACATATGCCATATATGAATTTACACATACCACTTCTAGCATAGCAAAAAAGAGCTGGTGCCACAACTTTTCCTATTTCCTACGAAAAGTAATAACGAAACAGAATTGAAATATTAGGAAAATTATTACTAACTGCATTTTAGTAATTACATTTTAAAGCAGGTGAAAATGATGGATAACTACGCAGGCTAAAAGTAAACAAGAAGTTTTTCACCAACGTCCAGTGTACCGACAGTACTCATAAGTGCCACCGAGTAATTCAACTGTTAAATAATATACATACACCCTGCACCTAAAATAGCTAGTCAAATTGTATTCTAAGATCATAATAAACACATAAAAAAATCCAACACTTATCTTGTATCCTTTTACTGTGTTTGCAGCAATAAAAAGACGAGCGTTACAGTCTGTACGAAAGTCGGCAGAAAGACATCGACTGTTTCAAAGGTAGCCTCCTTCATCAATAAATTAACAAACTTAGAACTACTGCTGCCGGGTATCCGGATAAAGTGGAGTTAAAAGAGTGGTTTTGCTAAGTACCATTAGAATATTAGTAATATTTACTGTGGGATGAAACTTTAACCCCTTGAAGGGCGGTGATTCCGTCACGGCATCACATAATTTTAATCCCTAATTGCCACATTCGCACCGGAATTTTATAATGAAAATTTCACCTATGTAAAGTACGCGAAAATATGCTTTTACTTGTTTACAAATAAATTCTCTTGTAAATATTGGTGTCATTAAATTATTTCAACATTTTATGAGTACAAGTACCTTGCCCCTGAAAGGGTTAAAGTGAGTACTACTTATAAATACCGTCAGTAGATGAAGAGTTAAGCTACTTTTTGAAAGCAACTCACTATATTGCACTATTTCTGAACTTATGCGATATTTGACTGAACTTTTTATATAAGCTGCTTTAGGTGACTAACAATTTGGAAATAAAAATTTTGGAAGCTTTCACGCATGCGCAGTTAAAAATTATTTCATATGAATGCCCAAATCTCATCAAATATTCAAAGTAAACATGTTATAATTGTAGTATACTGTTTCTACTCTTCGTTTTCAAGTTCTGTTAAATTTAAACGAGAACTGTATTTTATAACCATCCTACCCTGTTGAAATTTTACTCAACCTTAATTAAAACATTTTCACCATAATTTTCTCTAAATCTATTTAATGCATTTATTTATATTAGTTTTCGGTGCCTTTTATTTATCTTACTTTGAGAAAAAGTTTCTGGTTCGAATCGAATGTAATGAATTATAGAAATGGGTCAATTAGCCCCATTCAGGGTGGGAAGGTTAAACAAAAAAAAAAGTTAATTTGTCCCAGAAATGACATTTAACAGGACCCACATAGTCATTTGCTACAATGACAGGCCTTTAAAAATTTTGTGTTACATTGGTGATCGCAAACATTATTTTACTGTTAAATATATTCTTGGCCCACTAATTGTCTCTGAGACTAAATCTTCACTGAAAAATATGAAGTTAGACATGCTATTTAGATCCTCACAGTTGAAGGACAATTTGTTAAAAATTTCATTAGATATTCGACAAACCGTGTACAATCAAAAATATCCGGTCAGTGTACTACTAGCTGGTTTCCCGGCAACGCTCATCTGTTTGTACAACTGGCCTCGGAAATGGAAAATGGCACTGGTATGCGCTAACAAATTTAACAGTAATGATCACGCTCTAACTACAGATGTGCAAGGATTGTTATGCGCCGATTTTGACGAGAGTAGTATCGTGGGAAGGATATCGTCATAGGGAGTAAAAAACTCAACGGAACTACTCATCGCAAATCAGCCATTTTCGAGATATCTGACATTTTATGTCGCGCAATTTGTTTATTTATTATAATGTATTTATACTGTAA
Organism: Maratus speciosus; assembly: GCA_963932465.1. Classification (NCBI taxonomy): domain Eukaryota; kingdom Metazoa; phylum Arthropoda; class Arachnida; order Araneae; family Salticidae; genus Maratus; species Maratus speciosus. The sequence goes on along the minus strand of OZ010797.1, from coordinate 185,714,836 downwards.
TATTTGTTATGTCGTTACATTTATAATTTTTGCTGGTAAATGGCTTCCTTCACACATCTATATAGAAGACCACAACCACCAATGAACACTACAAATTTCCAGCATCAGCAAACACAAACAGAGCACACGAAACAATATATTTACAAAGCTACCATCGGGGACCATTTTTTAATCCGGTACCGCACCACTTTCTCAAATAACACCGCACCGCTTTCTCAAATAAAAATCTTTCAGATGTACTTTGACAACATGCGCAAGAGAAATATATTACAAAATTTATTTTCTCAAAAATAGTGATGCAAATAGAATACAAAAATGGTCATCTGTGGCAGCCTTTCATTTACAGCCATGAACTTCTCTTCCTTTTTTTTTAATTTTTTATTTATTTAATTTTTTTTTGCATAATTAATTTCTAAACATAAGTAACATAATTAAGTTATCAGGAATCCGTTTAATAGCAAAAATTATAAATTTACTTACTGTATAACAAATGTAACAGCGTAAGCACATTGTAATAAATAAACAAATTGTGTGACATAAATTGTCGAATATCTCGAAAACGGTTGATTTGCGACTACTGAGCATTTTACTCCCCACGACGAGATCGTTCGAACGATTCCACTCTCGTAAAAATCGGCGCTTAACACTTCTAGCACTTTCCTAATAGTTAAATCGCTCGGGGTATGGAGGTAAAGTATCAAGGCTCCTGTCCCTGCCGGAGAAGACATTCACGAGCTAATGCTAATCCTATGGGGAGGGATTTTTCTAATATCTCGCTTGAATTTCGACATTTTTAAATACTTTTTTTTTTTTTTGCATTGGATAGCCGAGGTCCGTCTCAACATCGCACCTTTTTTTACTTTTTCGATTTTGGTCGCAAATATTTTGTATAAAGTTACTTTCACTTTCAAAACCGGTTCTGAAAATGAAAGTGTCATTCTAAAAGATATCTGCAACCAAAATCGAAAAAGTAAAAAATATGCGATGCAGAGACAGATCTCGGCTATCCAATTAAAAAAAAACAGGATTTAAAAATGTCGAAATGCAAATGAGATATTAGAAAAATCCCTCCCATAGGATTAGCATTAGCTCGTGAGTGTCTTCTCCGGCAGGGACAGGAGTCTTAAGCATGTACGCATCAGTCATAAAAGCGATCCCAAAATAACGAAGTACTTATTCATCTTAGCCATTTTGGTCCGCAAATAAAAATTTCCACTCAGGATATATTTTTAAAAAATCTTATTTAATTCATAATTTTGCCTACCAAATGTTTCCTTCTAAGCTGTATTGCTTTACACCATTTTTCTTCAAATTCTCACAGTTTTTTCTCAGGCGTGTCCACTCCAGATACTGAAGGGCGAGCGAACACGCTGGATACGTCACAAATAGACAGTTTTCTTTTCACTGCCAAGAAGTACCGTAAGATATAACTGACCTCAAGATCAAAATAATCCATTAATTCGTCGCACGCGAGGCTCTTTTGTTAGCTGGGAGCGGCAGACGGGCTGGCTGCCACCTTTTGAATATTTATGAAACTGCTCCTGAATCAGAGCCCAGACACCGATCGCCTTTTGCAGCGAGTTGTAAGGACACCGCTTTTTCATTGCAAGGTTAATCTGCTAATTGGTTTCTAATGCTGATTAAATGTTAGACTTTTGTTGTAGAACATATGTAGCCAGTATGAGGTTCGTATGAACACGTCGTAGAATTTGGAAGGTCAGCTTTGTTTGCGGATTTATTTTGAAGGTTTTATGATGCGGTAGAAAAGCCCTCTATTGTATGATGATCAAATCGGATAAAGGGCGTTTGTCATTCAATGATATAAGCCTTGCATGTAGTTAGCTATAATTTATTTATTTATTTATTAAAAGAGAAACTATTTTCATGTAAAACAGTTATTACAGAAGAAGTTTTTATTAATCCATTCTGTATTGTACGAAATATATGTTAGAGGAATATTTTTTAAAAAAACATCATTCTAAGCAGCTGACCTTTTTGGTGGGCACTAAATGTATGGCTGTAAATTTTATTCTTCAGGTACCATTATTTTTTAAAGAAAGCTTTTCCTTGTTTAATGGGAGAATTTTCTGCTAATAAATAAATTAAAGATAAAAAAACAGCGGTAAGAAAAAAATAAATTTGGCAGTGATGCATTTAGTGCCCCAAATAAAACTAGTGACGAGCCACCACCCATTCCAAGATAGTGTGACGAAGTCACAGAATTTTAATTCCAAAAGCAAAGAAAATATAATTAGTCATGTTGAAGTTTTCAAATTTACAACGAACGTAATTAAATTCGCATGAATAATTATTAATTAAATTCTTTAATTAATGACCATTAATTAAATATTGCTCTAGACAATCGAAGAAGTCTAAGCTATGAAACAGAGATTAAATCCAGATATAAAGGCCATGTACATGTTAAAAAGTAACAAACAACCCCCGTCCACTTGATATTACAGCGAGTGTGATTAAGATCAGAAAAATCACGAGAGTTAATCCATGCTGCCTACATAAATCCTGATAGCTAAGCTCTGGTCGGCATTTATAATGGTTAAAAACCTAAATTTAATCTAAAAATATAATTAAAACACAAATATTAAAATATAATCAAAAAATAAAATACGTTGTGTGTTTTTTTAATGAAAAAAAACTAACTTAAGCGCTAATAAGTTAATGAACTTAATTCCTGACCGGATTAACATTAAACTAAAATGCTGCAGAAATATTAGATTCATAAAATACAAACACACATGATGGAATTAAGAAAAAAGTCAAATTTAAAGTGAAACAAACACAATTTATTTACAGCTCAACATTATTTACAAGAAAACTATACACCAATGTACTTTATAAACTTAAATCCTTTCTCTGAGATCACATTACACAATTATTGAGGAAATTAAATACTTCATAGTTAGACATTTTTTCTGTTGTTTTACAAAATGAATTTCGTTATTTTTTAATATAAAAATAGCACCGAAAAAAATTAATTTTCTAAATGAAAAATTGATTTACACCATTAATATTTATATAATTAAATAAAATTATTTTTAGATAGATGCTGATAACCGTTGCCACTGAAACACTCAAGGCCTGAGGCGTTGCCATCGGAATACTCAAGGCCTAAGGGCAAGAGTTGCGACGTCATCACTAATCGACCGACTTCTCACGAGTGTTAAAATTCACACCGGGAAATTTTGAATAGCAATTTCGTTTTATTTTATTTGTGAAATATCTATCATCTTATAAAACTATAGTAACTACTTAAACTTACTGGTGACAATACGGAAACCCTAAATAAAAATTCAACCACATGCGGAATGCCACAGTGTTGCTGATTTTTTATTAGGGGATTCCAAATTTTCACCAGTAAGTTTAAATAGTTACCATTGTTTTATAAGATGATAGATATTCCACAAATAAAATAAAAGGAAATTGCTATACAAAATTTCTCGGTGCGAATTCTAACACTCGCGAGAAATCGGTCGATTAGCGATGACGTCACAACTTGTGTCCTCAGGCCTTGAGCATTTCGATGGCAGCGCCTGAGGGCACGAGTTGTGACGTCATCACTAATCGACCGACTTCTCACTAGTGTTGGAATTCACACCGCAAAATTTTGAATAGCAATTTTCTTTTATTTTATTTGTGGAAGAACTATCATCTGATAAAACAATAATAACTTTTTAAACTTACAGGTGAGAATTTGGAATCTCCCAATAAAAAATCCACCAGATGAGGCAATACTGAGGCATTCCGCATCTGGCTGAATTTTTATTTAGGGATTCCGAATTCTCACCAGTAAGTTTAAATGGTTATTATTGTTTTATCAGATGATTGATATTCCACAAATAAAATAAAAGAAAATTGCTATTCAAAATTTTTCGGTGTGAATATCAACACTAGTGAGAAGTCGGTCGATTAGTGATGACGTCACAACTCGTGTCTTCAGGTCTTGAGTGTTTCGGTAGCAACGCGATAACTCATCAGCCGTGTTCCCAAATCTGGTGGATTTTTATTCAGAAATTTCTAATTGTCACCAGAAAGTGTGAATAGTTATTTTAGCTAGAATAGACTACACATTTCGTGAATAACACGAAATAAAAAATTGCTATTCAAAATTTTCTGGTGTGAATTTGAGGTTTCCCAAAAAGAAAAGAAAAGCGAGATTTGGCAACAGTGCTTATAAAAAGAAAACGATAAAATTAAACAACTTTCTCTAAAATCCCAGAATTAATTCACTGCAATTAATCACACAAGTGATATACCAGTCGCGTTTACCGCTTTCAACGTTTGTTCTATTCAGGACTGTGATCACAGTTTCCCGCATGAAAAGTGTCAAATTATATCACGGTTCAATAATTTTAATATTAAAGAAAAGAAAACTAATCCAATAAGCGGGTTTGAACGTCATGTGTAGAATATTGCATATCAAACACATATTCTAGATGTTTACATTGTTCGCCTTTATCTTCTACGTAATCAGCATCGCCCATATGCATATCAATGCCGTATTGAACTCGAATCGTTGTTCTAAGGCCACACGAATATTAATCAGAAACTAGTGATAGTGAGTTGATATATATCAGCGCCGACTGAAGTAAGTCATTCCGATATCTGAATTGAAATAGCATTGCTAATTTTAAGAAAACAACAACAACGAAAGAAATAGAGAAAAACTTTAATCAGTTCTTAGAATTAACTAGTATAGATGACACTGTTGCCGCTCTGGCTGATTTTTCATTTAGTGTTTCCGAATTCTCAGCAGTAAGTTTAAACAGTTATTTCTGTTTTAGAAGTTGATAGAACAGTGGAGCAACATTGAGGGGTTACCTAGTTGCGACCAACTTAACACCCAGTCCATTGTTTAATCTTCTTGTATAAATGTGAGCCACTGGTAAAAGAAAAGTGTAGTTTAAAACTACTCAAGAAGTACATAACAACAAATTTAAAGGAAAATAAAAAAATTACAGATTTATAAAATGCATAAAAGATTAAGAATTAAATACTAAGTTTTTAAACTTAACCCTTTCAGGGGCAAGGCATTTCTACTCCAAAAACGTTCAAATAATTAATTCACACCGCAATTTAAGAACAAATTTATTTGAAAATAATCAAGAGGATTTCTTCACGTATATTAGGAGATCGAAATTGTAATAAAAAAATGCTAGTGCCAATTGGTAGTTTGGACATTAAAATTAACTGTTAGATCGCTGTCGACTTTAAAAAAATCATCAGATCACTATTTATCCCTTTTTTCGACCACCTTCCATAATTTAACATTATAGAAACATCTCTTTTTAAATTTTCTAATTCAATCGTTTCTTTCCTGTTGCCACACCCTAAAAGAATGCCACAATAATGGGAAAAAAATAACGATAATGCGGGTATTTTGTTTTTATTTGCCAATAAAAATTCAGATTTTCTTTTTTATATTATATATATATATATATATATATATATATAATAAAAACTTTAACTATAAGAGCGGTAAAATGACGTAGCAGCTTAATTTGAATGTTTTTAAATTAAAACATTTCCTTTAATACAGATAGTCAAATTTCATGAAAACAATTTAGGACAAAGAAAAAAAAAAGGCTAGATATGACATCACATTCTATCAAATCTTTTCAACGTGTAGTCAAACTCGCTGTAAATAAATTGCTCCTATATTTTGTTTACTACTTCCATTGTATACTACAGCCACATCTTATAGCTATACGTTATAGCTAAGTGTTGTATTGGTTTATATTCAGTGGTAACACTTTCTGTGATTTATAGTAAAAAGAGAGATGTTATTTCCCTTTAAAAAAAAAAAATCTTGACTGATGTCACGATTTAAAATTGATGGAAAATGACATCTTTTTATCTAATCGTTGTAGATTTAGTTTCTATTAATGAAAAATTTAAGCTTACGTTTAAGAGTGATGTTTTATTTAGAGTGGAAAGGCTCTTGATATAATACTTTAATTAAAGCTTATAATTACACGTAAAGTGAAAGTTTTAGTTTTAAGCAAATAAAATTTCAAATTTTCGAAATAAAATTTCAGTAATTGCTCCCTCATTTGGATGCATTTATTGTATTTTCCCCCGTATTGTGAGAAATCGTATACTTCTGTTACGCGTACCAAAGAAAAAATATATTTTAATTTTAAAAGTTTACCACAATGTGTCAACAGAACATCCTTTTTCCGAATTTAAATTTCGCGAGTTCCAAAATTGAAACTAAAAATGTAAGTTTTTTCATTAGCGTCAAGTTAAGACTGTTCTCAAATTCAAAGGAACAACTTTCTGACAAATTTTTAAATACAATTTTGTTCAAAAATGCAAGAAATTGGCAGGAGTTCTTATTTAAAAACTATGTAATCGAAATATATTTTCCATTTTTTTCGAAAGGTGTAAGATTTTTCATTTGGTGTTTTGCACGGAATTTCGGACGCAACACCGCGATAAATGAGAAAACCTGTCGTCACGTGACCACAATTGCTCATAACTTGATAAGTAATTTATTTATCAAGAAATGAAAAACTCATTTCAATGCCTAATCGCTAATTGCCTAATAATCGACAATTGCCTAATAGTCAGGACTACAAATTTATAGCCTTTATGTTTAAGGAGTCATAAAATGTGTCAGAAAGTTTCGCGTTGTTGAGGAGGGAACTGGAGAACCACTTTAAACATTATTACAGGTTAGTATTTTGTAATCCAGTTGCATACCATATATCCGCTTAAAACATAAGTCTATATTGTTTTAAACAAAAGTGCATGCCATAATAGGTGTGAGGCATACTCATTAAAATACGAATACGCCAACTAGCGCACAGCCCGATTACTGAAGACTAATCTGTCAGTACTTAAACAGATAAAAATAGTTCTGCATTTTTCATTCAGATAATAAGACTAATCTTTCATAATTGGGTTTACATGATTATATAACTTTCCCCTATAACTCTACGACTAAGCAACGGAAAACAATATATTATGCACTAAAATCTTCCTTGAAAAATTAATAGTGCAAGTCGCATGGAAATCCGTTCTGAAGAATTCAAGTTATATGCACCTGGAACGAAATTCCCGTTTGCATTTTATATACTTATTAGATTAGATTATTTTGAGTAGGTTGATTTGATATCTGTTAAATACGTGTTTTATTTTATTTTATTTTTGGCGTTTTAATTTCGTTTGCCAATTTAGTTATTGAATATTACACAAAAAAACAAATTCTGAATTATTTACAATGTTTTTGAACAATTGGGTTAATATTTTGTAATTGAGTTGCAAGTATATTTAAAAAATATTCATACTTGGAAATTACTTTAAAATTCATAAAAATTCTGTAAATTGAGATAAACATTGCAAACAAATATTACTGAAAGTATTTTTTCTTCTATAAGACGTTGGAATAATCGAATGTCCGATGTTTACAGGTTAAATTGCAGTAAAAGGAAAATTTATTATTATGTTAGGTTGTTGCCACTGTAAATATGATACCAGCGTTACTCATAGACATGTCTTTTCAGTATACTATTGCATTAAGAGTAAACAAGTTTATCTTTCGTAATCGGGTTGCACGCACTTTTAAACATATCCATGCTTAAAAATTACTTTAAAATCAATTAAAATCTGATAATTGACATACAATTTTATCTTTCGTAATCGGGTTGCACGCACCTTTAAACATAACCATGCTTAAAAATTACTTTAAAATCAATTAAAATCTGAAAATTGACATACAATTTTCAAACAAATTTCATTGGAAAGAACTTTTTTCTATTCGACATTGTAAAGAAATGAAAGTTTGTGATGTTTAGAAGTTAGAAAAATTGCAGTAAAGGCACAATTTATGGGCACTGACATAGTGTTTTTACTTTATATTGTAGATATATAACATAGAAACGAGAACTTCACTAAATCATGTGCGATTTGGTGGATATGGGCTAGGTTTTGTTATTATAAATTCAAAATGGCGGCCGTAAAGTACAAAATGGCGGTAGAGACGAAAAATAAATTACGCACCCTATTGAGTGGCATATCATTGGATAGGTCTTTCAAAATGAAGACGATGTTTCATTGACTATTTTACAGTCAGAAGCTCGTTAAAATATTATACAACCTGGAAGTTGTGTAGGTAGGATCTCTAGCTTTACTGCAACTCTAACCATCATAGACATCTATATAACTATCAAAACAGTGTTTATAGATAGGAACTAACAATTAAACAAAACTTAAAAGTCATCAATACAAGTAAATAAAAAAATAGGTAAAGAATATAAACAAGTAATATTAAAAAAATATATAAATAAATTCCTATTTAGGTCAATAAGATTTTTTTCCTCCCATTCTTCTTTCCTCGTGAGTGGCGCTTACAATGCCTTGATCTAGAAGAGGGCTCTTTCGGTCTTAAAATACCTTGATCAAGAAGAGGGCTCTCTCGATTATTGAAAATCAATTAATTTAATTTAATTAATTAATTAATATTTGGAAAAAAACTGGATTAACATCAAATGTCATCCACTGCAAGTTTAAAAAAAATATTTGAGCTTGATTGGATGAATAATAAGTACTTTTTCAACGATTGAAAATTTGAACAAGAGAGTGTGAGCTAATAGTAGGAATTGAAAAAAAAATAGTTTCACATTGATGAGAAATAATTAATTAGTTCGCTTTTAACGCAGTCGGGTTTTTTTTATTTTTTAAATTTAATTGTTTATTAATTCGAATATTTCAAACTCATATCAGGTATTTAAAATAGCAATATATACTGTATTTAATAACAGACATTCTAAATAAAGCGACATTTGTTATTGAAATTTTCTGCTGTGAATTTAGATTACCTGAATTACGGAATTTCTCGAAAGTATTCTATCATGGAAATTAGACGGTTAAGAGCGTTTTCGACATAGATGTTTGACAAATCGTGAAACATGTGCGCACATGCATCGGCAGCTGTATGAATTGAGATCCTTTCTCGGTACTAGGCCTGATTCAAGTCCTAGGAGAGACACAAAGTTAGGCCAAAAACAGGCCATTCTAGAAACGTAGCAGATTCGCCACGCACAAGTTGAAAAGCTGTGGAGCAAATCCTTGGTTAAACCCAATCCACGATAGCAACGTTCAGAACTTCACTTACAATCAAACTGGGATTTTACGAAGAGATGATATGCGGCTATTGTACCTGCTGTCATTTTTCACCCGTTAATTAACGCAAGCATAAAACTAATCCTATTTACAAATTCGGAAACTGCGTAACTGCTGCATAAGTTGTGCGTTTTTTCCCACAGAGATTGGCTTCGAGTGTAAACTTCCGGTGTAAACAGAAAAACCGATTTGCAAAAGTTTACGAGTAAAAGATCGATGCCAACTCTTACGCTTTTTTGTACCACAAAAATTATAGAGTAACTTTTACCTTTTTAAATTGACGTAATCTGCTAATTAAATAAGGCAAAAATTTCTATTAAATTTTTGTGGTACAAAAAGTGAGGGCAGCTATGGTAAAACGCTGCATGGTACGTTGATGAAGATGTTGTTCTCTCTGTTACTCAAAGCTTTTGGATACCACTAAGTTTTAATTGTAATCATCGCTTTATTTTATTGACAGACAATTTTCGATCAAATAATTTTTCGAATTTTGATCACATTTTTAGTTAATTGTGAAAAAAAAAACTATTAATGTAAATAAATAAATAGAAATGCTTAATTCATCTTTAAAAGTTAATGTTAAACTTACACTATGTGCAAAATTACTTAAATTATTAATATAAAAAAACAAAAAACTCCACGGAGTAATATAAGATATTGCCAAATGAAGTACATACCAGGACTTTTCGAAAAACTCAGATATGCACTTTTTCGCTTTGGCGTAAACTTGGTCGCCACTCCTCCTGCAAAACTGAAAGATCTGATTAGTGCCAAAGCGGACCCGATCCCGAAGGATGAAGTTTCTGGGGTATATGTAATTCCACTGAAAACAGAAGATATTTATCTCGAATACATAGGCATGACTTCGCGTAAACTTAAAGTCCGTAGTAAAGAACATTTGAGAGATTTAAAGCACAACCGACCTACAACAGCCCTGTCAAGAGTTAACCAGAAGCAGAATATACAAGTTAATTTCGAAGACGTAAAAATTATATATCCCTCAAAGAATTATCATGATTTAATTATCCGCGAATCAATAGAAATTATTACCAAAGAAAATACTGCTTGTAATGACGTTTTATCCTACAACATACCCAGAATTTGGCTCAGTTTGCTTAAAGAATGATAAAACGAGTAATTTTCCACTACCCTATATCCATGTTTTATTTTCCCAATGTTTCCGGATCTATAAATTAACTTCCACTTTCACTCCTTTCGTCAGCATCTACGTAGATTTTAAAAATTAGGCGTTAATAACTGTTGTTTTTTTATATTGTTCTGAAGAAGACTGTGTTTTTATAGTTGAAAGTACTAAGGTATTAAAATAATTTAACATTTTTTAAATACTGTGTCATCTTTTAAGTACCGTAATTTCGGGTGTATAGCCCGCGGATCAAACAATCGTGTTTCGACCCAGAAATATTTTTTAAAAAATGTAACTTTTTAGATCACGGAAAATATTGGTTTTCAAATACTGAATAAAATTTCTGGGTCAGAACTGAATTATTTCATCTGCGGCTATACACCGGAAATTATGGTAATTTTGCACATAGTGTAAGTTTAAGTTTAATCTATTAACGTGTTACCAAAATTTCCGAATAGTTAACGTCTCTTTATTTGAGCGTAGAATGCGTAATAATTTTCTGCCTTCAAATGAAGCAAATAGTAAATATATTTAAAGGGGCGCAGGACATTTGAGTTTGTCGAAACGTCGCCTTCTTCAGAGTATCAAAAGACAAATAATATGCAATTAAGATCTTTTTTTCCGCTTCCTGCTTAAATTATATATCCTTAACTACATTATCCAGAAAAATAAATGTTGTATGTACGAAATTATTATTTAAATTTTAAATTTAAAAATTCATCTCACTAATGCGTGAAAAAGTGCTGCGCGCATGATAAAACTCTAAACTATATGTATAGAAAACTAATTTTGAAGAAAATAGAATCATAACACACATACTTCTAACGTAAAACAAAAATACACGCAAAAAGTTTTGTTTAAAATTTAATTTGAGCACAAAATAAGAAAAAGTTCAAAATTCTCACTTTTTTTTTAAAGTTTTTCAAATGCAAAAAAAAACAAAAAATAAATAAATAAATAAATAACCAACATATGTGTTTTTTTTTTGGATTTAGCCTCTAGACTATAAAGATACGAATATTTTGTTAATTTTTTTAAAACTATAGCTTACATTGTTTAAAAGAAATAGTGCACGCAAACGCCAAATTTACCAATCTGAGAAAACGCTTTTTGAAGTTTCAATATCTACGGACCTTCCATTATACTCACCATCTATAAATGATTATAACTCTAGAAATAATGCAGGTTTTTTTAATGCGGTTTTTTGATTATTGTTGAGAAATTTTAAAACATTCAGAATAAAGCAAAAACCGAAAACTGATTTTTTTGAAAGTTTAAAGGTCCTGTGCCCCCCCTAATTTGGATTAAAAGTAGTTTTTAAATAATATGAATTAAATTATGAATTAAGTGGTTTGGGAGACTTATTTTTTACTGCAGGTGTAATAATTTAGCATCATATCGCATTTCATTTTTTTTTCTAATTCCCTTTAACCGGTTGAGGGGCGGTGGGATATATTATATCCCGCCTAATTTTAATCATTTTCAATACCAGACAGTTTTAAGTAAGTTTTACCTTTTAACTTTGCTGGAAAAAAGTTGAAAAATTGATTTTCCTTATAATGAAACAAATCTTTTCAAAATTTCCGGTGTGAATTCAACATTACAGAAACGCAATTGCTTGCCCTTGAAAGGGATAAAACAGAAATGCCTAAAATGTTCAGCACTGAAAGCCTAATATGTAAAATAATTATTTCAAAACTTTACTACCGATATTTTACATTTTAAAAAATATTTAATTTTAATGAAAAAATTAAAAATATTTTTTGACTTGCATCTGTTGCGTCCAACATTTCTAGAAAACGAATAAAGCAGTTCGTACAAAACTTGACAGATATATTCATTTTGATGCACGGTATAACTTATACCTCAAATTTAGAATATAATTGTATTGAATATTTAATACTAGGATTTTTTTTCAAAATTTTATAATTTGAATTTAAATTACAAGAAAAATATGTTCTTCATTGCTTAAAAATGAAGAATTCGTTCAAAGTACATTAGTTTTTCATCATTATCAATATTATTTTGGACTATAGAAGTGATAGTTTCTCTACAGCCTTGCACGCCGTAGATGCAAGTCAAAAACAACTATTTTTTAAAATCGAAATTAAACATTAAAAGATAGTAAAATAACAATCGTAGAAAATTGGGATAGTTATGTGACATAGGACAGGTATTAAGCTATCTGTGGTAAAATTCCATGCATTTGTGTTTTATAGGGAATCTGAAATAAAATTAAATGTACCGTGATGTTAAATTACTCCTGTAGTAAAACGTTAAGACCTCTGAGATCACTTAAAAATTAGATTTTAAAAATAATAACTATGTAAAAAATACGTACATTTATTTCCTTTTATTTTCTTTACAAAAAATTTCCCTAAAATTATCATAAATAGCACACCAAACGTCTTTTGGAATGGGTGAAGTTTTCGCTTCATTTATATTTTTACTTTCTTCAATCTTTACAACAACAAAGTATTGGATTAGTGAAAAAGTTTGACTACCGGTTTTTGACGTATTTATACGTTTTACTAGGTCTGAAAACCATTTGATTGTTTGTCCGTGAGTCTGAGTGTATATCTGTTAGTGAAACTGCATGCATGTCCACAATTTTTGTGGGCGCTCTATCTCAAGAACTAATGGACGAAATTAAACGAAACTTCAGCAAGTTAGATCATGACATAAATTTGTGCTAATTGAGTTTTGATGTAAATCGCATAAGAGGTGGCGCAGCTATATTGCATTTTTTACGATTTTCGCGATAGCTATATCTCAAGAACTAATGCACGGAATTTCACCAGACTTCATTTTCTATTAGACTTTGATATAAATAATTTCTAATTAGATTTGGGTGTATACAACCCAGCAAGTATCGCCGTTTTACTCAGTTTTTGACGATCTCCTCAATAGCCATATCTCAAGAAACGATTTGGCTGTCATTTAAGTTTTGTTGCAAACGAGTTTATTTATACAAAATAAAGTTTTGCGAGGGCCATAACGTAAGGTTAGTTGGGGCAATTGAAACCCACGAGGTAACTGGGCCATAGGCTATTTTATAAAAAAACTGTTCTTTGTTATTTAAGTTTTAGCTTTCGTGAACAATGCACCTTAATCTCTACTTTCTAAAACAACGTGTGTCAACTCAATCATAACTCTCACTTTTCTGTGATAGGTTGTCAAAAATGTACGTTTCTTTTTTTAGAAACAACGTTAATATGGTTGAACTTCCTCGACTTTTTATTAAAATACTGTAAGTACTTTTATTAAACAATCTTTTTTTTTTAAGATTAGGCATATAACTACATTAATATTATTAGGTATCTATACATATTTACTTCATGTTTCAAATATAAGCCCGGCGTCCCAGTTACCCCATAAAGTTTTCAAGTATGGGGTAACTGGGACATGTATCCGGGGTAACTGGACCATGCTGGATCCAGTTATCCTAATAGTTATAAATAATTTTTTTTGAGTTTCTCTTACTACGGGATATAAATTTCTCCATTGTTTTTTGCTCAGAATAAAGAAAATTATAGAATACCTTATTAAAATTACGTAAATTTAAAAAAAAGCATATTGGGTGGTATCAAACTAAATCTCTTTACCCATTGAGAGGCGGTGATGCCGTTGTGGCATCACATAATTCTTTATCCCTAATTGCCACATTGGCACCAGGATTTTATAATGAAAATTTCACCTTTATTAAGTACGTGAAAATAAACTTATACTTGTTTATAAATAGATTCTCTTGCAAGTACTGGTGTCATTAAATTATTTCAACATTTTACGAATGCAAGTACCTTGCCCTTGAAAGCGAGACAGCCAAACCTCGAGATTGAACGATACACAGGGGTTGCATTCTTTAGGGAAAGTTTTATTGCTCCTACCACTACACTTGAAAATAATATCTTCATCGTACCTTTCTTTAGAATATGTAAAATAAATTCATGATGAAGGTAACTCATTAAGGTTCTGGTAGGAACAATAAAATTTTCCCTATATAATGCAACCCCTGGGTACAGATAAAGTACTTAAGTACTTACGTAGCCGTTTGTTCATAGATTTACCTTGCTATTTTTTCCTTTAAAATACCCATGTGGTTTTTATACTTATTACCTATACTAAAGTACATAAGCACTTACTTAATTTTATGTTTTTGACACAAATAAATGTAATATTTTCAGTTTTAGTGCTTTTTTTAGACACATTGACAGCAAAGGTTTCCCTTACAACACAGTTGTAATACATTAGTTGACATATAATTTACTTGATCAGCCTGGTTTAAATTTTTTTAAGTTGTTTACACTTTTTCAAACAGGACTTGATATCCCATGTGAAAAAAATAAACGCGTGTGAAACATAGACCCTCCTGGTCCACTTACCCCATTTTTATGGGGCAACTAGACCCGTGAGGAAAGAAAGATGAAATATGCATATTTTTAAATATTAAAATGTAATTTTGAGCATTTCTGTCTGATAGAGGGAACCCAACTGAACACATTTAAAGAAGTTCAGACTTTCATTCAATTGAATATTAGCTTTTTGAAGCTGAATTGTCAGAGGCTCCAGAGTTACATTGTAAAATCTTGGCCATTTGCCCCAACTAACCTTACTAGTTTTTCTGTTTAAACTCGTTTTTCATTACTACACAGCAGTACTTAAAGTAAACTGCTTCTTCCAGGAAAGTACACTTTGCACTTAAAATAAGACTGCTTGAACACTGGGAATATAATATATAGGTTCAACTATACAAAATATTTTTTCTGGTGGCAATAAAATGAAAATAAACCTCTCAGAGATCGCGTTGTCAACAAATTCTATAAGTGTGATTTTTCCTAAATTTTTACGCGAAAAATTTACCGACATTAAGATTAAACTATTTACCAGTGACATACATAATTTTTCGCCAAACGTGTTTCTTGTTACTTTTTCGAATAATCTTGCATTTGTAATAACGTGGCAACTGTCCGCAAAGATACATCATTCGTTCGCTGAGAAGTTAAAAGAAAATAAAATCATGCCCTAAAGCATAGACCATGAATGTCTTTCCAACAATCCCAGAAAACTTTCATGAAACTTTGCTGTTTAAAATGGTAAAGAAAATATCTTAGTAAATATGTAAGAAAACGCATAACACATTTATAAACAAGATTTTAATAATTGCCGCTTATAGAGGGAAAGTTGCTCCCATTCTTTTGTGCACTTCTATACATAAACTATAGATCTGTATATATATTATATAGTATGCTAAAATTTAGTTTAGTAAAAAAATGCATAATGCAGTTTAAAATCCCCATTCAGCATTTTCTAACAATTAACGGAAATATACTTGAATTCTTTTGTACAGTCCTGTACATTAGCTACAAATTTTTATACACTATAATGTTTTATGTTATATTATACATAATTTTTATATTATATTTTTATACAATATTATGTTATACACTATGACGCAAAAGTTTAGACAATGAAGAAATTCTTACATACTTTGAAAAATATTTATTCAATTTTCAAATCACTGCTTGAAATTAATGTGCTGTACATATAAACAATATTTATAACAAAGAAAAGTGGAATTGTCCATATTGCAATAAATTAAATGGTAACAAAAATAAACTGCTGTCTCAAAAGTTTAGACACAAATTAAATAAAATCGAAATAAACAATTTTTAAAACCTGGTTGCGCATCCATGCTTATGTATTACGTCATATACACGAGATTGCATGGAAGAAACTAAATCTTGCATAGTTTGTGGATCGATATCGTACCATGCATTCTCAATAGATGTCTTAAGTCCCTTTTCAGAAGAGTATTGTCTAGCGTTGCTATAAACTTTGCGACACATGATGCTCCAAAGGTTTTCTATAGGGTTAAGATCTGGGCTACATGCTGGCCAGTCGAGAACTCTTATATTATGGGAATTAAACCAAGATTTTGAATGTTTTGCAGTATGAATTGAAGCATTGTCTTGCTGAAATTCCCACTGAGGACCCCCTAGAAGCTCAGCAAATGGCAGTAGGTTTTCTTCTAATGTCTGTGTATAATGCTGTGAAGTTTGACGACCACTGGTGAAGGTCAGAGATACTTGTCCATTATAGAAAAAGGCTGCCCAAACCATCACCGAGCCCCCTCCTTGTCTGCGACTAAAAAAACGTCGAGGTTCCTTCCGCAAGTCATGCCAATACGATAAACAACCATCTGGACCATCCAGATTCCACCTTTTTTCATCGCTAAATATGACTGACTGCCATTTCTCTCCATATGACATATGCTTTCGAGCCCACATACGTCTTTGTAACTTATGATGTGGTTTCAGAGCTGGTTTCTTCTGCATTTTGCTATAAACGATTGTTCCTTTTTCCAAAATTCGTCTACGAATCGTATCCTTTGATACAGAGAGTCCCGATGAGCTTTGAACTCCACGTACGCTCATTTGTTGAGTACTCGCTAGTCTTTGTATCAGGCGATCCTCTCGTACATTTGTCACACGTGGCCTCCCAGACCGACATTTTGCTTTATATTCGGAACCACTCGATAAAACTCGATAAATAGATTTTTTTGACCTATTAATAATAGCAGAAATTTCAGAAACGCTCTTCCCTTCACCTTTCAACTGCCAAATCCTTGAAACCTCATTCACTTGAATTTCTTTAGCTCTCGGCATGTCGACTATGAAGCGCAATCGTTTGCAGAACTTAAGTACTCCAAATTTGTGACATCATCGATTCTAAATTTGCATATGCCAGCGAATATTCAAAGAAATTTAGAATAGTGTCTAAACTTTTGCGACAAGCACATTTGAATTTTTATGAAAAAAATTAGTATTATAGCAAATAAAACGACTGTCTTTTGTACATAGCATTTTAAATCAGTTTTTGAATATATTTACAAGTTTTTGTAATTCTGACGTCATAATTCTACATTTTAAAGCTGAATGACTTCATTGTCTAAACTTTTGCGTCATAGTGTATTATTATGTTAAGATGAGATATAATTCAGGCAAAAACCGCTTAAAACTGCTAAAATCGCACTTTCAGAAATTATCACCCATAGACGTGCAAATATCCAGTTCTTTGCATAATCTTGTATGTTACTATATTTATATCTTTCTAAATATATTTGATCTTCAAAATGCATAGCTCAAAAAAAAAAAAGAAAAAAAAGTAAAACTTAAAGCAATTCAAGCTCATTCTGAGCAATGCATACGAATTCTTTTGCGTAGCCCTGTATTTGGTCTATAGAATTTATAAAAACCATGTAGTATGCAAAAATTTAGCTAAACATCAAACGCTTATACCATGCCGCAAACAGTTTTTTCTTATAAACCATAATGTAACAGAATACTTTTGAATTCCCCTGTACACATTGTGTTTAAAATTGTTTAACTCTGTTAAAATACACCACAAATGATTTCGCTCGGCGTCTCTTACACAAATTTTATTCGATCGGCACCCCTTTTTAAAATGAAGTTTCGTTCAAGTACACAATTTCAAAAATGCTCTGATTAAATAAGGTACATTTTATTTTCCTTTATTACTGGTACCAAAAACAAATTTTGCAAAGAAAGATTATGTCTCCGCAGCGGAGCCCTCGAGAGAAAATGTTAAATATTCAAATTGCCAATTCTGTCCCTTGTCCCCCGCTTCATGCACTTATCTTCTGGAACAAATTTAAGCATAATGACAAACTATTCTTAGAAATTTTACTGTACAAAATAAAAATTTACATTCTAAAGTATAAAATAAAGAATTTTTATTGCAAATTATAGATAGTTATATATTTATGCTGGATAGAAAATTCTGCACCCTAATTTTTATGTCATTGCTGTCCTCTTGTATAAAACTGCTCATGTGACAACCAAGAGGTCAGATAAAATTTGGGGACAGTTGCATTTAGTAGAAGCAGTAATCTTGATTGCTGAGAGCCACGTGGTTTAATTATCTGGACTTCAAAAGCAGTTACAAGATGAAAGATACAAAGAATAAAAATATGTTTGTTACCTGTCACTACTGTCCCATACTTAAATTTTTCCTCTTATTATTTTTATTCATTTATGATTTTGTGACTGTGTAATATAATTTTGCTTAGTTCAAAATATCACATTGCAATCTTACTTAGATTATCATACTATGAGAACAGAATCAATATTTAAAATTTTGTCGGTACTCTCCCTGTAATTTTTGTTACCTTTCAATGGAATTTCATGAGCTTACTATCCTGTTGAAATTTCACATAAACTTGAGTAAAAACAAATGCACCAGAATTTTTATTAAAATCTATTCAACATATTTATTGAACTTAGCTCGACAAGGCTTTTGTTTAAATTTTGAAGAAATTTCTGGTTCGAATGCAATGCAATAAACTATAGAAACGGGTCAATTAGAGGTTGATAGGTTAAAGAAAAATACCGCTTAAAATATATGCTGGAATATATTACATTACACACTACCTTACGTCTTATCGATTTCTAAAAAAAATGTTAAAAATTTATCTGATATTTCGCTAACTCACAGAGTAAAATTACCTACTTATTGGGGAATCGCCCTTATAGATATTCTTGGATAATTATCTACAACAGGAATTCCCAAAGTATGGTGCGCGTACCATTTGACGGATGACGAAAAGATTCTAAGGTGTTCGCGGCGAATCAGTCACAACCAACGTAGGATGCGGTGCAGCTAAATCAGTCAATGAAAAGTTTTTTCATATAATTGATTGGCCAAAATTAAAAGCATACTAGAAGTAGGATGTTATAGACGGCAATACTAGGTTTAACATAATTGTGATGATTTAATTTTATATTACAAATGTAAATAACGCATATACTTACGGATATGTCGACGCCGAAATTCGAGATAAGTTTTAAAGTAAAAATTGTTTTTTAAAACACGCTTTTATAAACACTCAGTATTCATATTAAATTCAAGCTTCATTTTTTTACTGAAATTCATGCTTTATCCCCCAAAGTTTCTATTACATTAATATGGCGTGGGAATTGTATTCGATTATGAAAATGTCACTTTTTTTCTTTTTAACGATTGGTTTAAAATGTAAGCAAGCGAATTTATTAAAAAAATATATCATTACTTCTCTATTTCTATTTTAACATTGGGTGGCGGATATGAAAATATGAAGCGATATTTCGACTATGTTTTTAGGAATTTGTAAATTGATTTCTCGTCGTATAATAGTAAAGTACTTAATATTAAACTCTTAATTGGTAAAAACGTATTTTAAAAATATATTACACATTTCATTATTTATTTTCTATGCTTCGGCCTTTATGCTGTTTCATTGTTGCAGTTTATGGATACCATTTGATCCATTCTGTTGATCATTTACTGGCACATTATTAAGTTCATTGCTATTTCAATTCCCATAGAATTCTACGCGTTATATAGACAATTTGACGAATTATTGACATTGGCGGGCTAATGGGAAATGACCTTAAAATTAATGTATTAATGTGTAATTAAGTTAAAAAATATTAAAATGTTGTATTGTTATCGGGAACACACCTGTGAACGTTATTTTGTATAATTCTGGCATATCAAGAAGTAGTTTAACCGCTTCAAGAGCTGTAGTTCCTTTTTGGACCACTTAATTTTAATCCCTAAATGCCACTTTGTCACCAGAATATTTGAATAAAAAAATTCTTTTATTAAGTACGTAAACAAAAGTTTTTTTTTTTTTTTTTTTTTTTTTTTTTTTTTTTTTTAAATGTAAATTTGCTTCTAAATTCTGGTGTCATTCACACATTTCAGCATTTTGGGAATAGATCAACCTTGCCCCTGAAAGGGTTAAAAACGATCATAAAATTCTATTTTTACATATAAAAAACAAGGTTGAATTAATTAACCTTTTCATGGGCAAAATACTTCACTTGCTAAAATGTTGAAATGATTGAGTGACACCAGGTTTTACAAACAAATTTGTTTCATAATAAATAAAAGCTTATTCTTTAAAAACGTTATAAATAGATAATTCTGTTTAAAATTTCTTGTGCCACTGTTGCATTTGGTAATTTAAATTAAGTGGAACATGTATATCTCACCGCCTACAAAAGGGCTAAAAAAAGATTACAACCCTCAATAGTTTTGCCTATACACCATATGTGCAAGAAGACTTTTGCATGTTCGCTACTCAAAGCTATTGGATACCATTGGATACCATTGGAGCTGTTGGTTTTTAACACTAGAACGGCGGGAAATTTTACTGAAGTTTTATAAAAATATTTCACATCAGAATTTTTACTTAACCCTCTGTCTACCAGAAGGGTCCAATGGACCCGACATGTATATTCAAAATATCTATTCAAACCAGAAAATTTCTTCAAAACAAACTAAATGTACAAATCAGACAATAATAAGTTAAATAAACAAATTAAATAGTTTTAAGTAAAAATTCTGGTGTAGAATGTTTTTATAAAACTTGAGTAAAATTTCCGGTAGTTCTAGGGTTAAAACTATTTAACTTATTAATTTAAGTTATTTTTGTGCAGCTTATATTAATTTTAAATTATAAAAAGTTTTCTGGTTCGAATCGACATGCATAGCTGCCAACTTGTACGGCTTTTTCCTACCACTAAAATTTAATAGAAATCTTTGACTTATTTAATCGTTAAATTTGCATGAATTTCGGGGATTCGTTTAGCTAAAATTAACTATAAAATTTTAGTGGTATGAAAAATCCGTACAAGTTGGCAGCTATGGACATGTATTCGTTAGGCAGGCGTCAAAATGACCCCTTGCCGCCGTTCTAGTGTTAACTGTAATCAGAGGTGTCAAACTCCCACTAATCTTCCGTAATATGGGAATTAACTTGACCCAGTTTAACAACGGTTCGAATCAGAAAATTTATTTCCTCAATAACAGGTTTTTGCCTGAAACTTATTTAATTTAATTTCTTAAAAAAATTTATGTTGCGAAATTAAACCCGGGTTAAATTAACCTACATATTACAATCATCACTTTATTTAATGGCAGAATTTTTTTGATAAAATAAGGCGAATATTTTAGTTCTGAAAAACTGTTTTTACGTCCATAATTTTAGGTTTTTGTCAAAAAAGAAAACAAGAAAGAAACTGTTAAAGCGTTAATGCCAGTATTTACGAAGAGCTACCTTTATTTAATAGCAGAATATAATCCATTTCTATTTTTCTCCTTGTCCAAAATAAATGTGCTTCAATTTGCACTAGAACTACCATAAATCGCACGAAGCGATTTTCCTAATTGGTGAAGTTTTGTTGCTAGATTGATATTTTTTTTAAATTCAGAAATTTCGAATTAACACCGAAAATTTCAAAAGAAGAATTTTTACTTTATATAATTACGAAATAAATACCTTTCATTAAATAAAGCTACAATTACTACTTAAAATTTCTGATAAGTTTTCAGAATCTTTTAATTTAAAAAAAGCTAAAACTGGTAACCCTGCTTTGGTTTCTGTTGTACTTTTACATACTTTTTTTTCAGCAATTATTTAGCACTAATATGCAGCAGTACATATAGTAAACCATTGCCTCCATGAGAAGTTTCATGTGTAAAAGTAAACTAAGTACGTGTTCCTGATCACTGCTGATCACCACACGGTGCACCAGGAAAGGGCCACCACGCTCATGTGTAAAAGCTACAGCACCAAAAAAAGGTATAGAATAAAATATTTTGCTGCGACTGTTTTAATTAATTTTTCGGGTGGCTGTGGAATAAAAGGAAACCTAAATGCAAACGCGCTGAAGCAAATTTTATCGGCACGATTTTTCCGAAACTTTGTTCCCATAAATCAGGATTGAGATTTCCGCGATTTTGCACACCAGTATTTTGTTAGAGAAAATGATATTTAATTTAATCGGAACATTTTTGCGATTTATCAGAACAACATTTTCTCTAAG
Organism: Maratus speciosus; assembly: GCA_963932465.1. Taxonomy (NCBI): domain Eukaryota; kingdom Metazoa; phylum Arthropoda; class Arachnida; order Araneae; family Salticidae; genus Maratus; species Maratus speciosus. The sequence continues at coordinate 185,692,660 of OZ010797.1, read as the reverse complement.
AATATACGAGGCAAAAACGCGGAAATCTCATCCCTGATAAATGGCACCAAAATTAAATTCTATTTTAGGCATTGATATATACAATTTCTCGACAAAAATACCTCTTATTAATTTTGTTATAAATCTTGCATTAGTGACAGCCCAGCTACCACCCACGAAAATACATCCTTCGCCCGCAGGAAAATTAAAAAGGAACCTTCACACAAGTCTTTCTTAAGACAACTTGTAATGAAAGAATTTACTTTTAATTTTATAAGAATGTTCCACCATGAAAAACATCAGCTAACTAATGAATCTTTCCAATTTGAATATTGAGATATTTTCAAACTTCGATAAAAATGCAGTTAAACAGTGAACGAGCAGAATACCTTTGTATACATTTGCTTCTGAATACACGCTTAGGAAAGATAAAATATTTAAATAGTTCTTAGACAATCATCTACAGCAGAATTCAAAAAGTGTGATATGTGTACCACTTGGAGGTAATAGTCCAGGAAACTACCGTATGAAACCCCATGTTATCAGAAATTTATAAGAATGTTAGACAATGAAAATTATCAGCTAATTAACGAATCTTTCCAATTTGAAGAGTGAGATGTTATCAAACTTCGATTAAAAAAAAAAAAAAAGTTCAAAGTAAACAGTGTACGAGCAAAATACATTTGAATAGATTTGCTTCTGAATACACGCTCAGGAAAGATAAAATATTTAACTAGTTCTTAGACAATCATCTGCAGCAGATTACAAAAATTGTGATATGTTTAACACTTGGAGGTATTAGTGCATGAGACCACTGTATGAAACTCAATGTTATCAGAAATTTTATAAGAATGTTCGAGACCATGAAAATTATTAGTTAAATAATGAATCTTTTCAATTTGAATATTGAGATGTTATCAAACTTCAACAAAAATGCAGTTAAAATCAAACAGTGAACGAGTAAAATACCTTTCAATAGATTTGCTTCTGAATACACGCTAAGGAAAGATAAATATTTAAATAACTCTTAGACAATCATCTACAGCAGATTTCAAAAAGTGTAATATGGATGTAATAGTCCAAGAGGCCACCGTATGAAACCCCATGTTATCAGATTACAATACAAAAAATATTTTATATAAGACTACCAGTAGTGTAGCCCTAACTTTTAACCCTCTCGATGCGTAATTGATATATCAAAATAGCTTCAAAAATTGCGTATTTAAACCCTTCGCGACGTGCGTCTTTTAAGAATTTTTATTCTTTTGTCACCAGTTTTTCAAAGCAAAAATTTTTGTTTAATTTAATCGGGAAATGCTCCCCTTAAATAAGGCAAAATTTACAATAAAAAAATAACTGGTGGGAATAATCAAGGAGGGTTAATTAGACTGAAAAAATGCGTCCCCGAGGAAATCTCGAGTTGCGCAAATTTTGCTACTTTTACGTTGCCCTAAGTAATCTCGGGTTGTGCAAAGAGAGGTTTAAAGTTTAAAAACCAGCCCAAAATGCATTTCTGAAAAACGATTGAAAGAAATCTGATTGCCCAGTATTCATACATGTTCAGTTTCCATAAACTGTTCGGAATAATTGTTTTTTTTTTCTGCTTGTGCATCAGTTTATTTTCTAGAGCGTCTTCAAAAACAGACTTTTTGGGTAATTCTTAGAGATTTCATTAAGAGATAAGTTTTTATTTAAAACATTGTTTCTTTAATACTATGTTGTTTTTTTTTAAGTTAAACTACTGTTGATACACTCTTTTACATTGTAAATGATTTGTTGCATAAACCGAAATCTTAAAGATTCATTCATCAGAAATTGATTAGGTCCAGTACGGGAGCACAGAGGAAGGTAAAATATATTATTTTTCAGTTTTTCCGAAGAATATATTTTTAAACGTTGAATGCTTATTCTGATACATGAAGGTTAGGATTAGGCTAAATATATATATATATATATATATCTTTTGGAATTCACTAAAGCTTTAATAGTAATTAGCCTCCTCGGTTCTGAAGTATCACATGTGACACTTCTGAAACGAAGAGGATATAAAATAAACCATTTGATTTTTTTTGCATTTTTACTAGATAGATGAATGTTTTTCGCTTTGGCTCAAAACCAATAAATGGCAGTGTTATTTTCATCTGAGTTTGCAAAATGCATTCCACACAGTGTGCCCAAGAAAGTAAGAAATTTTCATAATTAATTAACTTGAGCGCTTTCCAGTAAAAAAATTTCAGGGTTTTTAGATCATTCAATTATTTGAATACCTTAAAATTTTTTACTGCGTAATTTAGGTTATTGATAATTAAATTCATATTTGAAGAGTGTTTGTAATTTTAGGTCCGTATTTGTGAACATAAATTACTAGTTCCCTAAAGTATCAATTTCCGGAAAAGGACTCCTTCTGTCACATATGATGCCTTTCTGTTTGTGCAAAATCAGCGAATGTGTATTCGCAGTATTATTTTACCTCCGGGTCTGAAGAGGTTATATAAATATCCTTAACACTAGAAAGACTGAAACTTAGTATATACCTATATTGCCCAAAAGCAGTCATTTTGACTGCATTGTGACAGAATAACTAATGTGCAAAGGAAATTGTTTGAAATTAATTTTTAATATTTTTTATATTATTTACAATTATATAACAAGTTATTAGTAAGTATTAACAATAAAATAATCTATGGATTATTATTTGTACATTTTATGCAAATGAAAGTGGAAACCTTTTTATGTGTACATCTTCCGCAAACATACTTTTGACATTTTTCACATGTATTATTTGTTTTGTTGTTGTGGCTAAGTCGTACTTGACAAATTTTGCATTTTTTAGAATGGGCTGCATTTGATGATGTTGCAGTTGATCTTTGTGGGTCTTCATGTTCTGATGAATTTTTCTGTCTTGCAGCTCTGTATTCGGAGGAAAGCTCTTCTGCTAATTGAAATAAGAACTCTTTTCGTTGTACTTGTATTCCAGTCGTTTCTTTGTAAAGGATCCAAGCCTTTATAGCAGCCAAATCTAAAACATTGAAAAATATTTTGAGTGCCCATCTACGAAAACTACCTTTTACTGTATATTTTCCGGCCATTTGATCCGCCACATCAACTCCAAATTTTGTACTGTTATAAAATTGAATAGATTCCGGTAACATTTTTTTATTACTTTTATCGATTTTTACAAATTTATGCTTAGAACTTAGAAAAGCCACTCTTTTCTTTGGTTTCATTTTATATATTGTAAGAACACAATTCTCTGATTTATATAGCAGAGTGGAAAAACGAGGCATGTTATCCTTCGTTTGTTTGGCTGCTTGGGGTATTTCTCTTTTGTTTCCCCTAATAGTTCCAACTAGTGTTGTTTGTTTGGCCAATAATTTTGTCGCGAGTGACATGCTAGTGAAAAAGTTATCGGTCGTGATATTTCTTACACAGCTTGTATATGGCTCGATAAGTTTCAGAACAACGTGTTCACTGAGAAGCATTGACGATGGTCGTTGTTCATCTTTTCTCAAATAAGGAAAACCATTCAAAACATATTTGCTACTAACATCTGATGCAAGCCAGAATGTGATGCCAAATTTGTTGGGTTTATTAGGCATATACTGTGTAAACCTGCATCTGACTTTTGGCGGAAATAATTGCTCGTCAACTGTTATATTTTGCCCTGGTTTATAGCAAGCTTGAATATTTTCAATGTACTTGTCCCATATTTCCGAAACAAAAGCAAATTTATTTGTTTGTAGGCGCCTATTTCTTTCGGTTCAAACGAATAAACCGTAGGATTTGCTTAAACATTTCTCTGGCCATAGTTTTTCTAAAAAATTCGGACCCCACTATGCTGACTAAAATAACTCAGTTTTAAATTTTTTGCCTCGTAGGTTTCGCCAGCATATAAAATCCCAATAAATGCACGTATTTCCGATAATGCTGTTATCCAATCGTTCCTCAAAATTCGGCGGCCTTCATCTTCTGTGCACTTTTTTATATGTTTGATTATATAGTTATCTTTTATCAACGGCAATGCACTGGTGGGATTAGCTGCATAATGTTCCTTTTTGCGCAGCCTGTTGGCCATTTCACACCCTTGAAAATACAAGTAGATGGTAAGATTCCTGGAATACCATCCTGTCAAATTTTGACCAAATAGTACCATCGGCAGCTGTTTAGGTCTCCTGAAAGGTGTTTTCAGTTTCTCCATTAGAATCTGAACTACTTACCACCCTACACCTTTTCCTGGACATATTGATGACACTTTCATTTTCATCATTGGGGATCGACTCTTCAACACTATCTTCAGTGTCAGATGTTTCACTTTGAATATAATCCGCTTCATCTTCGGATGATAGTTCAGAGTTTGTTGCATCCGATTCTATATCGAGCACTCTTCACTTATGTTCGTTAACTTTTACAATAACTCACTCCTATTCAACATTTCTTTCATGAATTTAGGGCGTAAAAGAAAAACAAACAAACAATTTGTTCGAACAAGTATCACTGCATAAATACCCGAATAACAAGTACTACTTTACCTTATTGAGCAACTGCAACTTATCAAGTATACGCTCATATCGATAATTTATCATGTGATGGTAATCGAAAAAAAAATGAAAACTGTTATTTCAATACAGAGCAGAACTGGTCATATAAGAAATTTACTCAATTCAATAATATGAGGAATTTGATTATTAAAAATTTCCCAAGCAGTCAAAATGACTGCTTTTGGGCAATATAGGTATAACACATATATACATACCGTAAATGAAGGAGGGAGAGGCAACTAACGCATTTATATGTTGTACAAAAAGTCACAAAATTCTAAGAGGTTGTGTCATTATATACATAATTATTTTTATAACTAGTGTAAATGCCCATCCTAGGACGGTGGGTAAAAATTGTGTTTTTCACTTAAAATTTGAAAAACTGATAAAAAAATAATTGACAATATGAAAGCGTTTAGATGAGCAAAGTTCGGCTAGTTTATGTTCTAATAAACACACATTTAGCATTTACAATATTTCTGGGTAAACTAGGTTTTCCGGCTGATATACTTATAACAAAATTAAGATTTCTTAATGCAACAAAAATTTAATAAATATGCAATAAAAGTGCGTAATTAACAGTCTGCTGCAACTATTGAAATAATACTATATTTTTAATAACACTTTGAAATTGTATTTTATCGTTTACCCCCCCCTTTCCTCCCCCCTCCAAATTTTTTCATATGTATATTGATTAATAAATAAGTATCTCGGGATCTCGGGTTGAATCCCAACCATCTAATCCCTAAGCTTCTGTCCTCCTAATGCAAAGCTATAAATCAAAAATTATTAATTTTACTTTTCGTATTTAATTATTTAATTATTAATCTTACTTTTGGTTTTAAGTTTAAATTTACATACACCTGTATATAGAAAAGGAAAATATAAGTAATGTGTAATTTAAAAATAAGTTACAAAATAATAAGTCTAAAATATTTAAATTGATTACTTTTTTAAAAGAAAGTCAGTTTTATCAATTTTTTGCAGGGAAAAAAGGGATATTTTTAAAAATACCATATCATTGTTTTCCGTGAATCACTTTATATGAGAAATAAATTAAAATTCCTTACATGTCGCAAAGAAAATTTAATATGATTGCAACTTAATACTTGAAATAATCTCAAGTGACACTTGGCGATTTATTTTGGTGGTGAAATGTGATGTGCATTCTGATTTGTTAGGAAGAAGTGTCTAACCACTGCTGAATTATCAGGACTTTTGTAACCTTGAGAAGTAATCGCGGGATTCTTGTTTCTTGTCAACCAATGGGAGAATGGAACCTTTCACCCTTGAGTCTCTTCCTCGGAGACTGGTAAGATTGATGGATTCGCCCCGGATGCGTTACACTGCCTTTTATTATATAGAGATTGAAAATAAAAAGCAGTCAAAATGACTTCCTTGGGCAATCTAGTGTTAAGTGGCCCACTACTGATGCATTTACCTTAATCTAGCTACATAACTGCTAACTTTTACGCTTTTCTATTACCACTGAAATTTAAAAGAAGATTTTCCCTTCTTTAATCGTCGAAAACTGCAATTAAATAAGTCAAAATCTTCTTTTAAATTTTAGTGGTAAGAAAATAGCGTTAAAATTGGTAGCTATGTAACTAGGGAAAATTTGCTCTTCCAATAAAGTAACTCAACTGTAGTTACAATATCATTAAAATCCTGTAGCAGGGTTCGTACGGATCCTTGAATTTTCTGACTAAGAAATTCTTGGGTACCTATATTTTCTTATGGAAAATCTCTCCTTAAATAAGGCGAAATTTTTTCCGTTTAAACTAGATTTATTTTTCTATAAAAAATACTGATATTTGGCCTTGAAAATAACGGTAGCCGTATGAACCTTGTGTAGACACATGGCGTATCAAACGCAAATAGTAAATATTTACGACGTTTACCTTTTTATCTTCGCCGAAATAAAGTTATATTTCGTATGCTTTTGCAATCGTGTTTAACGCTTTCAGAGACACTATACTTATATACTTCTAAAATATTGAAATGATTGTATGACATCAGATTTACGAAAAAAATATTTGAAAATAAGTAAACGCTTTCCTTGAGGTAAATTATAATAGCAAAATTTAATTCTGTAGGCATTGAGGCATTTGGCGACGAAAATTGTGTGGGATATTATAACATCTCTCCGTCCAGTCTAGTCTATGATCAGGGTTGCTAGTATGACAATTTTTCTTAATTCAGAGAATCCGAATTTTTACCAGAAATTCCGAAAAACTAATTCTTGCATTATGTAATCACGTACTGTCTGACTTTAAATAAATCATAAAGTACAGTTAGGATTTTCTGAATTAAAATAGGGCCAAACAGGAAATCCTATCTATGATCTCTAAAATCCATGATAGTAAGGTGCTATTCTTCAACCATCATTGCCGCGCCTAACTTACAAAAGAAGTCGAAAGACAGTTACTAACTTTTAAAACATTTATAAAGAGGAAATACAGAAAAAATTGGGATTGTTTAAAGCGATAATTGAATGGAAATATAACGAACCTTTTCAATTCAAGACGGTTTTGCTCTGTTTTTTAGAAGCATTACGACAACGTTTTTCTGATGAAGGTCACAGAAGATGATCGAAAAGTTGAATATCTTAACTTTAATTTAATGTCTGTGCAGTTTTTGGACTTTACAAAATTTTATACACCGCTTAGTAAACTTGTGATTTTTATTTTCACGTTTATATGTAACTTTTCATGATGTAAATGTCCAGCTCTTTTATAGAAATAAAATCTTAATTTGTTTCTAGAATTTAAAAAAATGTAAAGTTGAAGGGAATTAAAAATGATTACTTGAATAATAAAAAAAAGAAAAAAGAAAGAATTATTTAAAACTTGTTTGAATAAAAGTACAACACTATAATTCCAGCATTCATTGCAAAACTAAAACAACGTAATGGAAGAGCATTTTTACTCTCTTCTATCGTTACAAGAGGCGCTGCTATGCTGCATTTTTTGCGATATCCGCAATAGTTCTATCTCAAGAAGTAATGCTTGGATTTTCAACAAATTTCAGATTCAGGTGTACCTGGATATGAATTGACGCTTTATCATTTATATCGTACCTTTATTCAAGGCTGGTCAGACTGGTAGCAGTTAAGTGGTAAAATGTCATATTGTTTCAATGTTTTTTTTTTTTTTTTTTTTTTGAAAAAATATAGAATTAGTAATAAATGCATATACTACTACATAGAACGCTTGCTATATTAAATAACTTGTGAAGTAAGACAGCTACTTCATTGCATGTAATGTAATTGTTATCACTAACTTTAAACAGGGTCAAAACAGGGAACAGGGAGATCGGGAGAATCGTCCAATCAACCAATGTTAAAAAATTCGAGAAATAAGTAATCAATTTTTAGGAATCAACGGGGATTGAAATATCTAATTAATATTTATAAAGGACAACGCTTACATCTTTAGCATATGACTTACATATTATTATGGCATTGTTATTTAAGTATTGCGCGGCAGCGCAATACTTATTTATTTCCAGTGTCACTTCTCAATGTTAATTTAACATAAAAAAGCCTATGGAGATGGTAACTTTTTCATTTTTTCTTCCCACCTTTTTGTCCCTGATGCCACTCATTTTTAATTCTTTGCTAATTCTAATAATATTATAAATTCAAAGTGTAAAAACCTTTGCCAGACGTCAGGGTCAAAACGGATCATAAAATGTCTTTGCATATAGATGGATTATAATCTAGAGAGTAACATGGGCTAATTTTTATATACATTATTCAAATATTTTTCTTAATAATTCCAAATTTCGCTTTTTTCATTGAGATTCAACGGACATTTTGTAATAAAATTAATTTTTTTTTTTTTCATTGTTGTAAATAATTCAAAATCCGTAATAGTAATTTGCCTATTTTTAGTTGAATAATTGTCACGTGAAACATGAAACTGAAGGAGTTTTTTTAAGAATTAAAAAGAAGGTGAATATGACGTCATAGTGGAAATAAAAATGACATTTTCAAGCAGATTTTTTATGTTCAGATTGGAATTTTTCGTGCAAACTACAGCAATATTCATTACTGCACTGGTGAAAATTTTTGAATCATACACAGGTAAATTACATCAGAAATTGTGATGCGATATCGCACAAATCAAAGCCTGATGATGATACCCTCCATTAATTTTGAAATGTGTTCGTTTGAATGCAGTAGTTAAAAACTTGACATATTAAACAAAAACCTAATTTGCAGAACAAATTAAAAAAACAAAATTTATTTCCTAAATTGTTTAAGCCCGAGAAGAGGGAGATATTAAAATATTTCATTCAATTCGTTCTACATTTAATGTTAAATTTTTGTAACCAGTAAGTTAAACCAATTGAACATTAAAAAATAAAAATGAAATTCATACAATATGATACTTAAAACACCTATATACTTAGATTCCGTTCAAATGAAATCGAAATAAATCTTAGAATTTTTCCATTTTTAATTTGTAAATATTTGTACTGCAGATTTTGCATTATGTTTATGACGATTGTACATAATATGATAAGATACATGCAAAATACAAAACTTAAAAAAAAGTCTAAGATTTATTTCGATTTCATTTGAACGGAATCTAAGTATATAGGTGTTTAAAGTATTATATTGTATGAATTTCATTTTTATTTTTTAATGTTAAATTGGTTTAACTTATTGGTTTCAAAAATTTAACATTAAATGCAGAACGAATTGAATGAAATATCTTAATATCTCCCTCCTCTCGGGCTTAAACAATTTAGGAAATAAATTTTGTTTTTTTAATTTGTTCTGCAAATTAGGTTTTTGTTTAATACTTTATAGTGACATTATTATACATTATTATGGCATTATTATACACTAGCTAACTTGCCCGGCGTTGCCCGGGTACGACAAAAAACAGCACGAATTGCGAAAAAGCTTTGAAAATCACAATAAGATATAGCAAAAAAAATTTAAATCGCTGAACAAATTTCGAAAAGAGAAAAAAAAATTATATTTTGCGTTCGAAGATTGAAAGTTGATTCCTTTCACTAATGTGGAAAAATGGTCGGAAATCACCAAAAACCACATACAAAATTCCCGAAAAGACACAGATGTCATATACGTAACGGTTACTTAACTAGCGCTAAAGTGTCGTCATTTTGCTTTATATGGTAGCCCGGATGTTTTTGTTTATGCTGTTGATGTTTTCGCCAGATTGGCGTCGGAAAAAAAAAAAATCGCGCTTATAAGACATCTGCGCCCCCGAAAAATTCGAAAATTGCTAAACGAAATCCGAATAAACTTTCTTGAAATATGGCAGAAATTATTTTAGTATTATAGGTCAAAAATGGAATGTCTAAAAATTGCAACAGATCGTGAAGAAACGTAAAAATCGAATAAAAAAATCACAAAAAGCTCAAAAATCACGAAAGTCAAAATTTACTATGATTGGATAAATGTTTCAAATCTAATTCCTTTTGACCTGCGGGCTCTCTTAAAATTTAAGTTTGGGAAAGCATGCTAAGCATTGTATTATGTTACTTTTATTCATAATTTAATTTACTTGGATTCCCTTAACCATAATTAATATAATCTCTTAAGTTAATATTAGTTTTTGTTGCATTAAAATATCTCAATTTGTTGATTTTCTGTAAGTAAGTAATTCCTATTGGTTTACAATGGAAGTCTATGGGAATTTGGCGAAATATTAGAGATATCGCCAAGTTGGCGTCACTTTTGGCAACTAAATTTGGCGATATATCGTCAAGTTGGCGACAAACTTGGCGGTGTTTAGCGACAGAACTGTGCCCCCCCCCCCCCCTACGGTAACTCCGTTATAAGTATGGAGATGCATTACATGCTGTTCAATAATCGAATAAAAAATTCGCTAAAAATTCAAAAATCACTGCGCGAATTCCAAATAAACTTTTTTGAAAAGAGAACAAAATTTACTATATTGAGTTAAAAGAAATAAACCGTATTCTTTTCACTAATGTGGAAAAATCGCCTCAAAACATAAAAAATCGCATAAAAAATCTAATCAAAAAATCGAAAATCGGGTTTCGAGGTGCAAAACTTCATATATAGACGTACCTTTTCCCCAAATTTTGTAGCTCTACGTGCAACGGTCTTCAGAATACCGTCGACACACTCACACACAAACTTCTTTTTTTATTATTATAGATTATTATGACATACACATTATTGCATTAAAATCCGCCAGATGGGGCAGCAGCGTTTCCACCCCAAAACTCGAAAAATCATGTAAAATAAAAATGCAGCGCAACGTACTGCCATGCAGCTAGTTAGTAATAATTACTTATCCCACCAGATACGCTCGCTATGTAAAGAGCTTGTGTAGTAAAACAGCTACTTCATTATACATTTCAATATAAAAAATTGGATTGGTAAGTATTTTCATCCAGTTTTAGAAATTATTTTTGCTTTATAAGAAAACTATCATAATTAACAATCCACTAGTAGCGTCTTTTTTTTAAACAAGTGTGGTCGCGCTGTATCCATCAGGTACACCAGAATATATTGTTAATTTGTATAAATAAAACAGTTAAAAAACACAATTTAAAATAGACACAAATAACATTAAATCCGATTCTTTAATATTATGAATATATTTTATGGTTTGCAAAAGAATTAATGTATTAAAATATACATGAAAGTTCTGTCAGATTCTGTTGTGTATCTATCAGATAAAGCGCGAAAGGTGCTGAACAGGTAAACAGCATTGAGGGGTTTCCTAGCTGATATCAGATTAACACCCAGAAAAAAAAAGATGAATTATCTCATGTATATGTGAGCCACTGGGATAAGTATAACTGCAGTTTGAAACTACTTAAAGGATAAAAAAAGGAAAAATTAAAGAAAAGTTGAAAGTAAAAAATAATGGAAAAATTTAAAAGTTAAAAATTAAGTTGAAACTTAAATCAAGTACGTTAAACGTTATAAATCTTAATAAATGGTTTAGCTGTAGTTATAAAACTACAAAAAAAAGCAGATGAAAAATATAAGGTACGACTAACGGAATGTTAAAACAAAAGAAAATTGCTATTCAAAATTTATAAATAAAAAATCCGCCAGATGCACACAACTTATTGCTTTACAACTACTTAGTAATAAATACTTATCCCACCAGGTACGTTTGCTATGTAAAGAACTTGTGTAGTAAGACAGCTACTTCATTATACACATTGTAATTGTTATTATTATCTAGAAAAATAAAAAGCTTCCAAAACCAATCTATTTTATTGGAGATCACATAATAGACCACACCTTGTGGACATGGTAAGCCATCGATTTTGAGAAAGAGGCAGACTATTATTTCAGGAGATCGATCAAGACCAGAAGTTCTTGGAGATAGAATATAAAGTACATATCTTTAAAAAAAAAATAATACAACAATATACATTTATTAAGATTACTAAATATCCATATAGCATGAAAAAGGTATTAGGAATGAAGATGGATTACGCCACTATCGGCACGTATAGTTAAAAGATCTTTCTTTGTGTTAAACCTAAAGCTGAAAGATATGAATGGTGATTATAGGGTTGTTAAAAATCCGCGAGAAATGAATAAGTTTTTTTCATACAGTAGTTAACAATTGATAAAAAAGAAGACTGAATTATTTTTAAATTCATTTGTAAAATATATATATTTTTAAAGATTAACCACTTCACTCCCAGGCTTAATTTCGCAGGTGAAGGGCTATATACCAGGCTGTGCGGTGTAAAATATTTGTGTCATAAATCATTTCATAACTTCACTGATATAATAATAACGAATTTAAGGTCGTTAAAGGATTTACAACATTATTATAATTCGTATAAAACTTATTTTGCTTCTTATAATGACGTAAGATGTGTAGTGAACGTATTGGTATACTTAATGGTCACTGATTACTGAAATGAGAGGACGGATACATACGTCCTGGGTGTGAAGAGGTTAAAACATTAAAAAAGATACAGGATTTTCCTTAATAAAACAGGATCTTAGTTATTTATTGTATAAGGATCGCATATGGATATGTTATAATATGATTTTCATGAGAATCCTAAGTAAACAAGGCTAATATTTTAAAAACTCATTTTTATTATCATACGTTTTAAAGATCTTAAAGGAAAATTGAATTCTACTAATTAAAAAAAGTTAAAGATTTTATTAATCATAATTATCAACGAAGCGCACAAATCAAATATGACAGTAAAGTATTTTTTTCTTTTTTTTTTTAACAACCATTTTCATTCAGTAACTCACCTTGATAGCACAAAAAGTCTTATCTGTGATCTTATCGCCTTATTTTTTTCAGCGTTGTATTTTATTACCAGTATTTTCTTAAAGCACTTTTTCACCTTATTTCACCAAAGAAAAATAAACTGGAGAAAACTTTTAGAAAATACCGGTATTAAAATTCATAATGGGTAGAATGAATTATTTTATTTATCGAATGAATAGTTCGGTCTTGCGCAAAAACATAGTTTCCAACATCTGTATATATTTCTAATCAAATACCAGCAGAAATTTAGTTTAAAAAAAAAGAAACATAATCATCTCTGCCAACATTCGTAATTTTTTTTAATCAATTATCTTCCTAAATTCTGAAGATAAAAATAATTTTTATATTTTCATGGATTTATTAAGGGGTCTCAGGACTCTTAAAATTGGAAAAAATGAAAAACAAAGTCCATTTCCAACATTTAATATCGTAAAATGTATATTATTTGAAAACGCAATTTTTATTGGGATGAAAGATATAAGTATGTTCTTTCATTTAATGTCTTTAAAAAATTGCAAGACGCAGAATATGTATTTATAGGGTGCTCCAAACTGTCAGACATTTTTCGAGCATAAAATTGGTATAACAGCTTACGCGCAGGATTACAAAATAAATTTCAGATTTTTGTATCTAATTATACTTCAGACTGTAGTAATTACTTCGAACCTAAATAAATTTGTATTTAATTCATTTTTATAATTTTAATACAAAGCTGTATTTAACTGATACAAAATTTTGAAGATTTCAACAGTATAGGGGAGATAGGGGAGGTATGATACACTTTTTTTTTTACTAATTTTTTACAACCCTTAGAAACCTATTTTTAAACAAATTTATCGTGTTTTCTTATAAAGTGATCTTTTATTCATTTATTAAAAATATTGTGAATTTAAAAAATAATCATTCAAAAAATATATTCCAATTATTGTGAATGGATACTACTGTATCAAATCTCCCCATTGCTGGGTAGGAATGATACACTAGCAAGGGAGGTTTGATACATTGTTATGTAAATTGAAAAGAAAAAAAATGTAGACAATTCAATTTATGTGTCATACATTTTTTTATGATAAATCTTGAAATATTTAAGTAAAATTTAAAAACAAATGACATTGACATATTTTTGTTTCAGAAATGTTTTTTACAAAAATATTTAAACAATTGCTATTATTTAAAAAATTCTATTAACACACTTTTTAGAAAATAAATAATTAAAAAAAGAAAACCCTAGAGATTTTGCTACTAGAAAAATGAAATGAACATTGCTGATTTGCAAACAATTTAACATAAATTTATCAAATTTAAGATTTCTTTAACCCTTTCAGGTCAAAGCATTTTCAATGCTAAAGTGTTGAATAAATGAATGACACCGGAATTTACCAACAAATTTAATTGTAAATAAGAAAAGGGCTATATTTCACTTTCATATTAAATGGAAAATATTTTACAAAATGCTGGTGCCAATGTGGCGTTTGTGAATTAAAATTAAGTGGTTTCATAAACATACCTCCATCTCTGAAATGGTTAAAAGAAAAACTAATAACTCTATAATTTTGATAAGTATAATCGGGTGGATTTAATGTCTTTTTAATTTTCCCTTCGTCAATTATAGAAACACCTCCCCTTTCAGGCCATTTAAACTTCTACATGACGAGCAAAGTGAACTAACCATCTATCAGCCCACTGCTTTTCTATGTAACCTACATAATGTCTATGAATATTCTCTTTGTTTTTCCTTACCAATTTCAGTAGCTCTTGCTGTAAAACAATAATGAATATTACAGTCCTCTATTAGTTTACAACTTAAAAAAACTATTAAATTTCAAATATACAAGTGTATCATTTCTACCCAGCACTAATGTATCATTTCTCCCTATTATGCCTTATTGGACATTCAATCACTTTGTATAAATGCAGTTGCAAAATGCCAATCTGCTTTCTGGTAACACTCACTCTAACAATGTGCTTTACAAATGAAAAAAAATTCAAGATATTGTCTTCACAATAATAAGAATTATGAAAGAAAATCAGCATTTAAAAAAATTTACATTGACATTCCAAAAGTCTTCAAAATTAAAAGAAAAAAAAAACGTTGCCAGTTCTGCACTGCTAAGTCCAGCGAATGATGACCTCTGCTAATTAAAGAAGCCTTTACATCTGTTACAAGAGCTGTTAATGCCATTTGTTGAGAAAAATTGTCAATGTATCAACCCTCCCTATGTATCAAACCACCCCTACCTCCCCTAATCACCTAAAAAATATATTTTTTATTCAACAATAAAAATGAAATTCTAGGTTCAGTTTATACAGGCTAACATGAAATATATGGTTTGAAAATTTCAAGAAAAAAATTTCAGAAGTTTTTGAGATAGCCTGCGCGTTATGTTCAAAAATGTCATTTGTTAAAAAATGAGTTCAAAGTTTCGGAAACGCCGCACAGTGGAGTATTTGACCAGAAATTCTGAACAAAAATATTTTTCTATGTAAATATAGTCCGATTGCCTTAAAATTATTGGATGTTATTGGGTATCACTATGGCATGTTTGGTATTGTAAATGAAGTCTATAGCATTTACGGTTCATTTACAGAGACACCCAAAAGAATTCCCTTACATTATGGTCTATGGGGAAAAAATCGTTTACTCTGTATTTTAATGATATTACACAATTTTAAACGTACTGAAATTTATATACATCACTGAGGTGTACTAAGGCACTTATTGTAGAATGTGGTGTGCATAGAATATATATCGTCATTTACAGGGACACGCAAAAGAATTTGGCTGAAGAATAAATTTAACTATTCAAGGCTAAAACCAATAATTGCTGGAAGTGCGTTTGTAGTTGTGATATGCGTTTTTAAATTGAACTATTTTTTTATATTACTTGGTGTGAATACATTCTATAGGTCATATACAGGGCTGCACAAAAGTTCTCAAGTACATTTCTCTTTACTCACTGAAATGGCTGAATGGAAATGTGTAACTGTGCTATGCATTTCACTGAACTAACTTTTAGCATACTATGTAGCATACATACAAATCCATAGCTTAGTTTAATATTTTATATCTTAAAAGCTGACAAAGTGTAAGTAAGATTTTAATACTTCACATAATAAAAAGTATACATTATATAAATATTTTGAAAACTAAGAAAAAAAAGAGACATCATTTACGAAGAGCACAAAGAAAAAAGAAATTAAAATATTACTTTACTAAATAGATATTTTAAAAATACGAATAAATCACATGCCCGTAGACTTAACATTACCGAAGGGAGATTGGAAGTTGAGTGACTAGCAGCCTTAAATGTTTACTGTTTATTAGAGAAATGTAATTGTTGTTAGATTTTTTTATTTGCCAGTAATGTTTAATTAAATGTATTTAATTGTACTATCTATAAAATATATTATTATATTAAGAAAAAAAAAGGTACATCATTTACGAAGAGCACAAAGAAAAAAGAAATTAAAATATTACTTTACTAAGTAGATATTTTAAAAATACGAATAAATCACATGCCCCTACACTTAACATTACCGAAGGGAGATTGGAAGTTGAGTGACTAGCAGCCTTAAATGTTTACTGTTTATTAGAGAAATGTAATTGTTGATAGATTTTTTTATTTACCAGTAATGTTTAATTAAATGTATTTAATTGTACTATCTATAAAATTTATTATTTACATTTAATTTACTTTAATAATAATTATTACATTTAATTTACATTTAATAAAGATTATTTACATTTGATAAAGTTGCATTTAATAATACATTTAATAAAGTGAAGTCTCTACAGTATAGATATGCTGGTTTTTCAGTGTATTTAATAGATTACCTGTTTCAATCTGATTCTTCAGAACTCTGTTTTTCATCTTCTTCATCCCACACTTCTTGGCTTTTATCAGGACCACCTTCAGACCTAGCTGGAAGAAGAAGTTGTAGGGTCTCGCTACTGTGTGGCTTGCTCTTTTCCCTTGGTCTTTGTGTAGAGCAATTTTTAAAAGGATCACTGCTTAAAAGAAGCCAATTTGGAATCTATTGCGAACTTCTCTATTACACTTTCTAGAGTACTTTGTACAGTACTGTCTAAAGTGTTTGTTTCTGGCCTCGGCAGCTTCTTCTGAACGTTGGCCAATGGGTACGACTGCTTTATTAAATACAGTGCCACCACGAATCAAAACATTGTGCATTGTTGAATCATGGGGCACTAATTGTAAAGATTCTCATACAGTCTTTCTGTTTCATCAGAAGATGTTTGGAATTTTTTTTTATCAATGCGATACCCACTTGTTATGACTTCCAATATTACTTACAACCTTTTAATATTTCTGCGTCTATTCCAGACTTATTTAATTCCCTCCTTTATCCCCTTATTTTCTACTTATGAGCCCCGAAACTAATTGGAGAAACTTTTTTCAGCAAATAAGTGTATACAATTTGAAACCGATCACGAATATATCAAGATTTCGATTTCTATCAAGAGGTACCGAGTTGGTTACGTATGTACAGTCGTGGGGAAAAAAAGGTAAACACCCCCTACTGACTTCTCAACAAATTATCGTAGAAGAAAGTTACTGGTACCGAACGATTGGAAATAAAGTCTACTTTTAATTGATGTATATAAAATTTGTTTAAGGGACCATCTACATATTAAAACGAACCATAACTTTGTTTTTTTTTAGAACAGTACACAATTCTGACAGCATAAATGAACTCTACACCTTCCAATTAGCCTATAAACAAATTTTTATGCAAACAAACGAATTTTTATTCGTTCCATAAGTTTCCGAGAAATTAATTATTTTAAAACGAGCGTATTTTAAGGGCTGTATCCAAATTGAAGTTCCGAACTCGATTGTTAACCGAGAGAGCCGCCTTCTTGATCAAGGCACGTTTAAGCGTCAATGAAACCTGTTTGATTACATGATAGCAGAATAAATTTCAAAAATGTACTTACTTCTATCATAGACGGCCCCTTAAACCATTATTTTGCCGTTTTTCAAGCATAATTTGAAAACTACTTGGAAGAAAAATGTGAAATTTGGGATTTCCATAAAGCAGGACTTAATAAATCTAAATCCATCAAAAAAATTGTAGGTTGCAATTCATAATTTTTTCGAATATTAATTTCATAATTCATAATTCATATCATAAAATTATAAAAATTGCAAATTCAACGTATTTATGTTTGGGTATATTAGTATTATTGCTACACAAAAAATTATCTCATTAGGAGCCTAATTTCAGGAGATATAAATAAAAATATGAAAATGTAATTTAACATTAGAAGTACTCAATTTTGAATGTCTATAATTCAAAAACTTATCATTCGAATGACTTGAAATTTGGTTTCTAGGCATATTTTGAACCGAAGATTTGAAATATCTCGTTAAATTTGGGTACTGCTATTGAAAAAAACGAAGTTTGAATTCGTTTTAATATGTATATGGCCCCCTAAGCAAATTTTATACACACTATTTAAAGTTAGACTTTATTTCCAATCGTCCGGTACCAATAACTTTCGTCTACGATAATTTGTTGGTTAGTTAGTAGGGGGTGTTTACTTTTTTTTCCCACGACTGTACGTACATGCATGCATAGAGAATCTGTAGGGGCAAAAACTCTCAGGCAATATCCTGCCAGCTAAAAACCTGCAATACGAGAGTAAAAATATAGTTTTTATCTCGTGAACTCGGTTGCCTCACAAAATGGAATTTATGTTGTCCCCTCGAAAAAAATTATATAAAAAAATGGCAACAATATGCGGAAATTTTTTTTACAGAAATTTGCACTCAAGTTAATCATGGAAGACGGTAGTATTTCGAGTGACGCAGCCTTAAGCCTAGAATCGTATCGTATCGTATCGTTAAAATCGTATCGTATCGTATCATAGAATTCGTAGATGGCGGAACTCATATATACAGCTAACTCGACATCAAAGAAAATGCGAAAAGCCGCCTTTTAATAACTCAGCAGATATACGTCTTATTGTTCTGAATTTTCTAGAACAGTCTTATATCTGCAGTCTAATCGTATACTGAAATTTTTACATTTCTACGTGCAGTATATTTTGAGATCTAAATAGTCATTTTTAAAGTGAAAACGTTGGTATAATATCGAGGAAGTTCCTAATTTGAAAATCTCGAAAACGGTTCTAACGATTATTTTTAAATTGATACATAATATAAATGTGATTAAGGCGAGGTGAATAACACTTTTCTTTTTTCTGGGAAAACTCTCGTTCGTTAAATAATTCGATTTTTTTTTTCTCTCGAAAATGACACGGGCGATTTTTTAAAAATCAAATAAATATGTTTCAGATGAACCAAATAACAATTTACTTGTTTTCAGCAAGACTCTTGTTCGTTTTATAATGCGCATGAAAAATCGGACTATATTTCTTCGCCATTCTATGGAAATTTCACCGAAAATGCATGACACTGTATTCATACACATGCTTTCTTTTTAACCACTTTTGGGGAGAAAAATTTTGTCTTCCCACGGCTGAGTGGTTGAGGGCCATCGTCTACTGATCTTAACATAGGCAGTTCGATACCAACTGGTGCGTGTGGAGTTTTTTTTTTTTTAAGTCTGTTAGTTGACCATTATTCTCAGTTCCTTTGTAATTTTTTAATTGCTATTAAGTTAAATAAAATTACAATTATAATGACGCCAATTTGATGATGATTATTTCTTGGCAATTTTTCAACAATAAAAATATTACCATAAATTTTATAAATATATTTAATTTCAATCACTTAACAAAAAATATACATTAATAATTATTATTTGAATATAAATCACACGATCAGAAACGTAAAAAAATAATTCATTTCAGCTCTTCTTTTTATAATATCATTTTTTATTATTATGACGGTCAATCAATATATAATCACTGACATCCATAATATTATTATTATTATAATTATTATTTTCCTTGCATAAAAACTATTGTGATGTAATAATTATTTTATAATAAATAATTTAGTTGAAATGTTTTATTTATAAATAACAATGAAGTTTTACATAATAAGCATACCAGAATTTTGGTGTCGCCATCTTTTGACGCAATGAGGAATTTGCACACATGGGGGATTTGATCATTTATATATTTTTCTGACAGTTCCACATCCTCAGTTTTCAAAAATGTTCTCGAAAACGCGAAAAAAATATCTATACTATTAAATAATTAGTCCTAAAAGTAAGCTAAAATCACGTCGCTTCAAATCGGGGCGTGACTTACTATGACGTCACAGTTCACGACAGGCAAGCGGAACGGAAAGAAAAGAGTTACTAAGCTTTGGAAATAAAGGTTCGAAATTTTTAAACTACTGATTTTACAAATTTGGTTCTTTCGCATCTGGATGTTATTTTGTACGTTGATTTATAAAATGTCTATTTGAAAAAAAATGAACTCTAAGTTTATGAAAAAATCGATTTTTAAACTCATTAAAAGTCTTTTCACATAGAGAAAGTTGACGGGATATTGTTAAAATTAGGAAAAATAAAGAACTGATCGCTTTTAAACTTTGACGTTGTTTTAACGCATAATAAAGATTTTATAAATTTAAGATGAGTTGATTTTTGGTGGTGGTGGTGTGTGTGTGTGTGTGTGGGGGGGGGGGGGGCGCTTTCTCTTTTTTCCTTCAGATCAACTATTTATTGCGTTTTAAATGCGATTTTTCATTTAACACTCAAATAAATATTATTTTTTAACATTAGATATTTGAAAGAGTGGGAAATGCAGAGGGAGGGAAGGGTCATCCGGGGAGGAGCTATTTTCTAAATTTTGAGTACGCGCCTCATGTGACATATCGTTAGAAAGGTGTATGAAAACTTATTCATATTATGCACATCCGGTGCCCCCCCCCCCCTACACTTCGTCCCCTGGGGGCACTTTTGTAAATTTTTAGGTTTTTTACAAGAATTTGCAGTGCGTGCGCAGCACGTGGTGCTATACGATGCCGCAGACAGCGGGGATGTGGTTCGCGGTTTTTTTTCCAGATGATTTTTTTTTTTTTTTTTTTTAAGATTATGCAGTACTGTCGAAGCACTCCTGCTACACGGTGTCATAGGCAGCGGGACCTAAAGTATTTTTATGTTGAAAAGTAAAAATTTAATATTAAAATTTTTTTGAGTAGTTTCAATATTTTTACGTTTTATAATATCTATTAAGACATGACAAAATATTGTTTCGAAATAAATCCTTTATTTTTTAAACCTAGTCCCTAACTTATTAAAAATGTACACTTACGCAATAAAATTTTTATTTACTTCCTAAATAAAAACTAACATATTTGTGTGTGTCATATCTTAGACGTTTCTACGTTTTACCTATTTAATCATCAATAAAACAGGGTTATTGCTTATTAATCTTTACAGATACAATATACGTATGAAATCTACTACAGAGTGTTTTGTTTGTTTTTAAATACGAATGAGTACATCATAAATATGAATGCCTTTTTTTTTCTCTTGAGTAACTATTTATCCAATCAATTAATGTTCTAAAATAGTAATATTTAAACAAAATCAAACATAAAGTTACTGAAAAATGATCTTCACAAGATCAAAGAGATGATGCATTAGATACATTAGGATTTTTCTTGTCATCTCTCTTCATAGCTTTAGTCCATGATTTTCTAATGGCAGGGTCTTTTGGCACACTGAAAAACAACTTTTCGCTAGAAGTTACTGGTTGTATTAGTGCAGAGTGGTACAATACAGTACAGTAAAACCTCCTTAAAGCGACCATGTTTCATTCTAATAAAAATTGATCGTTTCAAGAGGTGGCCTCATAATGGAGGTCATGTTTAAATCTAGATTTTAATTGTTGAAAAAAAGTAGAAATAATGTTACTAGAATTTATTTTTCACATTAGGAAAAAATATAAAAATTTAAGTATCAAAATAAAAGTTAATTATATAAGTTAATTACTGCAGTGTTTAAAAATGAATATATTGACGATTGCTTTGGTTTTACGGTTTTATCTTTCATAACATTTATTTCCAAGTCCTTTCAAAATTCAGTAAATAAATACAATTTTTTTTTTTTTTTTTTTTTTGGGGGGGGGGGACGGGAACAAATAAAGATATTTTCATTAATTTATCTATTTCTTTGAGAGTTTCCTAACTGAATAGGGTAGGGAAGTTTATGGATCGTCATTCTTAATTCGTCATCAGAGTTAACTTCATTGTCTAAAAAGGCATAAAGGGGTTTAAACACTTAAAAGTTACCGGAATAAATAAAAAAAAAAATCTAAACTTATTTAGAAGTTTAAAGCCCCTCGGAATTATTTTTCTAATAAAACCTTCTTCAAGTGACAGGAAAAAACGGAATTTGTTTCCTTTTCTTCAAAGAAATTGATCGCTCATGGAGAGAGGTCAGCTGGGATGATCTCTGAACGGAAGTAAAATTAGTATTGAGCCTATGGGAATAAATTTCGTTCAATGAAAAACTGATCGTTCAGGGAGGTGGTCGCTTAATGGAGGTGATCGCTTAATGCAGGTGGTCGCACAGAGAGGTTTCACTGTATTTATAATATGACTTTGTGCTCTCAGTCATAATAATTTTAGAAACAGCAATATTTAAAATGAACAAGTTGAAAAGCGACACACGTAAAGAATAACAGTCGTTTGTTGTCATGAACTGTGACGTCAGATGTATTAGTATTATGGAGCGTTTTCGGGATACGGTAAATAGTGCGATATTAAAACAATCATAAATCAGTAATAAAAGCTCAAAATAAAAAACATATGCAGGGTATCCTTCTTATTTTTTCATGTACTATTGTTTCGTGATAAAGTTAGAAAACGTGCAAATTCTCCATTGCGTACTACATTTTGTCTCTTATTCGGAAAAAAGAAAAAACTAACGCTTTTCACCGCTTTGAAAGAATCTCTTGTGACTAGAGGTCTATTTCGCAAATATTAAGAAAATTACTGCATACAAAAATATTAAAATGGGTAGTATTATAGAGAAATGTTTGATAAAAACGTTGAAGTAGACAGTTTTTAAATCGAAGAATTATTTTAAGAGATATTTAATGTTAAATCTGGATAAAATTGTCTCATTAAAAAAGTCTCATAGGAAAAAAAATATATACATGGGAATTTAATCATTTTCATTCAATTTAATCATTCAATAGAAACTCGAAGTTTGCAGAGTGCATTTATTATTTTTAACTTGCCTAATTTTTTGACGGTTTATTTCAATTTTAAATTAAAATTTTCAGAATTTCCAGAGATATTTTTTACATATTTTAGAAAAGGTTATTTTAAATTGTTGCCAATTGTTAAAACAGCGCAAAGAATAATATATCCTTTAAATTAAAAATTTATTCACACGTGACTATTATAAACAGAAAAAAATCCTTTTAAATTAGAATTAAATGATAGCGTGTTAAAAGCAGGAAAATATTAAACATTACGTCATAAAAATTGTTTTTACACATGCTTACTTAAAATGAAAGAAAATTATAAAATAATCAATTATTTTCAAATTAGAATTAAATGATTACGCATTAAAAGCAGGAAAACATTGAAAATTACGTCATAAAAATTATATTTACACGTGAATATTAAAAGAAAAAGAAAATTTTTAAATAATAAATTCATTGATATGTGTTAAAAGTCGTAAATGGAGGAAATTACGTCATATTGGCCAAAGTGGCCAAATAATAATATTGCAAAACAGTTTAAATTAAAAAATATATTTATATGAGAGATTTATTTCAAATTTCGAGATGATATTTTTAACTATAGTTGCCAATTTTAAGGTAGCGCAAATAATAATATTATCTTTCTAATAATAAAAATATTTTCAGTTGAATGTTGCAAAGAGAAAGGAAAGTTTGGTGAAAATTATGTCAGATTTAAAACGTTACATTTAAAATCTCTTATTTAAAATCATTTTCTTATAGCGTTGTTAAAAAATACCATAAAGCAAACACTCTGTTGACTTAGTTCCTTTTATATTTGGTAATTTTCAAATGTTTAACTAATCTTATTTAATCAAGCACGGAAACAGCAACTAACATCAGCTGATTCGGTCTTGAAATCCCTCAGTAAAAGGGAAAACCGTTTACAGTAAGATCGCCATTGATTTTTTAATTATACAGAGCAGCCTCGATTATCCGAGCTAATTGGGACTGTTAGTAAATCGGAATCGGAAATCTCGGTTAATAGAAACTGTGTGTAAAAACTCGCCGTGCTTGCGAATTTAACATCTCTTTTAAAAAAATATATAGAACGTTTTTTAAATAATAAAAATAAATATATGTAAAATTCTGTTTCACAGCTTAACAAATTTAAAAAGAAAATCAACTACCAGTAGTAAATTTTAAAATGCAAATTGAAAAATTTACGAAAGTTCACACAGTCACTGGAAACAAAGCATTGTTCGCTATTGACTTCTCAGGGTCCAGTGTTTCTTTGGAGTTGAGTGCTTTTGGGGGCAGAAGGGCCTGTATAGCACGGACAGTGAGCTAAAGAGTGTGGTTATTTTTAAGGCTCATTCAAAAGGGAAAAAAATCAGACTTTGTTATCGGCTCGGTTAACAGAAACCTCGATTAATCGAAGCTCGGTTAATCCAGGTTCTACTATAATTCAATCTTCCGTAATCTTTTTAAAGCAGATCAAATTAATGGACTTTAGCACAAAGTCACATAGCTGATAACTGCCATGCTTGTTGGCCACCTTTTTTTCAAAAAGTTTGCTTCACCTTATTCAATTAATGAGATATCTCCGATAAAATAAGTCACATTTTCCCGTTCTAAAATACTGGTATCCAAAAATCGTAGCATGTAACTGACACTACAAGTACTCATGGAACTAGACTATTTTAAGTCTGATTTTTATTATAGACTATATAAAATTATTAAAAATATATATTATGATAGGAACTACGGGCTTCGTCCGCTATTTACGTTACAGATATAAAAATCATGTTTTTTTTTTTTTTTTTTTTTTTTTTTTTTTTTTTTTTTAGGGAAAAAGAAATAAAAACCTATTTGACGATAGGTTTATAAAGACACATTTTGTATTTGTTATATTTCCGGGGATGAGGAGGGGGGGGGGGGACTATTTTGATTAAATATCGCAATTAGTCCACATGGCAGATATATTTATGATAGACACTAGTTTGCTTCGCCCCTCTATGGCGCCTTATGGGTCCAGTTTCCATAACTCAGAAACCACCTTTCGGACATCAATGCAACAGATTCCAAACGTTATAATTAACTTAATAATCACCCTATATAGCATTAAAGTAAATTTATGAGTACTGCATACTATTTTTTTATCGTAATTTCTGAAGAGAAAAAATTATTTCGGTTCCATTCTTAGGTACTGGTCTGAAAAATTTTGAAAAAGGGGGGAAGGAGGGGACATGAGACTGCTGTTTGTGAAACAACACAACGGGGTCTGGCTTATTCAACTTGGTTTTTGGTGACTTCAATTGGAAGGTGGTTTGTTTAAAAGAATGCGTTCCCTGCCCCATGAAAATTGGAACTATTGGTGCACCATCTATGTAAGGATTTAATAATTATAAATTAACATTTTGGATTTATTAATTTAAAGATAAAGTGTTTTTAAAGGAATATCAAATGAAACCCTCTGTGCGATCTGCGATTATACTTACCCACTTGTTTTTATATACAAACTGCTATAAGGAAAATTGTAATAAAATAGTAAAAATTAAATCTGCATTAAATTCCATAAGTATCTTTTTTTTAATAATTTTATCACTAACCTCAAAAAAGTAATGATATCAATGCAAAAACCCTTGACGGGTTAAAAGTTTCTGACGCAGCAATTTATTTTATGCTCTAAGAATTTTAAATATGGAACTTAAAAATACTGATATCAAATTTTGAGTGACGTTATGCTATTTCTTAAAAAATATATTTGTATTTATTTCATTTTATTTTTGTTTTATTTATAATCGCATGTGCAAAAGTTATGTTCAACATGAAAAGCTGCATAAAATTTTATTCGCTGTTGCTTTATCATTTACATCTCTCATAAATTCAAAATATGAGTTTTAAAAGATATGATATAAAATTTAAGTGACGCCTTGATGTGACTTTAAAAGGTTTGTTTTTTAAAATTCAATTTAAATTATTTTTGACTTGGTTAAAATATTTTTTGCATCTATACAATACTTTTAATTTTCCAATTCACTGTTAAATATATCACTTTCATTGAATCTATACTATGCATTGAAATGTATTTATTTCAATAAATTGATTTATCTTTTGTGTCACGCTATTCAAAATTGTGAGTAAGATTTATTTAAATGGTTTCTTTGCGTCATCGTGTCCAAACTACATGAAATGTATGAAAAAGGATAGTTTGACGCAAATAAACCATTTACATAAATCTTACTCACAATTTTGAATAGCGTGACACAAAAGATAAATCAATTTATTGAAATAAATACATTTCAATGCATAGTATAGATTCAATGAAAGTGATATATTTAACAGTGAATTGGAAAATTAAAAGTATTGTATAGATGTAAAAAAATATTTTAACCAAGTCAAAAATAATTTAAATTGAATTTTAAAAAACAAACCTTTTAAAGTCACATCAAGGCGTCACTTAAATTTTATATCATATCTTTTAAAACTCATATTTTGAATTTATGAGAGATGTAAATGATAAAGCAACAGCGAATAAAATTTTATGCAGCTTTTCATGTTGAACATAACTTTTGCACATGCGATTATAAATAAAACAAAAATAAAATGAAATAAATACAAATATATTTTTTAAGAAATAGCATAACGTCACTCAAAATTTGATATCAGTATTTTTAAGTTCCATATTTAAAATTCTTAGAGCATAAGATAAATTGCTGCGTCAGAAACTTTTAACCCGTCAAGGGTTTTTGCATTGATAACTTATACGATTATAATTCAAACATGCTCCGGCAAAGCCCGACACATATTTAAAAAGCTTTCGATGTGTTTAAATTAGGGACAAAAACGCTTTAAAAATAACCCTTTTACACTTTTAATGTTTTTTATTACATTAAAAACTAAATTATTTAAATTAACACATAGTTTAACACTAAGCTCTGACCTTTGTTAAACACGTAAGCCTTGTTTAGTTTCAATTTAACAATTCATTGAGCCACAAAAAAAATTATATTTAAACATAACAACGATGCCAAAAAGCAATAAAAACCACGCTTTCTCACAAAGAAACTTCCTCTTCAACTGAGGCCAGAAGCCACCGGATATAACTCAGGTTCCTAAAATAGGCATAGATTTACGCACCAATTAGTTAGGTATTAAAATATATAATTATTACAATTATTGACGAAATTTTAATTTTTGCATTTCTGGCCAGGTTTTTGGGTCAAATACTCCACTGTGCGCTGATTCAGCTATTGCGTGAGTATAATTCTAAAAGCCATAACTTCTGTTGCAATAGGAATTTCAAGCAAATAATTATATCAAAATGTTCAGAATAGATAGGAGTTTAACATCTAATAAAATTAAAATTTCGAAAATTTCGAAGCTTTAAGAATCCTGAGACCCCTTAAATTAATTCTAATTAAAAAAGAATTTTTTTTCTATGCAAAACTTCTGGCAGAAATTGAATAATAATAAAAATAAAAGATGTCAACTATGTTTTTCCGTATGTCTGAATGATTCATTCGAATAGGAAAATCATTCATTCTGCCAATCCCTAATTTAAATTCGAAGGGGTATACAAACGCTAAAAATATAAGCCTACGACATACGACATTATTTGTTTATTTATTTATTTATAATAATAATTATTATTATTTGTTAGCGCTTAGCCATGTCGCCCGGTGGCGTGGTCAGTAAGCGGAGGCTGCTGTCACGCTGAATGTCCGGGTTCGAGTCCCTGAGTAAAACATGGATGTAATTGTGTTTGTCTTCAAAATAATATATATATGTAATATAGAGAAATAAAATTGTTATGTTTGGTTTATGTTACAATTTCTGTGTATAAATAAGGATCATTCGAGGCGACAGCCATTGTTGCTATAGGCCTCAAAGCAATCTCCACTACGGTGGATATCAAATCAAGCGCTTAGACATCGTATTTTGTGGTCAGTGGTAATTCAGTTACCATATTAAACAAACTATGTCAATTTTTTTAGTATATGAAATATCAAATATAATGACATTTATTTTATCAAATTTTATCAAATTTAATGATTTATTTAATGACACATCAAATAAGGCGAAAATAAGGTAATTTATATTAGTACTTATTCAAAAAAAGGTCCAGAGTTCTCAGCTTGGTTTCCCTTTTTATTCATAAATTCAGAGTTCATCCCAGAAATCCCAAAAGAAGAATTTTTACTGTATGTAATCACGAAATGTCTGCCATTGAACAAAGGAAAAATCGCCATTCAAAATTTCTGGCATGAAATCTAAATTTCTGAATAACATGAGAAAGTCAAACTGGCAACCTTGTACCAATCTAGTAATAATAAGAATGAAAGAAAAAGTAGCCCAACTACCAAAACTGACTTCTTGTGGCATGAAGGATTATTAAAAGTATGTTTCCGGTTTAACCCTTTAAGACCTGACCTACATAATTGTGTAGGTGATCCTAAGGAAAAAGGAAAAAAAAAAAACAATTTCCATTTTTTGTGTGCCTTAAAGCAGAGCCTACACCCACATAATTGTGTGGATCTCCCCTTGACGTAACCTGACATCGGAATTTTTTTTATGTTATTTTTCAATCAAATATTATCCTATTAATTAGGGTTAACCACCAATACTTTTAATTTCTACTAGCACTCTTCAGGTCTTAACCCTTTCAGAGACAAGTTACTTTTAGTAGTAAAACGCTGAAATGACTGAATGACTATAGATTTAACAAATATATTTCAAAATAAGCAAAAGCTCTTGTCCACGTACTTGATCACCCATCCGAGAATCACCCATCCACCAGAATATGGCATAGGTGATATTCCCCTCGGGAGAAAAAACGTGAACAAAAGCCCCTGTCAGCATCAGTCAAACCAAAACCAAGACAACAGGTCCGGAATCAACAGCCCTTTAACTAACAACAAATCAAAATATTACAAAAAGTAGTCGTTGGGGGGCACCGTAATACTTACCCATCATGGATATGGATATGCATAATATAACATATGAAAATAAAACATGTTTAAACTGTTTATAAAATGCATTGCAATTCCAAAATAAAATTTAAACTTATATTTAAATATTTTTAATACATACTAATGCTCTATTGCTAAATTTCGGGTACTACTTGATAGTCCCGTCGACCAATTTCGACAAATTATATAAATCGCTAAACTACTCGCAAAATTATACAAATTGGAAAAAATTTTATTTTAAATAATGAAAGAACAAATAAATTAGTACAAAATTAATAAAAATGCAAATAAAACGTAGAATTAAAACTCACTTGATGACGTAACAAACACGTGTAACGTGTTTAATGTCAAGTGAATGTGACATTTACGTTAAGCCATTATTGGCATTTACTCTTATAGTTTGGCGATGTTTTTTCAGTCGACGGGATAATCGAGTAGTACCAAATTGCGTAAAAGAAACATCATTATAACTCCAAAAAATGATAATCATATTAACTAACAGTTTACTGCGTCGGATTAAGCGTCTTATTTCCAATTAAAATATATCTTTGAATTGAAATTTGAATGAAATTTAGGGTCATGAAAAATCGAAGAATGTAAAAAATAGGATTACAAATATCTCGTAAACTAATTATCCGATCGAGTTCATTCCTCATGCAAAATTTATGTTTTTTATTGTATTTTGCATTCATTCCTTCAAATAAACAATTTCGAAAATTTTTGTATACCTTTTATCAGAACGAATATTTCGTGAGCCCGAAAAAAGTAGTTCTGGATAATCGAGGTTACTGATATTCAATAGGCTTCTTCCCATTATTACTTCCTAAGTGCACACCAAATTTCAAGTCTCTATCTCAATTTGTTCGTGAGATAGAGTGATTACACACACACACACACACCGACATACATCCAGACAGTCAGCAAAAATTTTTTCTAAAAATATGTTTTTCGGAATCTCCAGTGGCTGAAACGTGTAAATCCGTCAAATTTTTTTTTCTATTTTTAAAACGATTTCAAGACTTACCCTATACTACGTATGATGGGTAAGTAACAAGGGCCCTAGCATGCTTGACAAATTATATGTAACTTTGAAAATATTGTATACTTTTTTTTTTCATACACAAATGTCAATAAACTAGATGAACGTATATACAGTTATTTAAAGACAATTTACAGAACACACTTGTCTGGTAACTAAATTATATAAACAAAATATAATATAAACAATGCGAAAATAAAGATGAAATACCATATGCAATTAATAAGCAACTATGAGTAGATATACATATAAATTTGAAAATAAGTATAATGTCCGAAATCTATTATTGAAAATCGAACACATCAATCTAAGAAAGTCTGAAAAAGTAAAATAACTGTCCAAGATGATAAGAGTCCACGTACTTATTAAAAGTAAGTTTTTCATTCCAATATTCTGGTGCCAATGTGGCATATGGGAATTAAAATTGAGTGGCCCAAAAATGAACCACCGCCTTTGAAGGGATTAGAGGGATGTATAATTCCCTTTAACCTTATTGTTATATTCTATTAGTACCACTATTTTTTTAAAATAATATTCGTGTAATATTTCTCTAGCACATGTTGTCAATGTGTATGGTAAAGATTTTTCTTTTCAAATAATGTGCGAGATAGAATAAAAACATAGTCGCCAGTGGCAGCCCTGATAATTGTGTAAAGTATTTGTGTGCTCAGTTATAAAATTTTATACTTTCATTTATTTGAACTAATTAATCAAAATTTCTTATATGAGAGGTTTTTTATAATATGCAATATAATTACTGTAATTAATTAAGGAAAATATGACAATTTCTTAGGAACAAAATATTATCTCAAAAGGTTTTCTCGTTAGCTCCAACAAACAGAAGAGCATTTGAAATATATTTTTTTTAAAGCGATTATACTGCAATGCATTTAACCCATCAAAAGTAATATCCTATTTTTCTCAATGTATTGAACCTCGAGATACAGTCGTGGAAAAAAAAAGGTAAACACCCCTACTAACTCCTCAACAAATTATCGTAGACGAAAGTTACTGGTACCGAACGATTGGAAATAAAGTCTACTTTTAAATGATGTATATAAAATTTGCTTAGGTAGCCATCTACACATTAAAACGAATCCAAACTTCATTTTTTCAATAAAAATACGCAATTTTAACAAGATATTTCAAATCTTCGGATAAAACTATGCCTAGACACCAAATTTCTAGTCATTTGAATGATAAGTTTTTGAATTATAAACATTCAAAATTTAGTACTTCTAATGTTAAATTACATTTTCATATTTTTATTTATATCTCCTGAAATTATAATCCTAATGTGCTATTTTTTTGTATAGCAATAATACTAATATATCCAAACATAAATACGTTGAATTTGCAATTTTTGTAATTTTATTATATGAATTATGAAATTAATATTCGAAAAAATTATGATTTGCGACCTACAGTTTTTTTGATGGATTTAGTTTTATTAAGTTCTCTGCTTTATGGAAATCCAAAATTTCACAATTTTCTTCCAAGTAGTTTTCAAATTATATTTTAAAAACGGCAAAAGGGTGTTTTAAGGGACCGTCTGAGATAAAAGTGTCAAGATATTTTGAAATTTCTTCTGCTGTTGTGTAATCTAGCAGGCTTCATTGACTGCTTGAGTGGTGCTTAAGGTGCCTTAATGAAGAAGGGGGCTCTCTCGGTTAAAAATCGAGTACGGAACTTCAATTTGGGTACACCCCTTAAAATACGCTCGTTTTAAAATAATTATTTTCTCGGAAACTTATGGTACGAATTGCATAAAAATTTGTTTTTAGGCTAATTGAAGGGTGTAGAGTTCTTTTATGCTGTCAGAATTGTGTACTGCTATTGAAAAAAACAAAGTTATGGTTCGTTTTATTAAGTAGATGGCCCCCTAAGCAAATTTTACACACATCATTTAAAAGTAGACTTTATTTCCAATCGTTCGGTACCAGTGACTTTCTTCTACGATAATTTTTTGAGGAGTTAGTAGGGGGTGTTTCCTTTTTTTTTCCACGACTGTACATATAAAATTGTTATCAAAGAATTCGCCTGTACTCAAAAGTAGTAGTACTCAAAATACGAAAGATTTGGCAGGTATTGTATTTCTGCCTGCTAAATAATCAACATTTGAAATATATTTACTATTTCATAATGTACAATCTAACAATCATGTAATTAGTTATAAAAATATGAAATTTTCTTCACTGGGAAGTATCAAGTTTTCTCGTTAAATCCAAGATACGGAAGAAATTTCGAAAATTTATTTATAAAAAGTAAT
Organism: Maratus speciosus; assembly: GCA_963932465.1. NCBI lineage: Eukaryota > Metazoa > Arthropoda > Arachnida > Araneae > Salticidae > Maratus > Maratus speciosus. The sequence continues at coordinate 185,660,452 of OZ010797.1, read as the reverse complement.
AAATTTGCAATACCGCAAACATCGAAAAAAATTATACTATGTTATACATTAAGATATTTTTCAATTAGCCCTTATTTTTACTACTATTTAGAATACCGATCTTCGCTTATTTAATCGCAAAATTCTACAATTCAATAAGGCAAAAACAGAGATCGTATGGCTCAAGGAACAGGGTTGCCATTTGGACTCTTTTTTTATTTAGAAAATGCGAATTCACAACGGAAATTCAGAAAGAACTTTTAGATAAGGAAATCATAAAATGTCTGCCATTAGGCGAATCAGAAATTTCTATCCTCAATTTCGGTTATGAATTTGGAATTGCTGAATAGAAATGGAAGCCAAACTGGAAACCCTGTCAGGTAATTTAAATACAAGATTTTCAGTAAATTAAATTTTACCTTTTTACTTTCTTCTATCTTTACAAGAAGAAAGTATTGGTTTCATGAAAATTTTCTAATTCAAGTTTTCGATAGATTTACACGTTTTATGGGCCAGAGATTCCAAAAAACATGTTTTTACAAAATGTCTGTCTGTGAGTCTGTGAGTCTGTCTGTCTGTATGTGACACAAATTTTGTGGGCTCTCTATCTCAAGAACTAATGCACGGAATTTAATAAAAATTTATATTCAGGTAGTCCCTGAAATAGATTGGTGCTGATTAGTTTTTGGTGTAAATCGCCTTGCAGGTGGCGCTGCAATGTAGCATTTTGCAGGATTTCCACAAAAGCTCTATCTCAAGAACTAATGCACAGATTTTTATAAAACTTCAGATTCGGTTACTCCTTGACATGAATGGATGATGTTTACGTTTTGGTGTAAATCGCCCAACAGGTGGCGCTGCTATGCTGCATTTTGCAGGATTTACACTATTTTCGCAGTAGCTCTATCTCAAGAACTAATGCACACATCTTCATCAAACTTCGGATTTAGTTAGTCCTTCATATGAAATGATGCTGACTGTGTGTTGGTGTAAATCGCCCAATAGGTGGCGCTGTTGTACTGCATTTTGAACTATTTCCTCAATACCTCTATCTCAAGAACTAATGCACGAATATTCATCAAACTTCAGATTTAAGTATAACTTGATTAATATTGCTGCTGATTGTGTGTTGTTGCAAATCGCTCAACAGGTGGCACTTATATGCTGCATTTGTCATGATTTGCGCAATACCTCTATCTCAAGAACTAATGCACGAATTTTCCTCAAACTTCATATTCAGTTAGACGTTGACATAAGTTGGTGATAATTGGGTTCTAGCGTAAATAACCCAATAGGTGGCGCTGCTATGCTACATTATACTGGATTTACACGATTTCAGTGACAATCATACCTCGAGAACTAATGCACGGAATTTCATATTTTTAGAATTCTCATGATGAACACAGTTTACCATTTAATTTGGCACTGAGATAGTGAATTTTGAAGTAATGACATGCATGTGATAGGAGAAAGTTTTGTGATGGCCACAACATACTAGTTTTAATGAAGAAATTCTGCCTTTAAATATAGCCAACACCATTTAGCAAAAAATCTGGTATTCATATCTTCTGAATCTTCTAAGGCGTGCGAAGACCGGAAAATTACTATTTGGAAACAACTGTTGAAAAACAGCGGAATAGTTGTCATCTATTTATCGAGATAAATCGCTGCATGTAGGATGTTTATACGTGGGGTCTTCTGTATTCTATATAATATACTAGTATAGACAAATTCCTACAACCGATTATAAAGTTTTTTACATTCATTTTTTTTACTAAATAATCGACCTTTGAAATATGACAGCTAATATACGATATAATTGTTATCGTTAGTTATAAAAATATGAATTTCCAAATCCAATCTGTTTCTTCCAAGATTAATGGAAAGACCACACCTCGTGCTCAAGTTATGTAATTTATTTTGTGAAGGAGGTAAACCATTATTTCGATCAGGATTCTGAATTCTTGAATGCACATCAGTGTAACTAAAAAAATAATAGATAATGATGGATATACCCTCAACATCAGTCTCCTGTGGATAAAACCTATACAACATTGTTGTAGAGCTAAATCTAAAAAGCAATGAATGCTTATTACACAGTTATTAAAAAGTGTTTAGGGTAAATTGGAAGTAGATTTTAGTTATTGTTTTCATTATTTTTTGTGAATTGCTCGTAAAATATTGGGTATTGTTGAAATGAAATAGTGATAATAGTGACGTTACTATTTTACATGATATATTGTGGTATTGTTTACTTGTACATTCCTCTGCTGTTGATAATTTCTCGGCATGATTTATAGATAGTTTTAAGCAATATGGTTGCAGGAAAAACACGAAAGAAAAAAAATCATGCGTCAAGCGTAGATTATGAAACACTTTCCGAGTAATATAAGAAAACTTTACAGTTTAAGAAGTTGGAATATGATACCTATTTGAACCATTTGGAAAAGCATAACACATTCGAAAATCCAATTTATGCAATTCCCATCTGCCGTCAGAAAATTATCCAAATTCTTTGAGAAACCCTGTATATGTTATATAGATTTCCATCTATAAATTACATGCATGTAAAAAGTTAGTTGAGTTAGGAAATACATACCAAAGTTGAAACTTCCCCTTCAGCAATTTCCTCTAATAAGGAGAATGGTACATGAATTCTTTTGAGCAGTCCCGTATATAAGATATAGAATTTATACACAATAAGTAAAATGCAAAAATTAGTTAAATTTTAATGTTCAAACCGATTTTGAAAAAGCACTTTCAGCAATTATTGCTCAAAAACAGTACTGTAACCGGTTTCTTTTGTGTGTCCATGTAACTGAACGATAAATGAATTCCGAACTCTATAGTAATGATTTTGTAGTCAAATTCAGGGATTTATATCAATTTCAATTCATTTGAAATAGCATAATGCCATTAAAAAACTCTACAAACGATTTTTCTCCATTGACCATAATCTCTCGAAGCTGGTAGACGGGAGGTGCTGGGTTCGATCCCAATCGCGCCCGTCGGCCTAATCGTTCGGAGTTTTCGTGGTTTTCTTCGAACCTTGGATTTCCAAGGCGTTAATACGGGTTAGGTTCCCTTAGAAAGACCCCCACGAAGGGCACCCCCCCTGGGCCTATATCCCTCGTGCAGATAATTGGCCGTCATAAATACAATCAACCAACCAACCATTGACCATAATGTAACGGAATTCTTTTGAGCGCCCCTGGAAAGGAACTTTTAATGCTACAAACTTCATATTCAATATTGAACATACCTTGGTAAACATCATTAATATACATCAATTGCATCGAAATTCGAATATATTTACGTGAGTTAGAGCGAGGATATACAGATAGATGGCCAGACGGACAAGAAACCGAATTTATAAACACTTTTCAACTAAGTTGGAAAGTGTTAAAAATAAGATTAAAAACTAATACTGACGCATTTTTCAAGCATTAAGGTTTCTGTTTTACAATATTTGAATCAAATCCTTCCTAGTACTTGAGCTTGTATGCATACTGTGTAACTATTGTAAATAGAGAGGATATTATTATTATAATTTGGAAATTAATTTGTAGAATATTTCCTAAACTATCACAAAATGCTTTAGAATACATATACTATCTTTACTTATATTGTCACTTCCTGTGCTTTAGAATATACAGGGTGCAATATGTTATCTATTGCCGACCTTTAATTTCTCAACTGTTGGTCGTATACATATAGTTCCAATTATAAAAACGTTTCAAATGAGGTAAATATTCATGCTGTGGCATTATTTAAAGTAAAAAATCAATTTTATAAAAATTACGAAATATAACTTTTTAAAAGTTAAAGTTAAACTTATACTAAGTGCAAAATTACTTAAAAGATGACACAGTATTTAAAATGTTAAATTATTTTAATACCTTAGTATACTTTCAACTATAAAACATAGTCTTCTTCGGAGGAATATAAGAAATACAACAGTTATTGATTGAACGCCTAATTTTCAAAATCCACGTAGATGGTGACGAAAGGAGTGAAAGTAGAAGTTAATTTATAGATCCGGAAATATTGGGAAAATAAAATAAAATAAAACATGGATATAGGGAAGTGGAAGATTACTTGTATTTTCTTTCTTTAAGCAAACTGAGCCAAATTCTGGGTATATTGTAGGATAAAACGTCATTACAAACTGTATTTCCTTTAGTAATAATTTCTATTGATTCGCGAATAATTAAATCATGATAATTCTTTGAGGGATATATAATTTTTGCGTTTTCGAAATTAACTTGTATATTCTGCTTTTGGTTAAGTTTTGACAGGGCTGTTGTAGGTCGATTATACTTTAAATCTCTCAAATGTTCTTTAATACGAACTTTAAGTTTACGTGAAGTCATGCCTATGTATTCGAGATAAATATCTTCAGTTTTCACTGGAATTACATATACCCCAGAAAGTTCATTCCTCGGGATCGGATCAACTTTTTATACGGTCTCCCAGTCCCTATAGTTATATTTAGTAAAAGTTTACACATATCATAACAATTATAACACAAAAAGTTTGACAACTGTACTACAAAAATATATATAGTTATTAAATTTCAAGTTTGATATTTTTGCACATGATTTTGTCTTTCATTGAGAGATCAGTTAAAAGATGAATTAAAGTAATTCGAGATCAAAATCAGGGTGCTATATCCTTTTTATGGCAAAACCTTTAGCCGGTATCGCCAAATCGGGGTATCACCAAAGAGGGTTTTTTCATCTAAAAATTTGAGCTGACATTTAGGGGTCGTATAGAAAGCGAAGAATGAAATATTGAAATTAAACAGAAAAATAAATATCAGTTTATAATTATATCAGAAAACGGTCAAATATAAAAAATGTATACATAAAACGTCGGGATCTATAAGAGATACTGCTCAAAGCCTTCTCCATTTGTGGTAATGCACAAATGAATGCGTGACAGTACTGAGTCCTGGACACGTTAGAGCATAGCAGGTGTGCAAACTGTGTAACAATCAAAAGAATGATGCTACCTGGAAACCTCCACATCACCCGGACAGTACGACTCGTGTGCTTCGGTATATGGGGAACCTAGATTGTTGGACCCATCTTCTACGATGGGACCTTAACGAGCGACCGTTACCTGCATCTGCTACAAAACACGGTACGTGACTGGTATGAAGAGCTGCCTCTCCGACATGCATGCCGGGTGTGGTTTCAACATGATGGGGCCCTCTACTCATAAAACATTAAACGTCCGGGCGCATCTGGTCATCGAATTCGGTCAACAGATCCTTGTATATGGTGGTCCGGCAGAGTGGTCACCGTGTTTACCGGACTTGACCTCTGGGCTCTCCATCAAGGCATAAGTCTATGTGTCTGAGACTACTTCTATGGTTTATCTGAAGCAGTGCATCATCCTTGATTGTCGGACAGTTTGCACATCTGTTATGCTCTAACGTGTCCAGGACTCAGTACTGTCACACATTCAGCTGCGTATTGTTACCAATGGAGAACACTTTGAGAAGTATCTCTAGTAGTTCCGGTTTATGTATCCATTTATTATAGTAGACCGTTTCCTGATATTATAATAAATTGATATTTATTTTTCTATTTAATTTATCTTGGCTTGTATACAACCCCTAAAAGTCAGCTCAAATTTTTAGATGAAATAACCCTCTTTGGTGATACCCCGATATGGCGATACCGGCTAAAGGTGGTTTCGCCGTAAAAAGGACATAGCACCGTGATTTTGATCTCGAATTACTTTAATTCATCTTTTAACTCATCCCTCAATAAAAAAGAAAATCATGTGCAAAAATTTCAAAAATTTAAATTTAATAACTGTGTGAATTTTTGTAGAACAGATGTCAAACTTTTTGTGTTATATATGTTATGATATGTGTAAACTTTTACTAAATATAACTATATGGATTGGGAGACCGTATAAAAAGTTAGATTTTGTAAATTTTATAAAATTGATTTTTTACTTTAAATAATGCCACAACATGAATATTTACTTCATTTGAAATGTTTTTGTAACTGGAACTATATGTCTACGTTCAACGGTTGAGAAATTAAAGGTCGGAGATAGAAAACATATTGTACCCTGTATATTGTATTTAGAAAAATATATTTTTCGTTTTTAATCGTACCCCACTCTAAAAGCTAAAAATATTAATTATCATTACAATATCGATAGGAAAATAAAATAGAAGCTTTACGACAATTCTATATCAAATTTAAGACCCTAAAATCAGGGGAACAGGGCCATTGCCCATCTTCTCCATGCTTAAATTAGGTTTTTTTTTTTTTTTTTTTTTTGGTAAGAAACCCGACCCTGTTTTGTAGTCAAATATTGTCACATTTATCAAAGAGAATCCAATGTGGCAATCATGGCTCCGTATATTGTTAAAAAACGTGGTAAAAAATGACTTCGGCTATTGCCAAAAAAAAAAAAAATAAAAAAAAAATAAATAAATAAATAAGAGGTCAAAAATGCAGAAATTCGCACGTTTTATGTGTCTGAAACAATAACAAATTTATGGAAAAACAAGACATTTTAAAATGTCTTAAGACATTGACAGCCATAGCAAAACTATGTGTACAAAGAAAAATTTTCCGGGGCACTGTACCACATTACTGCGTGGTACATAAATAGTTTCCGTGAAGAGAATTTATTGCTATTATATTGATAATTTAACATTATGTTTTTATAATAAGAATAAAATTAAGAATAGTTTTTTAAAGAACCCCTTTTATAAGCATTCAATATTAAACTTTTAAATCGCGCTTTATGTAAGCTTTCAATATTAATCTTTCAAATCGCGCCTTATTTTTTGACTGTTTTCAGGGTTCGTACGCTTCAAGGTTGTTTACTAGAATTGTCGTAAAGTATTTGTCTTATTTACCCTATCTACGTATTTTTTTTTATCAAAATAGGTTCAAAAATTGTGTTTTTTTTAAATTACATATTTCAAATCTATATATATTTTTGAGTTTAAATATGTAAATATTTTTTGTAAAAGAGTTCAGGATCTTAAATGGGATAGGATATCAGAAATCAGGCCAAATCAGAGCTGTCGCTGGAGACTATTTTTATATTCTCGCACCACTATTTTAAGAAAATAAATTTTGTAGTGTATTTCTCGTGTAGATGTTATTAAAGTCTATATGGAATTAATTTTTTGTATTTAAAAAGTAGTCCAAGTTGAATTTAAAAATAGTCGCCAGTGGAAAAAAATGTGTACCCGAGGAAATCTCGGGAGCGAGCGAAAGGATTAATGAAAAAAAAATTCTATCTTCAGATATAGCGATCACTACTTTACGAAATTTCTGGCGCTAAAACACCTAAAATCCGTTGAAACTCTGGATGCGTACGAAGCTTGGTATTCCACCTTTTCACCCCAAAATAACTGTTACAATACATTAATATGCGGTGGTCAACGAACATGATTATGAAAAATTATTTAAACTATCATTTTAGAATTTCTGTATTGATTTCTCAAGTACAATCTTTTCAATCTTTCTCAAGTACAAATCCCTTTGAGCTCTGGAGGTGAATTTCTTCAAAATGCCCAAATGTCACATTGGCATCAGAATTTTGTAAACGAAAGATTCGACTTATAATATACGCGAAGAAATGCATTAATCTATTTTTAAATAAATTTGGTTGAATATTCCGGTACCAATGTGATATTCGGTGATTAAATGTAAGTGGGAAGAAATTCACCCATCAGAGCTCAAAGGGTTAAATAAATGACTATTAAACTGATAAAAACGTACTTTGTCATTAGTCTCTCTCATTAAATAAAAGAAAGAAGATTAGTGCTACTACACAGAAAAACTATTCCATTGGGTCTTTCGGAAAGTCGTGTCCGTTTGGGAAAATCAATTCGTACCGGAAAATTCTGCACGGTAATTATTAGACATGAGATACCGGAATCAATTTCCAATAATTGAAGGATGGAATTTTCCAGTACGAATTGATTTTCCCAAACGGACACAACTTTCCGAACGAATCAATAAATCACTATTCGAACGATTGTCGACAACTACTTTTCAGAAATAATATTTTACAAAACAACTAATGGATAGTACCCGACCAGCCAGTTAAGTGTTAATTTCAGCTTAGGAAAACAGGCTGAAAGATAAACAAGTCGGAAACGTTAATTAAACATGGCAAATAATACGTTTTGCCCGGTACGGTTCGTACTAAAGCTGTTTTTATAAATACTCAGATCTTGGTGTAATAGCTGTTGCACTCATATTCAAAAATGCATGAATACAAAATTTACTAAGATTACAGACACACACACACACACACATATATATATATATATATATATATATATTACATTGAGTATTACGAAAATAATGACTTCATCTTAAATAGGACGCCATCACAATGGCAACCTAGAATCATTACCTATTATTGGATATCATTGAATTAATTGCGTATGATAGGATTTAATAAATGAAGAAAACTTTTATTAATATCTTTTTAAGTTTTGATTAGATTTTCATAAAATATAAAATGACTTGAAAAAATTCTGCAACGATTATATCAGTGTTGCCAGTGGGCTACTTTTTTTAAATTCATACTTCTTGATTGGCACCACTTTTTTGTAACGGTAAAATTTCCTTTGCTTTCGTCTTAGTTAATATGTCATTAAACAAGTCGCATTTTACCATTTCAAAAAAGTGGTGCCGATCAAGAATCTGAATTTAAAAAAAGTAGCCCATCTGGCAACACTGGATTATATAGGAGAGACTAGTGAGGGTTGACCATACGGGAGGCTTGAGTCATCGATCAGTTTTCATATTTAAAAGAATTTCAGAGTTTTATCATTAGGTGTCAACCAAAGCTACTGGAATGCTTAAACAACAGTCTTTGTTTCATACAGATAATCGAAATACGTGTGGAAAAAATCAATTGTGAGGCGATTTCAACCTAAAAGTTGTGTTTTTTAGAAATATTTTGTAAGCTTTTTTCAGATAAAATATATCATAGAATTTTAAGTAAGTAAGTTTTAAGTAATGCAGAAATATCGAGGTTTCATTCCAGGCATAAAGATTGTTCAGTACGTTAGTCTTAACATAACAATATGCTATTCTTTAGAAAAGAGCTATGTGGGAAGGCTTGACCCTGTCAATGTGTGGGAGGGTTGACCAGATGAAATCTTTTTATTATACATGATGCAAAATGAAAGTTTAATGGTTATATATAAAAAAGAATGTAAATTTATTCTGTAAAGCCACGATAAAATAGGGTGATGGAAAAGAAAATATTTAGATTAAAGAAAGATGTGAAAAATTGCTATAGTATCCACTGCAAGAAAACATTTAATGAAATATAAATGGGAAAGTCGAAAATAACTTTTTTCCATTTAAATATTACTACAATAGATAATTAGAAACAGTGTTAAAGACTAGAAAGGACTAGAAAGTACGAAAGCAGCAGTCTTAACACTTTCAGGGGCAGTGGTATGCTTATGAAACCACTTAAATTTAATTTTTAAACGCCACAATGGCACCAGAATTTTGCTAAAATCTTTTCCATTTAATATATATGTGAAATATATCCTTTTTACATATTTTCAAATAAACTTCTTTGTAAATTCCGGTGCGAGTCATTTATTTCAACATTTTAGTACTAAAAATACTCTGCTGCTGAAAGGGATAAGATAATGATCAGTTAAGTGCACATGCGGCTGCAAAAGAACATAATATTGATCAAAAAATTTTTGGAATGTATGTAGACAAATTTCACCAGCATGAATACAGTGAAATCAAGCCAAACTATGTGAGGAGTTGACAGGTCGAGTGTCACAAAAGTAGAAAAAAGAGACAAAAAAAGCGGGACAGTCGCTCTTAAATCCGGACATAATAATACATGAAACCCTATGAAAACGGAACCTGTTTCTAACGGAATAATGTCTTAAATGCTAAAATTTCATTTTCCGTACTGTACAATTATATCTGCACAGGCATAATTCTGTTTAAAACAATTTTTTTCTCCTCTGATTTGCGATTGAGTCTAAACAGGTTTGTTTCAGTATCATATTTTCAAAAATAGTTTTTATAAAAATTAAAGCATGTAGCATAAAGTTACTTTGCTTTTTTTAAACTGATTTTATTTCTCTTCATAAATATGTCAATATAAAACAAAGTGGGTCAAGCCTCCCATATAGTGGGTCAACCCTTCCATATGTGGGGAGCCTTGACCCATTATTTTCTCATGAATAAAATCGATCATTTTTCAAATTTCTTATATATTACTTATGTAGCAATTTTATTGTAATAACTGATTGTATAATGAATAAAATGATATATAAAACTTTATTCTACGTTTAATATTTAAAAAATAAAAAATCATTTTGTAAAAAGTGGGTCAACCCTCACTAGTCTCCCCTATATTAAATTTCAAACCATTCGGTTGGGTAGTTTTTGCGCTGTTATATGCGGACAGAGACAGACGCACGGACCAGACATAGGTGCTACGTATTTATATAATTACGAACGCCCCTAAAAAGTAAAAAAAACTTCTCTGCCGTTGTTAATTAAAAAAATTTAAAATTAATTCTCGTCATAGACTGGGGCATGAGAAAATGAAAGTAACAAAATATGTGAATCACGGATACGTTGTCTGTTGTGGGTTGAATTTTTGACCTGGCTGTGCACTCTTTTGTACGTGTCTGATTGTATCACACTGATAATCCATCTCCCGTGTTCCCTAAAAAATACATTGGAGGACCACACCATGATTTGGTTTGAAAAATGACTAATGGATTACACACCTCGACTGACACCTAAACCATGTAAGATGCTTCATTTGAAAGACTAGCGTCAAGAATCCCAGGTCTTTTATACTAGGCTTAATAGACGTGCCTTGCATAGATTTATAGACATTCACTCACATATGTTTTGGCCTTGTCAACTCTGTCTAACCCTTAAATTGAATGACTGGTCACACACAGAAAACAGCTACATTCAATTTGAAAATACCCCCACTGCGAAAATCCTGTGTGAGTTAAAATGGAGGATTTGGTATATGACAGCTAAAGATAATCTTGACATGTACTTAAGACAAGCATGTTGCAGTCAGAATTCATATCGATGTGTCAGACGTTATATGATTGTTTAAGTAATATTTAATGCGGAAAGTTAAATAGTAATTCCATTTGACCTTATATATTAATGCTCCAAATGTTAATGCTAGTTTTTATCAATGGAAAAGTGTAACGAACGATCTGTCTCTTCGTTATATTTGAAAGTATAATAAATGTAGTGTCTGAATAATGACATTTACTCCATGTTTTATATTAATTGACAGAACGAGCTAAGTTATATGTATACTGCGAACGAGATTATCGAATAAGAGTTGTATTTAAAAAATGGCTATGCCGATTGGCCACAGATTAGAATATGTTATACAGTAGAGCTCAAAAGTATTTTGACAACCTTATATTCTCTCTTATTTTATTTAATATATAAATGTAAAAGAAACTATATTCCTTATAATTGAGACCACTATGACTGCAGTTATTCAAATGTATCAAGTTTCAACTTGTTTGTTTATATTCGGCGCCACCGAAGAAATATGACTCCTCCTTAGCTCAAAAGTATTTTGACAATTAGTTTGCATTTAATTGTCGAAGGTGTCAGTGGCGCTATAGCTTCGATTAGTGTTTATATTGACTTATTATGATTATTTTTAAATGCCGAAATGTAAAAAATATTGAAATGATTCTAGAAAAGCCGCTGTAAATGCACTTAAGAAAGGTAGATTGCAAGCAGAATTAGCTCGTTCTTTTAACGTGTCTCGGCAACTTGTTATTACATGGAATAAAGTTTTTTATAAACAGAAATACATCGAAAATAAGCCTCAAAGTGGCCATCTGAAAAAAAAAACAACTTGAAATGTTGACTGTATTATAAAAATGATATGTACAAGTGATTGTCGTAAGTCCGCTGTAATAGTAAAAAATGAATTGAAAGAAAATTTTGGCATAGACGTACACGTTTCATCAGTCAAACGACGCCTAAACTTCTATGGTTTATGTGGCAGAAGACCAGCAAAAACACGTTTGTTATCTGCTAAGAATAGGAAGGCTAGAGTTGCATTTGTAAAACGGCATAACCATTTCAGGAGCAAAGCAATTCCATTGCTAAAGTGTTGAAATTAATAATTGACACCGGAATTTGAAAAAAAAATATATAAATAAGAAAACGCTGTATTTCACACATACTATAAACCGAATTTTTTTAAACCAAAACTCTGGTGTCAGTCATTAATTTCAACACTTTAGCAATTGAATTGCTTTGCCCCTGAAAGGGTTATGCCGTTTTACAAGTGCAATTCTAGCCTTCCTTTTCTTAGTAGATAACAAGCGTGTTTTTGCTGGTCTTCTGTCACGTAAACCATAGAGGTTTAGGCGTCGTTTGACTGATGAAACGTGTATGTCTATGCCATAATTTTCTTTCAATTCATTTTTTATTATTACAGCGGACTTACGACAATCACTTGTAGATATCATTTTTATAATACAGTAAACATTGAAAGTGGTTTTTTTCGGATGGTCACTTTGAGGCTTATTTTCGATGTATTTCTGTTTATTAAAAACTTTATTCCGTGTAATAACAAGTTGCCGAGATACGTTAAAAGAACGAGCTAATTCTGTTTGCCTTTCTTAAGTGCATTTACAGCGGCTTTTCTAGAATCACTTCAATATTTTTTACATTTCGGCATTTAAAAATAATCACAATAAGTCAATATAAACACTAATCGAAGCTATAACGCCACCGACACCTTCAACAATTAAATGCAAACTAATTGTCAAAATACTTTTGAGCTAAGGAGGATTCATATTTCTTCGGCGGCGCCGAATGTAAACAAACAAGTTGAAACTTGATACATTTGAATAACTGCAGTCATAGTGTTCTCAATTATAGGGAATATATTTTCTTTTACATTTTTATATTAAATAAAATAAGATAGAATATAAGGTTGTCAAAATACTTTTGAGCGCTACTGTAGTTTATTTGTATATATACGTGTTGTTTTACTAAAGTGATGAACGTCATGTCCGGGCTGAGTATTCATTATTGAATGTATCTATACTCACGTAGACACGACAAAAATTTCAACAAATAAAAAGTAACATTTTATAATAATGTTTGTTTAAGTAATATTTATGAAGGGAATAAATAGTAATTAATTTTAGGGTTATATATTAATGCTCCAAATGTTAATGTTAATTTTTATCAATCAAAAAGCTTAACGAACTATATGTCTCTTCGTTATATTTTAAAGTATGATAAATGTGCTGTCTGAATAACAGCATTTACACCATGATTTATATTGATTGACTGAACGAGCTAAATTATAAGTATACTGTGAACGAAATTATCGAATAAGAGTTGTATTTAAAAAATGGCTATGCCGATTGGGCATACATTAGAATATGTTATAGTTTATATGTATATATACACATTGTTTTACTAAAGTGATGAACATCGTGTCCAGAGCTGAGTATTCATAATTGAATGTATCTTTACTCACGTAAACATGACAAACATTTCGACAGATAAAAAATAACATTTTTTAATAATGATTGTTTCAATAATAATTATGCAGATGGTTAAATAGTAGTTCACTTTGAGCTTATATGCTCGACATGTATGAATATGTGAGCTTATATGTTATTATTCTCAAAATGTTAATGTTACTTTCTATCAATGGAAAAGTGTAACGAACGATCTGTCTCATCGTTATATTTGAAAGCATGATAAATGTGGTGTCTGAATAATGACATTTACTCCATGTTTTATATTAATTGGCTAAACGAGCTAAATTATCAGTACACTGCGAGCGGGATTATCGAATAAGAGTTGAATTTAAAAAAGGCTATGAGTAAGCTGCATACCGATTGGGCATAGATTAGAATGTGTTAGAATGTGTGTGTATAAATTCTTGTTCTTTTACTAAAGGGGTGAACATCTTGTCCAGAGATGAGTATTTATTATTGAATGTATCTATACTCATGTAAACACGACAAACATTTAGATAAATAAAAAGTAATGTTTGATAATAATGTAATGATGGGTAGAATAAATGATTTTACTATTCGAATCAGAGTTGCCAGTTTGGCCTCCACTTTTATTTAAAAAATTCCGATTCACAACAGAAAATTCAAAAAAGGTTTTCAGATTATTTAATGTCAAACTTCTCTTGATCACTTCAAATAAAAATTCTTCTTCAAAAAGTTCCGATCTGAAGTTGAAATTTCGGGATAACAATGGAGGTCAAACTGGCAACCCCGATTCGAATGAAACAATTGGGCATGCGCAAAAGCATAGTTGCCTACCTTTGTTTGTTCTTTTTAAATTCAATTTCTACCAGAAATTTGTATCGAAAAAAATTTCCTTATTTTAATTAGAATTGATTTAGAATCCTGTAAATACAGAAAACAATATTATCTTAAAAATTTCTGAAGTTAATTTATTTTTAAAAAATTACAAATGTTGGCAACTATGACTTTTTTTTTTTTTTTTTTTTTTTTACCAAATTTCTGGTGGTATTTGATTAAAAATGTACGCACAATTTGGAAATTATGTTTTAACGCATGCCCAAATGATTCATTCGATAGGAAAAACATTTATTCTGCCCATCACTATAATAATATTTGTTTACGTAATATTTATGTAGAGAATTAAATAATAATTCATTTTTATATTAATACTTCTAGTGTTAACGTTAGTTTTAATCAGTGGAAAAGTGTAACACATTAATCTATCTCTACGTTATATTTTAGTTAAATCAGAAGTATTAAAGTGTAAATCGAAACCGGAATTTCAAAGCGGTTTTTTTAAGACAGCTATCTCAGCTTGAGGGTTTAAAATATTATACATTTTAATTAAATTAAACATCCTTGTATTTTATAAAAAAAAAAGTTATAAACACTACGTTTTGCATCATGGATCTCTTAACCCATTAACGGTCGCATTAAATTACGATTTTAAAATTCAAATTGCTCATTGGCACCACTTTTTGAAAAAAGAAGATTCAGCTTATTTAATGACGAGTAAAATGATACCATAATAAAGTTAATTACACTATTTTATAAAACTGGTGGGAATCAAGCAAATCTGAATAAATCTAAAAAAGTCACAGCCCGTGAATATGACGGGAGCGAGAATTAAGGGGTTAATAAAGAGGAATTGACATATCCTCAATATGGTGATCCTTCCACTGTAACTGATTTTGCAGTGGCTCTTACCTCCGGAGAAAACTGTTACCAGTAAATTTGAAGAGACATTTTTTCCATATTTAAACGCATTTTTTATACAGCATTTCAATCATAATTATGGGCAAAAACAGATATTTACTTTTACTGGTACAACTGTGCTTCGGCTGTAGTCAGGTCCTACGTTTACGCCATATTGTGACAACTAAACAACATCCAGTCGGTGTCAGTGAGAGAGAGGATAATACGCAAGCCAACTTCCACCAGTAAAAACGAATATAAATTTATACCATAGTTGTGAAAGAAATATTTTACCTTTAAGTCGCCAAAATAAGGGGAAATTCTCTATTCGAAATTTACTGGTGGATGTTTTCTTCGGCAATAATCAGAATCTGTTAATCTGATGTAAAAAAAAACCAGCCTCAAACTTGTGCAAGCCTCTTCAGTTACTTCACTCGCAACTGGTAGACTTAACATTGTATCTCTCCTCTTATTTATACATAACACCATTTTTTGCATACTGCAAGACTCAAATGCACTAATATAATGAATGCGTAATTCTGAATAAAATAATAAATAATGGTAATTATTAAAAATTTTACCAAAGATTCGGCTGCTGCCAAAAATAGTAACTTTAACTAGTGATGTGCAGAATGGATGATTTTATCATTCGAAGGAAACATTCGGGCATGCGCAAAAGGCATAGCTGCCAATATTTGTTTTTAAAAATTCAATTCTACCAGAAATTTTGTATCAAAAAAAGTTTCTTTTTTTAATTAATTTAAGAAACCTCATAAAAGTATATTATTATTTTTGTTTTCAAAATTTCTGAAGATAATCGATTAAAAATATTACGAAGGCTGGCAATTATGCTTTTGTTACTTTTCTTTTTACAAAAAGTCACGTTGTAATTGATTTAGCATATTTACAAAGGTTAGAAACAATTTTTTTTTCGCAAATGATTGCCCGAATGATTCATTCGAATAGTAAAATCACTCATTCAGCCTATCACTAACTTTAACCCCTTAAGTGTCTCGCCTGATAAGTGTAGAGTACTTTTTTTAAAATTTAGGTTGTTTGGCAATCATTTTTTGAAGCAGAAATACTCACCCTATTTAATCCATTAATCGCCGAAACTATAACATAGGGATCTTCAACGTTTTTTGCAGAAAAACGTTTGCCACCATAAATTTTGAAAGAAAATCTTTAATTTATTTATTGATCAAAATTTCTGCCATTAAATAGGGCAAATTATTAGTTCAATAATAGTGGTAGCCTGACAGTAAATTTAAGCATGGACATTTAATTTTACTGTTGCGTGAACGCAACACCAGCGGGTAATGGGTTAATAACAGACAAAATGATGGGACAATAAAGCCATTTATACTATTTTTAAAAAACTGGTGTGAATCAAACAAGCTGAATAATATTAAAAGTAGCCTACACTGCCTGTGAAATTCATGAGCGGGAGAATTAAGGGGTTAAGTAAGGGTTATATTAAAAAGCAATAAGCCAACGTTTAAAATGCACAAATAATGCGTGAGATTGCAGATTTGAGATTTTGTGTTTTCAATGGTCTAAAAGTGCAATTTCCCCCCGGGACTCTATAATGCCCCCCCCCCCCCGGAGCCACAGAAATCCCTCCCGGAGAAAAGTATCTGAATTCAGCACTGTCTCTGCCTCAAGCTCCACCGTTCTGCGCCCAGGTATGTCTGCTCTATTTTCACTGCCTTCGGCAACGTAAAGCCACAATTTACTTATCTTTGGCGCTCATAAGTGGGCTAGCTGGTGTTTCATTCATAAGGGAGTACTTCACCATAAATAGGCTGCTTCCTTTCTTTAAATCGCTAAAACGACACTCATTATAACGGGGTTCTGTGCGCTTCGCATCCATGAACCATTTTTTGAGTGGTTTACTTGAAAATAGAAAGTACGATTACAAGGGAACATATCTAATTGTATAATGGTTCGTTATCCGGCAAAGAGCCAAAATTGGTGTCAAACATGGAGCCATAAATTTATCAAATGGATACAATTAACTATTTCCCATACACAAAAATAAACCTAGTTACAATAAAGAAATCAATTTTGCGCAAATCCGCGCTTGCTATATTTCAGTTAACTGTGTACCCGATTAGTGATGGGCGATTCTCGAAAATTCGACAATCGAGAAAAATCGTCATCGTAAAAAATAACAATCGATACAGCCATCGATTAATTCCTAGAATGTACAATCGAGATGTTTTACAATCGATTATAACGAGAGAAGCTAAAAACAATTGTTGGAAAACTTAGCTATTATTCTGGCCGAAACCTTCATAGTAGTGATAGGGTTTGCTCGATAATTCTGCTATCGCAATTATTTTCTCCTGATTTAGGCTTAAGGGGTTACTTCAGTCAAGTGAAAAGACCTGCTTGCTAATGCTAATCTTATGGAAGAAATTTATAAAGATATCTCATTTGAATTTCAGTATTTTAAAATGATTTTCTTTGCATTGGAATAAATTCCCCTTTCTTCTTTATGAAACTGCCATGTCCAAATCGCGTAACTATGGCGCATTTGATGAATCAAATAACCTTTCTACTTTTTAGATAACTCCAAAAAGTTTGATACAGTTTAAAGTTCCCCTAAATGTCAAATACTGTGAAATTTCTCCATTGATAGAAAACAAAAGTTTCTTTCGAAAAACGTAAGGATAGTAAGATAAAGATACCTGCCAAGAAAGAACCTGCCTAACACGGAAACTGTTTTCCAGTACCTAGCGATTCCAACATGACTCTTTAAGTCTGTATCGAAATCCAAAGTAGCTACTTTATGACACATTTAAAAACTCATTTTTTATTTTAGGCGCATTAGCTAGAATCGATTAGCATTTCCCTCTTTTCGATAAAGGAGAAAGGTTTGATACAAATTAAAGTTCCCTAAATGTCTAAAGTGTATCAAATGCTGTGGAATTTCTCCGTTTATCGAAAACAAGACATCTTTATCGAAAAACGTAAGGATAACCAGACATATATAACTACTGAGAGGGAACCTGCCTAACACGGAAATTGTTTTCCAGTGCCTAGCGATTCCAACATGATTCTTCAAGTCTGTATCGAAATCCAAAGTAGCTAGTTTCTGACACATTTACTAGCTCATTTTTTATTTTAGGCGCATTAGCTAGAATCGATTAGCATTTTCTTCTTTTCGATAAAGGTAGAAGGTTTGATACAAGTTAAAGTTCCTTAAATGTTTAAAATGTGTCTAATGCTGTTGAATTTCTCCGTTTATCGAAAACAAAGGAGTGTTATCGTAAAATAGAAAAGTAAACAGACAAATATATCCGCTAATAGGGAATTCTATAACTAAAATAAAACTTCAATGGACTTCATTTTTGGTATTTTGGATAATTTTAATTTTCCAATCCTTACCAACGTGGTATTAGATGATGGGTCTGGAAAAGGTAGAAGAAACGCCCCCCCCCAAAAAAAAAGGGGCATTAGGCCCCAAATTGACAGTAGGGCAGACCAAGGATGAAAGTTAACTTCATGTAAGAGAGGGCTAGGGGAAGTTGAGAATGATAAAAAAAACTAAGCCATTGAATAAGAAAAAAATTGAAGAAAAAGAAAAATGGTAAAAGAACAAGTGAAGCGTGTGATTAGAGCCAGACAAATGAAGAGGGACCCGATGGGCCACAGCTGGTCCAGAATGAGTGCCCAAGTAGTCAGAATGGGTCAAGAACTTGGAGAGTAGTATCTACAATGAAAAAAAAACAATGAGACAAAACATTATGAAAAACAGATGAAAAATACCAATAACCTGAGGCTAAAAGTAAAATGTTTCACTGGGCGGCGTCCCCTGGTGGTAGTAAAAATAAAATTGATACGAGAAGATAGGGGAGAGTGAAAATACTTTATTTTGTGAATTTTATAATTTTTGGACAAACAGTATACTAAAGGTTTGAAGAAACAAAATTTTAAAGCGCCCTCTTGAGGCGAAGAAGGGAGTTAAAATTAAAAAACATATGTCCATACTTTTTATTCGATTTTAGACACAATTTGATGTTAGTCTTATAATTTTCCTATGAGTGCAAGATACCGTACCAGAGTACGAAAAAAACCGCCGCTAAGTATATTCCTTTAGAGTATTTTAAGCCCAGGGGCCTAAAATTAACGGTGGATTGACAAAAGAAAGGTAGATTTAGAAAGGTTATGAGATTACCCTTATTTTAATATATTACATGAGTGGGGGAAAAAATTTTTGAAAAATCCTCTTTCCTGAGGCGACACTTAAAATCTTGAAAACCCATAATTTGCAGGTGCAGTTTTGTTTTAACAATAGCATTCTAATATTAAGAGATATGGGACAGCTATGAGGGCTAAAATAAGAGAAACATTGAAAATCAAGACAAACTGGCGCCGCCAAATTCACTAGAAAACTTCTATATCAACAACTGACACCCGAACTGATAACTTAAACCACTATGCCTCCTAATCCATATCGGTTAATAACAAAAGCGAATGGAAAAGAACATGTACTCCTTTGGGAAATCATGACTTACACCAGAAGCGCGGTAAGTTTGACTCTTCTGAAAGCTTCCTTTTTCTCGTCCTCTCTCTCGCATTTCGAGATATATTTTCTGTTGCTGCAAACTGCTCGTTTATCTCGAGGACATGGCAAAACCGAGGGCAAACCTCTCGCTTACTTCGAGATATCTCATCGATTGTAACTCATTGCTTCCCATTGCCATTCTCGTTTCTCGCTCTCGGTCACTGTTCAACATTTCATATGACATTGTCGAGAATGAGAAATCAGTTTTCGTCCTTCCTCGAAATGTTACTCTCGATGATTGTCATTTCACGCTCGGCCAAGAAGGGCCGAGATGAGATATCGAGGGGCGAGCTGGACAGAGCTGACAGGCATGACAATGAGCTGTGAAATGAAGCTTTAATTTTCAATGTTTTTCTTATTTTAGCCCTACCAAGCTGTCACATACCCGGAACCCTCCGATAAATATTATTTATTAAATATAAAATTTCAAAGAGGAAGGTGGGTCGGGTGAATTCAGAGGACGTGAGAGTGGGCGGGGAGCAATTAAAAAATTTTTACCGAACTCTTCTTGTGACATATTATCGAAAAGTCCTTTGACAACTCTTTCATATTATGAACCTTTCTTCCCCTGAAGGTGAAATTCGGGGGGTGAGGAGGGGGCGAACAAATTTTTAAAACCGTAGCCGATTTCTATAATAAATTTAAATATAATTTTAGATGTGGGTTTTTTGTGCAGTCTTCCGGTAAATATTATTTATTGAACATAAAAATTTTAAAGTGGGGGCTGCGTAAATTCCGGGGCGAAAGAGTGGACCCAAGGGGGGGAGGGAGGGGGATCAATTTTCAAACTTTTTTTCGACCCGTGATGTGATATGTTATCGGAAAGCTCTCGAATGACTCTTTCATATTATGAGACTTTCTTCCTCCCCTTCCCAATTTGGACCCCACCGCGGGGGGTAGTTTTTTCCGTTTTTATCATTTTAGATCGGATTTTTTTATGGAGCCCTTCGATAAATATTATTTATAATATATGAAATTTCAGGACACTTTTCTAAATTAAGACCCCTAAAGTCAAGACCCCTCATGTGACATATCGTTGGAAAGGTTTGTGACTACTTATTGATGTTATGAACTTCCGGTGGCCGCCCCCCCCCACTTTGCCCCCCCCCGGGGGACACTTTTCCAAATATAGCCAAGACCCCTCATGTGAGATATCGTTGGAAAGGTCAGTGACTACTTATTGATGTTATGCACCTCCGGTGACAGTACCCCCCACTTTGACCCCCCGGGGGGCATTTTTCCAAATTTAGCTAAGACCCTTCATGTGAGATATCGTTGGAAAGGTCTGTGACTACTCATTGATGTTATGCACCTATGGTGTCCGCCCCCCCCCCACTTTGCCCCCCCGGGGCACTTTTCCCAAATTTAGCCAAGACCCCTCATGTGAGATATCGTTGGAAAGGTCCGTGGCTACTTACTGATGTTATGCACCTCCGGTGACAGCTCCCCACTTTGCCCCCCCCCCCGGAGGACACTTTTTCAAATTTAGCCAAGACCCCTCATGTGAGATATCGTTGGAAAGGTCTGTAATTACTTATTGATGTTATGCACCTACGGTGTTCGCCCCCCCCCACTTTCCCCCCAGGGGGGCACTTTTCAAAATTTAGCCAAGACTTCTCATGTGAGATATTGTTGGAAAGGTCTGTGACTACTTATTGATGTTATGCACCTCCGGTGACAGTCCCCCCCACTTTGCCCCCCACCACGGAGGACACTTTTTCAAATTTAGCCAAGATCCCTCATGTGAGATATCGTTGGAAAGGTCTGTGACTACTTATTGATGTTATGCTCCTCCAATGACAGTCTCCCCCACTTTGCGCCCCCGTGGGACACTTTTCCAAATTTAGCCAAGACCCCTCATGTGAGATATTGTTGTAAAGGTCTGTGACTACTTATTGATGTTATGCTCCTCCGGTGTCCGTCCCCCCACTTTGCCCCCCCCCTCCGGGAGACACTTTTCCAAAAATATAGCCAAGACCCCATAAGTGAGATATCGTTGGAAAGGTTTGTGACTACTTATTGATGTTATGCTCCTCCGGTGTCCGTCCCCCCACTTTGCCCTCCCGGGAGACACTTTTTCAAATTTAGCCAAGACCTCACATGTGAGATATTATTGGTAAGGTCTGTGACTACTTATTGATGTTCTGCACTTCCGGTTTGTTGGAAAGGCCTATGACCACTTACTCATGTTATCCATCTCCCGCACCCCTCCCCCCTCTTTGCCCCCACGGGAAGGGCATTTTTATAAATTCAGATCCAGACAACTCATGTGACATATGGTTCGAAAGGCCTAAAGACCTGTGACGACTTATTCATATTATGCAGCTACTGTGCCCCTCCACTCACTTTGACCCCTCCCCAAAGACATCTGGTCCGAGGTTCGTTCGTTTCGAGATTATATTTTTTTACAAGATTTTGTAGTGCGTGCACACCACGCCTGCTATACGGTGTCGTATATAGCGGGTAACCTGTTCGTGATTTCATATTACAAGATTACGTATAACTTAGGGGCCCCGATTAAAGGAGGGGCCCACTAGCGGGCGAAGTCACCTAGACTTTATTAACACCGACTCATTCCAGTTCACCCGCAGACGATTCTTGATAAATGTATGACGTATGTAATATATAATATATGATGTATAAAAGCAATTGGCAAACTGGAGTCATCGAGAAAAAATTTACACAATCGAAAAGTATCGAGATGTCCATACAATCGAGAAAATCGAGAAAAACATCTCGTTATCGCCCATCACTATACCCGATTACGAAATATTTCTTGAAAAGAAACGATTTACTTACTCAGACAAAAACATATCTAAACAGAATTTTTTTCCGGCACTGCACGATTCCATCTTAGCAAGTTTTACTTTAAAATTTCATAGCGGCAGCGAACCGATTTAACAGCTTTCTCTTGTTTACATTCTGTTCTTGGAATTTCAATTGTATAAATAACTTCGAATTCTGTGTCTCATACAATAATGCTATATATATATGTAGATAACAATCAAACAAAAAATATTATAAACTGTTTATGTTTTCGTGCTACAATTAGATATATATATCAGTTTTCTATATTTTTCTTATTTTAAATTTTAGATACAGTTTTGGATAGCGCGACGCAAAAGATAAAACAATTTATTGAAATAAATGCATTTCAATACATAATATAAGCTCAGTGAAAGTATGATATATTTGACAGTATTGGAAAATTAAAAGCATTGTTTGAATGTATAAATTTACTTTAAACGACAAAACAAAAACAATTGTAATAGAACTTTAAAACAAATCTTTTAAAGTCAGACCAAGGCGTCACTTAAATTTTGATATAATTTCTTTTTGATATCATTTCTTTCTAATTTGAATTTGTCAGAGATGTGGATGAAAAACATCAGTGACTAAATTATATATATATATATATATATATATATATATATATATATATATGTGGGGGGGGAAATGAAAGATAAGACTCAATGGTTAAATGAACGTGATATCTCAACCGAGACTCGTAAAAGGTGAACTCAAAATTGCAGAGCGAGATGTTGTTGTTCTATAGATATTTAGAAATGGAATCGTTTGGTAATTTTTAAAGCAAGGCTCAGGGAAGCTCTTGCAAGTTGTACGATGTTATTTTGAATATTAAGCTGTACGTTTGGTAATATATTAAACCTTTTTATGCCTATTCACAGTTTGTAGAGCATTAGTTTCGATTAAGCAATACATTATTCACGTTTAAACCCATTATATATATATATATATATATATATATATATATATATATATATCAGGTTTCGTACGGTTCCAGTTGTTTTCCTGCTGCAGTATATAATTTTTTTTTTTTTTTATAAAAAAATAAATCTAGTTCAAACGCGCGAAATTTCTCCTTATTTATGGATTGATTTTCTATAAGAAAATGCCGAAGAATTTCCTCTTCTAGAAATGAAATTCCAGAACCCGTACGAACCCTATATATATATATATATATATAATTAATTGGCGTCGCTCACAAATATGATATCGTGTTTCTAAGATCCATATTTCAAATTTGTATAGCCATAAAATAAAGTACAGCGTTACAAATTTTAACTGGCCAAAGGTTTTTGTCCTGATACTTTTTCGTTTCACAATACGTAATTTAGTCTCAGATTGTACTTTTATTTCAAAAGCATTGAATCAATCCAGTGAATTCATGTGTGCGACTGATATTATGAACTAGAAAGATCACTCAAATGTAGTTCATTAAGGGCGTTTTAAGAACATTTTGAAGTATGAAAAATGATAATGCACCTATTGTTATTCTGAAAACAGCTGTCAGCTGAAACTTATCAACTGCCTACGGGATTTTCTCACCATAATATTAATATTCTTCTCACAGGATTACATGAAAATAATTACCAGGACTTTCAAATGGGTATTATTACGGGTAGAATAGTGATGATCGTTTCACACGAATCATCTGAACTTTTAGAAAGTTTCACTTCGTGATTCCTTGACATTTCGATTAAAGCTTAAATGCTTCTAAATTCTCTACAAAGCAATACATTATTAAGAAGATGATACATTATGTAGAGATTTTGTGCATCTTTTTAACCCCTTAACGGTCGCATTAAATTACGGTTTAAAAATTCAAATATCTTATTGGCACCACTTTTTTGAAAAAGAAATATTCACTTTATTTAATGGCAGGTAAAAACTATACCATAATAAAGACAATTGCACCATTTTATAAAACTGGTGGGAATCAAAGAAATCTCAGTAATCTGAATAAAAGACACAGACCGTGAATATGACGGGAGCAAGAATTAAGGGGTTAAGGTTTCTTTCATCTGACGAAACCCTATTCGTCTCACTCCTGTGTCTGTCTGTCTATCACGGGCTTTGTTTTCGGAAACTGTATAAGTTAGAGACTTGAAATTTTGCATATTTATAACTGAGTACCTGCAATCAAATGACAAACCATTTAATTTTGAAAAAGTCATATTATTTTAATTAGCTGAATTAAAGTCATGACATCAGATTATTTCTGCGATTTAGATTTTAAAACAGAACCTTAATTTCTTTTCTTAAATTCTTTTTCGCATAGGCTAGATGGTTGTGTGGTAGCGCATTTATCTGTTATTAAAATATTCCAGTTCGAAGCTCGACGTTCGAGTTTGAAATTTCCCCCCTTGAATTTATTATTATTATGAATTAGATTCAATTTTACAGAAATTTGATTTTTTTTTTTTTTTTTTTTTTTTTTTGGCCATTTTAAGCGCGAATGTTGAAATTTTCGATTTTTACTTTAAATTTCAAACTACATTTCTTTCATCATAGACAGAGAATTTGCCAGCTAGCTAGCTAGATAAATAGTAGATGTTGATAAATATATGGCTGTAAGAGAAAGATAGCGAGATAAATATAGATATATTAATCAATCATTCAAAATACCTTTAACGTGAAATCTACCAGCCAATTTTGAATTCTACACCATTTGCACTACATCCTTTAAATATTTCATTTTTAAACTTACAACTACAATAAAATTACATTCATAAACTTACAACTACAATAAAATTACATTCATAAACTGAAACTTTACTTTCGACTTTGAAATATCGTCAAAAGCATTTAATTTTTCTTCTTGTAACTTTTACTAACTGTCAGAAGTTTCAGGAGAAAGAACATAATTTATGAGGTGGCATGTTTTTGCGTTTCTCACATTCAATTATAAGTAGAAGATTAATGACTGTAACAACAAAAGCAATTTTAACATTGCGGTGGTAGGCAAAATCTAATCAAATTGAAACTTTCAAAATTGATATTTTTTTCAAATTGACGATCTGTCTTAAGTAAACACTCTGGCATGCGCACTTAAAGTAACAAAAAATTATTTAACACATAGATGCAAACATCTCTTAACCCTCTCGCTGCGTAATTGTTTTATTAAAATAGCTTCAGAATAATTAAAATACTTCTTTTGCCACCGGTTTTTCAAAACAAAAATTTTTGACTAATTTAATCGGGAAACGCTCCCATTAAATAAGGCAAAATTTACAAAAAAAAAATAAAAATAAAATAACTGGTGGGAATAATCAAGGAGGATTAATTAGACGGAAAAATGCATGCCCAAGAAAAATTCGGGTTGCGCAGCGAGAGGGTTAATTATTTCGGAGTCTGATTCAAGACAAACAAGTTTAAAACCGGAAAGTGTTTATAAGAATATGTGTCTACTTCCAACATGGTAATTATTAGACTACAGTTTTAAATCTTTGATGGCTATTTCCATGAGTACTTGTAGTGTAAGTCACGACCTACGATTTTTGGCTACCCGTATTTTAGAACGAAAAAATGTGACTTATTTTATCGAAGACATCTCCTTAACCGCTTCAGGGGCAAAGCAATTTCGTTGCTAAAGTGTTGAAATTAATGATTGACACCGAAATTTGAAAACAAATTTATTTGTAAATAAGAAAAAGCTATATTTCGCATATATAATAAACCGGAATTTTTTTTAACCAAAATTCTGGTGCCACTGTAGTCTTTGGGAATTAAAATTAAGTGGTTTCATAGAAATACCACCGCCCCTCAATGGGTTAAAAACCTACACTAGTCACTCAAAATGACCTGGATGATAATGTTAATCCTATGGGGAAGTTATTTTCAACTATCTCGCTTGAAGTTTGATATTTTCGAATGATTTTTTTTTTTTGCATAGGATAGCTGAGTACGATCTACAACCGTTCTAGTTTTTACTTTTTTGATTTTAGTTTCATATAATTTTTAAAAATTACTTTTACTTTCGGAACCGGTTCTGAAATTAAAACTATCCTAATATTAAAAGAAAACTATAACTAAAATCGAAAAAGTAAAAACTTGCCCGGTTGTAGATCGTCCTCAGCTATCCTATGCAAAACAAAATCATTCGAAAATATCAAAATTCAAGCGAGATATTTGAAAATAACTTTCCCATAGAATTAGCATATCCGGGTCTTTTTGAGTGACTAGTGTAGGCTCTTAATTGAATAAAGACAAGCAAACTTTCCGAAAACAACGGCGGCCAACAAGCATAGCAGTTATCATCTATGTGGCTTACACTAAAAGCACCCATGGAATTAGCCATATTAACCCGTGCAGAACCGGTATCTTTTACACGAATTTTTTTCGTTTGGCACCACTTTTTGTTAATTATTTGACTTAACTTTATAAATCACCAAAATGTCGTAATTAAATAAAATCAATTTTCCTGTTCTCTTTTACTGGTATCAAACTCAAGCGTTCTAAGCACTTCTTGAGAGTGCATATATGCACCCCTGGTCCGGAATTGGTTAAATAAAATTTCCTGTTGGAAACATGTTTGTGTTGGATCAGACTCCGGAATAATTAAGAGATGTTGGCATCTATGTTTTACACTCAACGATGTTATAATTATTAATACGCCCTTTTTCATAAAAAAATCTTTTCGTGGCAATTATAAAAGAAAGTTCTATTTATATGTTTTTAGGTGAGTTCGTAATTATATAAATACGTAGCACCTATAATCGTCGTCTGTCCGTCTGCCTACATATAACAGCACAAAAATATACCCAACCGAATGGTTTAAAATATAATACTATGTATAATTGTTGCAGAATTTTGTCGATTCATTTCAAATTTTATGAAAAACGAATCAAAATTTAAAAAGATATTAATGTAAATTTTCTTCATTCTATTAAATCCTACCATACGTAATTAATTTAGTGATACCCAATGATAGGTAACGATTCTAAGTTGCCATGGTGATGACGTCCTATTTAAGATGAGTCATATTATTTCCGTATTACTGAATTTACTATAGGTACTCCTAATAAATTTTGTATTCATACATTTTTGAATAAGAGTGCAATAACTATTGCACCAAGATCGGAATATTTATAAAACTATATTCATAGCACGAAAAAACCTCATTTGCCATGTTTGACGTACAATTCTCGACTAGTTATTATTTTGTATGATCAATTTTGAGAAGAATATCAGTACACGTCAAACCACCGAGTTAAAAAAACTGAAAGAAAATTGAATTTATTATTGCAAGAACTTATTTCATCTGTTAGGCCGAACACTTTATGAGGGACGTGACACCAAAAATTAGCCCAGTTTCCTGCAGTTGTATATTTTCCCAATTTTTAGTACCATTATTTATGAATAGAAATAAACGTTATATTTAATTACAAAAATTCTCCAATTAAATAAGACGAAGAATGCTATTCGGGAAAAATGGTGATAAAAAAGGGGAGTCTTTATTACAGAAGATGCCTAAAGTGATCCCAATTACAGTTCTTCTCTTTTTATACCCAACCCGGACGCTAATATTCTATTTCAAATCAACCCGAAAACTGACTTAAATCTGACGCACTTCATCTCAAACACTATCTGAGCCCGAAAAACGTAAACACAAACGAAATCCATATTTCAAAAGAAATATGAAGAAATAGTCTGCAGTTATATCAATAACATCCATTTTATCTTGTATGATGAAAATTGTACATGTATGCGGTCGGAATTTTTTCAAATCAACTTCTAATAGTGCGGAAAAGTTGCCTTTTGTAATTAAAGGAATAACGCAATTTTTTTTTTTTTTTTTTTTTTGAAATCGGTTAATATCTTTAGGTCGCGCATCGCACTTGAAGTTCGGAAAATTTGTTCAAAAATGACATTTTTAAATTTCATTATTTAAAAATTAATGATGAAAATGTTTAAAAAATCAGACCTACTTTTAATAGTGCGTAAAAGTTACCTTTCAGAAATTGAAAAATAATGCAATAAAAAAAAATCATTAATATCTTTAGGTCGCGCATCGCCACTGAAGTTAGCAAAATATTATCAAAATTGACAATGTTTCATATAAAAGATGAAAGTTCGATTTCTTTTCTCGCCTACTTGTGATAACATAAAAATATTGCTTTATGTGCATAGAAACGTAAAATAAAACCAATTTTAAAATAGATTAAATACTTTTTGGTCGAGCAAAATGTTATCAAAATTGACAATCTTTCATATAAAAGATGAAAATTCGATTTCTTGTCTCATCTACTTGTAATAATATAAAAATGTTGCTTTATGTGCATAGAAACGTAAAATAAAACCAATTTTAAAATAGATTTATACTTTTTGGTCGTACATTGTTTATAAAGTATGAAATTTTTTAGAAAAATATACTTTTCAACTATTTTATTTATTTAAATTTAAACGATTATGTTGAACAAATTTAGAAATCTAGACAATTTTTAACAGACATGGTTGAATCAATTTTAAACAAGTTTTACTGAAACAATTTTTGACATTGTGGATTGAAGTAATTTTAGAGAATAGTTATTGTTCTTTCGTACCTTCATTTTGTTACTACAGGTAAGGCCTTGTAGTGCGATTTATTATCAAATTTTGGTATTAGTGATCGCGAAAGCAAAGTTGATCTAACATAGTCGTCTCTGTTATTAGCACAGCATACTTTTTCAGAAGCCTCAGTCACGAGTTTCACATATGGTTCCACTGCTTGAGCAGTGGAAAATTCTAAAGTGAGCAATTCTAAATTTGTTCAATGTAATTGCTTAAATTTAAATAAATAAAATAGTTGAAAAGTATATTTTTCTAAAAATTTTCATAATTTATAAACAATGTACGACCAAAAAGTATTAATCTATTTTAAAATTGGTTTTATTTTATGTTTCTATGCATATAAAAGCAATATTTTTATATGATTACAAGTAGATGAGAAAAGAAATCGAATTTTCATCTTTTATATGAAACATTGTCAATTTTGATAATATTTTGTTCGAGCAAAAAGTATTAATCTATTTTAAAATTGGTTTTATTTAACGTTTCTATGCACATAAAGCAATATTTTTATATTGTTACAAGTAGGCGAGAAAAGAAATCGAATTTTCATCTTTTATATGAAACATTGGCAATTTTGATAATATTTTGGTAACTTCAATGGCGATGCGCGACCTAAAGATACTAATGATTTTTTTTTAATTCAGTGATGAGAGCGCTCCGACCCAAATGACCGATTACTACCACTAAATTTTAATAGTATTTCTCGCATCATTTAATGACAGAATTTATGAGATTTAATAAAAGAAAGAATGCTAATAAAATTTCATGGTAGAAGTTAATGATTTGGGTCGGAGCACTCTCATCCCTGTTAATTGCATTATTTTTCAATTTCTGAAAGGCATCTTTTCCGCACTGTTAAAAGTGAGGCTTATTTTTTAAACATTTTCATCATTAATTTTTAAAAATGTCATTTTTAATCAAATTTTCTGAACTTCAAGTGCGATGCGCGACCTGAAGATATTAACCGATTTCAAGAAAATTTTTTTGTTATTCTTCTAATTACAAAAGGCAACTTTTCCGCACTATTATAAGTTGATTTGAAAAAATTCTATTTTTTCGACCCACCCTAGTATGCATTCGTTAATTCTCAAATATATAGTTTTTTTTAACTTAAAAAATACCGTACTTTTTTCTCAACAATCTTGTCAACCCGTATCCGATGCTCAAGCGTAAAATTCCAACACTAAACCGACTTTAAAACAATTAAAATCAACCCGGTTAGCGGCTCGGATAAAATCGAGTTACATGACCCGATGCAGGCCTCTAATCCGAATAACATAGACCTGGAGATGACTGCACAGACCATCCAATCATCAAGTTGAAATGTGAAATTTCATCATTAAACACAAATCGATTAGCATTTTAAAATGTGGCTGGCCTCAAAAGCCATATCTTGGTTGAAACCACCTGCAGACCCGATTTTATTGGTTGATCAGAAGAAGGTTACTGTGTTTTCCTGCACACATAGGTATGAAAACATGAAGAACTGGGAGTAAGAAAATTCGGTACTACTTAGTTATCCCGTCGACTAATTTCGCCAAATTATATAAATCGCCAAACCACTCGCCAAATTATACAAATTAACATAATATTTATTTTAATAAACAAATAACTTAGTATAACATTAATAAAAATACAAATGAAACGTCGAAACAAAAATCACTTGATGACGTAAACATGTGTAACTTTCTTAACACTAGAACGCCCGGAAGGAGTCAATTCGACTCCTACCACATGGTTAAATGTCAATTGGAACCAGAAACTCTTTCACAAAATAAGTTAAAATTTCAAAACGCAGATTTACGTTAAATAAATCCGTCAAATAATTCTAAATAAAAATTCTGTTGTAAAATATTTTTATGAAACTTGAGTAAAATTTTTAGGCGTTCTAGCGTTAAAAACAAGTGAATGTGACATTTATGATCAACCATTATTGCCATTTAATCTTATAGTTTGGCGATAGATTTTTGGTCGACGGGATAACTAAGTAGTACCGAAAATTCAATGGTGAACCTACCAATCAACCACTGAAATTGGATTTTCAGGTGTCTTCCAGCAAAATATGACTTAGCAGACCAGTTGAATTTTAATATGCGAATCGAGTTTTAACTAATCCTAGAAATTCAGCCTTCAAATCGATGAGGTGATAGTTTGTGCAGCCAACTCCCGGTCTAAAAAAACACACTTTTGGTTTCCATACAACCTGCCTTCTCTTATACCAATTGTTATTGAACTTTTAGGGCAGTTAGAAGGCAAATTCGTCAAAAAAAGTCGTTTTTTTATTTAGATTTTGATTCTTTGTTTTTAAACTTTCGAATAGTGTATTACTTTTTTTTCTACGACAACGAGAAGTTAAAAAGTTGTAAGTAATTGAGTTTGTTTACATGATACATAAATTGTAAACTTGATTTTCTCAAAAATCTTATTTTTTGAACTCCGATTTATCTTTTGACAGAAACTACCACATTTTATTGTGTGCAATCTTGCCTGAATATTTTACACATTTGCCTGATCAAT
The DNA here is from genome assembly GCA_963932465.1 of Maratus speciosus. Lineage (NCBI taxonomy): Eukaryota > Metazoa > Arthropoda > Arachnida > Araneae > Salticidae > Maratus > Maratus speciosus. The sequence goes on along the minus strand of OZ010797.1, from coordinate 185,628,779 downwards.
CTGAAATGAACTTTAGTTTTAACAATAAAAATTTGATAATAAATATTTTATTAAAAACTATCAAATATTAATATCAAGTTGTAAAATAAGCATATTTCATTAACTCACGCGAATGACCACGTTTTTTCGTATATTTATAATGCATATCTCTTATAAATACACTATTTCTATCAAGAGAATAAACTTATCTGTATGCATTTCTTTAACACATAAAATTAATTTTGTTTAATACAATTTCTGGTTTAATGCATTTTTATTTGTCCTGTAAATCAATGTGATAACGATATTTATCTCAGGACTTCCAGTTTTGCTTCCTTTTTTGTTCAGAAATTCCAAATTCCACCGGACATTACAAGAGAAGAATTTTTACTTTAGGAATTCACGAAATATCTCATTAAATACAGCAAAATTTACCATTTATAATATCTGGTATGAATTTGGAATTTCTGATTAAAAGCGATGTGAAACGGGCAACTGTGAAGGGAATTAAAATTTCTTTATACTAAATTTAAAAATATATATATATCATAAACCACACGACAATTACATTTAATCAAAATCACCGAGTTTTCGAAAAATTCGTCGTTACATAAAGTATTTGTGTATGATTAAAAAAGAGTGTTGATTCCGGAGTAATTTACTCGCTTAAAAGCACAGAACAACTACTAACAAGGGAACCACTTTTGGTGTTGCTCGCACATAGCATTGAGACCTAGTGCATTTTAAAGCCCTATATTACGAAGTTTGAGAACCAATAAAATTTTTCTGTTAAAATTATATTTCTTGATTTTACAGCAGCATAACTTTCTGAAAATGCAATTTTCGAAACCACTTATCGAACTATTAACATTGAAGTTTTTTAAATAAAAGCATTTAAAAATAAAAATAAATTAATAATAAGTATAAAATATTGAAAAAAAAGTTTAAAAATTCCTCCAAGAACAAACAAATTTGATTTTGAAAAATCGCAACATTATATTCACATTTTTGGCGGGGAAACAGTTGACATTTTTTTTTTTCAGAAGTAGAGCTTTCCGGCAACAATAACCAAACGTCATAGCTGTTTGTCTTGTGTGAGGAGTGGTTTGACTTCAGTAGAAATTGTAATGTCCGACCTAATTAGCCACAGTAATTTTTCTAAATTGTGTAAAAATATTAATTTACTTTATGATTACTTTTACCAAAGGACCATTTAATACAGCACCATTTCATTTTAAACATTCGGAATTTTATTCCATTCGATTTCAAAAGAAAATAGTTTGCTTATTTTGTATTTCACTAAAAAATAGTTTTCAATGATCTTGGAAACTTTTACAGAATTATATTTACTATTTATAATTTTATCATTTGCATAGAAAAAAAAGAAAAAGATAATATTTGTTTCTTATGCTATCAATTATAAAAAAAATCGCAATCTGATATAATTCTAGTAATATGTACTGTACATTTACTCTTCGGATAAAGCGGGCGAAAAAATTGTATCGCCATATTTGGCGACTTAACTAACTTTTGGCGTGAAATATACAAATAAAAATGTAATAATAAAAAATTAAAAGTATAAAAAGTATATAAAATATTATTTTAACAGAGAAATTTTATCGGTTCTCTAACTTTTATGTATAGGGCTACAAAATGCACCAGGTCTCGTTGCCATGTGCGAGCAACACCGAAAGTGGTTCCCTTGTAAGTTACATTCAAACATTTCTTTTTAACGCAGACGGTTCTACTATCAAATCCTGGACAGCCTATAAAGCTCTGCACACCATGTAAATCAATGCTATAAGGATATCTGTCACATGATTTCCAGTTCTGACTCCTCTTTCATCCCGAAATTTCGAATTAACACTAGGGACTTCGAAAGAAGATTTTTTTATTTTATAAATTAGCAAAATATCTTTCATTAAATACAGCAAAACTTACCATTTAGAATTTCTGGTATGGATTTGGAATTTCCGATTAAATGTGAGGCCAATCTGTCAACTGTGAAGCAAACTAATATTTTTTTACACTAAATTAAAAAATATATATGTCATAAACCACATGACAATTACATTTTTATCAGTCACAGAGCCTTCGAAAATTTCGTCGTTATGTAAAGTATTTACGTATGATTAAAACAAGAAAGAAAAATCATGTGTTAAGCATAGATAATGTAACACTTTCCAACACCTTAACAAAACTTCGTTCATTAGGAAAATAAGGTAAATAACAGAACTAAATAAACATTTTAGAAAACACATAAAACACTTGAAAAACTGATTTCAGCAGTTACCGCCCATAGCCAAATATGTATTCCAATTCTTTTGAACAGCCCTGTAGTTGATCTGAAGGTTGTTATATACGCTATAAAATAGAAAATTTAGTTTAGCGAGAAAACGCATAACAGGTTGAAATTTCTACTTCAGCAATTTATACTAATAGATGGAAACATACTTGAATACTTTTATATAACCTTTATTGCATGCCACTATTTAGATAAAATTTAACTCAAACTAAAGCATTCTTAAAACTACTGAAATCACATTACCAGAAATTATCATTTATAGACGGCCATATATCCAGTTCTTTGCGCGACCTTGTATATCAATTTATCTATATTCTACAAACATTTCTTAGTAAACTAAATGCAGTTCAGAATTAAAAAAGGCATATCTCATTTAAAAACCACCTTTAAGCAATTTGCGCTCATACCCAGTAACCCTTACCAATTCTTTTGTGTAACTCTGTATATGAATAATAACATTTATACACACCATATAGTATGCATAAGTATAGTGAAACATAAAAGCGGATATCATAATTAAAAATGCATTTCCAGCAATCATCGCTAATGTACAGTACTTCGGATAGAATATATTTGTCTGAAATCTTTTGTGTGTCCCTGTAAATACTATGCACTTCGTATTATACATGAAATAAGTTATAATAAACCTCAGCAAAGTATACCATTTTCATTATATATGAAATAGTTTAACACAATTAAATCATGCCGCAAACAATTCTCTCCACCCCTATATCATTATGTAATGGAATTCGTTTGTGGGACTGTAAATTAATAATAAATATTGTTTTAACCGCGTATTCTACAGAATGCATATTTTAATGCACTTCATAAATGCATATCAGTTTTATTATGTTTGAAAGTGTGTAACATCATTAAATATCATTTGAATCAATTTTTTCCCATTACTGTAATGTAACGGAATACTGTCTTGTAAATGAACTAACCATGCTATAAATTTCATTTGAAATAGGGAACGTGCTATGGTAAACGTGAGTAACATCCAAAAATTTCAGGGCGATCTGTGTATATGTACGAGAGTTGAAGCGCGGACAGACGGACAGGTGGACAGACAAACCGAAGTCATAAACACTTTTCAACTTTGTTGGAAGGTGTTAAAAATGCATTAATTCCGGAGTAATTTACTCACTTAAAAACACAGAACAACTACTAAGTTACATTCAAACATTTCTTTTTAGCGCAGACGATTCCACTATCAAACACCACGGTTGTAAGTGGCACATGATGGATTGCTTTCATAAAAATCAGTTCCAAGAAAAAAGGCTCGGCCGTCGAGTTCGTATTGAATATAATTTTACATAAATGCAATCCATCAACAATCCCTTCCCTTTTGTTGTTCCGCTTCAACAGAAGATGGATTCGTCAAAAGTATGAGCGAGTTAAATTGTACTGAGTTGTGTTGTATCCGTGATGGATGATATTGGCTAGATATGAAATCCCTTTTCTGAAATCGATAGCAGAATTATTGCATTCTGAGATAATATCAATGTTGTTCCAACTAAGTTATACTTTTTAAGTCATTAGAATGATGGGGTTTTTTTACTATCTAAATGCTGGTTTGTACGTATTAGATAGGTGGGCGATGTAATGCATTTGTGTGTCTGAAAGAATAACTTTTGGGTACTAATCGTTCAAGTTTTCTTTGAATGTACATTTAAAATTAGTTTCAGTTACAAGTTTTCAACTCTTTCTGCGTGGCAATGATAGATTAGATTCATTTTTGTTAATAAAAATGTAAATAAAATTGTTCATGAAACTGTCACAGATATGACAAATGTCCTTTTGCTGTGAAGAATATTTTCATGTCGTTATGAAAATTATTCCAATGACAGTGTGATACTGTTTGGTGGATTTTTTTTTTTTTTTTTTTTTTTTTGCTATCTAAATGCTAGTCCGTACGTATTAGATCAGTGGGCGATGTAATGTATTTATGTGTCTGAAAGAATAAATTTTGGTTACTTAATCGTTCAAGCTTTCTTTGAATGTATATTTAAAATTAGTTTCAGTTACATGTTTTCAACGCTTTCTATGTGGCAATGATAGATGAGATTCATTTTTGTTAATACAAATGTAAATAAAAGTGTTCATGAAACTGCAACTTTTATGACAAATATCAATTTGCTGTGAAGAATATTTTCATGTCGTTATGAAAATTATTCTAATGACAATTTGGTACTGTTTCGTGGATTTTTCTGCTATCTAAATGCTGGTTCGTATGTATTAGATCAGTGGACGATGTAATGCATTTAGCATTTATGTGTCTGAAAGGAAAACTTTTGGGTACCTAATCGTTCAAGTTTTCTTTGAATGTATATTTAAATTTAGTTTCAGTTGCATGTTTTCAGCACTTTTTGTGTGGCAATGATAGATTAGAGTAAATTTTGTTAATAAAAGTGTAAATAAAAGAATTCACGAGACTGTCACGGAAATGAGAAATATCCTTTTGCTGTGAAGAATATATTCATAGCGTTGTGAAAATTATTATATTGATAATTTGATACTAGTTGGTACATTAAAAAAGAATATTTTTTAGGCACCTAATCGTTCACGTTTTCTTTGAATCTATATTTAAATTTAGTTTCAATTACATGTTTTCAACTCTTTCTGTGTGGCAATTATAGATTAGAGTCAATTTTGTTAATATAAATGTAAACTAGCAGGAATGACCGAGCTAAGCTCGGTCAAAATTAGCTTTGTGTTTATCTCGATATATTATTCCCACTAAATCATTCTTGCTGTTTTAGATACAATTAGCTTGATCCTGAAACATAGTGACCTAAAATGACCCACTTATCGAATTTTTTCGAACATGCGACCTAACATAATGCGCTTCCCAAGCCTGAAAACGATGGAATACAAATTTAGTAAAAATCGTTAGTCGTTTTCTAGATAAAATAAGCATGACCCACGTTGATTCAAAAACCCACTAACCGAAATTTACCGAACACGTGAGTTTCAATGGTCTTTTTGTACTGTGAAACGGTATAACAAAAAAAATTGTCAAAGTTCTTTGAACATTTTTGAGATGCCTTTAGCTTGACCCCGACCCATTATCACCAAAATGACCCACTGACATGATTTTCTTGAGCATGCGACCCAGCCCAATGGTTTTATCATGTCCAGAAACGGTGTGGTACAAAGTTTTATCAAAATCTTTTGAGCCGTTTTTTAGATAAAGTTAGCTTGATCCTGATCCATTAGGACCCAAAATGACCCATTGATTGAATTTTCTTGAATATACGACCCTTCCCAATGGTCTTATCATACCCGGAAACGGTATTATACATAATTTTGTCAAAATGTTTTGAAGCACTTTTTAAATACAATTAGCTTGACCCTGACCCATTGTGACCCAAAATGACCCACTAATCGAATTTTCTTGAACATGCGATCTAGCGCAATTCTCTTCTCATGCCCAGAAACGGTATAATATAAAATTTGGTCAAAATGTTTTGAGCATGTTTTCAGATTCAATTAGCTTGACCAGGGCCACTGTGACCCAAAATGACCCACTAATTGAATTTTCTCGAACATGTGACTTAGCCGAATGTTCATCTCATGACCAGAAACGGCCGCATATTAAAAAAAAATGTGAAAATATCTTGAGCCGTTTTTTAGATCTAATTAACTTGACCCTGACTCATAATGACCCACTAATCGAATTTTTTCGAACACGTGACCCATCCCAACGGTCTTTTCGTGCCCAAAAATGATAGGTTACAGAAATTCGTCAAAATCGTAGAGCCGTTATCTAGATAAACTTAGCTGGACCCACGGTGACCCAAAAATGACTCACTAATCAAATTTTCTTGAACACGTTCCCCATCCCAATGGTCTTTTCGTGCCCGAAAATGGTTAGATACAAAATTTAGTCAAAATCGATTGAGCCGTTCTCTAGGCATAATTAGCTTGACCCTGACCCATTATGACCCAAAATGACCCACTAATTGAATTTTCTCGAACACGAGACCCATCCCGATGCTCTTTTTGTGCCGGACAACTGTAGGGTTCAAAATTTCGTCAAAATCGTTAGAGCCTAGATAATTATCTGGTATTATCTAGATAAACTTAGATTGACCCACGGTGAACCAAAAATGACCAACTAATCGAAGTTTCTCGAACATGTGACTCAGCCAAATGGTCTTCTCGTAATCCGAAACTGCAGAATATAGAGTTTAGTGAAAATCGTTAGAGCCGTTTTTTAGATAAAAATAGCTTGACCCACAGGGACCCCAAAATGGCCCACTAATCGAATTTTCTCGAACGCGTGACCCATCCCAATGGTCTTTTCGTGCCCGAAAATGGTTAGATACAAAATTTAGTCAAAATCTATTGAGCCGAGCCGCTCTTTAGATATAATTAGCTTGACCCTGACCCATTAGGAATCGAATTCACGCTCTAATCAAATTTTCTCGAACACGAGACCCATCCCAATGGTTTTTTCGTGGCCGAAAATGGTTAGATACAAAATTTAGTCAAAATCGAATGAGCCGTTCTCTAGATATACTTAGCTTGACTCTGACCCATTATGACCCAAAATGACCCATCTATCGAATTTTCTCGAACACGAGACCCATTCCAATTGTCTTTGCGTGCCCAAAAATGGTTAGATACAAAATTCAGTCAAAATCGATTGATCCGTTCTATAGATGTAATTAGCTTGACCCTGACACATTATGACCCAAAATGACCTACTAATCAAACTTTCTCGAACACGAGACCCATCCCAATGGTCTTTTCGTGCCCGAAAACAGTAGGGTACAAAATTTCGTTAAAATCGTTAGAGCCGTTATCTAGATAAACTTAGATTGACCCACGGTGACCTAAAAATGACCCACCAATCGAATTTTCTCGAAAATGTGACTTAGCCCAATGGCCTTCTAATAATCCAAAACTGTAGTATATAAAATTTAGTGAAAATCGTTAGACCCTTTTTTATATTAAATATAGCTTGACCCTCAGTCACCCAAGAATGGCCAACTAATCGAATTTTCTCGAACACGTGACCCATCCCAATCGTCTTTTCGTGCTCAAAAATGGTTAGATACAAAATTTAGTCAAAATCGATTGAGCCGTTCTTTATATATAATTAGCTTGATCCTGGCCCATTATGACCCAAAATGACCCACTAATCCAATTTTCTCGAACACGAGACCCATCCCAATGGTCTTTTCATGCCCGAAAACAGTAGGGTGCAAAATTTTGTCAAAATCGTTAGAGCCGTTATCTAGATAAACTTAGATTGACCCACGGTGACCTAAAAATGACCCACCAATCGAATTTTCTCGAAAATGTGACTTAGCCCAATGGTCTTCTCGTAATCCAAAACTGTAGAATATAAAGTTTAGTGAAAATCGTTAGACCCTTTTTTATATTAAATATAGCTTGACTCTCAGTCACCCAAAAATGGCCAACTAATCGAATATTCTCGAACACGTGACCCATTCCAATGGTATTTGCGTGCCCGAAAATGGTTAGATACAAAATTCAGTCAAAATCGACTGAGCAGTTCTCTAGATATAATTAGCTTGACCCTGACACATTACGACCCAAAATGACCCACTAATCCAACTCGAACTTTCCTCGAACACAAGACCCATCCCAATGGCCTTTTCGTGCCCGAAAACAGTAGGGTGCCGAATTTCGTCAAAATCGTTAGAGTCGTTCTCTAGATAAATTTAGCTTGACACACGGTGACCCAAAAATGACCCACTAATCTAATATTCTGGAACATGTGACTTAGCCCAATGGTCGTCTCGTAAACCAAAACTGTAGGATATAGTGTTTAGTGAAAATCGTTAGAGCCGTTTTTTAGATTAAAATAGCTTGACCCACAATGACCCAAAAATGACCCACTAATCATGTTTTCTCGAACACGTGACCCATCCCAATGGTCTTTTCGTGCCCGAAAATGGTTAGATACAAAATTTAGTCAAAATGGATTGAGCCGTTCTTTAGATATAATTAGCTTGACCCTGACCCATTATGGCCCAAAATGACCCCTAATTGAATTTTCTCGAACAGGAGACCCATCCCAATGGTCTTTCCGTGCCCGAAAACGGTAGGGTGCAAAATTTAATCAAAATCGTTAGAGCCATTTTCAAGGTAAAATTTACATACACACACACACAATTTTTGCCCGCATTATAGTATAAGATAAAGGTGTTCATGAGACTGTCACAGAAATGAAAAACATCCTTTTGCTGTGAAGAATATATTCATGGCGTTGTGAAAATTATCATAATGATAATTTAATAATGGTTGATGGATTTTTCTGCAATCTAAATGCTGGTTCTTACGTTTTAGATCAGTAGGCGATGTAATGGATTAATGTGTCTGAAAAAATAATTTTTGGGTACCTAATCATTCAAGTTTTCTTTGAATGTATATTTAAAATTAGTTTCAGTTACATGTTTTTAACTCGTTCTGTGTGGCAATGATAGATTAGATTCATTTTGGATAATAAAAATGTAAATAAAAATGTTCATGAAACTGTCACAGAAATAAGAAATGTCCTTTTGATGTGAAGAATATTTTCATGTCGTTATGAAAATTATTATAATGATTATTCGATACTGGTTGGTACATTAAAAAATAAAACAGAATGCAATGTAATACATTAATGTGTCTGAAAGAATAATTTTTCGGTACCTAATCGTTCAAGTTTTCTTTGAATGTATATTTAAATTTAGTTTCAGTTACATGTTTTCAACTCTTTCTGTGTGGCAGTGATAGATTAGATTAATTTTTGATAATAAGAATGTAAATAAAAGTGATCTTGAAACTGTCACACATATAACGAATATCTATTTGCTGCAAAGAATATTTTCATGGCATTATGAAAATTATTCTAATGACAATTTGATACTGGTTGGTGGATTTTTCTGCTATCTAAATGCTGCGTCGTACGTATTAGATCAGTGGGCGATGTAATGCATTAATGCAGCCATACTTAAACTTTTTTTCTCACGGGCCGCAACAGACTTATAAAAGGGTTAAAAAAAGAGTAATTAAAATTATAAGTTAGCGTAAGTAATATAACGAAGCAATGTAACAAAATTAATATCATCAGTAGGTTTGAACGTTTCTCGGAAGAATGTTACCAGAAATTATTAAAACCACTATTTCCAAACAACAAACTTTGTGATCGATTTATGTTGCAAATGTTGTAGAAATGTACCTGTAAGTACGCTGATTGGAAATACTGATGAAAAAATTTTTGGTACCTTTTTTTCCGCGACAAATGTTCAATCCTAAAAAACAGTATTAGCTATACTATATAATAAGTATAAAATGTAATAACATAAAAATGCAGATTTTCTAGGTCCTTAAAACCCACACACACAAAATCAGTTTTTATTTAATAAATCAATCTTTTGCTCATTTCAAAATCTTGTTCTTTTTAATGTAGAAGATATAGTACATTAATTAATTTGAAATAATATTTGCTTAGTTTTGAAAATTAAGAAATGTATATACACTACTGTAGAATAAATACAAGTACTCTTAAAAAGAACTTTTCACTATACAAACGACATTTCAGAGTTTTAACATAAATTAAAATTAATTATGAATAACAGAGTAGATTTTGTCTTTCTATAAAAATTTATAAGACAACAATTAAGATCTTAAATACTTCTTATCTACATCTCAATTAATTTTTTAAATATGGATTAATGATTGTGCGTCTCGGGCCACACATAAAAGGTCACCGGGCCGCAGGTTGAATTTGACTGCATTAATGAGTCTGAAAGAATAAATTTTGGGTACGTAATTGTTAAAGTTTCCGTTGAATGTATATTTAAAATTAGTTTCAGTTACATGTTTCCAACTCTTTCTGTGTGGCAGTGATAGATTAGATTCATTTTTGTTAATAGAAAAATAAAAGTGTTCATGAAACTGTCACACATATGACAAATATCTATTTGCTGTGAAGAATATTTTCATGTCGTTATCAAAATTATTCTAATGACAATTTGATATTGTTTGGTGGATTTTTCTGCTATCTAAATGCTGCTTCATATGTATTAGATCAGTGGGTGATGTAATGTATTAATGTGTCTGAAAGAATACTTTTTGGGTACCTAATCGTTCAAGTTTTCTTTGAATGCATATTTAAAAAAATTAGTTTCAGTTATATGTTTTTTACTCTTTTTGTGTGACAATGATAGATTAGATTCATTTTTGTTGATAAAAATGTGTAAATAAAAGTGTTCATGAAACTGTCACAGATATGACAAATGTCCTTTTGCCGAGAAGGATATTTTCTTAGCGTTATGAAAATTATTCTAATGCCAATATGGTACTTGTTGGTACATTAAAAAATAAAATAAAATGCAATGTAATACATTAATGTGTCTGAAAGAATAATTTCTGGGTACCTAATCGTTCAAGTTTTCTTTGTATGTGTATTTAAAATTAGTTTCAGTTACATGTTTTTAACTATTTCTGAGTGGCAAAGATAGATTAGATACATTTTTGTTGATTAAAATGTTTATGAAACTGTCACAGATATGACAAATGTCCTTTTGCAGTGAAGGATATTTTCTTAGCATTATGAAGATTATTCTAACGACAATTTGATACTGGCTAGTACATTAAGAAATAAAATAAGAAAGAAGTATAAATATAAACTATAGAAATATTGAATAAGAGTTTTGCAGAAAATGAATTCTTCATAAATATGAGTAAAGGAAATTATACAAATATAATCTTTTTCAGTGATGTGCAAAGCACGCATAAAATAAGCATAGTGACTCGATGTTAAAACTGCGCATTAATAAATACTAGTTGCGTGGCAAGCCGATGTGTTGATTTTGAATTGCATGAGTTCATTTGATTCTTTTGGGTAATATGAAATCTAACTTTATTGTAAACTTAGAAGGCAATCATAGTATTAATTCTATTAAATACAATGTTTCAAACAATAAATGACATTTTCAATTTTAATCAAAAGCTTTCCCAATAAAAGTGCACATATTCTAGAATTTTATTTTCCAAAAGCTTTTCGCTCTTTCAAGATGTTGCTTCTAATTTCGGAGCTGGTAGAGATGACGTCATTTAGGTGAACTTTTACAAAATTGACTTTGTTTTGGGGAATTTTTTTCAAAAGCATTTTATATGCATTAATTAAAATAAATGCTTAGAGAACTAAAAAATTTCTCAAAACATTTTCTTTTTAACGTCTTTTTGAAAAGTTTTAATCATCAGCTTAAGAAAATAATTTTAAAAATCTGTATTTCTACTTTAAATTAAAAAAAAAATAAAAAAAAAAAATACGATGCATTTTTTTTTACGTCAATGGAATTTATCTCAATGTCCAGTCGACAGACGATTTTTTTTGCTTTCTAAAATAAACTGATTCCTTACGCCTGAATATTTAAAAATAAGTTTGTATTCCTTGTAAATTTCTTGAAAAATACAATTCAACCACACTATTATTTTTACTATCTATTCAAGTATAATCACAATTATCAAGTTAATTACAATTTGAAAATCATGTCAAACAAAGAAATCTAATAACTCCTATCGTTTCCCTTTTGTTCCTTTTTATAAATAAAAATGAAGCAATTTAGTTGCGTTACAGAAATTGCATCGAAAATTATGAAAAAAATGTAATATCTCGAAAACTAATTGAAATTTTAAAATTCCAAAACCATTTTTGTCATCATCGGATCAATGCGGATAACTGGCTTTAATTTGATTGCCCAACGTTCCCCTTAGTATGAGGAGTAGCTGTAAAAGACAAATGGACTTTTTAATATAATACATTGATAAAGTGTTAATTTCGTTATGAAAAATTAGACAGAGACAAATGCTGAACTATTTATATTGTTTTAGGTTCAAATGGATTATTTCGTAATGGAACCTGCACGCAATGGATCTAGATTTAAAAAATGATGCTTGAAAATTATTTAAAAAATCATAATAAATCAATGAATTAAGATACATTTTTCAAATAAATTTCGTTTGAAAGTCAATTTTCTTCTTATATGACGGTGTAAAAATTGATAATGGGCGATGTTTAGAAACCGCGGTAGCAAAAATTGCAAAACTGAAATTCTATCGTCAAGTGTTGCCATTCGCAAAATGACGTCAGCGTTACGCACGGCCACGTTTGTCCTTTATTATATAGATATAGTATGTACAGTTAGTCTGCAGGGTTGAATTGCGAAGTGATCGGTAATGTAGATAAAAATGACGTCACAGAATTTGCTTACATTTCTTTTTGTCACATATTTGGAATGTTACAACCAAAGTGACGTTCTTTCGAAAATATTAAATTAATTTTCTATTCATAGCACAATTTAGTGACGATCAGCAATACATATACAAGGTCGTTAATGGGACACCAGCCGGAAGCAGGTTGGCAGTTTGGCTTTCTTTTTTATTCAAAAATTCCCTATTTAAACAAGAAAATTCTGAAGAGTAATTTTTACTTTCTTTAATGACAGTAACTCTTCAATTTCAAACCTGGTCTGTAAGTGCATGTAGAACATATCATAAAGGAGGTATATATGACATGATGTCAAGCTGATGTACGAAAGCATTACTATTGAATTAAAGGATGAGATAAAGTACAGCAGGAAGCAGCTTGACAGTTTGGCTTGCTTTTTATTCAAAAAAATTCCCAGTTTAAACAAGAAATTCCGAATAGTGATTTAAATTAAAAAACGACCAAGCTGCCCAGAATGGCAGGAAACCGGAAGTATGTTTCCAGGCACAGTGCAAAGCCACCTTGATATAGGGGAGAGGGGGACAGATGTGAACATGGGGCACATGTGAAAGTACATATTTCACTCAGTTAATTTGAAATAATAAGTTTTAAAAAATATCAATAGATGACAGTACTGGTACTATCTTTTGGCTGAATCTTCGGAACAATGAACCATTTTGATTTCTGGTAGTTATAATTTGTTTGTTTTAGAAGGTGTTAAGTAAAAAAGTCTTCTAAAGTTATTGAAGTAAAAATCCATTCAAGACATTTTTTAAAGTGGAATATCAGCACCGCATTCTATAATGGCATTTATTAAGTAAGTCTAAAAAAAGTTTTGTTTTCTTATTTCAATTTAAATTATCTTTTTTTTTTATAAGTTAGACTTAAGTTGGTAGATGGGGTACTTGTGAACAGGACACATGGGAACAGACGTGAACAGTTCATAAGTTTATTTTTTAAGTCTGTAAATGCAATTTTTTTAGTTTAAAATTTAATTACCCTTGTCAAACACTGAGCTATAAATTCAATGTTTTCAGGAGTGCTTCACAGTTTTAATTTACTAGAAGTTAGATAACAATTAAAAGTGTTGTCTTTCTGTAAAAACCAATATGTTTATTTGTTATTCTTTAATGATTTCCAGTTTTAAACGCATTTATTTTCTCTTTGCCAGTATTAAAGTATTTGTAAGATATTTTATTTTATGAAAGTAAAATTCCGTTAGCCAAAAAATGTGATATACAGTACTGTGATAATCACCAATTTTTTGTATCACAATTTTACCAATATTTAAACGATGATGCACAATTTTGTTATACACATTGCAAAACATTTAGAAAAAAAAAATAAAAACACAATAAAGGAATTATTCAATAACTTATTTAAAAGTAACACAGCTTTGCTATGCTTCACTCAAAAGGAGTAGGTATATTAATGTATAACTTTACCAATAATTTCTTGTATTTATGTTGAAACATTTATTGATTTATTCACACAACTAGAAAGAGGGCATCTAATTAGTTTTTATCACAGTTTTTATTCATAAAAAAATATTTTTATCTTAATCATGCATGTGTTCACATGTACCCCATGTATGTTCACAACTACCCCTCCACCGGGGCACATATGAACAAATTTAGACAATTTTTAGAATGATGATATAAGTTTGAAATTCTTGATAAATGCATCCAAAAGTTTCACCAAAAGAGCAAACAAAATGTAAATATTCATATAAATCATTTTTTGTTTCAATAGCTCCTAAAAATTTTAAGAAATAATCAAAAATGTAAAAATTGTTCACATGCTCCCCCTCTCCCCTACCTCACAATACTCTCTAAATGCGTTTTTAATATTGTTATTTGTTTGAATGTGATAAAGTTTGGTGAAATGAACTTTGTATAGAAATAACTAGTCATCTGTATTTGAAGATTGTAATTGTATTCTGTATTTTGGTTTTAAACGATTTAGGCTCGTGTGCCTTAAATTTAAATATTCTATAATACCCGAATTTCCCTGCTTTTAATGTCTATACTCAAATAACGTGATAGTTCTTGTTTTTGAGACATTCCGCTACTTTTGAAGTTTAATACTTAAAAGTCGTCACAGTGTTTGTTTCTGAGAAGTTCTTCTACTTTTAAAGTCTATAATAAAATATTATCATAGTTTTTGTTTCTCAGACATTCTGCTACTTTTAAATTTTATACCTACATGCCGTCATATTTTTTGTTTCTGAGAAATACCCTACTTTTAAAGTCTACACCAAAATACCGTCATAGTTTCTGTTTCACAGAAGTTCCAATACTTTTAAAGTCTATACTTAAATGTCATCAATTGTTTTTTCTTTGAAATTACCCTACCTTTTACATCTATACTCAAATTTCGGCAAATTTATGCCAAAATTCCAGGATGTTAAATATACTTTGTTAAGTTTTTTTCCTGATTTCAAATCATTCTTTGTTGGTTGGATAAAATTTTATTATTTGAAAGAAAATTATGTTGCGGTCAACCATCTGATAACAAATTATTTATTTTGTATTCTGTGAATCTGTTTATATCAGAATATTCATGTGGTAATGTTGTCAACTAATATCAAGAATACTTTTTTTTCTTTGGAATTTTCGGAATTTCTACGTAGCAGAACTTGAAGCAGACGATTTATACCGGAAGAAGCAAAAACATCATACATATGAAAACATTCCATCCAGAAAAACAAAATAACTGTATGGGAAAAAAGATGAATTAGTCATGAGGTGTTAATGTTTTCCATTAACGAAGACAGCTATCTTGTAATAGAATGATAAATAAAAGGTAATTACACATTTTTACATAATGTAAAAAAATAAAATAACCACAAAATCTATATAACATTCATCATTACAGCTTTAGCAACAATTAATCTCTGCAATATGATGTTGCAGTGACACATGTAAAACAGCTAATAACAGTTCAAACAGTCGAAGAAATGGAAGCGTTGAAAAGGGTGAGAAATAATATTAAAAATATATGTGACAAACATGAATACCTATTTTATAATGAAATCAGCAACGTCACATGAATACAAATATGCAAAACCAATTAGAAAAATATTGCTCTCTAATACTGCCGTGTTATTTATTTGTCTCTATGTGTTATTTCAAATGATAAATTATTGATTTGGATCACGTGATACAGTAGTAAAAGAAATATTGTAGAGGGTGTAACAGAATGAAATGATATTTTAGGTTTGGCACTATATTTTTTTCAGGCTTAAAACATATGGAGTTATGAATAAAGGTGAGGAGGCGTATAGTGTAGAATCTATCAGTTGCCAGTGAATTAACTCAGGAGGTTGTCACAAGATGGCGGCTAATTTTTTACGTCGTATCAATAGATTGTGATTACCGCCGAAGTAAACCTTCCCCAGTAAATTTTTAACTCTTTCAGGGGAAAAGCACTTCTATAAGTAAAATACTGAAATGAATGATTGACACCGGAATTTACAAACAAATTTATTGAAAATAAGTAAAAGCTTTTCTTCACGTATTTAATAAAACGAAAATTTTCAAACCAAAATTCTGGTGTCAATGTCCCGTTTAGGGGTTAAAATTAGGCGGTCCAAAAATGAACCACCGCCCTTGAAGGGATTAATAGAAATTTCGCCTTATTTTAGCGGCTTATTGATGCAAAATTTCTCTCACAATTATGATTTTTTTTTTAACCATTTGAAAAAATGGTTATTGTCATCGGTCAAGGTAGGAATCCAGAAACATATCTGAAGCGTTTTATTGGTTGAATCCTCATTTTATTCGTTTTCTGATAGGTCTATACAGTAATCTCTATTTTCCCTTTACTTTCAACAGAGATGGATAATTCTGTTGCCACTATGACAAAAAAGTAATAAAAACTACAAAAAAAAAATTAATAACTCAGAAACAAATTGAGATACAGCTTTCAAACAAATTGCATTTAAAAGTACATTTTTTTTCTCTATACGACGGTGTAAAAAGTAATATTGTGGGATGTTTAGAAGTTTAAGAATGAAATTTCATTTAAAACTGGTTCAGGAATATTAATGTTTAATCCATGGCGTATGTACCAGCTCTGTGGAAGTTTAAATATTTACATTACCGAAAAATGTAATCCATGGCGTACGTAATGTATGATCGACCGTGCGACTTTTTATGTCTTAAATTTTAGTCTTTGAAAAAATCATTTTCCAAATGGTCGTTGTAATTTGTTAAATTACATTTTTTTTTTTTTTTTCTGGCGGAAGTTGGATCGAGTATTATAATCTCTTTCACTAACACTGTCTGGAGGTTATTTTATTTTCACAATATGGCGGAAACATAGGGCCTTAAGTATACCTCCGAAGTAAACTTCCAGCGGTAAGAATAAATTATGACTGAAATTCGGCCTTAAAAAGGCGTATAAATAAGGAAAAAGTTTTTATTCAAATGTACTGGTGGAAGTTTTCCATGGCGTTAATGATCCACTGCGGAACCAGTTACAGTTGAAGCTTCACCATTTTGAGGCTATGCCAATTCCTCTTTATTTATAGTTCCATGGCTTAAAGCGAAGTATTTTCTGTTTTTGTAACCATTGAAGTTCAACAACTGGAAAAGTACACAATCGAAAAATGCTTAGAAATTCATTTTAAAAAAGATGAAACGTTTTAATTAATACGTTTTAATCAGGGCACATTAAATATATCCCAATTTTTAAACGGAAAATTTAGCCTTAATTAATCGCAGAAAAAAAAGTTAGAAATTCTACGATTAAGGGGACCAGGTAAGTGAAATTTGGGAAGAAATCGATTTTTACATTTTTATATCATTAAATAGTTTAAACTTTTACCTTTCCAACGATGTGTCACACATGTTTATATATTAAAAAAAGAATAGTTGAGATTATTCATTCTTTCTAAGAGTACTTCACAGCTTAATGGCCATTTTAATCTTTAACTGACTTTTTCTCAAAACTTGGATTCTTCAAGTTTGTGTTCCTTTTTTTCAACATCTATTAAACTTGAGAACTCAATTAAAAAAAAAAAAACTTTTATTATGTTATATTGTATACTTTTAACACAGAGATTTAAAGATTTGTTGAGAATTATTTATTTTATGCAGTGAAATCTTAACAAAAGTGCTAATTTAAAAATGCCTTTTAATAAATAATTAATAATTAATTTTCAGGTTCACTTAGAACGAAGATAGTCTGTAAAATACGTAAAGCATATTACTCAAACTACTCTAAAAATTCTAGAATTCTATCTTTCACCATTTCTGAGAAAAAGGTACATAAAGTTGGTGTAATTTAACATGGCGGAGATAGAGCTTACCCGGTCCCCTTAAATGAAAGAATTGGGAATTCTGTGATTGAAATAAAAATGGAAAATTTTAAGTTTAAAATACTAGTGTCATATTTCTTGGAAATCAAAGAAGTGTATGCATCTTGATTTCGATAACACTGTATAACAACAGAGTTGCCAGTTTGGCCCATTTTTTATTTAAAATTTCTTATTCACGGAGAAAATTAAAAAAAAATATACTTTAAGTAATTACGAAATGTCCGTCATTAAATGAACAAAAAAATATTATATGGAATTTCTGGTATGGATGCTAAATTTCGGTATTTAAAAAAGACCAAACTGGCAACCATGTACAACAATAAAATATGCTTCTGAAGTGAAAGTGTGCAATTCTGCATGAAATTAACCCACTAACTACGAATATCACCATCGAAAATCTTCGTTCGCTCTTATTTTGGAAGTACAGATGTCCAACTTAAGACTTTTTTTTTCTCCAAAATATGTCTTTTTAAATTAATATTAAAACAAGTCTGAGATTGTACATCAAACGTGACAAATGAGGTGCCTTCGTTCTATAACGAAGTTTTATAAATATTCAGATCTTGATGCAATAGCTGTTGCACTCTTAATAAAAAATGCACGAATGCAAAATTTATAACGATTCTATATATTAAATTCAGTAATTCGGAAATAATAGGACTCCATCTTAAATAGGACGGCATCACCATGGCAACCTAGAATCACGATCTATCATGGTATATCATTGAATTAATTACGTATGATAAGATTTAATTGAATGAAGAAAACTTTTATTAATATCTTTTTAAGTTTTGATTCAATTTTCATAAAATTTGAAATGACAAAATTCTACAACGAGTATATATATTAAATTTTAAACCAGAATTTCAACGCAGCAAGCAATGTTTATCCCTATACCAATATGTAACGGAATTCTTTTGTGTTGCCCTGTAAATGAATAATAAATATTCTTTGCACCGCATATTCTTACAGAATGTAATTTTAATACACTTCATGAATGCATATCAATTCCATTATGTTCGAAATGGTGTAATGTCATTAAAATGCACTTAAAATTATTTTTTCCCGTTGGCCGTAGTGTAACGGAATATTTTTGACTGTCCCTGTAATTGAACTATACATCTGATTTTCATAAAATTTGAAATGATTCGATAAAATTCTGCGACAATTATATATTTTAAATTTCAGACCATTCGGTTGGGTAGTTTTTGTGCTGTTTATATGCAGACAGACAGACGGACGGACGAACCAGATGACGACTATAGGTGCTACGTATTTATATAATTACGAACGCACCTAATAGTGAGATAGAAAAAGAGATTTCCATTTATTATTAATAGACAGATAAATAAAACCCCATATTGAAAATAAATTTAAAAGTGAAACGAGGCATAAAAGTAAATTTTCTGCTATTTAGGAGTATCATGAAAATGAAATTTAAAAACAGAAAGAAAAATAATAATTGGAGATGCAGTTTTCAAACAAATTGCATTTAAAAGTACTTTTTTTCCCAATACGACGGTATAAAAATTTAAAATGTGCGATGCTTAGAAGTTTAAAAAATTGCTATAGAGTATCTAATCGTACAATGATGCATCTGCTTTGTTTTACGGCTGGCTTATACGAAGTAACTTTTTTTTTTTTTTTTTTTTTTTTTTTTTTTTTTTTTTTTTTTTGAGACGACACAGAATAAGCTGGGAGAAAGAAATAGCATACCAGGGGCTAAAAAATAAATAAAATGTAACCTATAATTTTTATTTACAGAAATCGATTTCTAGAAGCTGTAAATATGTGACTCTAAAATTACAGCTTATTCCATCTAGTAGTTTTTAACACATTGTGCGCGGGACACGTACTAGTACGTTTTCTGACGATTGATACTTGAGCGCGGGACACGTACTAGTACGGGTTAACTAAATTTGCACGCAAAACCCCCGCTACCGGCACATTTTCGCCGCGAAATGTACATGCACACAATGTGTTAATTTATAAATAGGCAATTGGCCGAACGTGACAATTAGCCGACAGGACCTATTGCAGTTTGTTTTGAAACAATATTCAAAAGGTTCTACATACACATTTGCCAACCTCTCGATTTTTTTAATACCAGTAAATTCTTTCAGAAATGTTCGCTTTATTTAATTGCAAAAATTATGCGATTGTATAAAACAAGTATTTCTGAAAAAAAAAAAAAATTGATATTAAAAAAATCGTTAAGTTATCAACTATGCATTTAACATAAGGAGTTATATAGGTTACATCTGTATACGACCGAAACTACTTCACCAAATGATTTTTAGTTTGTTATAAAAATAAAATAAAATTTATCGAAATATCCAAATATGATGTAATTTTAGGTCTTAACCCTCTTGCTGCGCAACCCGAGATTTTCTCGGGGCAATGTAAAAGTAGCAAAATTTGCTCAACCAGAGATTTCCTTGGGGATTCATTTTTTCCACTGGCGACTATTTTTGAATTCAACTCGCACCACCTTTTAAATACCAACAATTCCGTATATACTTTAACAGCATCTATAAGAGAAATAACTGGTCGCAGACGATTAGCCGAAAACCAAATAGCCGACAAGACATTTAGCAGACAGCACTTAGACGACAGGACGTTTAGCCGACAAGTACATTTAGTCGACACGTACATTTAGCAGACAGGACATGTAGCCGACAAGTACATTTAGCCGACAGGACAAGTAGCCGAAACGTACGTATAGCATACAGGACAATTTGCCGAAACGGACATTTAGCAGACACACAATTGGACGACAGGCAATTGGCCGAACGTGACAATTAGCCGACAGGACATTTAGTCGACAGGACAATTAGACGACAGGACAATAAGTCGACAAGACAATTAGCCGACAAGACAAATAGCCGACATGACAATTAGCCGACAAGACAATTAGCCGACAGGACATTTAGCCGACAAGACAATTAGCCGACAGGACATTTAGCCGACAAGACAATTAGCCGACAGGACATTTAGCCGACAAGACAATTAGCCGAAGAGACAATTAGCCGACAGGACGATTGGCCGACAGGACAATAAGTCAACAAGACAATTAGCCGACAGGACATTTAGTCGACAGGACAATTAGACGACAGGACAATAAGTCGACAAGACAATTAGCCGACAAGACAATTAGCCGACATGACAATTAGCCGACATGACAATTAGTCGACAGGATATTTAGCCGACAAGACAATTAGCCGACAGGACATTTAGCCGACAGGACATTTAGCCGACAAGACAATTAGCCGACAAGACAATTAGCCGACAGGACATTTAGCCGACAGGACATTTAGCCGACAAGACAATTAGCCGACAAGACAATTAGCCGACAGGACATTTAGCCGACAGGACGATTGGCCGACAGGACAATTAGTCGACAGGACGATTAGCCGACAAGAAAAATTAAACGACAGGATATTTAGCTGAGAGGACGATTAGCCTAGTTAGGTTATGGTTAGGATACTTTTAGGTTACGGATAGATTATAATTAGTTTACGGTTACGTTAAACTTAGGTTACAGTTACTTTACGGTTAGGTTACAGTTAGATTACAGTTACGTCACAGTTATGTTACTTTCAGGTAACAATTAGGTTACGTTTAAGTTACAGATACGTTAAGGTTATGTTACGGATAGGTTACAGTTAGATTACGGTTAAGTTACGGATAGGTTACAGTTAGATTACGTTTCTGCTACGATTAGGTTACGGATAGGGTACAGTTACGTTACAGTTTGGTTACAAATAGGATTACGGATAGGTTACATTTACATTACGGTTAGGTTCCGGATAGGTTACAGTAGGTTACGGATAGATTACAAATAGGTTACTGTTAGGTTACCGACAAGCTACAGTTAGGTTACGGTTAGGTTACATTTAGGTTACAGTTAGGTTATAGTTACATTACAGTTAGGATACGGTTAGGTTACAATTAGGTTACGGTTAGCGTACCGTCATGTTACGTTTATTTTACAGATAGATTACTGTTAGGTTACAGTTATGTCACAGTTAGGTTATGGTTAGGTTATAAGTAGGTTACGGTTACGTTACGGTTAGGAGGAAGTTAGATTACGGTTAAGTTACGGATAGGTTACAGTTTGGTTACAAATAGTATTACGGATTGTTTACAAGTTAGATTACGGTTAGGTTACGGATAGATTACAATTATGTTACGGTTAGGTTACCGCCAGGCTACAGTTAGGTCACAGTTAGGTTACATTTAGGTTACAGTTAGGTTATAGTTACATCTGTTAGGTTACAGTTATGTTACAGTTAGGTTATGGTTAAGTTATAAGTAGGTTACAGTTACGTTACGGTTAGGATGAAGTTAGATTACGTTTAAGTTACCTATAGGTTACAGTTAGATTACGTTTCTGCTACGATTAGGTTACGGGTAGGATACAGTTACGTTACAGTTTGGTTACAAATAGGATTACGGATAGGTTACAGTTAGATTACGGTTAGGTTCCGGATAGGTTACAGTAGGTTACGGATAGATTACAATTTGGTTACGGTTAGGTTACCGCCAGGCTACAGTTAGGTTACGGTTAGGTTACATTTAGGTTACAGTTCGGTTATAGTTACATCACAGTTAGGATACGGTTAGTTAATAATTAGGTTACGGTTAGCGTACCGTCATGTTACGTTTATTTTACAGATAGATTACTGTTAGGTTACAGTTATGTTACAGTTAGGTTATGGTTAGGTTATAAGTAGGTTACAGTTACGTTACGGTTAGGATGAAGTTATATTACGGTTAAGTTACGGATAGGTTACAGTTAGATTACTTTTCTGCTACGATTAGGTTACAGATAGGATACAGCTACGTGACGGTTTGGTTACAAATAGGATTACGGATAGGTTACAGTTAGATTACGGTTAGGTTCCGGATAGGTTACAGTAGGTTACGGATAGATTACAAATAGGTTACGGTTAGGTTACCGCCAAGCTACAGTTAGGTTACGGTTAGGTTACATTTAGGTTACAGTTAGGTTATAGTTACATCACAGTTAGGATACGGTTAGTTAATAATTAGGTTACGGTTAGCGTACCGTCATGTTACGTTTATTTTACAGATAGTTTACTGTTAGGTTACAGTTATGTTACAGTTAGGTTATGGTTAGGTTATAAGTAGGTTACGGTTACGTTACGGTTAGGTTACAATTAGGTTACGGTTAGGTTACGGTTATGTTCCATTTCCGTTACAGATATGTTACGGTTAGATTATGGATAAGTTACAGTTAGGTTACGGGGGTCTATGTCATTTAGCCGAAAACCAAATAGCCGACAAGACATTTAGCAGACACCAGTTAGCCGACAGAACGTTTAGCCCACAGGTACATTTAGCCAAAACGTACATTTACCCGACAGGACATTTAGCCGACAGGACGTTTAGCCGACATGATATTTAGCCGACAAGACATTTAGTCGACCTGACAATTAGCCGATAGGTCAAATAGCCGGCATGACAATTAACCGACAGGTCAAATAACCGACCTGACAAATAGCCGACAGTACAATTAGGAGACATGGAAATTAGCCGACAGTTCAAATAGCCGACATGATATTTATCCGATACATACATTTTGCCGAAAGAATTTAGAAGACACAATGATATGGGTCGGTGATATACCAACAATGTCAACCTCAATAACTCGTCCCCATCATAATTCAACTTTTTAGCTCACAGGTTATCAAAGTCAGATAGCTGATGTGCCCGCCGTTCTGTACGTACATACTTACGTATGTACGTACATATTCACGTATTGAGGTAACTCTTGATAGAAACATCCGATTTGCTTCAATTTTTTTTCTAGATTCATTCTGCAAAGGTGCTTTCCTGATTAATTTTGGGGGTTCATTGGTTAAAGATAAAGGGGGAAAAGGAGGCTAGTCCCGCCCCTTAGTTTAGATAAATGGGTTTTTCATGCAGAATTATTCGATTTGCTCTAAATCTGATATACCGGTTTATTATGTTAAGGAGCTTCCCTGATTAGATTTGGAAGTTCATTAGTTAAGTATAAAGGGGAAAGAGGGCTACCCCCCCCTTAATTTAGATAAATGTTTTTTCATTCAAAATTATTCGATTTGCTCCAAATTCGGTATACCGGTTTATTATGTTAAGGAGCTTCCCTGATTAGATTTGGAGGTTCATTAGTTAAGAATAAAGGGGGGATAGGGGATCTATCCCCCCCCCCTTAATTTATATTAATGGGTTTTTCATGCAGACTTATTCGATTTGCTCCAAATTTGCTATACCGGTTTATCATGTTAAGGAGCTGCCTTGATTAGATTTGGAGGTTCATTAGTTAAGAATAAAGGGAGGAAAGGGGGCTACCCCCTATTAATTTAAATAAATGGGTTTTTCATGCAGAATTATTCGATTTGCTCCAAATTTGGTATACCGCTTTACTATGTTAAGGAGCTGCCTTGGTTAGATTTGGAGGTTCATTAGTTAAGAATAAAGGGGGATAGGGGAGCTAGTCCCGCCACTCCTTAATTTAGATAAATGGGTTTTTTCAGCAGAGTTATTCGATTTGCTCCAAATTTGCTATACCGGTTTATCATGTTAAGGAGCTGCATTGATTAGATTTGGAGGTTCATTAGTTAAGAATAAAGAGGGGAAAGGGTGCAACCCCACTCCTTAATTTATCGGACACTTATGGTACGAATATCCTAAAAGTTTGTTTTTAGGCTAATTGAAGGGTGTAGAGTTCATTTATGCTGTCAGAATTGTGTACTGCTATTGAAAAAAACAAAGTTATGGTTCGTTTTAAGATTTAGATGGCCCCCTAAGCAAAATTTATATACATCATTTAAAAGTAGACTTTATTACCAAACGTTTGGTACCAGAAACTTTCTTCTACGATAATTTTTTCAGAGTTAGTAGGGGGTGTTTACTTTTTTTTTTTTTTTTCCCACGACTGTACACTTTAGGTTTTTCGGATTGTGCTTTATATCTTTCGGTCGGAGTCGGTGTGAACTGGTTTTTAACAAGGAAGTCCTGAATATTTTTCAAATGAAAAACTATAGATTTGACTATTAATGGTGGCTCATAGTAATACCCGTGTGTTCATTTCTGTACTTAAGGGATAAAATTATACAACACTTTATTATAAACGTGTTAAAATATGGAGCAAATTTCTTTTACTTTGGGATTTGGTGGATGTCTGTCGGTTTTGTGTTGAAGAAATTGTTTTGTTGGGTGCTCGCAGACTCCAGTCCTAGGCGTTGAAAATTATTTAGAGTGTACCATATATAATATAGTTTAATAAAGCAAATAATTAAATAATTTGATAACATTGCAATGATTGCAGTAAATATAATGTGACACTAATAATCCAAAAAAGTAAAAAAGTCGGATAATTAAGAACGTGAATTATACTCACCCCTCCTCCACCCCTAGTAAAAACTATCTTAAAAAACTCTACACCTGAATTTCTAGCCATCAGGGGCAAGTTGTACACAGCTGAGAAGCAATTGATAAAAGAAAATTTCTCTCATGTATTTTTAAAATTAGGCAAAGTACGATATATATCTCACCTTAAGAAAGTTCGAATAGGAAATGTTTTGGATAATTGTTAATTTCTATGCATAAATCATTTATTTAATGCATATGTTTTTATTGTAATCAAATCTGATAAATTATCATAGCGTTTGAGCAATTTTTTAATTTTTGATTGAGTCTGACAATTGATGAAATTTTTTCGAAAAATCAAATTCCTTGGGGGGGGGGGGGGTATTGCCCCCCTCAGCCCCCCTCAAATGGCGGCCCTGTTTCCAAAACTTTCTAAAATATTCATGGAGACATTTTTATGCATAAAAACATTAAAATAAAATCCTTTATATCTAACTTCCTTTTATCAGTAATTTATTTATTTTTTTATTTATTTTTGACTAGATAATCGTAAATTTAAGAGCTGTTTATTTTTATTCCACCCTAACATTATTTATTCCAGACAGTGTTGCGCCAACATATGCGTATATGGCGGAAGCATGATGCATCAGTTGAAAGGAGAAATCAATCATCATGTTTGGTCATTTCTTTATTCATTTCATTTTCTTCGGTTACTAACGAAAAAGAGCTATTATTTGATACCAATTTAGCCGTGCTAATAAATCTATTTTATACAAATAAAGCATATTATGGCATTAAACTAGATTATTCCTAATTTTCTCTTATTGATCAAGTTGAATTTAGACAAATTTTTTTCGTGAGGGATTTCTGTGATCTCCGGTGTGGGGGTGGGGTTGGAATTTGCACTTTTTGACCATTGAAAACACAAAATCTCAAATCTTCCATGGGGACATTTATTCTCTGGGGAGAATGTCTCCCCCGGGTCACCCCATGAATTCAACACTGTTAATGATTTAAAAAATATATTAGGACTGTTTCTCTTTCTGATTCAATTAAGAAATTTAAACATTTAAACACGGAGTGTAAAAAATTATTTTGGAGAAACTATTATTTGTATAATGAATGCCATTGTTGGATCATATACTCCTACGTTTACAAATGAACTGAAAATTTAATACAATAATATTAAACTAAAGAACAGGAATTCTGTTTTTTCAGAATTTAGTGTCGCCCCCGGCATTTCCATTACTTCATTTTTTTCTGATGGACTGATGGCTTCTATTATTATGAAACAGCCATTATAAATGAAGTGTTAGGTGAAGATGAAAGAGCAGTCGTAAAAGTTTGAACTCTGATTTTCTGGTCGGAATGGGGGAAAAAAATGCTTTTTTTTTTTTTTTTGACGACTGCTTTTTTATCTCCCCCTAACACTTCATTTATAATGGCTGTTTCATAATAATAGAAGCCACCAGTCCATCAGGAGAAAATAACTCGGTTAAGCGGGAGTCTACTGCAGTAGAAAACATATTTCAATTTTAAGACTTAAAGCACACGTTTTATTTTATGTAAAATGACGTCATTCGCATCCGCTTAAGAATTCCACATTTACGATCTACTCTTAAACATCTGCAGTAAAGCATGCATAGCACATCACTATCGCGAAATAATGCACAAATGCAAAAAAATATTCCGTCTTTCAAGAAAAAAAAAAAAACGGCGATCTAATGATTCATAGATACTTACAATTAAATATAGTATATAATAGCTCAATTGTTTTAACAGAAATCATTCGTTTATATATTTTTTTTCAAAATAGCACTTATTTTAATTACATTTTCTTTCGGTTGTTGCGAGAAAATGGCAACAAAAATATATAATTGCTATTTTAAAACTATTCTTCCTTTACTTTCTACAGAAATCGAGTTCTTCCGTTGCCAATATTAAGCAAATGGCTCTAAAAACTACAAAAAAATTAATATTTCAAAAATAAATGGAGATACAGTTTTCAAACAAAATGCATTTAAAAGAACTTTTTTTCTCCAATACGACGGTATAAAAATTGAAAATGTGCGATGCTTAGAAGTTTAAAAAATTTCTAAACAGTATTTAATCGTAATGCTTTGTTTTACGGCTAGCCTCTGTAAGGTAACGTTATTTTTTGGACACAAAATAAGCTGGGAGAAAGAAATAGCATTCCGTACCGGAGGCTAATAACATTTTGTTTTAAACGTGATATATAATTTTTATTGTTTCACAAATTTTCAAGTTTATTGAGAACTTTTTACGTTTCATCCTCATTCCTCTGTTTGTATTAACTTAATTTTTCAATAGCGGTTTCTTTGTAATCAATAATACTCTAAAGTTAAAAAATATATGTTGAGAAAATTAAAAATATTTTTTTCAAATAATTCTAATAAATTTGATATTCAAAATTTAAGAAAAGCATTTATCGAATTAGATATATATGGTAAGCATATAGAATTTTTCTTTAAATTTGAAGCTAGGTCCTCCTTCATATTAATAAAATTGGTTCTTATTTAATATTATTTTTTTTCTTTCTTGTTAATAAAGTTTGCATTTGTAGTCGTAGAATGTATCCAGCCTCAGCTAGGGATCTAACGAATTTCGGACGATATTCAGTATTAAGCAGAATATTGTAGATATTTAGAGGAATAAAATCAGGGTAATACATTTTTAGGTAGATTTTGTAATAAGAAATATTACGTATTACATTTTCCCAACATTTTTGCAGATCTACGCCGATTATGAAACCATAGAACACCAAACCACCCCCAGTTCAAAACTTTATCTAACTATCTATCCATATATATCACTCTTTTATGGACACGATAACTTCCATAATTCTGCACAAACCTCTTCCAAACTGATCAAGACCATACCATACAATTAAGGGGCAGAAAATCTCGGTAAATTTCGTTAATGGGCAAAATCGACCCAAGGGGATAGAAATAGGGAAGGATTTTGTGAAAACAGAAAAAAAAAACTTCTTAATTATAATGCATATCAAATCAGTTTAAAGTTATTATTACTTCTAGGAAAAGGTAAAAAAAATTATGTATAACAGGTTTTTGATATCATTAAAAATGGGCTCAAGGGGCAATAAAAATAGAGTTTTAAGAAGAAAAAAATTCATAACTTCGTCAATTCACAAGATATAAAATCCACTTAAATTTATTATAAATCTTCTTAATCTTACCTACAACTTTTATACTGACAAGTTTTTGATAGTACCAAGTCTTACAGAAAAAAGGGAGAGGGTTAAAAAGAAAAAAAATCATAACTTCGTCAATTCACAAGATATCAAATCCGCTTAAATTTATTATAAATCTTCTTGATATTATCTACAACATTTATATTGGCAAGATTTTGATAAAACCAACTCTTACACAAAAAAGGGGTTCAAGAAAAAAATATCGTATTAATGCTGTTCTCAAATCCATAGGGGCAACTTTATGACATAAGTTTGAATTCCTTTTTGTTCGGAAACGCATGAAATTAGAAGGTGTTGTTATACGGAAACTATGTAATTGAAAGACGTTTTCCGTTTTTTTTTTTTTTTTTTTTTTTTTTTGTAAACACAATAGATGTTTCAGAAAATACTGTCACAGTTTGAACCAAATTTCCCAACAAAAGGGAAAAAACACTGAACGAAGGGAGAAAAATCCCTTGTAGTAGGTCTGCCAATTTTATACAATTACGTTAAAAAATCTGTACGTCATTGTGTCAGAAAATATCAACCTTGTTGAACAGTGTAGTTGAGAACACAGCCTTAACATGATTCTGATAAAACCAGTTCAGAAAAATAAAATTAAAAACTCGTCAAAAGCGACCAGAAAAAATTGTCAAACTGTGTTTATCTCTAATCTTGATTTAGCAATGTACAGCTATTTTCATTAAGATACTAAACAATCAAATTCAATTTTTTAGTGTAAGACTATTTTAAGAATCCATAATCTGCCTGTTTGTCATACAGTTTTATAATGAGGCTCCTAAAACTTCGCTTATCGGTGAGAATTTTAACTATTTTTTTTTTCATTTTGCACAAAAATATCATTATTTGATCAATTTTATAGTACAAATAATGTTCCGATACGACAGTTTGTTGAATTTTCATTATTTTTTTGAAAAATAAACGGATATGGGCAATTGCCATTAAAAAAATATTTTATGAACTGAGATAAGGATTACTACTGCAATTTGTTTGTGTAGAAAAATGTAAGTCACATAAACAAGGTTTTTTAACAAATAATAATCTCTTTGTGATGTTTCAACATATTATATTAAACGTATAAAACAGTTAGACATATGAATAACGAAATCTATATCGAATTAAAAATAAAAAACAAACTGTGCGGTATGAATTTTTAGCTTGATTTTTTCTACTTCCCTACGATACAACCAAATTTTATACAATGCAATTTTATATCACACTAGCTAACCCACCCGACGTTGCCCTGGCCCATCATAATAACCTTGAATAAAACTCAAGTTTGTATGATTTTATATCCTTTGAAAATCTTTTAAATGAACCTAGTTTCGGTTGTTCCATTGCATTCCACAGCGTCTCGTGTGTTTCCAACAAACGTCTTCCCGAACGAACCTGTAATCTGGGTTCCCGCTACCTAACGCAGCATGTGCCGGAAGTGCTCCGCACGTATCGTAGGCAATCGAAAACCAAGTCTAGTGAGCCAAACTTCGTAGTAATCAAGCCCATAGAGCCGGAAAAACGAATGCATCAGTAATGTTCGAAAATGTCGTTAGCTGAAGTCTAAGATAAACTTTCATAATCACAGAAAGTAGTATTTTCACAGAAAGTAACTGAATTGTAAGCTAAGTGAAATAAACCAATTCCCGTTAAAATTCGGCCCTTATAACCCGACGAAACAATTTATCCTTACGCGGTGGAAGTTGCCTTTCTCCTCCTCTGTAAATTTCACGGTCTACGTTTAAAATTAACACGATATTATTTAATAAATGCATGAAATCCCTTTTCTAAAGTTACCTTTAACCCTTTAGTGCGCAGGGACAAAGAACAGTTTTTTTTATGCAAAGAACAGTTTTTTAAATTTAATAGAATTTTTTTTATTCGTATATACCTTATTCACACCAGGAGATAAAAATAGCAATATTTGTTTTAATTAATAACAGACATTCCGCATTTAAATAAAGCGAAATTAACCATTGAAACTTTCTTGTGTATAGTCAGATTCTCTGGAGCACGTAATTTCTAGAACGTATTCTATCATGGGAATTAAAGGATTAAAGGTTAAGTTTTATAAAATAAATAATTATATAAAATAATGTATTTGGAGACATAGATATTAAAATATTTACTGATTTGCAAAATTTTAGCGTAAAATAGCCACACAACAGTAGTTATTATTTGTATTGCAGATGCGCAACAGAAGAAAAGATTGCCGTATTATATGAAAAATGCATCTCTGATTTTTTTTTTCATTATTTTTCCTGTGTAATAAACCTTTCAGAGAATCATATATAATTTTTTCGAAGCAAAATAAAAAATCGCTCATTTAAGGGTTAACGTAACGCGATTTTTATTTTTAATTTACGGATGTAGTGAGTAAACGTAAGTTGTTGCCGAAAAAGGAGATTAATATTCAAAAAAGGTGGTAGCTTGGGTATAAAGAAGGACCGGGCCCAAGGGGCAGGATATTAACTGAAATGTAGTTGGGTAAAGGAAAAAAATTTAATAGTTTTAAAGTAGCTGTAGGACGCAAGAACTATGAAGTAGAAAATTGTAATAGAGTAAGATCGTTTTTCCAGAAGCTGCAACAAAGGCCCCAAGAAGGAGATTAATATTCAAAATTGGTGGTAACTGAAGTGAGAAATTTTTTTGTCGTTCATGGAGTTGGTAGAAGACTTAAGAAGTTGTTAGAAAAAAAAAAGAGCTAATGAATCGGGTCATTTTTAAGGGAACTACAATAAAGAGAGTAGGGCCCTAACATGAAAATATGTTAAAAGGTCTTAGATATTCAATTATTCAAAATTAACCATAGAGTTGTGAATTAGTATTTCTTTGAATAATAAATTAAAGAAATGCGCCAAAAATTGGGCAAATGCTGTCCTAGGACTGGATAGCTGATTGTCCTAGGGCCCAAATAAAATATGAGGTTGTTGGTCCTGGGAGAAGAGTCCAATACTCAGTTTTTAAATTATGCACTGAGAAGGTGAGAAAATTAGAGGGTGAAAAATGCATGGCGAACAAAAAATTCAAGGGACCTACGGGACCCTAGTGGGGAGATGGAGCAAGGGTCTTAACTGGGATGTAGAAATGGGAGAATAACTAAATGAAAAAAGGATACCAAAAATGAAGATCGGGTTAAAAGGAAGCAATTTATTAACAATTTAGGGCGCAAAACCTTCAAGGGGTGCTGTACCGGGTCTCAGGCTGCCAGGGTCTTAACTGGAATGTAGAAATGAGGGAATAACTAAATGGAGAATTGGCCCCAAGAACGAAGAAGATCGGATATAAAGGGGGTAAGTTATTAACAATTTAGAGCATAAAAACTGAAAGAGGCACAGGGGACCCGACCCTTAAATAAACGGTCAAGTGCGAGCATTGCTCGCGTACAGAGGGTTCCGTAGAATAATTATATAAATTTGTAATTGTATTTAAAAAAAAAAAAAAAGTTGCTAAAAGAGTACTAAGACTTTGTAAAAAACTACACAACGTAGGGTTGGGTATAACTGTATATATTAGAAAAGTGTAAATGGGTATACCATGAAAGTTCAAAGAGATATGGAACCTAAATAATATCAAACATAGCTGTTCATATAACTCTTTCTTTAATATTATTTTAATCTGTTTATGATGAACTTAATTCGGTACTGACAATAAAAGCAGTGCATAGTTAAACTTCATTTGGCATTTCATGAAACTAAATTCAGCGTAGTAATAACCTTTATTTCTACAGTGTAGCTAAAACAAAACCTTTGTTAAAAGTTTAAATTTGGCATTGTGCTAAGCGCGCTTCGAATTGAGGTCTCAAAGTTGCAACGCCGCCTTGGTCAGTGCCGCGTTTTTCCAGATCGGTGTTTAATTAACTTTTAAAGTCACTCGAGGCGTATTGAGAGATACAATCAATGCAAATTATTGCGAATCCCACAGTATTTATGCGATTCATTCTAATTAAATCTTCCGTGGGCGATGCCCTTAAAAAAGGACACCTAATTTTTATTCCAAAACAGACAAACGGCACCAAGAATATTTAATTAAAATTTCCCTTTTGTCATGTATGTGAAAATAAGCAAGTTCGCATTTTCTAATAAATTCATTCATAAATTCTGGTGACAGTTCATAATTTCATACGTTTATAAATAGAATTACTGCGTGCCGGAAAGGATTAAGTGGTCGCAGAACTCTTAAAGCTTCAAAATTTAAGAAATTTTAATTTTTTTAGATGTTAAACTCCTATCTTTTCTGAATATTTTGATATAATTGTTTCCTTGAAATTCCCATTAGAACAAAAGTTTCGGCTTTTAGAATTATACCTGCTCAATAGCTGAAGCGGCGTTTCCGAAACATTAAAGTCATTATTTTCCAAATGGCGTTTTTTGGGCATAACGCTCAGGATACCTCAAAAACTTCTGAATATTTTTTCATGAAATTTTCAAAACATATAATTCATGTTAGTCTATATAAACTGAAACTAAAATTTCCTTTTTATTGTTCAAAAAAATATTTTTTAGGTGATTTTACTGTTGAAATTTTCAAAATTTTGTATTAGCTAAATACAACGTTGCATTGAAAATATAAAAAGGCTTTAAATATAAATTTATTTAAGTTCAGGGAAATTATTACAATCTGAAGTATAAGTAAGCACCAAAATTTTCATTCTAGTTGCAATATTTATTTTGTAATCCTGCGCGTAAACTGTTATTCCAATTTTTTTTTCGGCAAATGTCTAACAGTTTCGAGCCCCCTATAAATAGTAATTCTGTATCTTGCAATTTTTTAAATACATGAAACGAAAGAACATACTTATATCTTTCATTCCAATTAAAATTGTGTTTTAAAATCATATACATTTTACGACATTAAATGCTGAAAATGGTCTTTTTTTCCACTTTTTAGAGTCCCGAGACCCCTTAAATTAGTATGTTTTTAACAATTTGACGTTTATTGCTTTTATACTGTTACTGGACATTACATTACACATATATATCATTAAAAGTTGTTAACTAGGCATAGAGTACGCCGCCCCTGTCCTTGTGTATGTCTAAACTGACCGTACCTTTAAGGGTTATTATCTCGGCTAATTAACGATGATTTTTTTCGAAAATCATTATAAACAATGCTTTTATTCTTCTGCAACGATAGGTATATTCAGCGATGCTCAACACTTTTTCTGAATGCCCGTAAATCGAAATTTGTGTATAACAGAAAAATGCTAATTACTCAAAAACTATGTGACCTAGGGTAATCGCTATAATTTTCCGGCAAGGTTTATATTAATGCCTACTACTTCTAAGTTTTTCATAATTTTAGTTTCAGTAGATTCGGATTTAGATGGGGGGGGGGCATATTTTTGCGCTACATTTTCAACAATATCTTTGAAAATTTAATACCTAAAATTAAAAGGAATGTATTTTTGAGTTCAGCGTTACAAAAGCTTTCACAGGATACCCCACATGATATACAATGAAAAGATTTTTTTTTCAAGTAGCATAATTAGCCCCTCTACTTTTTTACTAAATATATTTATGAATGTTTATTAATATGAAAATATGTGGGTCAATGGTCTTTATTACTTCCCCGAATTTGAACTTTCCACGTTCCATAGTTTACGAGTAAAATGGCTGTGTCAGACAGACACAAGAGTGATCTTATAATGGTTCCGTTTTTGCTTTTTAAGTACGGAACCCTAAAAAAGAAAAATCTGATTGTCAGGTGCATCAGGACATGTCTTGGACTGTTCTCACCTAAATCTTCAAACTTATACGTGCGGTAGATTTTGCTAGTCATCAAACGCAGACACACAGACACTCAAACACTCACATACACACAGACAGAGCGAAACTTTCTTTTATTGGCATACGTTTTATTCAATTTTCCGCGCTAAAAACTGGATTGTCGTTAAATCCGATCTCGCTGAAAACTTATTCTACAGTTAAATACAAACACA
The DNA here is from genome assembly GCA_963932465.1 of Maratus speciosus. Lineage (NCBI taxonomy): Eukaryota > Metazoa > Arthropoda > Arachnida > Araneae > Salticidae > Maratus > Maratus speciosus. Next base: position 185,594,394 of record OZ010797.1, on the reverse strand, counting down.
CTTTTAGTAGCTGACGAGTTATTGAGGTTTTAATGCATATGTATAAAATATTAATGATGATTGAGTAAAAGCACTGATTTATGAAATTGATGAGCTATCGATATTATAGTGCCCCCATATCAGTAACAAATAAATACTACTTCTTTCAGCAAAAACAAAGGTTTATTAAGGCTGGCGAATCACTGATCTTTTAATATATAAATTAAATAAATTCGATGCGCAAAAAGACGAATTTGTGAGAATGTCAAGTTATCAAGATTGGGTATATATAATTCATTAATGACATTCGACTTAATAAAATCACAGATGATTAAAGATGACGACTTTTCGAGGTTTTTTGGAAATCATACAGAATTTATATCAAACTGATTAAAATATAAATTTAAAGAGATGACGAAGTAACTAGGTTTTTGCGTTTAGAGAGATCGTTTGGGGATAACTTGTTATTTTAATTTTATTGCGGATGTAAAGAAAATTAATTATATTCTATTGCATAGAAGCACTGCTTTATGAGGTTATAGAGTTATCAAGATTTTAACCACAATGACCAATGATAATTGTTTAAATAAAAACATAGATTTATAAGCTTGAGGATTCATCAAGGTTTAGCCGTATAACTTGTATTCGATAGAAAATAAAACGGATTAATGAATCTTCAAGTTATCCAGTTTTTAGAGCAAAGGTATAAATAATAATATTAACTAAATACACTTATTTATGAGGATGCCGAGTTATCGAGGCTTTAACATATAAGCGTAATAATAATAACATTTTATTAAACTAGCTGGCTTCGCGCTCTAGCGCGCTCATAATTACATCGGCCCTCTAATTTATGCTAACATCGAAAAACGAATGTCGAATTCATATGAAAATTTTCGTTAGGTGCAGTAACGTAGCTACGTTGTTTGCCGCCCGGGATTTCATCCGTTTATTAAATAATATTGCGTTAATTTTAAAAGTAGTCCGTGAAATTTACAGAGGGGGAGGGGGGCAACGTTCCACCGTTTAGGGGTGTATTCTTTCTTCGGGTTCTAGGGGACGGATTTCAACGGGAATTGGTTCATTTAAGTTAGATTACAATTCAGCTACTTTCTGTATTATGAAAGTTTATCTTAGACTTCAGTTACCAACATTTTCGAACATTAATGATGCATTCGTTTTTCGGGTTCTATGGGCTTGATTACAACGAAGTTTGGCTCACTCGACTTGGTTTTCGATTATCTGCGGCACGTGCGGAGCACTTCCGGTACATACTGCTTTAGGTAGCGGGGACCCAGATCACAGGTTCGTTCGGAAAGAGATTTGTTGGGAACACACGAGAGGCTGTGGAAGGTAATGGGACTTCCGAAACTAGGTTCATTTAAAAGATTTTCAAAGGATATAAAATATACTAACTTGAGTTTTATTTAAGGTTATTATGACGGGCCTGGACAACGCCGGGTGGGTCAGCTAGTGTGATATAAAATTACACTATATAAATACAGTGTTCCGAAGCCCAGTGCAATAGCGCTTCCGAAAAACCGAAGCTTAAATTACCTTTTCCTTTCCTTCCCATCTCCAAGCTTTTGCATTCTTTTTACCAAAACACTTATATGTGACGTAATGTGTCACACACGTAGGAGATGGAGATAAAACGGTCTCAATTTTTATATCAGTTTTTAGGCTTAGACTGACTCGAGCTCAATCTGTATTACATTTAAAATTTTATTTATTCATGTATTGAAAAAAAAATCCTCTTTTAAAATTACGTATTATATTCCACTTCAAATCATTTTAATGCTATTTTGATCAGAATGAAGGGGAAACAGAAATCGTGTTTTACTATTTCAAATTTATATCGGCGACGTGTTGATACGGCACCACTCAAGAGACTGAACAATAAATTTGCTTTCAGTTCGATTTTCTTTTGTGACAGTAGGATAATTTTTTATTGGCTGGGTTTTCTTTTTATTATTTCGATATCTAACCTGAAAAGAATATTTTCTGTTTTATCCAACAAGCATCAGCTTGACGTTTTGTTTTTTCGAGGTTTTTTGTCTTCTATTGCGTACGAGCATAAAAATCCCGTTTGTGATTTTTCTATTTATTTTGTATCATGAACGGTACCCACGCTAAGGCTCTCTGCACCTATACGAAGTCCCTTTCCTTTGTAAGTAGATATAATTACCATGTATTGTTATTCTGATAGAAAGCAATCGAGCAGTGTTTCTCCTTTTACTATAAAAGCATAGATTCTTTCCGATAACGTTGTCAAATTTTTAATTTTATCTGATTTTCAGGGACTCACCGCAAAAGATTGTTATGCGGAAGGAAATGATTATAGTTTAAGATATGCACATTTTTGAGGAAATTGTAAAACATTGTTCCATTCTTCAGCATATAAATATTCATTTCAGTAAATTCATTCATTTTTTCTTAGAAATGCATAGCTGCGAACTATCCCTTTTCTGTGTTAACACGATTTCCTAATCATAATCGTTACCCTATTTAATCACAGAATTCTGCAATTAATTAACATAAAAAATAGGCACGAATTTTTAGTATTCAGAAGAAGTGATAACTAAAAAGTGGAATATTTCACAGCTAAGTATATGCTGATAGATATATTTAAAATTTTTATTTTGCTAAAGAAAAAAAATGCTTTAAATTTTGCAGTTAATGTACCAAATATAAATATGCAGATTACAGGGGCAGGGGGGAGGGGGTGGAACGGTACAGTTGTTGTACCGGTAGCACTGATTAGGGCTCCGGAACTTTTTTGTTAGAATTTAAGCCCTGGGCGCAGTAATCTAATTGTAACGTAACCTTAATCTAACTGTACCATAAACATTACCTAACTGTACCCTAGCTCTAACGTGTTACCTAACCGTAACCTAACGGTAACCTAACAGTAACATACCTTCAACCTAACTATAAACAAATTATCACCTAACCGTAACTTAACTGTAAGCAAATTGCAACCTAACCTTAATCTAATTATAACATAACCGTAACCTAACTGTAACGTAACTATAAACTATCGGTAACTTAACCGTAACGTAAACTAATTATAAGCTAAATGTAACGTGACTGTAACCTACCTGTAACCTATTCCATAATCCAACCGTAAGCTATCTGTAACGGAAATGGAACATAACCGTAACCTATTTGTAACGGAAATGGAATATAACCGTAAACTAACCGTAATCTATCTGTAACGGAAAAGGAACATAACTGTAACCTAACCGTATCCTAATAATAACCTAACCGTAACGTAATCGTAACCTACTTATAACCTAACCCTAACCTAACTGTAACATAACTGTAACCTAACCGTAATCTATCTGTAAAATAAACGAATCATGACGGTACGCTAACCGTAAACTAATTATAACCTAACCGTATCCTAATTGTCATGTAACTATAACCTAACTGTAACTTAAATGCAATCTAACTGTAGCCTGGCGGTAACCTAACCGTAACCTAATTGTAACCTATCCGTAACGTACTGTAACCTATCCGTAACCTAACCATAATCTAACTGTAACCTATCCGTAATCTTAATTGTAACCAAACTGTAACGTAACTGTATCCTATCTCTAACCTAATCGTAGCATAAACGTAATCTAACTGTAACCTATCCGTAACTTAACCCTAATCTAACTGTAACATATCCGTAACCTAACCTTAACCTATTTGTAACTTAAACGTAACATAATTGTTACCTACATTTAATCTAACTGTGACGTAACCGTAATCTAACTGTAACCTAACCGTAACCTAACTGTAACCTAAGTTTAACGTAACCGTAAACTAATTATAACCTAACTGTATTCTAACTGTAACCTATCCGAAACCTAACAGTATCCAAACCAAAACCTAACTGGGCTAATCGTCCTCTCGGCTAAATATCCTGTCGGCTAAATGTCCTGTCGACTAATCGTCCTGTCGGCTAAATGCCCTGTCGGCTTATTGTCCTGTCGGCTAAATGTCTTGTCGGCTAAATGTCTTGTCGGCTAAATGTCCTGTCGGCTAATTGTCCTGTCGGCTAATTGTCTTGTAGGCTAAATGTCCTGTCGGCTAATTGTCTTGTCGGCTAATCATCCTGTCTGATAAACGTCCTGTCGGCTAATTGTCCATGTCGACTAACTGTCCTATCGGCTAATTGTCCTGTCGGCTAATTGTCTCTGTCGGCTATCTGTCTTGTCGGCTAACTTTCGCTGTCGGCTAATTGTCCTGTCGACTAAATGTACGTGTCGACTAAATGTACTTGTCGGCTAAACGTCCTGTCGTCTAATTGCTGTCTGCTAAATGTCTTGTCGGCTATTTGGTTGTCTGCTAAATAACATAGACCCGTAAAATAAACGTATCATGACGGTACACTAACCGTAAATTAATTATAACCTAAACGTTTCCTGTGATGTAACTATAACCTAACTGTAACTATAATTTAACCTAACTGAAGCCTGGCGGTAACCTAACCGAAACCTAATTGGAACCTATCCGTAATCTTAATTTTAACCAAACTGTAACGTAACTGTATACTATCTGTAACCTAATCGTAGCAGAAACGTAATCTAACTGGAACCTATCCGTAACCTAACCTTAACCTATTTGTAACTTAAACGTAACCTAATTGTTACCTAAATTTAATTTAACTGTGACGTAACCGTAATCTAACTGTAACCTAACCGTAACCTAACTGTAGCCTGGCGGTAACCTAACCGTAACCTAATTGGAACCTATACGTAACATACTGTAACCTATCCGTAACCTAACCGTAATCTAACTGTAACCTATCCGTAATCTTAATTTTAACCAAACTGTAACGTAACTGTATCCTATCTGTAACCTAATCGTAGCATAAACATAATCTAATTGTAACCTATCCGTAACTTAACCCTAATCTAATTGTAACCTATCCGTAACCTAACCTTAACCTATTTGTAACTTAAACGTAACCTAATTTTTACCTAAATTTAATCTAACTGTGACGTAACCGTAATCTAACCGTAACCTAACTGTAACCTAAGTTTAACGTAACCGTAAACTAATTATAACCTAACTGTATTCTAACTCTAACCTATCCGAAACCTAACAGTATCCAAACCAAAACCTAACTGGGTTAATCGTCTTCTCAGCTAATTATCCTGTCGGCTAATTGTCCTATCGGTTAAATGTCCTGCCGACTAATTGACCTGTCGGCTAATCGTCCTGTCGGCTAATTGTCTTGTCGGCTAAATGTACTATCGGCTAAATGTCTTGTCGGCTAATTGTCTTGTCGGCTAAATGTCCTGTCGGCTAATCATCCTGTCGGCTAATTGTCCTGTCGGATAATTGTCTTGTCGGCTAAATGTACTGTCGGCTAAATGTCTTGTCGGCTAATTGTCTTGTCGGCTAAATGTCCTGTCGGCTAATTGTCTTGTCGGCTAAATGTCCTGTCGGCTAAATGTCTTGTCGGCTAAATGTCTTGTCGGCTAATTGTGCTGTCGGCTAATTGTCTTGTCGGCTAATTATCCTGTCTGCTAAACGTCCTGTCGGCTAATTGTCTATGTCGACTAACTGTCCTATCGGCAAATTGTCCTGTCGGCTAATTGTCTCTGTCGGCTATCTGTCTTGTCGGCTTACTGTCTCTGTCGGCTAATTGTCCTGTCGACTAAATGTACGTGTCGACTAAATGTACTTGTCGGCTAAACGTCCTGTCGTCTAATTGCTGTCTGCTAAATGTCTTGTCGGCTATTTGGTTGTCTGCTAAATGACATAGACCCAGAAATAACTGCAAAATTGATCTTCTCAAAATAGCGGTACGAAAGTATAAAAATATTAACCTAGCGGTGGGTCTCTGTTTGGAAGTGCATCTTGAAGTAAACTTAAATATGCTTAATTACCAACAGGACAAACTTCCACCAATAAAAATGACTAGAAATGTTTTTCTTATTCATGACAGTAATTTTACATGAATAGGGTGATTAAATAAGGCAAAAACTTTCATTAAAATATACTGGTGGAAGTTTGCTACGTTGGTAAACAGGTTCTGAAATTCAGAAAGACGTGTGCAAGGACTCCGTAACGTTGGGGTATAGACCAGGGGGCTATGCATAGACTCAGATTGACGCGCTGAGGGCGTTCGTAATAGCCTCTGAGTTAAGAAGCTTGCATAGTTTGGACCACGTACGCATTCTTAGTCTTTCTTTTAAAAATAATAAATGAACCATGCCATTATAAACAAATACAACCGTACGTGAAAGCAGTCAATAATTTAAGGTAGAAATTTTCTTTTCTCTTAAAAAAAAACTGGCAACATTACCAGCTGCCATAAAATAAATAAAATATGATTTATTATAAAAATAGCTTGACGGATACAGTGGTACTATTTTCCTCTCGATCACCATCCGAATTATAGTTTGCTTTTATCTTAGACTTTCATTTTTTTTTCTTTAAACGGATTATACATCATAAATGTCACTAACATCATATTTTTCTACGTCTTCCTCAGCATTTAAAGTTCATTAAATGTAATCAAAATCTTTCATCCATCATAGAAGCAAACTGACGTTAAATAAGATTAAATGATCTAGTGAAAATGTTAACAGTCATTATTCGAGGAAAATCTATCATAACATCTATAATAAAAGATTTCATGTTTGAAGGTGTTAGGTAATTACCGAAGTAATGATTCCTCAAAATTTTCTCGAAGTGTTGCTTTCCTTAATGATATGTAATGGGCAAAGTCATGAAAGAAAAATTTCTCTGCATTCCGATGAATCCTTCAAAAAGTGATAATGGTTATTTGGATTGATATTTCATAATTTCATTTTATCAGAAAGTAATTGAACTAAGCAGGTTTCTTTTGTGAGCATTTTCCCTTATAATCCCTTCAATATTAATAAAGGTCATTTTGATTTTAATTTCGTAATTGTTTGTTTTATAAAAAATTCATTAAAGTATATTAATTTCTTTCTTAAGAATTTTTAAGAAGTTCCTGAAAATTTCATAAAACAAATATTAACAGGGTTCATACCGGTACCGTTATTTTCAAGGATAAATATCAGAGGGTTTTTTTATAGAAAAATAGAAATTTCGTCATATTTAAAGAGATTTTCCATAAGAAAATACCGGTAGCGATGAATATCTCAGTTTGGAAATTCAAGGAACCGTGCGAATCCTGATTAACCCTCAAATGCGGTATGTTTTATTTTGTTTCGAAAAAATGATGTATGATTCTCTGAAAGGTTTATTACACAGTAAAAATAATGAAAAAAATCAGAGATACATTTTTCATATAGTACGTCAATCTTTTCTTCCGTTGCACATCTGCAGTCCAAGTAAAAACTACTGTCGTGTGGCTGTTTTACGCTAAAAAATGCAAATTAGTAACTATTTTATTAACTATACTTCCAAATACCTTATTTTATATTATTATTTATTTTATAAAACGTAACCTTTAACCCTTTAATTGCCATGATAGAATACGTTCTAGAAATTACAAGTTCAGAGAATCTGACTTTACACCAGAAAGTTTCAGTGATTAATTTCGCTTTATTTAAAGACGAACAATGGAACAATAAAGCTGGTGTATGGATTCCCTAGTTGCTTGGCAACTTTACATCCAGGCTAAGAGTAAATCGTGTTACAATGCAATGGGAGCCTTAGAAAAAAGAGCGTTTAAACGCGGCTAGTAGCCACGAAAAATAGAGAGTAAAAGCTAAAAAGATAGACAATTTTTAATAGAAAAAATTGTTAGTATAACTAGTAGGGAAAAAAAATGTTCCATATGATCCACATATATGTCCAGGACAGGCGAAAAAGCTACCAAAGGAAGCCCCGTAAAAAAAAAGACTCAATTCAGAGACCTTACATTTAATATAGCTTGATAAGTAAAAAAGTTTAACACAGTGAAGAAAAGAAACAAAACTAAATACATACATAATTACAAGAGAATTTAAATTACTATAAGTAAAAAAGAATAAAAATGTAAGAAAAAGCTACAGTGAGGAGAGTTCAAACTAAAAAAAAACAGATAAATGCAAAAGCCGAGGGGATCAAACGACAGCAAGAGGACGGCGTCCACCCAGACTAGTAATTTGAGGTGAATTAAACATGGGAATGATAGAAATAAGAGTAATATCATGAGAAGAGCATAAGATACTAGAATAGAAATTTTTTTTTTTTTTAACAAACAACACAAACAAAAAGAAGGAAAAAAGTTTAGCAGATGAAGAGCTTAATCTTCGTTAATGTTGATATGACTTGCAAGTTTATCAAATTCAGTTAATATAACCATCAATTTTTGCATCGGATTATCGAGTTTCTTAGTCTGAGTTGAGATGTTCTTTATACATTTTAGGATTTTAGTGATTTGAAAGATTTGCTTAACTTCGTTGAAAGTATTAAGAATGTCTTTAAAAACATTGGTGTAATTAGTAGGAACATTAGAATTTTCAATAGTAGGGGAGGAATGGGTGTTTGCGGTAGTACTATCATTGTTATCAGAGTTTAATTCTACATTACTAGTTGAGGGTTCAGAGTCTTTAGTATTTTTGGTATAATTATAATTCTTAAATATATCCGCTAAGATTTGGGTTTCTTGGGATAGATTGCTGACGCTATTACTTGTTTTACGGTTTTGTTTATTTTCTAATCTATAGGGATTTTTTTGGACAACCGCGGAAATTCGCTGGGTGCCCGAGTCCACAATTGGCACAAGTGGGTTTAATACGCCCCTTGTGGTGACAATCTGTACTTAAATGTAGATCTCCGCATTTTACACATTTAGCATCGAAGCCACACACTTCTGATGCGTGACCGTACCCTTGACATTTGTAACATTGTTTTACACGATTTTTGCTAGTAAAAGCTTCAATCTTAACAGAAATATAATGTATATTGTTAATTTGGTAAATTTCTTCAAAGTTCTTACGAGGTATAACATTTACCATGTATATCGGCGTTGGTTGGTCAGTTTTACGATTTTTAAGCATGGCAGCCCTAGTGACTGCGAAACCATGCTCCCTGAGACTATCTTCAATAATTTTAGTATCGGTGTTACAGGGGATATATTACCCTAATGCATATTTTTTTTGGGTCGAAGTTCTTTAGGATCAAGAGTGGTATATTTCTTTTTGTTTTGGTCTAGCCATTTCTGAGTAGATTTAAAGTCCTTATTAGAGTTACATTGTGTAACAATGCGTTCGCCTTTTAGCGTTATTTTGGGTTTTTCTGAGTCTAACTCCGTAATTTCATGGGCAACCGTCGCCCAATTGCTGTCGACTTCGACGTAGAAAGGGTTAACAGATTTTTTAACTTTGACAGTATCCTGTGTATTTTCACTAACATTTGATTCATCCATATCCACATTTTCAGTTAGGTTAACTTTGCTAGCGATATTTTTATATTTATTACTAAGTGGGATAGGAGAACTCTCCTCCAAAATAGGTCGTTTAACTCCTTTCTTAACAGCGTTGAAAATTTCTTTTTTAAGATTAGTGTTAGTAAGAAAAAAATTAGGAGTTTTCTTATACTTAATAGATCAGAAAAAACTAAAGATAGCTGAATTTAACAAATTATCATGGGTTGGCTCCCTAAGCAAAGTAAAAGCATCAAGGCAAGTTTTCCTTACCTCTTCTTGCTCTGAAGCAGAAGCAGAATAGCCGTCCTTAGCCTTAATGTGCAAAATATATTGATCCACAAATGTGTAGAAATCTCCTTATATAGTTTTAGCATATTCTTCAAAATTTGAAGAAAATCTGTCAAACTGGTCCTTGAAATTGATGTTTAACGTTCCATTACATATTTTGTAGATAACTTCCTTAATATAATAAATTTGATCATCTGTAGTCATCATAATGCAGCACTAAATAGCGAGCGAAAACTATTCTAACGAACCGCCCCACCTGCCATTCACACTGCGAAAAATTTAACATGCGATGGAACAAGCACCTCTTACGTCCACCTCACGACAGAGCTCCAACGCAACTGAATTATTTACAGACGGAATGTTTGTTGTTGATTAAAGCTCATATTGCTATATCAATTTTCTGGTGTGAATTACGTATATATGAATTAAAAAAAAATCTATTAAATTCAAAACACTGTTGTTTGCATATACGCAAAGCTGCGCATTAAAGGGTTAAATCAAAGTACATTGACGCCAAAAGTTTGATAATTAAATCATTATCAGTACATTATTACGATTAGCAGAAACAGTATTACATTTTTAAGATTCACGTACATTTTAACGTCTGATTTAAATTATTATATAAACTAATTATGAACCATTAGACAGACTTGAATACTTTTAAAAAGCAATTAATTAAAAAATATATATACATAAAAACATTTAATTAAAGTGAAAAATATACAAAGTAAACGTTTCGCTATGTCATCGTAAAGCCTCGTCAGTCAAAATCTGTTTTGATCAGGCAAAAATCATATTCTCAACATCCAATTACTACGCATCCACTATAAGTGAATCAATAGAAATCCTATGTAAAAACAATCAAGTATGTAACGAAGCCCTATCGTACAGTATCCCCAGTTTGTGGTTCAATATCCTGAAAATAAATCTTGAAAACCTGAGCAAAGTGACGTATTAAAATTTAAAGTACGGAAGTTAAATATTTTCTTCTACCCATGGAAAGAGACGTATGAGAAACAGAGTGATGTCATAAAATAAATGTAGCTGCAGTTAATAATAATAATATATATTTCCTCTAATTAAATTCAATCCAACAAACTGCTACTGCTACTTCTACTTTCAACTCTAGTAAATATTGGCTCTCTCATTTTCAAAACAAAGTGACGTATTTGTATAAATAAAATCATTTAGTTATTAAGATATTCTCTGATGATGAGCCTGGAAGGTTTGAAAGTACTAAGAAGTTTTAACCCTTAAATGCCTGATTTTTCAAAAATCATTGTAATAATGTTTTTCGGCTTACATTTTTTTAAATAAATCATGGGGAAAATACTTAAAAAAATCATATTTTTTTAAAGTATGCTTTATAGCTAAAAAACAGTTTCTTACTAATGGGCAATACTGGTCTTCAATTGAAAAAATAATTTTCCTTTATAAAATTGTATAATATTAAACACACAAGAATTTTAGGAACTATAATAAGAAATAAATTTTACTTGCTCGCAACAAAATAGCGTATTTCGAAAGAACAAAAATAAGAAGTAGCAACAATTGAAAAAATAAATCTATCTTTATTCTTAAACAGCACAAGTGTTGCCATCTACATGTTGAAAATCGATTTAATAATATTTTCAGAATGTATTTTATTGACAACATTAGGCATTATAGCTTCGATATTATTCTAATAGTATTTTAGAGCCTTAATTGGGTATGTTGCCGAAAAGCAACACCCGGCATTTAAGGGTTAAATAAAATGTAAATAAAGTTGCAACATGTTTTTCATTACATTAGTCTCCTTTTAAGTAAGATTGTGGACCTTTTTAATGTTCACATTACATATTTTATGTTGAATCAAGGTGAAAAATTGCGTTTCGTTTTATGATATTGTTTACTATTAATTATTTCTGATATGAACGCGAAATTTCTGAATAGAAATGGAGGCCAAAGTGGAAACCCAATTCGGTATGCCTTAACAATTACGTATGTATATGCTACGGTCACTAGTTCATTAAATATTTGGATTTTCTCAAAACGTGCCTACAGCTAAGTTCGAAAATGAATGAGCATGTGTTCATATTGCATTTAAAATATATTTTAAGTAACATTACCCTGTGTAATATTATTAGTCCAGGCAATAGGGAATTTTACCTAGCAAAATTAATGGTAGTACTGGAAATCGGCTTTCTAGATGTTTTTTGGGTCGCTGAATCCCAATTTGTAAATTCCCACCAAAATTTCCCCCGGCAACCTCCCCAAATTTTGGTAAAAAGCCCCCCAAAACAGTTTTTTATTAAAAAAATCAATTTTTTATTGTTCTAGAGAAAAAGTATCAAGAAATTCAGAAAGTAGACAAAATTTCCAACAAATTAGATATATGACATTATGACTTAGGATGAAGGGGAAAAGGGGATCTGCCTCGGAACATGCGCGCGGTGCTGCGTAAACAAAGTTGCGCAATTCCACTTAACCACTCACACGTTTACGTTCGCCCTCCCATCTCCCCTCCGAACTTTCTCTATAAGGTTTACTTTAAGATTTTTGGGTCGCTGAATCCGAATTTTCAACTTTCCCCCAAAAATTTCCCCCCTGAACACCCCCCCCCCAAATAGTTGTTTTTAACATAAATTTCTTATTGTTTTAGGGGAAAAGCATTACGAAATTCAGAAACTAGAGAAAAATTGCAACAAATAGGATATATGACATTATGAATTAGGATGAACGGGGAGGATGAGGGCTGCCTCTGAACATGCACTGCGGCGTTACGTGCACTAAATGATGAAATCCAGGCAATAGGGAATTTTATCTGGCAAAATTAATACTAGTTCTGGATTTCGACCCACTTTATGTTTTTTGGGTCGCTGAATCCGAATTTGTAACTTCTCACCAAAATTTCACCCGGCAACCCCCCCAAAAAATTGATTTTTTGAAAAAAATTGGTTTTTGAGAAAAGCGCTCGGGGAATATTCCGAGGCAGACCTCGCTAACCCCGTTTATCCTACGTCACAATGTCATATATCCTATTTGCTGCAAATTTTGTCTAGTTTCTGCATTTCGTAATGCTTTTCACCTAAAACAATAAGAAATTTAAGTTAAAAACAACTATTTGGAAAGGGGGGGGGGTCGGGGGGGAATTTTTGGGGGTAAGTATTCGGATTCAGCTACCCCAAAAACTTAAAGTAAACCTTATATAGAAAGTTCGGAGGGGAGATGGGAGGGCGAATGTAAACGTGTGCGTGGTTAAGTGGAATTGCGCAACTTAGTCCACGCAGCATTGCGGCGCATGTTCCGAGGCAGATCCCCCCTTCCCCTTCATCCTAAGTAATAATGTCATATATCTAATTTGTTGCAAATTTTGTCTACTTTCTGAATTTCTAGCTACTTTTCTGAATTTATTGATAATTTCCCCCTAAAACAATAAAAAAATGGAATTTTTTAATAAAAACCTTTTTTGGGGGGCTTTTTTTTAAATTTGGGGGGGTTGCCGGGGGAAATTTTGGTGGGAAGTTACAAATTCGGATTCAGCGACCCAAAAAACATCTAGAAAGCCGATTTCCAGTACTACCATTAATTTTGCTAGGCAGAGTCTCTATACGGTCTCTATTGCCTGGACTATATGTAGTTTTCTTAAACAAAAGTAAAATACATTACTCAGCAAAAATGTAGAAAATATAATTTGAAATTAAGAATTTGCGGATTAATCGTTTTATTGCTACATTAGATTAAATAAACATATTTATCACCAGAAATTTTATTGGGGAAGAAATTAAATAATTAAATAAATATAATTCAGGTAAGTTGCACCGGGGAAAAAAATTCTGGTTCACACTTTCAAAGGTTGTGGTAACAATTTTGACCACGTATTTTTAATTCGAAGCTGCCAAACTGCCCCCAGAATATTTTAATGAAATTCTTTTTTATAATGAACACGTTAACTTTTATAACGAAAGCAAGTATTTATTTACTAAGAAATTCGTTTGTAAATTATCGTGCCAATCAATTACTTTAAGATTTTACGAACATGATTACTCCGCGCCTGAAAGGGCTAAATTATATTTATATTAGTTTGTATTATATTATTTATATTATATTAGTTATACATTTCCATGGTTATATGAAAATAACCATGGAAATGTGGTTATACATATATCCATAAGGATTGCTAGTTTGGCCCTCTTTTTTATTCAGACATTACGAATAGCAATTTTTGCTTTATTTCTTGATAGAGATTTAGAGATTACATAAGGTAAAAAATATTCTTTCCAAATTTCCGGTGTGAATTTAGAATTTCTAAATAACAATGGAGGCCAAAATGGCAACCGTCATATTCAAATAAAGTATATTACCCAGGAAAGACGAAATTGCTGGCCAGCAGCAAGATAGGTGCTGGCTGATGGTGTACCACTGCATGACCACTGCTGGACAGCTTCAGTCAACTTTGCTGTTGGAAATCATCAGATAAAATTCTGGTGGGCATCCGTTTTATCTCTTGCGCTGGCCCACCACACCATGGAAGTTCACGAACTTTTGCAGTATTACTGCTGGGAACCCTTACGCTAGGTGGCGCTGCGAATATCGAAGACATTGTGTATTTGAACACAAATCTGAAATGAATATCTTAACACAATTAAAGCTGTGAAGCTATTTTTTTTTCTTTTCTGAAACTATAAAAAATATAGCACCACTGCCACCAACAAAATAAATAAGTAAATGAATAAATAAATAATTTTTTTATTTCAACGCATTTTTTTTCTCCTTAAATCTGGTTTTACTAGGTTACAAAGGATTTCGGTTTTCATAATTTACGCAGTTCAGATTCAATAATAAAAGAAAGCGTATAAAATACATAGGATTTCTATACAATAGAATAATTTCTATACCAGTTTAATGATTGGGAACGTAAATCACAAAAGAAACAAACTTGAAATAGTATAATGAGAGCATGAAAACTCCGAGCAATCGTAGCGTGCGCTGAAAGCACTTGTTCATGTCCGAACACGAAAACCAAGCAGCATCGAGCGCGGTCAGTACTTGGGAGGGTGACCACATGCAGTTCAAATATTTCTGTTATAGACACTTCTACCGATATTTCTATAGCTCTTGGTGAAACTAGCTTATAGAAAAAAGAGCCATAATTACATATTGCTTTGTTTTTTTATAGAATTCTATAAGAAATTTTTGTAAGGGAAAGTGCTGGGCCAGCAAAAGAATAACAGTGGGATAGGTACCAGCACTGCAGGAAAAGTGCCGGATTGGAGTAATGTGATGGCATACCAATGCTGGCCTGCTGGTGGCCATCACTGATGGGCCAGCTGCATTCGGCTCGGACACTTTTCGACAGGTTTAAGTAATGGCACCCTTGCACTTTACCGCTGATAGCACTGCTGGCTGCCAACTTTTTTCCAGCTGATGGCCCACTGTTTCTTTCTTTGCTGGGTCGGTTGCTCTGTTTGTAATGTGACTTTGCAAACTAAGAGAGCAGATTCAAATGCTTAACGCTAGAACCTCCGGAAACTTTACTCAAGTGTTGTAAAACCAAAAGTGTGTTTTTCCAAATGGTTAAAAAAAAAAAGAAAAAAAAAATCATTAAAAATAAAGCATCATAGAGACAGAATTGCTTTGGGAACTGAATTTGCATGGAACAGAATTATCCAATTATTTTTTAGTAAAAGAAAAATTTCCCATTTTAACCTCTTAACGGTCGCATTAACTCACGTTTTAAAAATTCAAATTGCCCATTGACACCACTTTTTTGAAAAAAAAAAATATTCACCTTATTTAATGGCGGGTAAAAGTGATACCATAATAAAGCCAATTACACTATTTTATAAAACTGATGGGAATCAAACAATCTGAATGAAAGACACAACCCGTGAATATCACGGGAGCGAGAATTAAGGGGTTAAGGAAATATTTTAACAATTTTCGTAATCAAAATTTGGAACAGGTTTACAATTTCGCATCCAATTTAAACTGGAAAATTCAAATTCATACCATGAAATTTCAAAAGAAATATTTTTTACTTTATGAGATCGCTAGTTTCGAAGTCAAGTTAGTCGAGGAGCTTGCGACATCTTTCCCACATCCCCCGACGCAAAAGTAGACGGGATTTAACTGTTGGAGCAATTCATAGCTGGTAGCTGTGGGAAGGCATACATATACATAATTTACAAACGAATTATTAGGGAAAAGAACTTATAGAAAAACGTAAACAAGTTGGAAATTGCTCGTCAAACGTGGCATATGAGATGCGTTCGTACTATAACTAGTTTTATAATTATTTTTAGCACTCCATATTGTACTGAATGTATATTTTTTTGCACTTCATAAGTGCATAGTCTGTAAGATCATTAAAATGCATTTGCAATATTTTTTTCCCATTGGCCGTAATGTAACGGAAAACTTTTGACTGCCCCTCTAATTAAACTATACATCCAATTTTCATAAAATTTGAAATGGCTCGGCAAAATTTTGCAGCGATTATATATTTAAACTTTCTGACTATGCGGAAGGCTGTGACATCATTAAAACACACTTGCAATATTTTTTTCCCATTGGCCGTAATGTAAAGAAAAACTTTTGACTGTCCCTGTAATTAAACTATACATCCGATTTTCATAAAATTTGAAATGGCTCGACAAAATTTTGCAACAATCATATATTTAAAATTTCAGACCATTCGGTTGGATAGTTTTTGCTCTGTTATATGCGGCCGGACAGACGGACTGAACGACGACTATAGGTGCTACGTATTTATATAATTACGAACGCACCTAAAAATGCTTAAAAGAAGGTTAAGTACAGGGTTACAATAAAAAGATTACAATAACAAGGATGTTTCAAAATATTTTTGAGGATTTTTTATAAAGAAAGAATATAAAATAACGAAAAAAAAAGTGTTGATAGCAAAGTGAGTGAAAGAAGCCCACAAATTTGAGTACAGTAGCTAGGACCCAATTTGGATGCAAAACGAGCCGTAAGGAGCCTCAAGACTCGTACAGCTTCAAAATTTTCAGAATCTGAAAATTTTGATATAATTGTTTACTTGAAATTTTTATTAATATTAAAAATTTGTCTGAACTGAGAATATTTTGTTAGTCTGAACCCTCTTGCTGCGCAACCCGAGATTTCCTCGTGGATGCAATTTTTCCGTCTAATTAACCCTACTTGATTATTCTCATCAGTTATTTTTTATTGTAAATTTTGCCTTATTTAATCGGAGCATTTTCCCTATTAAATTAGATAAAAAATTTTATTTTGAAAACCGGTGACAAAAGAATAAAAATTCTTAAAAGACGTTCGTCGCAAAGGGGTTAAATACGCAATTTTTGAAGCTATTTTGATAAAACAATTACGCAGCGAGAGGGTTAACCCTCTAATTCCCATGGTAGAATATGCTCTAAGAATTCTGTAATTTACAGATTCTGAATTCGTACCACAAAATTTCAACAATGAATTTCGCTTATAAAGCGAATATTGCGATTTTAAATTTCTGGTTTGAATTTGGAATATCCGAATTATCCACTAATTTGGAAACACTGGTGGTAGAATTTATGCGACCGTGGCCATCAGAGGGTTAAAAGGATCCACACTGTGGTGATAGCTTAATGGTTCTTATTAACACTAGAAAGCCCACGAAGAGTCATTTTGACTGCTACCAAATGAATATATCTCAGTTCGAACCAGATTTTTTTTTTTTTATAAAACTAGTTTAAAAGATACAAAAAAAAAAAAAAAAAAAAAAAAAAAAAAACTAGATAAATGGATAAGTTAATAAATTAAAATAAAAACTCTGGTGTGAAACATTTTTCTAAAATTTGGGAAACAATTCTTGGTTTTTCTAGTGTTAAATGAGACATAAAATAGTATTCTTTATTTCTGGTATGAACTCTAAATTTCTGATTCAAAATTGAGGCCAATTTGGCAACCCTGTTTCGGAATATTAATGAAATAGTTTGATAAGTACTTACCAATGCGTTATCGGCATGATTCCTTTATAGATCCTCATAACTCCAAATAAAGGTAAACTATCGTCGGTATCATGTCAAACTACCCAATATGGAAACACAGTTGCGAGTGGGCTACTTTTTTTAAATTCAGATTTCTTGATTTGCACCACTTTTCTGAAATGGTAAATAGCCCCCTTTTTTCGCGTTAATTAATGTGTCATTTAATAAGGTTAAATAAGCTTAATGTTACTATTTCAGAAAAGTGGTGCCAAGAAATCTGAACTTAAAAAAAAAAAAAATAACGCACTCGCAACCCTGTTTTCATATTGGATAGTTTGACACATGGAATTATTAATAAAGAGGAACTGACATGTCCTTAATACATAGAAGCTTCAACTGTAACCGCTTTCGCAGGAGTTTATTACCGCATGGACAAACTTCCACCAGTAAATTTAGGTAGAAATTTTCTGATTATTTAAACGCTTTAATAAAGCGGTATTTGAGTCATAAAAACTGGGAAAAACAGATTTTCATTCTTACTGGTGGAAGTTTACTTCGTGGTAGTCAGACCTTGCATTTCCGCCATATTGTGACAACCTAGAGAACTTCCTGCTAGTGTCATTGAAAAAAAAATTATATTACATGGCCAAACTGCCAACACTAAAAACAAGCAGAAATTTTAACTATATTTGTGACAGAAAATTACCGTGAAAAAAGGCCGCTAAAATAAGACAAAATTTTCTATTGAAAATTTAGTGGTGGAAGTTTGCACCTGTGGTAATCAGAAACTGCTGATCCGATGTCAAAAAGCAGCCGCCATCTTGTGACAACCTCCTGAGTTACTTCACTCGCAACTGGTAGACAATTCACTACATGTCTCCTACTCTTCATTCATAACTCCATTTCTTGACATGGTACGGAACATACCGGGTGTCCCAAAAAGGACTGACTGATTTTAAAATTCAATAACTTGCAAACGGTGACAGATATTAAAAAAATTCTTGCAGGAGGGTTAAGCATAAGGTCAAAAGTTTTATTACAGTGATTTTCAGTTTTAGTTCGATTTACAAACAATAGATGGCGCTGTAAGCAATAGTCGCTAAATTCAGGCTCGATTTTTGGTACTTCGTGGCCCGGATAATACATTTCCATCTCCTTTTTCTGCATGGAACAAGATAAAGGACCAAAAATCGAGACTGTATTTAGCGACTATTGCTCACAGCGCCATCTATTGTTTGTAAATCGAACTAAAATTGAAAATCACTGTGATAAAACTTTTGACCTTATGCATAAACCTCCTGCAAGAATTTTTTTAATATCTGTCACCGTTTGCAAGTTATTGAATTTTAAAATCAGTCAGTCCTTTTTGGGACACCCGGTATATTTCCAGATTTTTTTTTAAAATTCGCAGCCAAACTATTACGACTACGATTACTTGATCACAAAGAGTGTGTTAAAACTGCAGCGCTGCAAACCGCTATGCCTTATATATAAATACAAACTATACCTTAATATTTCTGGTTTTAATATATATAATTAAAATGTAGCATTTATAGATCTTTAAAAAGACATTTATTTACCATATTATAAGCGATATACGTTTTATAAACTAATCGGCTATCATAATTTTTTCTGTTTACGAAAAACAACTTAAATTGGATGTAGACAAAAATATGTTAAGCAAAAAAATGTTTTTAGATGCATCTAAAATGAGGGTTAAGATAAAGCATTTTATCACTAAACCGTGAAAGAAAATATTATTTATCTTTAAATTTATAATAGTACAGGCAATAGGGGATTTTACCTGGCAAAATTAATGGTGTTTCTGGAAATCGGCTTACTTTATGTTTTTGGGTCGCTGAATCCAAATTTGTAACTTCCCACCAAAATTTCCCCCGTCAACCCCCCCCCCAAATTTTGGTAAAATGGCCCCCAAAAAAGGTTTTTATTAAAAAATTCAATTTGTTTATTGTTTTAGGGAAAAATTATCGATAAATTCAGAGAGTAGACAAAATTTGCAACAAATAAGATACATGACATTATGACGTAGGATGAATGGGGAGGGGGGGGGGATATCTGCCTCGGAACATGCGCCGCGGTGCTGTATGGACTAAGTTGCGCAATTCCACTTAACCACTCACATCTTTTAAATTCTCCCTCCCGTCTCCCCTCCGAACTTTCCCTATAAGGTTTACTTTAAGTTTTTTGGGTCGCTGAATCCGAATTTTTAACTTCCCCCTAAAATCTCGCCCCCCACAACCCCCCCCCCCCCAAAAAAAAATAGTTGTTGTTAAATTAAATTTTTTATTGTTTTAGGCGAAAAGTATATATAAATTCAGAAAGTAGACAAAATTTGCAATAAATAGGATATGTGACATTATCACGTAGGATAACCGGGGAGAAGGGGGGCTGTCTCGGAAGATTCCAAGCGCGCTGTTCTCAAACACCAAATTTTTTTCAAAAAATGTATTTTTTTTTTTTTTTTTGGGGGGGGGGGGGTTCCGGGTGAAATTTTGGTTGGAAGTTACAAATTCGAATTCGGCGACCCAAAAAACATAAAGGGAGTCGAAATCGAGAACTAACATTAATTTTGCCAAGTAAAATCCCCTGTTTCCTGGACTTGCATAACTTAGTGCACGTAGCGCCGCAGTGCATGTTCAGAGGCAGCCCTCCACCCCCCCTTGATCCTACGTCATAATATCGTATATCCTATTTGTTGCAAATTTTGTCTACTTTCTGAATTTCTACATACTTTTCCCCTAAAATAATAAAAAAAATTAATTTAAAAACAACTATTTGGGGGGGGGGATGCAGGGGGGGAATTTTGGATGGAAGTTAAAAATTCGAATTCAGCGACCCAAAAAACTTAAAGTAAACCCTATAGGGAAAGTTTGGAGGGGAGACGGGAGGGCGAATGTAAACGATGTGAGTGGTTAAGTGGAATTGCGCAACTTAGTCCACTCAGCACCGCAGTGCATGTTCCGAGGCAGATCCTCCCCTCCCTATTCATCCTACGTCATAATGTCATGTATCTAATTTGTTGCAAATTTTGTCTACTTTCTGAATTTCTAGACACTTTTCCCCTAAAACAGTAGAAAACATTATTATTTTATTAAAAACCTTTTTGGGGGGCATTTTACCAAAATTTGGGGGGATTGCCGGGGGAAATTTAGGTGGGAAATTAAAAATTTGGATTCAGCGATCCAAAAAAACATATAGTAAGCCTTTTTCCAGAACTGCCATAAATTTTGCTAGGTAGAGCCCCTATATGGTCTCTATTGCCTGGACTATAAGCATTTTTATAAAAATTCAGAAAAGCTCTCAGACTCTTAGAGAGTTCTAAAAGCATATATTAGATCATCAAATAGGACACTTGTGATCACAAAAAGGTCAGATTACCAACGAGACAAACCTCCACCAGTAAAACAGAATAGAATATTTTGTGTTATTCATGACAGTAATTTTTCATTCATATGGCGTTTGCATAAAAAGTTATTGGTGGAAGATTGCCCTGTTGGTAATCGGGACCTTTTATAATCACAAGTTTCGTACTTCATGACCTAATATTAAAAATATTTTGCGGGATCTACATAAATTTTATTTTCCGAAGTGCATTATTTATTATTATTTTATTTTATTTATTCATTGTGTTGTTTTTAAACATTTTTATTCACGAAAATGCTGCAGCTAACGGTGAAATTTTTCTGTTCGTGTGATAAATGATGCTTTGTATCATATTTAAAGTTTTGAAACAAACATGTATTTATCTTTTGCAAAATTTCTAACCCTACACAATATGAAACAGTGTTTCCAAGTTGAGGAATTTTTAAAAATCAGAATACCTGCCAACTATTTCGTAATTGTAGTGTTCGCTTTCTTAAATGACAGATATTCCGTGATCAAATAAAGGAAAGATTATTAGTTGGAAAAAGTGGTAGTATCATTGAATAAGAAAATTTCTCAATCTGTCAACACGTCTGTGAAATGCGAAAAATGTTAAAAATGATCTCACTGATGTTGGAACAAAGCTGTAAATTTACATTAATTTAAATTTTAATTCTATTAGGGCATCAAGTATGAAATTTGTGATTACAAAGGGGCCAGATTGCCAACGGGGCTATCTTCCACCAGTAAAAAAGAATAGAAATTTTTGTATTGTTCATGAAAATAGTTTTTCACGAATATAAGATGAAAGTTTCTAATAAAATATACTGGTGGCGATTTGCCCATTGGTGATCTGGCAATTTTGTATCTTAACCCTTAAATGCCTGGTGTTGCTTTTCGGCAACATACCCAATTTAGGCTCTAAAATACTATTAGAATAATATTGAAGCTATAATGCCTAATGTTGCCAATAAAATACATTCTGAAAATATTATCAAATCGATTTTCAACATGTAGATGGCAACACTTGTGCTGTTTAAGAATAAAGATAGATTTATTTTTTCAATTGTTGCTACTTGTTCTTTTTGTTTTGTTTGGAAGCTTGCGAAATACTCTATTTTGTTCTGCAGTGAGCAAGTAAAATTTATTTCTTATTATAGTTCCTAAAATTCTTGTGTGTTTAATATTATAGAATTTTATCAAGGAAAATTATTTTTTCAATTAAAGACCAGTATTGCCGTTTAGTAACAAAATGTTTTTTAGCCGTAAACCATACTTAAAACAAAATATGATTTTTTAAAGTATTTTTCCCATGATTTATTTTAAAAATGAAAGTTGAAAAACATTATTATAATGATTTTTGAAAAATCAGCCATTTAAAGGTTAAGTTTCAAACTTGTTGACCTAATATATAAATTTTTTTTCGAGATATACATAAATTTTATTTCCCAAAGCGCATTATTTATTATTATTTTATTTTATTTTTTAAACAAATAATCTTTTTCTAATATAAATTTAAAACATTATTTACTGTGTCGCTTTTAAACATTTTTATTCAAGAAAATGCTGCTGCTAATGGTGAATTTTTCTTCTGTTCGTGTAATAAATAATACTTTGTATTATAAATAAATTTTTGAAACAAACATTTTTTATTTCTTTTTTGCAAAATTTCTAACCCTACACAATATGAAACAGTATTGCTAGTTTGTGGAAATTTTTAAAATAGAATACAGACCAACTATTTCGGAATTGTAGTCTTTGCTTTATTAAATGACAAGTATTCCGTGATCAAATAAAGGGAAGATTATTAGTTGAAAAAAGTGATATATACATTGAATAAATAAATTCTTCAATCTGTCAACACATCTGTGAAATGTTCAGAATGAAAAAAAAAATAATCTCACGGATGTTAGAAAAAAAAACTGCAAATTAAAAATTATTTTAAATTTTAATTCTATATTGGTTTCATCATATCCAATTTCTTGATCAGGGTTCCAACTCCTCAGATGATTTGAATACAAATTAAAAGAAATATTTGTGCTATTAATGAAGAAGTCTTGAGTATGTTGAACATTGCATTTAGAAAAATATGATATTGGAACACCCTGAGGGGTAGGAACCCTATTGATTATGTCAAATAATATTACATTTTAACAAGTTTTTAAGTACATAAATATATATATATATACTTGTTTAAAAAAAGACTTGCAAAATGCATTTGTAAATATAACCATAAAAATAATATGTTATCCCCTTAACGGTCGCATTAAATTGCGCTTTTAAAATTCAAATTGCTGCCAATTGCCATCACGTTTTTGAAAAACAAATATTCACTTTATTTAATGACAGGTAAAAGGATACCATATTAAAGCCAGTTACACTATTTTATAAAATTGGTTGGAAGAAAACAATTTGAATAAAACACACAGCCCGTGAATATCCCGTGAGCGAGATTTAAGGGGTTAAAATAGGCAGAATACTTTGCTTCGTAATGTATATGCCAACTTTTACGCTTTTTTAATTCACAATAATATATATATTTTTTATTTAATCACAGATTTTGGCGATGAAATAAGGAAAAAATTTCTATTAAATTTTAATGATATTACAAAAGCGTAAAATTTGGTAACTATTATTTGACTATTGAATTCCTAAATGTGATCTCACTTAGACGGTCAAAAAGAAAAAAGAAAAAGAAAAAAACTAGAGAACAGGAATTCTGCTTTTTCAGAATTTAGTGTCGCCACCGGCATTTCCATTACTTCATTTTCTTCTGATGGACTGATGGCTTCTATTATTATGAAACAGCCATTATAAATGAAGTGTTAGGTGAAGATGAAAGAGCAGCCTTAAAAATTAGAACTCTGATTTTCTGGTCAGAATGGGGGAAAAATCGCCATCATTTTTTTTTTTTTTTTTTTTTTACGGCTGCTCTTTCATCTTCACCTAAAACTTCATTTATAATGGCTGTTTCATAATAATAGAAGCCACCAGTCCGTCAGAAGGAAATAACTCGGTTAAGCGGGACTCTACTGCAGTACAAAACATGTTTCAATTTTAAGACTTAAAACACACGTTTTATTTTATGTAAAATGACGTCATTCGTATCCGCTTAAGTATTCCACATTTTAGATCTACTCTTAAATATCTACAGTAAAGCATGCATAGCACATCACTATCGCGAAATAATGCACAAATGCAGCAAAAAGATTCCGTCATTCAAGAAAATCGAAAAAAAAAACTGCTATCTAGTGATTCATAGATAAGTACAATTAAATATAGTATATGATAGCTCCATTGTTTTAACAGAAATCATTCGTTTATATTTTTTGCAAATTAGCACGTATAATGGCAACAAAAACATGTAATTACTATTTTAAAACATTTTTTCCTTCACTTTCTACAGATTCTGGCCTTTGCTATTATTAAGCAAATGGCTCCAAAAACTACAAAAAAATTAATATTTCAAAAGTAAATGGAGATACAGTTTTCAAACAAAATGCATTTAAAAGAACTTTTTTTTTCCCAATACGACGGTATAAAAATTGGGAACAGATGTTATATATTCCCGCAGCCGCCATCTTGGATTCTTTTGGTGTGAAAACCCCTTTTCCGCCAAGTAAATGTCGCCAAGCAGATCTATGCGCATGCTAGGCTTAACGGGATTGCTAGAGCATGTCACTCGTCGGGGTTGCCTTATCGGTAAATGCCAATAAAACATCGCCGAGAAATCCAAGATGGCGGCCGCGGGAATATATAACATCTAAGCCAAAAACTGAAAATGTGCGATGCTTAGAAGTTTAAAAAATTGCTAAAGATTATTTAATCGTAATGCTTTGTTTTATGGCTATTGCGTCTGTAAGGTAACTTTATTTTTTGGACACAAAATAAACTGAGAGAAAGAAATAGCATACCGTACCGGAGGCTAATAAAAATTATGTCAATTTGTATAATTTGGCGATTTATATAATTTGGCGAAATTGGTCGACGGGATAACTAACAAGCACCCAAATTTCATTTAAAATACTAAAAAGACAAAAATAAATAAATTAAGAATAAATGATGCCACAAATAAAAATTGTTTATTTAAACATAAAATAACTTTCAAATTTTTACACGCAAAATATAAATGTTGGTTGCTTTTGGCGATTAAAAAATGCTATTGGGTAGTTTATCGTAAAATCTGAAATCCTACGTTATTATGGCTTTTTTCTTTGAAATAGAAAAAAAATCCAGATTTATTTTCCTGTTTGATTAAATTTAAATATTTTTTTTGCACTTTAATATTAGTGCGGGCATATTTTCTTTGCTCCATGTGCTATAATTCGGTTTTCTACGAAAACATCCATCCGGTGAAAATGACATACACTAAATTTCCGTGACGTATGTAGATAAATTGTGCTTTTTTATCAGTTTTTTTAATATAATTTTTAAACGAATTGAAACTTATTTTTCATAGTAGGTGCATTCAGTAGGTTACTCTCATAGGTACCTTATGGTAAAACCAGAACCGAAATCCGACAAATATTTTTGCATTTTAAATAAACAAAAATGCCGTAGAAAGTTAGAACTCTGATTTTCTGGTCAGAATGGGGGAAAAATGGTCATACTTTTTTATTTTCCTGCTGCTCTTTCATCTTCACCTAACACTTCATTTATAATGTCCGTTTCATAATAATAGAAGCCACCAGTCCATCAGATGAAAATAACTCGGTTAAGCGGGACTTTACTGCAGTACAAAACATATTTTAATTTTAAGACATAAAACACACGCTTTATTTTATGTAAAACTACCCGCCTTCGCCCGCTACGCTGGTCGTTTTTTCTAAAGAAATCTTGAATGAAACAAAATATATCTGTGAATTTGATCATGCGTTTTAAAGCAATATGGACATTTACCTGGTATATCCAACCGAATTGTTGAAAGCAATATGAATGTCATTATGCTATTATATCTTTTATTAAGTCATACAAAATTTAGACTGTTAAGGACCAATTTCTTTAGTTGATCTGTTAGTGTAGGATTCGGTAAAGAACAATAGAACAATATGTAATATACTAAAAGCGTTCATGAAAAATTATCAATCCAAATCTCATCAGAATCTGTTAATTGGACTTATTGAAAAGGCTGATCGTTCATAATAATTGGGTTCGCCTGATTCTAGAACTTTCATCTATAATTATACAATCAAGCAACCTAACAACCAAACAACAGCAAATGATATGTGCTTTATACTAAAACATTCACTGAAAAATTAACTAACTGATCAAGTTGCATCGAAATCCACTTAGCAGAATCTTTTTAACTGGAAAATATACGGAAACCTTCCCAAAAAATGATCTAATTAACAGTTTAAATCCCGTAAAAATTCATTCAGTGGAACCTTTAAAAGCAAATCTTTCAAAATTGGGTTCATCTGATTTAGAACTTTCCCCATAATTATTTAACTAAGCAACGTAACTTTATGTTTTATACTAACATCTTTTCTGAAAAATTATCTAACTAACAATGTAAGTCCCGTCAAAATCTATTCAGCAGAACTCAAAATATAAGCGGCCGGAATGAAATTTCTCTTCGCATTATATATATATTGAGATAGTTAAATATAACTTTCATAATCGCGTTAACCTGATTATAGAACTCTCTGGGAGGTAGGAGTAGCTGTATACTGCATCACTTCTGAATTTTTTAAGGAACTCAGCTCAACTTCCATAACTATAGTATATATACTCTCTAGTATACCCTATCTCTGTAGCGTATATCTTCCAATTTTCTTTACTGTACCACTGAGAACTTTTTTCGCATAGCTTTGTAACTAAACAACACAGAACGATAAATATTGAAAATATTCTTGAATTATTATCTAACTTACTGTGCATTTAATTAGTTGACTTGAAATCTTTCATAATCGAGTTCACCTAATTTTAGAACTTCCGTAGCAATCTAGAATGATGGTTTTTACATTAAACCATTTATAAACCAAATTTACTATTTAACAGTGTAAGTTCTACAAAATTCTGTTCAGTAGAATCTGAGTTATAGTCATATTTACAATATTTATTGCTCATTAAACCCTTTTCTTTACATTTGGAATAAAATCAGTAACTGTTTTGGTATTTCCCTGTTATGCCAACACCATTGTCACCAAGCGTAATAGCTGGCACAAAAATGAAATGATACATTTGAAAAAAAAAATAATTTTGTTGATAAAAAAAAAATGAGCATTTAAAAAATATAACTTTTGAAAATTACAGACTTTGACCTACCATTTTTTAAATCAATAAAAATAATGATACTACTTGGTTATCCCGTTGACCAAAAATCTATTGCCAAACTATAAGATTAAATGCCAATAATGGTTGGTCGTTAATGTCACATTCACTTTACTTTAAGCAAGTTACACGTATTTACGTCATCAGGTGATTTTTATTTCGACGTTTTAAATGTATTTTTATTAATGTTATACTAATTTATTTGTTTTTTCGTTATTTAAAATAAAAATTATGCCAATTTTTATAATTTGGCGAGTGGTTTGGCGATTCATATAATTTGGCGAAATTGGTCGACGGGTACCAAAATAAATACTTAAAATATAAGAATAAATAAATATTTTGGAGGTAATAAAATATAGTCAATTTAAACTGCAGTCTTGAAATTGTAAATGTCTTTTACAACTGAAGCATGGCGTAGTAATACGTATGTCTCACATTGCACACCGCCCCCTGAATACTAGGCCTGAGCGCTCACACTAAAATGACACAAAAATGGCGGCTGCCGAAGGCGGATTTTTTTTAGCGTAGGTACGGTCCCTTAAATGTGGACACCAGTATTTTATAAAAGATTTCTCTTCCTTATTTATTCTCAGAAAAATGAAGCGGAAAAAACTTCAAAAAATTATTGGTAGGAATATTTAAGGGACCGTACACACGCTGAAAAAAATCCGCCTTCGGCAGCCGCCATTTTTGGTCCAGCGCTCAGGCCTAGTATTCAGGGGGCGGTGCATTGCAGTAAACATTTCATTCTTTCAATGAAGACATTCATGGTTTTTTGAACAAAACATTTTTATATGCATAATTCCTAACTTCTGAAATAATTTTATTGAAGCTTCCTCATCATCAGATAACTGCGAAATGGTAAAATCTATATCAGTATCAGTAATACTAAATGTTTTCGATTCAAAAAATAACAAATTAAAAAGTTTTGCGAGATTATGATGGAATAAAATAAATTCCATCATTAAAAATGCCTGCATAAAAATATTCACGTTCAATAATTAGCAAATATTGAATTGTGGCACGGTTTGCAATAAAAATCGTTTGCACGATTAGGGTTGAAATAAATGGCGCGATACCGTACATTTTGGCTTGGTATCGCGTCGAAAATTAGAACGAAAGAGTACCACAGTTTTTTTTATTATTATTATTATTTAGTTTTAGCTTTTGAGGCGTTTGTAATTTTTTTCCTAACTGACATAGTTGTTTTAATTATTTAACCAAAACAATTGATTAAAAAATTATTCAATTAGAATTTATGCCCTTACTATAGTAACACAATAAACAGAATGAGTTTTTAGAAATTATCAGTTGAAAATTTGAGGTTTTAGCGCCAAAGATAGTGCCAAATTAGAAAAATATGAAATATCTCATAAACTATTGGACTTAAAAGAGTTTGGTTAGTACTATTCGATTCAGCTTACAAAAATACACCAAAATATGTCATCAGTTGAAAACTAACTATAAAATCAGATTTTTAAGGAATTTTTTTAAAGTTCGTTCTCTTTTTTACCCCCCTTAGGGGTGGAATTTTAGAAAATCCTTTCTTAGCGGCACTCTTTGTCATAAGAAGTATTTTAACCCCAATTTTCAAGATTTTAGGTTCAGTAGTTTTGGCTGCGCGTTGATTAATACAAAATCCAGACTTTCTTTTATATATATAGATGACGCCATTCCCATCCGCTTAAGAATTCCACATTTACGATCTGCTCTTAAACATGTACAGTAAACCATGCATAGCACATCACTGTCGCGAAATAATGCACAAATGCAGCAAAAAGATTCCTTCATTCAAGAAAATCGAAAAAAAGGGCTATCTAATGATTCATAGATGCTTACAATTAAATATAGTAAATAATAGCTCCATTGTTTTAACAGAAATCATTCGTTTATATTTTTTTCAAAATAGCACGTATTTTAATTGCATTTTCTTTCGATTGTTACGAGAAAATGGCAACAAAATTACATAATTATTATTTTAAAACTATTTTTTCCCTTACTTTCTACTGAAATGGAGTACTTCCGTTGCCAATATTAAGCAAATGGCTCCAAGAATTACAAAAAAAATAATATTTCAAAAATAAATGGAGATACAGTTTTCAAACAAAATGCATTAAATTTTTTTTTCCAATACGACGGTATAAAAATTGAAAATGTGCGATGCTTAGAAATTTAAAAAATTACTATGGAGTATTTAATCGTACTGCTTTTTTTGCGGCTAGCTTCTGTAAGGTAACGTTATTTTTTGGAATGCAGAAAATAAGCTGGGAGAAAGAAATAGCATACCGTACCGGAGGCTAATACTTACACAGATTAGGGTGCTTCAACAACAAAACCCTTGAAAAAGGCATTTTTTTACTACTTTTATTTATACACAATGAACTAATCAGAAGCAAAAACATCGGCAAAATATCAAAATTTCTGATTTGTAATCGACTTGTGTAATCAAACGTTTTTTGTCATTAAACACATTTATTAAAAATGTGTAGTACCCAAAAGTTCTGTATAATGATGCAAAAAAACTCTTTTACTACGTTCAGCGTATGGGCAGATAAGTTGTATGTATCTAAGTTACATTAACATTGCCCCCATGCAAGACAACCACGGGAATGAGAATGGAATTGATATATCCGACTAAAGTATATTCGGTTTATTTTTTAGCAAAGCGATTTTCTAAACTGAAAATTCCGATTTAAAAGATTAGTAGATTATTTATGAAAAATTTCAGTCTTTATGGAAAATTCAGGAAACAGGAAGTCCAGACTATGAGCGTAATTGTTCCATGTTGCATTTTTTAACAAATTTTTTTTTTCGTGTTTGTGTTTATATTGATATTACCCATCCAGCGGCGGGTAATGCTCATATCGCGTTTCACATATTCCATATAATTCTGCGGGGCACGCTATTTTCGAATTCCGGTGTTGCAAGTAGGGTGAATTTTTTATTTTTTTATTCAGATTGCTTGATTCCCACTACAAGCGTATAATTCGGCTTATTCTCGCATTATTTAATCTATAATTGAATAAAGTGACTATTTCTACTTGGATAAGTGGTGGGAATCAAACAATCTAAATTTTCAAAAAGCAACCGATTTGCAACTCTTAAAAATATCCCGCGGTTTTATCCAAGAAAATGAAACAGTCGCCCGCGGCTGGTGGGTTAATGTATATAATAAATGAACTGTTTGTAATCTGTCTAGATGCATAGTGCGCTAATTATATAAATACAAATAATGAGTATAATTTTGAGAAATAATGTAACATTAGTACCGACCATAGAGGGAGTTACACATATCCAAAAGACGTGAAATCGCATTTGTCCTCAGATTACGTTAAACTATACTATATCCGAATGGCATAACTGCCTGCAAAGCATTTTTGCCAATTGGGTGTTTTCCGTTTTATTAAAATTTCTTGATTGGTATCACTTTTTTATGCAGATATATTCGCCTTAACCCCTTCAGGACGAGAGTCTTTTACAGAATTTTTAATTTTTTTTCACCGGTTTTTTAAAACAGAAATTTTTGCCTCATTGAATCCGGAAAATGCTCGGATTAAATAAGGCAAAATTTACAATAAAAATTTACTGGTGAGAATAATCACTGATTCTGAGTACCTTACGCGGCACAAATACCGGTCGCTCGTCAGCAAGAGGTTAATCCCTTCGGGACGAGCGTCTTTTAAAAAAATTTTAATCTCTTATCGCCGTTTTTTGAAAACAGAAATTTTTGCATAATTGAATTGGGAAAATGCTCGGACTAAATAATGCAAAATTTACAAATAAAATTTATTTGTAAAAATAATCACGCATTCTGAGCACCTTACGCGGCACGTATGTTGGTCGCTCGTCCAGAAGAGGTTAAACTTTTAACAGTCGCATTAAATTACGGTTTAAAAATTCAAATTGCGTACTGGCACAACTTTTTTGAAAAAGAAATATTCACCTTATTTAATGACAGGTAAAATGATACCATGATAGAGCCAATTACACTATTTTATAAAATTGGTGGAAATCAAGCAATCGGAATAAAAGGCACAGCCCGTGGATATCACTGGAGCAAGAATTAAGGGATTAATTGTCTTTTTTAATGGCTGATTAACCCTCTAATGCCCATAGTAGAATGCGTTCTAGAAATTCCGTCATTCAGGGAATCCAAATTCATACCAGAAAATCTAAATTATTAATTTCGCTTAATTTAACGACAATGTCTGTTATTAAATAAAGAAAAGATTGCTATTTTACATTTCTGATATGAATTCGG
Source organism: Maratus speciosus (assembly GCA_963932465.1). NCBI lineage: Eukaryota > Metazoa > Arthropoda > Arachnida > Araneae > Salticidae > Maratus > Maratus speciosus. The sequence goes on along the minus strand of OZ010797.1, from coordinate 185,562,914 downwards.
AATATCTGAATAAATAAATCCACTAAATTTGAACTAAATGCTACCATGGGCATTAGAGGGTTAAATAAGGCAAATATTTCTTTTTCAAAAAGCAACAGACTCAGTGAGTCTGAATTAAAAAAATAATAAAAAATAATTTTTGAAATAAGTGGATACTGTACACTAATGTCACTTAAACAGGATTCTTACACTTTCAGCTGGAATACCAGTATTTTTATATAGAAACACTCGGCTTATACAATAGCGCGATTGCAAAAGGCGAGTTCTTCTCCAAAAAAATATTGGTGTTTCTCTGACCTAAAGTCAGGGAAATTGGGTTTATTGTATTTATTGTTTGTACGTCTGTATAATATTTATATATACCTTTAACTGTTGAATGCAGGCGTTATTTATGTGTGTATGTGTGTTTTAATATATATTGTAGTATGAGTGTTTTATTATAATTAACTGTATAGTTTAACTAAGTAGTGTAAAGTTTGAACTATTGACGTCCACAGCATTATCTTGATGTAAACCATCAATAATAATACACGATTTGGGTGAGCTGAAAAGCGAGCTTTTCCAGGTTAGCGTCAGGTTCACATTTTTGGTTGAGATGGTTTACATGTCAGGTATACATGTAGGACAAATAGAACATATTACATAGCTGCCAACCTTCCACTAATCTTCCATAATATCTGGATTAATTTGACTCAGGTTAACCGCTTTCGAACCGGAAAATTTATTTTATAAATCTTTATTTTTTTAATTCAAGTTTCCTACGTGGAACGAATTTCACTTCATTTCATAAAGAAATGTCTGGTTCGAAATGTATTAAAACAGGGTCAAATTAATGCACGTATTCCGCAAGATTAGTTTGAGGTAGGCACCCATGATATTACTCCCTCCGCCCCAAATTATTTGCGACATTTAGGTCGAAAATTTTGTCCCAAATTAGTTGCTACATTTCAAGTGGGTGGAGTCATAAATAACTTCCGATGCAGTTTAGTAGGTCGACACCATTTTGTAAGGTTTCTACCACCAGTATACCATAAAGATCATTTTCTTCCAAAAGAATTAACGATTCCTTAGCTAGAAGGTAGTTTTATGCGATTACTGGTGGAAGAATCCTTACAAAATGCGGCGTGGCTTAAGAGCGTGAGAACCCTGGATATTTGAAACTAATTTGGTAGTTATTTAACCCCTTGAAGGGCAGTGATGCCGTCACGGCATCACATAATTTTAATCCCTAATTACCACATTGGGACAGGAATTTTATGATGAAAATTTCACCTTTATTAAGTACGCGAAAATATGCTTTTACTTCTTTACAAATAAATTCTCTTGTAAATACTGGTGTCATTAAATTATTTCAACATTTTATGAATACAAGTACCTTGCCCCTGAAAGGGTTAAGGAGAGACGGAGGGAATACTTGGTAAGTATTTGTTGTCGGTTGATGGCAAAGCACCCTGAAATCTCTGAAAATGTACAGAAAAGTCATAAAATCATCAGTATCATCAGTACAAAATTAATCAAATGTAGCAACTAATTTGGGACAGAGGGAGTATAAGTTTTATCTTGTGACCTACTAATCTTTCTAAAATTATTTTATTCTACAGTTGTCCAACGCTAAGTGTTTACAGATAATTCAAATTTGGTGGACAAAAATAGCAAGTAACTTATAATCATATGCCAAATAAATTAATTCAGGCGTTGGGACAGCCACGGGAGTTAAAATATTGACCGTTAAATGCATTTTGCCACCGAACTTGAGTTTATTCTCACATTTTTATGTTGGGAAGCAGTAACGAATACAATTTACTTTCATTAAGGGGTTACATGTGTTAAGAAGGTTAATAAAAAAGCACATATTCTCTATTTTTATGCATAATAAATAAATTATTTTATTCAAAATTTAAGCATATATAAAAGAACAACATTTAAACTATATTTTATAGCATTTTCATTCAAAAATTTTGAAAATTCAGTCAGTAGGACCTGGTTTCTGGAGATACCTAAAAGAAGTCCTCGTAGTCGTCAGATTTAACTCATCATAGCTATATCTGAAATTATTTTTTCTGTTAGTAGATAAGTATAGCTCGTGATTGAATAAAGGATTTAAATAAAAATTTAAATTTGAATTTTTGGTAGAGTTGTAAGGAAAACAGTACAATTTCTAGTACAATTTACACAGCGCATAGCCTTGTAAAATTAGTTGTAATAGAAAAAAAGCCATCGTTCAATCACTAGTTAATCCTATTTTGAAGAAGTGAGCATAATTTTAATAAGATCGGTGAATTAGCTTTTGAGGAATCGTTTCTACTGACTTCAAAAATAGTGTTTTAACAAGAAAAAAAAGCGATTGCAGTTTTAACGCCTTCGGGACCGGCGTCTCATTTTGTTGACAACACTTATTTTAAAAAAATTATTTTTTCTTACATAATCACGGAAAAGTTCAAATTAAAGACAACAAATATCTTTTCTTTATTATTGGTGCAGAAAAAAGATATTTCAAGGTGCATATATGAGGGGAATTTCCAAAGGGTCTCTTTCCTAGACTTTTACTCCGATTGACTTTGAGAAAATATTCTAGACATATTGTACTTTTAGATAAAAAAAATAATATTAAATGGATTTTCTGAAACTGTTATATCCATGTAACCCCTTAAACAAATTTGTAATATTTAAAACATCGCATAGCCAGAATTACTTGTAAACTTTATTACCATGTTGTGAAGAATTACCTAATAACTTTTTTCAGAAAGAAAAAAATTGTATTTTAAAGAAACATTTTAACAATTTTCGAAAACAAAATTTGGAATATGAACGAAATAGCTTGGCGAATCGTTTAACTAGCATGATTCTTTCATAGATCCGTGATCGGCATATCAACGTACAGTAATAAGATTCCAATATTTTTTTAACTTCGCAGTCACGCATGATTCGCAATCAAATCCGATTACTTGAACATTGGAGGAAAGTTTTCTGCAACCAGTACGGTTAGCTGCCATGACCTGTTTATAAATACAAAGTATTGCTTAATATTTCTGGTTTGAATGCATTAAATTTCGCACTAAAAAAAATTTTAAAAATCATTCTTTTTATCATCATTATACAAGGGCCAGTCAAAAGTTCACGGAATTTCATTGTATATTTTTAATATCACAATATAATTTATTTGTTTACTACAACTATATTTTTTATTACCTTAATTCATAACAGGCAATGTGACGTCAGTGCAGATAAATGTAGGAAGGAGTGTGCGGTGATCATTTGGCGCAATATCGAAGTTCGAGCAAAGGGCGAAAATCAAGTTCGTGTGCAATATTGGAGAAATCTGCTTCAGAGAGTTTGTTAGCCTTACAAACAGAAGAAAAATGAATGCACTAAACATAACGATTTCTGGCTATTCTCCAATATCAAAATGAGCCTCAAAGATAACCGTTTTGACACTATAGAAGACATCAAAACCAACGCGACGGCTGAACTTGGGAAGAAACCAAAACAGGACTTTCATCGTTGTTTCCAGCAATGGCAGGAGCGGTGAAGCAAGTGTATGAGTGTTCTGATGGAAACTACTTTGAAGGCGATTAAGGTAAAATATGGACCTAAATTATGGTAATAAAGAGTTACAATGAAATTCCGGGAACTTTTTGATTGGCCCTAGTATGTTTCAACCCCCTAAGCGACATTCGTAATTTTTTCTACTTTTCAAAAAATATATTAAATTGTATGTAGACAAAAATATTTTTAACAGAAATATATTTTTAGATCCAACTAAAATGAAGAAAAACAAAAGCACGTCAGCTCCATACAGTCAAAGAAAATATTTTTTATTCTGAGATTTAACCCTTTAGTGAGCAGCTTTGCATATAGGCAAACAACAATGTTTGAATGTAATAGATTTTTTTTAAAATTCGTATATTCATAATTCACACCAGAAAATTAAAATAGCAATAGTTGCTTTAAGTCGTTCACGCCGGAGCGGTGGGACTCACTCGACTATCTCAGAGCTGCCATGTCTCCGGCTTTTTAGATATCTGTATTTTAATACAGAAAATCTTGTTTTATTTAATTAAAACAATTGGGCGATTTAAAGGGAACAACATTTTCCCTAAAATAATAGTGGTATTGAAAAAACCGGAGACTCGACAACTCTGAGACAGTCGAGTGTGACCCACCGCGCCGGCGTGAACGTGTTAATTAACAACAGACATTCCGTATTTAAATAAAGTGAAATAAACCATTGAAGCTTTCTGGTGTAAAGCCAGATTCTCTGAACTACGTATTTTCTAGAACGTATCCTACCATGGGAATTAAAGGGTTAAATGTTAAGTATTATAAAATAAATAATTATATAAAATAAGGTATTTGGAGACATACTTCTTAAAATATTTGCTAATTTGCAATACTTTAGCGTAAAACAGCCATACGACGGTAGTTTTTACTTGTATTACAGATGTGCAACAGAAGAAAAGATTGACGTATTATATGAAAAATGTATCTCTGGTATTTTTCATTATTTTTCCTGTATAATAATTTTTTTAGAGTATCATATATTATTTTTTCGAAACAAAATAAAAACTCGCGCATTTAAGTGTTAAGGCTTTTTCTAAAAATGCAGAAAAGTTGTAAAACACTCAAAATCTTTTAATACAATAAAAATATTTTGTGAAATCTACACAGATTTTATTTTATAAAGTATATAAATCCTTTTTCACGTAAGCATTTTTCAATTTGTATTTTGCAAATATTCCTTCTCTTGCAATTAATGGTCCATTTTTTATGTTCGTGTGATATACAAAACATGGTAACATGAAACAAACATTTAGCAATCGGTTAAATTTTTAACAATGTGACCATGAACAGGCCTCGTAGCGGTCACATTTTTAGCCACCACTAATTTTATAAAATTATTTTTATGGCACATTACTACAGGAACTGAAATAAAATGTTTAACACACAGTGGATTCTTGCAACATTTCCAAGATAAATGGAAAAAGAAAATTTTAGTAAGGGAGTAGTGGTGGTAAAAGTTTTGATTTAGTCTCTATAAAAAGAGATCTCTCCGAAGCTTACATGAAACAATATCGCTAAGTAGAGGAAATTTTTTTAAACTGAATATACACCACGATTTCGGAATTGTATTCTTCGGTTTGTTAAATAGAAGACATTCCTATGTTAAATAAAGGGAAGATTACTAGTTGGAAAATGTGGTAGATCCATTGAATAAATTAATTCCCCAGTCTGTCAACACTTCTGTGAAAAACTTGGAAATGAAATCATAATCTTACACATGATGGAAAAAGGCTGTAAATTTAATTTTTTTTTTATATTTTTAATTTAATTTTGATTTTATAAAATTAAATTCCTTAATCAGGTTTACTACACTGTTAACCCCTCGAGGGGCACGCAATTACGTTTGTATAATGCTGAATTCCCACCGGAAAATTAGAAAAATTTTATTTCAAATTAAGGAAAAGCAATTTTACGACTTTTTTTCCACCAAAGTTAGAAAAGTAAAATTTCATAAAATTTTTCTGGTGTAAATCTTCATTAATTGTAGGTGGGATAAAATGTATCCCACCGCCCCTCAAGGGGTTAAGTGGGTCCGGGACACAAAAATCTTCAAATGTTCTAAAAAAATGTTATTACATTAAAAATTTCTCTGTTTTCTTCCGCTTAAAATGACGTTTAAATCATGTTTCTATCTTAATTAGAACAGAAAATATTATTTTTTTTTCGGTTTGGTTTGTTTTCAAGATCTGCCTTTCAAACAATGGTTGTCGTGGGAACAACTTCTTGTGAAAGTGCGTTTTTCTTCGTGATGGGTTTTTTCACCATTTCTCGTATTTAAAATGTTATAAGTCAAAAATCGTTAAATATAAATGGTTCAAACGTGGAACATGTCTTTTTCAATTATTTTACTTTAATTTTGATTCAGTAAATTTGAAAAAAAAAATATATTTACAGGGGTCGTACTTGTCCTGAAATTTCACGACCAGGAAATTCTTCGGTACCAATATTTTCTTATCGAAAACATATTCTTACATAAGGCGAAATTTTGAGCGTTTAATCTACATTTATTCTTCTGTAAAAAAATTACTGATATCTGTCTTGAAATATTCTCAAAAGTGTACGAACCCTGTATTTACTTTTGAAAATATGATTTTTTTTCTTTTAAAGTTACACCATTTTTTTTTAAGATTTTTACTTTAAATATATTTTTTAATTAATATTTTAAAAAATACTGAATCAAAATTAAAACGTATATATTTCTGTTTATTTACAAGAAAAAAAAAATAATTCCACAAATAATATTTCGAGTTAATAATATAACGATTTTAAACTACCCCACTTTTTTAATAAATTTAAAATTTTGAATTTTTTTGAAAAAAATATGAGAAGTTTTATCATGTGATTTTGTTTACAATTGATATGGTAAACCATCAACAAAATTTTAACTCAATAAATACAAACTATTTTAAAATGTGTCTCGGACCCCCTTAAAAAGAAGTCTGTGAAATTACAAGAAAATCTACTGATAATCCATTATCTTAAGTTTTATGTAACATTACCGAGATTAGAAAAACAGAGATTCAGTTAAAAAAAAAAAAAAAACAGAGAAATCGTTCGGTTAATTTACAGTACATTCTGTAAATTTATTTATTATGGTAGTTATTTAATTTATTAATTAGTAAACTTTTGAACTTTGAAGAATTAGAATTTTTCGAGTGAATTTGGACCGCTGTACCATTTACTTTTTTCAATATTTATTTCTAGCCGGACCGGGATTTGTTTCAGAGTCCTGTGGACTGTAAACGAACACCTTACTGACTGTGTTATTGGAGATGTTACCTCTCTTTGCAAAGGATGTCTTTTATTTTTCAACGGGGAAGTGTTTTTAATATACTTTTAATATTACCAAGATTCATACACATGTTGAAAGAAACAACTGCAAAACATGGAACTAGAGTATAACTTCAAAAATCCGGCATCATCCGGACCGAAACTATGCCGGATTTTTAAAAAGCCCAGATTTTTGAAGGAATGTCAAAAGTAGTAACTAGGAATATCAATAGTACTATACTCTTAATGGTGCATTTAGCCATAATTTATTTAATTATTAAATGATAATTATTTAAAAAAAAAGATTAAATTTAAAAATAAACTTACATTAATTGATATTTTCTATGTTACAGAAAAAATATCTAATAAAGAGTGAAATTATTTCTTCTCGCGTGTGATTTCGGAAACATCGATGTCAATTTTGTTTGTTTCAATTTTTTTGGTCGTTCTTTAACAAGTTTTTCTTCTGCAAATGTCTTTCTTTCTACAAAGGATTTATTTCGGGAATACAGTCTTGTTCTCTAAAGCAGATATTAATTCTCAAGTTAAATTTATGCTTTTTTCTAGTGACACCTTTTTATCTGCCTGATGTTCGCCCTCGTCTTCGGAGCTGTTACTAGCGTTATCTACAGTTCTATTTAGCACAGTATCAGAAGAGAGATTCCAAAGAACTTCTGTACTAGTCTCCACGAAGTTGCTGAGCAACAGTGCAGCTCCCAGAAAATTTGTTCAGAAAATAATCACCTTTGACAAATGAAAAAAGTATCAAATATTATTTTTTTTGTTTTCATTTTACTTTCGGTTTTGATGTTTTCGATTCATAAACAATTGCTATTTTTCTTCTACCATAACTGAATGTGTAAAAGAAAAAAGAAGGGGAAAAAATGGGTTTGATGCCGGATTTTTGAAGTAACACTGTATTAATAAAGACGAACTGACATATCCTTAAATTAGTGAAGCTTCAACTGTAATCGCTTTCGCAGGGGTTGATTTAGCGCGTGCAGGAGTTCCACCAGTAATTAAATGGAAAATTTCTCTTTCTTCAATTGCCTTATCAACCCTCTCGCTGCGCAACCCGAGAGTTTCTCGGGCAACGTAAAAGCAGCAAAATTTGCGCAACCCGAGATTACATCGGGGATGCATTTTCCGTATAATTAACCCTCCTTGATCATTCCCACCAATTATTTTTATCGTACAATTTTCCTTATCTAATCGGAGTATTTTCCCGATTAAATCAGACGATTTTTTTTTTTTTTTTTTTTTTTTTTTTTTTTTTTTTTTTTTTTAACCGGTGGCAAAACAATAAAAATTCTTAAAAAATGCTCATCGCGAAGGAGTTAAATACGCAATTTTTGAAGCAATTTTGGTAAAACAATTACGCAGCGAGAGGGTTAATAAAGTAAATTCAGACATAAATAATGGGCGTAACAAATATTTATATTTTCTGGTGGATGTTTACTTTGGCGGTAGTCAGACCGTACTTTACCGCCATATTGTGGCAACCTAGACAAGCTCCTGATAGTATCAGTGAAAAAGGTTATAATACTTGAGAAAATTAACGCCAGTAAAATCAAATAGAAATTTTTACCATGTTTCTAAGAAAATGTTTCCATCAATAAGGCGCTCAAGTAAGACGAAATTTTCTATTGAAATTTACTGGTGGGAAGTTTGTCCCAGCGGTAATAAGATACTATCGATCCGATTTTTTTTAAAGCCGCCATCTTGTGACAACATTCTCAGTTACTTCACTCGCAACTGGTAGACAGTACATTATATGTCTCCTCCTTTTTATCGATAACTCCATTCTGAAAAGTGATTGTCAATAAAAAAAAATCCCCGCTAACTCTGCAACAGATGAATTTTCCCTTTCTAAAATATTCTAATTTTAATAAAACAATTTATAAACCTATTTTTTCTTCTTTAATATTTCCAATAAAACTGTTAAAAAAAACTTTAAAAGTGAGTATTTTGAATTACAGGTTATAACTATCATAAAAATATCTTTAAATAAAGATATGGAAATCCCTACAGGGAATTTGATATAAGAAAAGTGAAATGTCTGTAAAATGATTACCAAGAAACTCAATCGAATGACGACTTAGGACTTGTGTAAATTTACATCGAATCTCGTTTTTTTCTGTGTTTTTACGGAATTTTTAACAGTGTACTCCACAGGGTATTTGGATACCATCTTTTATGAAAATAAATATTAGCCTTATTTACGAAAGGAATGCTGAGTTTAAATATACAGACAGTTGCATCTTGAAAAAACTGGTTTTGAAATCCTCTGAAGCATAGGAACCCTTGTAAAACCTTTGACTTAAGGGTGGAAGGGGTAGCGTGGAGCTTCAGTCAAGCGGAGGCCCAAATAGAATTTAAACCAAATGTTTTATTGAAATGACATAAAATAAATTAAATTTCTTGGTTATTATTTGAAATACAACTATATTGTTTTTTGGATACGTTACAGCTTACGACAATGTTAATTTAAAAGCACAAGTTCAGCAAACATAGGCTTAGCAATCTTCTAATGGCCTTAAATGGATTTCTAATCTTAGACAAACTTGAGTTTAAGATTTTCTATTTATTCAAATTTCCTGATTGGTACCACATTTTTGATGCAGATGTATTCACCTTAATTAATGCCTGATTTAACCTATTAACCGCCAAAACTATAAGATTGAGTTTTTCAACTTTTTAGCTGAACGTCGCTTGCCACCACAAACTCTTAAAGGTAATTTTCGGTTTATTTGATCTTAAAACTTTGTATCTTTAAGTAAGGCCAATTTTGTAGTTCAAAAATAGTGGTGGGTATGTAAATAATTTAAATATGTGCATCTATTTTCACCGTTGCGTGAACGCAACACCAGCGGGTAATGGGTTAATGACTGGAAAATATTGACCTTTTCAAAAAAGGGGTAGCAATCAATGAGTCTGAATAATGATAAAAAAAAACGCTACTGATGAGAAAAAAAGAAATTATTATTATTATTATTATTATTACGAGGTGGAACCCGCCGAATTTCGACGAAAGAAAATGTTTAAGAAGGAACTGTATCATTAACCCTTTATCTACTGCAACTTTTTTCATGTAATTTTTTTAGTTACTACAATGAAAATTAAAGGATAAACATAAAAAATACTCACCCGTGAGAAATCCAATTCCTTAGAGGTAATTAATTAAAGCGGTACTTTAAAGTACAGTCATTGCACTATGACTAAAATATCGTAACAGAAAAATCACAAGGTATTTTAAATGACAACAGAATTGTGGTAAAATATTTTCGATTTAATAAGTATGTCAAATATAGCCTTTTTCTTATTTATAAATAATGTTTTGGCAAATTCCGGTGCCAATCATTCATTTCAACATTTTAGCATTGAAAATGCTTTGCCCCTGAAATGGTTATTTTTTTTTTAAGGTTTCGATCTTGTTAGTAGTTCTTTAGTTATGCGACGTCTATATTCCATGGAGAACATGTTGTCTCGCATCTCCACAAACGCAGTATATGAATTTACATAAGCCATTTCTAGCATAGCAAAAACGAGCCGGTGCCACAACTTTTTTCGATTTCCTATACAAAATAATAATGAAACAGAAAAGAAATACTAGGAAAATTATTACTACACTACATTTTATTAATTATATTTTAAAGCAGATGAAAACGATGGATGGACAAAGACGAAAAGTAAACAAGAAATTTTTCTCCAACACCCAGTGTACTAACGGTACTTATAAGTACCACCGAGTAATTCAACTGCTAAATCAAATACATATACCGTTCACCTAAAATAACTAGTCAAATTGTATTCTAAGATCATAATGAACACATAAAAAGAACCCAACTCCTATCTTATATCCTTTACTGTGCAGCAATAAAAAGACGAACGTGACAATCTGTACAAAATGTCGGCACAAAACACATCTACTGTTTCAAAGGTAGCGTCCTTCTTCACTAAAATAACAAACCTAGAACTACTGCTGCCATGTATCCGGATAAAGTGGAGTTAAAAAAGTGTTTTCGCAAAGTACCATTAGAATATTAGTAATATTCATTATGATATAAAAGTTAAAAGTGAAAGTGGTACTTATAAGTACCGTCAATAGATAAAGGGTTAATTTATAATAGTTACAATAAAAGTGCATCTTATATTGGTTAGCTCTTAACACTTTAAGCGCCACGTCAGTCAACGGTGACTGACAGCGAACTTTCTGTTTAAAACGCATCATTCACCGATGACTGACGTTTAAAATATGATACAAAACTAAAAAGATATATATTCTTTTAAGTAATTACTGAACATGTATTTAAAATTTACGTACATTTTATTTATTACAGGATTATTCTTTCTTAAAAATTACTTTAAACATTGTAAATTTTCAGCGCTTCAGAGTCAGTCATCGTGGCACTCAACGTGTTAAACAAACAGTGTTGCAAGTGAGCTATATTTAAAAAAATCAGATTCGTTGATTGGCCCCACTTTTTTGAAATGATAAAATTCCCCTTGTTTTCGCCTTCATTTGTATCATTGTAAAGTGCGAATTTTTTCATTAAAAAAAAAATGTGGTACCAAAAACAATATCTGAATTTTAAAAAAAAATGTAGCCGACTGGCAACATTGCAAGCAAATATTACTTTAACCAAAAGGACAATGCTCTTCTAAAAAGTCACTCGTTTTTTTTAAACTTTGCTTTTTATCAGTGTGTGATTTCAGTTGCGTTATTTTCAAAAGTGAAGCATTTCCACTTGTGAAGAATTTCAAAGCCGCTGGAGAAAATGATGTACTTCTTCAAAACATATTTCAGTTTTAAGACTTAAAATACACGCTTTTATTTTATATAAAATGACGTCTTTTGCGTTCCTTGAAAAAATCCACATGTACGATCCAGTCTTAACCCTTACCGGCGCGGACTAATTCTGTGTATAAACTGATGAAATAATGGACTGACACCGCAATTTATAAACGCATTTATTAAAAAATACGAACTTGCTTATTTTCATGTATACATTATAATAGGAAAACTTTAGTTAAATATTCTCGGTGAAGTTTTTGAGTTTTGGAATAAAAATTAGGTGTCCTTTTTTAAGGACACCGCGCCGAAAAGGGTTAAATAACATCTATAGAAAAGTATGCATAGGACGCCCTTATCGCATAATTATACACAAACCCAGCAAAAAGCGCTGTCGTAAACCCGACAAAAAAATTGGCTAGCTAATGATTAATATGCCTTCATTTGTTTGTAGCATTAATATGGATACTTAAAATTAAATATAGTTTACAATAGATCCCTTTATTTTCTGCTGAAATGGAGTACTTCAGTTGCAACCATGATAGAAATGGTATTGAAAACTACCAAAAAAATTAATATCTCAAAAATAAATTGAGATGCAGTTTTCAAACAAATTGCAATTAAAAGTACTTTCCATCCCCTATACGAAAGTGCAAAAATTGAAAATGTGCGATGCTTAGAAGTTAAAAAAATTGCAGTAGAGATTATTAATATTTAACCGTACAGTGGTACATCTGCTTCGTTTTACGGTTGGCTTATGTAACGTAATGTTATTTATAGTGACGACATTTTAAATGTTGCCTGAAAGAAATCACATGCCAGGGGCTAATAAATAATTTTTGCAATAATGTTGTTATTGTACATTTAAGTCACTTAAATATCACTTAATGGTAATACTGTTTGGAGACATATTTTGAGAAAACAATTAATTTTATATTTTAACCCTTTGAGGGGCACCGGTATATATTATATACCACCTACGATTAATGAAATTTTACACCAGAAAAAATTTATTAAATTTTACTTTTCTAACTTTGGAGGGGAAAAAATTGTTTTTACTTATTTTGAAATAGAATTTTTCAAAGATTCCGGTGGGAATTCAGCATTTCACAAACGTAATTGCTTGCCCCTCAAGGGGTTAAAGAATGCCATATTTGAGCTGTTGGCGTTCACCGCATATCTTGATGGAAACCACCAATAAGAATATACGCCTTTGGTTGAGCTAAAAACCGAGCTTTTTCCAGTTTGCGGCAGATTTATGTTTTAGGTTGAGATTACATGTAGGACAACCAGAACACACAAATTATCCCTTTCAGGGGAGGTGATACGTTTATTTAAGCCACTTAATTTTAATTCCCAAATGATACATGGCACCAGAATTTTGATCAACATTTTTTTTGGTTTATTATGTATCTGAAATATAGCTTCCAGGGCTGCTACAGACGACTATTTTTATATTCTATTCTCAGCCCTATTTTAAAAATACAAATTTTGTAGTACATTTCTCTTCCACATGTTGGCAAAGTGTTGGTGATTTTTTTTTCTTTTTTTTATGTAAAAATTGGTGCGAGATAGAATTTAGAAATAGGCACCTGTGGCGGCCCTGAGCATTTTTCATGTTTCCAAATAAATCTGTTTGTAAATTCCGTTGCGATTCATTCATGTCAACGTTTTAGGAACAGAAGTGCTTTTCCCCTGAAAGGGTTAAAAGATTTATCTTGTAAGATATTGAACTTTAAATGCATTTGCCACTGAAATCGTGTTTATTCTCTCACGTTTACGTTGGGAAGCAGTATAGACTACAATTTACTTTCATTAAGGGGTTACGTAGGTTTCGAGGGTTAATAAAAAACTAATATTCTCTATACCTTTTATATAATAAGTAAATTATTTTATTCAAAATTTTAAGCATATATAAAAGAGCAACTTTTAAATATTTTATAAAATTTTCATTCAAAATTTTTTTTAATTCAGCAGGTGGGACATACATATTAAGCGTCCTATCTTAAATGGGAGAGGTAACCGCAAGATTAAAGAAGAGGTCACATCAATCAAGGTCACGCGCCACATAGCGGATGGAGTTGAACTACAGGAAGATGCCTGACTGATTTCTTTCTACACCACTAAAATTGTAAAGTTTTTTTTCACCTTGATTAATAGCTGAAAAGCTTCCAATTAGATAAGTCGAAGAAAATTTCATGGTATCAAGTGCATCCGGACCCCACCCCCTTCTCTCTACGCCATTATTTTGCAATAAATCTGGTAAACAATATGCATTTTCCGTGAGTGATTAAAGATTTAGAAAATATGCGCAGATGGTAAATATTCTTTCGAATGTGACGTCACACTAAAAGCCCGCGAATGTGGATTATCAACCCCGTCCACAAGATGGCTCAGCTGTGTTAATTTACGCCAGATTCCAGCATTAAGTTTGTACGCTTAATATGTATGCAGTTTTGGCGAATTTTACTATTTCAAAAAAGTGGTGCCAATCAAGAAATATCAGGGTTCGTTCGGGTGCTGGAATTTCAGGACCGGAAAATTCTTCGATACTAGTACTTTCTTATAGATAATCTCTGCTGAAATAAGGCAAAATTTCACGCGTTTGAACTTGACTTATTTTTTATAAGAAAATACTGATATTTCGCCTTGAAAATAACGGTACCCGTACGAACCCTGAATATGAATTTAAAAAAAGTAGCCCTCCGGCAACACTGTGTCTTTTACACAAATTTCATTCGGTTGACACAATTTATTTTTTCTTACATAATTACGAAAGTGCTCAAATTAAATACAACAAATATAACTTTTCCTCATTAATGGTGCCAAAAATAAATTCTGGATGAACATTTCGAAGGTACATATATCGTTGGTACCACTGGCATATTAGGTATGGCAAAAACGTGGGTAATTTTGCCATTTCAGAAAAGTGGTGCCAATCAAGAAAATCTGAATTTTAAAAAAGTCGCCCACTGGCAACACTGTTTTCATATTGGATAGTTTGACATGGCACCGACGATATCTGTGGGAAAATTCCTAAGGCTCACTCTCCTAGACTTTTACTCCGATTTACTTGAAACTTTGGGAAAATATTCTAGACATATTTTTCTTTTAGATAAAAAATAATAATAAAAAAATGGATTTTTTGTAATTTTCAAACCTTTAACCCTTTGAGGGGTAAGCAAAAATGTCTGTAAATATTGAATTCTTACCGGAATTATCGAAAAATTTTATTTTTAAATAAGGAAAAGCAATTTTTTGCGATTTTCCTCCAAAGTTAAAAATATAAAATTTAGCTAAAATTTTCTGGTGAGAATTTTGTTTAAATTAGGTGGGATATATTTTATCCCACAGCCCCTCAAGTGGTTAAACAAGTTCGTAATAAATAAAACAGCGCAGAGTCAGAATAACTTGTGAACTTTATTAGCATGTTGTAAAGAAATATATAATAATTTTTCTTGAGAAAGAAAAAATTCCTTTTTTAAAGAAATATTTTAACAATTTTCAAAAAGAAAATTAGGAATATCAACGAAATAGATTACAAAAATCTTGACGGTTCGTTTTTTCGGCTTGTTTTATTCATAGATCAGTGATCCGCAAATCAACGCAGAACATGATTCCAGTATTTTTTAACCCTTTAGTGCGCAGCTTTGCATATATGCAAAGAACGGTGTTTTGAATTTAATAGATTTTCTTTTTTATTCGTATATACCAAATTCACACCAGAAAATTAAAATAGCAATATTTTCTTTAATTAATAACAGACATTCCGTATTTAAATAAAGCGAAATTAATCATTGAAACTTTCTGGTGCAATGTCAGATTCTCTGAACTACGTAATTTCTAGAACGTATTCTATCATGAGAATTAAAGGTTTAAAGGTTAAGTTTGATAAAATAAATAATTATATAAATTAAGGTATTTGGAGACATACTTATTAAAATATTTACTAATTTGCAATATTTTAGCGTAAAACAACCACACGACAGTAGTTTTTACTTGTATTGCAGATGTGCAACAGAAGAAAAGATTGACGTATTAGACGAAAAATGTATCTCTGATTTTTTTTTCATTGTTTTTCCTGTGTAACAAATCTTATATGATTTTTTCGAAACAAAATAAAAATGCGCGCATTTAAGGGTTAAACTCCGCAGTCAAAACAATTCAACTACAGTTACTTGAATGGTAAAAGAACTGTGTTTGGTTTATATCAATCACTGCCATGGGCTTTTTATGAATCCAAAGTATTAATATTTCTGGTTTAAATACATAAAATTTCACATTTACAGAACTTTTAAAACTCATTCTTTTTATCAGCTTATATGTTTCAACCTTCTAAGCGACAATAATATTTTTTCTATTTCCCCAAAAATATATTAAATTGAATGCAGACAAAAATGTTTTTAACAGAAATATGTTTTTAGATCCAACTTAAATTATGAAAGACTAGAGTACTTCATCACCATACCGTCAAAGAGAATATCATTTATTCTGATATTTAAGGCATTTTTATATAAATGCAGGAAAGTTGTAAAACACTCAAAATCTTTTAAAATGATGCATTAAAAATATCTTGTGAAATCTACATAGATTTTATTTTATAAAGTACAGAATTTCTTTTTGAACTAAGTATTTTTTAAAATATAGATTGAAAGCATTTTTAAAAAATATATAGATTGAAAGCATTTTTAAAAAATATATAGATTGAAAGCATTTTTTCCTCTGTATTTTGTAAATATTTTTTTCTGCTGCAATTAATGGTGCATTTTTTATGTTCGTGTGATATACAACATAGTAACATGAAACAAACTTTTAGCAGTTGGCAAAATTTCTATCAATGCATACCATGAACAGACCAGGCCTCGAAACAGTCACATTTTTAGCCACCACTAATTTTATAAAATTATTTTATGGCTCATTACTACAAGAATTGGAATAGAATGCTAAACCAAAGTGGATTCTTGCAACATATCCAAGATAAATCTAAAAAGAAAAAATTTCTTAAGAGAAAATTCCTTTTTTAAAGAAATATTTTAACAATTTTCAAAAAGAAAATTTGTAATACCACGAACTAGATTGTTAAAAACTTTGCGAGTCATTTTACCGGCGTGTTGCAATAACAGATCCGTGATCCGCAAATCAACGACGAACATGATTTCAGCATTTTTCAAACTTCGCAGTCAAGTTATTACGACTGCGATTACTTGAATTGCGCATAAAGCCATATTAATTGATAGCAAACCCGGCTATGCCCTTTTTATGATTACAAAGTATTGCTTAATATTTCTGGTTTAATACATAAAATTTTGCCATTTAGAAATCATTTTTTTTATTAGCTTATTCGTTCCAATCCTTTAACCCCTTAACCTACAATGACGGGCATAGCCCGCGTACGATGATCGAGCCAAATGTAAATTATTCTTACTACTAAAATTTCACTGTAAATATAATTTAATTTATTCGTCGAAACACCATGATTAAATAAGGCGAAAATTTCTATTAAATTTTAGTGGTAGCTATGGATTTGCCAAACCGTGGAGCTGTTAAAAGTAAATCGTAGGTTAAGGGGTTAAGCGGCTGTCGTGAATTTTTCTGTTTCCCCAAATATTAATTATTATAAATTAAATTCAATATAAACAAAAATGTTTTTAGGAGAAATATGTTTTTAGATCCAACTGTAAATGAACAAAAATAAAAAGTACTTTATTACCATACCGTTAAAGTAATTATTATTTATACTGAGAATTAAGGCATTTTTATAAAAATGAAGAAATTTGTAAAACACTCAAAATCTTTTAAAATGATGCATTAAAGATATCTTGTGAAATCTACACAGATTTTATTTTATAAAGTACATAGTTTCTTTTTCACCTACTAGGGGGCTCTGCCCCCTACGAGCTACGCTCACCAACCCCCGTTCAGGCACACCAAAATCCAAAAAGCACGCTAATTGCACGCATTTGATCGGCTTTAAAAATATTGAATTAAAATTAAAAAAAAAACAGTAGCGATCTCTCTGTAAACGGGTTTGCATTCGTTTTTCTTGGATTGGGGATTTTTAAGACCAAATCTGTTGCTGTTAACAGATACAATGGCTGTTTTCGTATTTAATTAAACACATTAGTTATTTGAAAATAAGCTAATGTAAAATGAATTAAGTAAACAGTGTCATTGTCTCCCGGTATTTTTTAGCAGCGCTATAAGATAGTTCTTTTAAATAATTCATTTTAAATGTATCGTTTCAAATCTGACGTAATTTACACCAAACTTTTATTTCTCTTATTAATATTCACGTAAAAATACTTTTGTTGTTAGAAGGAAATATTATTTGCGCTGTCTTCGAATTCACGATTATAGTTGAAAAGATTATCTCAAAATATCTCGCGCAAATATATTTTTCAATTTAAATTGTTTTACCATATTTTTGGGCATTTTAAATATGACGTAAAATTCAAGTGTAAATATGGTTCTTATGACGTAATTTTCCTGCTTTTAACATGTAATCATTTAATTCTAATTTTAAAGTTTTTTTTTCTGTTTGTTAAAGTCACGTGTAAATAAATTTTTAATTTGAAGAAATATTTGATATGATAATTTGTTTCGCTGTTTATACAATTGGCAACAGTTTAAATTAATGACATTTTCTAAAATTTGTAAAAAACATCTCTCGAAATGCTGAAAATTTGAATTAAAAATAGAAATAAAACCTCAAAAATGCGTCAAATAAGAAAAATAAATGCAATCTGCGCATTGGGAACTTATAACGTATAAAATGATCTAAAAATGATTAAATTATCATGCATAGTTTTTGCTCAAATAAAACTTTTTTAATGGAACGACTTTGTCCAACTTTAGCATTAAATATCTCTTAAAATAATTCTTCGATTTGAAAACTGTCTACATCAGCGTGTTTATCAAACATTTTTCTATAATACCACCGATTTTCATATTTTTGTATGCAACAGTTTTCTTAATATTAACGATGAAAGGCCATGCTTAAGCATTCAAATTGGATGCGGATCAACCCGGAATATCTACGCAGATGTTCATTGGTCCATTTCCAAATCAAAACTTTTTTTTATATATAGAAGGAAACACTTTTTCAAATATAAATTGAAAGCAATTTTCACTCTGAATTGTTAAATATTTTTTCTGCTTCAATTAACATTCTATTGCCCATGGTAGCATACATCCTACCAACAGTTTTTAGAATTTAGTGGATTTTTTAATTCGAATATTCCAAACTCACACCAGAAATTTAAATTAGGAATATTTTCCCTAATTAATAAGAGACATTCTTTATCGAAATAAAGCGAAAGGGCATAGCCGGATAAGCAGTGGCAACATGCCTTTTAATGAAATTCCCTGATTCTTTCCAAGATGTGGTACATATCTGACAATATATTTCCCCTATTAACACCCTATAAATGTTGATATTTAATGAGATAAAAATGTTTCTTCGATTTTTAAAAAACGAAATTTTTTAAAAACTGCTGCACGGTATATCATACCACTAATTGAGGATATATAGATACTAAAGATGCATAACTGGTAGTTTTTGTATAATTTTCTGTTTATAAAAACTGTGTGAAATAGCGAAATAAAAATCATATCTTATAGTTATCCGAAAATTACCATTTTCTTGTAAAAAATTCCCCATATGTGCCCATATATCCTATATAAATTCCGAAAGTTTACGTTGGGTACTACATATATTTACAAAAATGTATATAAAAATTATTAAAATACAGTTTAGGGCGTTATCTGAGGCGGCGCTACTCAACTTTGACATCGGAATAATTTTTGGAACAAAGTCAGCAGACAATATGTCAACTGATGTATTTTAGATTCCATTAAGCATAAGCCATGTTTTTCAACTCCATGTTCATTTTGATATCGACAGCGTTGAGAATGTAGCTCATGTGTTCATTAAAATTTAAAATGCAGCATTTCTGTAACCGTTTATTCCAAAAATTCTTTGGGTGTCGAAATTGAATAGCTCCGCCCCAAATAACGCCTTAGAATGAATTTCAATAATTTTAATATACATTTTTGTAAATATTTATATGTAGTACCCAACGCAAACTTTCGGCATTTATATAGAATATACGGTCACATATGGGTAATTTTTTACAAGAAAATAGTAATTTTCGGGTAACCATAAGATATGATTTATTTTTATTTTTATTTCGCTATTTCACACAGTTTTTATAAACAGAAAATTATGCAAGAATTACCTGTTATGCATCTTTAGTATCTATATATCCTCAGTTAATGGCATGAAAATCCGTGCAGCAGTTTTTGAGAAAATCCGTTTTTTTAAAAATCGAAAAAACATTTTTATCTCATCAATTATCATTATTTATAGGGTCGCAATAGGGGAAATATATTGTCA
Source organism: Maratus speciosus (assembly GCA_963932465.1). Taxonomy (NCBI): domain Eukaryota; kingdom Metazoa; phylum Arthropoda; class Arachnida; order Araneae; family Salticidae; genus Maratus; species Maratus speciosus. Next base: position 185,542,896 of record OZ010797.1, on the reverse strand, counting down.
GATATGTAGCCAAATCTGGGGGAAAAATCAGGAAATTTGATTGAAAGGCATGTTTCCAATGCTTATCCGGCTATGCCCTTTATTATAAAAATTCAGATTCGCTAAACTACGGAATTTCAAGATCGTATCCTATCATGAGAATTACCGGGTTAGTGTTGCATTTTTTATGTTCGTGTGATAAACAAAATATTGTAACATGAACAAAGTTCTGAAACAAACATTTAGCTTTTGGCAAAATTTCTAACCATATATACCATGAACAGGCCTCGGAGCAGTCACATTTTTAGTCACCAGTAATTTTATAAAATTATTTTATCGCACATTACTACAAAACATTTAAAATATATATATATATTGATATTGATTGAAAGCATTTTTCACTCTATATTTTGTAAAAAAATTTCTTTGAGGAAATGCTGAAATTAATGGTGCATTTTGTACGTTCCTGCGATAAACAAAACCTTGTAACATGAACAAAATTCTGAAACAAACATTTAGCTTTGCAGTGATGAAGCAGTGCTTCTACTATATTTGGGATATTTTAATCAGAATACCTACCACTATTTCGGAATTCTATTCTTCGGTTTGTTAAAGGAAAGACATTCATTGGTTCAATCAAGGGACGATTAGTAGTTGGAAAAAGTGGTTGAGACATTGAATAAATTAATTCCCCTATCTGCCAAAACGTCTGTAAAATGAAATCATCAGCCGCCACATGATGGAAAAAAGTTGTAAATTTAAAATGAAGTTTAATTTCAATTCCTACTATTAGCTCACACTCTCCCTATATTTATTTATATATTTATATATTTATCTTGTACAAATTTTCAATCGTTAATAAAATACTCATTATTCATCCTATCAGGTTGAAATAAATTTCTTTAAACTTGTACTGGATGACAATTGATGTTAATAAAGTTTTTTCAAATATTAATTCATTAATTAAATTTTAATTAATTAATTTTAGTTTTGCATGGGAAACAAAATGGCCGCCATTGGTTACTGAATTTCAATGAAAGTATTTTCAATAAGGGTTACCATAGGGGGGCACCCTGTTCTGTCGCCAAATACCGCCAAGTTTGTCGCCAACTTGGCGATATATCGCCAAATTTGGCGGCCAAAATGAGTCGCCAAAAGTGACGCCAACTTGGCGATATCTGTAATATTTCGCCAAATTCCCATAGAGTTCCATTGTAAACCTACTTGCTTATAGAAAATCAACAAATTGAGATATTTTAATGCAACAAAAACTCATATTAGCTTGATTATATTAAATTTTTCTTTGATGGCCTAAGTAGGAATTGACTTTAAAAACAAAATTTTTATATTACTTGTTTTTATTTAATTTTGAATATCTCATATTGAATTTTTTAACAATAGAATGACGGAGAGGGGACATTTTGGCCCCAACCATATGGATATATTTCGGTTCGAACCAGAAATTGCTTTATAAAATAAGTTTAAGAATATAAAATAAAAAAGGGCTAATTAAATAAGTTAAACAGTTGTAAATAAAAATTCTGCTATTAAATGTTTTTGTAAAACTTGAGTAAAAATTCCCTTCTTACTAGTGTTAATCAGGCTTACTACTCCTCAAAGTATTTGTAAACTACATTTTATGACAAGAAATATTTGCCTTATTGAACACGTTGAGCGGAACGGTGACTGACAAGCGCTGGAAAATTTACAATGTTTTAAGTAATTTTTAAGAAAGTATAATCCTGTAATAAATAAAAGGTAAGTAAATTTTAAATAGATTTTCAGTAATTATATAAAGCAATATATAAGTTTTTAGTTTTATATCATATTTTAGACGTCAGCCATCGGTGAATGGCGCGTTTTAAACAGAAAGTTCAATGTCAGCCACCGGTGGCTGACGTGCGCTTAACGTGTTAAGGAAGAAATACTGAGTTTAAATATGCAACTATTGCATTTTGAAAAATACTGGTTTTGAGATCCTCTGAAGCACAGGAACTCAATTAATTATGTGAAGGAATTTTGTATAGAGTCAAAACTATACCAACTAGTGTAGTGAAGAAAATTTCACCTTGTTATTAATAAACTTTATAATATACTTATAACTACTTAAAAGGTGACACAAACATATAAAAATATTATTTAATGCAACCCTGAGATCTTTCGAACACACGCGCGTTCATTTAGCCTATTAGTTCTATTCAGTCAGTCATCTTTTGTCCCTTTCAAAATGAACGCGTGTGTGTTCGAAAGATCTCAGGGTTGCATTAAATAATATTTTTACATGTTTGTGTCACCTTTTAAGTAGTTATAAGTATATTATAAAGTTAAAAAAATTTTGTATTTAATTTCCAACTGCATATTACATTCTCGTGAGCTTTTAAGATGCATTTCGAAAAAAGGAATGCTTATAAAGTAAAACATGCTATATGCTTTTGTAAATATGACATTGAACGAAACATGAAAGGACGCAGAATGCTTAAAAATTAAAATGACTCTTAGCACAGCTCCATTTACAATTATTATTATTATTATTTTTTTTTTACAGTTGAAATCTAAAAAAAAATGTGATATACTTAATCCCCGAAATCTGCGATTAAATAAGACAGAAATCTCGAATTTTAGTATTTTTAGTAAAGTTTAAAGGTTGGCAGCTGTGTCTTAGATATTGAATTTCTGAATAGGCAGATCTTGCTTAGACAACGTCATGACTGAAATCCTCTATTTTAAGTATCTATAGTAATGTTACAAACAAATGAAGGCCTGTGAATCATTAGACAGCCTTTTTTTTTTGGTCAAATTTCTTCAACGACGGCATCTTTTTGCTGCACTTGTGTATTATTTCGCGATAGTGACGACGTCCTATGCCTACTTTACTGTAGATGTTTTAGAGTGGATCGTAAATGTGGAATTCTTAAGCGGATGCGAATGGCGTCATTTTTCATAAAATAAAAGTGTGTGCTTTAAGTCTTAAAATTGAAATATGTTTTGTACTATTTATATATACATATAGTTTTTTTCATCGGGGGCGACACTAAATTCTGAAAAAGCAGAATTTCTGTTTTGTAGTATTTTTTTTCTTTCGATACGAATTGGTTCTATGAAAAACTTGTCAATATAAAAGTTGTAGGGAACATTAAGAAGATTTAGGGGAGACTAGGGAGGGTTGACCCACTTTTTACAAAATGATTTTTCCTTTTTTTAAAATATTGAACGTGGAATAAAGTTTTATATATTATTTTATTCGTTATACAATCAGTTATCAAAATAAAATTGCTACATAAGTGTAACATATAAGAAATTTGAAAAATGATTGATTTTAATCATGAAAAAATAATAGGTCAAGGCTCCCCACATATGGGAGGCTAGACCCACTTTGTTTTATATTGCAATATTTGTGAAGAGAAGTAAAATCGGTTATAAAAAACAAAATAGCTTTATGCTACATTCTTTAATTATTATAAAAAAAATATTTTTCTAAATATGATGCTTAAGCAAACCTGTTGAGGCGCAATCGCAAGTCAGAAGAGAAAAATTTGTTTTAAATAGGATTGTGTCTGAGTAGGTATAATTGCACAGCAGGGGGAAAATATTAACATTTAAGGCAGTATTTTGTCAGAGACAGGTACCGTTTTCATAGTGTTTCATGTTATTATGTCCGGATTTAGGAGCCACTGTCACGATTTTTATTTTGTCTCCTTACCCTATTTTTTGTGACACTCGACCAGACTACTCCAGCTGTCACATAGTTTAGCTTCATCTCAGTGTATTCACCCTGGTGAGATTTGTCTACATACCTTCCTAAAGTTTTTCGACCGATGCTATGTTCTTTTCCAGCCCATAGCTGCCACCATCTTACGCTTTTTTTGTACCACAAAAATTGTATAGTAAATTTTACTTTTTTAAACCGCCGTAAGCTGCTGATTAAATAAGGCAAAAATTTCTCTTAAATTTTGTGGTCCAAAAAATCGGAAGAGTTGGCAGCTGTGCCAGCCGCATGAGCACTTAACTTATCATTAACATGATTTAAAACTTTAAGAGGCAAAGTACTTTCAGAACTAAAATGTTAAAATAAATGACTGTCACCGGAATTTACAAACAAATTTATTTGGAAATAAGAAAAATGCTATATTTCATACACATATTAAACGGAAAAGATTTTAGCAAAATTCTGGTGCCACTGTGACGTTTTGGAATTAAAATTAAGTGGTTTTATCATTGCCCCTGAAAGGTTTAAGACTGCTGCTTTCATCCTTTCTAGTCTTTCCCACTGCTTCTATTTACCTATTCTAAGTAAAATTTAAATTTAAAAAAGTTCCTGTCAACTTTTCCACTTTCTAGCAATTTTTCACATCTTTCTTTAGACAGTTTTAAACATTTTCTTTTCCATCACATAATTTTACAGTAGTTTTACAGAATAAATTTACATTCTTTTACATACATAACCATTAACTTTTCCTTATGCACGGTGTATAATAAAAAGATTACCAAAACCACTTAATTAAGGGAGCCTTGGACCACTGTACAATCTTTATGCCTGGAATGAAAGCTCGATATTTCTGCATTACTTTAAACCTACTTACTTAAATTTTTGTGATATAATTTATCTGATAAAAGCTTACAAAATATTTCTAATAAACGCAACTTTTAGGTTGAAAACGCCTCATAATTGTTTTTTCCACACCTATTTCGATTATCTCTGTGAAACGAAGACTGCTGTTTGAGCGTTCAAGTTGCTTTGGTTGACACCTATTGATAAAACTCTGAAATTCTTTTAAATATAAAAATTGAGGGGTGGGTCAAGCCTCCCGTATGGTCAACCGACCTCAGTCTCCCCTATAAAAAATTCAATTGGATTAGATATCTTGAGAATTGACGAAGTTATGAATTTTTTATTATAATGTTTTTATGCTGTAATGTAATGTATTTATGTACGTCGTTAAATTTATAATTTTCGCTGTTAGCCCTTTCAGGGGCGGTGGTATGCTTATTAAACTACTTAATTACAATTCCCAAACGCAACATTGGCACCAGAATTGTGGTAAAATATTTTCCATTTAATATGAAAGCGAAATATTGCCTTGTATGTTATTTCCAATTAAATTTGTTGTTAAAATCCGGTGCCATTCATTTATTTCAACACTTTAGCATTGAAAATGCTTTGCTTCTGAAAGGGTTAAATGACTTCCCGCATCCGACAGTAAACACTAGAAATGTCCAGCATCGACAAGCGCACACACAGCACAAGGAACAATACATTTATTCTACCATGGGGGGCAATTTTTCAAGTCATCTCGCACCACTTTCTCAAATAAAAATCTCTCCCATGTACTTTGACAACATGTGTAGAAGAAATGTACTACAAAATTTATTTTTTCGAAAATAGTGGTGAGAATAAAATGTAAAAATAGAGACCTGTGGCAACCCTGAATTTACAGCCATTAACTTCTCTACATTTTTTTTCCCGCATATTGAATTTTTAAACATAAGTAACATAATTAAGTTAATAGAAAGGCATTTAACAGCAAAAATTTAAATTTAACGATATGATAAATGTAACAGCATAAGTACATTCTATTCTATAAACTAATTGTGTGAGATAAATTGTCGGATATCTCTAAAATGGTTGATTTGCGATTGGTAGTTCTATTGAGTTTTTTACTCGCCACAAAAAAATCTTTCTAACGATACCACTTTCGTCAAAATCGGCGGATAACACTTCTTTCACTTCCGTAGTAAGTTACTGAGCAAGCAAACTCTTCTGCGACGTTCGGCGTACGAGAAAATCAATTATGTGATTAATAAACATCAGAAGGTGGTATAGATATATTTAACTTCGCAGACCCCTGAATACTAGGCCTACGCGCTGGTACAACAATAAAACCTATACCCAGATTTCCTCAGCGTTTCTACTGTCCCTTGAATACCGATGTTTTCTAAAAGTATAATTTGCTTTCTTTTTGTGATTAGATAAAGCGAAGAATGCTTTTAGAAAATACTGGTATTAAAATTCAAAAGCGCACAGCCTGATTACCAACGAGGCAATCTTCCACCAGTATATTTTAATAAAATTTTCTTTTCATCTAAATGCCGTATTCATGCATAATTACTCTAATGAATAAGATAAAAATTCCTATTTCTTTTTTACTGATGTAAGTTTACCCTGTTGGTAATCAGAACCTTAAAGAAAATGTACAAATGCTAAAAAAAAAATAAATAAATAAATAAAAAAAAAAAAATTGCGTCAGCGCGTGCACGCGTATTCAGATAGCTGAGTTAGGTTTTACAGACACGTTTTTCTTTTAACAAACATCAAAAACAACTCAATTCCCTTTCAAATTGATTTTTAAAGGATTGTAAAAAACGTTAAGGGACTTAGACAACATTCAGGGCCTGATTACCAACGGGATAAACTTTCATTCACTGCGTGAATTTCAAGATTTTTTTTTTAATTAAAAAGTTTCGCTTCTACACCGGAAAATTCTGAAAGAAGATATGTTACGATATATAACCGTTAAAACGGGTATCATTAAAAAAAAATATGTTTCGTACATATAATTGCTGCTTAGATTGTTATATACATTAACCCTTTGCGGTCGAATGTTAGCAAATAGTAAGCAAGCTTTCTATAAATGATCCTATTTTGATATTGGCACCACTATATTTTAAAAGTACATTTTTTTGGAAATTTTTCTTGCACAGGCTTGTTAAATTGTAACTAAAAGTGTTTCTTAACCCTTAAATGTCGGATTTTCACAAATCATTGTAATAATGTTTTTCGGCTTTCATTTTTTAAATAAATCATGGGAAAAATACTTTAAAAAATCCTATTTTGTTTTAAGTATGGTTTACGGGTAAAAAACACTTTGTTACTAATCGGAAATACTGGTCTTTAATTGAAAAAATAATTTCCCTTCATAAAATTATATAATGTTAAACACACAAGAATTTTAGGAACTATAAAAATAAATAAATTTTACTTGCTCACTGCAGAACAAAATAGGGTATTTCGCAAGCTTCGAAACAAAACAAAAAGAACATGTAGCAACAATTGAAAAAAATAAGTCTACCTTTAATCTTAAACAGCACAAGTTTTGCCATCTACATGTTTAAAATCGATTTAAAAATATTTTCAGCATGTATATTATTGGCAACATTAGGCATTATAGCTTCAATAGTATTCTAATAGTACTTTAGAAACCTAAATTGGGTATGTTGCCGAAAAGCAACACCCGGCATTTAAGGGTTAAGAAAAATTGGTGGTGTCAACCGAATAAATTCGTGTAAGAGGTGCCTATGCCTGTGATAATGTTACCAGGTGTCCAGCATAACTCGAAATGTTCTGGACACCACTAGTTTCTTACAGTTCATTTTCCCATCTTTAATCGCAGATAATTTTGACATTAGATAAGGCAAAGAAAATTACTTTAAAATACTGGTGCCCAGATTATTTGGATCACAGATTTACGCGGGACACCTGGCAACGCCAGCCTGGGAGAAGTACTTCGACTGAAAAGGGTTAATAGATGCATTAAACAAAGAAAATATTACTAATCAGAATTTCTCGTTTGAATTAGGGATTTCTGAATAAAAATAAAATCCTTGAATTGACGCATATGTATGCGCAAATGATTCTAATAGGTCAGGGTCGGCGAACCTTTTATGCGCGCGTGCCAAAATTTCACAAACAATATTTATCAACAAAGTAACGTGCCAAATTAATAATTTTGCAGTGTGCGATATTTATCCAAAACACAAGTTAAAAATCAATTGCTTTCACTCATTAATAATTAATAATTTAAAAATATTAAAAATTAAAATGCGATTTCTCTGTATTTTGGAATAAGCTATTAAACTAATGAAATTTTAATTCGTAAATATGATTTATTTATGTAGTACAAACTGTAACACGAAAAAAAAAATATTTTAGTAATTTTTGACTTTATTATTAATGCAACATCTGGTTATAATTATCCAAGTTGAATTAAGCAATGTATCAATAATTTATAATGAAGGGAACGAATATTTTTTCCAACTGGATTATATCATATTCAAAGCTGGAGTAGCACAATTGAAGTTTATTCCAACAGAGCGAAAAATGTCCAGACCAGGGATCGAACCTGGATACTTGGCGTGCCGTGCCATTGCCTTACCTGTTAGGCTATCCGGACCGATACCTGGCTGACATCCGCCAAGTATCCAGGTTCGATCCCTGGTCTGGACATTTTTCGCTCTGTTGGAATAAACTTCAATTGTGCTACTCCAGCTTTGAATATCAATAATTTATTTATGATATTTTTGCTGATGTTCTATGGAGTGTTCGGTGGAGATTTTTTTATAACTATAATACCCATTTGCTATCTTATTGCAGTGACTGTCTAAAAAAATTAGTCTGAAAAATGCAACTTTATAAATTCTTATTGAAAGGCAAAATGCATGTTAAAAATACTGCATAACATCACGGGAAAAGAAAATTCTTTTGATGGGTTAATCATGCAAAAATAGTTGTATTTTTGTGATAGTCTGCTCCTGTGGAACAAAATTTTATTGATTGTAATAGGATAAAAAAGAATGTGTTATTTTGTATAATGATTATAAAATTTATTTTCTCGCGTGCCAGAGAAATTGTTTTACGTGCCAACTTTGGCACGCGTGCCATAGGTTCGCCAACCCTGTAATAGGTCAAGATAATTATTATCTGAAATTAAGTTATAATTTTCTTTAAATTTAACTCATATATATTATTTTTTAATAAAATAATACTTCTTGCATTAACTATTTTAACTATAATTTAACTTGCAACTTGGAACTGCACTTTCTAATTAAAACATATTATGTATCATAATCTCTCAACATCACTATATATCTTCACAACTATCTCAACATTTAAAGTCCATTAAATGCAATCAAAACCCCTCATCCATCAAAACAAGAAACTGACGTTTAATAAGATGAAACGATTTTGTTTAAAGCGTAACTGTCATTACTTTAGAAACAATATCATAACAGTTGTGATAAAACACTTCAAATGTGCAAGCTATTAATGTAATTATATTGATAACGATTTCAAAAATATTCTGAATGTATTTTTGATGTAAGAACTATATAACAAAAAGAATCACGAAGGAGAAATTCCATTCATATAATTACTGTTATTCCCTTATCTTTTATTATTTGACTTTAAGAACATTCAAGTCCATTGGTATATTTCAAATGCAAATAACTAATAAGATGATGATTTCAAGAATGTTTTATTTTAAGCAGTAATAATAATAATAATAATAATAATAATAATAATAGTAATAATAATAATAATAATAATAATGATAATAAAAAGTCCTACCGGCTCGGCCTACAGGTCCAAGTAGATTTCGAAGTTGAGTACTAATTTCACCAAAAAAAAACTAAATCAAAATTAGAGATAAACCCATTTTAGCAATTTTGTCTGGCCGCTTTTGACGAGTTTTTAATTTCATTTTTCTGCAAGAAATGGTTTTATAAGAATCGTGTTAATACGATAATTTTTTCTTCAATCCCTATTTTTTTTTCATCCCTTGAAAATATTTTTACTTATATCAGCCATTAGTGTAGTTCATTTTATCAAAAACTTGTTACTACAAAAATTATAGATAATATTGAGAAGATTTATATAATAAATTTAAACAGTGTGGTATTTGTTTCATTAAATGAGCCACACACTATATTTTAAATTCTGACGTTCTTTTTATTAAGACGCGCGCGCGTTTAATAATTCAATCCTATATACAGCATCTCAGAGGGCTGTGAAAAATTTTCATCACACCAATGATACTTGTTTTTCTCATTAGTGACCTATTAACGGAGATGTGACATTTTTTCTTCTACAACCCTTCCCCCCCCCCCCCACACACACACTCAACTTTTATTTATTTATATATATATTTATTTATTGCTGTAAGAGTTGGTCCTATCAAAAACTTGTCACTATAAAGGTTGTTGATAATATTAAGAAGATTTATAATAAATATAAACGGATTTGATCTGTTGTGAATTGACAAAGTTATGATTTTTTTTCCTTCTTTAACTCACCCCCCCCCCTCTTTTTTTGTTTTTCTTTAAAAGTTGGTCCTATCAAAAACTTGTCAATATAAAAGTTGTAGATAATATAAAAAATTGTAATAAATTTATGTGGATTTGATGTCTTGTGAATTGACGAAGTTATGAATTTTTGTCTTCTTAACCCATTACCCGCTGGTGTTGCGTTCACGCAACGGTCAATATAAATGTACATATTTAAATTATTTACATACCCACCACTATTTTTCAACTACAAAATTGGCCTTACTTAAAGACACAAAATTTTAAGACCAAATAAAGTGAAAATTACCTTTCAGAGTTTGTGGTGGGAAACGATGCTCAGCTAAAAAGTTGAAAAACACAACCTTATAGTTTTGGCGGTTAATGGGTTAAAACTCTATTTTGTTCGCCCCTTTAGGCCATTTTGAATTATATCAAAAATCTAAATCTGTCATCCATAAATTGTTGGCCCTTTTCTTAGAAATTTAAATAACTTGAAGCTGGTTCGATATGAATTACAATTAAGAAGTTGTGTGGTTTTTTTCTGTTTTCACAAAAACCCTCCACATTTCAACCCGCCTTGTTCGATTTTGTCCATTAGCGAACTTGACCGAGATTTTCTGTCTTTTAATTTTCTGTATTAGTTTGGAAGAGATTTGTGCAGAATTGTGGAATTTATCAAGTCCGTAAACATACATCCTCATTTTGCATAGTTTAAAAAATAAGCATTAATTCGAATTTAAAAAATTTATAATCTACTTATTTTCAAATGGAAATAGAAATTGCTATAAAAGTTTAATAAAAGTGAAACCAAAATCATTGTAGCGCGGCAGACTTCTTGCACATGTTGGATAATCTTTTCTGCCCTTCTATTTATTATTATTTTTAATTTATCGTAATTTCATTTTAATGGCATATATAGAAATCGAGTATAATTTAAGAAAGACACGAGGAACTTAATTTATAATAGAACTTTCATTATAAAGGAATCAGTTAATGCCATTAGCGATAGAACATTTTTCTGAAATTAAGTTTACTGGTATTCTTAGTTTGATTTAAGAAAATTACCATTTTAATGGTTTATTTTTGAGTGGTTTCATCCCAATTGCAGCTGTAGAATGATTTATAGTTTTCTGCAGAATATGTATGTGATGTCAATTTCATGTTCAATGCTCCATTATTTACAGATTCAACAAGGCTATTAGCGTAAACATAAACATACAATTTGCTAAGAAATTATGTATAGAACTTAAGAAATCGTTTAAATGTTTACAATACCTTTAAAGTTTGTTTAGCGGAAGATAAAAAATTTATTTAATTTTTATTCATTTAATTATAATCACAAAAAGTTTAGGGTCACCGTATTTGACCCCCAGCTCCACTCTCCTCTCCAGAAAAAACCCACTGGTAATAGTTAATCTGAACGACACGTATATGATATATCAGGGTGGTAAGTTGTCAGGGTAAAACACAGTAAAAAAAGTGGACACAACCAGTATTTTCTTATATAAAATACTTCGAATAATATAAGGGGATTAAATGAGACGAATTTCTCTTTAACAAAATATTGGTATTTAACACATTTTTGACTGTGTTTTTTATGACCACTCGCCACCTTGTATGACAATATGAGAATAACCATTATCAAATTTTTAAATTATTTGTTTATTTAAAAAAATTTCAATAATTGAGATATCTTTTAATTTTAAAACTTCATTTATTTAAAGTGTCGGCCCGGTTATTTTTATTACCATTATTTTTTAACAATAACCTTCATGGTAGATTTTTCTTATAATTGTTATAGAAAATTACAACAAAGATTTGTTTCTAGAATTACTGATAGTCAAAAACGCAATCGCTTTGAAAAATAAGAACCAACGTCACATGACGTACCATTGTATTTATCATTGAATAAATCATATTGTAAATTAATTAATTTTTTTTTTTGAAATACTGTTAAACTATTGAACTATTATATATTAACTAAACCAGTGTTGCCAGATTGGGGACTTTTTTAATTCAGATTATTTGGCTGTCACAACTTTTTAAAAATAGTATAATTCGCCTTTTTTTCAGAATTTTTAATCTATTTTTAAATAGGCCGAATATTTCTATTCCAAAAAAGTGGTGACAATCAACAATCTGGGGACAAGAAAGTCCCCAATCTGGCAACACTGCTTTTAACCCATTGATTGTGTCTTTATAAAAAATATTTGTCATATTACTTATTTTTAATTTGCTTTAAAGTTTTCACAAAAGAGAAAAAAAGATTAAAAGTGTGATCACTAGAATTTGTTCGTCCTTCATTTAAAATGTTACTTAAAAATTTATTTCGATTCGCGATTAATATATTAAACAGAATTAAATTGTTCTACTGAAGAATAGGCAAAACGAATTAAAGGATTAAGCTGAACACATAATTCGTATTCAATTGCAGCTGATTGTTTTTCAACCTGACGGAAAATAAAATTCCACATTTACAAATAGAGAACAAGGTAATGTGTGATCATTTGGTGCAGTCCTTTAGTCATTTAAAAGTTACTGATTAGTTTTTTTTTCTTTTTGTCGGTGACAAGTATACTATTAGTCCAGGCAATAGAGACCGTATAGGGACTCTACCTAGCAAAATTAATAGAAGTTCGGGGAAATAGGCTTACTTTATGTTTTTTGGGTCGTTGAATCCGAATATGTAATTTCCCACGAAAATTTTCCCCGGTAACACCCCCCCCCCCAAATTTTAGTAAAATGCCCCCCAAAAAAGGTTTTTATTAAAAAAATCATTATGACTTAGGATGAAGGGGAAGGGGGGATCTGCCTCGGAACATGCGCCGCGGTGCTGCATGGACTAAGTTGCGCAATTCCACTTAACCACTCACACGTTTACATTCGCCCTCCCATCTCCCCTCCGAAATTTCTCTATAAGGTTTACTTTAAGTTTATTGGGTCGCTGAATCCGAATTTTTAACTTACCCCCAAAATTTGCCCCCTCGAAACCCCCCCCCCCCTCCCCAAAAAAATAGTTTTTTTAAACTTAAATTTCTTTTTGTTTTAGAGGAAAAGCATTACGAAATTCAGAAACTAGACAAAATTTGCAACAAATAGGATATATGACATTATGGCGTAGGATAAACGGGAAGACAGGGGGCTGCCTCGGGACATTCCCCGCGCGCTTTTCTCAAAAACCAAATTTTTTCAAAAAATCAAATTTTTGGGGGGTTACCGGGTGAAATTTTTGTGGGAAGTTACAAATTCGGATTCAGCGACCCAAAAAACATAAAGTGAGTCGAAATCCAGAACTAGTATTAATTTTGCCAGGTAAAATCCCCTATTGCCTGGACTTCATAACTTAGTGCACGTAGCGCCGCAGTGCATGTTCAGAGGCAGCCCTCCCCCTCCCCGTTCATCCTACGTCATAATGTCATATATCCTATTTGTTGCAAATTTTGTCTAGTTTCTGAATTTCGTAATGCTTTTCTCCTAAAACAATAGGAAATTTAAGTTAAAGACAACTATTTGGAGTGATTGCGGGGGGAGGAATTTTGGGGGAAGTTAAAAATTCGGATTCAGCGAACCAAAAAACTTAAAGTAAACCTTATAGGGAAAGCTCGCAGGGGAGACGGGAGGGCGAATGTAAGCGATGTGAGTGGTTAAATGGAATTGCGCAACTTAGTCCACGCATGTTCCACCGAGGCGCATGTTCCAAGGCTGATCCCCCCTGCCCATTCATCCTACGTGATAATGTCATATATCTTATTTGTTGCAAATTTTCTGTACTTTCTGATTTTCTAGATACTTGTTCCCTAAAACAATAAAAATTTGATATTTTTTTTTTAAATAAAAAACTTTTTTGGGGCCATTTTACCAAAATTTAGGGGGGGGGGGGTTGCCGGGGGAAATTTTGATGGGAAGTTAAAAATTCGGATTCAGCGACCCAAAAAACATATAGTAAGCCTTTTTCCAGAACTACCATGAATTTTGCTAGGTAGAGCCCTTATACGGTCTCTATTGCCTGGACTATTATCCGAACACATGGCAGTAGTAGTTGTAGGTTTGTTATTTTAGTGAGGAAAAGGGCTATCTTTGAAACACTCGATGTGACTAATATGACTACCACAGTAAAGGATATAAGATAAGTATTGGATTTTTTTTTTCATGTGTTCATTATGATTTTAGAATACAATTTGACTAGCTATTTTAGATGAACGGTGTATGTATTTGATTTAATAGTTGAATTACTCGGTTGTACTTATAACTACCGTCAGTACACTGGGTGTTGAAGAAAAACTTCTTGTTTACTTTTCGTCTGTGTAGTTATCCATCGTTTTCATCGGCTTTAAAATGTAATTATTAAAATGTAGTGTAGTAATGATTTCCCTGGTATTTCTTTTCTGTTTCATTGTTATTTTTTATAGGAAATCAAAAAAGTTGTGGCACCGGCTCGTTTTTGCTATGCTAGAAATGGCATATGTTAATTCATATTATGCATATGTGGAGATGCGAGAGAACATGTTGTCCCTGGAACTTTGACGTCGCATAACTAAAAGACTGCTAACAAGATCAAATATTTTTTTTTAAAAATAGTTTTTTAACCTTTTCAGGAGCAAAGCATTTTCAATTCTAAAGTGTTGAAATAAATGATTGGCACCAGAATTTGCCGAAAGATTTATTTGTAAATAAGAAAAAGCCTGTATTTCACATACTTATTAAATCGAAAGCGTTTTCTGGTGCCAGTTGGAATACCTTGTGGGTTTTCTATTACAATATTTTAGTCATAGTGTACTGACGGTACTTTAAATTACCACTTAAATTAATTAACTCAAAACAATTAAATTTCTCACGGGTGAGTATTTTGTTTATGTTTATCTTTTAATTTTCATTATAGTAACTTAAAAAATATATTACATGAAAAAAATTGCAGTAGATCATAATGCCGTAGATAAAGGGTTAACTTGTTCGGACAATTTTTCTGGAAGCACGATGCTCTTATCATTTCTTATTTTCCAGACGATTCTTTGCATGATGCATTTTCTTGTAATTTCTTTAAATATATATTTTTTCATTGTTACAGTTACTGATGGGCAGAATGAATGAATTCACTATTCGAATGAATCATTCGGACATGCGTAAAAACGTAGCTTCTAACCTTTGTATATATTTTTAATCAATTACCAGCAAAAAATTTGTAAAAAAAAAAAAGAAGCAAAAGCATAATTGCCAGCCTTCGTAATTTTTCAATGAATTACCCTCAGAAATTTTGAAAATAAAAGTATTTTTATATTTTTAATTAACCCTCTGTCTGCCAGAAGGGTCCAATGGACCCGACATGTACATTCAAAATATTTATTCAAACCAGAAATTTCTTCAAAACAAACTAAATGTATAAATCAGACAATAATAAGTTAAATAAACAAATTAAATAGTTTTAAGTAAAAATTCTGGTGTAGAATGTTTTTATAAAACTTGAGTAAAATTTCCGGTAGTTCTAGGGTTAATAAATTTAATATACATATGAATCATTCGGGCATGCGGAAAAAACGTAGTTACCAACCTGTGTATATATTCTTAATCGATTGCCAGCAGAAAATTTCTAAAGAGAAAAGAAGCAAAAGCATAGTTGCCAGTCTTCGCTAACTTTTAATCAGTTATCCTCAGATATCATGAAGACAAAAACGTATTTTTATATTTCCGTGGAGCTCTTCATTCTAATGAAAATGAGAAACTTATTTTTCGATACAAAATTTCTGGTAGTAATAATAATAATAATAATTAAAAAAAAATGGCAGCTGTGTTTTTGCGCATGACCGAAACTTAAGAGTCTCCGAAAATGGCTTCCGATCTTTTAACCCTTTCAAGGACAAGTAATTGTGTTTCTGAAATGCGGAGTTCACACAACGATTTTCGAAAAACTTTAATTGAAAGTAAAGAAATGCAATTTTTCGGTTTTTTTTTTTTTTTTTTTTTGCTAAAATTCTACAAGTAAAATTTTGTAAAACTATTCTGTTACAAAACTATTCTGATGTTGAAAACGGTCTTTTTTTCAATTTTAAGAGTCCCGAGACTCCTTAACCCCTTCACGGTCACTTAATATTTGGAAAAACCATCAAAAAAGTACCTATTTATTTTATTACAGAAATTGAATAATTATAAGGTTTCTAAATAAAATATGCAATTAGTTTTTTTTTTTTTTTTTAAGGCAAAAAAAAATGTTGTTGTAAACTCCCGATTATCCGCGAGTCTAAATTTCTTTTTTTTTCTTTTTTTATCTTTGAGAAGAAACTTATTTCTGCGATGTAGGATGAGTTTTCGATCCTTTTTACTAAATATGATTTCCATTTGAAAACGTGGAACAATCACGTGCACAAAGCAGGTGCAGCTAATCTTGAGGGTGTCGCAAGGCCACACACCTGTTGATAAACGATGTACGGATACTGAAAGTCACCCCCGCCCCCCTGTTATGATTTTGTTTCTCCGGTTTTTCATAAAGCACACCAGTTTGCTTGTTTTAGCTGAGCTGTGAACACGTGTCTTACAAAAGTTCGCCTTTGTATTTAAATTTTATAGTTTTGCATTTTCAATACGTATTTGAAAAATGTCACAAAAAAGAAAAAGAGTTGTGTTAACGATTCAAGATAAATTAGAACTGATTAAAAAAATTTAAAATGGTGCTACAAGAAAACAAATAAGCTTGCAATATGGAATTGGAGAATGCACAGTTAGGGAGTGTGTGAATGCACAGTTAGGGAAGAAGTGTTTCAGTACAAAAAAACAGACACTTTTGACGGATTTTCTAAAGAAAACCTACAAGATTGTAAGTAATGAATAATTTTATTATTCCTGAAGTAATAAGTATCTTTATGTTGCCCATTGTGCGTAGAAACTGTAAAATGTATGCTTGTGTTACTTATTATGTGTATAAATTGTTCAAGTACATATTTGTGTTGATTTGTTCCATTTTTTCAAAATTTGTGGATTATCTGCGAAATCAATTACCCGCGATAGTCGCGCCACCCAATTCTGCGGATAATCGAGAGTTTACTGTATAACAAATTCATATTTGTAGAAAAGCCATCATGCGAGAATTCTGTGTCTTAATGTTTGTTTTACACCGCACAAATTAATGAGAATAAAACCTATATTTTTCACATCTTAGATCTTTATTTATCATCATCACACATTTTTACGAATAATATTTGAAGTAATATATATACATTAAATTTTGATTACTAAAAAATTTTTGAGCGTTACATATTTCGAAGCATGCAATACAAAGCCCAACATTACAGTCAGCGCAAAAGCCAAACCAAACGCAATATTCAGAGACTTCACACCGAAATGCCAGTTAAATTTTTCTGGTTTCAGAAGTTTTTTCCAGCAATAAATCTCCAGCCCGGAAATATGACGGGAGCGAGAAATAACGAACGACACCTCAGCCCGTGATATTGACGGGAGAGAGAATTAAGGGGTTAAATTAAAAAAGTTTTCGAAAGTAGTCCGTTTTTATACCTGCCCATCTGGTCAGTTAAACCTAACTTCAATCAATGTTTCCTCATTTCAATATTTCAAAACTGAGAGAAAAAAAAACCCTTCAAAATGAGCTCTGTCTTCTATAAAAACGCGACATCTGCTCACCTTACTTTTAATAGTTCAATCTTAAAAGAGTCTTTAAAAAAGGTTGATTTATTTATATTGGCATTGGATATGCTAATTATACAATATTCCTACTTTAGATTATACAAGAAAAATCCATGACACCAAACAATGTCACACCAAATTTTATCTCAAATATTTTATCGACGCAATGGAAAACAAAATCATGTTCCAAGGAGAATACATAAATATTTCTAATTTGAATTACTTCATTCCGACGATTTTATCAATTTTATTATTTTCGAAAAGATAAAATCAATTTCGCTTATAATTATATTTTCTCAACTCTACTCAGTTATGTTTAATAGGTATTGAAGCTGAAATTCAATATAAATTGATGATTTGTAAGATGTACTTAATATGTCAAGATATAACTTGTCCGGACAAATTTTCTTGAAGCCTGATGCTCTTGTCGAAATTCATTTTTCATGCGGCGATTCTTTGGGCGATATGTGTATTATTTTTTTTTACATTTTATATTTAAAATCTTCACCGAAAAGGGCCCAGTTTTGTATACTTGCAATCAGTATGTTAATCATATAGTGTTTCTAGTATTAGATGTCATAATAAGGATCAAAAACCTGTGTTTAGCAAAAGACGTTGCAATAAATTATATCTGAAGCATCTTATCTCCAAAACTCAAGAAAAAAAAATCTTGTCCTGACAAAAAGTATATGAATATTTCTTTTTCGATTTATCCAAAACCGGTGATATGATCGATAGCGCTTTTATTATTCGTTGAAAACCAAAGTGTTATTTAAAAAGTTTTTTCTGAAACCGATTCACGTACTAAAGTACAAACTGAATATGACAATAAATTTAAAATTATGACTTGTTTGTAAACTAATTCTGTCATGATTGAACTTCTTCAGACGAATAATTTCCCTTAGAGATATGTTCTTGCTGTTATTACTTTTTCTGGCGATTCTTTGCCTAGCGTAATTTTTGTTGTTTCTTTTGACAGTTTACTTTTAATATGATCTTCGAACATGACCATTTTTAGGGTTTTGTTCAGCTCACGAAACCCTTACAGTCTCGCTGTCTGTCCATCACTCGAAAACTATTTAAGTTACGGACTTGATTTTTTTTTTTTTTTTTTTTTTTTTTTTTTTTTTTTTTTTTTTTTTTTTTTACATAGTTTACCTCTGTCATGCCCAAAATCATAAAATTTTGAAAAAGTTATGTTCTTTTAATTAAATAAATTCATGTAATGACATCCCACCATTTTTGCAATTTCACAACACAATCTCAATTTCAAACCTCTTTTCGTTAGTCCTGTGTTATAGTGTGTTATTTCAAACCGAATGTTTCCGGTAATATAATGGTGTTGCCATTTATGTAACGGTTTAATAATTATAAATTAACAATTTTGATTTATTAATTAAGGATAAAATGTGTTCAAAAATATATTAAACGAAACCTTCCTTTGAAAATTTCCATTTAAAAAAGGTCTTCGAAAATCGCCGTTTTTTTATATATTTGAAATCCAGTATGTTAATCAGATATTAACATATCATATATCGTATTAGATGCCATAACGAAAATCAAGACTTGTGTTCAGTAAAATATGTGACATCAAATTATACATGAAGCATTTTATTTCCAAATCTGAAAGAAAAATCGTGTAATTGGAAAAAGTATATAAATATTCAATTTTTGAATTATTCGAGACCGATGATTTGATCGAACGCTTTTTCGTTATTCTTTGAAATGGTTTTTATTGGGAACGCCATTTCTTAATAGCATCGTATATTTTAATACAAACTGAATATGAAAACAAATTTAAAATGATGACTTGCATGTGACCTTAATCTGTCATGATTTAACTTGTTTGGACAAATATTCTCTAAACAAGATGTTCGTGTCATTATTTACTTTTATGGCCTTGCTTTGCCTGACGTATTTTTTCCCCTTGACATTTCACACTTAAATCAGTCCTTGGAAATGATCTTATATATATATTTAAAATTTTGCATGTTAATCAGATAGTAATTCTAGTATTAGATGCCGAAAAAACAATCAAATTCCTCAGCAACAGATAAAGTTCAAAGATGTGACAATAAATTATACCTGAAACATTTTATTCAAGCAAGTACCGTAATTTCCGGCGTATAATCCGCGGATCAAACAATCATGTTTCGACCCAGAATTTTTTTTAAATAAAAAGTAACTATTTAAACCGCCGTAAATATTTGTCCACAATTACTAAATAAAATTTCTGGGTCAAAACAGAATTGTTTGATCTGCGGATTATACGCCGGAAATTACGAAAAAGAAAAATCGTGTCCATTCAAATGGTAGATGAATATTTCCTTTTTCAAGTATCCAAGACCAGTTAGCTGATCGATAGCGATTTTAAATCTATAGTACCTGGTACACCGAGCACCACTCGGTGATTTTTTTTATTTTGCGATCATATTACATTGAAAAAAAAATTATTTATTTATTATTTACGCGTATTTATTTATTAAATTATATTAAATTATATATTTATTTATTATTAAAATGTCATTTCTACTTTCTAAAAATAATAATAACAGATACTAAATATTCGTTTTTTGATCTTTTTATTTATTGAGAAATCTATATTCCTTTCTTAGTATTTTATAGTAAACCATTTTGTTAGGTTTTTCTGCAGTCTTTTAAATACTAAGTTGATTGGTTGTTGGTGTATTCAATACTTCTTTCCATACAACATTATAAGTGTGATGAGGATTTTCTGTAGGTAGAAGTACCTTTAAGTTGTTTTCCCTCTTAACCCTGTAAAAAGCAACGTAGAGCACTCCATGCATAAAAACTGGTGTCCGTAAGTCGACGCCAACAAATTCGAAGGTCTGACCTTGAGCTTTATGTATAGTTATTGCAAATGCTGGCCTCACAGGAAAGTGATGCCTTTGCATTGTGCATCCAAGTTGACCTCTGCTTGAATCGAGAGTCATTTGCGGAATATGTACTTCGATACCTGAATATTCTCCTGTGATTATTTTTGCTTTAATTATGTTATTGAAAAGATCGTTAACAATTATCCTTGTTCCATTGCAAAGGCGCTTACGCACTTCTTCGACTGAATTAACCATCCGTCCTGTTTCTCGGATGAAGTCTTCAGCCAAATCTGCCTTAAACATTTCCCATAACCGTCTTGGATTTTCAGGAGATCCAAAATTGAGAATCTGTGTAAACAGCGTTCTCATGATTTTAGGCATCTACGATATAGCAGATTCTCGCAGACTTTCAATTCATTGTTGGTCATCGTAAGTTAGTCCACGAACTAAACAAACTTGCTTATATGATGCATATGCAATGACATCAACTGATAGCATATCTTCGAAGCTTGTTGCATTCTTAACATGGTACAGCAACAGTCATAAGTGCTATAGTTCTGGCTGGGAGATGAAATTTATATTATGTATTCGACCAATAACGCGCAAACGGCGACTTCTCTGAATCCCTTCACTGGATTTTCCATCCCATTTGAAGTATTCAGGAATTTGCCAATAGTAGTGATATATAACTTCTTGAGAATTTCCGTTCAGAAGGTTATTTTCTTCTGTTTCTTTTAGGCCTTGATTATGCCAGAAATATGCCTCTAATATTGAACCTTTCTGACCCGTATCTGGTAAATCTTTTTGTGCTAGATCAATGTTTGTAATTCGAAATTGACCTTGTAAATGGATATCTAAGCGTTGAATAGAATGGCTTTTCGTTTGAACTCGTTGTAAAATAATAGCCAACATGCTTTTGGTGGAGTAATACATCGACCTTCAATATAGGCGTCTACTTCATTGTACATAAGTTTTCTTTGGTTTTCAACGATCGTCATCGTTGCACAATCATGCCCTTTGTAGATATTTACAGCACGGATATTTCCTGCATATTCAACGTTTATATGACACTTGTATCTCTTCAACACATAAGCATTGTATGGAGCTACGTGACGGTTATCTCTTGTTATTTTGCAACCATTTATATCCTTTCGATAAACAGCATGCTCGTGCAAAAATTCTAAACTATGTTGATTCAGCTGTGGGTTATATCTACGTCGATAACTTGGTTTTTCATCGCTAAAGAAGTGATTTCGTTAAACATTTTAGGGTAGTTGAAGCGACATTTCATGCACCCATTTTTATTAATCATACGCGGTGCATTTGGGTTTAGTTTCCCACCCGGATTGTGAAACACCCATTTTAGCACCAGATTTCGTAATTCAGGGTCATTATTGATGGGAACTTCCGCTGAAATGAGGTCATCAAGTTCCTCTGGGTTACGGATTCTATCTTCAGGCGTCATAATCAGTAGCGGATGCATATGTGGGAGGCCACGTTTCTGGAATTCTATTGTATAAACGTAAGCGGGAACCTTTCCAAATACTTGTTTTTTGTCCAATTCTTCAATAATGTCATCGAATTTCATTTTACAAACTCTAGAGACGAGATCAGGTGTATCTTGAGCAAGTTACTCGTGTATTATTCCATTTTCCAACACAACTCTTGATGCCTCTTTAATTTCTGGCCATTCAGGATTTGATGTCACAGTGATAAAGGAATCTGGCAATCTATATCTGTAGACAATGGCCTTCTCATCTTCGAGCTGTTCAACATAGTATCGCGTTGATCCAATGAATGAAGATAGTAGCATTATCTTTTCACCAGCAACGGCATTTTTCTTTTCAGCGTGTGCCTTAATAATGTGGGTAACCCCAGAATATTGGTCAGCAATAATTTTGTTTTTGATTAGCCTTGATCCATTGGATGCTATCGGGCTCTACTCTGATGTATGTATTAACGACATATTGCTGGAAAAGCCGACCACCAAAATGCAAAGCGTTGAAGTGTATTGGGCGCAAATCTGCACCTATAATAGCTGATTCTGGAGGAAGGTATTTAGTAAGTTCAAGTCGAAAAGCACTTCCATATTGTGCTAATTCTAGTCGAGTAAGATGCTGACGACTTGTATAAGATGTTTGCAATTTTAGATCCACAGAATCGCCAAATGTTCCGTTGTGGTAAAATAGTGGATACGTGAATGGTTCTAACCGTTTATCAATATTACGCAAATTGACAATTTTTTTTCCACGTTGATGTACCACCATTTTTTTATTTGGAAAGCTTTGATCGGCGTTGAGTGTAAGCACGGCGCATACATCATTGGTCATAGGGACATTGAATCTTCTGTAATCAGCATTTTTTTGCATTGTAAACAGAAGTTTGACATATGGAGCTTTTATTCCTTCTGCTTTAGCATGTCGATTCACTTCTTCTTCAACTTCTCGCATCATCATAAATGATTGTGCAAACATATTTTGAGACGGAATAATATGCTCTAAAAGTTCCATTAAATTTCGTCTGATTCCATAATTGAGAGGATATTCGAGTCTTTCGTTAACAGCATCTCCTGAACTTAAAAAGTACATCTGATTATATTGCAACCGTTTCAATTCACCTTCGTTGTTTTGTGTTGGATGAGCTGCCATATTCATCTTATGATAAACTTGTCCGCCGGCGACAAAGCTGTAAATACCATGGCTGTTAATTGTTCGATCATCATGTGCCTTAAATGAAGCCAAAGAAAATCATGAATTTAAATTGCGAATTTTTGTGTGGAAATTTTCAGCAAATGGATGGCATTTTAAAAAGGGACGCACCAATTAATTTTGAAATATGGAGAAGTCAAGCTTAAATCATCCATGAAAGCAGCAGTCGCCAAATGAGTCATGGTTAATTTGATTAGACACACGTTCTTCTGGAAAATGAACTAATTTGCAATGAATACATTCAATGTTAAAAGAACCCAATTTTTGGTATGTTGCTTCTTTGTTAACTGCGCACTTCCATGTTCGCATTCGTTTCTGTACTAAAATTTGCAGGTGTCTTTGTTCTTCTAAATCTTGATCATGTCGCTTATTTATTTCATTTGCTATATGCTGAATGGAACAATGCTGCATTTCACGTATGGGTTGAAGGAGGGTTTCATTTGTTTTGCCAACTCTTTTCCGTCTTTTTATTGTACGCAATTGATCTAATTCTTTGGATCCAGATTCATTAAGACAATACATCATATTTGCGGTCCTTTGTCGGCTTCTTTCTTTAGAAGCACGCATTGGTCTAGACCAGTGGTTTCCAAACTTTTCTTGGCCATGCCCACCGAAGCATTTGTAAAATCGCGATTGCCCCCCCCCTCCCCCCACACTCTTATCTCGCACACACTTTCTGTAACATATATCTATTATTATTTAAAAAGAGAACTCGATTCACCTGAAAGAAAGCTGATGGAACCTTAACAATAACTAGTAATTTCACATTAAAAAAAAAAAAAAACTTATCAAAGAGATGAATTATCTGTCACAAATATGTTTTTAACATAATTCTGAAAATGAGGCGATGCATCTTCTCTTTTAGGACAAAAAGAGTTTTGTTGTGCATTTCAAATTTATCTGAATATTTATGAAAGTATTATATGGTTCTTATTTTTATCTTTACAAAATGCTTGAAGAGATTGTCACATTTAGCATTAAAATTGATAACATTGACACCTTTTATAATTCTTTGTAACTTATTAAAAGTTGGTGAAAATTTTTCTTTCTATGGATAACAAAATACATAAGAAGTATTTGAAGATGCTGACCTTTATGAATTTTAACTTGCCACTATTCCTCGACAAAACACATTTATCTTTTTTTTTTTTCATTTGCGATTATTCCCAGCTAAAAATGAACTGCAGTTTTTCTACAGAAGTGGAGTATTTTTGATGTTTTTCTATAGTCAACTATAGATTTTCTGTAGTGCAATCTCGACTATAAAAATACTTTAGAAATTCTGCGGCTAATGTGGCGTAATTTTGTGGTCCTTTATTTCAAAAATTCTCTGTGCTATTAACCTCAAAAATACTATAGTTTAAGTGAAGTCATCATAAACTTATAAAATAATGAGATTTTGCGTCTGTAGTAATACAGCAGTATTGAAGTAATTTCATCTCTTTAATTTTACCAGTTTCCCGTCTTTCTCTTAGTGTTTAATTATTTTACTTGGCCGAAAAGTATAAATTTTATTATGTGTTAATCAGAGAAAAAGAAATTATTTAGTTAAAACCAAATGTCAAAATCCACGAGGGAATGCCGATAACCTCGGGCTACATTTCCCTCACCCCCCCCCCCCCACCCCACAAAAAATTACACTGTTTTTAACCTGACTTTATGATAAAGTTTAAATACATAAACATAAAAAAAACTCGACCGAAATTAACTACTAAGAGTGAGATATAGGGGGGGGGGTGAATTTCTCCCCCAACAGAAAAATTCTTAGTTTCTGTTTAATTTTAAGCTATACGGAATAAATAAATTTTACTATATTTTTCAAAATCGGAGAAAATAATATAATTCCATTAATTAAATTTCAGACTTCAGGGATTGGCATGGTCCTTCCATCCCCCCCACCCTCCTTAACGGAATTTTTTTATTTCTTTTATTTTAAAATGTTGAAAAAGAATGAATTTTACTATGCATTTCATAAAAAAAAAGAAAGAAAAAAAGAAAATTTAATTACTTAAATTTCAAAATCCAGGGAAGGGAAATGGCTTTTCTCTTATCCCCCTCCCCACCCACAGGCATTTTATTTTAAAATACTGAAAAAGAATGAATTTTACTATGCATTTCATAAAAAAAAAAAAAATTTAATTACTTAATTTTCAAAATCCAGGGAAGGGAAATGGCTTTTTTCTCCTATCCCCCCTTCCCCCCCTTCCACCGCTCAACTGATATTTCTGATATACTGCTTCTCTTTTATTTTAAGTTTCTGAATATAAATAAATATTACTATGTACAAAATCGGAGAAAAAGAAAATTCAGTTACATATATGTTTCAAAATCCAGGGAGCAACAATGACTCCCCTAGGCTCCCCTCTTTTAACGGAAAATTTTGGTTACCTTAATTTTTAAGTTACTCGCAAAGAATAAATTTTACTATGTTTTTCAAAACAGGAGAGAAAAAATTGGGTTACTTAAATTGAAATATCTAGGGAGAGGTAATTGGTCTCCTATGCCACCTTCCCCTAAACGGAAATTCTTGTTTCCTTTTTTTTAACCCTAGATCTACCGGGAATTTTATTCAAGTTTTAATAAAACGTTCTACACCAGAATTTTTATTTAAAACTATTTAACTTATTTATTTACCTTATTTTTGTCTGGTTTATATACTTAGTTTATTTTAAAGAAATTTCTGGTTTGAATGAATATTTTGTATGTACCTGTCGGGTCCAATGGACCCGTCTGGTAGACGGAGGGTTAAGTTACTCGAAAAAAATAAATTCTTCTATGTTTTCAAAATAGGAAAAAAAGAAAATTTAGTTTATACAATTTCAAAATACAGGGAAGGGCAATGGGCCTCCTATACCGTTCCCTCAACTGAAACTTTTTAGTTCCTCTTTTAATTTAAGTTAGTCGAATTAAATAAATTTCACTATTTCAAAACCGGTAGAAAAAAAATTAGTTACTTATATTTTAAAATCTGGGAGGAACAAATGACTGTTCTATAACCCTCCGCCCCCCCCCCCCCCCCCCCGCCTCCTGACGGAAAATTCTTGGTTTCTTTTTTTTAGTCACTCGCAAAGAATAAATTTTATTATGTTTTTCAAAATAAGAAAATAAAATTAGTTACTTACTTCAAAATCTAGGGAGGGGTAGTTGCTCTCCTATGCCCCCCCTCCTCCCTAAACGGAAAATTCCAGCTTCCCTTTTTTTAAACATACTCGAAAGAAATAAATTCTACTGTGTTTTTCAAAAGCAGATTTTTTTTTTTTTACTTTAATTTCAAAATCCAATGAGGAGGCATCCCCCCCCCTTTTTTCTTTTTCATAGCACACCCGGACCCGAATTTACTAAATGCACAATTTGCCCTTCTCCCCGAAAATACATGACTCCCAGTTCGTATGAAAATTACTTCTACTTTATAAAAACGAATGAAAAAAAAATAATTCTTATTAAATATTTTATTTTAAATTTACATTGGAATATTTGATTATTGTTCACGCAGCTGAGGCTGCATTTCTGACTGTAAATAAATATTTATTATTTAAATTAATTTTTAATTATAATTGATTTAATAATTATTAATAATATTTATAATTAATAATTATTGATATTTAATATAATATTAATTATATATTACATAATATGAATAATATAATTTAAATAATTAATATTTATAATTAATAATCATTAATAATATATAATAAATTAATATTATTTAAATAATATTTTTTATTCTAAATTCTGTCCGAGATGCAGATACATTTTGCGCTGTTAGCGAAACGAGATTGACCAATCAGAAGCTCACATTTCGCGAACTTTTCCCTGTTTTAAGGAAGCAAGCTTTCTGATTGGTCGATCTCGTTTCGCTAACAGCGAAAAATCTATCTGGATTCCGGCGGATGAAGCAGTAGTGCTCGTACAACTCAACCTTCGATCTAGGCGGAATGGAATGTTTTATTTACAATACATGTGACTCGCGATTCGACCTTCGTCTTTTTTTCATAACCCGTTTTGTTCGTATTATGCTTTCGCGTTAATTATTATTATTATTATTTTTAAATGAATGTCAATAACCATAACATTGCGAATATTATGTACCGAGCTAATTTTTTAAAGAACTGACACCATGCCCGTTCGGTTTTTGCGTTCGTGTTCGTATACTATTTTTTCAATCTGACTTGTCCGTATAATACTTTGATTATTCTTTTAGAATGTGTATTTAAGATTTCTAAATTATGTACCGAGCTTGATCTCTCTTTTTGAAAGGACTATTATACTTCCAAAAAAGTGGGCCCTTTTTAAAAAATTCGGATATACTATTCAACAGTAGAAAATAAAAGTCGCACCAATAAAATATTTCGGAGGAGGATTTGTAGGTGCAAAATACTATTTATATGTATATTTTTTGGTTTTTCTTTAAAGAATAATAGAGGTGTAGCTGATTAAAAGCTAGTTAGTGTAAATTTAAGTAATTTATTGTTACTACAGAGGAAAAGAGTTCAATAATCTAAGTTTTTTATTGAATAGTTTTTTTTGTGTGTGTGTATTGTTCGGGTTATTTAATGTAACTTTTCAAGTAGTGCTGCTGGTTTTAAACATTTTAAAACAATGTGCATGACTTATTAAATTTTGGAATAAAATTAAATTTTAAAAGTAAACAGAAAAAGTATGTTTTCAGACAATGCAAAAATCTTACATCTATTTTTTTTTTTTTTTTTTTTTTTTTTTTTAAATCTGCCTACCCTCAACTGCTGCTGAAGATTAAACTTGAAGCCACAGCGGTTGTCCAATGGCCTGGAACTAACCCTTCCCACTTTTCAATGTTTTTTATTTAAGCAATTTTTCTTTTAAATTTGTCTGGCAACTTCTTTTAAAAAAAATTCTGCCTCCAGTCGAGTGGTCAGTATTGATTAGAGTGTGTGCATGAATGTTTCTGCCTTAGTATACACTAGTACTTGGTATTCGATGCTCAGCAATTCTGCAAAGCAGCACTCAATAGACTGCCGTGTTTACTTGTGTAATAGTCTCACCCCTGATTTGAAGCAGAAAAAATCGTCAAACTATTTTCTTTTCATGAATTGAATGGATGAAAAAATTATGAAAGATTGGGTTTGCAACGTTTGGAAGAAAAGGTCTTGAGCATTGCTAAAAAAAACAGCCATGCTGGTACTTGATAGTTTCCGAAGACATTTTGTTGATGATGTAAAGAAAAAACTTTCAGAAGGCAAAACAGATCTTGTGATAATTCCCGGAGGAGTCAAAGAGATTCTGCAAGACAATATAAGACGAGTATATGGATATTGGATAATCAATGGGAACAACGAGAAAATTCCCAGTGGAAAAGTAAGGCGCCCATCCCTGGAACTAATGTGTAGTTGGACATTACAAAGCTTGACTTTAATGACAAGCGATATAATTTCCAAAAAATTTTAAGAAGATGGGTATCTTTGACGCTTTGGACGGAAGCGAAGATGACATTTTATGGAATGACGGAGATTCTTCAGGCACCGACTCTCATTACAATAGTGATACTGAAACCTTTAGTAAAAGAAATTTATTATGATAATTTTTTGTTTAAATTTTCACAAAGATTATTTGTAAATTTTACATCTATAAAAATATTACCATAAAAAGAAAATTGTATTTAATAAACATCACATAATCTGGAAACATTTGGTAAGTTACTAATTTTATTATGTGTTTTTTTATACCAGTAATGTTTCAGCATTTCAGTGTACAATATTATGCAGTAGATTTCTCCGCATAATAGTTGCACCTAGACTTTCACAATAAAAATTTGGCAAAAAAAAGTGCGACTATTATGAGAGTAAACACAGTACTATACAGTATGAAGTCGATTTTTGCAAAGAATCTCCACTACTTACTTAAGAGGTTACTTCACTCACATGAAAACGCCTGCCCTGTAATATTAATCTTATAAGAAATTTTTTTTAAAAGTATCTCATTTGCATTTCCATATTTTGAAATTATTCTGTATGCCAGCTGAGGTCGATCTTTACAACAGCCGTTTTTTACTTTTTTGATTTTGTTTGCAGGTTTTTTGTCTGAAAAAGATTAACGTCCTCATAAAAAAAAAAGTGTATTTTAGAGATCGTCTTTAGTTACCCAATGCAAACAAAAGCATGGGAATGCAAACGAGATATTTAAAAAAAATCTCCAAAAGATTAAGATTAGAAACTGCATGTACTTGCATGGGCACAGATGTCATATACGGGCGGGTTTTTTTTCCGACTCCAGTTTGCAGAAAGTTCAAGACTGGCAGCGGTCGTCACAGATTTTCTTTTCTGTTTTGCATATTCTTTTTCATCAAGCCATTACTTTGCTGCATGTTATTTTTAGCTCTTTATTATTTAATACAAAAGGTTGAGATTATTATTAATAACAATTCATAAAATACCTAAAAACACTACAGGTAAGTGATTGTTTGATTAATTAATGCTTCAATTGTTAAAATTTTGCAATATTTCTTATGACTGATTTGTGAATTTAGTATTTTCATTCTGTGACAGAGTCACAAAACTTGCATTTTTTTCCATGTCTGACTGAAAAAAATAATTAACTTTTGATCTGCGACTGATTGATGAATTTTGAGATATTTTCATACAACTGACTGACAAATTTTGCAAATTTTCTTTCGACGGAAAGATATGACATTTGTTCCCCCTTAAATTACTTATAATCTTGACATTAATGTAAACATTACCCTTAATCTCTGATTCATCTGATGTAAACAAACAGCCATTATTTGTGACATTAGTTGTAGATTTGTCCCCAAATCACTAATTTATAGGCATTTTAGAATTTTTTCAATTAATAATATAGAATTAATTGTGTTTGCTTGATGTTTATATATGAAATATCTAAAAATTAGGGAGCTTCACATTACTTTTCTCCTCAAGTGGGCACACCTAGAAAATAGTGTCAGAATGAACAAAGTAATAACTGTTCTTATGACGTAATTTTCTTTGAAAAAGTTTTGTTATGTGCAATTTTATTTAAGGAAGTTTTGGGATTTTTTTTAAAGAAAAATTATATGTGACATTTATCGTACTTTATGAAATTCATATTTTCAAACTTGCATTGATAATTTCAGTTCTGTTCAATTTAAAAAAATTGACGTATTTATGTTTGCTCTGTTTTTTTTTTTTTTTTTTAAATTGTACTGAAATCTATCGGAAAAATTTGAGTAAAATATTTTTATAAATGTCATCCTTCAATTTAAGTATAATACATTATTAGCATTATATCTATGTATGTATATATATACAGGGTGTTCCGTTAAAGGGGTCCAATATTAATAGGGGTGATAGAGGAGATCACATGGAGCATAAATCAGTATATAAAGCCTGGTCGGATCTCAATAGTTTTCAAGTTACAGCAAATAGAATGAAAATTCGGAAAATTGTAAAAGAACCCTCATTGCTAAACTATCGATAAAGCTACATAAAAACGAAGCACATATTTAGAAAGAGCAGAAAAAAACCTACAAAATGACATCAATTGTATTAAAATAGCAATATTTATTGACGAGTTACAAGCCCTGAAACAGTGAAAAAAGTACGAAATCCAATATACATCAAAATAGTTAATCGTTAATTCCAAAAAGACAACTCTAGCTACAACAAGGAAAATGTAGTAAAATTTGGTCCATTCCGAAAACTTTCGAAAAAGCTTACAATGAACCATATCGGTTTAATTGTGTGAGAGAAATTAATCAGTTTCTTAGTTACAACTCCGCTTTCTTTGACACTAGCAAAGGTTAAACTCCGCCCATCACGATTGGAAACACCGCCTTTTTAATTACTCTCAACTATACATTTTCGATCATGCTTCTTCTGAGATGCAACATTTTTAATTATTCAAGAGTTGAATGAACCAAAATAACTTTACAATAATAGTCTACATTTTAAAGTGGTCTTTTATTGATATAAAGCTTAAGTTAAATTCTTTAAAATTAAACTGGTGGTGAAAATTCGGAAATAATTAAAAATATTGCGATTTGTAACTATGCAAGACGTTTCAGTACATGTTTTACATGGACAATTATTGCATGTATATGTGCATCATAATTTATGATAGGAAATAATAATAACAAATAGCATAATAATTTTATTAATTATAAATTTAAAAAAGACACTAAATTTTAAATTAATTCATACAAACTTTGTAATTTACAATTTGAGTACACCACAGTCTGTGACTTACAAAATACTGTGCCAAAAAGTGTTGAAAATAAAAGAAAAATGACAAATAAAGAATTACATTCCACGTACTTTATGACATATGTGAAGCATAGTCTTCTGGCCTGCGCTGCACAGTTCAATGTCGGAAGGCAGACGAACGGACATTATTATAATAGGTGTTCGAAGTTGCGCCCATTAACAGAATCGCACAGCCGACAGCGACGTCGTAAAGATTGGCGAACACGCCGAAAAACTCCGACGGATTTGGGAATGTCTCCTGCAGCGACAACGATTCGCGCTAGTAAATCCTCCGGTGTATCCACAGGCGTTTCATACACCAGCGATTTAAGGTGTCCCCAAACAAAAAAGTCTAACGGATTGAGGTCTGGAGAGCGTGCAGGCCAAGCAACAGGTCCACTGCGTCCAATCCATTTCCCAGGATATGTTGAATTGAGGTGATTGCGAACACCTATGAAAAAATGTGCCGGTGCGCCATCGTGCATAAACCACATATTGTGGCGCAATGTTGCTGGCACATTTTGCAGTAAGTGCGGTAAGATATCCCGTAGGAAAACCAAGTACGTACTGCCATTGAGTACATTTGGGAGTAAATATGGTCCTATGAGATAATCGCCGAGGACACCTGCCCATATGTTCACACTGAACTTTTGTTGTGCGTTCGACGGGAAAACAGTGTGCGGATTTGTATATGACCATGTGTGCATATTGTGCGTGTTTACCACGCCCTCTCTCGTAAATGTTGCTTCATCAGTAAATAAAATATTTTCCAGAAATTGTGGATTATTTTCTGTTACATTAAGCAACCAGCGTACGAATTCTGTCCGCTGAGCACAATCTGTTACTGATAACAGTTGTACCCGCTGCACATGAAAGGGGTGCATGTTTTCTGCACGCAGAACACGCCACACACTTTGGTGAGAAACACCGACTTCAGACGCAGAAGCTCTTGTACTCGTGGAGGTGTTATCTTTAAAAATATTCAGTACATGTTCTTCCATTGCAGGTGTTCGTACATGTCGAGGTTTCCCTGCATCAATGCTTGCTGTATTAAACGATCCAGTCTCCCGTAACCGTCTATCGATTTTTATGAAGAGTTTCGAACTTGGGCAACGTCTCCTTGGAAATTGCTCACGGTACATGCGCTGTGCTAGACATGCATTTCCATGAGCTTGCCCGTACATCAGATGCATGTCCGCATATTCTTCGTTAGAGTATTCCGGCATAATTATTATACATCAACTTACTACAATCCCACTTACAACAGCCTCCCTTTAACATAACGCCCACTGATGACTGCTGTTTTATTACACTTTTCTTCCTATACACATAGAAAATTTGCATAAAAAGTACTTCTTCTTCATCATCCTGAAAGTTCATGGAGGAAACGCAGCAGTCACGGAGTTTGCTTTGAGACAAGGCGAGAGCTGCACAATATGTCATTCACTTGACCAGACTGAATAATGAAAGGGTATTGATAGAGGTTGATCAGAAATGTATAATTGAAAGATATTAAAACGGGGTGTTTACAATCGTCATGGGCGGAGTTTCGCCCTTTCCGAGCGTGCAACAGTACAGAGTTGTAACTAGGGAACTGCTTGATTTCTCCCATACAATTAAACTGATATGGTTTATTGTCAGCTTCTTCGAAAGCTTTCGGAATGGACCAAATTTTATAACATTTTCCTTGATGTAGGTAGAGTTCCATTTTTGGAATTAACGATTAACTATTTTGCTAAATATTTGATTTTGTATTTTTTCACTGTTTCAGAGCTTGTAACTCGCCATTAATTCTCAATATTCTAAAACAACTTATGTCATTTCGTAGGATTTTTTCTGCTCTTTCTAAATATGTGCTTCGTTTTTATGTAGCATTATCGATAGTTTAGCAATGAGGGTTTTTTTTACAAATTTTCGATTTTTCATTCTATTTGCTGTAACTTGAAAATTATTGAGATCCGGCCAGGCATTATATACTGATTTATGCTCCGTGTGATCTCCTCTATTACCCCTATTAATATTGGACCCCTTTAACGGAACACCCTGTATATATGATGTGGGAACGCTGCATCTCCTGACTGAATTTATCCCTGTGCATTTGTTATGGTGAATGCTTTTCATTATGGGTGTTGTCAAATCCAAAGAGGCAACTTTATGACATACGTTTTAAATTATTTTTGTTTGGAAATGCATGAAACTAGCAGGTGTTTGTGTTCAGAAACTATGTAATTGAAAGATGTTTTCAGACGTTTTACTTTACTGCAGAAACGCGGAATTCCGCTTTTTCAGCATTGAATTTTATTATTCCTGGGATCGATGCAAATATGCATTAAAATTTGTTAACATTTTTAATGAGGGAAGGGTTGTAGTGGGAGTGTATGAAATATAACAAAAACGTGACTACGAACCGCACCAAATTGAGCACAATTATCAAAGGATCATGGAAAAAATGCAATTAATGTCAAAGAATCATGGGAAAAATGCGATTTTCGTCAAAGGATTACAGGAAAAAATGCGACTCCCGTCAAAGGGTCGCTGGGAAGCGCAATTTTCGTCAAAGGATCGCTGGGAAACGCAATTTTCGTCAAAGGATCGCTGGGAAACGCAATTTTCGTCAAAGGATCGCTGGGAAACGCAATTTTCATCAAAGGATTGCCGGAAAAATGAGATTTTCATTAAAGGATCACGAAAAAGACACGATTTCCATCAAAGAATTGCAAGAAAACATGATTTTTGCCAATAGATCGTGTAAAATATGTAAGTTTATTCAAAAGGTCGTGCAAAATGCTCGAATTTCATCGAAAGATCGTGTAATATACGAATTTCTTCGAAGGGTCGTGGGAAAAACGTGAATTTCGCCAAAGAATCACAAAAAAATATGTTTTTTGTCAAATAATCGCAGAAAAAATGCAAATGTCATTGAAAGATCATGGAAAAAATGCAAAGTTCGTCGAAAGACCATGTAATATGCGAATTTCTTTGAAAGGTCACGAAAAAAAACACGAATTTTGTCAAAGAATCGCAAAAAAATGCGATATTTGTCAAATGATCACGAAAAAAATGCATATTTCGTCAAATGATCATGTAAAATGTGAATTTCTTTGAAAGATCGTGTGAAATATGCAAATTTCTTCGAAAGATCGTGCGAAATATGCAAATTTTGTCAAAAGATCGTGTAATATGCAAATTTCTTTGAAAGGTCGTGGAAAAAACGCGAATTTCGCCAAAGAATCACAAAAAAATATGACTTTTGTCAAATGATTGCAGAAAAAATGCAAATGTCGTTCAAAGATCGTGGAAAATATGCGAATTTCTTTGAAAGATCTTGCGAAAAAATGTGATTTTCGCCAAAGAATTGTGTAAAATATGCGAATTTCATCGAAAGACCATGTAATATGCGAATTTCTTTGAAAGGTCATGGAAAAAACACTAATTTTGTCAAAGAATCGCGAAAAAATGTGATTTTTGTCAAATGATCGCAAAAAAATGCGTATTTCGTCAAATAATCGTGTAAAATATGTGAATTTCTTCGAAAGATCGTGCGAAATATGCAAATTTTGTCGAAAGATCGGGTAATATGCAAATTTCTTTGAGAGGTCGTGGAAAAAACGTGAATTTCGCCAAAGAATCACAAAAAAATATGATTTTTGTCAAAGGATCGTAGAAAAAATGCAAATGTCGTTAAAAGATCGTGGAAAACATGCGAATTTCTTCGAAGGATCTTGCAAAAAAATGTGATTTTCGCCAAAGGATCGTGTAAAATATGCGAATTTTGTCGAAAGACCATGTAATATGCGAATTTCTTTGAAAGGTCACAGAAAAAACAAGAATTTTGTCAAAGAATCGCGAAAAAATGCGTATTTCATCCAATAATCGTGTAAAATATGTGAATTTCTTCGAAAGATCGTGCGAAATATGCAAATTTTGTCGAAAGATCGGGTAATATGCAAATTTCTTTGAGAGGTCGTGGAAAAAACGTGAATTTCGCCAAAGAATCACAAAAAAATATGATTTTTGTCAAATGATCGCAGAAAAAATGCAAATGTCGTTAAAAGATCGTGGAAAATATGCAAATTTCTTCGAAGGATCTTGCAAAAAAATGTGATTTTCGCCAAAGGATTGTGTAAAATATGCAAATTTTGTCGAAAGACCATGTAATATGCGAATTTCTTTGAAAGGTCACAGAAAAAACAAGAATTTTGTCAAAGAATCGCGAAAAAATGTGATTTTTGTCAAATGATTGCGAAAAAAATGCATATTTCGTCAAATGATCGTGTAAAATATGTGAATTTCTTCGAAAGATCGTGCGAAATATGAAAGTTCCTTTGAAAGATCCTGCGAAATATGCAAATTTTGTCGAAAGATAGTGTAATATGCAAATTTCGTTGAAAGGTTGTGGAAAAAACGCGAATTTTGCCAGAGAATCACAAAAAAATATGATTTTTGTCAAATGATCGCAGAAAAAATGCAAATGTCATTGAAAGATCGTGGAAAATATGCGAATTTCTTCAAAGGATCTTGCGAAAAAATGTGATTTTTGCCAAAGGATTGTGTAAAATATGCTAATTTTGTCGAAAGACCATGTAATATGCAAATTTCTTTGAAAGGTCACGGAAAAAACACTAATTTTGTCAAAGAATCGCGAAAAAATGTGATTTTTGTCAAATGATCGCGAAAACAATGTGTATTTCGTCAAATGATCGTGTGAAATATGCAAATTTCTTCGAAAGATCGTGCAAAATATGCAAATTTCTTCGAAAGATCGTGTAAGATGCAAATTTCTTTGAAAGGTCGTAGAAAACTGCGATTTTTGCCAAAGGATAGTGTAAAATAAGTGAATTTCTTCAAAAGGTCGTGCGAAATATGTGTATTTCCTCGAAAGATTGTGTAATATGCAAATTTTTTACCACTTATTCATGTTATGTACCTACGATGACCCTCCCTTTACATTCACACCAGGGGGGGATGGGGTACTTTTCTAAATTTTGCCGACATGCATCATGTGACATATCTTTGGAAAGGTGTGTGGCTGCTTATTTGTATTAGCACCTTCGTGTCCCTCTCCCCGCCTGCCCCTCCCCCGTGGGAGGGCATTTTTCTAAATTTTGCCATAGCCCCTCATGTGACATATCATTGAAAAGGCCTGTGACTGCTTAATCATTTTATGCACTTCTGGTGCTCTGCCCACCACTTTGCCCCCCCTGGGGGGTACTTTCCTAAATTTTGCTAACACCTGTCATGTGACATATCGTTGGAATGGCCTGTAACTGCTGAATCATTTTATGCACTTCCGGTACTCCTCACCCACCCCCCACTTTGCCCCCCAGGGGTGTACTTTACTAAATTTTCCCGACACCCGTCATGTGACATATCGTTCGAAAGGCCCTTGGCTGCTTAATCATTTTATGCACTTCCGGTACTCCGCCCACTACTTTGCCCCCCTGGGGGGCACTTTCCTAAATTTTTCCGACACCCGTCATGTGACATATCGTTGGAAAGGCCTGTGACCGCTTAATCATTTTATGCACTTCCAGTACCCCGCCCACCACTTTGCCTCCCGGGGGGGGCACTTGACTAAATTTTGCAGATACCCGTTATGCAACATATCGTTGGAAAGACCTGTGACTGCTTAATCATTTTATGCACTTCGGTACCACACCCACCACTTTGCCCCCAGGGGGGCACTTTACTAAATTTTCCCGACACCTGTCATGTAACATATCGTTGGAAAGGCCTTTGGCTGCTTAATTATTTTATGTACTTTCGGTACTCTGCCCGCTGCTTTGTCCCCTTAGGGGGGCACTTTCCTAAAATTTTCTGACACTAATCATGTGACATATCGTTGGAATGGCCTGTAACCGCTTAATCATTTTATGCACTTCCGGTACTCCTCCCCCACCCCCCACTTTGCCCCCCCAGGGGTGTACTTTACTAAATTTTCCTGACACCCGTCATGTGACATATCGTTCGAAAGGCCCTTGGCTGCTTAATCATTTTATGCTCTTCCGGTACTCCGCCCACTACTTTGCCCCCCTGGGGGGCATTTTCCTAAATTTTTGTGACACCCATCATGTGACATATCGTTGGAAAGGCCTGTGACCGCTTAATCATTTTATGCACTTCCAGTACCCCACCCACCACTTTGCCCCCCGGGGGGGGCACTTTACTAAATTTTGCAGATACCCGTCATGTAACATATCGTTGGAAAGACCTGTGACTGCTTAATCATTTTATGCACTTCGGTACCACACCCACCACTTTGCCCCCCAGGGAGGCACTTTACTAAATTTTCCCGACACCTGTCATGTAACATATCGTTGGAAAGGCCTTTGGCTGCTTAATCATTTTATGTACTTTTGGTACTCTGCCCACTGCTTTGCCCCCCTTGGGGGGCACTTTACTAAATTTTTCTGATACCTGTCATGTGACATATCGTTGGTAAGGCCTGTGACCGCTTAATCATTTTATGCATTTATGGTGCTCCATCCACTACTCCCCAACCCCCCTTTGGAGGGCACTTTCCTACATTTTGCCGACACCCAAACCTGTGACCGCTTAATCATTTTATATACTTCCGCTGCTCCGTGCACTACTTTGCCCCCCTGAGGGCACTTTCCTCAGGGAGGCAAAGTGGATACTCAGTAAAAAAAAACTACATTTTTGAGGTCGATATAACTACAAAAAAACTGCAGTTGGAGAACTGGGGTGATTTGGCCGATTCCACTACAGAATTTTTGCGGTCAATAAAACTGCGAAATTTCTGCAGAATTTTTAATATTGATATAACTATAAATTTTCTGTAGAATTTTTGTGGTCAATACAACTGCTAAGTTACTGCAGTTAGTAAACTGCGGTAATTTTGTAGTTCTATTGACCGCAAAAAATCTGTAGTGGAATCGGCCAAATCACCGCAGTTTTCCAACTGCGGTTTTTTTGTAGAATTTCTGCAGTTCATTTTTAGCTGGGTTGTTAATTGACTAATTTAATTAATTATTCCTTAATTGTTATCTGATTTTGAAATTTAAATTGTAAATGTTTTATATTAATTTATTGTATAGGAAGGTCTTTACTACAGTCATAAATATTTACAATTTACACATTTCCTTTTCTAAAGCTATTTAAGGTTTATAAATTTTATAAAGTTGGTAGTACCATGTTTAGGCATTCCAAATATATTTTAGGTTAAATATGTTCAAGACAGTAAAATTTAGATTTACCCGTAAGAAGTTTAAGCAAAAGTTTTTTCATGTTACATACAGCAAAGCAAATAGAAATACAAAGCCCTTTAACAAATAATCGAAAAAACTGGGGAAAATTGTAAAATAGATCATTAACCAGAAAATTTATAGATAAAAAAAGGGCATTCAAATATTTTTTAAAGTTGCTCATATAATTATTCTGGTGTTGATTTTATTTTAAACTTAAGATTAGGAACTCCTTTAAAATTAAACATTTTTTTTTCAATAATTATTTTAATTTTGCGTGTATTTCTGTTATTTTTAGTCTAAAAGTTTACTTTTCCAAAAAACCTGAAAGCGAATGGGTGATTTGCAAATTTGAAATTGCCCCCCTGTGGGGCGTACGCCCCACGTTGGGAACCACTGGAAGTTGAAGTATCATTTTCAATTTCAGTATTTCTAATCGGACTCGGCATTCTTTCGTTAAAGTTGAACTCTCGTTTATTAGGCCGTACTTCAGACATAATGAATTTGAAATTATACTAACTAAATTTAAAGAAATATTAATACTTTAGTTCTTGTCGCATATTATTTATGGACTTAAATATCATTGCGTGGAGAGATATATCTACAAGAATAATATATATATCTTGCTTAAACAAGTATTTAATAGCGAACACATTTTACAGCCGACGATCACAGAAAACACAGATTCGGAATAACATACAATTGCCACTTAAGCACAAAAACATTCTTTTTACCTCTCTCGCTAGTCGCGGTTACAGTCAAATACACCACATCTCCTCCCTTGCAAAACTTCTGCTATAGATCTAATCGCTTGGGAGGTTTCCGGATTCTAGTGGATCGGCGAACTGGTTGTGGTGTCGGAGTTGAACCCTGGGCTATGAGTGGAGCATGCTCTGGTATAGGAATTGAGACTGGCGTTGCATCAGTCGTCTTCGTCTCCCCACTGGTCGGTGAGGGTGTTTACTCAACACTGGATGCCGGAACCTCAGCATTTTGCACAGGAATGGCAGGTTTTGCAAACGGTAGTCGGATCTCACATTCTTTTTCCTTTATGTTACCTCCATCCCGAATTTTATCCACATGTCTACGCCACAATTGGCCATTTACATCCACAGTGTAATGTAGTTGCCCATCTTTACTAACGACTGTTCCAAACCTCCATCTCTTGTCTCCCACCCGGTAATTTCGTACAGCGACATTGTCGCCAATTTGAAACCCTCTATCTGAGAATTTATAAGTTCCATTACGAACTTTTTCTTCCACTCTGCTCTTAAGATCAGGACACAGCAGATCGATTCTCGTCCGAATCTCTCTATTCAACATGAGCATGGCTAGACTATTGAGTGTAGTGAGGTTAGGAGCTTTTCTGTATTGCATAAGGAACGTACTTAATTTTTGTTGTATCGTTCCACCATAATTTTGCATAACTCTTAAAGATTGCTTCACTGTAAATACGTATCTTTCGGCCTGCCCATTGCTAGATGGTTTAAAGGACGCAGTGGTTCTGTGTTTAATGCCGTTATTACGCATGAACATTTAAAATTCGAACGATGTGAACTGAGGACCGTTGTCACTTACAAGCATCAGTGGCAATCCAAATCGTGCGAAACAGTCTCTTAAGCATTCAATGGTTTTGATTGCTGTGGTGGATCTCATTGGATAAGCTTCCAACCACTTTGAATGAGTATCTACTATGATCAGGAACATATGTTCAAAGATAGGTCCAGCGAAATCTATGTGGATACGTTGCCAAGGTGTACTAAGATACTCCCAGTAATGCACCTTCACTTTTGTGGGTCGGTTTTGTATCGAGCATAGTCTACACAGTTCTTGGCCGTGTTTTCTATGTCTTTATCGATGTTTTTCCAATAAACGTACGATCTAACGATATATTTCATTTTTACAGCACCCGGATGGCCATGATACAACTCTTCAAGCACCTGAGCCTGATACCGTTTAGGAACGCTGACCTAACAGTATGCAACCATCTTGTAGACTATATTCTGCTTCTCTTCCCCTTAAAACTCCTCCACTCTGTAACACATGAAGTAATGGAGCGAGGTCTGCATCCAAAAGAGTTTCTTTGGCTAAGTCACTAGCTGTGACAGGAAGAGTTTCTATTTGTGCAAACTGAATAGAGCAATTTCATCTTTAACGTCTAACTGTTCGGAAGTGGACGGCAGCCTAGACAAACAGTCAGCATTACCATGGTTTTTTGTATGACGATACTTTATGTCAAACTGGAAAGACTGTAATACTAAAGAATAATGTAACAATCTTGTCGCTGCCAGAACTGGGAGACCTTTCTTCGATCCGAAGATGGCCACTAAAGGTTGGTGGTCAGTTAATAATGTGAATCGTCCCCCCTTTAGATAAAGATAAAATTTCTTGACACCCCATACAATTGCGAGTGCTTCTTTATCAATCTGAGAGCATCTTTGCTCAGTTTTTGTGAGGGTTCTAGCGGCAAAAGCTATTGGTCTTTCCGTTCCGTCAGGTAAAGAGTGGAAAAGTACCGCACCTACCCCAACAGCAGATGCGTCAGTTGCCAAAAGCAATGGCAGTTACGATTCATAATGCATTAGGACACGCGGAGAACAAATTTTATTTTAAATTTTTTCAAAAGCTTCCGGACAATCCTTTGACCAAACCCATTTAACATCTTTCTGTGATAATTTATACAACGGATTCGCTATTGTAGCCAAATTAGGACAAAATTTTCCATAAAAGTTAACAAGCCCTAAAAAACTCTGCACTTCTTGTACGTTTGTAGGTCTAGGAGCTTTCGAATTCGCAGAAATCTTCTCATCAGTTTTATGTAAACCGTTTTCATCAATTTTGTGCCCTAAAAATTTTATTTCGTTTTGAAAATAATTTACTCTTACCCAAATTTAATTTCAGCCCATGATCTTTACTTTTCTGAAAAATTTTTCTTAAGGCCTCTAAATGTAAATTATCATCTGATTCAGTCACTCTAACATC
The DNA here is from genome assembly GCA_963932465.1 of Maratus speciosus. NCBI lineage: Eukaryota > Metazoa > Arthropoda > Arachnida > Araneae > Salticidae > Maratus > Maratus speciosus. Next base: position 185,501,287 of record OZ010797.1, on the reverse strand, counting down.
ATCCATAAAAACTTTAAATCCTTCCATCCCCCGGAAAAGACCATCAATATATCTTTGTCAAATAGCTGCAGCAGAATTTAAACCATACATAAGTCTTTTACATACATATAACCCTTTATGAGTATTTACCGTTAAGAGCTTTTGACTATCGGGATGCACTTTCATTTGCAAATATGCATGCTTAAAATGAATTTTTGAAAAATGTTTACCCCCATTTAAGCTTGAAAATATTTCCTCTAATTTTGGTAAAGGATGTTGTTGTACCATAATATTTTGGTTTACAGTAACACAGTAATCTGCACATAGGCGTATTGACCCATCAGTTTTTTCAACCGGGACAACTGGTGTTTCCCAATCCAAGGATTCTACCCTCTCTATGATACCTTCCTTATCAAGCCTATCAATTTCTTGTTCAACCCTATCTTTCAAAGAAAAAGATACAGGTCTGGCTCTACAAAATTTTGGTATTACATAGGATTTAAGTTCCAACTTTCCTTCATAATTATTAATTTCACCTAACTGATCGTCGAAAAGTTCTTTATACTCTTCTAACAATTTATTCAAATCGTATTCATAAGATGTTCTCACTGCTTTCATAGAATTCCAATTCAAATTGATACTATATAGCCATTCACGGCCAAAAATTTTATCCAAATTTTCCTTAACAATGTACAAATTTAATTTGAATTTTTTGATTTTTGTATTCAACATCAACAGTAACAAATCCCAAAGGTACAATTATTTCACCTTTGTATGTTTTACCACTACTTTTGAGGGCTTAATTTTTTTTCTTCGAAATTTCACGAAATTTTTTAACGCTCATTACCGAGACGACCCCTCCAGTATCCAGTTCCATACTTACAGGTTTGTTTTCAACATTTAATGTTAACCTAATAGGAGGTTTTCTTTGCTCCTCCTCTTTTAGCGAGTTCAAATCAATTGAATACATTGGGATAACATTTTCACTAGAATACAGAGTATCTACCTGCTTTTGTTTTACCGTGTTTGCTTTTAACCCTTTGTTTTCGGCAAAACAGGCTTTTTGTATGTGCCCAAGTTTTTGACAAAAATGACACTTAGCTAATTTAAATCTGCAGGAATGCTTATCGTGATTAGTTGCCGTACACCGTGTGCAATTTGTTTTTTCCTTCTTTCCCCAATGATTTTGTTTTCCGAAGTTTTTCCTTTGCGAAACAAATTTTGACTGCTCTTTATTTTTGCCCAAGCTAAATTCCTTAATTTCTAAAGATATCTCCATTATCTCATTTGCCCCTTTCATAGATTGTTCCATAGCTAAAGCAATTTTCAAAGTATTCTCGATATCTATATCATCTTCCTCGAAAAATCTATCTAATATTGCTCTATCCCTTAACCCTCTTACAAAAACATCCCTTAATATCGTATTTAACATTTCTTGTTCATACTGACAAGGAATTGCTAAGGAGCGAAGTTCAGCCATAAAAGCACTGACACTTTACCCCCTCTCGTTGCTTACGATTTAGAAATACATGCCTACTAGGAATTATAAGCGGCGTCGGAGTGAGGTGAGCTTTTAACGTATTTTTTAAGGGTAAAGAAATCTTTATCGGAAGGACTGTCAGGAGCTAGCAGGTTTTTCAACAAATTGTATAATTTTGCTGACAAACTAGAAATAAAAAATTTTCTACGTTTGCCATCCTGAACATTTTGTATGTTCATGAATGCTTCGAAGCGTTCTATAAAAGCATCAAAAGCTTCGTTTGTATCATCGAACTTTTCAAATTGAACCGAAACTTTATGTTCATGGGTTTTCGGACCGGCAAAAGTGGTTAAAGTTTCCATTAAGGCTGTTCTGTTAAACTGTTCTATTAAACTTTAAACGAGCTGCTCCATTTTTATCCTTCTTTAAAAGATAAATACAAAAGTTTTTTTTTTTTTTTTTTTTACTTTGGTAGTCTTCAGCAGCTAATTATCCATCGGCGAGGTCCGTGGTCGAATACATATGAATTCTAAACTTTTAGTTACATCCCATCCTCGTCGCCAGCTGTCGCATATTATTTATGGACTTAAATATCATTGCGTGGAGATATATATCTACAAGAATAATATATACATCTTGCTTAAACAATCATTTAATAACGAACACATTTTACAGCAGACGATCACAGAAAACACAGATTCGGCATAGCATACAATTGCTGCTTAAGCACAAAAACATTCTGTTTATCTCTCGCGCTTATCGCGGTTACAGTCAAATACACCACAGTTCTAACTTCACAGTATTAGAAATATTTACTTTTTTCAATAAACATAGAAAAGTGATAGTTACTAAATATTAGTAGAATATCAATAAGTCATGGAGTTAATGTTTGTATTTACGGCTCCTAGTCTTAGCACGGTCAGAAACTTAAAGTCAGAGAAAATGATGTCATAGATGTGCAAAAGTTGACATATTTCACTTTTAAAGAGAAAAAATACTTGTTTTTTTTTAAATATAGTGTCATTTATTCAATGTGGGTGAGAAATATAAAATTTAAATTTTTTATTCCGAAGCATTTATTCGAGTACGTAAATAATAAGTTTTAAAGTAAAAAAAAGGAAAAGAAAAGAAAACTTTGCATATAACCGGAAATTTAGATTGTCATATATGAAAATAAACTATTTTAATATGTATGCGATTATCAAGCATATGCTGAGTGCTATACTCCATGTTTTATAAATTAAATGATTATTAACAAGATGCGTTGTCTAAGTCAATGGTTGGTGACAAAAATGAGCTATGTGGAAAGATTGACAGAAAAACTATCTTGCTTTTAAAATTGCTGCTAATTTTCCGCCAGGGTTTATCGCCATGGAAACAAACTATACAGATGTTTGTAACAATATGGCAGTGGTTTTAAACTTAACAAAAGTATTAGCGCAGTTATTTATCAAAAAATATTACTAATGTTTATGAAAATATTTAAATTCACGAAATCAACAGTTGGTATAATCAATCATTTTTTTTTGTTCTGGCCAGTTAAAACAAATTTTACCGTATGTTTGATCTACATAAGCCGTTATTTAGTGCTCGATTACGTGTAGAAGGCGATCTTTTAGTGCCACTTTCGAGATCAACTTTCATTGTGTTGGGGAGGATTCCGATTACGGATGATTAAATATAAAAAAAATTGCTTAAAATTACATTTTTCTCTACCTAAGTCGAGACTTGTTGGAAGGTTTTCTCATATTAGAATAAAGTATACTGCATAAAAATTGTCAGAATTTTTTTCGATTAATACCACCTTTTTGAGTAATGAGCTTGTTTTAACCACAGGAAACGGATTTTCTCGAATTAAAGACCTAGCTAGATCGATTTCTTGAGCTCGAATTAGAATAGGCGTCAAGTTTTGTGAAAATCGTTAGAGCCGTTTTCGATATATAGCAACATTTTCAGTGCTGAGTTTGTTTTAATCGATCAAAACGAAATTTCTCGAATTCGAAACCTAGCTAGATGTGTTTCTCGTGCTTGAATTACTATAGAAAACACGTTGTTTAGTGTAAATTGCATGAGAATTTTTCGATTTATAACAAGCAGAAGTTTCTGCTAAGATCTTGTTTTACCCTGTAAAAACGGATTTTCTTGAATTCGGGACCTAGGTAGATCTTTTTCTAGTACTCGATTTAGTATAGGAGGCAAATTTAATGAAAATCGATCCAATAGTTTACGATATCATTCATAATCGGGAAAATCGCTTGCTCATTTAACACGTTCACGCCGGCGCGGTGGGTCACACTCGACAGTCTCAGTGCTGCTAAGTCTCCGGCTTTGTGGCTACTAAATATTTTAATACAGAAAATGCTGTTTTATTTAACTAGAACAATTGGGCTATTTAAAGGAACAACATTTTCTCTAAAATAACAGTGGCGTGCAAAAAGCCGGAGACTTGACAACTCTGAGACAGTCGAGTGTGACCCACCGCGCCGGCGTGAACGTGCTAATATATGGCTAATTCCATGAAAACTTGTCATGTCTGTCACACAGCTGAAAATTGCTATGCTTGTTGGCCACCGTTATTTTCGAAAAGTTTGCTTCGCGTTATTCAATTCATGAGCTACCTCCGATAAAATAAGTCACATTTTTCCGTTCTAAAAAACTGGTAGCCAACAAGCATAGCGATTTTCAGCTGTGTGACAGACATGACAAGTTTTCATGGAATTAGCGATATATGATATATATAATTTAGGAATTTTTTCGTATGGGGAAAATTTCACACGCCTTGAATTTACTAATTTTCAAATTTTAATTTATTAAAAGACGTAGCGCCAACAGAGTGAAAAAGTGTTCATGCCTGGAATCGAATCAGGGTCATAGACTATACGCGTCAATCCTTGCCTCTAAGCTACCTGGACGATATCAAGCCTGGCACAGTCAACAGATATATTTATAAAAATATACTCCTGCAAACCGTTAGCAAAAAAATCACACCAAATGTATCATTAGACTTGGAATAGTGTCATCTTTTAGAATAGGAATGTATTTTTGAAACAGAGGTCGTCTACATAATAAAAATTGCACAAACTTCGATTTTTTTAGTAACGCTTACTGACACTGTATTTTTTTTTTATCAAATCAGTCCAGAAAAGTATATAGTTTATGTATTTTTGTCAATTTTTAATGGAATTACAGGAGGTCAATGTTTGAGATGCTAATAGAAAAATCACATGACAAATTTCAATTTATATCTTCCCAAAAAATCATCATATATAAATTTTCTGTTTTCAGAGAGTACATTGACTGGACCAATACATACTCTAGTCAATTGTTTTCACTGAAATAGACAATCTTAATTATGAAGGTTATTAATAAACTCATATAAAAATATTAATAAATTCACATAAAAATTAATAATAATTTCATGTAATTTTTTTTACAAATTATGACTTTGAACAATTTTTACAAAAATAGAATGGACATTGTCAAAAGCATGGGTGTGTAAGTTTACAGTTCTTTCTTATCATCGCAAAATTTTACTTTTCGGGGCTCTATACGAATCATATGCTGCTACCATACAATCGAATATAATAAAAATAAAACAACATTAATTAAGAATTTCAAAGGTAGCTGAATTCGTTTAGTTTATTTTATATTCCAATTACAATTATAATTTTACTAGTGTATTTAATTGCATATTTCTAAATTTACAATTTAACATAATTCTATGAAGATATCATAAAAAGCTTATACACTATACCATTTTCCAAGCAGCTCCCCTGACCCTGATCCACTGAATGCGAATACGATTTCAAAAATTGGTGTTACCGTTTGAAAAATCGCAGTTGGTGCAATGTTTTAATATGTTTAAATCCTTATTTAAAACATTGCATCCATATTCTGAAAAAAGACGTTATTTCAAATCTAACAACACATTTAGTGTAATTTTATAGTCTGAGAATTAGGCAGGTGCATCCTTTATTACTATTTTTTTTTATATACTAACTTTACATAAATATTTCTTTATTTTAACTTACATCAGTCTGATAATTTTATCTATACAATTTTCACCCTTCAAAAATTAACGAAATTACTATTGGAAATGCATTGTTTTAAATCAAACAACGAATGTTTAATGCAAATTAATAAAGAAAGTCAAAACAAAAATGATTATCTGATCTTATTCTTTCAAGATTTAACTTGTCAGGATAAATTCTCTCTAAGCATGAAATTCTTGTCACTATTCATTTTGCAGGCTAATCTTTATGTATCACAATTTATTGTTTCTTTAAATATTTTTTTTCTTCTTTTAACAGATTACACTTCACAGAGTCTCCGAAAATGGCCGATTTTATACATTTGCAATCCGTATTCTAATCAGATTGCTGTTCTTATATTACAGTCATAAGTAAAATCAAAGAAAAGAACAAAAGAGGTCACACTGAGTTATATTCGTAACTTATTCGTAAAACCGCGTATTTTATATATAATATATTTATATTTCTTTTCTGAATTACCTTAGTAGGCCGATTTTATCAATAGTATGTTTTGTTATTTTCGAAAAAACAAAATTATTACTCAGAATATTTAATCTCAAGTATTTAATACCTCTTATGTTTAACCCATAGCTGCCAACATCTTACGCTTTTTCAGACCACAAAAATTTTATAGTAAATTTTACCTTTGTAAATCGCCGTAATCTGCCGATTAAATAAGGCAAAAATTTCTATTAAATATTTGTGGTCTGAAAAAGCGGAAGAGTTGGCAGCTATGGTTTAACCCCTTAACAGTGTGACCCGAGCTGGATTCGGGCAAGAACACTTTGCTTCGTTATTAAAAGCATTTTGATACCACTAATTTGTGACTGTAAATTTATCTTTATTGATTGTCAGATATTATTCGATTAAGTAAGGTAAATATTTTAGTATGGAAAAAGTGATGTCAAGCCCGATTTTTATTTTTATTTATTTATTTATTTATTTTTTTTTTTTTTTTTTTTTTTGTAAGAAAACAAATGTCACGGTTAAGGGGTTAATACTAGTTGAAACCGAACTTTACTGTAAACGGTTACTTGCATATGATATTAATCTGGCAATATTTAACTGTTTATGACAAATTTTATCTAAGCATAACGTTTTTAAGTTGTAAATTTACCAAACTGGCTGGTCTCTTACTCGGACCGTTTTTCGAACACTACTTTTATTTAAAGAAAAATCTTCTTTCGTTGAAACATAGGGGGAAAAGTGTTTTTCTTGCGATTATTACAGAAACCTACCACGAATTTGTTTCTAAAAAATTACTGGTTTTCAAAACAAGGACCAGTGGGAGCCCAGGGTTGCCAGTTTGGCCTCTCTTTTTATTCACACTTCAGGCCGGGAATTTCTGAAGAAGAATTTTAACATTAAGTAACCAAGAAAGGTCTGTCAATAAATAAACTTGATTTTTTTTTCGTATTTTCTGAGGAGACTCCAATTTCTTTTACTAAAAGTGTCGGCCAAACTGGCAACCTTGTGGGAGCCCTGAACTTGGCGAATAAATGTCCAGGCCAGGTATTGACCAGGCTTCTCGGACAAACCAGGCAGACACATAATTCACCCAGAAACCTAATGACAATGAGATCTGGTCTGATATGTGAATCAGCTATGAGGAATAAATCACTGGTGATGAAAACTAAAAGAAACGTTTGACACGACCTAAAATATTACGAGTATTTTAAGTGTAATTATTACGTGTAAACATAATGTTTTTGTCTTTATTTATTTTCCAAGCTATTTCCAAGCAACTTTTTTACTATCCCTTTAAATAATTTTTGTTCCTTTTAACATTTGACACTTAAAACAGTCTCCATTTTTTTATATATTTGCATTCAATAAGTTACTCTGAGAGTACCATAATTTCTCGCGTATAAGCCGCAGCTCAGATAACTCTGTTTTTCACCAGAATTTTTTTTAACCCGGCGTTACTCACGCTAATCGTACGCACGCATGTACTCGCGCCGGGCCTGCAAGGCCCGTTTACGGATTTATATGTCACGCAGGGCATTAAACACCATATTAAGCATTAACTAACAACATAATTTAAGACACTGTTTAGAGTAGTAATTTTAATTAATATATATATAGAATCATTAAAAAAAAACTTACCAAATTTTATGTACAATTGATACACGTAAAAACAGAATGTTCACCACAGACATTTTTTTCGCATTTTATACAACTGATTTTAGATTTTCGGTCCTTTGAACCTGGGCAAATATAGCACCTTTTTCTCTCAGCAACTTTCTGTTTTTTGCAGGAGGGCTTTGGGAAGCTAGTTTTTCTTGCAAATGTCGAGGTAGACATTTACAGTGCTTCTCTTCGCTGTGTGCTCTTTTAGCAAATCCGTTGCAAGAGCTCTCAAAAAATGACTACGCTTCTTGTGCTCTAAGGATGGATGTTTTGAGCATTGGAGTAATACTCGAGAATTGATTGCAGCAGTATTCAAGATTGTATAGAATAAAACCATCGGCCATCTGTTGCTGATTCTTGCAGTTGAATACGCTGCTGACATTTGGTCCACCACATCAACAGCTCCTTTCGTCAAATTATAAAACGTTATTATCTCAGGCTTTTTTACCTCACCTGTTGTTTGGTCAATAGCTTCGTCATTATACATTGTGGATAAGAGGTTAACAATTTTTTTTTTTATAAACATACGACACTAAAGTCATGTTTTTCTGGAATGCAAGCAAGGATGAATGCACCTTGCGATTTTTATTGTTCACAAACTCTTTCGGTATTTCTCTCTTGTTCTTCCTTATGGTGCCCATTAGAGTAATGTTTTTCTGAAGAAGATATTTTGCAAGTTCATAACTAGTATACCAGTTGTCGACTGTTACATTTCTCCCAGAATTTAAGTTTTCTGTTAACCTTTCCACGACTTCAACTGATGAGTTATTTACGTGATACGGACCTTGGGGCTGAGTACCTATATAAACTTCTAACTTGCATGTATAGAAAGTTCTTGCATCAACAAGAGCGAAAATCTTTATCCCATACATAGCTGGCTTTTTCGGTATGTATTGACGAAATGAACAACGTCCTCTAAATGGTTCGAGTTTTTCATCAATTGTAACATAGGATCCAAGTATGTACAACTTCTGGCAGTTATGCACAAATGAATCAAAAACATACCTTATTGGGGCAAGTTTGCCCACTTCTTTTCTTATTTGCCTATCTCTAACATCATCAAATCTTATACATCTTATAAGAAATAGGAAACGATTATGGGACATGGTCCTATGAAATATTTCTAGTCCCATTCCATCAGTGCGCCATAAATCTCTTACATGCACATGAGATGATTTATGTATACCACATAAATACAGTAATCCAATAAAGGCTTTGATTTCAGAGAGTTCCGTTTTATTGGCATCGCGTTCCCTCTGAAAATTGCCACTGATAGTGTCAATATATATATTTGTACAGGTGACAATCGTATTCAAGATGTTTTCATCCAATAATAAATTCCATGAGTCAATAGGGGAAGTTACGTCTTTTGCCTCTCCAATATTTCCTGGTAATTTTGATATAATATTTCGTGCTAAAGTTCGACAATTTTGACGAAATTTTGTTTCTTTTCCAAATCGTCTTTCCATCTTTTCCAGTAAAACAATCATATGAATTTGATTCAACAGCATCCTCTTCATCAGGCTCGATTTCTACTTCCGACGATGTATCATGCGCACTAAACATTTCATCGCAATCAGAAAATGCACCATTTTCTTCGATAGATTCCTCATCCGTCGATACTTCTTCTAACAATTTGCGTAATCATTCCATTTCTTCATTATACGTTAATTTGCGAGCCATATTGTTCTCCGAAGTTGATGCACTTCAAACTCGAAATGAGAGACCCGAAAATCAAGTTTTCCTCCGAACGGAATAAAACAAAATTCCGAAAACACTTCCTTTGTGTCGAAGGTCACATTGAACTCAGCTAGACTGGGTGCGACGCATTTCAGCATTAAGGGGTAGGGTTTACGGAGCTTTAAAAAACTGTTCGGGCATCGGAATTCCGGCGCGAGTAACGCCGGGTTAAAATACAATGTGACTTATTTCTGCTTAGCATTTATTGTACTTCATTTTTAAAATAAAATTTCCGGTTTTAAACAAACTTAACTTACCCGCGGCTGTTGGATGCCACAGGATTAATAAAAAACATGTGTTCAGCAAAAGATATCTGAAACTTTTTATCTGATTAATTCAAAATTAAATTAATGTTGCCGATCCAGTACGTTTTTTTAAAAATCAGATTGCTTGAATGGTATTAAGTTATGAAATTCTAATATTCAGCTTATTTAATGACAGACTAAATAAGACGAACCCAAATTATCGGTTGATAATCTGTTAATACCGATAAATAACCAATTTTGTTTCATATTTGTTTTTAATATAAGTTAATCCCTTGACCGCCAGGACGTTCGCTGCGTGTGTCCTATCATTTCAGAAATCAACGACCATGACGTATACCCATACGTCGTTCACTGCACAATAATGGTTGCATATTTGAACCGGATTGGTCTGTGATATGCACCTGATATAGCAGGGCACTGGTTGAAGATGAATTTCATGACACACACTTTTTACACCACACAGCCTGGTAATTTAGTCCTTCACCGTAGAAATTAAGCCTGGATGTGAAGGGGTTAATAATTCACATGTGTCAAAGCTGAACATTATTTTAAATTGCCAGTTTAAACTAACTTCCGATTTACGAGAATAAAAAGGAAATAAAACTAAATATGTCATCATCAAATTAAGGTTTATTCAACTTAACCCCTTAAGCGTCTCTCCCGATAAGTGTAGGCTACTTTTTTAAAATTCTGATTGTTTGATTGCTACCACTTATTTGAAGTAGAAATATTTACCTTATATAAAGGCACACGACGATCCGACTACGTTTAACTGACAACCCTGGTACCGGAGTCCGAAATCCTCGAATACTGAACAGGACTGGGGCAATAACGTTAATGACAGATAAAAAGGATGTTAGAACAAAGGCAAACACACTACATTATAAAAATTGGTGGGAGTCAAACAACTTGAATTTTAAAAAAGTAGCCTATACTGCCCGTGAAAGTAACAAAGAATTATTCCCTTAATTCTCGCTCCTGTCAATATCACGGACTGGATGTCGTTCGTTTCTCGTGCCCGTCATATTTCCGGGTGGAGATTTAATTGCTGGAAAAAACTTCACAAACCAGAAACATTTAACTGGCATTTCAGTGTGAAGTCTTTGACTTACGCTCGGGTTTTGTTTTTTGCGCTGGTTGTGATGTTGAATTTGTATTGCATGTTTCGCAATATATCACGCTCAAAAAATTATTAATAAACAAAATTTAATGTGTATGTGTTATTTCGAATTATTATCAAAAATTTGTGTTAATGATAAATAAACATCTAAGATGTGAAAAATAAAGGCCTTCTTTGTAGTAATTTGTATGTTGTGAAACAAAAAAGAAAAAAAAATTAAAATACAAAATTCTCACATGATGGCTTTTCTACCAAATTGAATTTGTTCTATAACATATTTTTTATTTATTTAATTTTTTTTTTTGCCCCCAAAAAAACTAATTGCATATTTTATTTAGAAACTTTATAAATATTCTATTTCTGTAATAAAAAATAGGTACTTTTGATGCTTTTTCCAATATTAAGCGATCCTTACGAGGTTAAGGGGTTAAGATAAGAAATCTTTAAAAATATTCGATTTATTTATATTGACATTAGATATGCTAATAATAATCTAATTATTCTGATAAGTATCATAAAAGAAGTCAAAGACACGTGTTCAGCAAAAGATGTCAGACCAAATCATATCTGATATACTTTTTCATCAAATGGAAAACCAAATCATGTTCCTATGATAATCCATGAATATTTCTCTTTTGAATTACTTCAGGCCGACGATTTTATCACTAGCGTTTTTATTCTTGTCGGAAAACTAAATTATTATTAAAACAGTTTTGTATTAATCTCATTCACATATTTTTAATACAAATTGAAACTGAAATACACTGTAAAATGATGTATGTGATCGAAATTTATCAAGATGTAACTTCTCTGAACACTAATCGCTAATCGTCATGTTCTTGTCGTTGTGAATTTGTCGTCATAGATTATTTGAGCGAAGTACATTTTCTTTGGAGTCTATAATTAATAGGATATCCAAAAATAGTTTATATTTATAGATTTACAATTAACATGGATGTTCGGTTGCTCGCCAAACTTCAGTGATGGGTTGGAAAGATTAAATCGTTGTTGATTTTCACAAAATTTATTTTACATACTTTGAAATAAAACATGGGACATTTGAAAGATGTTGAATTTACAATATATACAAATACACAAAATAAAAATGTGGTTTACCGGGAAGATGGATCACCGTTCACTATTTCATCAAAAGATGACACTAATATGTATGCTCTCTGGGCTACTTTAATATTCGCCATACTAATTCAGCAAAATGGACGAAGATTCTTCTTAAAAACTTTATAGCCACAGACCACAAAAAACTTAAACAATTTTTAAAGAACTTCATTTTGAACTCCATTAAATAACAGATGCCAACTTTTATTTCCCAAATTTTTTATCTGTTCTCGTGAGATAAAATAAATGTAACCAAAGGGAAAAGAAAAACTTCAGCAATTAATCGCATTTTACAAATAAAAAAAAATCACAGCGGCATTGGCAATGCCGTGCTTATAAATAAAATATTATTTACCAATTCCTAACATACTCCCACTTTTAATTTATGTGGAAGCCAAATTAAACGTAAGATCATTTATGATCAGACTAAATCAAAATTCAAAAATACATAAATACAATTAAAATAATAACTAAAAACAAATAAACAATAAAACCTTTAGAGTTCTAGAAAAAGTCTGTTCAGAGAACTAGAATAAGTCTGTCTAGAGTACTAGGAAAAGTCTATTCAGAGTGTTCTTACAAATTCATTTCACAGGTCTCTTTACTACTCTGCCACTTCTAGTTGTATTATTTTTCACAATCTGGATTACGGGGTCCTCGGGACTTGATATCGCTAAAGGGTAGCGTTTGCGAAGGGAACGCACTAATGTTCCTGAACTTGTTTTAACTTCATCCACTATAGCTGCTGTATCTCGGCTTGGGAAAATCTTTATTATTTTGCCTATAGGCCAATGAAGTCCCTTCTGGTTTAATTCGATTAAGACGACTTCACCTTGTCTGACAACTTGTTCTTTCTCTTTTGATTTTTGAACCAACTCTGCCAAATATTCGTTTCTGAATCTATTTCTGAGTTGTTGACGAATATTTTGACAATGTTTGTATCTATATTGAAGTTTATTTGAATCTATTATATCTAAATCAGGAACACATATTTCATCAATATCTTGTGAAAATGATAATGCATTCAAAGGCACAAATTTATCTATTTCTTCAAAAATATAGGTGAGAGGCCTTTTATTTACTGTTGCTTCGACATCACATAGAACCGTCATAAGTTCTTCAAAAGTTAAAGTTGAAGTACCGAGTGTTCTGATCAAGGGAATTTTAACACATCTAATTAGACGCTCCCACCGTCCACCCCATCAAGCTGCCGTTGGAGGGATGAACTTCCATTTAATGGGAGACAGCTCTTCAGAAGAAACTATTTCCTTCCAATCCAGTGATTTTAAGAGGTTATTTAAATATTTGAGTTCACCATACCATTTTTGAAAACTATTCCGAATTTTTTTAGGAAGTGGAGCATCCCAATCTAATTTCGTTGACTAGGCCTCTTGTATTATCAGTTTGCCTGGCAACAATCCCTGGGTTAAAAAACGAATTGGATCGAAGACCCCATGAGTTACAGCTAATATCTTTCTTTTAGACAGATTTTCTATTTTTTCAGTAAATGTATGAGCGATTTTCAAACTATCCTCCATTACATCCCACTTCAACCTTAAAACCGGAACTTTTGTAGTTACATTTTTGTTTAGCATTTCTTTCTTGCTAAAGAAACTCTTGTCTTCTTTTTTAGCTGGTCCGAATTCCCACATTCTTAATTCTATTTTCGCGTCAGCCGTGATTTCTGTAGATTTTGAAATAAAATTTTCTAGTTCAGGCTCACTGTTGACTGAAGTCAGCAGTTATCAACATAGTATGCTTTCATAATTTTCTCTGCGATCTGTTTATTTTCTTCATCAACATTACTCAAATTATATCTTATAACTGCACCAAGTAAAAATGGACTACAAGTGGCTCCAAAAACTACTCTATTGTGTTGATAAACCTGAAACTCGTCAGAATTCTTCCACCATAAAAATCGCAAGAAATTACGATCTGATTCTTTGACTTCAATTTGAAGAGATTCTCTTCTTATGTCGGCTACTACCCCAATAGCTTTCTCACGAAATCTTATTAATACTGCAGGAATTTGTTCAATGAGGTTTGGTCCTTTAAAGAGACAATCGTTTAAAGACGGTGATCTCCCCACTTTACACGATGTATCAAAAACCGGTCTAACAGTGGTACTAAGACTATCTGGTTTGATGACGGGATGATGAGGTAAAAAATGTCTTGGAATCTTTAGTGTTTCATTTGAAACTTTACTAATGACCCCTTCTTCTTCCCATTCACCGAAAACCTTAGCATACTCTTCAAATATTTTCATCGATTTTAATTTCTTCGTTGAAATGATCAAACTTATTTAAGCCATATGTCTGTTTGAAGGAATTTCAAGTTTGCCGTTTATCCAAGGAAGACTCACAATATAGCGACCTTCTCTACTTCTATCAACTTCTTTTATAAAATTTCCATGAGCTAATTCTTCTTCTTCAGCTTCAGACAAAGTATGACTGGGATCTGTTATGCCGATTGTTTTTAATTTCCATAAATCTGGAATCTTCATCCTTTTAACGCTACGTTCGTAAGCAGCATGTTTTCATAATTTAAACAAGACTGTGATGTACTTTCTAAATAACCACAAAGTGTCCATCCAAGCTTCGTCTGTATAGCTGTAAGACCGCTCTTTAGATGTTTCACTCGACCTGTGAGAAGTTGGCCATAGTAATCGCTTCCTATCCAAATTTCAATTTTTCGGCTTCCCGTTCCTATATCACTGATCCATAGCTTATTTTCTTTAAGCTCTTTAAGTACGGACTCTTTCGGTATGCGCGGAATATTACTGCAAATTATATCTTGATCCAAACATTCTAAAATTTCTTCAGTTTGGTTCGGTCTACCAGGATCACTTAACTTAACTTGGAATTTATTGTGAGATTTGGCTTCTGTTTGTGTACCACCAAATAAGGTGTGTACAATAGCTTCCGAAGAAATGGGAAGCAAACCTAGTTCTTTGGCTGTACGTTTTAAAATACAGCTGTTTTGTGACCCACAATCTAATAGTTCTCTTACTTTCTTTGTAATCCGACCTTTAATAACTATTTCCAAAGACATAAGAGCTACTTCCCCCGAACACTTATTATTAGCTATGGTGCTTTGGATTACGCCGGTGGCTTTAGCTATATTTTCTGAATCTTTACGCATCGAAATTTCATGGCATAATAACTCGGTATGGGGTTCAGAACATACATGACAACGAATAAAAACTTTGCAAACTTTAGCGTGGTAACCAAAACGAAGACACTTTAGACAGCATTTTTTATCCCTAATTTTAGTTTTCCGTTCTTGAAAAGAAAGAGATTTAGCCCTAACACAATCCTTGCTTTCATGTGATTTATCACAAAATAAACAAAGGCGTTCCTTTGCGCTATTTAGCCCTGCCACTTTAGGTAATTTATGTTCTCTGTTTCTGAAATTTTCCTTAAGTTTGTCCCTCGAGACTAACTCTACAAAACCCGATTTGGCTAATTTTAATCTTTACTCTCCTGCAACCTCTTGCTTCAGGAATTCCATCAAGGTTACTATATTTGATTTTGTTGACAATGAATTGCTAGTACTATCAACGCTTGATCTGTTCGAAATATTATATCGTTGCCATGCTCTCATTACATCTTCTGACAAGCTAGATTCTATCATCGGATAGAGCCATGCAGAATTGCTTTCTAAACTTAAACCCATGGATTCTAAAGATCGTAAATATGCCACGACTTTTGTGAAGATATCCGATAATGGAAGTTTATCTTTCCCGTGTGCCTGTACATTAGCGACCACCAATTTAAAAAATTCTCGGACGTATACTTCTATCAATAAATCTTTATTCCCAAAACGCTCTTGAAATGCCTCTACAGCTTTCGGGTAATTTACAGAGGTCATTGGATAACTTTCTGCCTGGCAATAGTTCCAGGTTCTACCGATTGTATAAGATACTGAAACTTATCACTATTATCCAAATCTATATCTTTTTTTCAAACTGGGACCAAAACGAAAGATAATTTATTAACTGCGAATCGAACGGCTTAATATTAGGCAATTTATAAGTTTTCGGGTTGGAATAACCGTAATCGTTATTACTTCCATTATCATCCTGATTAGGTTTAGTGATTCTCAATACCTCACTAACTTTACGCTTCATAGTAATAAATTCATCCGAGTAACATTCATTTTCTACTACTTCATTATTAATGGCTTCTTCATCGCATTGCTCGTTATCTAACATGACCCCGATTATGGCGCCATCTATAGCTTTAATTTCGTTAATCACATTTTCTTGTTTCGTAAAACTGTCTAAAATGGTACCCTTATCTAACGGGTCTCCTTTTATATCTTCTTTTAATGCATTTAAAGTCCTGGTAAATGATGAACGCTCCGGGTTACGCCTTTTCTATAATTTATTTATATTACAAAATGCACTTAATGAAAACAATATAGGCTATAAAACAATTCAATAATTCAACAGAGTTATTCATTTGTCCCTGTTCGGGCGCCAGATGTTCGGTTGCTCGCCAAACTTCAGTGATGGGTTCGAAAGATTAAATCGTTATTGATTTTCACAAAATTTATTTTACATAATTTGAAATAAAACATGGGACATTTGAAAGATGTTGAATTTACAATATATACAAATATACAAAATAAAAATGTGGTTTACTGGGAAGATAGATCACCGTTCACTATTTCATCAAAAGATGACCCTAATATATATGCTCTCTAGGATACTTTAATATTCGCATACTAATTCAGCAAAGTGGGCGAAGAGTCTTCTTAAAAACTTTATAGCCACAGACCACAAAAAACATAAACAATTTTTACAGAACTTCATTTTGAACTCATTAAATAACAGATGCCAATTTTTATTTCCCAAATTTTTTACCTCTTCTCGTGAGATAAAATAAATGTAACCAAAGGGAAAAGAAAAACTCTAGCATTTAACGCATTTTACAAAAAAAAAAAAAAAAAAAAAAAATCACAGCGGCATTGCCAAAAGCCGTGCTTATAAATAAAATATTATTTACCGATTCCTAACATAGTCAATGAGAAAGTATATCTTGTATTGAAATCAGAATAATGAAAGACATACGTTGAGCAAAATATGTCACACTGAATTATAACTAAACATTGTAACGCAAAGTCCTGATCATTTACGACAGTACATAAACATTTCTCTCTTGTATTATGCAAGTCCGACGATTCCATCGATAGCACTTTTATGGTTACCTTTCAAAGTGAAATTATTATCTAGAGTGACTTGTCTTAAAACTCAGTTCACGTATTTTTAACACAAATGGAAACTGAAATACACTATAAAATGATGATTTGTATATGATTTTAGTCTGCAGAGATAAAACTCTTTCGAAGAATTCTCTGAGCATGATGTTCTTCTCATTATTCCTTTTCTAGACGATTCTATCTACTTCGAAAAATTTTTGTTGTTCTAGTATGTTATTCTGGCAAATAATAATAGGATTCTTTCCTCTCAGTGCGTAATTTTTTTTATCAAATTAGGTTCAAACATTGCGCATTTTTTTATTACATATTTCAAATCTATATATATTTTAGAGTTTAAATATATAAACATTTTTTGTAAAAAAAATTTTTTTTAATGCAAACCTGAATCAATAATTAAACATTTAAATCAGGCTAAATCAGGGCTGTCACTGGAGACTATTTTTATATTCTCGCACCACTATTTTAGGAGAATCAATTTTGCAGTGTATTTCTCTTGTAGATGTTGCTAAAGCCTATATGGAATTTTTTGTACTTAAGAAGTGGTCCGAGTTGAATTAGAAAATAGTCGCTAGTGGAAAAAAATGAATCCCGAGGAAATATCGGTTTGCGCAAATTTTGCTACTTTTACGTTTCTCGGGGAAATCTCGGGTTGCGCAGCGAGAGAGGATTGTCTCTTCACTAACAGACGTACTTTGCATAAGTCATGTATATTCAAGGCCTGATTACAAACGGATTGAACTCCGACCGTGAATTTGAAGAGAAATTTTCACCTTATTTAACCACCGTATTCGAGCGTAATTACCGACATGAATAAGGCAAAATTTTGATTTATCTTTGTTGTTAAATCCTTCACTATGCTGAAGCACGCTGTGTACGTGATTGAAAGCATGCTAGTTTTATATACTGTTTTAATTTACACCCGTATTTCTCTACTGCCTTATTTAATCCGTTTAATCTAAGAATTATTTCTGTCTTTTTTATTCGAATTGCTTGATTGTTACCACTTTTCTGAAATAGTAACAATCGCTCATTTCATCTGTGACTAAATAAGGCATTAAATAAGATGAATATATAAAAGAGTGGGTCTATTCAAGTAAAGATCAAAACCGCTGTCCAACTATAAATCCGGCCATTCGGTTTATATAGTTTAATGATAAAAAGTTCTACGAAAATAATAATCATAACACAAAGATTACTGAAGCGAAATATTGGTATTAAAAAGTAAAAGCTCAAAGAATCATGTTATGGGTCATTCTTCCAAAAGTGTGCCATTACAGTCACAAAGCTTTTTCAGTATTTGACATAAATATTACTTAATTGCGATTAAAAAATTCAAATTGCTTATTGACACCACTTTTATGAAAAAGAAATATTTTCCTTATTTAATGACAGGTAAATCGATACTAAAATATAGCCAATTGCACTATTTTATAAAACTGGTGGGAATCAAACAATCTGAGTAAAAGATGCAGCCCGAGAATATGACGGGAGCGAGAATTAAGGGGTTAATTAATTTATGTTTTCTATAGAAAGTGAAAGGAGATTAAATGCATAATCTAACAACTGGATATAAAAATATTTTCTGACTTATAATTTAACAGTAGCAAACATACTGGCTAACTTTAGCATCATTAGAAACAAAATCTGGTGATAATTTTGCCATCTATTAATCATCTATTAACCATATTTTGCCACCTATTTATGGCATACATTTTTTACAGTTACTTTATATTTTTTTATTTCTTAGGACACAGTATGTGACATCTCACCTCGGTGTCATGTCACACACCCAGTGTTACAAAGGAAAATGCTTGGTTATTTACTTAAATGAAAAAAATAGTTAAATAATTATTATTCTAATTACTACTATCTCAAGATCAAAGTAACTTAGCATAGTTAATTACTTTCTTTTTATTTTTGCTTGTTTTCTGAGTATGGAAAGGAGTGTCACACAATAAATTCTCACCTCCATGGACCAAACATTAAGTTTCATTTTCATGTTAATAGATGGCATAATTATAATCAGATTTTGTTTCCTATGATGCTAAAGTTAGCCTGTACGTTTGCTCTTGTTAAATTATAAGTCAGAAATTTGTTTTTATATGTAGGTGTTTTTATATCAATTATATGCATAATTTTGTTATAAAAAAGCAACCATGGTTATTCCAGATTCTCACATCCATGAACTGTAATTCAAGGTGACTAAATCAACACTAAGATAAATCTTATATATTGCTTATGTAGTTATATCAACAGTTGTTGATTTAATGAACAAAAATTATTTTTCTCAAAAAAAAAAAAAAAAAAAAAAAAGAAAGAAAAAAAAGAAAAAAAATGTGCAGGTTAATATCTAGAGCATGCTCCTCACCTCCGTGATATTCACCTCCGTAAATCTCTCAATTTTGAAAATGTATATTTCAGATAAAAATATATAACAAGAATTTACAATGACTGTAAATCAAAAAAGAAATTTTCAAAACTTTTAAAGAGAAGAATTTAATAACATATAAAAAGGTGAGTGGCAAAAAGAAGCTCCAGACAGAAGATGAATGTTTTGAGTTTTATTATTATTATTCATTTCAAATAAATTTATTACGCATTCTTATACAGGGTTCGTACGATTTAAGGACTTTCAAGCGCTTTTTACCAGAATTTTCATAATGTAATATTTGGCTTATTTAAAGAGAAAAAAGATCTGTCTTCAGATACAGCGACCAGTATTTACAAAAATTTCTGGTACTAAAACACATAAAATCCCCTAATCCCCTGATGCATACGAACCCTCTTATATAGAATTGCTCCTTAATTATATCTAATAGAATAAATAGTTTTTATGCTTTGTCTCAATACACAAACATAACTGTAGCATAAAGTTCCCCTCCGTGAATGATGTTAATAAAAAACTGTCTTTCTGAAAAAATAAATATAATGTAGTTGGGCCATTGCTCATTTTTACTTGCAGTAAGTAATAGGTTTCTAAAAATGATAGCATTTGTCTTGAAAAACAAAGTTTTTTTACGGGATTTTTTTTTCTGAAAATGTACACTTTTGGGAGTTTGATCTTTATATAAGCTCGAACATAAACACAGTGAAAGAGTTAATATGATCAACCGAGCTAAGCTAAAAAATTATATAATAGTTATAAAAAAATATACTTAAAAACAGTAGCGTAAAAATCTAGGCTCCAGCTGGCAGTGTCTCACTACAAAATGCTAGTAGTTTTCTTCGCTTAAATTTTATTAGCATTCTTACAAAAAATTGACACGAAATATTAGACGAAAAATAACGAATAAAATTTAGTGATGAGAGACTGCCCGCTGGCGCTTAGATTTTCACACCCCTGCTTAACCACTTGTCTGTGGAATATATCTGAGAAAAACGTGCTAAAATCGAATTTTTTTTCCTCTTTAATTTCGTTCGTTATTATCATCAAAATGTTAGAAATAAATTATTTAAGAAATAAACAATTAAACGAAATAACTGCTGCATTCAATATTTACACATATATGGGAAATGTGAATGGAATACAGTAAATTTTGCTCAAATTATTTTAAAATTAAATCAAATGACACAATTTTCAAATTAAATATAATAAACTAATACAACAATATTATTATTTACTAGCAACGCTATGCTGTTTTATTGCAATTGTTTTTTTGTAAATTATAAGATTTTGAATGCATATAATACTTTACATACACTTAGAAAAATAATATTATATATATATATATATATATATATATAATATTATTTATTTATATATATATATATATATATATATATATACTAGAATTATAGCCCGTCAGAATGACGTGTTTGCATTTTCAAAAAAATTATATTGCATTGCATTATAAAAAGAATTGTTAAGTAATAAATTTTGTCTTGTCTAACTAATAGGGTCGGGTGGGGTAAAGTAAAAACAGCCCATTTTTCATTGAAACTTAATTTGCAAGAAAATTATTAATTGAATTGATAAAATACTGACATAAAGTATGCAAATGAACTTTACTCACGAAATTTGAAGAAATATTTCACAAAAACATGCAAATTAGTACTAATAATGTTATTTTAAAACATATTGTCAATTAACTATTTTACCTGATGGTATGGGGTAAAATAAAAGACAATTACAACAGAAAGTTTATTTGTTTTTATTAATTGCCAAAATAATAATTATATAACTTAAATTTTAAAAAGTTGAACAGAGAAAATCCCGATTTTTTTAAAACATACATAAAAGAAACCTGTAAATTAATTTTGATACTTAAAAATCATCTATTATCACACTTGTAAATTGTAACTATTAATTACATTAACATTTTTTTTCTCAAATTCTGTTATTAAATTACAAATTTATTTTCCCTAAAAAATACAAAATTTTATTTATTATAATAATGCATTGATATATTTACATATCTATATGTGTGTGTTTAATACACGGCATTACATATTCCTGATATTCTAATTTCATTTTATAAGAAATATTCATTTTTTCCCCAATGTCTTCAGAATTCAAAGAACATTTTAAAAAGAAAATTTCTTTTTTTTTATTTTAACTACCGACAAATGGCGCAACAGAGAATATAAACGTTTGTTTTAATATTTTTAAATTCAAGAAGAATGAATAATGAATCAATTGTTTGTTTACTTTCATATAGGGATAGAATGTAAGCCATCTCTTAAATGTTAATTTATTTTGAATAATCTGTCTAAAAATGTAACTTTTGCGAATAGTGAAAAGGAAAGCACGTTTTAAGATTGAAAATCAAATCAACATTCACTTGTGATGCCACATGTACAACACAAATTCCAAATCCAGAAGCAAATGAATGACTCTTTGAACGAATCTTAAAAAATTACGGTCGACATCCGATTTTGCTCTTAAAATATTTGTAAAAGCATAATAAAGTCTTTAAATAATTTAAAATGTTTATTTTTAGAAAGGAAACGTTAATCCGGTACAAAATAATTCACAGGAATGAATCAAAGAATACAGCTATATTCACTGAACACTATGAAGAGTTCTCATTGGTCAGAAAATAGATAGCCTTGAAAAATAGAGGTAATTTTTCGCGATATTCTTAACAGTGTATACTGAATTCAAACTGTAAATAAATGTAAACAAAAGTGAAAAACGTATTTCCACAATATTAATATGCTTTTGAAAAATATTTTAAGAGCATTTAATAAATAGCTGAAAGAGTCATTCATTTGTTTTTGGATTTGTAATTTGTGCTTATGAATGGCAACGGTAATCGCTTGTATACATGGGAACCCTGTTGTTGGTATCTGGTTATTTTTAAATAAAATCTTAAAGCGTTATAATTGCATACTTTTTGAAGATTTTAGAAAAATTGAAAAAGAATGTTACACAACGAATAGATAGGCAGATTAAATAAAGCAGTCGGTAAATACGGCATCAGAA
Source organism: Maratus speciosus (assembly GCA_963932465.1). Classification (NCBI taxonomy): domain Eukaryota; kingdom Metazoa; phylum Arthropoda; class Arachnida; order Araneae; family Salticidae; genus Maratus; species Maratus speciosus. The sequence continues at coordinate 185,478,777 of OZ010797.1, read as the reverse complement.
TGCTTAAGCCTAACATGTATGCGTTTGGATTATCAGAAAACGGATGAGTTCACTCCCGGAAGCGTTATACACTTTGTGCTTTTATATATATATCAACTGTCATGAACTCCATATCACTCAGATTCCTTAGAATTTCACAAATCCTTTACAGTACGGTATATATACGAAAACATGACACGGCACACAAGCCTACATCACAGTCTTTACAATAAACTCGAGTCTCGCATCGTATCCTCTTTCCCTTTTCATCCGTTTTACGACAACAAAGGAAACATTGGGAAAATGGTAAATTACATATTATGCATTGGACTAACTCAGTTCGGACTTCACAGAATTGAAACACCTATTTTTATCTTGCCCGAACTTGGTCGTACACTTACGTTGCGCTCTTACGTTTCTCGAATTGAGTTCGGGTGTCACAGGTAAAGGGTTAAAAAGGAATAATACCTTTTATTTAGACCAACATATGTTTCGTCATATAAACGGCGACATTTTCAAAATCCTTGTTGAGAGCTATATTTTTTCAAAAAATTTTAAAAACAAGAAATTGATAAATAATATTTTGAGACTTCATGTATAAGGAAAAAATAATGCAAACATAAAATAAAACAAAAATAGATATTTGTGAGCGTAAATTAACTTCTACTATTGTTTCTAAACCTGCATACCATCCCTTTCCAAATTTTAAGTAACTCAAGGGAGACTGAATCATTGCAAATATTATCACCGCGTAAAAATATCTCTATTGATTCCCGGAGAATAGATGGTAAATAAAATCTTGATGGATAAATTATTCTACTATTTTAAAACTCAATCTGTAAAGGTTCTTTGTTGCATAATCTGTCCAAAGCTGTAGTTCTCTTGTTGTATTTGATGTAGGCTATATGTTCATTGATTCTAGTTTTAAGTTTTCTGCTTGTCACACCTATATAAAATTGCATTGTTCCGTATTCTTTGGTGAAAAGTATTTGATATACTCCTGTTTGATTCAATTGGAGCTATTTTCTTACATACTATATATATTTTTTAATTTTACGAAGCACGTATGAAAATAGATTACTGTTTGTTATTAAAATGATAAATATTTCGAAAATAAAATACAGGAAAATTAGTATTAAATTTTTCTGTTGAAAGATAGTAATTTTAAATACCCCCCCCCCCCCCGAGATTTGGCAATACTGTTTACGCTTGAGTAGTGTTAACAGCAATAAATGTAATATGTTTAATAGTTATAGTATTTAGTTACAGTTAATATTTAATAGTTTAATCATTTTTTAAATTACAACGACGTTGAACTGTTTATCATTTTAAAGTTTAAGCTAAACTTCCTGGTTTAAATCTTCCATAACGTATAGCGATAGAAACTTAAAAACAAACTGATCTTTTAGCATAGTTAAGTATTATTTTAGTACCCTAATATATGTCTGTTAGATCATAAATTCCGATTCTGTGATAACCCTTTGTGGTTTTATTTATTTATTATTTATGCATATATAATGAATATTTAACAGCACCCCCTATGCCATAATCACTAGTCATGCTCGTGATTGATTCACAAGGTATATTTTACTTACCAGGAATTACACTTATGATTGATTAACAAGAAACGTTTATTCTGGGCTCTCAGCATTTCTTAGTTTTTCTACATTCCCTACCACTATTTCAAATAAAAAATTCCATGGCAGACTCCTTTAACATCTGCAATAAAGATTATCATGGAAGTTATGTTTATGTCGGTTAATTTAACCTTTTCATAATGAAGCTTAAAAACAAAAATCACATTTATAGCATAGTTTTGAATTATTTTAACACTCTATCCTATCTCCGTTAGATCATAAATTCTGATACTGCGATAATCCTTTAGGTTTTATTTATTTAAATTAGTTATCTACTTAGAATGATTATTTAACCCCATCCCTTTTACATTATTTACGAGTCACACTCAGGACTGATTCCCAAGGTATATTTTACTTACTAGGAGTCGATCTCTAACCTGATTCAGAAAACAAAGTTTATTCAAGGCACGCAAGGTTTCTAATTTTTCTGCATTTCCTAACCCCATCTTTTTTACGTTATGTACTAGTCACGTTCGTGACTTCTTCCCAAAGTTACTTGCTACCAATCACTCTTTAACCTGATTCAGAAAACAAAGTTTATTCAGGGCTCGCAACGTTTCTAATTTTTCTACATTTCTTTACCCCATCCTTTTTACGTTATGCACTAGTCACACTCATGACTTATTCTCAAGGTTATTTACTACCAGTCACCCTTTAACCTGATTCAGAAAACAAAGTTTATTCAGAGCTTGCAGCGTTTCTAATTTTTTTTACATTTCCTAACACCATCTCTATTTACGAGTCACGCTCGTGACTGATTCCCAAAGTATATTTTACTTAGTAGGAGACACTTTCTAAACTGATTCAGAAAACAAAATTTTATCAAAGATTGCAACGTTCCCAATATTAGGTTGAGCAAAAAGTTCTGGGAAATTTTTAATCTAATAGTTACGAGAATTTGTATCGTATATAATAATACTAGTGATATATCTATAGGGGTTCAAGAATTTTGGCTCCAAAATGCCTATTGAACAGTATAATTTGCGTGTGTTGATCCGGCATTATTGGGAGAAAAGATCTAACGATTCTGAAAGCCGTCGATGAGTTTGCACAGTTGGACGACATCGAAATTCTTCCACACCCCGCCTACAGTCCAGACGTGGCTCCATTCGATTATGACCGCTTTTGATCAATGCAACACATTTTGAAGGGATATCGATTTTTTAATCCTTTAATGAAATTGAAGAAGCATGTCAAGAGTTTTTCGATTCCAAGGAGCCGCCATGGGACTTCCAGCAAATCCGGAATCTGGCAGAATGATGGCAGAAAGTCGTGGACTACGATGGTCTCTACTTTGAAGAATAGTCCTTGTTGCTTTTGTTGTTAATTTGCGCATTTTAAGGCAACTTTCACAAATTTCCCAGAACTTTTTGCTCAACCTAGTATTTTCTATATCTTTTACCATTATTTCAGTCTAAAGTACTTGTGGTGGATTTAGGCTACAATCTGCAATAAAAGTCTACTGTAAATCCCTTTATCTTTTTAAAATACTGGCGGCAAAGTAATAAAATTTTGTAATTTATCAAACCCTGGTTTACATTACCCGAGTTAAACTTTTGATTATTGCACAAGGGGTTAATAAAATATGTTTCAACATACAATTAAAAAACAATGTCTGTCTGTTGACTTTTTTAAATAAATAAAATTAGGAAAATAAAATAATTGAACGAGCTAAATTTAACATCAAAGAAATTTTATCCGATTTTATGTTTTAACGGCAATTTCAAAAGTAATTAGTTTGAACTAAAATAATTTATTTTATAATTTATGAATTCAGAAGCATATTTTTTTCCGTTTAAAAATAATGCAAACCAAATTTTCAATGTTATCATTATTATTTTAAAACCAGTTATAAAATGTTCTTTTTATGCTGCTTTCAAAAGGATTAATTTTTCATTGGATGTAATTTTTTAATAGTATAAAGTACGAAATGCATTTAATATACTTAATATCTTTCAAGTAATTCATAATTTCTTTTGAATGTTTTGTTGGTTTAATTGTATATATACGTTACTGCAACGGTTTATTTTATCTGTCATTGCACTGAGAAAAAAAATATTAACAGTAACAAAATTAAACAAAATCGTTGCATTGGAAAATTTTGAATAAAACGGGATGTTTAATTAAAGGAAAAAGTAAGAGAAATCTTTTGCTCCCTTAAGAGATATCATTTCCGAAATACGTCATAGAACCTTTTATAAATCTTATTGGGCTAATGCTACTAGATAAATTATCCGGAGAAATATGCTATTATTAAAAGAAAGTTTCCTATTTCAGTTTAAAAAAAATGCATTGTTGTCTGTTTACATCACTTTCAATTTAATTTTGGAGCGGGGAAAATATCAATGCGTTTTTTTTTTTTTTTAAATACATTGTATAAATTGAAACTTCAAAGCCATTTAATTTATAATGTAACATTTTTGTTGATTTATTTAAAACATAACATTTGTTTAAAATTTAAAGAAAATTTCTGTTATATATTCATTAAAATATTAGCATAAACTTTGTTGTTACTAATAACGAGCTGCATGTCTCTCGAATTTTTTAATACCAGCATTTTTATATAGAATTTGTTTTGTCTATTTGGTCGGGAATTTTTCATACGAAAGTACTCGTATTAAAAAATTCGGCAGATGGACGGCTTTGTTTTTCTAATTAAGAGGAATAAAGTACCCTTCTCGCAATATATACTGTCCGTTTTCGAAAGCCGCGCCTAGCACTCTGAGACAATTCTACTATCCAAAGGGGTGTTAACGCTGAGATGGGTATTTTCCGAAGTTCCATTTGTACGTTGTCACTATTAAGATTGACACTCAGCCAAAAGCAGCTAAACAACCTCCTATCATCGCTATTTAGAATAAATCAAAACAGACCTGACGCATGCGCAAAAGTACGGAAGGTTTCAATTTCCGAAACAAAACAGTATATAGGTTATTCTATTTGTATGTCTACCCGTCCGCCTATTTATTCGTGCTGTAGCCTTCGGAAATATAAAGTGATTGTCAAAATATGCTGAGAAAGTTTAAGATAGCATTTTTACTGTTAAAATGGTATGTGGAACATATGTAAGATTAAAAATTTTAAAAATATTTTAATACATTTCCAACTCATTAAAAATAATTAAAGTTATTGAGATCTGTTTTAGATTCTTAATTATTAAAAACGATCGTAGCTTTTGTAGTTCTTTCACAAGACCATTCAGATACAAGAATATAGTTTGTAATGCATTTTGATGATGTCACATACTATTAAATTGATCGAGATGGGTCTGTTTTACTAAATAACGGTGCAAGATGAAAATTCTTATTGGAAGTGATATACAGGGTGTTTCATAAAAGATGGGCAAAACTTTAAGAGATGATAGTACATATCCAAATAAACAACTTTCATCAAAGAATTCATAGTCGGAAATAAAACGCAAATGTGCTAGATGTCACCAAGGGTAATGTTGTTATACGACAGGGTTGCCGACTTGTCCTCCATTTTATTCAGAAAATCCGAATTCGTGCCAGAATTTAAAAGAAACTACTTTTTGCTTTATTTAATGACAGAAATTTTGTGATTACATATAGAACGGTTTATTTATTTATTTTTTTTATTTCCCGGTATGAATGGGGAATTTTGAAATAAAAATGGAGACCAAACTGGCATCCCTGTTATACGAGGCAAAAACACACAAAGAATGATTAAGTATCAAAAACAAGGTGAAAAACCGCTCTCTGTACAATAGTTTAGCCTCTGAGCCATTTTCATATGTAGATAAAATGCAAATCAGCCTTTTCCTTGAAGGGCAACATCTTTCTATACGTTCCTACCACGGTTGACAGTTGCACAGTCGGGTCAGCAGTTTTTATGTATTAATCGAGGCCAAATTTTCCATACGCGTTCTTCTTCTTCCCCAAATCACATTTGCATGCTATTAGTGTCGTTCTTATCCCGATAATTTGCAACAGGAATGGAGCTTTTACGTTTGCATCGCCCAAGTTTTCAAATGTGCCAGAACATTTGCGTTTTATTGCCGACTACAAATGAAGATGGCTCAGAGGTTCAACGATTGTACGGAGAGCGGTTTCCCACCTTGCTTTTGTCACTTAATCGTTCTTTGTGTGTTTTTGACTCGTATAAGGGGGTTGCCAGTTTGGTCTCCATTTGTATATCGAAATTTCACATTCATACTAGAAAAAAAAAAGAATCTGTGCTCTATGTAATCACAAAATTTCTGTTATCAAATAAAGCAAAAAATACTATTTTAAATTTCTGGTACGAATTCGAATTTTCTAAATAAAAATGGAGGCCAAGCTGGCAACCCTGTCGTATAACAACATCACCTTTGGTGCCCTCTAGCAAATTTTCGTTTTATTTCCGACCATGCATTCTTTGATGAAAGTTGTTTGTTTGGATGTGTACTATCACATCTTAAGTTTTGCCCGTCTTTTATGAAGCACCCTGTATGTAGTGCATGGAAATATTATACCGCAGACAACTCAGTGTCATCCTAAAGGTATGCAGATAATATAATATTCCAAATGATATCCTGAGTGCCGAAGTAGTCACTCAGATATTTACAGGATATATTCTGGATGTCCAAATGTCACGCCTATTCATCTCCTACTCTTTGTTAAAAGGTCCCTGTGTAGTATTATTAGTCCCTGTAATATTGCAGATAATATAATATTCCAAATGGTGTCCTGAGTGCCGATTTAGCCCTTCAGATAGTTACAGGATATATTCTGGATGTCCAAATGTCACGCCTATTCATCTCCTTCTCTTTGTGAAAAAGTCCCTGGTGTTCATTAAAATAAGCTGTAGGCAGTTACTGTTTTAACATCTTTCTGAACCTTTCGCCGGGCGCGCAAATTTTCATCACATGAGTGGGCGCGCGTTGTAAATTGTACAACAGGGGAGAAATATTCAATTTTTACAGCTGTATTATAATTTTACAAATAATTTAACATGCAAATATCATATAAGTTATCTCTGATCACAATTTGTGAAGTATTCCGCAATACATTTTATTTTGTTATAATATATTCAAGCAGAAATTTAAATGTATAAAAAGCCTTGTACTACTACTATCACAAAGCATAAAAACTAATAAAGAATTATTGCACAATAATGAAGTAATTTCGGAAAAAAGTAATTCTTCGGCTTGGTTCTTGATCAGCATTATTCAGTAGAAATAATACATGTGAATTAATCCTTGCAATGTTCATCATAGTATAAAATATGACAAGAGGCCACTTTCTTGTTATTCAAGGCACAATATAAACCGCACACATTTTATCGGAAATGTCAACACCTCCTTAAGACATATTGTAATCAATCTCTTATAACTCATAGCTGTTCTCAGTTTTTGTATTCCAGTACCATCAGCAGCCCAGAGCTGCTGAACATTTTCGTGTTGGCTTTTCATTGTGCCTATAAAATAAAGCAGTCCCTCAAAGTCATAAACTCACTTCTAGACGTTTGTTTACAATTACGTTTCTGATTATACTTAGCTTCTATTCTTTCTATATATTTATTAGTGCAATCAATTATTTCATAAATGATGTTCAGATCAATCAATTTTAGAAGAGTGTCGATTTCAGAAGCAGTTCTTGTCTCATATGCAGTTGGTCCTGGCATTTTCTTTTTAATATTTTTGTTCTTGGTTTTAGAAATTTTTACGATTTCCTCTATTTTCCATTTTATGACTTTATCTTTTCCCGTATGAAAATTTTCGTTACTATTATTTTCAATAATTTCATCGTCTAATGCATTTATTTCAGAGTCGCTATTGTGATCTTCTTCTTGTAAATTTTCATCACTCAAACATTGCATCAATCAAAAGGAAAATGCAGATCTTCTTCAATGTAAATATTATCACTATCACTGTCTTCATTCAAAGTTTTCGTTAGATAATCCACCATTTCTTATTTTTCTTTAAAATACCGTTTTCGTTTAGACATTATTTGAACTCAAATCCCATTAAAACAACTTAGAAAGAAATTTGACTCAGAAAGATTCTGATGAGACAGAACTTCACAAGCAGGCGCGCGTTGCATAAAGTACAACGCAGCAAATGTTCACAGATTAAAATGATATGTGCACCTAATTGCCAATCTGAAATGCAAATAACTTTCCAGAAGTGGATAGGGATATCCAGTAGACGAATATAAATAGTTATTAACACCCTCTACTGTTTGAATTTTGTTTTAAAGTAAAAATAATGCTAAAGTTGTATTTTTTACAACGGCGCGCCTGGCGGAAGGTTAATAAAAATGGTCGTAGCTTTTATAATTCTTTCACAGGACAACACAAAGAATTCAGACACAGAATATTAGTTTGTAATCCATTTTGATAATATCATATATTTTTAAATTCATCAAAATTGATGTATTTTCCAAAAAGATGATGCAAGATGAAAGTTTCAATTGGAATTGAAATATTTCAATATGATAGTATATTATTCATATCATATATTATTTAATATGATATATATTGAAATATTTCAAATTGAAATATGTATGTAAACCTTATATCGCAGACAACACAGTGACATCCTAAAATTATCCAGAGAATATCAATACTAGATATCTGATGTCCAGAGTATCGAATTAGTCCTTCAGCCAGTTAGAGGATATACTCTGGATGTCCAAATTTCATATCTATAGATATTCTGCCCTTTGTTAAAATAAGTTGTAGGCAGTGACTAAAGTGGAATTAAATAGAAACAAAAAAGAAAAATCATGCACTCGGCTTAGATTATGAAATACTTTCAAACACTAACAATATAAAATGAAGAAAATTCATTTATGAAATGAAATATCTAAATAAGCAACTAAAAAAACTCGCATAACTCAATAAAAATCCGTTTGAATTGCTGTTTCGGTAACTGCATACGCGGTAAACTGTGCGAAGACTCTGGCGCAGTCCTATGTTATAATATCAATAAAATGCATCGCAAACGTTTTTTCCCAATAGACCGTAATGTAACGGAATTCTTTTTTGTGTCTCTGTAAAAGGGTCACAACATACAGGGCTGCAACTGAGTCTTTGCATATACTACCGGATATGCAATTACCGAAACAGTAATTACTGCAAACGGATTTTTATTCGGTTATGTGTTTTTTAAGTTGCATATTATGTATATAAAATTTATACAGGCCACCTAACATACTCAAAATTAGACCAGTTTTTAAAATGCATACCACAGAGAAAAACAGCAATTATTGATCTTAGCTAGTCCTTTAACCCAATTTTTTCGTGTATCCCTGTAAATGTACGATAAATGCTCTATGATCTACTGAAAACATGCAGTGCACTTCAGTGATTTCGTTATATTTGAAGTATCATAACATCATTAAAATGCACCACGAACGATTTTCCCCAAAGAATATAATGTAATAGAATCATTTTGTGCAATCCACTAAAAAACTATAAGTATTACTTATTCTGTACTGCTGCGAAATCATGTTGTAAGCTCCCTCAACTGTGTATATCAGTCTCATATTGTAAATATCATAATACCAATAAAATGCGTCGCAGATGATTTTTCCAAATAGACCGTAAAGTAACGGGGTTATTTTTTGAGTCCCTGTAAAAGAACTATACACGCTACACACTTCTTTTTCGATGCCGAAAATTCTATAGTAACCCTCTATAATGTATTAAAAATCCTTGACAATCCGGGTATATGTACGAAACTTAGATCACGGATCGACAGACAGCCGACAGACAAACCGAATTCATAAAAACTTTTGAACGGTTTTGTAAATTATTAACAATTATGTTGAAAAGTGTTAAAAATTCTCTTACCTTTTTTAATATTCTAATATTGACTTTCAAACTGATTCTAAAAATTGATTGAAAACAGAAAAGAAATATGTCTCAAAATAGATTGGAACTTTATCCAGTTTCAATAAATAAATAAAAGAAAAACGAAAAAATAACTTTTTTAAAGCTGTTTCTTTCATTTTTAAATTTTAAGCGTCTTTGTTTAGTTCTTTTATATTAATTTAAGAAGAACTTTAAACTTTTAAGCATCTCATCGAAGAAAGACAAAACTAATGATGATTTAACGAGGGGGAAATAGCGAAATATTTTCAGCTAGAAGGATTAGAAAGAAGTTTTAAAGAACAGTTAGTTATTGTTCAATCTTTTGTATATTCCATCTGGAGAATATAAGAAAGAATAAGAAGTATTTTCCTTTAACATTCAACTTAAATAATAAAATAAAAATATGTAAAATGGAGTTAACGAGGTATTACTGTATTTTAAAAATTATGTTTAATACTAAAATACATTTTCAGATTCTCCAAAGTTTTTTTTCAAAATTTTGTTTTTATAGCATAGAACATTTTATGTCAATTTTTTCACCTGACTGAACAAGAGATTTAGTATTTCTTTTTCCTGCTCAAAATGATATTTAAGTACTTTTTACGAAAAAATATCTGAAAATTTTAGGAAATTCAAAAAAGAACCTAAAAAAGAATCAAGAAATTAAAAAACTTTTGTTTTGATTGTAATGTTGAGTAGTTTTTGCTTTATTTTTTTTCAGTATTTGAAAACACAATCAACGTTACCAATCTATGTATAAAAAGATACAAAAGATGATTTTTGAATGAAGTTTTCAGTAAAGAAGGACATTGGCGGATTACTAAAGAAATAAATCATAAGTAAAAAAAAAAAAAATTAAAAGACAAGTGTTTATTATAATGTACTAAAAAGTAAAAAAAATGTTGAACAACAATTGAAATAACAGACTATTTTAAAAGGAATAAATTAAATTACGAGAGATTTTTTTATCAGATTTTTAGTTATAGGATATACAATTTAAACTTCAGCTTCCTGGAAAGAAAAAAAAATTGACCAACTTCCTCTGAGGATCCAACTTACATCCATTCATCCTCTGCACGTAGCTAGACAATGGCGCATTTACCAAGCATGCCATGATTTAGTCGAAGAACAAAAGATTATTTTTGCAGCAATCAATGCCATTTACTATAATACATACAAGATTACATTTACATGCCCTTATTGGCCAAATATTTTTGCCCCCTGAGAGGTGATGCAGGCAAAGGGCATAGGGCAAAGGGCATAAGCATGGGAAACATGCCTTTTAATGAAATGTTCTGACTTTTTTCTCAGATGTGGATTCTCAGATTCCTATCTGACAATATATTTCCCCGACTATCACCTTATAAATATTGATATTTTATGAGATAAAAATGTTTTTTTTTTTTTTTTACTTTTTTAAAAATTGATTTTCTCAAAAAACTACTGCATCGAATTTGATGCTATTAATTGAGGTTATATAGGCACCAAAGACGCACAACTGGGAATTTTTGTATAATTTTCTATTTATTAAAACTGTGTGAAATAGCGATAAACAAATTGCAAAAGTAAAAGTAATGTCTTATGGTTATACGAAAATTACCATTTTCATGTAAATAGTTCTTTATATATGCACGTATATTATATACAAAAACGGAAAATGTGCGCTGGGTATAACATATATATATATTTACAAAAATATGTGTAAAAATACATAAAATTCATTTAAAGACGTTATTTGGGAGCTACTCAAATTCGACATCCGAAGAATTTTCGGAACAAAGTCAGCGGACAACGTGTCAAGTTCTGTATTTTCGATTTCAATAAGCGTATAGTCCATCTTTTTTAACACTGCCGATACTCTTTCGATATCGAACATTAACGTTTTGTATCGAAAACAATAGAGAAGATTATTTTTGCATGAGAAAAGAGCAACATTCATCGATATCGAAATGCAACGATAGGTATTATAATGACTTTTATTGAAACATTATTCTCACCACTTTTAATGAAAAGTAATAAGAATAAGTAGTTTCGTCACTTTAAAAAGCGAATCTCAGCAATAAAATAAGGATGTTACATAACTGTAGTTTAAACCAATTACGCTCGTTTATTTCTGAAATGTTACCAGGTTTTAGTCCAAGAGCTGTTAAACATTTTAGGGAAGGTATTTGAGGCACCCTGAAAATTTGTGCAACACTTCTTTTGTAATGCCTGAATACAAAATCGAATGTCTGGCTGAAGGATCGTGGCCCAAAATCTGTGCCAGACAAAAAATGGCACTTGACACGTGTCTGGCACAGTTTTTGTGCCGACTAAAGTGTCTGTCATTTTCAAAATATTTTTTTCTAAGCATAAATATTATTGTGCCTCAATCTCAGCGTGCCTCAAATACCTTTTTTGGGTAGTCAAAAAATGGCACTTGACACGTGTCTGGCACAGTTTTGGGGCCGACTAAAGTGTCTGTCATTTTCAAAATATTTTTTTCTAAATATAAATATTATTCTGTTTCAATCTCAGCGTGCCTCAAATACTTTTTTGGGGTAGTGTCAAAAAATGGCACTTGACACGTGTCTGGCACAGGTTTTGGGCCACGATCCTTCAGCCAGACATTCGATTTTGTATTCAGGCATTACAAAAGAAGTGCTGCACAAATTTTCACGGTGCCTCAAATACCTACTCAAAAATGTTCAACAGCTCTCCTACTATTTGGGTAGTAATAGACATTTTTTTATTCAAGAAATATACAATTCGCAATTTTTGATTTATTTAATGGTAGGTTCTGTGGCTATTTAATTCGAAAATAAATATTAGGGAAAATTGGTGCATATTTTCCGTAAAAAAAAAAAAAAAAAAAAAAAAAAAATCTAAAGCTGACAACACTGGATGATGCTTTGTATTTAAAAATATATTTCCTTAATTTTGAGTCGTTTAATTCTTGATGAGATAAACATGTTCTTATAAATAAATAAAAATTGGTCTAAAATGGTACAAACATCACGAGAGTAAAACGTACTGTAAAGGCAGCTATTTTTTTAAATATATTTATAAACATATATATGCACAAATGCATAGTCGGGTTCAGTTCTCAGTTTCATGAAAAAGTGTTTGTTGTGAGAAAAATGTTTCTCATATTTTCCAACTAATAATTTAGTGCCAGTCGACATTGAAAAGAATATGGATTCTTTGTCTGTTTTCAATTTTTTCCTGTAACCACAAGTTTTATTCAAGAAACTTCCACAACAATCGCATTTCGGATTATGATTCTTAGATGACATCGTATTAAATCGAATATAACCATTACAAAGAATCAGTTTCAAGGAGCGGCGGTTAATATTAGTTAGACATAAGCATTAACACGTTCACGCCGGCGCGGTGGGTCACACTCGACAGTCCCAGAGTTGTCAAGTCTCCGGCTTTTTACACACCACTATTATTTTAGAGAAAATGCTGTTCCTTGAAATCGCCCAATTGTTCGAATTAAATAAAACATCGTTTTTCTGTATTAAAATACTGGCAGCCACAATGCCGGAGACGTGACAGCTCTGAGACACTCGAGTGTGACCCACCGCGCCGCCGTGAACGTGTTAAAAATGATAGAAACCAAAGTAAATTGTTAATTTCAAAAAGTTGAAACTAAACTATAATTTCTCTTCATTAAAACTGATGAAGAAGATTCTCATTTAAATTGATTGTGATCCCTGTCGTTACATTTCGATATCGAAGAATGTAGTTTGTTTCAGCGTCAAAAATATACTTCTCTATTGTTGTCTCCGACACCAATAACAATTTTTGATATCGAAGCAGCATCGACAGCGTTAAGAAGGATGCCCGTGTGTTTATTTAAAGTTAAATTCTGTAAGTGTTTATTCCAAACATTCTTCGGATGTCAAATTACCGTAGCTCCGCCCAAATGACGCATTTAAATGGATTTTGTTGTTTTTACACATATCTTTGTAAATATTTATATGTACCCAACGCACACTTTCGGCATTTATCTACAATATACGTGCACATATAGGGAATTCTTTACAAGAAAATGGTAATTTTTGTATAACAACAAGACATGATTTTTGTTTTTGTAAATTATTTTTATCGCTATTTCACACAGTTTTAACGAACAGAAAATTATACATAAATTCCCAGTTATCCATCTTTTGTATCTGTATAACCTCAATTAATCGCATCAAAGTCGGTGCAGTAGTTTTTTTTTAAAATCGGTTTTTAAAAAATTGGAAAAAACATTTTCATCTCGTAAAATATCAATATATATAATGTGATAATAGGGAAAATATATTGTCAGATAGGTAGCCACATCTGGAAAAAAAATCTAAAAATTTGATTGAATGGCATGTTTCCAATGCTTATCCGGCTATGCCCTTTCAAATATTCTTTTGTTAAATAGAATATTGTATTAAGTCGTTCGGAAAGTCGTTTCAGTTTGAGAAAATCAATTTGTACCGAAAAATTCGAAAATATAGGATCTGTGATAACACCTGTTTAGCTGAAATTACATTATACTGTATCTAGGATGAAGAGTTGCGAGTTTGGTCTCTTTTTTACATGCTTTCTTTTAACTAACAATTATATTTTTGTGCGTGATAGTCAAATCTTGTGACTGATCTTTTTCTCACTTCCTCTTGTCATACAGCTTTAAAATTTGGAATATATATGTTTTCCTGGGGGCAATAGATAAATTGGACATTGATTTTTTTAAATTCGACCACTAAGGGGGGGGGGGCACGGTGGGCAAATTTACTTAATGGTTACGTTTGATTTCCTATAAAGAAATCAGCATCAGTTTCAACAATGAATATTTGTTCAAAAGTACTAATGACAGGATTATCAGAATAGCGCCTAATTTTAGCCAACTTGACGAAATATCGCCGAATTTTTACCAACTTGGTGAAATTTCGCCGAATTTGGTGACAAAAATAAATTGCCATATATGATTATATGACTCGAACTTGGCAATAGCTGACCAATTTGGCAAAATTTCCATTTAAATCCATTAATCTTCCATAATCGAGCTCACTGGAATTTAATTTAAACTCCGTACATTTAAGGTTTTTTTCAAGATTTTCCTACGTTTTAGTGCATATAAAAAAACATATATATTTTATACATTTTTGGGAATTTTAATGAAAGCATAATTTTCAAAAAAATATATAAAAAATACATTTATATTTATTTATTGAGAAGTTTCGAATTCATACCAAAAATTCGGAACTATAATTTTTGCTTTATTTAGTGACAGACCTTTCGGGATTAAATAAATTTCTTCTTTCGGAATTTCTTATATAAAATCAGATTTTCTGAATACAAATAGAGGCCAATCAGGGTACTTCTTATGCCGGGTGGTCAGGGAAAAGACAATATTATCATATAAAAAATTCATCTTACTTAATACCGCGATTAAAAAAGGTGAATTTTTTTAATACAGGAATACTAGTACTTTCCATGAGAGATTCCCTGTTTACTAGCCATCCTATTATACAGGATTACCAAAAAGGTTTTGAATACTTATAAATGGTGAAAACAAATATTTCAAAATCGTGCACGCTTTTTATTTAATATGTATTATATTTAACAAATAAAAAAATGTGGGTATTTTCCTTTAAAAGTATATAAGATTTTCTTTTTTTAATATTCACAAAACAAAACAGTTTTCTTAGGATAAGTTTCTGGCAATACGCAATAAAGTAGAAAACAGCATTTTACTTTTTTAAAAAATTGTGTGCGAGAGACTTTGACCGCAATCCTTAAATGTAGTAGATTTTTTAGCCAGAAATTCCGAATTGATACCAGAAAAATTTTGAAAAGTACTTTTATTTTTTTATTTATTCGTATACTAACATGTAAACTATATGCCAAAATAAAACAAAAAAATTATCGGCCAGGCCTGGTATAAAAACTAAAAGTCCGACCCCAGCCCTCTCCGACCAAACTTTTAGTTAAAAATTGTCATGTGCAAGTTATGATTAAAAATACATATTTTAGTCTTTTTTTCATGTTTATGCTCTTCGTTTATAAGACAAAAAATGCAGTGAACTGCGACATTTATTTTTTAAATAATTCTCCATTTGTATGTAAATGTCTGAGTTATCATTAATATCTTTAATACACATTTCATGGCTTGCAGACTATACAGTAAAATCTTCTAAGACGGAATCGCATAGTAGAGAAGAAAAATACGTTATGCCAGGTTCCTTTCCTAGCAGGTACATCATCTGTTGTAAGTGTATTACAGCTTTTCACAAGTATTATTATAGTTATTTTGCATGGATAGACACATTTATTTCATTTAAGACAAGATTCCGTCATAGACGAGTTCTTTTTCATAGGTTTTATTCTTTTCATTTTATTACCTAGACATACATGTACTATTCTGAAAGAAATTAAAATTCTAATTGTAGAAAAATGGCGATTTAATAATCTGTGAAATTTTTGCAATGTTAGGTTGGGCCATTTTGCTGCTTTTGCCATGCAGGACAAATGACTTTCATACAGGCTGGGTCGGGATCTGGTCTGAAAATTTCTGTCCGTGCACATCTATAGGAAGAATCAAGACCCGATCTCACCCGGAGAAGTAGAAAAAAGTAAGGTCTGGGACCGTACAGGCCCGGAAAGAGAGATGCCAGACCCAGCCTGGTTCGGGCTTCGAGCCAGGCCCGGAGCCGTGCAAACCTCTCTATCATATAGTATCGCGTCTGCCAGTTCGGAGTGTAGTAACTAATGATGTAGTCATAAGATGACGACTGTTGTTTGTAACATTGGATCAGCAGAGCATGGTTGCCGCCGTGCTAAACTTCCACCAGTAAATTTCAATAGAAAATTTCGCCCTATTTAAACGCTTTTTCTATGCAAAATTTATGTTATAAATAAGGCAAAATTTTCTATTCGTTTTCACTGGTGGAAGTTTGTCTCGGTGGAATTATAAAATTCTTTCACTGATGTTGACATACGGATTCCTTATGTAGTCACAATATAATGGAACCGCAGGGCATGACTACCGCCGGATTAAAATTCCACCAGTAAAATGGAATAGATGTTTTTGCCACAATTACAACAGAAATTTTGCGTGAAAAAAGACGTTTAAAAAGTGAGAGAAATTCTCTTAAAATTTACTGGTGGAAGTTTGGTTCCGTCTGTAATCAGCCTCTACGGAATAGGTTACAGATGGTGCTTCAGCATTTGGAGGATTTGTCAGTCGGTGTTGGCAGTAGGCTACTTTTTTTAAATTCAGATTTCTTGATTGGCCCAGTTTTTTGAGATTGTAAAATTCCCTTATTTAGTGACATATTAAGTATGTCGAAAACAAAGGGTATGTTATAATTTCAAAAAAGTGGTGTCAATCTAGAAATTTGAATTAAAAAAAATAGCCCACTGGCAAAACTTGTGTCAATTTCCCTTTATTCACAGTTCCACGTATAAAACCGACACTTGACACCCGTCCTGAACTGGTTAATACTCTAAAATTGATTCAGAACACAAAATAAAGCCATTTTAAAATAGACTGCATTTTACAAAATACCTTTTTAAGAATGGTAAGAAATCGACAAAAGAAATATTTAAAAACGTCTTTTATTTTTATATTCTCAGAGCTATATCTCAGTTTAGTTCTTTTGTATTAATTTAAGAAGAATTTCAGATCTTTTTTAGTGCCTAGTGAAGAAAGAAGAAACAAATGACGTTTTAATGAGGGAGAAATAACAAAACAATTTCAAATAGACTGATTTGAAAAAGTTTTAAGGACCATTAATTTTCTTTTCCAGCGTCTTTATATTTCCTCTTAGCGATGGAAAATGAATTAGAAATATTTTCTTTTCTATCCAACTTAAAAATATATAAAATAAAATGAAAAACATTGTTCTTTATTTGTAAAATTTTATCTATTCATGAAAATTTTCGAATTTGTAAATGTTATATTCTAGAGTTTCTGAAGTAATCCGCGATATTTTATTTTTCATTGAATCAAGAAAATAATATAATATCTATGTATGCTATTCGAAAATAAGCTACTTCAGAAGTTAAACTGATAATTTTCCGTTATACTAACACCATGCAAAATGGGTTTTTAAGCGCCATTTGTTTCAACTCTCACCGTGTGAAGATTTTTTTTATTATAAAATCGTGCAAAAATTTGTGACTCGCTATTTATTGAACTTAAATATTACTACTTTTTTATTATTATTTAATTCTAACCACATTTATTTTGCTAGTTTATTGTACAATTTTTATTTTCTCTTTAAGCTCTGGTGGCTTACTCTCCAACATACCCTTAAACTTCCGTAAAATGGGAGTTAAATTGACCCAAGTTAACCCCTTAATTCTCGCTCCCGTCATATTCACGGCTGTGTCTTTTTTTTAGATTTATTCAGATTTGCTTGATTCCCACCAGTTTCATAAACTAGTGTAATTAACTTTATTACGGTATCATTTTACCTGTCATTAAATAAGGTGAATATTTCTTTTTCAAAAAAGTGGTGTCAATAAGCAAATTGAATTTTTAAACCGCAATTTTATGCGACCGTTAAGGGGTTAAACACGTTTCGAACCAGAAATTTACTAAAGAAATTAAATCAAATAGTTTTCATAGCGAAACATGACTTTAACCCCCTCACGGTCGCTTAATATTTGAAAAAACCATCAAAAGTGTACCTATTTTTTTTTTATTACAGAAATTGAATAATTATAATGTTTCTAAATAAAATATGCAATTAGTTTACTTTTAAGACGAAAAAACAATATTTTATAGCCATATTCATATTTGTATAAAAGCCATCATGCGAGAATTATGTGTCTTAACCTCTTAAGCTCCGCCTCCGATAAATGTAGGTTACTTTTTTTTATTATTTATATTGTTTGATTCCCACCACCGTAGTTTACGGCAGATAAAATGATGCGAAAATAAAGCCATTTACACTATTTAAAAAAAACTGGTGGGAGTCAAACAATCTGAATTAAAAGATAGTAGCCTACATTTATCGGAGGCGGAGCTTAAGAGGTTAAGACACATAATTCTCGCATGATGGCTTTTATACAAATATGAATATGGCTATAAAATATTGTTTTTTCGCCTTAAAAATAAACTAATTGCATATTTTATTTAGAAACCTTATAATTATTCAATTTCTGTAATAAAAAAAAAATAGGTACACTTTTGATGGTTTTTTCAAATATTAAGCGACCGTGAAGGGGCTAATATTCCAGTTATCATCTGAAAGGCTTGATTCATCAGAATCCATATCAAAATGACAAAAACATTACAAATCTATGGCAAATTATAGATCGTACAAATCAAACCAAAGAGCCAATATTCAAAGACTTCAAATGGAAATTCCAGTTCAATTTTTCTGGTTTCAGAAGTTTTTTCCAGCAATTAAATCTCCAGCCCAAGAAATAACGAACGACACCTCAGCCCGAGATATTGACGGGAGCGAGAAGTAAGGGGTTAACCCCTTACTTCTCGCTCCCGTCATATTCACGGACTGTGTCTTTTTTTTCAGATTATTCAGATTTGTTTGATTCCCACCAGTTTTATAGAATAGTGCAATTGGCTTTATTATGGTATCATTTTACCTCTCATTAAACAAGGTGAGCATTTCTTTTTCAAAAAAGTGGTGCCAATAAGCAATTGGAATTTTTAAACCGTAATTTAATGCGACCGTTAAGGGGTTAAATATATGATGATACATTAAATAAATTTTCTGAGTAGAAACGCGTATAACCTGGGTCAACTTAACTCACATTTTAAGGAAGTTTAGTTGAACGTTGGCAAGTATGCGGTGGTTGAATCTCTTCGCACTTAAACCTTCACGGCACGAATTTTTCTATTTTTATCAAAAATTATTTTTCAAATCTAAATATCGGTCTAATAATGGGAAAAATGGTAAAAAAAAATAAATTTCAAATTTTCAGCTAAAATTGGCAGGCATGTGATGTCCGCGTTTTTGCACACCAGTATATTCTTAGAGAAAATGTTGTTCTCTTAAATCGCAAAAATGTTTCGATTAAATGAAATATCATTTTCTTTAAGAATATACTGGTGTGCAAAAACGCGGAAATCACATGCCTGATTGGATATTTTATGGTGTGTGCTATATGTACACATTTACGATTTTAAAATATTGTATTGCTATATTTTGCAGCTAAATGAGCTCAAATTAATTAATTTTACCTGCTTAACACTCTGCAACTTTTTTATATTAACATTTTTAAGTATTCAGTAAGAATAATGAAAGTAAATCTTAACTTAATAGCTTGATCGAAATTTTTTTGTTGTTGTTTCCGTAGAACAAATTCTAATTTTTTGTCTAATGCAGCCATCTGACTTGGTCAAAATAGGTGTTATTTCATTATTTGGTTTGTTCTTGATCAGTTACAGTGATCATATTAGCCAAATTCATGGTCTATAATAAAAATCATAATATTTTTAGGTATATGCCAGATATGGCACGTGGTGCAGTGAAGGGTTAATTTTAATCCCCAAATGTCACAATGGCACAGGAATATTTGATCAAATTTATTTGAAAATAGATTAATGCATTTTTTGGCGTATATTGTAAACCGATTTTTTTGTTTAGAAAATACTGGTGCCAATGTGATATTTGGGAATTTTGAAGAAATTCACAGAGCTCAAAGGGTTAAGCATATATTTGTATTAGTATAATGAAGTAGATCGTGAAAGTCTGTACTTTTGAAATGGTATATTTTTTTTATATGATCACTGTTTTTCTATATTTGTACAATTATATCTATTCATGAAAATTCCCGGATTTGTGAATGTTCTAATGTGGAGTTTCTGAAATAATCAGAGATGCATTTTTTTTTTTTTTCATTGTATGAAGAAAACAATCCGTGTCAAATACCGTGTCAAAAAATGTGACTCGCTATTTATTGAACTTGTATATATGTTTCAATTATTTAATCGTAACCACATTTATTGTATTAGTTTATTGTATAATATTTATATTCTCTTTTGTTTTAAGTAAATATTTATATTTGTATAACGAAATAGTTTGTGAAAGTGTGTAATTTTGAAACGCTATATATTTTTTAAATGATCACTGTTGCATCAACAATGTTGCAATTTAAAATGTGTCATTTGGCGCCAAGTATTACGCTTGTCGACAATGGTGCTGGTATAACGGAAAAATATCGTTAATTTTTATAGATGTCTCATACATTTTAACATAAAAGTAATTTCTGATTTGTTATAACATATTATTTAAAAGTGAGGTTGTAGGCATTTTTTCACCTGAATGAAGGTTTAAAATACTATATTTCTATGGTTTTAGTTGGAACTTCGATATATTTTATTTTGTGTTAAAAAGTATCTTCTCTGCTATTGACGAAATCATAATTTTAGATAATCAATTTGATGCAAACCAGTGGTTCCCAAAGTGGGGCAATTTCAAGTTTGTAACTCAACCATTCACTCTCCTTTTTTTTTCTTTTTAGAAAAGTAAGGTTTTAGACTAAAAATACGAGTAAAACATGTAAAATTAAAAAATAAGGCTTTTTTGTTGAATTTTAAAAAAGGTTAAAATCAAAATGTTAAAACGAAACAGATACCAGAATAATTATATGAAAAATTTCTTTTAAACAATTTAGCATCCCTTCTTCCCCTGTTCTTATAATTAAAAATTTCTATAACTTTTATGGATAATAATGTATTTTACCATTTTTCTCAATTATTTATCGAATGATCTATTTTTATCTATTCGTTCAGCTGTATGTAACATAAAGAAATTTCTACACTTGAAATTACTTAATTAACCTAAATCTTATTCTCTTTAACATATTTAATCTAAAAAATATTTGAAATCACTTAATGTGGTACCAAAAACTCTATAAAATTTTCAAATTTTTAATAACATAAAAGGAAAGGGATAAATTGTAAATATCTATGGCTGTAGTGCAGGTCTCCTACACGGTAAATGAAAGTATAACATATACCATTTAAATTTGAAAATGTGATAGTACATGGCAATTAATTAATGATAATCGGGGAGGGAAAAATATAAATGTGTTTTGATGGGGAACAAACCTGACAAAGGGCAGAATCTTGAAATGCTTCTTGTGTACTTTGTTATCCATAGAAAGGAAATTTGGTGTCCAAAGATTATCCAATAACTCTCAACAAGTTACTAAAATTCAAGAAAAATTCAGCTCTATGATCAGGGGAGTAAAAATCTAGGCGGCAGCAGCCAGTCTCTCACCACTAAATTTTATTCGTTCTTTTTCGTCTAATATTTCGTCTCAATTTTTTGTAAGAATGCTAATAAAGTTTAAGGGAAGAAAACTAATAAAATTAAGTGGTGAAAGACTGTCCGCTGGCGCCTAGATTTTTACACCCCTGTCTATGATAAGTTAAGAAATATGAAATGAATAGTTATCTTAAAACTGTTAGGGTTCATTCAGGTGAATTCGATTTTCGAATAATAAGAGATACATGTTACAGAATATGTGTGTGAGGGGGGGGGGGGGCGGCATCGTGATTTTTCAGATGCTTGGGTGGCGCATGGGCAATAAAAAGTGGGGAAACACTGATAAACGAATGCTGACGATTCATTACACATTTGAGATAACAAGTTTCTGTAACTTATTTCACTTGTACAGATATACCATGTTCAAGCTTTTACGTCTTTCAATATTTAGTGCATAAAATTAGAAAGTTAATTTTGGAAAAAAGCTCTTTCTCTGGTACTTTTTTCTTTTTGTCCTGCATTGTAAAATTCCGAAGATTCCAGATTCTAAATCTGGAAAATATAGTTGAACATTCAAAAAAGCAAGTTTTTGATTTTGTTCTATATCTAGTGTGAATTTTATTTTGTTGTCTAAGCTATTGATTTTATCTAGGAAGGAGTATAATTCATCTTTTCTGTAATTCCGCATTAGGGCCTCAGAACCATAGGCTCGCACATTACGTGAATTCATGCCAAATATTTCCTGTGGAAATCTCTTTTGGGGGGAGGTGTTGTGATATAGTACCTTCTCAACAAATTTTTGACGGTGGAATGCAACAGGCATTTCCATGGAGGACAATAGTCTTTTGTGTACAGGTATGCGGGAAGAGAGACATCATACTTATATCTGTCCTTGGGATCTGGTCAATAGAAGATTTCCGCATTCCAAGAAATAGGGGGGGGGGGGGTGAATGAACAATGGGTCAGCGAGAGCGCTTGTTCCCTGGTGAAAAAAAGTTGAAGGAGTTGCTAGTACGCAGATCTGGATAGTGGACTCGAGACAGCGATAAAGAGAGGTCGTGTTTTATCAACGTGAGAGATGTGGAGGTAGAATTGTCACTCTTGTTGGGTGTTCGAAGTACAGATATGTTTATAGAAAGTGAGAGTGTCTCTCTATTAATTGTGCATTTAGTGTTGTATTTTTCATCTTAATTTTAGTTGTTCTAATAAAGAACTTTGGAAAGAAAAATGTGTAATTCTTGAACGGTAAACTTACACGAGCTTAGAAAATCAAAAAGCTCTGGCCCACTACATCACAGCTATAGTATTATAAATGGTCCATGTCCATTTTGAAAAAAAAAAGGAGATGGTCCATTTAGAAGGTGTATACAATCTGTTATATCCACCTTCACAGTGAACCAAGTCTTTTTTCTTATACTCTACCATATATGTCATCAGTTTACAGACTTCGTGTACTGTAGGAGTGGATAAAACAGATTCTATGCACCTTCTAAATAGACTATCTCATTATTTTTCAAAACGAACTTGGTCTATGGTTGAGAACCCTCATATACGTGGGTGGTTCAATAACACAGGCCTGCAATGAAAAAAATACAAGAGTATTGATGGCTGAACTTTATGTATTTTTTTATGCTAATTAAAAAACAAATAATGAAAAAAGTATATCACGTCACATTTTCTTGAAAAATATTCGGTCGGTTGGAAATTCGTATCGTGTTGGAAAAATCCATTTGTACCGGTAAATTCTACCAGGTAATTATTAGACATTTGATATCGGAATCAATATCTAACAATTAAATGATAGAATTTTCCGGTACGAATAGATTTTCTCAACACGACACAATTTTCCGATAGACCCAGTTATTTTAAACCGTTTAAACATATAACAAAATAATCGATTACTGAAAAATCAATTTGCCTTACCGAGACTCGATTTTTTTTTTTTTTTTTTTTTTTTTTTTTTTACATAGATTTACATGGATAAAATCACTGTTGTCAGATAGTACATGCGAAATTGTCCGAGAGAATTCCTTTTCAAATAGGATTTTAGCAAAAATATCGATATCGATGTTACAAAAAATTCTGATGTGATGGGGGAAAATGGAGGTCATTTTCGAAATCAGCCCACGAAATAACATAAAAAGCAGCAAAAACTTCTCTTGTATTTTTCAAAAACTTCAATTTCGCAGGCCTGTGTAATTATTGTCCCTAGTGTATAAAAAATATTTGTACTGCGATGGTTGTTGTGGAATATCGAAGCCTAATGTCTTAGATGCCTATAGGCTCAATTTCAGAACCGCAGTTGCTATATTCACATAGTTTTGGCGGGAGGGGTGAAAGGGGGGGGGATTGGAGTGAAAGACTGATTTTTGCTTATGGGGCTAGATTTGTGATAGTGGATGAAACGTAACTAGTGTCGTTTGGACTCGGAATCATAGTGATGTAGCCACATCTCATCCACTGTCCAAATGTAGCCTCATAAGCTCTAAACCAGCATTTCACCCTCACCCCCTTCTTAAAAATTCCCCCCAAAATACATCATTAAAACTTCACCCCCCCCCTCCAAAACTATGTTAATATAGCAGCTACGGTTCTGAAATTGAGCATATAGGCATTTAACACTAGAACCGCCGGAAATTTTACTGAAGTCTTATAAAAATATTTTACACCGGAAATTTTAAGTGAAACAACTTAACTTATTTATTTAACTTATTTCTCCATGGTACATTTTAAACTTATTTTAGAAAGAAATTTCTGGTGGTAATCGAAATATTTTTATTTGGTAGCGGTCAAAATGACCGCTACGACGGTTCTAGAGTTAATAGATTAGGCTTCGATATTACACATCAACCATCGCAGTACAAATATTTTATATACATTTGGAAAATAATTACTGAACCACCCACGTAATGTAAACATCATCAACATATCTGAACCACCCAGAAATATCAAATATAGAAACAGTCTGTAATGATATATTACCATATGATATCCACGCAGTATGGACGGAATTATTACATAATAGATAAAACCCGTGTTTGAAATTTTGAATACCTTTTCCATGCCACCTTATATTCCATACCACCCTTCAAGTAGAATGGCCGAACCAAGAAGGCGCAAAGAAAAACTTTAGTTTCTCACTAATGACGACCGAGTGAGTTCGGTTGAAATCGTTTTGATTTAAAGGGACTTTAAAGTACCGGGTGATTATAATTAAAGTTACGATTTCAAAAATCGATAATTTTAAAACTACTGGTCAGAATAACTTGATATTTTAGCAGAAGAATCGTGAGGCAATGAAATTTTTTTTGGCGAGGGAAAAAATAGTTCCAAAGTGTGCCGATAGATGGCGTTGTCAGCGTAATGTCAGGGGGAAAGACCAAAAATGTAATCGTTAAACACAGGAATGTTGTTAGCCAAAGGGAAAAAATAGAGTTCAGGGATTTAATAAAAATTTGTTAGCAAAAAGACAAGAATACGTGTTTACAGCGACAACAGCGATAATGACAAAAAAAAAAAAAAAAAAAAAAAGAGCTTCATGGAACAAACACGTTATTGATGATTAGGACATAAGTTGTTCGATATGCCCTCCGCCTTTTTCCACTACTAGTTGGAAGCGCAAAATGGCATGCTCCACAACAGATCGGGGGGTATCTGTACTGATTCAATGGGTGTGGTGTGTGATGCTTGCCTTCAAGCCGGCTAGATTTTGACGCGCTGTAAACAACATTCTTCAGGTACCTCCAAAGCCAGAAATTACACGGGTTTAAGTCGGGGGAACGTGGCGGACATATTGTTGGAAAATGGCGGCTTATGATCCTATCATCTCCACAGGAGTAGCAATGTGCGGAGGAGCGCCACATGAATATTGTGCGATCCAAACACTGACGCTACTGAAGTGACGAAAGGACATGGTTACGCAAAAGTGCTTCATACCCCTTGCCAGTAACGGTGCAGGTAACGGGACCCGCAGGTGTGATCTCCTCGACGAAAAACGGATCGACGATAAACGCCCGCACCACACAGTGACCTTTTCAGACTGAAGAGGCAATGGCTGTAGCTGGGACGGATTCTCGGTCGCCCATATCCTGAAATTTTGTGTATTTACAGAACCTTGCAAAGGAAAGTGGGCTTCATCAGACCACAGAATGTTCTATGGCCATCCGTTGTCCACTTCAATTCGGGCAAGAAATTGTAGTGCAAAAGATTGACGTGCTTCCAGGTCAGCAGATAGCACCTGCACATGAGTTAACTTGTACGGATAACAGCGCAAGATGTTTCGTAGGACTTTACGTACTGTGCTGTTCGGCATATCCAGTATTCGGTTAATTCCCCGTGCACTGCTGATTCCAGCCTCACTGTTAGTCTGTTCTTGTAATGCTGTAGCCACATCTTCCACTGCCGCAGCCGAAACTGGTCTCCTTCCTCTAACCCGTTTAACGTCAAATGAACCGTCCTCTTCGAAAATAGCAATCATTTTTCGCAGACCATTTCTGGTTATTGGAGCCCTATTTATGGATTTTAATGTCCGAAACTTCCTAATAGTTGTAAATGCACAGTCATCGTTCTTATAAAAAAGCTTCAAGAGCAGAGCGCGATCCTTCATAGCCAGAGTCATGATGAAGTCTATGTCTGCGGTACGCATGTCGCGTATTAGTAATTTGCATATCTCCAGATAATGTGAATCCTAACACCGCCATCTATCGGCACATTTTAGAACTGATTTTTTTTCCTTCGCCAAACAAAATTTCATTGCCTCACGATTGTTCTGCTCAAATATCAAGTCATTCTGATCAGTAGTTTTAAAATTATCGATGTTTGAAATCGTAACTTTAATATAATCACCCGGTATTTTAAATGTTTTTTTTATGTTGTACGCACCTTTAACTCCTTCGCGACGAGCGTCTTTTAATTCTTTATCACCGGTTTTTCAAAACAGAAATTCTTGCGCAATTGAATCGGGAGAATGCCCTGATTAAATAAGGCAAAATTTACATTAAAAAATAACTGATAGGAATAATCAAGTATTCTTAGTGCTTTATGCGTATTATATGCGTGACGCTTTTCCCGGATGGCTTAAGTATTGACGAAGCATTTTTTTTTTTTTTTTTTGTATTTTCTATAAATTTTAGTTACTAGTAAATCTGCAGATCAGGAGCCTCAACGTCAGCTCTACAATTCATTGTGTTTAGCACCCTTTCAGTAATATTAATCTTTCTACAAAAAACGAAATTTAAAGTTTTGAAATTACATAAACATTTATAAAACGAAAAAATATTTCGAAGGTTTCTGACATTAGAAGCGTTAAATTAAACCCCTTGTTATGTAATGGTATTCTGAAAATCTCATGAGCTACTTATTCTGGTAATTTTTAGATAATAAAGTAGATTTCTTCCGGGGGGCTCTGCCCCCTTGAACCCCTTCGTAGTGTAATTTAATTTACATTTGTAATTATCAATTAATTGTGTTAATGTCCTTTAGTAAATTCTACCAATAGACGGAAACGTACATGAATTCTTTTATACAGCCCTGTATATTACGTGAAGATTTTTACACGTCGTCTATAACATTTAAATTTAATGCAGACAAAAAACCCTCTTAAAACTGCTCATATTACATTTCCGGGGATTAGTATGCATAGTGTGCACCATATATCCAGTTTCTGCGGAGTCCTGTATATGGTTCTATTTAAATTCTGCAAACATTTGTTAGTATATAAAATGTAATTGGGCTGGAAAATACATAACTCGAAAAAAAAAAAAAAAAAAAAAAAAACACTGAAGCAATTCGCGCTCATTTTCATTTATACTTACGAATTCATTTGTGTATCCCTGTACATGGTCTATACAATATTTAAGCACTACTTATTAAGCACAAATTTACTTAACGTTAAAACGCACACCGTAATCGAAAATGCTCTTCAGCAATCATCCCTAATAGACCAGAACTGTATCCGAAATTTTTTATGTGACCCTATAAATGAACGATAAATACGTTACAAATCATATTCAAGCTTCTTGTAGTCAACCACAGTAATGTAATTTAATTTCATAATGTTTGAATTAGTGCAACACAGTTAACACACTGACGACAGGTAATTTAATTAAATCTGGGTTTAAAAACAGTAGAAGCTCCTCCCTCTTCTGAAAGTGTCTCGGAAATTGGTTTCTGAGATATGTTTTTTCATGTTTATGCAGCAGTAAATATCTTTCAATGTACGGATGTAATATATAATGTCTTACAATCTATAAAAAATATGGACAACACAATATAAATGTCTTTTCTGTAAGGTAGAAGTCACTCCCTAGCCAATGATGTATTCTGAATAAAAACGAGAATTCTCGTTTCCCGTCGCTAATGTGTTAAAATAAGCTGTGAAGAGTTTTTTTTTCCCCGTAGACCACATTTTAATCGACCACTTTTGTGTGACCCTGAAAAAAACATATGCTTTGCACCCCATATACTACAAAAATGTTTCAAAAATACATATCAATTTTATTATTTTGTAACAGAGTAACATCATTAAAAAACGCCACAAAAGGATTTTCTTCAAGGATTGTAATATTATGAATACTTTTGAGTTCCCTCTACGCACGCTGTAAGTGCTACACATAACATATTTTATAGTAACCAGGTTCTAGTGCACCTTAATAAAGTATATAAATTTCATTACGTTTAAAATTGTGCAACATTATTAAAATACACCGCAGACGATTTTTCCCAAAGACTATAATGTAACGGAATAGTTTTGAGTGCCCCTGTAATTAAGCTATGAATGCTACACTCTTCATTTTTAATACCAAACATACTTTGGCAAACCTCAATAACGTATATCAATTACATGTAATCCCGACTATATTTACGCGAGTTAGAGCACGTAGAGAAACACGGCAGGCGACAGATAGAAAAACTGAAGTCATAAACACTTTTCATCCATGTTGGAAAGTGTTAAACAGGATTTACATGCCTTTAACTGTACTTTTTTTTTCACTTATAGCATGGTTAAACATTAGTTTAAACATCCTAATCCATGCGATAGCAATAACATATTAAAACCCCCCAAAAATATGCATATCTGGAGATCTATAAATCTACTGGAAAATAATTCATTATCGTGCCACTGTTAATTGCATAAATTGCATCAATTTGGCGCGATAAAATATTTTTTGTGATAGCCTTTTAATAGTACCTGCAACAAAATTAACGTAATTTACTAACTTCATTCATATTTGACGCAATGATAGGCTACGAATAACAGTCGCTAGGCAACGCAGAAAAGGAAAAAAAAAGAAATATGTATCATGTAAAACAAGAAAATTAATTTAAAAATTCTTTATATTATTGGAATACATGTATAAATGTCCTCAAAACATTATACACGTAAATAAAAAAATCTGATAGATATATTGATAAAACTTCAATATAATAGGAATAATTTAAAACCCTTATTTGGAATTTTAGTATCCATAATTTGACATTTAAATCCATTAATCAAACGTGCCATTTTCTTTCAACTAATCGAAATTTGAAAATCGTCTGACTTGCCGTAGAAAAGCATTATAAAGAAAAATAAAATCTTCCATATTTTCCGAACGAATGAACCAAATTTAACCAAATACTATACAGCTACGTCCGGGTATCTCACGAATATGCCCAATTAATTTCAAGCTGATCGGGTGCTTTTTGCGGCAGTTATCGCGGAACAGACGGACAGACAGACAGACAGACAGACAAACGGAAATCAAAACTTTTCGTGTCTCCACAGTAAGCCTTCACTGACGTTTCGGCAATTAATCAATGTGAATTTTGCACTGAAAATTTTAACATTTTATTGATTCATATAGATATAATCTATTAATTTATAAAGCTTTCTTCATACACCGTAAAAAAAAAAAAACTACATTTTTACAGTACAAAGTACTGTTCATCTCGCGCTCAAACTCAATCACAGTCGAATGTGCTGTAGCTTTCTTTGGTTTCTAGACTATATAAACATGAAAAATACAGTAGTTGCTTAAAATTAACAGCACAATGTACTGGCAATTCGGACACCAGCAGTTTGTACTGGCAAATCTACTTTTTTTACAGTGTATGACATTCAAAGATCTCCCTAGTTACATTTATGTTATCCTGTATTTATTAAATCAAATAATATACATTAGAATCTCTTTACTACCGTTTTAGTTTTAAAATGCAATTTCGTTAGAAAAATAATTCCTATGCTTTGTCATTATAAATATATTCACTTTTACGAATTTCAGATTAACGAATTTAGTGAAGGCGTAAAAATAATACTCATTTCAGTTTAAAGAATGTTGAATTCTCAAGAAAAAAAAATCTTTACTGAATAACTAGAATTCCAAAACAGAACTGTTTTTAAAATTATTTTCATGTTCTTTGAATTTTCAGCGTAAAAGCTGTACCTCCATTTTGCAGTCTCTATATATCAAGGCATTATGCATATATACAGAGTGGTCATAAAAAAAAAAAACTTTGCCGACATATGAACCCCTAGCGGCCGTCTGTTCAACCGATCGAAATTAAATTTCAGATATAGGTATTCAGAGCTATGAGTTCGGGATTCTGTGAACGGCAACAAAATTGCGTTCATGGTTACGATTATGCGTACAGAAACTCGAAATTTTCAAATGGCGACGCCCATTTTGTCCCGTTGCAAAATCCTCAGCGCATTCAAAAATCCTAAAGAGCGGTATGAGTGTTACAAGAAACTGACGCGTTGTGCACGCACAAAATACAGCTCTGCGAAATCCCCCCCCCCCCCCCCCCCCCAAAAAAAAAAGAAACACGATCGGGACGCATGGGAGCTACAGATTGAAAGTCTTAATCCTCCATATTGGAATTTCACATTAACCCTTAATTGCATAGTGATGTAAATTCCCATCACCTTTTTATTTAATTTCTAATACATAAATTAAGTTCTTACAACCATTATATTTATATAGAAATATTAATCCTCAAAAAATTCCAAAAATATGCTACTAAATAAAGTTAAAAATCTACCTTAAGATTTCTGGTATCTAATCCTTAATATAAAATTAAAAACACAATTCTAAAAGAATAATTCATGCAATTAAGGGTTAAAGAAACATTCGGAATAACGAACTTAATCGGTGGTCCTTAGAAATTATTTAAGATGAGACTTTACTGTATATATATGTATGGTCATACTTTGTAATGAATTTATATTTACATATAACATACACAAAATTCTCATGTAGATTTTGCATAACATATTTATTGTACGAAAAAGAAATATTAGTCTTTACTTCTTATATAGTTTTTTCCCAAATTTATATTTAACATTCATAAAATAAAATATTCTGTGAGAGATAAGCTGAAGGCACTGTACAATAAAAAAAAAAAAAAAGAAAACTAAAAAAACTTATATTACATTCTTTAGTATCTACGAGTTATTCAAAACTCTACAGAAAGCCATTCAAATATATACTGCCATATTATTTTTATAAAAATTACAGAAAATCTTAAAAAATAATTTTTTCATTCAAAAATTCCCGGTGCTATAAAAGTCATTTCTTTGTTCTTTTATATTAATTTAAAAAGGAATTTTTAAGCCTGTCATTGAAGAAAGACGAAACTATAATGATGTATTAATGCGGAAGAAAAAGTGGAATAATTTCGCCAAAGGGATTCAAATAAAGTTTTAAAGGACAATTAGTTTCATTTCAAACTTTTTAAAATTGCATTTTAGAATTAATAAACGGAGTAAGAGTTACTTTCCCTTTTTTTTTTTATTCAATAGAGAAGAAAAAATGAAGGTGTAACAATGCTTTTTATACTTCTAAAATTATATTTATTATTAAAATTTCTTGAATATCTGAAAATTGTATTCACGATTTTTCATAATAATCCATTATACGAAACGTTCGGGTGAACAAGGTACAGTCGTGGTAAAAAAAGTAACACCCCACCCCCTACTAACTCTGCAAGTAATTATAACAGAAGAAAGTTAATGATACCAATCGATTGGAAATAAAGTCTACTATTAAACAACGTATATAAGATTTGCTTAGGGGGCATCTAAAATCAAAACCAGACCAAACTTTGATTTTTTTTCAATAGCAACACCCAATTTTGACAGTATATTTTAAATTTCCAATTCAAACTATGCCTAGAAACCAAATTTCTAATCGTTTGGATGATAAGTTTTTGAATTACAAACATTCAAAATTTAGAGTTTCTAAGGATAAATTAAATTTTCATATTTTTATTAATATCTCCTGAAATTATAATCCTAATGTGATCATTTTGTGTGTGGTTATAATATTAAAAAACGTAAACATAAAGATATTGAATTTGTAATTTAGAAAAATTTATAATATAAATTATGAAATTAATATTCGAAAAAAGTATGAATTGCAACCTACACTTTTTTTGGTAGATTTATATTTATTACGTCCTATTTTATGCGAATTTTCAATTTCAATATTTTCTTTCAAGTAGTTTTCTCATTATGAGTAAAAAAAAATTATGGTTTAAGGGGACTTCTATGATAAAAAAAAACAATTAAAATTTAAATTTTCTAGTGTTAAATAACATTTTCATATTTTTATTACTATCTTCTGAAATTATAATCCTAATGTGATAAATTTGTGAGGTTATAATACTAAAAATCCCAAACATAAATACATTGAATTTGTAATTTAAAAATGTGTATAATATGAATTATTAAATTAATATTCGAAAAAAATACGAATTGCAACCTATTATTATTATTTTTATTATTGATTGACTTATATTTATTAACCATTTGGAAAAATGGTTATTGTCCTCGTCGGGGTAGGAAATCAAAAGCATATCTGAAGGTTTTTATTGGTTAAATCCGCATTTTATTTGTTTCCTGATTGGTCTATACAGTAAGCTGTATTTCCCTTTATTTTCAACAGAGATGGATACTTCTGTTGCCACTCTGAGAAAAAAGTAATAAAAACTACAAAAAAAAAAAAAAAAAAAAAACTCAGAAACAAATTGAGATACAGCTTTCAAACAAATTGCATTTAAAAGTACATTTTTTTCTCTATACGGCGGTGTAAAAAGTAATAGTGTGGGATGTTCAGAAGTTTAAGAATGAAATTTCATTTAAAATGGGTCGTCAGATTTCTTGGAAATCTGACGATAAAAGCCTTTTCCCGAACAGCCAATGAAATGCTTGGATAATACATAAGTTTCAGGTCGATAATACGTACGAGTCGCAGGCGATTTCTGTCGCTTGGAATTGTTACGTGTAATAATACTATTAATGTTTAATTTATGGCGTACGTAATGTGTGATCAACTCCGTGCGATTTTTTATGTCTTAAATTTTAATCTTTGAAAAAAAAATCATTTTCCAAATGGTCGTTGTAATTTGTTAAATTGCATTTTTTTTTTTATTATTATGCCCTGCTTCATGCGAATTCTAACTTTGAAGTTTTCCTTCCAAGATGTTTTCAAATTATGCTTAAAATAGTCAAGATGCTGGTTGAAAGGGCCATCTATGATATGCAAAAAAGCATAATTTGAAAACAACATATATATCTTACTCATTTTATTGAAGCGTTTAGGCTATCAACAGTCGAAACATATAAAGTGCTTGAACGGGTCATATTTACAAGAAATAATACATTAATAGAAGTGATTTAGTCATTCTGTAGCATTTTCAACTATCAAGTACCGAAATTCAATTTGGATACAGCCCCTAAAAATCAGGGCTGCCACAAGCGACTATTTTTTAATTCTAACTCACACCCCTTTCTCAAACCCATAATTATTGACATTTTGTTCGATAAGATTTGCAGGAGGGGAGTGGGAGGAAATATTACAAAATCTGTTTTATTTTTGTTGTTGTTGTCGTTTTTCAGGTGCGTTCGTAATTATATAAATACGTAGCACCTATAGTTGTCGTTGAGTCTGTCTGTCTGTCCGTCCGTCTGTCCGCATATAACAGAGCAAAAACTACGCGACCGAATGGTCTGGAATTTTAAATATATAATTGTTACAAAATTTTGTCGAGTTATTTCAAGTTTTATGAAAATCGGATGCATAGTTTAATTACAGGGACAGTCACAAGTTTTCCGTTACATTAAGGACAATGGGAAAAAATTATTTCATGTGCATTTTAATGATTTTACAGCCTTTCGAACAGAATGAAATGGATATGCACTTATTTAAGTGCACTAAAATATAGATTCAGTACAATATGCGATCAAAAATATTTATAGAACTAGTTATAGTACGAACGCACCTCATTTGTCACGTTTGACAAGCAATTTCCAACTTTTTTTTTTTTTTTTTTTTTTTTTTTTTTAAATAGTGGTGCGAATGGAATAGAAAAATAGTCGTCAGTGGCAGCCCTGTAAAATTTGCTCATTTTAAGATAATTAATTTCTCTGAAAGTAATCGTACGAATTTCATGAAAATTTGTATTTAGGATAATTGAAGAGTGTAGAATTTATTTATGGTGTCAAACTTGAATATTTCCATTAAAAAAACAAAATTTGGGTTCGTTTTGATATGTAGATGGCCCTAAGCAAATTTTATATACACAGTGTTGCCAGATTGGGGACTTTTTAAATTCAGATTATTTCACTGTCACCGCTTTTTAAAAATAGTATAATTTGCTTATTTTTCAGAATTTAGTAGGGCGAACATTTTTATTTCAAAAAAGGGGTGACAATCAACAATCTGGGGACGAAAAATTCCCCAATCTGGCAACACTGTATATACATAATTTAAAAGCAGACTTTATTTCCCATCATTTGATACCTGTAATTTTCATCTACAATAATGTGCGGCAGAGATATTAGGGGGTGATTGCTTTTTTTTTTTCCACGACTGTACCTTCTTCCCTTGAACGCTTCATATAATATGCAAAATTTTTCCCTCGAATGATATATCGAATCGAATGATATATCCCTCGAATCTGATATTTGTAAAATGAAAAAAAAATATATAAAAAAATGTACTCTTTAATTTATAAAACTTTTTAAGAATAACATTCAAAATGTGCCTTATTAACTTTTGAGACACCCCGCATTTATCAAATTAAAAATATGCATTGGTTTTATCTCCTTAATTGATAATGCGTTCTTTAGGAAATTATTTTTCAAGTTTTGCATGATTTTTACAGTTATTATTTTTAAATTATAGATATTGACTCTTTAGTTTATAAAACAGTGTTTTACAATATAATTACTGACAAATAAAAGATAAATGACTGAAAGGAAAGAAACGGTTGAAGTTGTAATACGTAGGTTGAAAGTATTTTGAATCTGCACCAGTGTTGCCACAGAGCTTATTGCTTATTTTAAATTCAGTTTTATTGATTGACATCACTTTTTTTAAATGATAAAATTACTCTTGTTTTCGAATTAATTAATATGTCATTAAATAAGGCGAATTTTACTATTTCAAAAAAGGGGTGCCAATCAAGAAATCTGAATTTAAAAAAAGTAGCCCGCTGGCAACACTGATCTGGACATACAATTTCAAATGCGATAAAATAAATAATAAGCGTATGCAATTATCTAAAAACCTACATTAATCGCAGTAGAAATCATAAATCAATTCGTAAAAAAAAATCATATGAAAAATTACCTCTCATTTCTAGAAATAGACATGGGAAATAATGAAATATTCTTAATTTAGCGTATATTAGTGATTGGAAGTGCTGTCGTAATTAATATAAAAACAAAAATGATTATAATTCCGTTAATAATTTCATTTTGATAAATGGGATAATCGAAAATGAGTACTAAAGAAAGCTACGTAGAGGTAAGATTTAATATTTCTGCTTACACCACCTGTTCAATCATTTCCCGCTTGCGGACAGTTGTAGAGACAAATGACGTTCTATAGAAACCAATATTAAGTCATCTCATATAAAAATGGCAAATGAAAAATTAACGTCCAGTTCTAGAAAGAAAGAGACAGGAGAAATAATGAATTAGTCTCCATCTTCTATAAATCAGTGATTGGAATTCCTGTCGTAATATATATATATATATATACAAATTATTAGCTTTTTTTTTGAGGAATGGAATAATCAAAACGAAAAAAAAACTATATACATGGAAGTTTTAAACCATTGAAGGGCGGTGGGATATATTTTATCCCACCTATGATTAATGGAGATTTGCACTAGAAAATTTTTAGTAAATTTTACTTTTCTAACTTTGGTGGGAAAAACTCGTAAAATTGCTTTTTCTTATTTTGCAATAAATATTTTCACAGATTCCGGTGTGAATTTGACATTACAGAAACACAATTACTTGCCCCTCAAAGGTTTAAGGTGGTAGCTTAGAGCACATTCGTTATGTTTTCCAGCTGGCGTAAGTTTGAAAAGAAAACTGATTTTCTATACTAACATTGCAATTTCGTATAAACGTATTAACTCTTTCCGGACCGGCGTCTCTTGCACAAATTATATTCGGGTGGCACCACTAAAAAAAAAATAAAAACTTCTACTACATAAATGCGAAAATGTTCTAATTATATTAGGTTATATAATTACTTTTCTTTATTATTGTTGTCAAAAAGTCATTTTGCAAAGAAAGATGGTGTCAAGTCAGACTCGAAGTTGGACCGCAAAGGGTTAATTAAAAAATAAATGTACAGTAGAACAAAGATACTGGGGAAATAATATACTTATATTAATCGTAATCAGCTATTAGAATTGTTCTCCTTATTAATACAAAAAAAAAAGATAATGATTACAAGTTAGTCATAAAATTCATTTTGACAAATATGATAATAAAAATCGCATACTAATAAAAGTTAACATTTCATGTAATATTTAAGATTATTTATTATCTTAGGTGAGATCCGCATCCTTATCCTGGCGCAGACTGTCAAGTCATTTGGTATAAAAATTTCAACGGAAAAATTAGCACTCTCTTCCGTAAAGAGACACGAGAAATGAATCAGTCTTAATTTGGGGATAAATCTGCTATTGGAAATGCTGTCTGTCGTTACATAAAAAATGGCTATATAGTGCAAGTAAAATGAATCAAAAATTGAGTAAAATACAACTGATAGCCATGCACAAAAATTTTGGAAAAACTTCGTTTTGGCACTAGAAATAAACAACTTTATTTTTGTGCGGACACATCGGATTTTCATTTTTAGTGCCAAAATGAAGTTCTAAATTTTCATGAATGGCCATCCATTGTTACTGTAAAAACCTAATTTACCTGCATAAAATATAATTGACTTCTTTCTATTCATACAACCTGTCGTAACTTTGTGAAAATTAATGGTATTGATTTGCAGATAGTGCCATTCGATTCAGAATTATAAAATACGTATGAAACGATACATCACATGATCTACATTACGTGGGTTCTTTTTTGCACACAAAACATGGTAAAACAAAATACACAATATGAATTTTAAAAAGCTCACAGTTTTACTTAACCCCTTAATTCTCGCTCCCGTCAATATCACGGGTTGAGGTGTCGTCCGTTATTTCTCGTGCCCGTCATATTTCCGGGCTGGAGATTTATTGCTGAAAAAAACTTCAGAAACCAGAAAAATTTAACCGGTATTTCGGTGTGAAGTCTTTGAATATCAGCGGATGGATTTGGTTTTGCGCTGATTGTGATGTTAGAATTCGCATTGCATGTTTCGAGATATATCACACTTAAAAAATTATTAATAATCAAAAATTAATGTATATTATATTATTTGTAAAAATTTGTTTCATGATGATAAATAAAACTCTAAGATGTGAAAAATAAAAGTCTTATTCGCATGAATTTATATGGTGTAAAACAAACATTAAAACACAGAATTCTCGCATGATGGCTTTTCCACAACTATGAATTTGTTCTATAACATCTTTTTTTTTTCGCCTTAAAAAAAACTAATTGCAGAATTTATTTAGAAACCTTATAATTATTCAATTTCTCTAATTAAAAAAAAAATAGGTACTTATTTGATGGTTATTCCAAATATTAAGCGACCGTTAAGGGCGGCTAAAAGGCGGCTAAAATAATAAAATAGATGTTACAATTTAAGAATATCCATTTTATTTAATTATTTATTAGGGGTCCCGGAAAATTCTCTTGCATGATGTTCTTTCACTCCTACTTTTTTAAAATTCAGATTTCTTCATTGGCACCCCTTTTTTGAAATGGTTCCCATTGTTTACGCCTTAATTAATATGTCAATAAAGAAGGAAATTTTCACCATTTCAAAAAAGTGGTGCTAATGAAGAAACCAGAATTTTAAAAAGTAGGCGTGAAAGAACATTATACGACAGAATTTTCCGGTACCCCTAATATTTAAAACTTCTCCTCTTAAACTGTAACATATATTTTATTATTTTAGTTGCCTTTTAAGTAAAACAGTGAGGTTTTTAAAGTACATATTGTGTATTTTATGATTGAATCAAGTTAAAATATTGCTTTTTTTTCATGTTTTTGTATGGTAAAACAACTTTATTTTGGGGGGATTCGTCGGATCTTCATTTTTAGTGCCAAAACGAAGTTCTTCAGGTTTCGTGCGCTTCAAGGACTTTCAAATACTTTTATCAGAATTTTCGTAAAGCAATATTTTCCTAATTTAACCCCTTACGGCGCGGTGGTATGTCTATGAAACCACTTAATTTTAATTCCCAAAACCCTCACTGGCATCAGAATTTTGGTAAAAAAAATTTCGGTTTGTTAGTTGCGTGAAATGTAGTTTTTTGGTATTTACAAAAGAGTTCATTTTCAAATGTCGGTGTCAGTCATTAATTTTAGCACTTATGCAATGGAAATGCTCTGTGCCGCAAAGGGTTAAAAAAAAAATCCATCTTCAGATGCAGCGACCAGTATTTAAAAAAAAAAAAAAAATCCTGGTACTAAACACGTGAAACCTCCTGAATCCCCTGATGCATACGAACCTTGTTCTTCTCAAATTTTGGTAAAAGTCCATCAATTGTTAAAAAAAAAAACTATTTTACCTGTACTATATAACATTCAATTTCATTTTGACAAATGAAATAATCTAAATTATATACTGAGCACAGCTACGCAAAGGTAATTAAAATAAATTAGCTTGCAATATCTGCACAGTTTTTTTCAGTTTATAGGATTTTGAAAAAAAAAATGACATTCGACAGAAAACAATACATTAGAGCGCCGCTTATCAGAACTCAAATTAACCGAACTTGGAATTATCCGAACAGCGAATTTTTCTCTCTCTTTTTTTTTTTTTTTTTTTTTTTTTTTAAACCGAACTTCCAATTATTCGAGCAGACTAATTCTCTCTCTCTCTCAAAAAAAAAAAAAAAAAAAAAGAAACGAACTTCCAGTTATCCTAACTCCGTATTATACCTGGAAATCAGATTTTAAATGATGATGAGATTGTGGATGAGATTCAAGACGAAAAAGAAATTGAAGACGATGAAAATGGATACTCTAAATATGACCCTGGTCCATTACATTACGATGCCTTTGAATGTTAGGAAACAGCTTTGAAATTTCTCGAACGGCAGAAGAATGCTGATCATATTCAACTAACGTATTTAAGAAGAATTCGAGATATGGCAGCAATGTAAAGAATGTCTTCTTTGAAGCAAGCAATAATCGAAAGCTTTTTTGCTTAAATTATATCTCTGGGGTTCAGAAAATTATATAAAAAATTAAACAAAAAAAATTAAAAAGACAAAAATCAATTTTTAAACATTCCAGCATTAACTAGTGCTGTCAGTGCGAAGCGTGGATAAAGTGTGAAGATTTTAGTATAGTCAGGAGCATCTCATAAATTGACTGTCCATTTATCCGAATTGTTGCTTATCCGAACTATTGTAGGTCCCGACTTGTTCGTATGATCGGCATTCTACTGTATTAAGTTATTTCCTATAACAAATTCCAATGAAAAATTAACTTCCAATTATGCTAAAAGACAGGGGAAATAAAGAATTAGCTTTAAATTGAGTAAATTAGTGATTAGAAGCGCTTTCTTAATGAATATATAAAAAAGGATAATAATTCAGTCAGTAATTTCAATTTGACAAATGAGACAATCCAAATTAAGTGATAAGAAAAGTTACGTAGAGGTAATTTTTAGTATTTCATTTAATTCCACCTGTACAATATTTTCTTGCTTAAGGACATTTCAAGAGTCAAATGTCGTTCGGAATAATATATACCGAGTCGCAATCTTTACATGGGATACTGTAAATTGAACTGATTCTTATTTTTAAAAAAATATTCCCCCCTTACTAAGAATCGGTTCAATTTACAGTATCCCATGTAAAGATTGCGACTCGGTATATATTGGCGAAACTGGTCGTACTTGCGCCATTCGCCTTGCCGAACATAAACTTGCCTACAAATCTGGAAGACTACAGTCTAAAATTGTGCAGCAGTCTTTAGATACCGACCATATCCCAGATTTCACAAATATGAAAGTTATCAGATCCTGTTGCAATAGTATTAAAAGTAGAGTTTTTCTGGAAGATGTGTTCACTCGTAAGCAAACGTCGCCGATAAATGAATCATGTGCACTTCCACCTGAATACTCAGCATTGTTTTGAAATTTTATACTTTATTTAATTGCTAGTAATTTTTAACTGTAAACATGATATATAGTTTTCTGTCATTTGAATGTTATTTATTGCACTGATGAGGTTCTAAAATTTAGCTCGAAACGTTTGCTTTTTAATTGTATTAAATGTATTTATGTAATTTTTACTTCTATGTCTGATGAATTGTAATATATTTCTGTTTTTGAACCTCAAATTTGTATGATTTTATACCTTTAATTCCCTTTTTTCTAAATTTATATTTTTAAATGAAAACAAATCGCATGAAAAATATTGAGTTGAAGGTACGTGCTATTTTGCGTAATTTGATTTTTGGAGTCTATGCGTATGAAAGCGAACGAAACCGCCACAAAACGACTCAGGTTTTTACTGATTTCGTGGTCATTTTCACACATTTAATTGTACAAAAAATATTTCTATCCATCTGAAAGTTTCAAATTTTTTATAGGAGATGTCAGTTTGGTCTATTTAGATAATTCGGAAAGATTGTGTTAAAAGAAGGACGTTGACTAAAATAAGAAATTAAAAAATTTGCTTAAATTACTATTCGAAAATAGGGGTTAGTTCAACCTTCCACCAACAGGGAGGGCAGTATGTTCCATAGAAACATTGCACACCGAAACAGTGGTCAAAGGTCTGTTATAAACTATATGAAAATTTCAAGTCGATCGGTTTTCGTTTTACGAAATTTAACAAATTTGCGTTCATTCTCAATTCAAAAAAGCGTTTTTTTTTTGTTTTCTAAAAATCGACTTTTTATTATAAAACAAAAAGTTTTGAATCAATTTTTTTTTTAAATTTCCATATTCTTAATTAGCATCCAAATTTAGGTCTAGATGCATAAGTTTAAAATCTCTAAATGCTGTATTTTTAAAATTTTGAACTTTCATTATAATTTTACATTATAGTATTCATCCACTTTCGAAAATGAAAACAGGTGTTTTTCAAAGCAGACACTGGGGTCGCAGCGTTCCTAATTTTTTCTGCATTTCCTACCACTATTTCAAATCAAAAATATTCTTGGTAGATTCCTTTAACATCTACAATAGAAGTGAGCAATAAAGATTATCGTTTTGAAATAGTGGTAGTAAACTGCGAAAAGTTTAGGAACACTGCGAGCCCTGCAAACATGTTGACTTTAACCATAGATGTCAACATCTCATAATTATTCCGGAGTCAGATCCAGACCGATCACATTATCAACCGGAAACTTTACTTAAACAAAAATTTCTAAATGAATTCTAAAATGTACCTTACTGAAGAAGCACACATTTCCTTAAATATCATTTCCGGTTAGAAACATTTTTGTCTTGTATCAGACTCCGGAATAATTAACTGATTTTGGCATCGATGCTTTAACCAAATGTTGCCAGTGGGCTACTTTTTTTAATTCAGATTTCTTGATTGCCACCACTTTTTTGAAATGGTAAAATTACCTTTGGTTTCGCCTTAATTAATATGTTATTAAATAAGGCGTATTTTACCATTTCCAAAAAGTGGTGCCAATCAAGAATCTGAATTAAAAAAAAGTAGCCCATCTGGCAACGCTGCTTTAACCCATTAACCGCCGAAACTATAACAAGATATCTTCAACTTTTTTGCAGAAAAA
This sequence comes from Maratus speciosus, assembly GCA_963932465.1. Lineage (NCBI taxonomy): Eukaryota > Metazoa > Arthropoda > Arachnida > Araneae > Salticidae > Maratus > Maratus speciosus. Next base: position 185,436,976 of record OZ010797.1, on the reverse strand, counting down.
CGTTTACCACCACAATTTTTAAAAGAAAATCTTCGTTTTATTCGATGATCAAAGTTTCTCTTGTTAAGTAAGGCGCTTTTTTTTTAATTTATTAATAATGGTAACATCATAGTAAATTTAAGCATGGGCATTTATTCTTACTTTTGCCTGAGCGCAACACCAGCGGGTAATGGGTTAACTTCTGCAAAACGCTAGCCTCGTCCCACAGCTAGTGAGATTTCAAGGGGAGCGTTTTGATTGGGCAGTCTTGTGCTAGCCTTGAATCGAGGTTCAAATCTAGTTAGTGCGCGGTTTTGAGAGATAAATACTTTTTTAATTGAGCCATTTAATTAGTTTTTAATTAATATTCCACCTAATTATAAAAAAATTAAAATTCTGAGACTTGGGTACATTAGGAGAGATTTGGGGCTATTCTCACACACACACACACAAAAAACTTGAGCCTCGTACATGTCGTAGATTTCGCTAGCCATCACAGACACACACGCACAGAGCAATTTGTTCTTTTATTATTGGCTCGATCGGAAAGTCGTGTCCGTTTAGGAAAATCAATTTTTACCGGAAAGTTCTGGCCGGTAATTATTAGACATCGGAATCAATGTCTAATAATCAAATGATAGAATTTTCCGGTTCGAATTGATTTTCCCAAACGGACACGACTTTCCGAACGACCCAATAGTACAGATTTGTAAACATTTATAAAGTAGTAAAAAAAAAAAGTAAGGATCTATTTGTATTATTTGTATGGTGTAAAACAAACATTAAGGTGCAAAATTCCCGCATGATGGCTTTTTGGCAAATGTGAATTTGCTCTGTAACATCTTCTTTTTTTGCCTCAAACATACAATTAATTGCATATTTTATTTAGAAATCTTATAATTACCCAATTTCTGCAATTAAAAAAATATTTACTTTTGTGATTTTCTTTCATAAATATTAAGCGATCCTTAAGGGGTTAATCAAAAAGACATATTAATGAAAGCTGCAAGAAATGCAGTTTGTCATTTCTCATCACATTCTTTAAAAATGTACTTTTTAAATTAAAAGGTAGAATAGCAATAATAGAAACTACGCAATTGTATTTTGAAGAAATAAATTTAAATTTTCATTACTTTATTTTTGGAGAAGATGATCTTTTCCGAAAGAAATATTGGTAATCTAAACCCAGCTGAAATAAGAAAAGGAAAGCAATGTCTCGTTATATAAAAGAGGCTTATGTAACATTAGCGAAATATTCTTATTTACATTTTTCTTTCAAAGAATTAGATTTTTGAAGATTCCAAATGGGTATTTGGGATTTTCACGTAATAGAGAACAGAAATAAAAAATTTCAAAATATGGAATTGAAATTTTTTTAATTTCCTAAAAGAAGATTATATTTCAATTTGACAACAGATGAACTTAAATGCAAAATAATTTTTTTCTATTATCTTTTTCAGTTCTTTTTTACATTTTCCATTATCTTTCTAATATTTAAAGAGAAATTAGAGAAATAGATATATTGTTATTTGATCAAATTAATCGACAAAATTACTTATTGCATAAAATATATCATATCAACTTTAAAAAGTGGACTGTTTTACTTAAAATGTGACTAAAATAATAAAAAAAGATGTTACGAGTTAAAAAATATACATTTTATTTAAAACTTCGCAGTACTTTCAAGCTTTTCCAAGCTCTTCATCAGAGAATATTTTAATTACTAATTGCTGCTTATTTATACAAATACGCCACATTGTTTTGAAAATCAGAGAGCCAATAATTATTAGAGTTGAAAGTAGAAAATGCAGTTTTTTGGATTGAACTTAATTGGAGAAAATATATATTGTTACTAACTGCAGTTCTATTTATTTTATGACATCATTCTGTTTTCATACGCCACTTTCCCTTTTATATGCGTAGCTGGACACTCGAAGTAGCGTGTTTCAGAATAAATTTAGATTGAAAAAAATATTTAACAGCCATAAACTTTACCACGTCACTTCTCTTAAGTTTTCAGGATATTGAACCATAAATTGGGAATATTGTACGATAGGGCGTTTTACATACCTGATTGTTTTTACACAGGATTTCTATGGATTCTCTGATAGGGGATGCGTAGTAATTGGATGCTGTGAATATGAATTTTGCACGATCAAAATCAATTGTGATTTTCTGATATCACAGAACATGATCAAAATCTATCTTGATGTTCTGACATTACAGAATATGATCAGAACTTCGATTTTGATCATGCAAAAATCCTATTCCCAACATCTAATTATTACACATCCATTATCAAAGAATCCATAGAAATCCTGTGTAAAAAAAAAAAAAAAATCAAGTATGTAAAGATGCCCTATCGTGCAATATTCCCAATAACCTGAAAACTTGAGAAAAAAGACGTATTAAAGTTTATGGTACGGCTGTTAAATATTTTCTTCTATCCAAATTTAAACTGAAACACTGCTACTTCGACTGTCCAGCTACGCATATAAAAGGGAAAGTGGCGTATGAAAACAGATTGATGTCATAAAATAAATAGAGCTGCAGTTAATAACAATATGTATTTTCTCTAATTAAGTTCAATCCAAAAAACTGCTACTTTTACTTCCAACTCTAATAATTATTGGCTCTCTCATTTTCAAAACGAAGTGGCGTTTTCGTATAAATAAACATCAATTAGTAATTAAAATATTCTCGGATGAAGAGCTTGAAAAAGCTTGAAAGTACTAAGAAGTTTTAAATAAAATGTATATTTTTTAACTTGTAACATCTCTTCTGTTATTTTAGTCACCTTTTAAGTAAAACAGTGAACTTACTTATTATTTTCAATCGACTAAATTTATGATATTTCGTTTCATTGATTTTATTTGATGATGAAAACACTCCGATTATGAATAAAAAACATTCTTGTACACCGTAAAAATTTGCAGCAAACTATCCAGTCACTCAAATTTTTTATAGGTTATATACAGAGTGTTCCAAAATTCGACCGACAAATTAAGAGGGGTGATAGAAGACATCAAGAGTATAAAAATTTGCCATAGAACATGTGTCGTAAACCATCCGTTTAAGAGGTCTCAGGACTCTTAAAATTGGAATTTTTTTTTAAAAAAAGACCATTTTCAACATTTAATATCTTAAAATGTACATGATTTTGAAACACAATTTTTATTGGGGATGAAAGATATAAATGAGTTCTTTCATTTCATATATTTAAAAAAATGGCAAGATGCAGAATTAGCATTTATAGGGCCTCCAAAGTGTCAGACACTTGATAAGCAGAAAATTGGTATAAAAGTTTACGCGCAGGATTACAACATATATTTTGCAATTAGGACGAAAATTTTGTTGCCTACTTATACTTCAGGTTATAATAATTAACCTGATCCTAAATAAATTTGAATTTAAAAGCATTTTTATATTTTTAATACAAAGTTGTATTTAGCTAATACAAAATTTTGAAAATTTCATTAGTACAATCACCTAAAAAATATAATTTTTTTAACTATGAAAATGAAATTTTAGGTTCAGTTTGTGCAGTCTAACAAGAAACATATGTTTTGAAAATTTCATGAAAAAATATTCAGAAGGTTTTTGAGATATCATGCGCGTTAGACCCAAAAACGTCATTTGGATAAAAATGACTTCAAAGTTTCGGAAACGCCGCTTCAACTATTCAGCAGGTATAATTCTAAAAGCCATAACTTCTGTTCTAATGAGAATTTCAAGAAAAAAATTACATCAAAATGTTCAGAAAAAATAGGAGTTTAACACCTAAAAAAATTGAAATTTCGAAATTTTTGAAGGTTTAGGAGTCCTGAGACCCCTTAATAAAAAATACAGAGTGTTCTACCCTAACTCAATTTGTGTTGATGGTAATAACTTTCATAAAACTGGAGAATATTATAATAAAACTTTTAATAGATATTCTCATATTTTTTGTAAATATCATAATATAAAAAAAAAGTGATAGAATATTTCATTATACAGGACAGCAGTATATACTTGACACTCCACATTTTGGGCTGCGGTTTACAGTTCATACGGTATCATCCATCGCTTGAGCACCCTTTCGTTCCAGAACTTTCGTGATGGTACAACATTTAAAAAAATGTACATGTCGTTGCATTATTATTGCAATGTTTTTGTTTTTCTTAAAATTATTACAGTCAACTGAAGTTCAGTTACCTTGAAACACTCTGTATTTGTGACTAAATAAGTGGTTTGCGACCCCATATTCTACAGTAAGTTTTTATCGTATTGATGCCTACTATAACCCCTCTTAATTTGTCTGTTTAATTTTGGAACACCCTATATAATGGCAGATATTTCCGATTAAGCCCTTCGTTCAAAAGTTATCACGGGCAACGCCGGATGAGACAGCAAGATTAAAATACGAGTAATTTATAAATTAAAATTTATTTAGTACACTCTCTCTCGTTTAAATAAAAATTGCCAAAAGAAGCAGAGTTTTTGTTTCATATTATAATTATATTATTTTTATATTTAACAATATTTTATTGAACAAATTTATTGCATTCATCCTAAAATTTTATTTTAAAATTAAAAACTCGCATAGCAAAACATGCAAATTTATTTATCACGTGATAAATTCCTATTTTTTAATGTTATTATTTTATTTTTAGAGAAAAGGATATTTTCTGGGAGGAAATGTTTACATTCTAAATTAATTAAAGAGTAGAAATGCAGTGTAATATGAGAGACTTACGCAGCATTCCCAAAAGATTTTTATTTGTATTTTTCTTTAAAGGAATTAGATTTGAGAAAATTGAAAATGTATATTTCGGATTTACTTGTAATACTTACTTGTAATAGAGAAAATAAAAAATAAAAACTGCAAAATGCTCGTAGGATTAAATTTATTTCCTAGAAAATGTAAAACAAAGTTCTATTTCAATTTTAAAACGAAATCATTTAAACGAAAAATAATTTTCTGTATTTAATTTGGTTTTATTGCAAGTTTAGATTATATATTTATTTTTTACATGTTCAGTATCTTTAAAATTATCGAAATGGTTGAAATCTTATGTATTAATTAAAGAAACGTCCGGTAGCTGAGGTCATATCTCTGTATTGTTACAGCATGCGTCTAAGTTAAACTTCTGTATTTGGGCAAGGTTCACTTAACATTTCGTCTTTCCGGGTTTCAGGAAACAAGTACTAAACGTGCTTTCGGAGCTAAATCATGGGAGTTCCGCTTCTTCTAGCTGTCCACTTCTCCGTTAGCCAATTGACGTTGCTGACCACTTGACATATTTCATATTTCAGAGGTCACGAAAGCAGAATTGGTTACAGCAGACTACGATCCTAGACAGATTGTAGCGGCTACATAGGATTTTGTAGCGCCTACTTTATACTACTACTACACAGATTATATCGCCTATTTGACATGTGCCATATTTTAAAAGCCATCATTCAAACGCAGAATAGGGTACTGCAGACTAGGATCGTATATAGATTGTAGCGCTTACTTGACACGTGCCATATTTCAGGAGTCATTGCCAAGAAAGCGGAATTAAGTATAGCAGGCTAGGATTTTAGCTCCTAGACAGCATCTTGTTGCGTCTACATGATTGCTACTACTTGTAATACATACTTCATTACTATTAATATTGTTTCACATACTTGACACGAACCAATATTTCAGCAGCCGTAGTCATAAAATAAGAATTGGGTACAGCAGGCTAGAATCCTACATAAATTCTAGGGCTTACATAGCATCTTGTAGTGCCTACTTGAAATAAGTTACTTGTAGTGTCTACTTGATTACGATTACTTGTATCACCTACTTGATTACAATAATCGCATATATTGTAGCGATTACTCGACGTGTGCCATATTTCAGTAGCCATGGTCACAAAAGCAGAATTAGGTACAGCAGACTAGAATACTACATAGATTGTGGCGTCTACGTAGCATCTAATAGCGGCTACATAATTTTTACTACTTGTAGTATGTACTTCATTACTATTATTAGAAAGATTGTTTCAGCTACTTGACGTGAACCATATTTCAGGAGCAGTAGTCATGAAAGCAGAATTTAGTAAAGTAGTTTAGAATCCTACATAGATTGTAGCGTATTCGTAGCATCTTGTAGTGCCTATTTGATACCAATTACTTGTAGTGTCTACTTGATACCAATTACTTGTAGTACCTACTTGATACCAATTACTTGTAGTACCTACTTGATTACAATAATCACATAGATTGTAGTGCTTACTTTATTTGCGCCATATTTCAGTAGCCATGGTCACGAAAGCAGAATGGGTAAAAGAGGCTAGGATCCTACATAGATTGTATCGTCTACATAGCATCTTGCAGCGACTACATGATTGCTACTACTTGTAGTACGCACTTCATTACTTTTAATATATAGATTGTTTCACTTCCATCATGTGAACCATATTTTAGGAGCTATAGTCATGATAGCAGATTTCAGTACAGCAGACTAGAATCCTACATAGATTGTAGCTCCTACATATCATCTAATAGCGTCTACATGATTGTTACTACTTGTAATATGTACTTCATTACTATTAATATATAGATTTTTCTTCCTACTTGACGTGCACTGTAAAAAAAATCTGTGAAGTTACTAAAATTTTTCTATGAAATTGGAATATCTAGAACTATTGATATATCGGCAGTAACAAACATTCATGTAACAGACACACTTTTGCACTGAAAATAAAAAAAATCTGTTAGGTTACTAAGAATTATTTAGGAAACTGGGATACCTAGAACTTTTTATGTAACTGCAACCAGGGTTACAGATAGAATTTTAGTAAGATTACTGTAATTTTAGTAGATTCTTTTGAAAAGCTACAGATTTCTGTAGCTTTACAGACACTAGTATTGTAGATTTGCATCTATTTTTGTACAGTGTGCAGTTAAAATTTTAGTAAGCATACATATTTCTGTAACTTTACATCTGTAGAATTACAGATTTTTTTTACAGTGTGAACCATATTTCAGCAGCGGTAGTCATGAAAGCAGAATTTAGTACAGCAGGCTAGAATCCTACATAGATTGTAGCGCCTACGAAGCATCTTGTAGCGCCTACTTCATACTAATTACTTGTAGTGTCTACTTGATTACAATAATCCTATAGATTGTAATGCTTACTTGATTTGTACCGTATTTCAGTAGCCATGGTCACGAAAGCAGAATTGGGTAAAACAGGCTAGGATCCAACATAGGTAGTAGCGCCAAACAGCATCTTGCAGCGCCTACATGATTGCTACTACTTGTAGTACGCACTTCATTACTTTTAATATATAGATTGTTAGATTTCGGTAGAGCAAACTAGAATCCTACATGGCTTGTAGCGCTTACATGATTGTTACTACTTGTAATACGTACTTCATTACTATTAATATATAGATTTTTTCACCTACTTGACGTGAACCATATTTCAACAGCCGTAGTCATGACAGCAGAATTTAGTACAGCAGTCTAGAACCCCACATAGTTTGTAACGCCTATGTAGCATTTTGTAATGTCTACTTGATACCAATTACTTGTAGTGGCTACTTGATTACAATAATCACATAGATTGCAGCGCTTACTTGATTTGGGCCATATTTCAGCAGCCATGGTCACGAAAGCAAAATTGGGTAAAACAGGCTAGGATCCAACATAGGTAGTAGCGCCAAACAGCATCTTGCAGCGCCTACACGATTGCTACTACTTGTAGTACGCACTTCATTACTTTTAATATATAGATTGTTAGACTTCGGTACAGCAGACTAGAATTCTACATGGCTTGTAGCGCCTGGGATCCAACATAGATTTTAGCACCTACATGAGGCGCCATCTTGCAGCGCCTACATGATTGCTACTACTTGTAGTACGTGCTTCATTACTATTAATGTATAGATTGTTTCACCTACATCACGTGAACCATATTTTAGGAGCCGTAGTCAAGAAAGCAGATTTCGGTACGGTAGGCTATAAACCTACATAGATTGTAGCGTTGACAGCATCGTCTAGTTCTTGTTTGGTTTGAACTACTTGTTGTGCTTACTTGATTACTACTACTTGTGATGCCTACTTGATTACAATAATCAGGTAGATTGTAGCGCCTATTTGACGTGTCATATATTTCAGTAGCCATTGTCATAGAAGCAGAATAAGATACAGCAGGCTGGAATGCTACATGGGAGTTAATTATTATTATTATTATTATTATTTAATAAAATATTGAATAGCAAAACACACAGTTTTGTTTTTGTAAGTTAAAAACCATAAATGTTCTCGTTTCAACTTTCTATTTTTTAAAGATAAATTATCTCTCTTGGGAAAAAAGCCGATATTCTAAATCCAACTGAAATTAGAAATGAATAACAATGTAGTTTTATATAAAAGTCATGCAACAATTAAAAAAAAATGTTATTTTTATTTTTTTATAAAAAAGTTAAAGAAAAGAATTAGATTTCTATGGTAACGATTCATAAATTCTAATTAGTCATAGTTTCTAAGAGTTAACTATAATTTATAATTTTGTAATCATACTTTAGAGTTTTATTGTATATACTTTTTATTTTACTACCTGTACATAATTATTCTCGATTTTGGAAGACGAGTTTTTGAAAGAAAAAACTTCATGTCCCAAATGTGTTTCACTTAGTAGGCATAAATAAAAAAAATCATAAACACGATGATGATTTATTTATTATTTACAAAATTATGAATTTTAAATACATAATGTTAATTTTTCGAACATTAACATGCTATTTTCTTTCATAAAAATTGATTTTAATATATAATTATGTTTTGAATGCTGTCAATTTTAATGAATATTATATTTTAGTATGCTTTATACTCATTTATACTTGAGATCTCCGCCTTTTTTTATTGAAAAATTAATTAAAAATTAATTCGTTAAAGAATAAATAATACTGGTTGGTTGGTTGGTTGTATTTATGTCGGCCAATTATCAGCACGTGGGATATAGGCCCTAAGTGGGAAGTGCCTTCCGTGGAGGTCTTTCTAAGGGAACCTAACCCGTATTAACGCTTGGAGAACCAAGGTTCGAAGAAAACCACGAAAACTCCGAACGATTAGGCCGACGGGCGCAATTGGGATCGAACCCAGCACCTTCCGTCTACCAGCTTCGAGAGCAGAACCTCTCGGCCACTGGTGGGGCTAAATAATACTGATAAATGTTTTCAGAAAGGGTTTTAAATTAATTTACAATGCATTTGTTCTCTGTTCTTATAACATATTGGATTTCACCAAAATGTTTGTTCATATTTCAAAAACTGATAACGAAAGCAGAAAAGAAAAAAAAAAACAGCATTCAATATTAAAGTAAACATAATGTTTCATTTGAAAGAGAAAAAATGCATGATGATTATTTTACACTAGTTCCCATTAAAAATGTTCTTTTATTAATTTTTGCATTAAAGTTGCTTTATGGCAAAATAATAATTTACGTGGAATAAAAGAGAAGAATTTATGTCTGAAAATTAGAATAATTTACTCTTTTTCGTAGTTACCTAGAAAAAAAATCTCTCAGACTTTTGAAAAAGTATTTTACATTTCTTTTTTTAATGACAGAGTTGGTAATTTATTTCCATCGTCAGTAAAACATTATGTAATTTATGATAATATATTTTAAAAATAGAGTAAATCCCTTTTTGTATCATAGCCAAATTTCACTCTTTTGGTTGCCCCTTTTTTTTAAATCAAAAACTTTAACCTTTTTAATCCTTATTTAATTTATTTTTGATTAAATAATAAGATTTCTGTTCGTTTTTTTTTTATATATTTACACGTTTTATGATGCCCTAAATAAGATTCGACTATTTTGAAATAATGCCTGTATGTCTGTCTGTTAACCCTTAGTGTACTGAATTATGACTTCATTAAAATTTCATCTTCTAAAGCATTTTTCGTGAATATTTGAAACTAAATTAGAAGATTTACATAATCATTTAATAAATTTTAGAAGGATTTTAGAAGGATTGACGGATTTAGAAGGATTCATTAAATTTGAATTTATAGGGATTTTGTGTAATATTTATAATCCCACTCAAATCTTTTATTTTAAATATTTTTCTTAGTATTTTGTAGAATTAGGAAATCTAGAAATATAATGTTCTTACAACAGAAATATAGAAATATTTCTGAATTGAAAAATCCCTCCCCCCCCCCCCGCCCCTCCAACGCCAAGAAAGCTGAAAAGATGCAAAGGCCAAAGAAATCATCCTTTAAAAAATATTTTCTTTTGCGTAACCCATAATGATTTTGGAACATGATAAAGTAATGCATCTCTAACTCATTCTAAACTGTATTACTACTAACAGGTTTATTAAATTAATTTTCTAACAAGTTATTTTAATGGTACTTGTAAGTACCGCCAGTAGATAAAGGGTTAATCTGTGTGCACCGCAATATTTTTGGCTGCTCTATCTCAAGATAAATAATCATAATTATGATTTATTTTATGATAAAAACGATTTTATATCATAAAATAAATTTCACAAAACTTTATATTCTGTTAGATTTTGACATGAACTGGGATTGATTAAGTTCGTGTGTATACGGCTACGTATGTAGCACCACTATGCTGGTCTTATGCAATTTAAATGATAGCTGTATCTCAATAACTAATTGATAGAATTTAATAAAGCTCCAAAGTCTCTTAGACCATGGATTGAATAGATGTTGATTATGTTTTCGTGTATATCCCCCAACAAATGGCGATGAAATTCTGGGTATTTCACGATTTTCATCTCGGCATCTATGAAATGGAATTTCGCCAAACTTCAGGAGTATATGAAAATGCGGGTCAATATGGATCAAATTCCAGAATTAATACTAGGATGACGGTGAGGGGCCATTTTAGCCCGAACCACATGGATATATTTCGGTTCGAACCAGAAATTTCTGTATTAAATAAGTTTAAAAGACACAAAGGAACATTGCTGAACAGTGGAGCAGCGTTGAGGGGTTACCTAGTTGACAGGCAACTTAACACCCAGGCTGTAGATATGATGTCTTACAAATTAGTGAGCTATTGGGAAAAGGGGAAAGGTGTAGTTGTTTCGAACTACATTATAAAATGAAAAAAATATTACAGATAGGTACTAGCATAAGTGCTTTAATTATAGAGATAAAACAGTTAAAGTTAAGTTTAAGAACTTGAAAAGGAAGTTATAGTTATATTTAAATATAGGTATAGCTGTAGTTGCAAGAACTACTATAAATGACACAAGGGAAAGAAGGGCTAATTAAATAAGTTAAACAGTTTTAAATAAAAATTCTGGTATAAAATATTTTTATAAAACTTGAGTAAAAATCTTCGTCTATCTAGTGTTAAAAAAAACAAATAAAGTTTTTTTTTATGCCCCAGTTGTAAATCTTATAAAGAGGCGATATACGAAATGTCTGTTGAATGAGATATTCCCGTGCATTTTATTGCATTTGTGGAGGATGGGAGATGGTCTCCTTGCACGGTGAAATTCTCTCTGGCGAAACTGATAAATTATTGCATTTTGATATGGAGTTGTACTGCAGAAAAATTATCGCTGACAAGTAAACGTACCAGAGTCTTTGGTGGCAAATTTAGATTTTTATAGCTCATTGAAATCGTCTCGCTGAGCTTAAAAATTCGATACCTTACATATCTGCTATTGAATTTTAATAATGACAAGGGAGCGGTGTATAATTTCGTTTATTGAAAACTAGTTGTCGTCAGAGAAATAAGTATGATTTAAGTTTACTTATGGTTCTTACACTGCAATATATTAAAAATAATCAATTTTTACACATTGTTCTTTCCGAAGAAGTGGGTAAAGCAAAAATATTTCTCACAGTGGGTACAGCGAGAAAAGGCTTCTGATTCGATGATGCACTCAAAACAGGTCTGCTGACTGTAGTTACAATATCTGATAAAAATCGTAATAATATAATCATATAGTAGTTACCACCAATGTGTGGTAGTGTAAGAACCATAAGTAAACTTAAACCATGCTTATTTCTTTGTCGGCAACTGTTTTTCAATGAACAAAATTTTGAACTTTGACCCGGGCCCCTTGTGATATTACAATCACATTTTGTTTTTCATTTCTACCACATTCTTGTTAATGCGAGCCTGAGATGTTGCTTTTACACAAACATAGCACACTTTTGTTCAGCACTTCTTTTTCCCGCGCTATTTGTATTTTTAGCATATCGCCTGCACTTCTCCGTGGTGAACTACGCAATAAAGGGTTGTGTTTCGCTAAGCGAATGATGCTGTAGTTTCGTTTTTGTTTAATTCGTTTCATTTATTGTTGTCATATTTAATTTAACCAATGTATTTAAAGTTCCTTTTGACTCATTTCTGTGCACACCTTTGCTGTACTATTAATACTGATGCATCTGAGTTTTCAGACAGAACTTAAGAAATTTTCATAGGGTATTTTTTGAGAATGTAATTGTCCGTTTAAGTTTTCGGGCTGTGCCCCTTATTCAAAAAGCCGGAGCAATAATTCTATAATTCCTGTTCTTCTAAAGTGTTCATCATTAAATCTAATTCCTGAACTATAATATGTTAAACGAAGATTAAGCTCAAAATTATAATTGGAATTTTATTTTGCCAAGAATTTGCTCATTGAATTTTATCAGCCATAATTCAGACGCCATGGAATTTTATAAAGTAAATTCTCATCGTGGAAATTATTTTGTGTAACGTACAGTGACCAGCTAAATACATTTCTCTGCCTTCCACCTCTCTCCATATGAATAAAAATAAAGCTGAATTTCATATCAATATGCGCCTTCATTTATCGTCAAGTTCCTTGTCTTCGAGTAAATTAAGTAAGATCGATCAATTTCAATCTTATCTTATTTATTATTATATTTTACTGCACCAATATACATTTCTTTCACAAACCCTGTCATTATTAGAACTCGATGGCATACATGCGATACATCTAATTACTAGACTCAATGAGGTGAATCGAATTAGCTATAAAAATCCAAATTCGCCGCCAAGGAATCTCGTACCTTTACTTGTGAGAGACAACAGTGTTCGATAAAAAAGATATTTCTTCCTTAATTCTACCCAATATTCGTCGAAAACCACATTTAAATCAACAGATATTTTGCTTGTATTAGCCGTGATCCTACTCTTAAAAGTGTGAAAATCGTAATATATGAAGGGCAGTCAGTTTTTCTCCCGGCGTATTGCTAAAACAAATTATTATTTTGTTTTTCGTCAGTTAAAATGAATTATACAGTATTCGTGACCTACCTATTTCGTGTAACTAAAAACCGATAACGCTGTATTTTATCGTGTTCATGGTCTGGTCAATAACCAACAGTATTGGCGGGAATTTCGATTACGGAAGATAAAATACGGCGCACAGAATTCAGATACGCACTTGGGTACCTAATTGACAGCAAAATGGCGTTACTTTATTTAAAAAGGTAACCCGGCTACTGTTGCTTATTTATTAATAAATTGTTCATTTACTTTTATTTTATTTTTTTAAATTGTACAATTGTTTTGTTCTATAGTTATTAATGAAATTACCGTTTATTTATTGTTGTTTACTTTTTAAAACAATAGAAAATAATTTAAAAATATATATTGTAACTGGTATTGGAAAACGGGCTTTCGCCAAATTGACGTTAAAAAATCGCGCCAAACCTAGTTCGTATATCACATCTCTGCCAAATTCTCGGTTTTTTTGATTTTTCGACTTTTTATCCAAATTTTCCGGGTTTTTTAAATTTTACCTTTCATTGTATCCCAAACACTAGCTTCATACCAAATTTCAAGATTCTAGGGATACAGGACGTACCTCTGAGTTTTGATGATCGGTGAATCAGTGTCAAAAAGGCGAAAGTTTAAGTTCATATATCTTCTGAAATAAAAAAGATAGAAACGTGAAATTTCAGCATTTAGTTCCATTTCCACATTACTTTAGATTTACGAAGTTTCAAGTTTCTGGGAATCACCAACACAAAGATATTGGGTGTCAAAAGTACCCTGAGTTGCTTCCAGAAAAAGATGCTTACCGGCTGTGCTTTCAAGACTTGGCAGGGGCACTGCCGTGTCCCCAGATGCTTTCATTAGTGCATCAACGCATAAAACATTTCCTGACGATTAAAAAAACACACACGTAATTGTTGAAGTTTTCACTTCTATTGGCACTCCCGGAGTGCCACTGTTTTTTTTTTTTTTTTTTTTTTCATTGTATGTGAGCGGAGTGAAAAGTGGGTTCGTCCATCATTAGAAATAGAGACAAGCAAAGAAGAACAAAAAGATGTAGTTCGGTTTTTGGTGGCTATGGGTGCTGGAACACGCGTAATTCTTTGTCGCATGTCTGCTGTCTATGGCGAACACTGTATGTCACTGACAAGTGTGCACGAGCGGCATAAGAGATTCCGAGAAAGATGAATATCATTGCAAGACCATCCCCGGCCAGGACAGGCCCATCGAGCCATTACTGCTGATGTGATTGTGCAGATTGACAGTCTTATCCGGAAAACCGGAGAATTACAGAGGAAGAAATTAGTGTTCATGTCGCAATTAACCAATGCTCCGTGCATGCCATTCGTCGACGTCGGTTTCATTTCGACGAGGATGTGCAAGAGTGCAGGGATGAGAGCGCTCCGACACAAATGACCGATTGCTGCCACTAAATTTTAATAGTATTTCCCGCTGTATTTAATAACAGAATTTCTGAGATGTAATAAAACAAAAAATACTATTGAAATTTAGTGATGAAAATCAACCATTTGAGTCGGAGCGCTCTCATCCCTGAAGGGTGGCTGATGTTGTGGATACGTCAGTAACCCAACTCCGAGGCTAACAAAAAAGACAGGCTACCTCGGTGCATCCCAAATGTTTTTTTTACAGACCGCTAGAGTGACGTGCTTCTTCGTGCACCTTCTTCGTGCAGTTCTTTTCGTGCACCTGCATTGGTGCATTTGAGCATCACGTGACTCCAGCGGCCTGTAAAAAAAGATACGTGGAAAGCACCGCGGTAGCCTGTCCTTTTCGTTAGCCTCCCCCAACTCTTTCTACAAGACTGGAATTGATAATCTCGTCTCCCAGTGAGATAAATGTCTTAACAGTTCTGGCAACTGTTTTTTAATAACAATTTTCAATACCCGCTTTTTAGTGTGTGTTCGGTTTTCATTTGACTTCCCCTTACAGTTTAAATGATGAATAATTTTTTGCATGCAATTTGTTCATTTTAACCATGTCCTTATTTTAACTGGGCAAGTATTAAACTGCGGAATGTATTTACTTGCCATTCTCACGTGTAAATGAAATTTTCCAGAAAAGCACTTTTTTTATTTAAAGGCTTATTATAAATGTGTTACTCTTATTTAATACTTAAATATTTGATTGAATAAATTTGTTACATTCTTTTTAAAGTTTTATTTTTAAATTAAAACTAGATAGCAAAACACGCAAGTTTGTTTCTCAAGAGATAAATTTATATTTATTATTATTTTTTATTCTCAATTTTAGAGAAGATGATTTTTTTTCTGGAAGAAATATTCAAATTTTAAATCCAACTAACATTCTAAAAAAATACTTATGCAGCGTTATATAAAAGTTTTATGTAACATTACCAAAATATTTATATTTACATTTTTGTTTAATAGAATTAGATTTCCAAAAATTACAAATATGAATTTAAAATTTTCTTGTAATATATAAAATAAAAACTGTGAAATGCGAAATGGAGAAATTTTTTGTTTATTTCCTAGAAATATAAAACAATATTTTATTTTAAATCAAAACGAAATAATTTAAATGCAACATACTTTTTAAAAATTCATTTAGTTTTATTCCAAGTTCTGATTGTACTTTTAATATTTTTACAAATTTTAATATATTTAGAATTTTCTTTTTCTTTTGAAATCGTTTGTATTAAGTAATTAAAGGAGCACCCGTTATGTCTACGCGCAGTATTGCTAAATTGCACGTCCAAGAATCACTTAACATTTCCGGACATATATGTCCCACAAACATGTATGTCATAAATATGGCATATTCATATATACCATATATCAGGACACACGGTCATTCATGCAGTATTGTTTACAGCTGGCTAGAATTCTACAAATATTGTAGCACTGGCGAGTTAAAGATTTTAAATTAATAAAAAGGCTGAATAACAAAACACGCAGAGCTACACCATTGACATAGCAGCCCCCGAGTATAAATCGACAAGCCACTAAGATTTGCCGCCAAATTATAAGGTTTAAAATGACATTATAGATGACATTATGATGTATGCGACTTGTCATGACGTAAATGTTCGAGTTATAGTCTTGTATGACGCATATATGTCATTATGAGACATAAGACTTAAATATTGCGTATAATTTGACGTATATCACGCACATATGAACGCTTGGGGTATATATATGTAAGCTTGGTGATGACTTTGGTGAAATCGTGACTGCAATCTTGGCATAACCATAAATCTGGAGGCTGCTGTAACAATAAAAAACCCATGCAGTTTTATTCTCAAAGAATAAAAACGTAAGTGTTCTACTTTTTTTTTTCTTTTACAATAGAAACTTAGCTTTCTTGAAAGAAATATTGATATTCTAAATCTAACCTGAATAAGAAATGAATAGAAAAGTAGTAATATTTAGTAAAGTCCTGTACAACATAAAAAAGGAGAGACGGCTATTTAGATTTTTCTATAAAAGAATTAGATTTGCAATCACTGCAAATGGAAATTTCAGATTTTACGAAGTAGAAAACCGAAAAGAAAGATTATGAAATATGGGGTTGAGCAATTTTATGACACTATTTTGTAAAAATTTTAAAGGTGAAAAACACTATATTGCCATTAATGATAGGACACTTTCAATTTTAGACATTCTGTCAAATATTTAGATATATACTTGTCAGATTCTTCTGAAAATTTTGGATAAAAAAGCACAGGTATGACCTCATATTTATCATCGTCGATTTGATAAGGGGTGCAATTAAGTGGCCAACAAAATATCAAAGAAAAAAGATAATACTTGGGATCACCCTGTAAAATAAAATGCACGAAATTGTGTATCGCTACAGAATATAAATAAACAACATTCAGGGTTTTAAATCAAACTTAATGCCAGTTTCAGATAAATTAACAAAATGTAGTAGAAACAATATAGTGCAATTGGAATATAAATATATTAAATATTTTTGAAAATATGAGCAGTTGTATGAAATAATTTTTGTCTGCGCATGCACGAACAAGGATTTTTTGCATAATTTAATAGTCAACTCCATGGAGCAACTTATTAAAAAAAATCGTCAAATATCGTAAAAATTCAGAAAGATATCTGCGTGGGAGTGAACTGATTTTTTGTTGCTCGCTAAAACTAGCTGAACGATAAGGGATTGTACACAAATTGTCTATTTTAATTTTATTGTTTTTTATTTTAATTGTTTTATTGATGCTTTTTTTCTTTTTGAATAACCACCAGAATCAGCCTATACCATGATAAAAAGAAGTATCAAAGTAGAAGCATTTTTTCCAAATCTACTCGTTAATACTCACTAAATACTAACATTTTTCTGAAAATCAGTTAATAAAAAATGGCGATTTCTGCAAAATACCTTATCATTCAGCTGCTTTTAGAGAACAACTAAAAATTAGGTCACACTAACGTCGATATCTTTCTGAATTTTTTGGATATTTGACTGGCATAGCTGCCAACCTTTACGCTTTTATGCTACCACTAAAATTTAGAAGAGATTTTCGCCTTCTTTAATCGTGAGATTTCGACCATTAAATAAGGCAATATTTACAAGAAAATTTTAGTGGCGGGAAGAAAGCGTAAAGGTTGGCAGCTATGGACTGGATATTTTTAATAACTTGCTCCATAGGGTTGACTATTAAATTATATAAAAAGATTCTTGTTATCGTTCGCGCATGCGCAGATAAAAATTATTTACAACTGCTCCTATTTTCCAAAATATTAAATATATTTATATTCCAGTTGCACTATATTGTTTCTAGTATATTTTGTCAATTTTTCTGAAACCGGCGTTAAATTTGGCTGAAAATCCTGCATGTAATAAGCAAAAAGCATGCAAGATTTTTTATTATTATTATTATTATTTAAATCGGTATATCTCTATTAATACACGTGCTATTCTTACACAAATGAATACATATATTGAACATTGTCTGCCTATTTATATTCTGTAGCAATAGAAAATTTCGTGCATTTTTTTTTACATAGTGATCCTCAAAATTATTTTTTTTCTTTGATTTTTTGTGGGCCCCTTAAATGTCCTCCTTATCAAATCGACGTTGATAAATATGAGGTTAAACCTGTTCTTTTTAATCCTGAAATTCCAGAAGAATCTGATAATTATATTTCTATATATTCGACAAAATATCTAAAATTGACAGTGTCCGATCATTAATGGCCATATAGGGGAGGTAGCGAAGATATGATACACTTTTTTTGTTACTAATTTTTTACAACCCCTAGAAAGCTATTTTTAAAGAAATTTTTCGTGTTTTCTTATAAAGTGACCTTTTATTCATTTATTAAAAATATTGGGAATTTAAAAAATAATCATTCAAAAAATATATGCCAAATATTTTGAATGGTTACTACTGTATCGAATCTCCTCATTACTGGGGAGGATTGATACACTAGCAAGGGAGATTTGATACATTGTTATGTAAATTGAAGTAAAAATGCAGACAATTCAATTTATGTGTCATGCAATTTTTTATGATAAAACTTGAAACATTTAAGTAAAATTAAAACAGAAATGACACTGACATATTTTTGTTTCAGAAATGTTTTTTACAAAAATATTTAAACAATTGCTATTATTTAAACAATCCTATTAACGCACTTTTTAGGAAAGGAATAATAAAAAAAACCCACTAGAGATCTTGCTGCAAGGAAAAATGAAGTGGACACTGCTGATTTGCAAACAATTTAACATAAATTTAGCACATTTATTTCTTTAATACTTTCAGGGGCAAAGCATTTTCAATGTTAAAGTGTTTAATAAATGAATGGCACCGGAATTTACCAACAAACATTTATTTGGAAATAAGAAAAAGGCTATAATTCGCTTTCACATTAAATAGAGAATATTTTACCAAAATGCTGGTGACAATGTGGCGTTTGGGAAATAAAAGTAAGTGGTTTCATAAACATACCACAACCCCTGAAATGGTTAAAAGAAAAACTAATAACTCTATCATTCTGACAAGTAAAATCGGGTGGATTTAATGTTTTTTTTTCAATTTGACCTTCGACAATTATAGAAAAATCTTCCCTTTCAGGCCATTTAAACTTTTTTCCTTCTACATGACGAGCAAAGCGAGCTAACCATTTATCATCGCACTGCTTTTCTATGTAACCTACATCATGTCTAATGAATAGTCTCTCTTTGTTCTTCCTTACCAATTTCAGTAGCCCTTGCTGTAAAACAATAATGAATATTACAGTCCTATATTAGTTTACAACTTAAAAAACTATTAAATTTCAAATATACAAGTGTATCATTTCTCCCCAGCATTAATGCATCATTTCTCCCTATCATGCCTTTTTTGGATTTTCAATCACTTTCTATAAATGCAGCTGTATAAGGTCAATCTGCTTTCTAGTAAAACTAAACCCTAACAATGTGTTTTACAATAAAAAATAATTACAAGATATTAGCTTCACAATAATAAGAGTTATGAAAGAAAATCTGTATTTAAAAAAATTACATTGACATTCTAAAAATCTTCAAAATTAAAAGAAAAAAAAACGTTGTCAATTCTTCACTGCTAAGTCCATCTAATGATGGCCTCTGCTAATAAAAGAAGCCTTTACATCTGTTACAATGGCTGTTAATGCCATTTGTTGAGAAAATTTGCCAATGTATCAACCCTCCCTATGTGTCAAACCACCCCTATCTCCCCTAGTCTATATTAAAATATGCCATGGTATACTGAGAATTACGGTATTATTTAATGATTGGAATAGATATTGTGAAAAACTGGAAATTTCGTATTATTATTATTTTTTTTTGTGTGTGTGTGTGTTTTATAAAACATACTATATATATATATATATATATATATATATATTATTTTTTAATTAATGAAATGAAAGCCTATTATACGTATCCATAAATTTTAATTAGTCATAACGTAATTTCTAAATCTTAACAATAATTTATAATTTTGTTATAATAATTTAGCATTTTATTATATATACTCTTTTTTTATTTTACAACCTAATACTTAATTACTCTCCTTTTTACGAAAAGAATTTTCAAAAGAAAAATCTGCTTGTCTCTCTCAAATGTGTTCCACTTAGTTTACATAAATAATGAAAAAACTCATAAATGCGATGATGATTAATTTATGAATATGAAATTATGTTTTTTTAAAAGCATAATGTTTATCTTTCAAACAATAACATATTTTTTTCATTTTTTAATTATTATTTTAATATATAATTATTTTTTTAATGTGTTCAATTTTAATATATCTGAAATTTGACTACGCTTTATATTCATTCATGCTTTTTTTTTTTTTTTTTTTTTTTTTTTTTTTTTACTGAGAAATTAGTTAAAGAGAATATATTAAGGAACGAGGAACTCATGAAGGTTTGAAAAAAAGTTTTTTTTAAATAATAAACAATGCATTTCTTTCTACGTTATTAAAAAAAATGTTTTATTTTACAAACATATTTGTTCATATTTCAGAAGATGATAATGGTAGCGGAAAAAAAGCATTTAACATTAAAATAAACATGTTTCATTTAAAAGGGAAAGAAAAAAATGAAGATCCTTTTATATTAGTTTCCATTAAAAATATGTTTAATTAGGTTTTGCGTTAAAGTTGTGTTATGACACAAAATAATAGTTTACTGGAAATAAAATAGAAGAATTTAAGTCTAAAAACTGCAGTTACATACTAAGAATAAAAATCTTTAAGGGCGGTTGGAAGAGCCTATACCTACCATGTTAAACTGATGTACCTTTTCTCAGAAACTACAATGTAAAAAAAAAATATGTAACATTACTCCATAGAATTAGTGGCAGCCTCGTTGCGTCCATTTTATTTAGTGTATAACTGGTATATCGATATAACTGGTGTTACGTTACATTAATGCATAATATTACACCGGTTACATCACTTTAAATTACACCATTATATAAGTTAAATTACCCCATAAAATAGGAAGCAGCATGTTGCCATCAATTTTATGGAGTAACGTTACATAGATTTTTTTTATAGTTTACTATATTCACTTAACATTTTTTATACACATAATATGAATAATTCCTAATAAAGTGAAGTCAACTTTATAAATAAATGTTCTTAGTTACTTAAAAAAAAATCTGGAATAAAAACCACTTTTAAATATGAAATAACTTGCATCTCTCTATTCCAATAATAATAATAATAATAATAATAATAATAACTAACGCTGTCACCGCTGCCGCCGCCGGTTTTGAATTTTTTGTGACCAGAGGTCTTTCTTCGTTAATATTAAGAAAAATATTGCATACAAAAATATGAAAATCAGTAGTATTATATAGAAATGTTTGATAAACACACTGTTGCAGACAGTTTTCAAATAGAAGAATTATTTAAAGAGATATTTAACCCCTTGGGGACGAGCGACACGTATACGTGCCGGTAATAGGCCTAAGGATCCTCGTTTATCCTCACCAGTAAAATTTTACTGTAAAATTTGCCTTATTTAATCCGAGCATTTCCCCGATTTCAATAGGCATAAACTTCTGTTTTTTAAAACCGGTAGCAAAGTAATAAACATTTCGTAAAAGGCTCCCGTCGCGAAGGGGTTAATGCTACATTTGGACAAAATCGTTCCATTAAAAAAGTTTTGTAGGAGCAAAAATTATACATGTGAATTTAAGCATTTTCAGATCATTTTATACGATATAATTCGAAGTGTGCAGACTGCATTTATTTTTTTAATTTGACTCAGTTTTTGAGATTTTATTTCTATTTTAATTTCACATTTTCAGCCTTTCGAGAGATATTTTTTACATATTTTAGAAAATGGTATTAATTTAAACTGTTGCCAACTGTATAAACAGCGTAAACAATAATGTTTGTTTCAAATATAAAAAAAAGATTTACACGTGACTATTATAAACAGAAAAAACCCCTTCAAATTAGAATTAAATAATTACGCATAAAAATCAGGAACTTGTTGAAAATTACGTCATAAAAATTATATTTACACGTGAATTTTAAAAGAGAAAGGATATTGTAAAATAATAAATTCATTAACATGCGTTAGAAGTCTTAAATAGGAGAAATTACGTCACATTTACACCACATTACACTTATTACTTAAAATGAACAAAAAATAATATTGCAAAACAGTTTAAATTTAAAAATTGCGCGAGACATTTATTTGATATTTTGAGATAATATTTTCAACTATTTTTGTTAGGATAGCGCAAATAATATTTCATTTCTAACAAAAGTATTTTCACGTGAATATTAAAAAGAGAAAGAAAAGTTTTGTGAAAATTAAGTCAGATTAAAAACGATACATTTAAAATGTCTTATTTAAAAGAACTTTCTTTTCGCTTTGTTAAAAAATACCGGGAGACAAAGACTCTGTTTACTTAATTCATTTTATATTAGCTTATTTTGAAATGTTTAACTGATTTGATTTAATCAAAGACGAAAACAGCTGTTGTGTCTTTTAACAGCAGCTGATTTCGCCTTAAAATTCCCCAATCAAAGGAAATGAATAGAAAACCGTTTATCGCCACTGTTTTTTAAATTATAATTCAATCTTCCAAAATCTTTTAAAAGTCGATCAAATTAGCGTGCTTTTAGAGTCTGCGGTGTCTGAACGGGGGTTGACGAACGTAGCTAGTACGGGGCAGAGACCCTTATTTAAAAAAAAAAAACTGTTTTATAAAAATTTTTTTACTTATGTTTCTAACAAAAATTTCCATCAAATTGATCAGAGATATAGGTAAAATATTCACATAAGATTATAAGCAATAATATGTAGTGAAGTTTCTATAAAAAGTTACATGGATGCTCAAAAAAAAAGTTTTTTTGAGAAAATCGAGTTTAAGGTTTACATATGAAATCATTATGCATAATGTAAACAAACTGAATTACTTAAAAAAAATTAACTTCTTGTTGTCGTAGAAACAAAATTTCATATACGATTCGAAAGGGGAACAATAAAAGATTCAAAATACAAAAATACAAACAAACAAAGAAAGAAAAAACGATTTATTCACGAATTTGCTTTCTAACTACCCTTAAGACTTTCGGGAAAATATTTTTATATTTCAGTTTAAAGAGACCGACTTGATTATTGCTTTCAATCGTCGGAAGTTATGATAAAGCATTCCAAACATCGAGAGAAACCAATCTTGCGTCATAGCTGAGAACTTTTCTTTTTTTTCTTTTTTTCTTTTTTTCAGAATAAAAATAGTTACCTTATTTAATTGAAGAATTTTTAAGATTATATAAGGTACAGATTTTTGTTCAAAAAATGTGGTAACTAAACTAAAATTTTACTTGGAATAAACTAGAAGAATTTCAGTTCAAAAACATGAATAATTTATTATTTTCGGTAATTACACAGATTACAAAACTTTAAGACTTTCTGAAAAATCATTTTCATTTCACTTTTAAATGACAGAGTTGCTTGTTGCTTTCAATCGCCTGAAAAACATTGTGTAAGTTATAATAAAACATCCCCCAAGCATCGAGAGTACTATTATTGTATCATACTTGCCAACATTTGTGCTTTTTTGCTACTCTTTTCAAAACACAAAATCGTCAACTTATTTAATCATAGAATTTCTGAGATTAAATAAGACATATATACATTTTAAATTAAGAAGAATATTGGTTAAAATATACTAAAAATCGCGATATTTAACATGCAGTATAACAATATTTAAAAAATGTAAGTGTACAATTGTAAAAATAGAAAATTTGTATAGAAATATATAGATTCATACTTTTTTCTGTATACATAAAAAAAAAGTATTGTAATTACGAAAACTTAGGATTTCTTTTTTCTTCTTTTGTTGGAATTATACGTTTTTGTATGTCCTGAAAAAAGTAACGATTTTGGGGAAATTTCTCTCTGTCTGTCTGTTAGTCTGTGTGTGACGTAATATTTTTTGTCATTTCTATCTGAAGTACTAATGCACCCAACGGTTTAAAACTTTATGTTCTGTGAGATCTTGACATGAACTGGGGATGATTAGGTTTAGGTATATATATTCGAACAGGTGGAGCTGATGTGAGCATCATTTACAATTTCCGTTATACAGTGGAACCCGGTTAAGACGCTCACGGCTAATACGCGATCCCGCTTAATAGGCGGATTTTTTCCAATCCCATTAATATCACCCATAAGGCTAATGCAAAAATATCACGTTTAATACGCGAACGGTTATTACGCGATCGCGCGTAATACGCGATAAATTTTTGGTCCTTTGAGAAAAAAAAATCACGCTTAAGATGCGAATTCATTGATGAAGATGCGAATTCCTTTTCCCTTCTCAAGTGTTGCCTATTTTGCGAATTATTTCTATTCAGATAAAAAAAACACTGTTTTCTAATAGTATTATTTACTTTATTTAATAGCAGATTAATTAACCCGTTCAGAACCGGCACCTGAATAACGAAAATGACGTAATTAAACAAAATCAATTTTACTTTTCTTTTTTACTGGTATCAAACTCAAGCGTTTTAAGCACACATGGTCCCAAATTGGTTAATGCGAAAATTACTAATC
This sequence comes from Maratus speciosus, assembly GCA_963932465.1. Lineage (NCBI taxonomy): Eukaryota > Metazoa > Arthropoda > Arachnida > Araneae > Salticidae > Maratus > Maratus speciosus. Next base: position 185,412,220 of record OZ010797.1, on the reverse strand, counting down.
GAAAATAGTGGTAGATATTTGAATAAAATAAAATCCAGCTAAATTAGTAAAACTGCAATTCTTCGTTGATCCCGCCTCCTAACAGTCTTTGTCTCAAGCTTCATGTATACTTTTACTGTAGAAAGTGAGATATAGACGAATTCAGGTTACTCAGATATGTCATAAAAACTATTATGATTAGAGATGATCACACCTATTGTTAGTGAGGTTTTAAATGTACAGTCGTGGAAAAAAAAGTAAACACCCCCTACTAAGTCCTCAACAAATTATCGTAGAAGAAAGTTACCCTTACCGAACAATTGAAATAAAGTCTACTTTTAAATGATGTATATAAAATTTTATTAGGGGGCCATCTACATATTAAAATGAACCCAAACTTCATTTTTTTCAATGGTAATACCCAATTTTAACAAGATATCTGAAATCTTCGGTTCAAACTATGCCCAGACACTAAATTTCAAGTCATTTGAATGATAAGTTTTGGAATTATAAACATTCAAAATTTAGTGCTTCTAATGTTAAATTACATTTTCATATTTTTATTAATATCTCCTGAAATTGTGAACTCCTAGTGTGCTAATTTTTTGTGTAGCAATAATACTAAAATACTCAAACATAAATACGTTGAATTTGCAATTTTATAATTTTATAATATGAATTATGAATTATGAAATTGATATTCGAAAAAATTATGAATTGCAACTTACAATTTTTTTGGTGGATTTAGATTTGTTAAGTCCTGCTTTATGGAAATCCAAAATTTCACACTTTTCTTCCAAGCAGTTTTCAAACTATGCTTGAAAAACGGAAAAATGATCGTTTAAGGGGACGTATATGATAGAAGTGACTAGAAATTTTGAAATTTCTTATGCTATCCTGTAATCTAGCAGTCTTCAATGACTGTTTGTGTGGCGTTTAAGATGCTTTGATTAAGAAGGGCACTCTCTCGGTCAACAATCGAGTAACGAACTTCAATTTCGATACAACCGTTAAAATATGCTTATTTTAAAATAATTAATTTCTCGGAAACGTATCGTACGAAAATCATAAAAATTTGTTTTTAGGCTAATCGAAGGTTGTAGAGTTCATTTATGCTGTCAGAATTCTGTACTGCTATTGAAAAAAAAAACAAAGTTATGGTTTGTTTAGTATTGTTTATAGATGGCCCCATAAGCAAATTTTATATACATAATTTTAAAGTAGACTTTATTACCAATCGTGTGGTACCAGTAACTTTCTTCTACGATAATTTTTTGCAGAGTTAGTAAGGGGTGTTTACTTTTTTTTTTTCCCACGACTGTACGTAATATCACTACTGTGTTTTATAACGCATATTCGAAGCTACAAAAAATGAAATTCGTAATGATTAAACAAATACGATAATTCTTTTATGTTTTCTTTACTTTTTGTTATGCTAACAATATTATGTACACAAATATTAGTAAAAATGATTTTTTCTTAAATGAAAAAGAAGGGCTGATTATAATGGTACTCATTAATACAACTATTAAGTATGATCTTAAAAACTGGGTTGTGCTTCAAAGATATAATGATATTTTTTTCTTTCTGTTAAAAAAATTAGTTTAGTAAAAAAATTACATTTTGTTGTCTCATTTTTAGTTGCAACGTACAAATTGACAATAAAACCATGTTGGAATCAACATTTATTTTCCGTTTTTATTCCAGTTGGTCTTATAAAAAGAAACAATACGTTAAATTGGAATACAATTCAGTTTCAATCTAAATATACGTAAAAGACACAATTTTCCACCATAAACATATAAACGAAAGGTCTGAAGTTCATTTAGACGATTGAATGTGTAAATAAGCCCAGTTCCTGCAACATTATACAAATCACGTTTAATATGCGATCCCACTTAATAAGCGACTTTTGTTCACTCCCTTTAAACGCGTCTTAACCGGGTTCCACTGTAGTTATATATTAAGATACAATGCACGCAATTTAATGAAACTACAGATTGTCCTAGACCCTGAGAAGAATAGATGCTGAAAAGATTTTAATGCATATTGTGGCGCTGTTACTCTGAGTTTTGGACGATTTCTGTCTTGACATCTATGATTTGGAATTTCCACAAATTTTATATTCATCTAGAACTTGACATAAATACCGGACTTCTAAAATGAGCTCACTGATTTAAAAAATCAATAACGTTCAAACGGTGACAGCTGTTAAAGAAATTCTTGTGGGAGAGTAATATATGATGCCAGATTTTTTAAAACTGTGATTCCCTGTTTAAGTTCCAATTATCAGCAGTAGATGGAGCTGCGAACTGTAGACGTTCAATCGAGGTAGAACACGAAGTCACTCAGCCGTGGTGCCAAAGAACGTGGCCAAACGTATGGAGTACTTCATATTCGTGTATACAATTTTGTTCTTGCGGTCGCGATTCTGAACTTTGTCTGTATGATTCTGCATAATTTTGTTTTTGAATCCGAATCCGAAACCAACCATATCCAAATGATAGCGATTGAGTTTCTAAATTTGGCTCTAAAAAAAGATTATATAGTCTAATGAGACTCGCCCCATACGTTTGACCTCCATTATTCCCACCATTGCCGGAGGATTTCTATTTCTGCCTCGATTCAACGCCTACTGCTTGCAACGCCATCTATCGCTCATATTTGACACTAAAACCGAGAATCACATTAAAAAATCTCCTGAGATCATACATTACTCTCCTGCAAGAAATTCTTTAACAGCTGTCACCGCTCGCAATTTATTGAATTTTTAAATCAGTCAATACATTTTAGGATGCACTGTAGATACTGATTAACTTTTGGTGTATGAAGCCATCAGGCGCTATATTTTTCTTGATTTCCATGATAACTGTATCTCAGCATCCACGTGGTAAACTTCATCCAATTTGGTATTCAGTGAGACCTTGAGTTAAGTTTGTACTACTTAGGTTTGAGTGCATCTTGCTCAACAGGTGGCGCTGCTTGCTGTGTTTTTAAAAATTTCCGTGAAAGCTATATCTCGGATTCTATGAGATGGATTTTCATCTAATTTAATATGTAAGACATTTATAATATTTTTATTCCATATGTATAATATGTGGAAAGTTATAGAAAATTTCACACTCTTATTTTTAGTTGAAATTTTAATGCCAAGTTGAATAAAACATCATTTTTCAATTACTAAAAATAGGCGTGTGAAATTTTCTACAATTTACACAAATTATATGCAGGGTTATTACAAATGATGGTCCCAATTTTAAAAAAAAATCATATTTTCGAAACTACTGCACATATTACAATAAGTGATACATCAATTTAAAGAGAAATATACTAAGTTTTTTTTCCAGTTACAAATGTTCGATGTATGACCCTCTTGTTACATGGCATACGTCCAATCTGTAATCCAGTTCGTCATAAACATTTTGTAGCATCACTCTGTCAATGGTTCTGAATTCTGCATAAATGCGTTCTTTAAATTCTGCAGTGACAACGATACAGTGACAACGATAATGTTTATGTACCACCAATGCCGAAAACAAAGTATCATTTTTTTTCTAATGTATTTTAAGATATTTTGATTTATTTTAAAAACTTATAAATTATATATATATACCTGAAAGTAATTCTTATACAGGTATTTGCACAGTTTATATGAATTTAATTAGAATAATATAGATGATAATGAGCTTAGTTAGAATTATATAGAAAAACGTTTTGTGGTGTCCACGGCATACTAATTTCTTTTATTTAACAGAATAAATTATTTTATGCAATTTGCGTATTTTACATGGAAATAAAGTAGTTTCAAAAACTAAATTAAACTCTACAATTTTGTAATAGTATTTTAAATTTTTATTATACAGAGTGTCCTACCTGTTTCCGTATTGGCGATATATGTATTTATTATTCACAAAACAACAAACCTTAAAACGATTACTTTTATGATAATGATAAAAGGCACTTTTAACATCACGAACGAAAAAATACTGAACTTACATTTATAATAAATGTTCAAAATGTCGACCACTTTCTAGGAGGACAAAGCTGATCTCGTTTGCGCATGTTTATAGAAACGCTTTTTAACTTGCTGGGAGTTACTTCTTTTATCCTTTGAGTAATTGGAATTCCAGATCCTCTGTTGTTTGAGGATTATTTGCATAAAATTTGATCTTTAAATATCCCCACAGAAGAAAAAATGTCCGGGATGCTCAGATCAGGGAATAGAGATTTTTTGAGAAGAGTCGATCGCCAAAAAATTCTTCGAGCATGTCCATGGTTTCATCACTTGTATGGCATGTTGCACCATCTTGTTGGAAAACAAGATTCTCGTTCATTCACTTCTAACAATGCAACAAATTGCTGGATTTACATTACATACGATTCACATTAAAAATAAGTTTCGAGCAGCGCAATTCTCTGAATGCACGATAAACTCATTTCACTATGAACAACAAAATAATATAGATATAGACCTTTATTCTTTGACCAATTGAGCGCGAAAAGACGGCTCGGGTACAACGCTCGACCCGCTATGAGCTGGGGGTTTTCATTCTTTTCTTTCTGCAATGCACGGTCTCTCCCTCCAAGATGTACTTGGCGCGTACGAGATGCCTACGTTATTTATTTTAACCTTTCACCGTAAAGGGAAAGCAGTGACAAGGTTTGTTTAGGGGTTGTATTCCTTATTAAAATTGAAACAATGATATTGTCACAAAATTGTAACAATGATATTGTAAACAAAACAATCATATTGTACAGTTAAATTTATACACATTAGAATTCAAGTAATTATAAAAAAAAAAACTTTTTTATTTATAAGTATTGATGTATTTGTTGTAAAATACTCCTTTAATTTTATTATGCAATCTAACGATTCTAAAATGTAATGCTGCCTTATTTATTTAACGGTCAAGTTTAATTACTACAAGCTGACCTGCGCTGCTGAGAAAAGTAAGCATGAACTTTATTTATTTAAACAAGTATAATATATGCCTAACCTATATTCTCTTACAGTTTATAATGAATGAAAGTTTATCAATTGCTTACAGTATTAGTTTTTGTAATAAATAATTTACCATGTGTCGTAATTTATCAGCTACCGTTATAAAATAATAATAATAATACAGGCCATATGTATGCTTCAAAAGAAGAAATAAGATTTACGGCAGAAAAATCGGAGGTACGAATAAAGGGAGAAAGATTTCATTCGCTTTTACGGGTCAAATACCATACCACCCCTAGTCAAACAATAAAAACTCAAGAATTGATGCAATGATAAGCTTGTGGTTAAATTTAATATTTAAAAAAAATCACGGACAATGAGTTCTTTAAGTATGAGTACGGGGACTTTTAAGATACAAGGTATTTCTTTTATTATTATTATTATTACTAGCTTTTATGGGCAGATATTAAAAAAAAACCTTATTATTTTAAATATGATTTAATTGTCTTCCATAAATTAAAACATGACTATTAAACGTAATGATGATTAATTTATGATTAGGAAATTATGAATTTTATGTGAACTATATTTACATTTCAAACATTATCAAAATGATTTCCTACAGAAAAAAAAAATATATATAATTATGTTTAATTTTTTTTCAAATTTTCTAAAACTTCCGAAATAACTGAAACACGCTTTATATTCATTTATAATGAAGAAAGCAATCACATTTTTGTTGAAGACGCAATTGGAAGAAAATGCATTAAATAACATGAAAAAACAATGTAATTTTCGATAAATGTTTTTTAAAATTGCAAAATATTCTTTCTTTATTATTAGAACAGAATAAGTTGTAAAAATTGCTTCAAATTATTTATAGATATTTCAGAAATTACTAATGGAAACAAAAATATGCATTATCCATTTATATTAAAATAAACATAATGTTTCATTTAAAACAGAAAAAAAAATATATATGAGGATCTATTTCAATATTTTTTAATTTCTAAATTAAATAGTAATTAGGTTATCTTCATTTATTTTTAATTGTATGTCAAAACTAAGAAATAATTTTCCTGATACAAGAACTTAATTTTATTTGAAATAAAAAATATATTTATGTCTTAAAACTGAATAACTTTATGTTGTTACATAGATTTAAAGTCTTCTGAAACATTTCTTTTTTAAACGGGATAGTTGATTATTTCTTGTAACCACCGGTAACACTATGTGTCATAATTAACGGGGAAGCCCAGTGGCGTAGTGATCAGAGCGCCTGATTTGCCGCGCTGCAGGACAAGAGTTCGTCTCCCGAATTGGGAAGTAGATCCCATGTTAGGCTGACCACCTGGCCGGTAAGCATACTCTACAGCAACTTGGGCCCGGGGTCAAGAAAACAGGGATAGGCACTATCGGCCCAGATCCTTCATCGATTGTATAAGCACAGAGTTTAGTTTTTAGTAAGTTCATTACTAACAGAAGGACTGCGATCAGGGAAAGACACAATTTTTGTGTTATTATTGTATTGGGAAGAAAAATTTATGTTTCATTTTTGAATTCATAGATGTTTTTCAAATTAGGTCGAAAATACACTGGCCTCCAAAAGTTCAGGTACAGGGACTGGATGCTTTCGATTGCACACGTTTTGTCGAATATCTACAAAAATTATTGGCGAATTGTTCGTGAACTTCTGGGATGAAAAGAACATGTTTGATTTCATATTTCTCGGCGAAGATTTAGACGGGGGTACAATTAGGGGGCTAATAATATATTTAATAATAAACTAATATTTGCGATCACCTATGTAACAGGAAAAGCTGGAAATGGTTTGTCACTGTGGTAAATGCCTATTTGGGTACTGTTCAACGTTTGCATGCATTTGTGTAAGCATAGCACTCACATTCGTGAAGATGTTAACGTTTTTGTGAAAAATTCAAAAGTTTTTTGTTTATAGCATACACAGTTTTCAACCAAATTTAACACAACTTTCCAAAAACCTGACAAAGAACAATAGAAACAGTATACTACAATTAAAACATGGATATATTGAATATTCGATGAGATGTAGACATTTTTATGCGATAATTTTTAACTGCGCATGCGCGGAAGAATTCAAAATTTTTATTTCATAATTTGGTAGTCAGCTATTTAGAGAAACTTACATAAAAAGTCCAGTCGAATATCGCGAAAATTCACAAAGATAGGGACGATATAGTAAGTTGCTTCCTAAAAATAGCTTTATTATAAGGATTTTCCACAACTTTTCAATCAGTTCACTGTATCTTTCTAAGTTTTCACAACATTTGACTGGACTTTTTATAGAAGTTGCCCCAAAATACTGACCACCAAATTATGAAAAAAAAATTTTGAAATCTTTCGCGCATGCGCAGTTAGAATTAATCTCATAAAAATGCCCATATCTCATCAAATATTCAATATATTCATGTTTTAATTGCAGTATGCTGTTTCTACTGTTCTTTGTTAGGTTTTTGGAAAGTTGTGTTAAATTTGGTTGAAAATTGTGCATGCTATAAACAAAAAACTTTTGAATTTTTCACAAAAACGTTAACATCCTCACGAATATCAGTGATATGCTTACCAAATGCATACAAACGTCGAACAAGACACAAATAGTCATTCACCACAGTGACAAACCATTTCCAGTCTTTCCTATTACATAGGTGATCGCAAATATTATTTTACTATTAAATTTATTATTAGCCCCCTAATTATACCCCCGACTAAATCTTCACCGAGAAATATTAAATCAAACATGTTCTTTTCATCCCAGAAGGTCAAGAATAATTCGGCAGTAATTTTTGTAGATATTTGACAAAACGTGTGCAATCGAAAGCATCCAGTCCCTGTACCTTAACATTTGGAGCCCAATGTATACTAAAATATACCAGGATATACTACCAAAAATATCATTATTTTTTATGCAGGGTATTATTTTAAAAACATAAGTGAACAAATAAAAATATAAAAAAAATCATAAAAATATAAGAAATTTCCCTTTTAATTAAAACTTTGTCACCACACGGAAATTTTAAATAGTCATAACGCATTCACGTAAGCCTAATTAAAATTTAGAAACAAATTAATTTCATAAATCTATATATATATATATATATATATATATTGGAAAATTTTCTGTAGAAAATTTCTCACGCCTTGCATTCAATAATATTTCAAATTTTATTTGCTTAAAAGGCGTATAGCCAACAGAGTGAAAAAGTGTCCAAGCCAGAAATCGAACCCGGATCCCCGGTACAACGCACCGACATGGACACGGTTGGTTGTGTTTATGACGGCCAATTATCAGCACGAGGGATATAGGCCCTAAGGGGTAAGCGCCTTCTGTGGGAGTTTTTCTAAGGGAACCTAAGCCGTATTTACGCTTGGAAATCCAAGGTTCGAAGAAAACCACGAAAACACTGAACGATTAGGCCGACCTGCGCGATTGGGATCGAACCCAGCACCTCCCGTCTACCAGCTTCGAGAGTAGAACCGCTCGGCCACTGGTGGGGGCCTAACGTGAACACGGCTCACAGAAAAATATTCCATCTTGTGCTGCGGTTGTATAGCCTTGTAAACTCCAGTAAACGCTGGATACTTGATTACTCTAGATTAATTTTATCACAATTATTCTAATAGGATTTTATGATGGACCATTATCACTTATTTACCACTTAATTAGGATAAAATTAATCTAGTGTAAATACGTATCCAGCGTTTACTGGAGTTCCATTACTTGCGATATATTCTGTTGAACTGATTCATATATCAGACCAAATGCCATGATCAACAAGGTTAGCCGAGTGAATGACGTCCTCCATATTGGTCCGGGATAGATCAGATGGCAGAGCATTGTCTGTGTCAGCCATGAGATCTTTATTCGAATCCTGACACGGAAATTTTTCATCCAGTTGGAATGATGTCTTCAAGACATCGGGTTGGAATGATGACCCGATATCATCAAAGATTACAAACAACGCATAGATGTATGGAAAGATGTATGCTAGGCATAATTATTATACTGTAAAAAAGTCTGTAGTTCTACAGATGTAAAGTTACATGCTTACTAAACTTTTATCTGTAACTGTACAAAAAAAGCTGCAAATCTACAAAACTAGTTTTTGTAAAGCTACAGAAATATGTAACTTTACAAATGAATCTGCTAAAATTACAGTAATCTTACTAAAATTTTATCTGTAACCCTGGTTGCGTTTACATGAAAAGTTCTAGACATCCCAGTTTCCAAAAAAATTCTTAGTAACCTTACAATGTTTTTGATTTTCGGCGCAAAAGTGTGTCTGTTACATGAATTTTTGTTGTAGTCGTTAGATAAAAAATTCTAGGAATCCCAGTTTCCTAGAAAAATTTTAGTAACTTTACAGATTTCTATTTTTACAGTGTAGAGACAGAAAAAGAATAACTTGTTTAAGAAATCAGACGAAAGTTTTTTACATCATCGAGAGAAATAAACAGCTAAAATGAGAATGGATTGGGCACATTGCAAGAAGAGAAGACAATAGATGGAGCAGCAGCGCCCTACAGTGGTATCTCAGAGATGTGAAACGACCAAAAGGGTGACATCAAGTAAGATGGAGTGACGAAATCAGAAAGTGTCTGGTGTTAATTGGATGACTAAAGCAATAGACAGGAGACAATGGGAAAATCTGGGGGAAACCTACATCCAGCAGTGGATTGAAAACATTGATGATGATGATGATTGTATATATTATAATGTGTTATTACTCTCAATATTCTGTTTCAATTAAAACATATTTCAAAGAAAAAAAATGTTTATTTTAAACGTATTTTACTTGCCTTACTTAAAATAAAACAAAAAGGCGAAATTTTGTGAAAATTACGATTTTTAAGTACATTATATTTATTTTTCGAACATTAACATTTTCATTTCTTACACTGTAAAAAAAATCTGTAAAGTTACTAAAGTTTTTCTAGGAAAACCAAGTTTCCTAGAACTTTTTATGTAACGGCAAGAACACAAATTCATGCAACAGGTACACTTTTGCACCGAAAACCAAAAAAATGTGTAAGGTTACAAAGAATTTTTTAGGAAACTGGGATGCCTAGAACTTTTCTTGTAACTGCAACCAGGGTTACAGATAAAATTTTAGTGAGATTACTGTAATTTTATCAGATTCATTTGTAAAGGTACAGATTTCTGTAGCTTTACAAAAACTAGTTTTGTAAGTTTACAGCTTTTTTAGAGCAGTTACAGATGAAAGTTTAGTGTGCATGTAACTTTAAATCTGTAGAACTACAGATTTTTTTTTTACAGTGTACAATAACATTTATTTTAGTGTACGGTAAAGTTTTTAAATATTCTTTGTTTTTTCAAAAGCATCAGAAATGTATACTTCCGTGTGTTTTATATTCATTTATAATCATGAGAAAAACATTTTTTGTTAAAAAGAATAATTGAAATTTAAAACAATCTAACTCATAAAGATAATATTTTATAAAAATATAACTTTGAAACGCATTAATTTACTTTTTCGAAGATTAGCATACTGGTTTCTATCATAGTTTTTAAACCAAAATGATAATGTAGAATCTTATAAATAATGTTTAGTATTTTTGTTATAAAAATATTTTTTTTTTCATTTTAATATCTTTCACGGTATTCTTATTTTTAAACAACAAAACTGCTTGTTTAAATCATATTTTACTTGTTTTGTATAAAGTAATAAGGGGAAAAAAAAGATTCCTGAAAGAAAAATTGCATCCATATTGTAATTTTAGTACGTATATTTCATTTTTGAATATTAACATACATATTTCGAAAAATTAAAAATATTTTTATGTGTATTTTTTTTTAATGTTTTCAGTATTTTAAAACATCCGAAAGTTTAACTCGATTTCGTTTTGTATTATTCGTCATTGAAAAACGATTCACATTTTTGCTGAAAAATTAATTTAATACAACGCATTAACAAACATGATATTGTGCTGTAGTTTTAAATGAATATTTAAAAAACAATTTTCAAAATATCCTTTCACCGACATTATAACATATTGGATTTTAAAAATTACTTCAAAATATTTGTATGTCCTTGCATTTTGAATTATTTATTTATTTGTTATTTTTAATTGTTTTTAAAACAGAAATAATATTTTTACTATTTTTATTTTCCCAGTATTCAGTTTTATAAGGAACAAAAATGCTTTTTAAAACATATTTTACATTTTTGTAGAAAGTGAAAAACGAAATCCTTTGATGAAGAAGAAATTTTATCCAAATTATAATTTTTAAGCCAGTTGTATTTAATTTTCGAATACACTGATTTCGTAAAATATAGTTTCTGCATAAATGCACTCAGTTTTTTAAAGCTTCGAAAAAAAATCAACTCGAGAGCGATTTATATTCTTCATTATAAAAAAAAAGGCTGTTGAGAAATGTTTTCTAAAAATTAATTTAATATAACAGATAAACAAATAAGAAATACTAATGCAGTTTTCAGTAAATCTTTTAAAAGCACTTTATAAAAAGTTCTTTTTTGTTTTTTTATCATATTTGGAAAAATTCATCAAAGTACTTGCATTCGTTTAAAAAATTAGTAATTGGAGCAAAGAAAAATTGCATGTACATTAAAACATGTATAATGTTTAATTGGAAAAAAAAAAGGACAATGTCTAAAGATTTTATTCTATGAATTTTCACTGATATTTTTAAATTTAATTTATGCATTAAGTAATAATTAATTTGTTTTGATGCATTTTGTTAGTTGTAAGGAAAAACTAATAAATTATTTGGGTGATAAAAAATATATAAATTTATTTACAGAGAAAAAAACAAAATGTAGCTCAAAAACTGAATATTTTATTCCTTCATCACTCTTCATATTCCTCAAGAGATTTCAATACCAGCTTTTTCGTAAAAAAATATTTCCCTCATTTTGATGACGAAAATTCTGTTTTTAAATACAGGGTGCGTTCACAAAGTTTCAAGACTGGTCTGAGAATACAAACTTTTTAAACGTTTTTGTACAGCGAACTAAAATTCTTCGAAATATGACACTTGGGCATCAACACACAACTGCCGCCTTTTTCTCCATTGTTCATAGGCTCCCTGTAAGTCTTCATTTACAAGGCCCTTAAGGGACCTCGTCGAAGCTGCCTGGATTGCTGGAATCGTTTCGAATTGCTTGCCTTTCACATTTTTCTGATCCAAGGGAACAAAACAAAGTCGGTGAAAGCAAGGTCGGGGTTGTAGGAGTTTTGCAGCACTATTGCCACGTTAAACTTAGCCAAAATTTCGGTGGTAGCGAGTGACGTATAAGAGGGCGCATTGTCGTGGTGAACAACCCAATCGTCTTTGATATCTAGGCGGACACGCCGGATTCGATCCTTCAAATGTGGAGCATGCCAGTGTAAAACTGACCAGACCCGGCAGTCACCCCACACATCAGAGACGATTAGATTGTTCACCACGACGCCCTCTCACACGTCGCCGCTGCCGCCGAAGTTTAGGCTAAGTTTAACATGGTAATACTACTGCAAGACCCCTACAGCCACGACCTCGCTCGCAGAGACTTTGTTTTGCTCCCCGGATCAAGAAAGTAACAGGCAGGTATGCGAGTTTTTCGTAAGTTAAGAGTGTCTTAACGTATTTTTAATCCTCCTGCCAATACCTCGTCTCGAGCTACGAGCAGAAATCGTTTGCATTCACACATTGCCAGTTTCTCCGCTCTTTTAACGAGTCACTTCGCATTCTACGCAATCTTCGCGTGCAAGCGGCATATGGCTGAATGCGGGGTGTTTTTCTTCTGTTACTGATTATTTACAGCATCTTGCATTATGCCAATTTTTTGGCAAATGTGTGGTGTGACGTAACACTTTAACTAAATGTATATAGTCTGTGGTTGTGATATAAGATGCGGCTTTGTTTTTCTTTTAAAAGATTATGTAAGTTTAAGCCGTTTAAGCAGGATGTTGTTACTATTAGAGAGTATGTCTATCTTAGTTATTTTGTTTTTAAATATTTAAAGACAAGTTTCTCGACATCGAAGTAATGATGTCTGCTTTTGTGATTTTTAAATAAAAGTATAAAAAGTTCGAAGCGTCTTCAATATTTAATCAGATTGTAATGACTGCCTACATTGTGTTTGCCCTGCTCTGGCCAGAATTTAAGTTGTTTAAGCTCGACAATTTTTCTCAGAAAGATTTGAAAGGGTAGCGATTTGACACGATTCCAGTGTTCCAGGCAGCTTCGACGAGGTCCCTTAACATCCTTGCGCATGAAGATTTCCAGGGAGCCTATGAATAATGGAAAAAAGGTGGCAGCGGTGTGATCCAAGGGTCATATTTCGAAGAATTTTTGTTCGCTGTACAAAAAATGTTTAAGAGGACGAGGGATCTTTAAAATATTTTTTTTTTATTTTTTGTAAATTTCACTTTAAATATTATTCAAGGGTACATTCTATGCATTATGGCATACATTTATCACAAAATATACATATATATATATATATATTTTTTTTTTTTTTTTGAGGAAAAAAAAAAGAATTTTTCAGAATATCTTAGAATTTTTCAAAATGCCCCATGCGAACTGAACATCAATGAAAATCACCAATATTTTTTATACAAGTTTGGTTATCAATTATAGAAATGCAGAAATGTATACTAAGTATGAGATAAAAGAAATTAAAAGTGGAAAAATTCTTAAGAGCAAAAGCAACTGCTTCCCAATCAGGAACTTATTTTAAGGGCATAAGTCAGTAAGACCAGTTAGATAATGCCCTTGTGTGCCTTGTCCAACACTGAACGTCACATCGTTTGTTAGGCATATTCCGAGCGTAGCGATAGAGCCCAACTCAGTCAGAGGGACTGGAGCAGATCCGATCACCAAGCAATGCCAATACATAATTATCCCAGAGATTAGTGTGGCAGCTCACATAATAGCCGCGGAGATTTATGTGACAGCTCACAGGAGAGAACCCACACCTTAGGGACTAGAGTAGAACTTCCAAGGTGGAATTGCTCCACCGCCAGCCGGGAATGAGGCTATCTCTGTGATCGAAAATAGCAGAGAAAAAACACAAAACATAAAATGTTAATAAAAATAAATGAAAAGATGGAATAAAAAAGATAGAAAAACCAGTCCATCGCATTTTGCGTAACCCCAGTTGAGACAACCCAACTCAGTCACAGGCATCGGGTCGACGTAGTAGGGAATAAAAGCAAAAAGTTTTGGTCCGACCCGACCGAGTAGTGCGGTCTGTCCTCTGTTCGCTCATTCGCCCGATTGAAAGTCACCTGCTTCCATCGGTATCGGAGTGCGAGCACGCAATCCTCCGACCTGTGTGGCTGAAATAGAGTTCCGCATGATGCAGCCATGGAGACGGTATCCCCACGTGATCTCGATAAAGTAGCTATGAGACCATATGTCGAAATTCATCGACACGTTCCCCATCAGAGACCCTGCTTAAGCAACCCCCCGAAAATGGTTGGTGCCCCAAAGGCGTCCTCTGCTGAGTTCTCGGTTGTCATCGAACGCCGAAGCCAGCTTGATTAGAGACCACTCTGTAGGGGACGTGACCAGTATGACGCAGTAATACATAAGGACATGAGACAGCAGTACATAAGGCAGTGATAAATAAGGACATAAGGCTTTGTGCAGTCATGGGATAAGAAAATCAAATCATACCGTTCTATTTCATCACCAAATTAACCCATAGAGATGCAACAGATACCACTCGACTAGAAATAGTATCTTCTTTCCGAATTTGAAAGTAAATTTTTAAATAAGGGTTATCTACAAATCGGAAAAAATTGTACCAACTTTCATTTTTTAACCCTTTCCGGCACAGACAATTTTGTTGTAAAATGATAAAATGATTGACCGACACCGGAATTTTAAAACGACTTTTTTAGAAATTAAAAAAAAAATATGTTACTTTTAATGTTCATTGTAAAAGCAAAATTTTACTAAAATATTCTTGGTGCTGTTCGTAAGTTTCGAATTAATATTAGGTATCCCGACCCGGTACAGTGTGCCGGAAAGTGTTAAAAGATAACACACATTTTATTCGTATTCCTTGGATCAAAGTAACCCGCAAAAGTACATAATTTATTAAGCTTTTTTTGAAGTTTCATAGATTTATAAAAGAAAATGTGCTAAGGAAATGTCTTAAAAGTTAGCAAAATGAAATTGAGATTATTGAGTGACATGAAAAGTATTAAGAACATCCAAATAGTAATCGGAAAATTTTAATTAAAACTAAAGTTAAATTAAAATAAATTTACATAAAAGAAAATTGAAAGAAAATTTCTTGTTAAATGAGAATTTCTTTACTGCATATGAAAACGAATATAAAAGATGTTCCCTCATCCTTTTGACAATCGAAGTTAAAATAATACTAGAAATACTCATACCTTGTTGTTTTTTTTGTTGTTTTTTTTTTTTTTTTTTTGCAAAATGACACCATAGATCACAGAAAAAAGTATGTTTCTGAAATTGATACTTTAGGAGGCAGGTAATTTGGGTTCACAAATATGAATTTAAAATTATTAGCTCCCCAAAAATATCAATTAATTATCAATAACCTAAATTCGCGCAATAAAAAAAAAAAATTAAATGAACTTTAGGAATGCTGAGGAAGTGGAAGACGAAATAACACGTATAAAAATATTATATATTAAATATTTTTAGGAATTCAGGAGTGCGAGAAGCAATTAAAGAACTCTATCCCTTATATTTTTAGTTCCGCCTGTCTGTTTCGCTGTATATTGAAAAATGGCGCGTGTTACGATCAAGTCTCCAAATGTAATGGATTTTATTTATATGAAAACAGTTCTCTGTAAATAAGTGCATATTTTTTTACGACTACACTACGGTAACAATCCGTAATTGAAGAGTTGAATGCAGATTATAAATATTGTATTTTTTTTAATGTACTGACGCCACAAATCATTTACAGTAAATTTTCAATAAAATATGTAAACAACACTGCTAAATATCATTCACCCGGGCTTGTATAATAGGTGCAGAATCCGCTTGCGCCAGAATCTGCTATTTGATAGTGTTGACTCTAAGTCGCTTTAGCATGGCGCAGTAGTCGGCGGCCCTTTTTAATTTCTTTTTTGCGCCCGGGAGCTCTTTTAAACCCTTCCGATGCGCCCGGGATCGAAACTGCAAAGCAAAGCTATAACATATTATTCAGAATCCGGGGTGGAAACTATCTTATGTTACGAAATAAAACTGGATAACTTATCATCGACTAATAAGTTTTAATATTTACATCGTATTTACATATTACTATTTACAAAATATCTCAGTTAATTTAAAATACGGCATAGCTCAAATGCCTTGTCAGCAACCACTTTGTAAACATCATGGAGGAAACAGATAGATGGAGTTGCAGTATGCCTTAAAAAAGGTTTGCAATATGAAACCATTTATCGCTCAAATTTAAACGTCCAGGAAAGCCCAAATAAAACAAGTACGTGGAAGGGATTTTGTATTAATAAGACGAATTCAAAGAGATGAATCACAGCTGAAGTATATTTTAAGAAAAAATGGTACATTTTTTAAAGGGCCTTTGTTGTGTTGTTATTTATTAAAATAAATGCGTGCTTTTAAAATAATTGGAATTGTAAAATTAGCCATAAATAAATGTCAAAAACAGATTAAATAAAATATTGAAAACATCTGATAAAAACTAAAAATTGTATTATTAAAAGTTTTCTTTCTTTAACCCTTTCCAACATAGATGAAAAATGTTTGTCTTCGGTTTGTATTGCCTTCTGGCCGAGCTCTAACTCTTGTAAATATACTGGGATCACCCTACATTTTTTATATGTTATTGGCGTTTACTATAGCGGGATCGCTGTTGAAAAAAAAAAGTGTGGCACTTATAGTTCATTTCCATGGGCGGTTAAAAATATTTTGTTATATTACGCTCAATGGAAAAAAACGTTTCAAGTGCATTCTAATGATGCTAGACAATTTAAAACATAAAGAAATTTATATGCATTTATAAAGTGGAGTAAAACATGCATTTCGTAGAATATGGGGTTTGCAAAGCATTTATTATTCATTTACAGGGCACACAAAAGAATTCCGTTATACAATGATATATGGGGGGGGGGGTGACTGTTTACAGTGATATTATGTTACTGAAATATAATGGAATAGACATAAATTACTCAGATTTACTACAATGTACTTGCGGTGAAATATGATGTGCATAGCATTTATCTTTCATTTACAAGGACACACAAAAGATCCGGATACACTACTGTATCTAAAGTAATTGTCAGTATGTCACACAAATTTTGTGGGCGCTCTATCACAAGAACTATTGCACGGAATTTAATAAAAAATTTATATTCATGTAGTCGTTAATATAAATTGCTGCTGATTAGTTTTTGGTGTAAACCACCCAACAGGTGGCGCTGCTATGCTGCATTTTTCGCGATTTCGCGAGCTAATGGTGCATTAGCTCTATCAAGAACTAATGTACCAATTTTCCTCTAACTTCAGAGTTAGATGTTAACACAAGTTGTTGCTGTCTAGATTTTGGTGTTAATCGTACAATAGGTGGCGCTGCTACGCTAGAATTTTCATGATTTTCGCAATGGCTCTATCTCAAAAACTAATGCACGGATTCTTCCCAAACTTCAGATTCAGTTTAACGTTGACACATGTTGTTGTTTGGTGGTTTTGGTGTAAAGCACCAAATAGGTGGTGCTTCTAGGCTGCAGTTTGCTGGATTTACACGATTTCAGCGATAGTCATATCTCAAGAACTAATGCACGGAATTTCGTATCTTTAGAATCCTCATGATGGGTATAGACTGCCATTTAATTTTGGCAGTGTGCTGCGAATTTTGAAGTATTAACATGTATGAGATAGAAGAAAGTTTTGGGATTGGTATAGATGGAAGGTTTTTTTTTTTTTTTTTTTTTTTTTTTTTTTTTTTTTTGTGAGTGTCAATTTTCTGAAAAGAAAAAGTTATTCTTGAGAAATGCATAACAATTTTGTGAAAAATAAAACTTTGTATGGAAAGGTCAAGTCCAATTTCTCAAATGCGAGTTAAGCATTTATTGATAATAATTTCATTCTAACAGCTAAAATTTTCCTATCAGGTGAACTTATTTTTTTGCAAATAATAATGTTTCAAAACTCAAGTAATTCAAACTAATTAATGGAGTTTCTTTTATGGAATGAAATTTTATAATTGCGCTTCAAACAGGCCACCATTTTTGACTGTATCAATCGCTACTAAATTAATTAAACGTCTTTATTTGTTTTTAACAGCATATTAATAATTGCATGTAAATAGATAAAATATAATGATGAAAGCATTCTTTTAGACCAATGTCAGACGGGCGTCTTTTTTGCTGCTTTTTTGCTTAAGAATTATCCATTCACAATGCTATAGCATTGTGAATGGATAATACTTAAGCAAAAAAGCAGCAAATAAGACGCCCGTCTGACATTGGTCTTAAAATTATATATGAAAACTTAAATTACAAATACTAATTGAAAATCTAGATTTTCGAGTGCAAACGATTTTAGGACAATAACGAAAGAATGTTACCCTTTCAAGTAAAATCTTAAAAGACGCTTCTGATATTTATATTTGAAATACATATAATAAAATAATCAAATAATTCTGTGAAGTGATATATTCAGCGCATAAGTCATTTTTTATCGAAATTTTAATCATATCTTGAATAACAACTTCCGACGGTAAAAAATACAGGAAATACAGGTTTAAACCGGTTTAAATTAATAGGCGTGTCAAAGCACGTGGTTTTGTTTGGGCTTTCTGTAGCCGATTTCAGGGTTACTTTTTTGGCGTCACCTCCAACCACCTTACTGCAACTCCATCTATCTCATTCCTCCGTGGTAAACATCCTACTCTCTTGTAAAGTCTAATTTACTCAGCTTGTCAGTTCTTTTGAAGGAAAAAAAAAAGAAAAGGAGAACAAATATGATGGAGTGCGTATTGTTCGAGCGTTACACTCTTCCCCTCACACTGCATTACTGGTCCCTCAGATGCAGTGTGCATTTCCTGGGTGGATTCCTTCGGGATGCTTTCTGGTGCCTAAAATCCTCTATGGCTCTCGTGTTTTGTGGTCCTTTCGTAAATATATGCTGGCTGGGCGTCTGACGTTTCCCGGGTCTGCCTCTAGGACGAATTAAGCCTTTAGAAGATCCATCATCATCTTGCGTGTAAGGACACAAAGCTGATATATGATAATTTCCTAAGGGAGAAAAGGGGTTTTCTTTAGTGGCAATGGTATAAGAAGTAGGAGATCTTTGTTTTAAAATAACATATGGGCCATCTCGACGGGGCATGAATTTAGTTGTTTTGTTATTTTTCTTTTGACTAATCGGATGCAAAGTAACCCAGACGTGGTCGCCTGGTTTATATTGTTCAGAAGCTTTTAAATGTTTGTCAGCATAATATTTATGCTTATCTTGGCTTTGTTCTATGCGATCTCTTATCTACATAATAATTTTAGCAAAGTTTTTTAAATAAGGAGTTATTTCGGGTATGAAATTATCATTCGCAATTACAGGGCGTAAGTCATGAGCAACATCATCGGAGGTACGTAATTCACGACCGAACATTAAATATGCAGCTGTGTGACCTGTGGAACTACATCTTGCAGTATTAACCCATTAACCGCCAAAACTATTACGATAGAAATTTTCAAATTTCTTGTTGAAAGTAGTTTCCCACCACTAATTCAGTAAGGTAAGTTTCGCTTTACTAAAATAGCAAAATTCCGGCCAATAAATAAGACATTTTTTTAAATTCTAAAATAATGGTGCCAATATAATTAATTCATTGCATGAGCAATTATTTTGACTGTTGCGTGAACGCAACGTCAGCGGTTAATGGGTTATGGGCAAAACGGATTACTGGTAATTTTTCACTCCAAGTTGTATGATCATCTCCAACTAGCATCGCTAAGCGGGGTTTTAGATCTCGGTTTTTTCTTTCAACCGGATTTGCTTGAGGGTGGTACACCGGAGTTAAACTTTGATCTATATTTAAGAGAAAACAAACTTTTTACATCACAGCACTGATGACTTGCGGACCATTGTCGCCAATGATTTTTCTTGGAAAACCATATCTTAAATACACTT
Organism: Maratus speciosus; assembly: GCA_963932465.1. NCBI lineage: Eukaryota > Metazoa > Arthropoda > Arachnida > Araneae > Salticidae > Maratus > Maratus speciosus. Next base: position 185,392,157 of record OZ010797.1, on the reverse strand, counting down.
CCTCAATTAAGGTAACAGCACATTCCGTGGCTGTTGCGTTATTTAATGCAAAAAGTTCTACCCATTTTGTGCTACAGTCTTCGATTATAAAAATCCACTTTTTCCCATCTGCTGTTTCTGGCAAGGGTTCAAATAAGTCTATTGAGAGGGTCTCAAATCTTTGACTATGAACAGGTGTTTGTAAAAGTCCAGCAGGTTTTTGGTTACTCGCTTTATAACGAATACAGTCTACACAATGGTTAACATAATCTGCGATATCTTTTCTCATTCCGGTCCAGTAATATCTCTGGGATACTCTGTAATAGGTTCCCTCGGCTCCATAATGGCCTGCGGTCGGTGAATCATGGTAATTCTTCAAGACTTCTTTCCGTTCTTGAACAGGAACAACCAATTGTGCTTCTTCTGAATCTGATTCTGGAGAGCAACGATATAAGACTCTTTGGTTTAAGAGGTAACCACGTTCAGTCCAATTAGCAAAATCTGTATTATTTTCTTTAGATTCAAACGCTACGATAATTTTCTTTAAATCTTCATCCTTTAATTGCTCTTCTCGGATATCTTTAGGAGATCTAATAGGCATATCAATCGAAATTGTGCAAATTTCACAAGAAGTTTCTTCATGACTGCAAATAGGCCGAGACAACATATCAGCAACAACGTTTGCTTTTCCAGGAATATATTCAATCTTGAGGTTGAAAGATTGTAACTGCAAAGCCCATCGGGCTAGTCAGCCTGACGGTGACTTTAAACTCATCAGCCATTTTAGGGGCTGATGATAGGAGGCAACTGTTATTTCATGTCCTTCAATATAGCCACGGAATTTATTTAAAGCCCAAATGACAGCAAGTGCTTCGCGCTCGGTGGTAGAATAGTTTCTTTCTGGTGCAGTTAACAAACGACTTGCATATTCTATTGGATGTTCTTCTTCTCCCTGACCCTGGAGGAGGACAGCACCTAGAGCATATCCATTGGCATCTGTACGAAGAAGATAGGGCTTGGTCGGATCATTTTGTTTTAGTATTGGAGGATTGATTAATGAACTTTTTAATGTTTCGAAAGCGCTTTGTTCTGCTTCTTCCCACTTCCAAGTTGCATCTTTCTTCGTAAGATTACTTAGAGGTTTAGCTATATCTGAAAATTTGGGAATAAAAAGTCTGTACCAGGAGCAGGACTGCAAAAAAGTTTGAACTTGTTTTACAGACTTAGGAGCAGGCATTTGTTGAATTGCAGCAGTTTTTCCAGGATCAACTTCGATTCCAGAGCTTGTTATCCAATGTCCTAAATATTTAACACGGGGGCAAGCAAAATTGCATTTTTCACGATTAACACACAATTTGAATTCTGATAGTTTATTAAAAACTGCTTCTAAGTCAGACAATGTTTCTCAAAACTTTCCGACAAAATTATAATATCATCTAAATAAGACAATATAAAGATGTCTTTGAAGGACTTTCTAAAGTTATCTATTAATCTCTGAAAGGTTGCTGGGGCATTTTTCAATCCGAAAGGCATTCTAATGTACCGAAAAGTTCCGAATGGATAAATAAATGCAGTATTGTCTCTATCAGCAGCATTTACTTCAATTTGGTGGTATCCAGACTTCAGATCAATAGTGGTCATATAAGGGGTATGTTTGGCTTCATGGAGCAAATCATCTATTCGCGGTAATGGATAATTATCTGTCTTTGTGATGGCATTCAATTTTCGATAATCGATGGAAAAGCGAATTTTTCCATTTGGTTTTGGGACCAATACTACAGGAGAGGCATAAGGAGACTCGCACTCTTCGATTATACCCTTAGAGAGTAATTCGTCTAATTCTTTACGCAAAATTTCCTTTCTCGCAGGTGACATGCGGTAAGGGGGTACTGCTACAGGAGGATGTGATCCAGTATCAATATAATGTTTAACTTTAGGTGTAGCCTCTTCTCCTAGTTTAAAGCTACTAGTAAATTTTTCAAGCAGTTCATTCAACCTAACTTGTTGCTCTGAAGTGAGATGACTAACTTCATCTTCTCTAAGAAAAACGGTGTCTAATTCAACGGATTTTATCGCTAATTCACTGGGAGGTCTATATGTATCTTCAGCGAATCTATACTTCCACCTACATCTATCAGCGAAGAACCATTCTTGATTTACTACATCCAAAACAATTTTTGCTCTGCGTAAAAAATCGATTCCTAAAATTGTACGATTATTTCTGGCATTCGGCAGAACATAAAGTGTTGTTTTAATGTCGCGACCTTCAATTTTAACATGAACTTCTGTTTTATAAACTTCGGTAGTGTTTTGTAGCCCATCCGCTAAGACTACGATCATTTGAGTTTTTTCAAACTTCACACCTTGGTCTTTTAATAAAGAATACAAACCTTCACCCGCAACGCAATGTGTTGCGCCAGTGTCAGCACAAGCTGTGCCAGAGAGACCATTTATGCTTATTTTTACCAATAATGTTGGTGATGTTTGCATATTACACGTACGAAATTCTAGTGATTGAAAGTGCACCGATACATTTTTCGGAGAACAGGTTGGACACTTGGATTTAATAACTCCCTGGTTTCCACAACCATAGCAATTTAACATTGGTCGATTTAAATTCGAAGGATAGTTAATTTTATTTCTGTTGGACTCCTTTTGATTGCCAATGTTACCAAACTCATTTCTTTTAAAATCTAAAGGCGTTTTTTCAAAGCGATTAGAATTCCCGACCTCACTGATTTTATTTGATCTCTTTATTTCTACTTTGTGTGATCTCAAATTATCATATAAATCTAACTTTTCAGCTAATTCAACAGGATCTGTTAAATTCTCCCATTGGTCTAAATAATGTTCTTTGCAATCAGGGGAAACCCTTTTCTTTAATTGGTCAGCAATAATTAATTCCGATAATTTTTCAAAGGAATTTATATTTAATTCGGATAGCCATCCCTCGAAATAGCTTCTGATTTCAAAATAATATTCTTTCCAGCTAACATCGGTTCGCTTTGGATGTCGACTAAACAAAACTTTAAACCTTTCAGCAGTTAATTTGAACCTCTGCAAAAATATATCTTTAATATAAGAATAATCCTCAAATTTTTCTTCCGGTTCACGCGCTATTAATTTACCGATTTCATTTGGAAGGACTCCAATTAAATACGTAATCCACAGTTCTTTAGAAACCTTTAAAAGTTTCATTTGCCTCTCAAAAGTTATTAAAAATAAATTCATATCATCCTTTTCAGGATTGAAATCGGGTAAAAGCTTTTTCAAGTCAACGCGGATTGAAGAAGTTTCTAGAGGGTTGCTTGTATTTGCAACAACATCTCTTGTTCCTGCTTCTAACCTGAGCTTCTGTAGCTCAAATTCTCTTTCTTCGGCTAAACGTTTCTCTTCCTCAAGAGTCTTTCTTTCTTCTACGATATTTTCAAAAATTCCCTGTACAAAATCTACGTTATCTTTAAATGCCTCATTATTTACAATTTTATCACGTAATTCGAGGACTTTATTATCGCTACTTACTTCTACTTTTAATTCTGAAGCTAATGTGATTAAATCAATTTTCTTACCCTTTGAAAGAAACGCCATCATTTGAACTAAATATGTTTTAACTAACTTCAAACTTAATTCGTGTTACGAATAACTCTTAGCAAAATACGTAATTTTTAACATATATAGAACATAAATAACATACAATATCTTCCAAAATTCAATATAATGACACCAACTATTTGCCTTTTTTTTTTAATAATCTCAATCATATAATAATTAAAATAATGCCAAGCACTCATTTATAATAATAACTTCAATGATAAAATAGCTCAGTGCAACTATATAAATGTATAAAATAAAGCAAACGATTTTTATTTTTCAATAATAATTATTAGAATTATTTCTCTTATGAATATCTTCATTTAATTCAGATACTAAAATACTTGAAGCTGCAGACGACTTTTTGTATTTCGATTCTAAGGAAAATATCATTCAGGCTGAAAAGAACAATTCCAAAATATTTCGATTCTGGACGAATCAAATACAATTTTCAAAAATCATCAGATTCCGGATGAATCAAAAGTACTTTTGTATAAATTTTTTGTACTTTAGTATCTAAATTTTCTTATTAAAACAGTTTAACTCAATTTAAAATAATACTTATCTTCATATCTTGCTTCTATTCGTGCCAGACGTTGGGGAGCCAATTCTATAACATATTATTCAGAATCCGGGGTGGAAACTATCTTATGTTACGAAATAAAACTGGATAACTTATCATCGACTAATAAGTTTTAATATTTACATCGTATTTACATATTACTGTTTACAAAATAACTCAGTTAATTTAAAATACGGCATAGTTCAAATGCCTTGTCGGCAACTACTTTGTAAACATCCTACTCTCTCGTAAAGTCTAATTTACTCAGCTTGTCAGTTCTTTTGAAGGAAAAAAAAAGAAAAGGAGAACAAATATGATGGAGTGTGTATTGTTCGAGCGTTACAAAGCGTTATAAGTAAGCGAACAACCTTAATGCTGGAATCAGGCGTAAATTAACACAGTTGCGCCACCTTGTGCACGGAGTGATAATTCACATACGCGGGCTTTTAGTGTGGCGTGTATTTTCTAAATGTTTAGTCACTCATGGAACTGAATTTTGTTTGGCACATTTATTGCAAATTAATAGCGTTGCGAGAGGGCCATCCCGATGCACTTGATATCACGAAGTTTTCTTCGCCTTGTCAAAGGCACCTCAGTTATTAATCAAGGTGGCAAAAACTTTACAATTTTAGTGGTGTGAGTAAGAAAACAGTTAGGTATCTACCTGTAGTTCACACTCCATCCGCTACGTGGCGCATGATCTTCATTGATGTGACCTCGCTTTTAATCTTGCGGTTATTTCTCCCATTTAAGATAGGACGCTTACTTATAACGCTTTGCTGCAAAGCCTCCGTAAGTGAAATTTACTGCGCATGCTCACTCCTTCCTGAGATGGTAACCAGAATTGGCAGTGTAGCGCTAAAAATAATCGCCAAATACTTTTTGAAATTCCAACTATTCTCACACGCTGAGTAGCATGTGTTTACTTTGGGAAAGAGAATGAAATTAAAATGATTAGTGTGGGAAAAGGAAGATTTGAATTAAATTTAACAAAAAAAAAAAAAATTCGCACGGAGTTGATCTTACATTACATACGCCATGAATTAAACATTAACATTCCTGTACCCATCATGAACAAATTTGAAAAGAAATTTCAGTTTTACAATTTTCGGTACTGTAAATTTTTAAACTTCTGCGGAGCTGGTCATACATTACGTACGCCATGGATTAAACATTAATATTCCTGGACCAATTTTAAATGAAATTTCATACTTTACACTGTTAAAAATTTGGAGCATTCTGGCAGGTCATTTGACCGTTTTTTCCGAAAACAGTTACACAACCGTAATTTTAACACTATTCTGAACATATTATTGGCCATTTTATGGTCAGAATATAGTTAAACTATGGTTATGAAACCGTTTTTTCAAAAAACGGTCGAATGACCTGCCAGAATGCTGAAAAATTTTTAACAGTGTACGTACGCCATGGATTAAACATTAATATTCCTAGACCAATTTTAAATGAAATTTCATTCTTAAACTTCTAAACACCCCACAATATTACTTTTTACACCGTCGTATAGAGAAAAAAATGTACTTTTAAATGCAATTTGTTTGAAAGCTGTATCTCAATTTGTTTCTGAGTTATTAATTTTTTTTGTAGTTTTTATTTTTTTGTCATAGTGGCAACAAAAGTATCCATCTCTGTTGAAAGTAAAGGGAAAATACAGATTACTGCATAGACCAATCAGAAAACGAATAAAATGCGGATTCAACTAATAAAAAGCTTCAGATATGTTTTTGATTTCCTACCCTGACAGAGTACAATAACCATTTTTCCAAATAGTTAAAAATAAGGTCTTTAAATAAGTTAAAATTCTACGAAACCTCCATTTTTTTATTGTAAGGTATTTAAATTAAATAATTATGAAAATTGCCCACTTCTTAGGATGTACTCTCTTGGAAGCATTTTGCAAAATCAGATGTAAATAACATTTATTTTATGAGGAAATCAACATTGGTGTTGTCGTTTATTGGTTTCGTTTTAAAGCAAAAACATTCAGCTATGTAGAAGTAAGATCATAACAAAAAAAAAAAAAAAAAAAGTCAGCTTAGTTTTTATAAGGAAAAGAACTAAGGCACCCATTTGGTTCTCAGTACTGCACAAAAGTTTCTGTAAAAGCCGAAATCTCTGTGTGAAGGCTCTTTTTATGGAGACCGGGCCAGCCGAGCCCGACGATATGGAATCCGATCCCGACCGAGTCCGAAATTTTTTCGCTCTCGGAGTCCGAGTCCACCCGATGTCCGATACCGAAAGCACGTAATGGAAAATTGTTGATAACCATTTAAAATTATTTCAAGATTTATTTTCTCATTTAAAAATTCCTTCTTTGCACAGAAAGAAGTATTAATGATAATAGAATTCGTGACAAAATTTCGTTATTTTCATGTCCCTTAAAATCTGTTTAAAATAGCAAAATTGCTTTTTGTTAAAAGTGGGTATCACTATTTAAATTATAAAAGTTTCTGATTTTTTTAATATTTAGACTACATCTATTTCAAAATGTTTGTTAATATTCAGGAAGATGGCAGCACAATGGTACGTTCCGCATCTCTCTGCGATAATTTGATGATAACATGGCATGGGATGGTATTTTTAATTGAGAACTGTACATTTCAGAAAATTTAATTCACACTTTTATGGGCATTTTCTTTTGCGATTTTTTAAAACATTTTCGTGGATTAATTTTTCAAATAAACGTAGTTAAATAATAATAATAAAATAAACCCTTACTGTTTAAAAAAAATTCTGAATAATTATTTGTTTTTTCACAGAAAGGTCTGTACAAATGTGCAAATAGATGAAAGTCTTTTTGCTGTTTTGGATAATCAATACGAAAAAAAAATATTTTCAGCATTAAAAGTTTACTTTTAAACAACATGTGACATGATAAAACATGAAAGCATTTAAAATGCAAATGAAACAATACTTGAAGAATTAAAAAGTTTTTTTTTTTTTTTTTTTACATTTAAAAACATGGAATTAAAAACGTTATTAAAATGTATCTCTTTTATTTTGCGTGTGTAAGTAAACAATTTAAATTCTGCAGCTAGTTTTCTAAAAATCAAAACTAAATAAGACCGTAAAAAATGGATATAAAAAGTAAATAACAAAAAGGATTACAGAAACATAAATAAAAATATTAAAATCTTGAAAATGGAAACGTATTTAAGATCAAAAGGCTGCTGAACCATGAAGAACTGATTTTCAATATACGCTTACATTTAATAAAATATTAATTCACTATTTTTTATTTTTATTTGCTTTTATAATGAATTTGGTTTATTTTCTTCATGGTTAAAACTTCTAATGTAACAGTAGTTTTGAAGGGAAAAAAAGCCAATGCAACTTAATATAATTATTTTTTACTCCAAAGAAGCATTAAATAAATAAATAAATGGAAGTCTTTTTTGTGACTTATCAAGAAAAAAAAACCGATTTACAACATTATTTTTTTTTACTTTTAAACGTCATTATAAAATGTATGCGTTAAAAAAGCAATATTTAAAAAATATATATTACATAAAAGTCTTTTTATTATTTCTTAAAACAAACAAAAGCAAAACAAACTGAAATTGCAGTTGATGTGTAATTTTTTGTTTTTAATACGTACAGATCCTTTGATGAAATAAAAATCAGAAATAGAATTTCAAAATAGATAAGTAGCAATACATTTTGAATAAATATTTTTAGAAACTTATTTTTTATTATTTTACATTAAAGTATTAGAAGTTTTTTAAAACTAATTTAAGATATTTGTATATTTCTTAAATAAAGCTACACAGGAAATTAAAAATGAGCTTCTTCTTCAATGAAATAAGGAGAAAGTTTCATTTTTAAAAGATAAATAAGGAAGATCATAAAATGTTTGTTAATTCCCTAATGTATGTTTTTATTTCTTTTTTTCGGTAGTAAATAGCAAAACAGCTTTTCTGCATATTTTAATAAGACACAAAGTTTACAAAGAAAATCTTTTAAGTTACGTAATAAAAGAAAAATACATTTAAAATGAAAGCGAAATGAGGGTTCAAGAAAGAATGGAGTATTCCAGTGTTATTAGTTAAAAACATTTAAAAATAAATTATTTTACCCTCAAAAATTCTATGTTTCTTTCCCTTTGTAACGCCTCTTCTTTCAGCGCTTAGTTAATAATAATGAAAATGATAATATTAAAAATAATAATTGTGCTTCTAGATGTTTTTGTTTACAACTTCCAAAGTGTCAACTCCTATTCCAAAATTTTGAAATGCGTTTTCTGAACATAATGCTTTATGAATTGTTGACGAAAATATAATGACTTTGTTGGTCATTTTGGGAAAATTGGTAATTAAACTATCGACTTTAACGCTCTCGCTGCGTAATATTAAAAAAACTTCAAAATAATTAAATAATTTCTTTTGCCACAGGTTTTTCTAAACAAATTTTTTTGTCTAATTTAATCGGGAAAATGCTCCGTTTAAATAAGGCAAAATTTACAAAAACACATAACTGGTGGGAATAATCAAGGAGGATTAATTAGACGGAAAAATGCATGCCCGAGAAAATCTCGGGGTGCGCAGCGAGAGGGTTAAATGTGGAGTGAAGCTACACATTGAGCTATTAAATTTTTCTTTATTATTCTGTTTTTCTCTGTGAAAAATGTTGGCACTTTTTTTTCGAAATTTCACATTAAAATAATAATAGTAATAATATATTTCTGTGAAAAGGAATGATTTACCTGATTTCTATATTCAAGTAAAGAGTTTTTACAGGCTACTTGATAAATTTAAACAAGATTTAAGTTTAGGAAACTTAGAAGTCATTAACTTATTGAATTCCGTGATCCCTAAAAATTTTTATTGCTTAAGTGCTTTCAGAGGGATCCATTAAAATTACCAACATTTTTCAAAATTTTGCTATTGATCCATCGAAGTATATGTTATCTAAGCTATCTTATAAAAGCTATCTAATAAATAAAAAAAAGAGTTTCTATGTCGCAAAGTTAGCGCATACCATTCTAAAAAGAGATAATTTTAATAGGACTGAAGCTTGACAATGTCAGGGTAGATTAAATTATTGACTTCCGTCATCCTCTAGACGGGCTCATTTAAAATAACCAACATAGATCAAACTTTTGTCAATAATTCATCGATGACTATGTATTATCTCATAAATGCAGAACAAAAAGTTTCTAATCCATAATGCTATCGGAATCCACTTTAAAAAGACCTAATTTTACCGATAGTTTGATAAATTTAAACAGGACTGAAGTCTAGCAATTTCGGGGAACATTAAATTATTTATAATAAAACACTCATACTACAATATATATATTAAAACACACATACAGACATAAATAACGTCTGCATTCAACAGTTAAAGGTATATATAAATATTATACAGACATACAAACAATAAATACAATAAACCCAACCGGAGTGAAAAATTAGCCAGAGCCAGGAATCGAACCCGGGACCACAGTATACAAGACTGCTGCTCTAACCACTGAGCTACTCCGGCTGATGCCTGAGTCTGCAATTTCTCACTAATAAACCATGTTGGGGAAGTCACCAGCCATCTATCTGTACGACAGCCTTGGATGACCGGACAACGATGAATAGCTAGGGTTCGTTTCCTGGCTCTGGCTAATTTTTCACACCAGTTCGGTTTATTGTGTTTATTGTTTGTATGTCTGTATAATATTTATATATACCTTTAACTGTTGAATGCAGGCGTTATTTATGTGTGTATGTGTGTTTTAATATATATATTGTAGTATGAGTGTTTTATTATAATTATCGTAGATCGATGTAATAATAAAATCTATTCATCGTTGTCCGGTCATCCAAGGCTGTGGTATAGATAGCTGGTGACTTCCCCAACATTGTTTATTAGTGAGAAATTGCAGACATACTACATCATAAATTCAAAACGAAGAGTTTCTGTTCCATAATGCTAATAGAATCCATTTTAAAAAGAGCTGTTTTTGCTTATAACTTTGTAAATTTAAATAAGATTTAAGTTTAGGAAACTTAGAGGTATTTAAGTAATTGAATTCCGCGTTCCCTAAGAAATTTTACTTCTTAGTACATTTAAAGGGCCTCTTTCAAATTAACCAATTGTTTTCCAAATTTTGTCAATATTCCATTGAAGACTATATATATCTCACAAATCCAAAACATGCAGTTTCTAATCCGTAATGATAATGTAATCCACTTTAAAAAGAGGTGTGTTGAACTGAAAAGTTGGTAAATTTAAATAACATCTAAGTTTAGAGAACTTAGAGGTCATTAAATTATTGAATTCTATAATACCCAAGAAATTTTACTATTTAGTACTTTTAGAGGTATTTTTACAGTATTATATCATTTAAAAAATCAACATCTCTAAAAGTTCTATCAATAGCCCATGGAATAATACCTATTATACCACAAATACTTAACAAAAAGACTCTATTCCATAATGCCAGGCCCCACCAGTGGCCGAGAGGTTCTGCTCTCGAAGCTGGTAGACGGGAAGTGCTGGGTTCGAACCCAACCGCGCCCGTCGGCCTAATCGTTCGGAGTTTTCGTGGTTTTCTTCGAACCTTGGATTTCCAAGCGTTAATACGGGTTAGGTTCCCTTAGAAAGACCCCCACGAAGGGCACTCCTCCCTCTTAGGGCCTATATCCCTCGTGATGATAATTGGCCGTCATAAACACAACCAACAACCAACCATAATGCCAGTGGAATCAACTTTAAAAGGATTTGACTTTACTGATAACTTGATAAAGCTAAATAATAAGAGTTTTAATTTTCTAACTGAGTAAAATAGTGTATAGACCAGGATTTGAACAATATATCTTGGTTTAAGGTGCTAACACTCTATCAGCTGGGCTATCCTGCATAACTCCGGCGAACACAATTCCCTAAAACAACCTTTAGATAATGAGATCAAAAGGTTTTCTGAGTGAATTGTGGATCACTGAATAATTTAAAATTTTAAAATACTTTTTTCCTTTGATCAATGGAAGAAAATTTATATCCCGGGCTCAGGTCTGTTTTTTATATGCTTTTTTAAACTTATAGTTCCGTTTGTACGTGGCAGTGAAATCCTGTTACTCATTTTTCACACACTTCCTACTGACATAGAACTTTGAAATTTGGAATATATATGTATTCATGAGGGCAATATATGAATTGGACATAGATTTTTTAAAATTCGATTCCTAAAAGGGCAACAGGAAGCAAATTTAAACTTTTAAAAAATCACCATATCTCATAAACCAATGTAAAAAGCGTCTTAAAACTTGATATGCTTATAGTCTACCTATATTTAGTAACCACATGTTTTAGAATTTTCCAAAATTCGACTCCAAGGGGTGTCGACTTTACTATCAGCTGGGTTATCCTGCATAACTCCGGCGAACACAATACACTAAAACAGCCTTCAGATAATGAGATCAAAGGGTTTTCTCAGTGAATTGTGGATCACTGAATAATTTAAAATTTTAAAATACTTTTTTCCTTTGATCAATAGAAGAAAATTTATATCCCGTGCTCAGGTCCATTTTATATATGCTTTTTAAAACTTGTAATTACATTTGTATGTGGCAGTCAAATCCTGTTACTCATTTTTCACACACTTCCTGGTGACATAGAACTTTGAAATTTGGAATATATATGTATTCATGAGGGCAATATATGAATTAGACATAGATTTTTTTAAATTCGATTCCTAAAAGGGCAACGGGAAGCAAATTTAAACTTTAAAAAAATCACCATATCTCATAAACCAATGTAAAAAGCGTCTTAAAACTTGACATGCCTATAGTCTAACTATAATTAGTAACCACATGTTTTGGAATTTTCCAAAATTCGACTCCAAGGGGGGGGGGGGTGTCTGCAAGCGACCTCCGTTTTCGAAAGATATCGCAAATACACTACTTAAGGTAATATCGCTTAACTAGCACTACTTAAACTTAATGGTCACTCAATTATAGTTTGATTTCCTATGGAGAAATCAGTATCAGCTTCAATAATGAGTGTTTGTTGAAAAGTACTAATGGCAGGGTTACCACAACAGCGACAAATTTTGGTAACGTTGTGGAAATATTGTCAAATTTGGTAGTGTATTTAATATATATATATATTACTTTTATATTATTTTGTTATTTTTTTGCTTTTAGTATTCCACAGTAATTAATTTACAATGCATGATTTTTCTATTACAGTGTATAATCTTTAAAATAATATAGAAAGGAAGAAAATACAAAAATGTAATTACTAATAGTTCAATAATGAAATGTAAAATATTGAATAAAGGAAAAAGAAAAAATGAGTAAAATCAACTGTTTCTCCATGATGGGCTGACTTTAGAGTAAAAATTATACTATCGCACTTTAAGAAATGATTAATTTAATATTTGTATCTGCATTTTCTTTAAATATTAGTGCTGTTTAATGTGTTTGTTGATAACGTTTCAGAAAAGATGCAGCTTTAAACATACTTCAGTTACATTCATAATTAGCATATGTTCGTCCTAAGTAAGTATATAAATAAATAAATGCATTTTTTTTTATTTACTAGGGAATTCAAAATGAAAAATAATTTCCAGTATTAAATTTACTTTTTTACGTCAATACCATTTGTATGTTTTAAAAAGAAGTTCTTGAAAAAAATTTTTATATAATATTTTTTTATTAACTCTTAAAACAAACAGACAAACAAAAAACAATGACTTGAATTCCATTTCAGCTTCAAAAGGTTGTTTTTTTTTTTTAATTGAAGATAAATCCCTTTATTAAATAAAAACAAAAATAAAATAACATTTGATAACTATAAATGGAAGTGGGGTTTTTTTATGCATTTTTTGCAGCAATTCTAAAGATTTGTTTTTCTTCCTTTTATCTTTTGTACCAAAGCATTAGGATTACTTCATTCTTTTGAAATATTTGTGTGTATCTTGAATAAATTTAGAAGAGAAACATAAACATGAGTTTCTTTTGGAATGAGATAATTACAAAGTTTCATTTTGAAAAGCTATATAAAGAATATTAGAATGCATGTTAATACAACAATATTTTTTTATTCTCTTCTTCGTCGCAAAATAATAATGATATAATTTTTCTTTAATAATGCACAAAAGTTACAAAAAGTATACTTAAGGGATGAAATAAACTAAGAATTTATTGAAAAAAAAAATAAACATCAGTTCAAAAATTAAACAATTTATTCTTATTTAACGTTGTATTTAAAAAACCCTTATTAGGATTTATTGTATTTTTTTCGGTTGATTTAATTCCAGTAGCTAGCTTTTTAAATTTACAAAAATAAAACGCAAAGCAAGAAAATAGTGTAAAATTGGCAACACTGTGAAAACATTTCTTCTAAATACTGTGAAAACAATTTTATATAATTATCATTATAAAAACACATAATAGCAATAACATTATTATTTTTTTATGCAAAAAAATAATAATTATTACTATTGAAATGCAGAAATATATAAGTATGAGATAAAAGAAATTAAAAATGGAAAAATACTAAAGAGCAAAAACAACTGCTTCCCAATAAGGAACTCATTTTAAGGGCATAAGGGATTAAGACCAATTAGATAATGCCTTTGTTTGGTTAGACGTTCCAGACGTTGTTTATAACCTAACTCAGTGAGAAGGGTCGGAGCAGGTCCGTCGACAAACAAAGGCTGACACATAAACGTCCCCCAACTTTGTGTGGCAGCTCACAGGAGCGAACCACAACTTGGACACTAGTGTGGAACCTCCTGTATGGAATTACTCTACCACCAGCCGGGAATGGGATTCCTTATAATAGGCTACCTCTGTTATCCAAAACAGCGGAGGAAACAACACAAAGCATTAAATATTAGTAAAAATAAATGAAAAGATGGAATAAAAACAGATAGAAAAACCAGTCCTTCCCGTTCTGCGTTCCTCCGGGTGGCTAGGCCACAGGCATCAGAGTTTGCGGTATATGGAATAAAAATAAAATGTTTTGTCCTGGCCCTATCGGGTAGTGCGGTCTGTTCTCCGTTCGCTCATTCACCCCTTAAGGCGGCTTACGAAAATATTTTGAACTCTTATTTTCAACGAGCGCCCCCTGTCTCACAAAAGCTAAACATTTTGTGGGCGTCTAAGATTTATGTCTATCCACAGCATAGACTTCTCATATAACTCTGAGATCCACACCAGGGGGTACAGATCAACGCGAGGGACTGACCGATGATATTTTTGGCGCGTTATCGCTTTTAGGTTGAATGTTTTGGAACTTCACAAAAAAGTAGTGGGGGAGGGAGAGATCTGACCACAGATGACAGACAGCCTGTCCACAACTTAGAGAAGAAATAAGAAGTCTACGTAGATTCCTCGCGAGTGACTCAAAATTTACCAACAAAGTCCGTGACCCTCCCCACATGTGATCCTAAAAATAGCTCATTTACTGAAAACGTTAAATTTTGACCAAGAGAATAATAAAATTTCCATGCATGTATTTCAAAAAAAGGAGTGTAAAACATGAATCCAAGTAATAGGGAGACAAGATGTGTTTGTTTTCCTTTTTAGATTTTAATTAGGTAGATACAGTGTTAATTATGCATTTAAATGATTAAAATTACAGTAAAAAGAACAGAAGATTATAGGAAAATAAAATATTAGTTGTAGCTGCATTTAAGGAATGGTTGAATATTTCTATGAAATATAACTTTTTTTAATTAGCTTTTATTAATTTAATTGGTCAGTTATTTATTTTATTGTTGCATTTTATTACTTTTTATTTATTTAACATTTCACAGAAATATTCTGTTACATAAATATTTTGTTTTAAAAGGCTTTACTGTGCCCAGTAAATTATGAGCATTTCTATTAATAATATTTAATTAAACGTTCACCCACTCATTTATAATTTATTTTTATTAATAACAAATATTTATGTTTATCCATTTAAAAAATATCTCATTATGCATAGGTGTGTTATAGACGATTTCGGTATAGATGGGTTTCGTTTTACATTAAGTTTTTTTTTTTTTAATCTCCGCTTATCCCCCCCCCCTCCCCTTATTCTGAATTGAATGATTTATTTTTAATTAATTAGTCATTTAGTCTTTTATTATTCATTTATTATTATTTGGTAATAATTATCGTATAAGCTGTTCTCAAATTCACACTAGTTACTTTGTGATACTTGCCTAAATGATTTTTCTTTGTTAAACGCACAAATCCAACAGGTGTTCTTGATTAGAAATTAACAAATTGATTAGCGGCTTTTCCTTTAAATGGAAAGGATTTTTCAAGATATACTGTAAAAATGGGATTTTTCAAAACGAATTCATCGAAAAAAGAAAAACGCTAGTCAATTTCATAGAATTTCAACCGCCATGGCTACCAATTTTATGCTTTTATGTATTAAAATAACTCTATAAATGTCAGCAAGTATTTCGATATGCTGAGTGGGGAACAATATGTTTCTGAGAACCGCTTTGACGCTACTTTCCTTTATAGACAAGCTCTGTCTTCGAAAGTTTTATTGTTTTCAGTAAATAAAGAGCATTTCTATTAAAAATACTAGCTTATTATTATTATTTTAATATTGGGCAGATATGCCCAGTAATGGACTTAAGGAATTTCTTTAAAAACTATTTTTTAATTAATAGTTAATTGTTATATTCTAGTTTTTTAATATTATATAAATCTATCAACAATATTTATCATTCTCATAATCTCATTTCCCAGTATATTAATCAAACTTTGATTGTAAATAACAGAAATATATCAAATACCTAAAATTACAGTAATGAACACCCTCTGTTCCAGTAATGGATACTATCTGTTCCAGTATTAGACACCCCACAAAAATTAATAGTTATAACTGTTTTTAATGACTGTATTTAGAAGCAGAATTTAATGAAAGCATATAAATGAAACAAAATAGTTCTTTTTAAGTAAATTGAACAATGAGTTATCTCAAGATCAATATTTTAATTATCTTAGATAGATGGTTTAACCACTTGGGGACGAGCGACACGTATACGTGCCGGAAATAGGCCTAAGGATCCTCGTTTATCCTCACCAGTAAAATTTTACTATAAAATTTGCCTTATTTAATCCGAGCATTTTTCCGATTTGAATAGGCACAAACTTCTGTTTTTTAAAACCGGTAGCAAAGTAATAAACATTTCGTAAAAGGCTCCCGTCGCGAAGGTGTTAAAATACTAAATGTCAGGAAACTCCGAAACTATTTGATATATTACTTGTAGTAATTAGTATTACAAACTTGAAAGAAATAATACTGCGCGTTGAAGGTTTTAAACACGAAAGATGCCACTTTTCCGCTTTTTGGAGGATTTCCGGTATTCTTGTTTTTTTTTTCTTTTCTTTTTTTTTTTCTCGTAGAATTATTTTTAAAAAAATGCGTTGATATTTGCCGCGAAAAAAATTGAGAATTTCGTCATAACGATCTAACGATTTTGACGAAATTTTGTTTTCTATCGTTTTCGGGCACGAGAATACCATTGGGCTAGGTCGTATGTTCAAGAAAATTCGATTACTGGGTCATTTTGGGTCACAATGGGACAGGTTTCAAGCTAATTGAATCTAAAAAAAGCCTCAAAACATTTTGACAAAATTTTGTAATATACCGCCAGGGCCGGCCTAAGGCGTGTGCGAAGTGTGCCACCGCAAGGGGCGCCAAACGGATGAAAGGGCGCCTATTAGAGCACCGATAAAAATTATTCTATATTCTGCATTTTTTTTTCTTATACATATGTTAGGCTAGATCGGAACCAGTGTTTCTTTCATTCACATATCGTGGAAGGTAGTGCCTTCCCCCCCCCCTCCCTCTACTCGAGAAAATTTTCGAGCATACAATTGTTTTAGTGTTTAATTATTCCAATATTTATCATCTTAAACAGAATGGAGGGGAGCGGTCGGAGCTCAGTTCACGTAAAGAGATTAAACCATTTCTATTTTTGCTACAGGCACTCATTTGTTCCAAAATCTTCCCATTTCAGGGATTTCGTTCAGCCTGCGCCCTTGCCATATTCTTTGAATTTATGTATTGCCCCAGTTTTCCGAAAAGTGGTCTGAAAGGAACACTTAGAGGAAAGTCAGTAAAAAATAACGTTATAAAAATATATAATTGCGTTATAATGATGGACTGTTTCATTCATCATTAAGGATTATTTATTAGTGGAATATAGTCTTTGGACCATTATACAATAAATATTTCGTTATACTGAGATTAAAATAACTGAAATTTTAAGCAAATATTGTTAATTTAAAAATAAAAAAGAACAGTGCCCAGTTAAACCGATGGTATTGAGCTCACAGGCTATTTACACTAATTGTATATCTCTTATTTCAAAGAATAATGCCCCTCAAAAAATAAAATAAGGGAAAGGGATTAGACCGCTTTCTTTATAGTTAACCAATGAGCCTCCAAATGTCACCAGGGAAACGCCTTATCGAAATAAACCGTTATACCAAATTTGAAGCAAATCTGATCGAAAACCCCATTTATCTAAATTAAGGGGTTAACCCCCCCCCTTTATATTTAACCAATGAACTTCTAAATCTAATCAAGGAAGCGCCTTATCAGAATAAACCGGCATACCAAATTTGAAGGAAATCGGACAGAAAAACCCATTTATCTAAATTAAGGGGGGCTATTATCCTCCGTTCCTCCCTTTAGACTTAAACAATGAACCTTCAAATCTAACCAGGGAAGCTTCTTATCACAATTAACCGGTATACCAAATTTGAAAAAGTCTGATAATTCTTCATGAAAAACCCATTTATCTAAGTTAAGGAGGCGTGTTAGCCCTCTTTATACTTAACCAATGAACCCCAAAAACTAATCAGAAAAGCGCCTTACCAGAATGAGCCTAGAAATTTTTTTTAAAGCAACATGTTTCTATCAAGAGTTATCGCGTTACATACATACGTACATACAGAGCCGGCGGGCACATTAGCTCTCAGGCTTTGATAGCCTGAGCTAATAAAAAATTGCTGTAAATTTAACTAAAATTTAAATTAAAAAAAAAGAGTTTTTTGGAATCAGACTATGTATTTGATGTTGAGTAAAAGTTTGTCTAAACCGAAAGGGAATTCTATTCACTATTACAGAGATTCTTCATTATTATGTGAAATAATTTGCACCTGGATACTGGAAGAAAGAATTCTGCTTTGGGGTTTCTTTGAGAGATAATATTGTTCTAAGCCTTTATTATATGTACAGACTTATGGCCAAGCGCAATTTTTCTCTTAGTGATTTATTATTTAAAATTAACACTAGAACTAGCGAAAATTTGAATCATCTTTTATAAAAATATTTCGCACCAGAATTTTGATTTAAAACAGTTTAACTTTATTATTTAACGTTTTTCTTCTTTGTATCTTTTAAACTCTTTCATAATCAAATTTCTGGTTTGAACCGAAACTTATTCATATGATATCAGTCAAAATAAAGGCTCGCGGTAGTTTTAGTGTTAAGCAAAAAAAGAAATTTTACAGCCCCCCCCCCCCCCCTCCCGCCCACCAGCGGCCATGACATGCACTTTATTATTTGTAAATCTACTAAACAGAAATTGATAGTAAGATTACTTTACCTTGGTTTCTCGTTAACAGGAGCAAAGAGCTCGATGAATAAATTAATATAAGCTAGACAATGCAGAATTGTGAAACTGGAGCCTATTATTATTATTATTTTTTTATAATTTATCTGCATATAAATTTTATTCTGTAATCGTTTTGAAAAAAATCTTTCATTTAATACATTACCGTTAAAATAACTTTTTTCCCCCTTTAGTGCCCGATAAGTTGATTTTTTTATGATGTTCTACACCTATGATTTTATGTCACTTTCATTATCCAATATCAATGCGGCGCTAAAATGTAAATTCGGAATGCTTGAAGATTTTCCTTGGGATGGTTTGCTTATTTCTCGCGTAGGCACCAGTACAACGAAATCCAGGAAACTTTTTTTTTTTTTTTTTTTTGTTAATCGTATTCCTTATTATTATAAATACAATTCTTATTCTCACAGTTTGTTCTTAATATTTAATTTATTTAAATTACTTAAAAAATAAATTTTAGTAAGTTCTTTTTTTTTTTTTTGCTAAATATAATCAGAGATTGAGAACCATTCAAAAAATGAAAAGAAAGTATAAGAATATTTATGTTTCCGGAATTAGCTGAAGAGAAAACTGGGTTTTCCATTATTTCGAAAGTTTTCACCATGAAAAGTGAGCCCTTTGCGAAAATCGATAATTAAATACGAAATTTGTTCGTACTTTTTATGTTCTAAAATAACGAGACAAGATTGCAGTTTTCATCTTTCATACTTGCTATTTACTAGTAGTTCCGCTTCTTTATTTTGTAGTATTCCAAACAGCATTCTTCTAAAGTTTTTTATTTTAATTAATACTTATCATTGTTATTTTCGTCCAATACCATGTGCCGTGGTCTTGCATTTTACTTTTGCATCGTAATGTTATACATTAAAACTGATAATTACTGCAAAATTGAAATTTCCCTGATTTTACAATTTGCCAATTACAAACTCAAAAATGGGATTAAATTTAGAACCTTTTATCTGTTTTTGAAACACTTTAAATTAATATCTTAAGTAGTAATAGTATGTACGGGCGCCAAAATGTCCTTGGGCCGGCCCTGTATACCGCTTCTGGGCAGGAGATGACCATTGGGCTAAGTCACATATTCGAGAAAAATCAATTATTGGGTCATTTTCGGTCACTGTGGGTCAAGCTAATTGTATCTAAAATAAAAAAAAATCTCTGCCGGCTCGGCCTAAAGGCGCAGGTTTCAACAACAAAAACTAAATTATGATTAGAGATTAACCCACTTTAACAATTTTATCTGGCCACTTTTGACGAGTTTTTATTTCATTTTCATATAAGAATTGGTTTTATTAGAATCATTTTAAGTCGGTATTCAAAAAAATACTTTTCCATGCTCAACAACTCGAAATTTTTTGGCACATTTTCAAATTCATTTAAAAAAAAAAAAAAAAATATGAAACTTGCTGACGTAATTTTTGAAGAGATATGTATGCGACCTGTGCTTTTATTTTTCTCTCAATTAATTAAAACTTCATTTATAAACAATTATTTTCTAAGTAGGACAATATTTTTCGTTTCCAACACAGTCGCTTTGAGAAATTCGGTTCAAAATGCCCACTTTGACATCACTTTTTGAAATATATTCTGCCTCTATCAAAAAATCGATCTTTAAGGCACATTATATAGTTTCTGAATAAGATAATCTACCAATTGGATGCGTTTGAAAGCAAAAATGAATTTAAAAATGACTCATATAATAAGCAATTTTGATTTGAGTAATACGATATTTTTTACTTCAACCTCTGTTTATTTTAAATTTGTTTATAAATTTTGTTTATATATTTAATATAATAAATTTATGCGAATTTTATATCTTGTGAATTGACGAAGTTATGAACCCCCCCCCCCTTTTTATTTCCGTTTTTAATTTTTTTGCGATACGAATTTTTCCTATCAAAAACTTGTCAGTATAAAAGTTGTAGATAATATTAAGAAGATTTATAGTAAATTTAATTGGATTTAATATCTTTGGAATAGATGAAGTTATGAATTTTTTTCTACCAAAAACCCTATTTTTGCGCTTCTTGAGCCCATTTTTAATTTTATCAGAAATCTGTGATACATAAATTTTTGGCCCTATTTTTATAAGTAATAAAAACTTTAAACCGATTTGATATGTACAAAAATTAAGAAGTTATGGGTTTTTTTTTCAGTTTTCACAAAACCCCTCCCTATTTCCATCTCCTTGGTCCGATTTTGCCCATTACTCGATTTTGCCCATTTTCACTTCTAAATTTTAATAGTATCCCTTTCTTTATTAAATCTCAGAAATTCTGTCATTAAATAAGGCGAGAAATACCATAAAATTTAGTGGTGTAGCAGGTAGTCATTTGGGACGGAGAATTCTCATCCCTGTGATTAATATTTACTATAATTAATAATTACTATACCATAAATATGATTACAAATTAAAAATGCAAGAAAAACATTTCAATCATTTAAGAGCTTTTTGAATATCATTAAAATGGATAATGTTCATTGACTGCTTCATACTCACTAATTAAATATATGGAAAATTTTTATATGTGTTGGACACATTTAGTGCTTGCTCTTGTGTATCCGCTATGGCTATCACAACTATTTAAAAAACAAAATGATGTTTGGAACGTCAATAAAAGAAATTTTGTTTCCGAGATTTCAAAATATAAACTTATATTGTGCAAAAAAAGTGGGGGGGGGGGGCAAATTTATGGGACTAGGAAAGCAAATTATTGGGTGGGCCCGAGCCCCACGAGCCCATATAAGTTGGAGCCACTGACTGTGAGTCAAGCTAATTGTATCTAAAAAAAAAAAAAAAGGCTCAAAACATTTTGACAAAATTTTGTATTACATCGTTTCTGAGCATCAGACCATTGAGATAAGTCACATGTTTGAGAAAATTCGATTAGTGGGTCAAGCTAATTGTATCTAAAAATCGGCTGTAAGAATTTTGACAAAAAAATTTATTACACCGTTTCCCAGCACGAGAAGACCATTGGGATAGCAATAGGTCACATGTTCGCAAATTTAGATTAGTGGCTCCCTTTTGAGTTACCATGGGTCAAGCTAATTTTATCTATAAAAGGAATTTAACGATTTTGACTAAATTTTGTATTCTATCGTTTTGGGGTTCGAGAAGAGCAGTGGTTAGGTCGCATGTTCGAAAAAATTTGGTTAGTGGGTCATTTTGTGTCATATGTCTCAGGGTCATGCCAATTGTATCTAAACAGCAAGAATGGTATAGTGAGAATAAAATATCGGATTGAACACTAGACTAATTTTGACCGAGCTTAGCTCGTCCATCCTTGCTAGTTAATATAAAACAAGACAAAGCACAACTAACTGCTATTTAATTTTTTTCCCTTTGAATAATAAATATTAGTAAAATGTTACCAAATTTTAAAAATTAACAGTAATGAAAATATTTAGTAAAACGTTTACCAAACGGATGTTATATTAGCATTTTAAATAAGTTACTTAAAGTTAGTTTGAAATCAGATCTAATATTTTGTGCTTTTATAAATACCATCTCCCTCCCGCAAAAAAGGAAAAATAAAAATATTTATTAGAAAAAGAAAGATATTTTACAAAAATGATTAAATTTTTAAATGTGTAAGGCATGCATAAATCAATATAATGGCAACATTAAAAATATATTAAAAAGAAAAGAAAAAATAAAGGAAAAGAAATATATATTTATTTTATGGTATCATAATTGATTTCATTTGTTAAAATGGTTTATTATCACAAAATTTTTGACTGTGTATAAACATAGATCTGCCATTTCATTGACAGATTTCACTTTAGCACCGCAATAGCTTATGGATAATCTTTCGTAATCAGCAGATCTAAATAGCGAAATAATGTCTTTGAGCAAATGCAAAGGATGACATTAAAAAAAATTTACTAAAATTGGGGGAGGGGGGGTGTCTTTCATAAAAATCAATAAAGTCCCCTCTTAATAATTATGTATGCAAATATACGCGTATAAAATTTGGGCTAGTTATGCTATTTAAAGATCAAGTTATAGTAATTTTAATATGTCGGGACCTTATAATTCTAATATCTAATTACACTAAAATTTGGAGGGAGTAAAAAAACTAAACAAAATCCTTTCTTATAATAATTATATTTACTCATACAATAAATGAACAGGCTGCATCAATTAGGCTCCGAGTTATAGCTGTTTGAATGTGTCGGGCCTTAATATTTATTTTATGCTAAAATTTTGGGGCTTAACGACAAAGTCCCTTACAATAATTATGTATTGTCGTATAAAATTTGAGTATGTTTTTTCAATTAGAGATCAAAATTATATCAGTTTTAATGTGCCGGGCTCTTATACTTAATTTATTCCAAAATTTATGGGCGAGGCCTTCGATGAAAAATCCTCTAAAAATCCTTCTTTTAAAATTATTATGTTTACCCATATAAAAATGGCGAGGCTACATCCCTTTGGGCCCATATTGTAACCGTTTGAATGTGCCGGATCTTATATTTAATTTATGGTAAAAAATGTTTGGAGCTTCGATGAAGCGACCAAGTTCCCTTTTATAATTATGTACATGCGTATAAAATTTGGGTTATTTGTGTTAAATAGATCCTATGTTCTAGCCATTTTAATGTGTCGGATCCTTATATTGCAATTGCACTAAAATTCTATGGGGCTTCGATATGAAAAAAACTTATCCATCCCCTATAACATTTATATATACCCGTATAAAACGTTAGCGGGTTACGTTAATTACGGCCCTCATTAAAGCCGTTTTAATGTGTCGGGGCTTATATTTAGTTTATACTAAAATTAGAGGGCGCGATGGCGAAAAACCGATTGTGCACGCCCTCATAATGATTATGTTTACTTATAGAAAATTTGATGGGGCTAAAGCAATTACGACGCTAGTTATAGCCATTTTAATGTGTCGGGCCATCTGAGCTATACTTAAATTTGGAGGAAGGCGAACTTTTTAGAAAATACAAAAACTTCCGTTCTACCTATATTCCTTTACTGTTCAAAATCACTATTCCAAAACTGAAACCCAATGCTTTTACAAGAACTAGGGAACAAGAACTTTTGCGTCTCCTCCATACACTTCTAATTGCAACAATTTCTCCTCAGGTCCCCCCTTTCTACGACAACCCTTGACCCCTATCGTGACCCTTTTATATCCATAGAGCTCAAGTAATCAATTAGGTGAGGTTGACAACGTGACAGGTCTGTAGAAAATTTTAGGTATAGCTAATTTTTAATTCAAAATTACAGTGTTTTGATTAGAATAAATTTTAAAAGTCGCCTAATTACGTAAAAGAAAACAAATCAAACTTTGCTTGCATAAGCTCCAAATTTTTATATCTATCTTCAATCTATAGTTATAAACGAATAAAGACTGCACATTATGCTTTTTGGGATTTTTCGAAATTTTAACACGAATTTAAAAATGCTCAAAACTATCTTAAAAATATTTTAAGCCTATAGAGTTGTGAAGAGCTTTCGGACTTATATGCTGAAAAAAAAATTTTTCGAAATTTTGAAAATTGAATGAAGAAGAAGGATAAGTATTTTCTCCATAGGATAACATGGGAATCGACAATGTTTCTTCCCCACGAGTAAGTCGCCTTAAACAACCAACTGCTTCCCTCGATATCGGAGAGCGGGTATGCGATTCTCCGACCTGAGTGGATGAAACAGAATAGATGCTTTCAGTCGTGACGTCAATCACGACGATTTGGTTGGAAACTGACCCTAAACAAACAGCTGCTATGTTGTATTATATATTTTGTTTGTATTTTACAGTTATGTCTTATTGCTATATCTAACACCTGAGTGTTTTAATATATTATATGCGCTATGTGGTCGTAACATTTTCTGCGATTTATATTTAATAAGAAATGAAACATAGCAACCTTTTGTTTGGAGTCAGTCTCCAACCAAAACGCCATGTCTGACGTCACACTGAAAGCATCTATTCCGCAAGATACCGCAATGCAGACGGAATCCTGTGACACACGTGATCTCGATAACTTAGTCATAAGACCGTGCATCGATATACATCAACACCAGTCCCACAAGGAACCCTGCAAACAACTATCCGAAAATGGTTGGTGCCCCTACGATGTCCTCTGATGAGCTCTTGGTCATCCTCTTACACCGAAGCCAGGTTGATCAAAACCACTCAGTGGGGAACGTGGTCGGGAGTTGGAGGTGGGCGGGAGTGTCAACCTCTGCGGCGAGCGGCCTCTTTTCGTCCGCAGCCCTTTATTCTTACACTTATTCCGACTCTTTTGCGGATGCAAGGTTCATAGCTCCCCAGCCACGTCCCGAGAAAAAGACACTCTAGCGAAAGGCAGATTGACAAAAAAATGCAGTAGAACATAATGACATAAGGACATTGTGCAATCGTGGAAAAAGAAAACCACACCATCCCGGACTTCTTTATCATCAAATTGTCGCAGAGAGATGCGACAGATACCATTCAACTGGAATAGTGTCTTTTCTCCAAATATGAAAGTAAATTGTGAAATAAGGGTCACCAACTAATGAAAATTTTTACCGGATTTCATTTTTCAATGGATAACACACTCGCTTGATATTTTATTCGCATTCCATGGATCAAAGCAGCCCTGAAAAATATATAATTTACGCAACTTTTCTTAAATTTTCGTAGATATATAAGCGAAAATGTCTTAGGGGTTCATTTTAACCCTTATAGGGCGCTCGATTTTTATACATGTTTAGCCATAATTAAAATATCCCTACTTCGACCTCTCGATGTATTAAATTAAATAGTATATGAGCTTCAAAGTTTGTGCGCATGCTATTCAAGAAATGGGTAAACGAATTATCCAATATATATATAGTTTCAGAAACCACCGATAGACATTACTGTACAATTCGTCATACGCTGAAAAGATGCATCTCTACAAACTTTATTTGAAATTACTAAATGTTCACGTAACAAGGGCATTTTATGCATCCGCGGAATGTTTCTTGGTTTTGTTCATGAAGATGTAAAATTTGCACTTTGTGGACAGCTTGTTCAACTGCAGACCTTAACTAGTTGTTACATAATTCTATTTTATATTCTGTCGCACCATTATGTATCAAAAAGAAATTGTGTAATACTTTTTTCTTGCACTTGTTGTTAAAGTACAAATAAAAGTGTTTCGTAAGAAAATGTAGCCCGAACCGAATAAAATTTGTGTAAGAAATCCTGGTCTCGATGTCACGTGGGAAGTAGCATAGGATCGACAAGTGTTAAGAATTAGGAAAAGGAAATTGAGATTGTTGAGTGACAGGAAAAATATTAACACCTTCGCTGCCAAGCCTATAAAGTAAGAATTTTCAAATTTCTTCTTGAAAGTCGTTTGCCACCACAAATTCAGAAAAGTAAATTTCGCTTTACTAATACAGCAAAATTTCTGAAAATAAATAAGGCATTTTTTAAATTTTTTTAATAATGATGACAAAGTAATTAATAAATTAAAACCACGAATATTAAAGCTACGAGCATACTCGTAGCTTGGCAGCGAACGTGTTAAGAACATCCAATTAGTAATCTGAAAAAAAATATTAAAACTAACTTTGAAATAAATTTATGTAAAAGAAAGTTGAAAGAAAATGTCATGTTACTACGTTAGAATTTATTTACTGCATATGAAAAAGAAAACAGGAGAAGTTCCCTTAGACCAACCAATTTCTCTAAGAGCTAAAATCTGATAGAAAAGCGAAGAAATGAGTTCGGATTCTTTCTAGCGAGACCACAATTCCTTATCAAATGGCACCTTCCGCATCTCTCTGCGATAATTTGATGATAACATAACATGGGATGGGATTTTCATTTAAGAACTGTAGATTTCAGAAAATATTAATTCACTCTTTTATGTGCCTTTTATTTTGCGATTTATTTACTTTTTTCATGGATTAAGGGGTCGCAGGACTCTTAAAGCTTTAAAAGTTTCGAAAATTTAATTTTTTTAGATGTTAAACTCCTATCCTTTCTGAATATTTTTATATAATTGTTTCCTTAAAATTTCCATTAGAAGAGAAGTTATGGGCTTTAGAAATATACCCGCTCAATAGCTGAAGCGGCGTTTCCGAAACTTCGATGTCATTTTTCTCCAAATGACGTTTTTTGGCTTAACGCGCACGATATCTTAAAAATTTCTGAATGTTTTTTGATGAAATTTTCAAAACATATGTTTCATGTTTATCTGTATAAACTGAACCTAAAATTTACTTCTTAATGTTCAAGAAAATATTTTTTAGGTGATTATACATTTGAAATTTTCTAAATTTTGCATTAGCTAAATACAACATTGTATTAAAATGTATAAAAATGTTTTACATACAAATTTATTTAGGTTCAGGGTAATTATTACAATCTGAAGTATAAGTAAGGTACCGAAATTTTTATTGTAGTTGCAAAATTTATTTTGTAATCCTGCGTGTAAGCTGTTACGCTGATTTTCTGCTCATCAAATGTCTGACTATCTGGAGAACCCTGTAAATGCTAATTCTGCATCTTGCAATTTTTTAAATACACTGTAAGAAAAATGTGACCAGTTTTACTGTAGGAATCGGGAAAATAGTTGCCCTTATCGTACTGGAAAATTTTCCGACCCAGCTCGGAATAAAATCCGTAAAAAAAAGAAATAGTCAATGAAACGGTATTTTAGGGATTTTGTTCCGAGCTGGGTCGGAAATTTTTCCAGTACGATAAGGGCAACTATTTTTTCGATTCCTACAGGAAAACTGGTAGTATTTTTTTTATAGTGTACGTGAAATGACAGAACATACTTATATCATTCATCCTAATTAAAATTGTGTTTTAAAATCAAATACATTTTAAGATATTAAATGTTGAAAAGGGTCTTTTTTTCCTTTTCTCAAGAGACCTGAGACCCCTTAAATGTTTATAAGAAACGTAGTTTTGAAAAGAAAAAAACCTTACTGCTTTTAAAAAAAATCAGAATAATTATTTGTTATTTTACAGAAAGTATTATATAATTTAATTTCTGCGGTTTCTGTTATATTTTGGGTTATCAATACGAAAAAAATTATTTTCAGCATTAAATGTTTGCTTTTAAGCATGCGACATGATAAAAGAAAAAGAACTTATTGCTTAAAAAAAAATCAGAATAATTATTTGTCATTTCACAGAAAGTTTTATATAAATAAGGTGCAATATAGATGCAAGTCTTTTTGTTATATTTTAGGTTATCAATACGAAAAAATATTATTTTCAGCATTAAATGTTTACTTTTATACAAGTGAAATGATAAAACAAGAAAGTATTTAAAACAATAGTTGAAGAATTAAAAGATTTTGTTTTTTTTTAGTTCTTTAAACATTGCATTAAAAACATTATTAAAATATCTCTTTTTTTTGTGTGTGTGTGTGAATAATTTAAATTCTGCAGCTAGTTTCCTAAAAATAAAAGCTAAATAAGACCGTAAAAAATGGATATAAAAAGTAAATAATTAAAAGGATTACAGAAACATAAATAAAAATATTAAAATCTTGAAAAATGGAAAAGTACTTAAGATCAAAAGGAACTGCTGGACCATGAAGAACTGATTTTCAATGTACGAGTTTAACGTCTTACATTTAAGAAAATATTAATTCACTATTTTTTATTTCCATTTACTTCTATAATGTATTTGGTTTATTTTCTTCATGGATAAAACTTCTAATGTATCAGTAGTTTTGAAGAAAAAAAAAGTCAAAGCAACTTTAAAAATACTTCAATATAATTATTTGTTACTCCAAAGAAGCATTAAACAAATAAATAAATAAATATAAGTATTTTTTTGCTTTGTTTTGGCATATCAAGGAAAAAAACCCCGATTTACAACATTAACTTTTTACTTCTAAACATCATTATCAATTGTATGCGTTTAAAAGCAGTGTCTGAAAAAAAAATTACATAAAAATCTTTTTACTATTTCTTAAGACAAACAAAAGCAAAACAAACTGAAATTCCAGTTGAGATGTAATTTGTTGTTTTTAATATGTACAGATCCTTTGATTTAAGAAAAATCAGAAATAGCATTTGAAAATAGATAATTAGCAATACATTTTTAATAAATATGTTTAGAATCTTATTTTTTATTATTTTACATTAAAGTACTAGAAGTTTTTTTAAAATTAATTTGTTTGTTTATTTCTTGAATAAAGCTGGAAGAAATTAAAAATGAGCTTCTTCTTCAATAGAAAGTTTCATTTTAAAAGATAAATAATGAAGATCAAAAGATGTTTGTTAATTCCCTAATATATGTATTTTTTTTTTCATTTTCCTTTTTTCGGTAGTAAATAGCAAAACAGCTTTTCTGTATTTTTTAATAAAACACAAAATTTACAAAGAAAAATTTTCAAGTGATGTGATAAATGAAAAATAGGGGAGGGTAGTACACAGTGAGGCGAAAATTATTATTACTTAACAAATGGCGATGATTTTTATTCCTTTGAAAAAAAATTCTACATCTTTAAGCTACACAAATGCGCTACACATTAAAGTATAAATGGTTTTTAAAAAGTTATTTATAAAAGCACAGAAGCAGCATAACGGAGTATCAGAAATTGTCTCACTGTACACCACATGTAGTACACAGTGAGACAATGTATATATTTTCATAAATGATACATTTTTACACTCTATCAATAATTTTCTGCAGTTTATGATTTCTAATTAATATTTCTAGATTTTCAAAATATTAAAAATATAAGCCTCGGGTGGACAATGGCAGACCTTGGGCTACCTTCATGCAAATTTTCAGCCTCTTACTTTTAGTAAATTTCCCTAGCCATTACACGCCCACAGACACACAGAGAATGAGAGAGAGGGGAAAAAACCCTTCTTTTATTAATAAATAACTTTTTAAACATCAGAACCACATAGTAGGTACACAATAAGACACGTCTCACTGTGTACCACAACTGTGTGTCTCACTGTGTACTTTCGTTACGTAACAAAATGGATGCCACATCTGTTACATCAATTTCATCGCTTTAAAAAGTTTATGTCGTTTTGCCGAAATAGTCTATTATTAGATATAGCTAGGTTTGGTTAAGTAAATATATGTCATATTGAAGGAAATAAACTCTAAAATAGACGTTTATGTAACTTTAACCACTATAAAATAAGGAATCATTTACTATTTTGTCGGACGAGTAACTGAAGAGCCGAAACTACATCCACGTGTTGCATAAGATGAGGTCGTTATGAGTGTGTGCCAGCTTGAAGAAAAAGTTACAGCTACATGTAAAGTGGCTGCTGTCTCACTGTGTACCATGTCTCACTGTGCACTCCCCCACCTTATATTTAAAATGGAAGCGAAATGAGGGTTCAAGATATAATGGAGGATTCCAGTATTATTGATTTAAAACCTTTAAAAATATATTATTTTAGCCTAAAAATTCTACGTTTCTTTTAATTTGTAACGCCGCCTCTATCAGCGCCCACTTAAAAATAGTAATAATAATAATAATAATAATAATAATAATAATAATAATAATAATAATAATACTTGTGCCTCTACATGTTTTTGTTTACAACATCTTCCAAAGCGTCAACTCTTATTCCCAAATTTTGAAATGCGTTTTTCTCAACATAATGTTTTATGAATTATTGGTGATTGTGGGAAAATTAGTTATTAAGGTATAGACTTCAAATGTGAAGTGAAACAAAACATTGAGCCGTTTATTTTCTCTGTATTATTCTGTTTTTCTCTGAGAAAATGTTTTACTAATATTTTTCAAAATTTCATATTAAATAATAATAATTATTATTATATATTTTTATAAAAAGAAATTGTTTTACCAGATTTCTGTATTCAATTAAAAAAAAAATTAAACTCTTGTTTGCTTGTTTTAAAAATCCATTCTTATCAAGCAACAGTGAACATGGGTCAGAAAAATTCTGTGGTGTAAACAACTAATTATTCTCTAGTTCAAATCTTTCTTATTTGCATTTATGAAATTCATAGTAACTAGTTTATCTTATCTAAAAAAGCTGTCAATCAGATTAAATATACATTTATGGAGTTCATTGTAACTAGTTTATCTTATCAAAAGGAAGTTTTCAATTAGATTAGGTTTACATTTCTGGAATTCGTTGTAACTAGTTTATATTATCTAAAGAAAGTTGTCAAACACATTAAATTTGCATTTATGGAATTCGTTGTAAGGGCCAATATCTGAAAACCGGACAATTTTATTCCAAAATTTTTATTTTTTTAAATTAATGTACCAACTACCACATACAATTATATACTATGATGCATGTTTTTTTTATTTAAATTCCGGAGTGTTTTGAGATCAAGGATGTATATTTTATGCGTAGGATAAACTTTTATGGAAGAAAGTGTCTGTTAACATCATAATCAGTGTCTGATAATTAGGACTGAGATGATGGTGATTGAGGTGATATTTTTGTATTAACAGCTGCAAAGCCATTTTGTTGAATTATTTTGCACTCATGCAAATTATGAAATATGCCATGTGATATTTGTATGTTACATAAATAAAGTTGCAATAAGCTTTTTTTATAAATAAAAAGTTAAATATAAGAACATGAATGATGCTGTAAAAAAAATACTCATCCCTATTCAGAACAAAAATTAAATATTTCTGAATATGAAACAAAAACAAGAACAACTTACCTTCATCCAGGGTGGATAGTTGAACTTTAGTTGCTGTTGCAATGGAAATAAATCTGCAAGCGCCACCTAGTATCAGTTAACCTAAATATGTGTTTAGAGGGACTGAGATAATGGTCAACCTCAATCATTCATTTCCCGATATTTGCTACAATATTTTACTATACAATCTATACTAATAAAGAAGAATTATATTTTCCCATACTGTATATATATAGGGATAAATATATAATAGCAAAAGTTAATAATATTTATAGACAATTTTACAGCATACATTTAATATTGGACATTTGTACCTAGGGACAGGGGCTAAAATAATGATTTCGTTTGTTTAAATATTAAAATTAATTATTTATACGTCATTATATGTCCATTCATCATTGGCAATATAACAAATGTTACAATATTTAACATTTTACAGTTTTTGGTTTTAGTATAATTAATGAAATATTATTGGAAGTGGACGCAAATTGTCCAATTTTCAGATATTGACCCGTAACTAGTTTATTTTATTTAAAGGATGTTGTCAATCAGATTAAATTTTACATTTATGGCAGGGGTGACTAACTGTGGCACGCCTGATACCAATAAATTTTTAAAGAAATAGTCGACTTCCTGAAACGCAGAGATTCGTTGCTTAGAAAAGGCAATGATTACTGTCGAATTTTAGGGTTTCCAGCGTATCACAGTTGGCCACCCCTGATTTATGGAATGAGTTGTAACTGGTTTATCTTATTTAAATGAATTTTCTATCAGATTAAATTTATATTTCTGTAATTCCTTGTAACTAGTTTATATTTAGACAGTTGTCAATCCCCCTCCCCCCTACACACACACAGAAAATAACAAGAAAGAAAAAATCATGCGTCAAATATCTATTTTGAAACACTTCCCAACACATTCAGAATGGTATAACAAAAATTTCTAATTGAAAGATTTGGAAACGCATTAACACATTTTGAAAACCTAAATTCAGCAATTCCCACCCTTAATCGGAAAGTTATCCGAATTCTTTGAGCAGCCCTGTATATGATACATAGATTTGTATCAATAAACCAAATGTATGCAAAAATTTTGTTTAGTTTGGAAATACATACCGCAGTTAAAAATTCCCCTTCAACAGTTTCCGCTAATAAGGAGAATGGAACGTGAATTCTTTTGTGCATTCCTGTATACGAGGTATAGAATTTATAACGAGTAACATGCAAAAAGTTGGTTAAATTTAAAAGCGCATACCGAAATTGAAAACGCACTTTCAGCAGTTATTGCTCAATGACAGTATTGTAACAGATTTCCTAAGTGTATCCCTGTAAATGAACGAGAAATGCTATGAACGTCCTATGCTATAGTAATAATCTTGTAATGAAATTCAGTTATTTATATCATTTTCAATACATTTGAAATAGCGTAATGTCATTAAAATGCACTGCAAACGATTTTTCCCCATTGACCATAATGTAACCCAATTCTTTTGAAAGCCCCTGTAAATGAACAATTAATGCTACATACTTTATACTGAATATCGAACATGCCATGGTAAGCATCATTAACATATATCACGGCCCATATATAATAAAAAGTTTTACTAAAAGACGTATATCACTCATAAAAGCTAAACCTTTCAAAACATTAAATAAAATTTTAAAAGTCTAAAACCGACAAGTTTCAGTGACTCTCTGGTCTCATTTGTCTTTCTTGGACTGAAGAAGATCCTGATGATGGCCACAGAGTGGCTGAAACTTGTCGTTTTAAGACTTTTAAAATATTATTTAATGTTTTGAAAGTTTTAGCTTTTATGTGTAATATACGTCTTTTAGTGAATCTTTTTGTTATATATGTGCAGTTAATTTCACGATGTAACAGTACTTTAAGAGTCATTCCATATAAGAATCACCCATAATCGGGGGTCTGTGATTAAATGGTAAACCGATTCATGTGATATTTTTTCTCAGAGAGATGACCATTAGAAAGAAAGAAATCCAGAATATTAATGCCGTGGGACCATTGGTTTTCATTTGGTGGGGGGTCAAAAGCCGCTTGAAAAATTGAATTTTTATGTTTTCCATAGTACAATGCATAATATGCATTGAAATTATCCCACAAAACAAATTGCATGGTTGTAATATGTAAGGTTGGTCCTTTGCTATTCAAGAATAAAAATTATGGGATATGTGTAATGCGGTGAGCTAGAAGACTTCAAAAATTGAAATTTTTTCGAAATTTCACTATAGTTTTGACACATATAACTCTTTGCATTGAAATCATTCCATCATTTTTAACTGCTGTATGCTTCCCTATGGTGAAATGAAACACAGAAAAGTAGGCCCCACCATGGGCAGACTTTAATGCATTCCTAAATTTTATGCCAAATTTCCAAAAAAACATATTTTTTCCTATTTTAAGTGATGTATATTAGCCATGCATTAAAGTCAGAAGCTTCTACAATAGTAATAGAAATGTAGAATAGCTATTCACCTTTCAAAATCACCAAACAGAATCATGGGCACTAAAGCAGTTTTCATTGGGTAATGGAAATTGCATTGCAATATGATTAGGAAATACGCTACCACGACCATAGCCTTCAATCATTGCCAAGAATAAAAACGCTAACAATTATTTCTGAAATGCATATATTTTTTATTCTAACATGAATTTCCACATGTATAACAATAAATATTTTTAATATGTTTTTGTTACAGGCAGTGAAGATATTTTAATGAAGTGAAAAGAAGCATGTATACTAGATGATGATATAAGCATAAAACACTTTGTGCGAATTTTAATACAAAAGTTAAAATCTTTAACAACGATTTAACGCACA
The DNA here is from genome assembly GCA_963932465.1 of Maratus speciosus. Lineage (NCBI taxonomy): Eukaryota > Metazoa > Arthropoda > Arachnida > Araneae > Salticidae > Maratus > Maratus speciosus. Next base: position 185,357,954 of record OZ010797.1, on the reverse strand, counting down.
AATACGTACAAATACGACACATAAAATCTCATACCATCGTTTCGAGGATTCCTGGATCCCCCGTATGGAGGGATCCTGCGCAGTGACTCCTTTTTTCAGTTAGTTCTGGTTCATTATGTCATTTCTTTAGGATATATAAACTCTTGTTTTCACCTTTTCAATCATTCCATAAGCCAGTACTCGGGGTTATAACCGAGTGGTTCTTCTAACTCATTTTAGTTCTCGTTTTTTTTCCTCACTGGGAATCCCGGAATCCTCGAAACGATAGTATGAGATTTTTTGTGTCTTGTTTACACGTATTTGTGCGCTGCTACAAGATCAAGTGGATTATTTCCAGTTTCTGAACTTATTAGTCCAAATGATTTAGCATGGTACTGGAAAAAAATAAAAACAAACGTACCTCCAGAAAATATTTCTGAAAATGATCTCATAGAAAATCGCAGTGTAACTACCCTAGAACTTGAGGATATGATTTGTGAAAAGTACAGATACGAATTTGAAACATTTTGGGCACCACCTCGCTATTGCCAACTTCCTGCATAATACTCCTCCAATTGCGAAAGAACCAAATTCTGAGCACAGTGCTTCATATTTCAAAAATGTATAAGGTCTCAAATCCATGCCCTTTCTTACCCTTGATTTTATTATTAGGATGTTCGCAATAGCGAGATGGTGTCCAAAATGTTCCAAATTTGTATCTGTGATTTGCACAAATCATATCCTCAAGCTCTTGGGTAGTTCTACTTCGATTTTCTGTGAGATCTTTTTCAGAAATATTTTTTGGAGGTACATTTTTTTTCATTACTATGTCAAAACGTTAAGCCTGGTGAGTTCAGAAACTGGAAATAATCTACTTGATTTTGTAGCAGCATATGGCCCACAAGAACATTTGTTTGATAACTTGCATAAGGAATATTCATCCATTTTTAAAATAACTTTTAAAAACAGTCTTACTTTCAAACAGACAGTATGTAACAAGATTGAGGTAGCTTATAATCATCTGGTTTACATGCTTCTTTTCACTTCATTAAAACATCTTCACTGGCTGTAACAAAAACATATTAAAAATTTTTATTGTTATACATGTGGAAATTCATGTTAGAATAAAAAATATGTGCATTTCAGAAATAATTGTAAGTATTTTTATTCTTGGCAGTGATTGAAGGCTATGATCGTGGAAGCGTATTTACCAATTATATTACAATGCGATTTCCATTACCCCATGAAAACTGCTTTAGTGCCCATGATTCTGTTAGGTGATTTTGAAAGGTGAATAGTTATTCTACATTTCTATTATTATTGTAGAGGCTTTTGACTTTAATGCATGTCCAGTATACCTCACTTAAAATAGGCAAAAATATGGTTTTTTTGGAAATTTGGCATAAAATTTAGGAATGCATTAAAGTCTGCCCATGGTGGGGCCTACTTTTTTGTGTTTCATTTCACCATAGGGAAGCATAATGCAGTTAAAAATGATGGGATGATTTCAATGCAAAGAGCTATATGTGTCAAAACTATAGTGAAATTTCGGAAAAAATCAATTTTTGCAGCCATCTAGCTCACTGCATTACACATATCCCATAATTTTTATTCTTGAATAGCAACGGGCCAACCTTACATAATACAACCATGTAATTTATTTTGTGGGATAACTTCAATGCATACTATGAAAAATGCTATGCAAAACATAAAATGTGAATTTTCCAAGCGGCGCTCTGGCCTTTGACCCCCACCAAATGAAAACTAATGGTCCCACGGAATTAATATTTTGCATTTATTTATTTCTAATGGTCATCTCACTGAGAAAAAAAATCACATGAATCTGTTTGCCATTTAATCACAGCCTGGGTGATTCTGATATGGAATGACTCTTAATTTATTAACATATATCAATTGATGAAAATCTGAGTATATTTACGGGAGTTAGATCGTGGACAGGCGGACTAATGTTGCCAGTAGGCTACTTTTTTAAAATTCTTATTTCTTGAATGGCACCAGTTTTTTGGAATGGTAAAATTCGCCTTACTTAATGACACATTAATTAAGACGAAAATAATTAGAATTTTACCATTTCAAAAAACAGGTGTAAATCAAGAAATATGAATTTAAAAATGTAGCCCACTGGCAACACTGAGACGGACAGACAAACCGAATTCTTAAACACTTTTCAATTACGTTGGAAATGATGGGAAATGATCACTTACGTTAAAAAAGCGGCATTAAAAATACAGGGTGATCAGAAAAAAAGTGTACATTTGAAAAATTAATAATCCACGGAATAATGTAGGTAGAGAAGTAAAAATTGACACATATACTTATAATGACATGGGATTTTATTGTAATCACACAAAAAAGTTGAAAAAAAAATAACCGACAGATGGCGTTGTTCAGCAAAACGTCAGTTACGCTGCCTGAGGATCATGAGTAAAAGGAGCTCTAATGAGAGAATGAGATACACCAGCAATCGCAGAATGTTGACGTTACAAGAAAAGACAATGTTAGTGAAGCTCTACTATCAAAATAGGGAATCTGCTACTGAAGCTTTACGATCCTATCGCCATAGGAAGGGTATTCGAACGGCTGAAGGTCTTATGACAATTGCAGCTGTGAAGAGAATGATTTCGAAGTTCGAAGCCACTGGTTGTTTAGACGATGGGCCCCGTAGAGGCCGACCGAGCACAAGTGCTAATGTTGCTCATACTGATTGTAGTAGGTTCGTCTACGCATGGGGGAGTGAGCGTTCGAGAAGTCGCATGTCGCACTATTATGCCATACACCACTGTTTGTGTAGCACTAAGGTGTACCCTCCGATGCTAATATCCGTACAAAATCCAACCTTATTATGAACTGCTACCTGGCGATTTTATGAATCGAAGAGCATTTGCGGTGTGGGCGTTTCAAAAGATGTCGGAAGACGACGTTTAGTTGTCTAACGTGTTGTGGACCGACGAAGCCCATTTCACACTCGGAAGGGTCTGTCAACACCCACAACTGCAGAATTTAGGCTACCGAAAATCCTAGAACTTTCGTGCAAAGTCCATTGCACGACGAGAAAGTCACGGTGTGGTGTGGATTCATCACGTCTACAGTTATCGGGCCTTTTTTCTTCCTTGAAATGGTTTTGAAACTGTTAGCGTGACGGGTGAGAGCTACGACGAAATGTTACAGAATATCATCATCCCTATCCTGGCTGATAAAAACTTGCTGAAAAGTACGATTTTTATGCAGGATGGCACTCCACCCCATATTGTTAGACGTGTGAAAGATCTCTTGCACACGTCGTTTGGTGATGAGCGTGTGCTGAGCCGCCATATTCCTCATGCGTGGCCTTCCAGGTTCCGAGATCTCAGTCCGTGCGATTTTTGGCTCTGGGGTTACATAAAGTTGCAAGTCTACCGCGATCAACCGATATCAATAGGGATGCTAAAAGACAACATGCAACGCCAATTTCTCACCATAACTACAGATATGTTGTACAGTGCTGTCCACAACATTGTCCCTTGACAACAGCTATTGTGTACGAATGACGGTAGACATGCTCAGCATTTGTTCTGAAGAACATCGTCTTTGCTTTGTCATAATTTGTTATGCTAATTATTGCTTTTCTTATCACATGAAGCGCCATCTGTCGACCAGTTTTTGAACTTTTTTGTGGTTACAATAAAATCTCATGTCATTTCAAGCATGTTTGTCAATTTTTACCTCTCTACCTACATTATTCCATGAATTATTAATTTTTCAAATGTATACTCATTTACTGATCACCCTGTATTAAGATGCATAGCATTTTTTAATTATCAATTACTTATTGTCGCTACTTTTCTAAAGGAATAAAATAAAATAAAATAAAATAAAATCATCTATATTCAGCACAAAATTCGTCAAAAATTTTAGTAATACAGAAATAAAAGAATAAATATTAAATTAATTGAAAATGGCATTTTTCCTTTTTATAGCAAATGGAGTCTATTCTATTAATAAAACACCCTTTTTTTTCTTTTTTGTAAAACTCAAGAATAGATATGCTTTATAAATGGATTTTCATGAAATATATCTTAAACATAATTTTGTTTACTTTCCTTAATAAATGATGTCATTAAAAAAACAGAAAGAAAAATAAAATATAATTAATTAAATTATTCCACCTCCCACTAACATTTCTCTCTTACTTCTTTTTATAAAAGAAATAGAAGTTTGGAATAAAATAATGTATTTTTCTTTTTTTTTTATAAAATTAATTGAAAATTCCTCGTTTTTAAGAATGAATGATGAATATAAAATATTGTCCATTATTCATGTTTTTTTTTTAAATGACAGATTTCTAATGTTTTTTTAAATTTAAATAACAAAAAAAAAAAAAAAAAAAAAAAAAAAAAAAAAGAAAGAAAAGAAAATAATGCAGATCGTAAATATATTTTTTGCTATTATATATTACTAAACGTTAATGTGGCTGATGTGAATAAGTTATTTTTATACAAGGTATTCGGGCTAAATTTGACAGTTGCTGGTAAAAGACAAAAACATGAAGTATGCGAGTGAAAAAAAAATAATAGAAATAGTGCATAAGTGATATAAAGATTACAACAATCAAAAAATACTTTAATAAAAGAAACCACTCTCTATAGCAGTGTTTCTCAACGCACACTAAAAATATCAGGAATTATTATATTTATTATTATTATTTTTATTATTATTACTATTATTATCATTATTATCAGGAAATATTATATTTATTTACAAAATTTATTCAATAAGAGGGTTTAGAGTATTTTCTTGAACAAATTAAGTCAAAACGAAGTTCTGAAGTCGACGGACAATTTCGCACTTCATCGTCAACTTTGAAAAGCCTGACTCGCTTTTTGGACTTGATTTCTGACAATGCTGAAAATCCATATTCACAGATTCATGAAGATACAGCGTCTAGAATACCTAGTGTGGAAATATGCTATCCAAACATTGCTAAAAATTTGTATCCCTTAAATGTGCGACAATGCTGCTAAAATCCCAAGTGTCGATCGCAACGACATCTGCGGGATTTTCGTATTACTAGCATTACATTGTATAGACTAGTAATATCTTGCAGTTATAGAAAATATCCTGCAGATGTCGCTGCGATCTTCATATTTCGGTAGCATCGTTGCACATTTAAGGGATACAATATTTTAGCGCTTTTTTAAGTATTACATAGGATTACAGGGATAGTCAATTTCCACACTATATATTCTAGGCTCTATAATGAAGATGCAAAAGGCAGAAGAATTTTAATAACTTTCAAGCTGATTGCGGAATACACATTTTTGACAGAAAGCCAAATCTCATCCAAATGTTTCTCGAAGATTGTTGAACGGTAAACGTCGTTTTTCAAATCAATGAGCTGTTCTATTTCTATTGTCAAATTTGGTGTCTTGCAAATTACAAATGGGTTCGTTAACCATACATATTCGTCAACTGAAAACGAAAGAAAGTAGTTTTTAAGCGTTGGGCACATGATAAATAGACAACGTCGTATCATTGATACGACACCATACAATTTTAATAATTTGTCAAAAAACCTCACGGCACATTTGATAATCTCTCGTGGCACATTCGTGTGCCACGGCACACAGGTTGAGAAACACTGCTGTATAGCCTTAACGCTCTGTAGGCAGCTTCGAATTCTGGCACAGGAATCTGGTAACTGCTGATCTAAAGATGCGTTCAGACAGAACGTACTTCAAAAATTCATAAACTACAGGGTGTCCATAAAAAATATCCCAGATATAAATTTTAATAGTATCAACTTTAAACATTGTAGAATGTTAGTTCAAGGTCCCCAATACAGTGTAACTCAAACAGTTTTAGACAAGTGCATGCGCATGTTCTGCTTTATTATTTATGCGCTTGCAGCCACATACGCAAATGGCGATTCCTGAGCGTAAAAGGTTTTGTGTTCTGCAATATGCTAAGAGTGAATTTGTAATTTCAATTAAACGTGCGTTTCGTTTAAAGATTACAGTCATTCAGGGTAACTTTGATCCGCGTTTTCTCTATTTTCGGATGTCCCACTCTCATTTTAAGAGCATTGTTGCAACTTATGGCATAAAAGAGAAGAAATGATCCTAAATTATTGTATGAATATCGGAAATTAAGGAATAATAAGGATATAAACAATAAAAAATATATTTTTTACTCGGTTCAAAGTTATCCATCCATGTAGGGTAACTTTGCACCATGTTATAAATATCATACAAAATAAGACATTATAAAAAAGTATTATAGTTAGGACAAGTTTGAAGCAAAAAAAGTGTTTTTTCAGATATTTAAAGACTCCTAATTACATTTCCCAACATCACAAGATTAGTATATTATGATATTACAACGAATATTAAGCATAAGAAGAAAACCATGAATATTTAGCAAAAAAGAACTATTTATTGTTCACATAAAACATAAAAATGCAGTGAAAAACAATTTTCAATGTTTTAACTCAATAATATAGCCATAGTTACAGTAGTACTTACTAGTACTAGCATTAATCAAACAAGAATAAGAAATGTCGAAAGCAGAGTTGCTAGTTTGGCCTTCATTCTTATTCAGAAATTTAGTGTCCATACCAGAAATAAAGAACAGTATTTTGTGCTTTATTTAATAAGAGAGATTTAACGATCACAGCATGTAAAAATCCTTCTTTGGAAATTTCCGGTTTGAATTTAAAAAGTCGGATTAAAATTGGACACCAAACTGGCATCCCTGGTCGGATGTATGGGATGTCAAATTTGAGTAGCTCAGTCCCAAATAACGTCTTTAAATGAATTTTATGTATTTTACACATATTTTTGAAAATATTTACATGTTATATTAAATGCACACTTTCGGCATTCATATATAATATGTGTGTACATATGGGGAATTTTCGACAAGAAAATGTTTTTTACGTACAACCATAAGGTATTTTTTTTATCATTATTTCACATAGTTTTTAGGAACAGAAAAGTATACAGTATTTAACAATAAACAACAAACACGTGCCTAACTTTGAGGCGGCTCAAAGTTATACTGAATATAAGGTAAAATTTTAGCGACTTCTAATTTTACGTTGTACTGACTATTAGTAAATACATAATCTCAAAATAATAACACATTTATAACATTTAGATAATAATATGTCTGATAAATGAGTATATTGTTGCTTATTATACAAATTTAATTCGATTACAACAACTTCAAAACAGCATTCAAAATTAACTTAAAAATAGTATTTCACAATAATAGATGGATGATGCGATTAATTGTGTATAATGTTCTTATGTTCTAAATTAAAGCGTAGGAAGACCAGTTACCTTGCCAACAGAATGTGGCACTGCAGTGTTTTCAGCCTTTTGAAATCAAACATATTGAAAAGTAGGCAGTGGTACAAAGTTACATCCCATGGATCAAAGTTACCCATAATGACTCTAATTGTGATTCCCCCAATGTGGCAAAAATACACAGAATTGAAGAGGCTATTGCTTCCATTACTCCGGATGTGTTAACCGAAGTGTGGGAAGAATTGGGCTTTAGGTTGGATATGTGTCGTATAACTAAAGTTTGCACATATTGAACATTTAAAATAAAACCTAGGTTAATATACCTTCAATTTGATGTATGATTTGTTGAAAATAGTCTAAATTAAACTGTTATAATATATCATTGAAACTAGGACTTTCGTTTATGAACATCTTCTGTTTCCCTGGTTTTCTTTCCAAAGGCTCTGAGGTCATGAATAAAATAATGGGGAGTCTCAACAAAAGAAAGGGTGGTGATAAACATACTAGGGATCTCCTCCGCTGACCTCTGACCTGTTGCCGAGCGAAATAAGACGGACTAGATCAAAGGGGACGCTGTAGCAGGGTGTAGTTGTATGCAGATGAATTATATCGATCAGTGCATTAAAAAAAACGTCCTGTGGATTTTATACAAAAAATCCTGTCAGAAATGCTACCAGTTTTCCTTGTCATTTATACAGAGCAACCTTGTTAAATTGGTACCGAAAGTTTCCGTATAAAATAGAATTTCTCCATGCTACAAATAGGGAAATCCTGCTGTAATGAAAAATACGTCTCAGTCTTATAGAAAAATGTGTGCGATCCTACTCAGCAAATTCTTTCTACTTTCACGCAACAAGAAACGTTTCCAGTTACAGACAGGTTTTCTTTACGAAATGGCTTTTCTTTTCCTTTTCAGAATTTCTGGTGTATAATATATTATTAACAGTTTTATGTTCGAAATTACTTTCATGATCTTTTACATTATTTTTTGCATCTGCGAATGTTTTTGTCCGTGAAAAGTTAAGGATCTAAATTTTTCCCCTAGAAAGTGCAAATTATATCCATGCTAGATAACAGAAAAACGCTGTAGTTTACATGAAATGAAGCTATTCTGAATGAAAAAAAACTATAGAATATTGTAAATAAAACATGAAGAAATCCAAATAACCAAAAATAAACGTATAAACACACAATAAATACATTAGGTAATATGAATAAAACCAGACGTGTACCTTTCGTGAGTTCACAGGACTCACATCATCAGTGTATAAAATCTATTTTATACACTGATACATCTATATACAAATAGACATACAATACATACAACATACAATATACAATTTTATACACTGATGATGTGAGTCCTGTGAACTCACGAAATGTATACGTCTGGTTTTATTCACATTACCTAATGTATTTATTGTGTGTTTATACGTTGATTTTTGGTGATTTATAGAATATTGGTTGAAACAACAGATATTTTGAACAGTGTTTACTGTTGCCAAAAATCCCGAGCAAATCGGGGATCAAAATGCTCTGGACACCACTAATTTCTTACAGTATATTTAGCGGTGTTTAATCCAGATAATTCTGCCACTAGATAAAGCGAAGAAAATTATTTTCAAATACTGGCGTCCAGAGCACTTACAGCTCAGATTTACGCGGGATACTTGGCAACACAAAGTATGATACCGGCAATGCGTTTGGTTAAATGCTCAACCACGCCACATACGTACATAATAATCCATAGTATTGCAAGCAGAGGAATTAGGATGGCATACGTTTGTATCAAGACATCCTCGTAATATAGGCGATATATAATTATTGAACTTTTTTTGCCTGAAAGTAGTTTGCCTCATTAAATTCCGGAAGGTAATTTTCGTCTTATTTAATCACAATCTTGCACATGGTGTTTTTGTGATGTTCAAACAGCCCTTGTCCTGATTGTAAGAAGGGTTACCGGCCCAATTTATCCATGGAACTATTAATATCGAGGAACTTACATATCCTAAAAATAATGAAGGTACAACTGTAACCGCTTTTCCAGGAGTGAAATACCACCGGTGCAAACTTCCACTTGAAAATAATTTTTTCCCTTATTTAAACGTCATATTAATGTAGAATTTCAGTCATAAATTATGGCAAAAACAGATTCATTTTTTTCTGGTGGAACTTTATTTCGGCGGTAGTCAGGCCCTGCGTTTCCGCCATTTTGTGACAACCTAAACAACCTCTTGTCAATGACAGTGAAATAGATTTTAATACCTAGGCAAACTGCAACCAATAAAAATAAAACAATTTTTTACAATATTTGTGAGAGAAATTTTGCGTGAATGGGCCGCTTAAAAAAAGATGAAATTTTCTATTCAAATTTACTGGTGAAAGTTTGCCCCGGCTGTAATCATAATGTGCTGATCCGATTTAAAAAACAGCCGCCATCTTGTGCCAATTTCCTCAGTTACTTCACTCGTAACTTCTCGACAATACACTTTATCTTCTCCTTTTTAGTCATAACTCCATTGATGCAGGATGTTCCTTTCCAACATACTGGTGGCTTCCAACCTTCCCTCTCCATTACCTTTAACATTAAAGGTGCGTCTGAAACCAAAGAATATAAATATATGTAGAATACGTCACATTTATCAGAACTCTAAATTTTATACAATTTAGAACCTGGAAAATTATGAGTTCCTGTAATTAAAATTAAATTTTCCTTTGGTCTACTTTGTATTAAAACTAGGGGGCTCGGCCCCCTACGAGCTACGCTCGCCAACCCCCGTCCAGACACCACAGACTCTAAATGCACGCTAATTTGATCGGCTTTAAAAAGATTTCGAAAGATTGAATTATAATTTAAAAAAACAGTGGCGATCTCCCTATAAACGAATTTCTATTCATTTCTCTTTGATTGGGGAATTTTAACGCCAAATCCGCTGCGGTACTACTTGATTATCCTGTCGACCAAATTCGCCAAATTATATAAATCGCCAAACCACTCGCCAAATTAAAGAAATTGATACAATTTTTATTTTAAATAACGAAAGAACAAATAAATTCGTACAACATTAATAAAAACACAAATAAAACGTCGAAATAAAAATAACTTGATGACGTAGACACGTGTAACAACATTTCAAAATAAGCTAATATAAAAGGAAATAAGTAAAGAGAGTCTTTGTCTCCTGGTATTTTTTAACAAAGCGAAAAGAAAGTTATTTTAAATGAGACATTTTAAATTAATTCTCAAAATATCAAATAAATGTCTAGCGCAATTTCTAAATTTAAACTTTTTTGCAATATTATTTTGTGTTCATTTTATGTAATAACTTTAATCTGACGTAAATATGACGTAATTTCTCCTAAGACTTCTAACGCATGTTAATGAATTTATTATTTTACAATATCCTTTCTCTTTTAAAATTCACGTGTATACTTTTTATGACGTAATTTTTAATAAGTTCCTGCTTTTTATACGTAATTATTTAATTCTAATTTGAAAGTTTTTTTTTTCCTGTTTACAATAGTCACGTGTAAATAAATTTTTTATTTGAAGCAACCATTATTGCTTGCGCTTTTTATACAGTTGGCAACAGTTTAAATTAGTACAATTTTCTGAAATCTGTCAAAAATATCTCTAGAAATGCTGAAAATTTGAATTTAAAATAGAAATAAAACCTGAAAAAATGAGTCAAAATAAAAAAATTAATGCAATCTGCACTCCGGCAAATTCTAACGCATAAAATGATCTAAAAAGGATTACACTGCCATATATAGTTTTTGCTGCTATAAAACTTTTTTAGGGGAACGATTTTGTCCAAATTTAGCATTAAATAACTCTTAAAATAATTCTTCGATTTGAAAACTGTCTACATCAACGTGTTTATCAAACATTTCTGTATAAAACCACCGATTTTCATATTTTTGTATGCATTATTTTTGTTAATATTAACGAAGAAAGGCCTCCGGTCACAAAAAAATCAAAACCGGCGGCGGCGGTGACAGCGGTAGTTACTTTTTTTTAGAATAGAGAGATTCTCTTTTTCTTTCGAAATTTTTGACAATTTTTTTTTCAAGCGAACGACAATACTAGGGCTCGTACGGATCAATGAATTCATGGGATTTTGGGTGTTTTAGTACCAGAAATTTCGTAATGTTGCGGTCGCCGTATCTGAAAATAGAATTTTTTTCCATTAAATGAGGGAAATATTTCTTTACGAAAATTCTGATACAAGTGCTTGAAAGTCCTTGAAGCATACGAAACCTGTAATGGGTATTTTATTAGAGTTGGATAATTTAAATTTTGGATTATTGAACTCAAACGCGAAGTATAAAAATAGTTTTTAATTCTTTTATTTCTAGAACGACGTTTTAAAATAACGTTTAAAATATTTTTATGGGTAGAAGGTGAGTCAAAACTCCTAATATAAACTTTAAACAGTGCTAGAGTATACTACAACAAACGTTATTTATCTCTCTATTCTAAAAAAACAGTAACTTACGCTGTCACCGCCGCCGCCGGTTTTGAATTTTTTGTGACCGGAGGTCTTTTTCCGTAAATATTAAGAAAAATATAGCATACAAAAATATGAAAAACGGCGGTATTATAGAAAAATGTTTGATAAATACGCTGATGCAGACAGTTTTCAAATCGAATAATTATTTTAAGAGATATTTAATGCTAAATTTGGACAAAATCGTTCCATTAAAAAAGTTTTATAGGAGGAAAAACTATATATGGGAATTAATTAATTTTTAGATCATTTTATACATTAGAATTTCCCGGTGTGCAGACTGCATTCATTTTTTTAATTTGACTCATTTTTTGAGGTTTTATTTCTATTTTAAATTCAAATTTTCAGCATTTCGACAGATATTTTTTACTTATTTTAGAAAGTGGTATTAATTTAAACTGTTGTGAACTGTATAAACAGCGCAAATAATAATGTTTGCTTCAAATTAAAAATTTATTTACACGTGACTATTATTAATAGAAAAAAAACTTTCAAATTAGAATTAAATAATTACGTATGAAAAGCAGGAACTCATTGAACATTACTTCATAAAAATTATATTTACACGTGAAAGAGAAAGGATATTGTAAAATAAGAAATTCATTAACATGTGTTAGAAGTCTTAAATAGGAGAAATTACGTCACATTTACGTCACATTACACTTATTACGTACAATAAACAAAAAGTAATATTACAAAACAGTTTAAATTTAAAAAATGCTCGAAACATTAATTTGATATTTTGAGATTAAATTAATAAGATAATATTAATTTTATTGAACACGTTTAGACTGATTTTGAGCGACTATTTAGTAATTTGATAAAAATAAAAGATTACAAGCTGAAAATGAAGTGTCATCAACAAAAAATATGATTTGAAAGAGAAAAATCTGTGAAGCAGAAAATAAAGAAATTGCTTAAATGGTTTGGTTAAGATACGTTAACCTTCTGTATCGTTTCCGTCAAAAGAGGGCACTGGTATTTGTAAAATATATTTGCATTTTGATGCAGATTAGCTTATTATATTAGCTTATTTTGAAATGTTTAACTGATTATGTTTAACTGATATGAATGAAATTATTTAAATCAAAGACGAAAACAGACATTGTATCTTTTAACAGCAGCTGATTTTTCCTTAAAATTTCTCAATCGAAGAGAAATGAATACAAACCCATTTATAGAGAAATCGCCACTGTTTTTTAAATTATAATTCAATATTTCAAAATCTTTTTAAAGCCGATCAAATTAGCGTGCTTTTAGAGACTGCGGTTCTGAACGGGGGTTGGCGAGCTTAGCTCGTAGGGGACCGGGCCCCCTAGTATAGAAAATTATTTGAGCGGCAATTCATTTATTCAGTCAAATATACAAGATGTAGATGTGAAGTCAGAAGGCAGATTTCCATTTATAACTTTAGCAATAATGAAGAAATTTTGTAGCAGACATATCATTGTATGAGATTTTTTGAATCATTCTTTATGTGATTCATCGTAGTTTGAATGCTATAAGTTTTGAATAAAATTATATATTTTTCTATACTTAAATTGTGTCGTATAGTTGCAAAACCGGCCAACTCCTCAAAATCAGAAAATGTGTTTTCTCAGTCTTTTATGTTCTAAGTAAACGTTTCTACCATATGGAAACAATAAACCATGCAAATGCTGGTCAAATATACTGTCCTAAAACTATAACTAAATAAAAAAATAAAAAATATATAAAACTAAAGACTTTTGTTTCCAATCTTATTTTGGCTAAGTGTGGCAAAAAAAAAATCAGCTTTCCCGAAAATTTTTATTTTTAGGAGATAGCCGGTTTTGCAAATAGGCGACACATAGAGCGGGAGGCGGCGACACGAATGACTATGTCATCGAGTTACGGGATGAAATCATGATGCAGGACAAGATTTTTAAGAGTAGATTAAGGAATGACTGGTCTGCCTCGACATTTCTTGGTACGATAGGCGCTGCAGCGGGCGCCAACTCGTCATTTTGGCGTCACTATCACGTCATCGATTTACGGATGAAACCGGTGCCAAATTAAAAGTAAAAAAAAAGTCTTTTAAGAATATTTTGGTCTGCCTGCTCATATCCTGGTAGAAACCCCCGGCAGACTAAAACCTATAACAAAAAAATACGTTATAATGTACAATTAAAACCCTATAAACATAATATTTTACATTACATTGCCATATATATTACTTCAAATCAACTTTCAAAATGAATTAAGGGTTTAGGAAAACATTATTAACAGTACGTGAGAAAATGACTGATTCGGCATAACTTGGTACAAAGCGAAAAGAACGGGGCGCCAATTCGTTATTTTGACAGTTTTATTACGTCATCGAGTTACGGCTTGAAATTTTGGCACACTGAAGATACGGATTAGTACAATACGAGTATTTCAGTCTGCCTTGTTATATCTTAGTAGGAGATGAGCAGAGCGGGGCGCCAATTTTTAATTTTGGCGGTATAATCACGTCATCGAGTTACGGCTTGAAAATTTTTCACATTAAAGGCACATATCAATATAATAAGAATATTTCAGTCTGCCTCGTCATATCTTGGTACGAGACGAGCAGAGCGGGGCGCCAATTTTTAATTTTGGCTGTATAATCACGTCATCGAGTTACGGGATGAAATCATGATGCAGGACAAGATTTTTAAGAGTAGATTAAGGAATAAATGGTCTGACTTGACATTTCTTGGTACAATAGGCGCAGCAGCAGGCGCCAACTCGTCATTTTGCTGTCACTATCACGTCATCGAGTTACGGGAAGAAACCGGTGTCAAATCAAAGGTAAAATAAAGTCTTTTAAGAATATTTTGGTCTGCCTGTGCATATCCTGGTAGAAACCCCCGGCAGACTAAAATCTATAACAAAAAAATTCGTTATAATCAGTGGCGTGGCGTCCGGTCATCGCTGGATGCGGCGATGACCAAGCAATATTTTAAAACTCTTAATAAGCTTTTAAAACTCTACGATCCAGTTTTAGCAGAACATTTGGAGTTAATGTATAAGTGAAGGTAAGATTTAAAGTTTCTTTTTTGAACATTCAACCATTGAATTTTAGAGTTAATAATTTTTCACCACAAACTTAAATAATTGCGATGACCACCGAAAATTTTCACGCCACGCCACTGGTTATAATGTACAATTAAAACCCTATAAACATAATATTTTACATTACATTGCCATATATATTACTTCGAATCAACTTTCAAGATGAATTAAGGGTTTAGGAAAAGATTATTAACAGTACGTGAGAAAATGACTGATTCGGCATAACTTGGTTTTTTGTTATAGATTTTAGTCTGCCGGAGGTTTCTACAAGGATAAGCGCAGGCAGACCAAAATATTCTTAAAAGACTTTATTTTACCTTTAATTTGGCACCGGTTTTATCCCGTAACTCGATGACGTGTTAGTGACGCCAAAATGACGATTTGGCGCCCGCTGCTGCTCATATCGTACCAAGAAATGTTGAGGCAGACCAGTCATTCCTTAATCTTCTCCAAATAATCTTCTCCTACATGAAGATTTCATGTCGTAACTCGCTGACGTGTTAAAACCGCCAAAGTTAAGAATTGGCTCCCCGCTCTGCTCGTCTCGTACCAAGATATGACGAGGCAGACTGAAATATTCTTGTACTTATATATACCTTTAATAAGCCAAATTTTCAAGCCGTAACTCGATGACGTGATTATACCGCCAAAATTAAAAATTGGCGCCCCGCTCTGTTCGTCTCGTACCAAGATATGACGAGGCAGACTGAAATATTCTTATTGTACTGATATGTGCCTTTAATGTGCCAAATTTTCAAGCCGTAACTCGATGACGTGATTATACCGCCAAATTTAAAAATTGGCGCCCCGCTCTGCTCATATCCTTCCAAGATATAACAAGGCAGACTGAAATATTCGTATTGTACTAATCCGTATGTTTAATGTGCCAAAATTTCAAGCCGTAACTCGATGACGTAATAACGCTGTCAAAATAACGAATTGGCGACCCCGTTCTTCGCGCTTTGTATCAAGTTATGCCAAATCAGTCATTTTCTCACGTACTGTTAATAATCTTTTTCTAAACCCTTAATTCATCTTGAAAGTTGATTCGAATTAATATATATATGGCAATGTAGTATAAAATATTACGTTTATAGGGTTTTAATTGTACATTATAACATATTTTTTTGTTATAGATTTTAGTCTGCCGGGGGTTTCTACCAGGATATGAGCAGGCAGACCAAAACATTGTTAAAAGACTTTTTTTTACCTTTAATTTGACACCGGTTTCATCCCGTAACTCGATGACGTGATAGTGACGCCAAAATGACAAGTTGGCGCCCGCTGCAGCGCCTATCGTACCAAGAAATGTCGAGGCAGACCTGTCATTCCTTAATATACTCTTAAAAATCTTGTTCTGCATCATGATTTCCTCCCGTAACTCGATGACGTAGTCATTCGTGTCGCCGCCGCCCGGTCTAACAATAGGTAGTACTAATAAGAACTTTTTAATTAACCTTTTTCAGTGCGGAGTAATTATGTTTATAAACTGATGAAATGATGGGCTAACACCACAGTTTATAAACAAATTTATCAGAAAATACGAAATTTTTTTTTGTTGTTGTTGTTTGTTTGTTTGTTTTTGATTTTTCCTCAAGTACGTTATAAAAGGAAAATTTTAATTAAATATTCTGGGTGACAGTGAAATAAAAATTAGGTGTCCTTTTTTAAGGACACCGCCCGCGAAAGGGTTAAACAGAAATATTCAATACAGTGTTGCCAGATTGGGGACTTTTTTGTCCCCAGATTGTTGATTGTCACCGGTTTTTTTTAATATAAATATTCGGCCTATTTAAAAATATATTAAAAATTCTGAAAAATAAGGCGAATTATACTATTTTAAAAAAGTGGTGACAGTCAAATAATCTGAATTAAAAATCTCCCCAATCTGGCAACACTGATTCAATACGATTTTTTTATTAACACTAAAAAGACCGTAAAGGGTCATTTTGATCACATCTACCACATGAATATATTTCGGCTCGAACCAGAAATTTCTTTCTAAAATAAGTTTAAAAGACACAAAGAAGATAGACGTTAAACAAATATGTTAAACAGATTTAAATAAAAATTCCGGCGTAAAATATTTTCATAAAACATGAGTAAAATTTCCGGTCGTATTAATATTAAAAAATATAAATTCATGCAAAAGGGAATTATAAAATCATACAAATTTGGGGTTCATTTAAAAGTCAGTCATGACGGTCCCGGGGTCAGCTAGTTATTAATATATTATTATTATTATTATTATTTTATTTTTATTATAAAATACACAAAAGCGTTGCCGCATCGCCCTTTTTGCATTGAAAAAAAGAAAAGAAATCTTCGAATTATTAATTTTCCTAAATATTTTTTTAAGAATCCCCTTCACATTTGCAAATGAAGTGTGTTCTGTTGATATGTGCTTGTTTTTCTATAACGCTTAAGATTATGCATGCTTTAATAATAAATTTTTGTTAAATATTCTTTTCTTAATATATTAACATTTTCCATTAACAAAAACATCACAGCGAAAAGCATACATAACTAATTTTCAAAATTGTTTTACTTCCATTTATACTTCCATTATACTTCTTTTTTACAAACAAAACAAAATTTTAGAGAATGCGTTATGATGTTTTTCTCTTTTTTTCATTAAACTATTTTAAAAATTATATTCATTAATGCAATATTAATGCAAAAAGTACGCTGTACTTTTACCTTTATTAAAAAAAAAAAAAAAAAAAAAAAAAAAAGGGAAAAGGAAAAGTTTTCAGACATTTTATATAATGAAGAAATGCTGGCAATAACGGATTTTTTTTTTTTTTTTATCTTTATATTTTTGAAACATAAATGAACATAAATGAATTTGAAAATAAGACGAACACATATTTTACGTTGACAAAATTTCTATTTTTCTATTATTTATTTTCTGTCATTTTCTTTGTTTCGCATTAAAAATTTCATCTTATGAAAAATTCTTATAAAGTTCGCGTTATATGCATTACGTTCATAATGAGTGCATTTTTTTTTAATAGCATTAATTCATCAAATTTAAAAGTGCATGGCCACATGGAACCCAAATAGGTTTTTATAATGCTTTGAATTATGGAACAGGTTTTTACGAATTTTATTCCAAAAATGGAAAAAAAAGCGCAAATCAAGGAACGTGAATGTAACAATAGTATTAAAAGGAAAATTGCTTTGTTTTTGAGTCTGATGATAATTTGATAACTCATACTTTTACATCTTTATGTTTAACTTAAACCTTTGCAGGTCTTCCACTGACGACTATTTTTACATTTTTTTCGCACCACAATTTTAAGATAGTAATTTTGTGGTACATTTGTTGTGCTGAACAATTGAGCAGCATTGACGGATAGCTAACGTGATCAGCTTAACACTTTGAGGGGCAAGCAATAATGTCTCTGTAATACCGAATTCTCACCGGAATAATTGAAAATATTTATTTTTAAATAAGGAAAAGCAATTTTTCAACATTTTCTTCCCCCCCCCCCCTCCCCAAAGTTAAAAATATAAAATTTGGTTAAAAGTTTCTGGTCCGAATCTTGTTTAAATTAGGTGGGATATAATATATCCCACCACCCCTCAAGGGGTTAACGCCCAGTGTTTTGTTTGAATGTTTTGTATAATTGTGAGCCATTGGGGAAAGAAAAAGTGTGGTTTTAACCCTTGCAGGGGCAGTGGTATGTTTATGAAACCACTTAATTTTAATGCACAAACACCACAATGGCACCAGAATTTCAGTAAAAAAATTTCCATTTAATATGTATGTGAAATATATCCTCTTTCTTATTTCTAAATAAATTTGCTGATACATTTCGATGCCATTCATTTGTTTCAACACTTCAGCATTGAAAATCCTTTGCCTCTGAAAGGGTAAAAACTACTTATGAATTAAAAGAAAAAAAAATAAGATAAAATTAAAAATTAAAACTTTATAAAAGATAAAGATATTAAGTCTTTAAACTTAAGTCAAGGAAGTTAGTATGTGACAAAAAGTTAAAAATTAAGGTAAGGTATAGCTATCGTTAGACTACTGCTATATACAGGGTGTCCACTCTCAACGGTGTCCAATGGCAAATTCCTAAACCGTTTATCATAGACATATAGTTCCACTTACAAAAACGTTTTAAGTGAGGTAAAGAAGTATATTAAAATCGATTTAGGTCAATAAAAACACTTCTTAAAAAATTACGAAATTTAAATTTTTATACAGTTCCTGCCCTATAAGTTATATTTAGGGAAATTTTCCTGTTACACTGACAAGTAAGACAAAAAAAGTTCCGTTATTATAGGATTAAAATTGGCCGAGTAATAGCTGTTTAAAGTTGGAGCATATTTTTTTTGCTGCAAATGAGGGGTCATTCACAAATTTAGTAGAAATAGAATTTCGTTAGATATATATATATAAAAAATAGTTGAGAGTAAAATTTATGTTGCAATATATATTTGAAATCTTTAATCAATCTGACATATTAATATAAAATACACAATTTGTAATAAACATATAAGAAGAAACAAAAAACAGATTTTTTGTTAAATAAAATGATGAAAATTAACAGCCTCAATACTTTGCAAAATGATACATATTTTAAGATGTTATTAGATTATACTAGCCTGCGAAAGTTGGGTTATGTCATTTTTTTAGCTTTTGATGATTGATTCTTACGTATTCTGTACCGCTGAATCCGAAATTGACCTTCATTTTTTACCATCACGTGAAGAGTTTTTGCAAATCGTAAATTTTAAAGCTAAAAAAAAGAAAAAATAACGAAAATTTGATACTATAAAATAGATGCGATTGTTGTGTTTTTAACTTCTGATAAACGATTTTTATGTATTTTTTACCGCTGGATCCGAAAATGATCTTCATTTTTAACCATCAAGTCACTATTTTTCGCAAATTGTAAGTTTCAAAGTTCAAAAGTTCAAAGTTAAAATTGAATCTCCTCCCCCACCTCATCGGACCCCTCAGCTTTTAAGCTGCAAGAATCCCAGTATAAGCCAAAAAACTGAATAAATTAGTGAATTAAATAAAATTATATTAAATAAGAAAAGTTTTACATCATTTTTATAGTATCAGATTTTCGCTATATTTTAACTTTCACATTTACGATTTTCAAAAAAATTCTAACGTGATGGATAAAAATGAAGGCCATTTTGTGATTCAGTGCTAAAAAGTACATAGAAAATAATTATCAAAAGTTTAAAAAACACAGCCATCTCCTCTATTTTATAGTATTCGATATCAGTTGTTTTTAACTTTGACAATTTATTATTTACGAAAGATACTGACATGATGGTTAAACATTAAGGTAATTTTTCGATTCAGTGCTACAAAATACATAAAAAACACAACCATCGCAGTCTTGCGTTATCTATTCTAAAACTTTTTCTTAAACTTCTTGGCGGCAACCTATGCGAAATTTTTTGTGTTATCCTGTAAAATAAGTATAAATGGTAACCACCGAAAATCATAATAATATTAGATTGACATCGGATTTATGACAGTATATATAATTTAATCTCGATCTGATGTTTGAAAATGAGTTAAAGTTCGAGTACAAATTTTGTACTGGAAAACATACATACGATCATATTAGATGTAAATTTCCATCTGGGAGAAATAATTGTGTTAAAATTAATCTAATACATACGATCGTTGAAGTTAAACAAAAGCTTATAAAAATAACATAATTTTTGTTAAAAGAAATCATGAAAAGAAACAGTCACAAATCCTTACAAAATAAAACATATGTTAAATTACAATTATTTTAGCCGATCTGAAACTTAATAAAAGTTAACTCAATCGTAATACTTGTACGAATTTTTTGAAAGAGCAGATACACATGAAATAAGTTCGTCCAATACTTTAAGCACTTGGTATATGAATCCTCAAAGCATGGCCGAACTTATTTGTGCTCAGATGCAGAAAAGTGGTATAGGTCATGCATTTTTAAAGATTCATAACTCGGTTAATTTTAGGATTATATGAACGGGATTTTGTAATTGGAACTATATGTCTATGACCAACGGTTTAGGAATCAGCCATTGGACACCGTTGAGAGTGGACATCCTGTATATTTCTCGTGCAGATGTTGTCAAAGTGTATGTAAAATATTTTTGTTTTAAAAAGTAGGAGGAGATAGACTTGAAAAATAACCGCCAATGGCTTTGTCACTCAAGAACTCTGAATTGAAAAACATTTACTCACATGTTACAATACATCATTTTAAGCATGTAAAAAATAATAAAAAATATTTACAACATAAAAATAAAAATATATTCACCAAAAGTACTTTTTTCACAACTGCAATAAACAGAAAGTTATGTATTTCTCATAGATATTTTCAATTTTCTGATGCAAAATTGCAATGTATACGAAATTATCTATGTAAAAAATCTATTTTTGAGCCTCTTCAGCCTTTTTAATTTGACAAAGTTTCCGAAGTTCATTTTAGCAATAACGATTGAAAACTACTTAAATGATAAATAAAACTTTGGAAAGAAAAGTCATCGAAGTTAAGGCCGTCTGTTAAAAAATCTATCAAAAGTTTCTATTAATTGCTGTTTTTGGAGATAACAGCAATAAATAAAATCGTTTTTTTTTATTCCTGCTATGTAAGTAACGTTGGTTTTTGGGTATGTTGCAGATATTCGACGCGGTCACACAAAGGGTTAACTTTGTTTTTGAACGTAAAGATAAAATTACGTAATCGATTTTTCATTAACTGCGCGATAAGCTAGAATTTTAAAAATCATGCAAACAAATGTATTTCTGGTGACAATTACAAGATTTTAATGTTTGTAGAACTCAATTATAAATTAATACATTTTAACGACTGCACTCCACTGACACGTATGCGCTGGCAGTGGATTTGTGGTCAAACTTACAGGGCTGGCATAGGCGACTATTTTTCTATTCTATTTGCACCACTATTTAAAAAAATAGATTTCATAGTATATTTCTCTTGCAAATTGTCTCAAACAGTAAAACAGTATGTCAATAATTTTTGTTTTGAGAAAGTGGTGTGAGGTAGAATAAAAAAAAAACAGTCGCCTGTGGCGGCCCTGAACTTAGTATGTCACCGTAAAAGGGGTGCCGCAGGCGACTGTTTTTTTTTTTTTTTTTTTTTTTTTTTTTTTTTTTTTTTTTAATTCTATTTTGCACCGTTTTTTCAAATCAAAAATTTTTTACATATGCTTTGATAACATTTGCAAAAAAATACTACAAAATGTATTCTTTTTTTTAAATAGTGGTTCGAGCAGATTATAAAAATATTCGCCAGTGTGGCAGCCCTGTCCTATAGGTGTTAATAGAGTGCAGAACGTTAAGTCTTTTAGGACCAGCATGTTTTACATAAATCTTATTCTTTGGGAAATTTAAAAAAAAATCACAAATATAATTTTTGCGAAAACGCAACGTCAGTCTTTAACCCGTTCAGGACCAGCATATTTTACATGAATTTTATTCGTTTGACACTACCTTTTGTTAATTATTTGAATTAACTTTGTAAATCACAAAAATGTCGTAATTAAATAAAATCAATTTTACGTTTATTTTTTACTGGTATCAAACTCAAGCGTTTTAAGTACTTTCTGAGGGTGCATATATGCAACCATGGTCCCGAACGGGTTAGCCCATTAAAGACACTTCTTTACACTTCTTTTAATTCTTCGGCACCAGTTTTTGCTCTTTGTAATTTAGATTTATTTAATTGCTCAAAATACGATATGAAATAATATGAAAATTTCCAAACTAAAATACTAGTATTGAAGTTTAAAAATTTTGTTCGCCTTGCATGGAAAGTTTTCTTGCCAACCGGCTTTAATGAGTTAATGGGTTAATTTGAAGGTATTGTAATGTAGGAGACTATGGTATACTTTAACAATGAACACAGTTGATAAATGAAGAGGCCATCGGATGGTTTTTCTTGATTTAATATGACATTCACAAAACACAAATTTACGAACACAAAACACAAAATATAATCGCGGTAACAATTTCTACTTTTTTAACTACATCACTCGTCGAGTCACCTTCACAACCAAAAAAAACACTCTGCGCGCTCACTCCAGCTTCTCGCTTCGGAGTTCGAAAAAACAGAACAATCTTCTATCCTCAGATGACTACCGCCATCTATCGGTGGAAAATGTTAGTTTTCTGTAATGAATTAGTTCTTTACAGACTCCTCCCCACCTGGAGAAAACTTTTCACTGTCGACGGGGAAAAGTTTCTTTGTGAATTATTGCTTTCAAGCACCAGTTCCAAACAAAATTTAGTACCGTGAACCACAACTGGCTTATTCCCACCATGAAAACATAAATATATAAAATACAAATAAAATTTATAAATATTCAAACATTATACTCAAGATACAAATGAAAAACAATTTACACATATTCAAAACAATAAATTCAAATTTAACGGTTATACAAATTATCATATTTACATATTAGCATTCTAATCAAACTTAGGCTTTTAGGGCTCGACTCAAACTATCAGCATTCTGATGATGTTTTCCCTTTTTATGAACAATTTCATAATTAAAGGACTGTAAAAGTAAGGCCCATCTTAAAAGTCTAGGATTAGTTCCGCTGTTTTTATCTAACCATACTAAGGGGTTGTGGTCCGTCTGGATCTGAAATTTTTGATGTCCATCCAAATAGCATCGTAGTTTTCGCACTGCAAACACAATAGCAGCACATTCTTTTTCGGTGGTACTAAAGTTTCGTTCTCTGTCTGAAAACTTTTTGCTCAGATATAATATAGGATGTTCTTCATTATTTTCATTCAGCTGGGATAACACTATACCAATTCCCAAATTTGAAGCATCACACTGAACGATGAAAGGTTTCGAAAAGTCAGGACTATATAAGACAGGATTTTCAGAGAGTTTACCTTTCAGTTCATCAAATGCCTTTTGACAGTCGTCATTCCAGTTTACTATTGAATTGCGAACTTTTCCTTTCAATAAATTAGTGAGAGGCGTTGCAATTACAGAAAAATTAGGAATATAGTTCCGATAATATCCGGCTAAACCTAAGAAGGATCGGATTTGAGTTTTAGTAGTAGGAATTGGAAACTCTTTTATGGCTTGAACCTTCAGTTCTCCTGGAGTTCTAAGACCCTGACCCACTAAGTGTCCAAGATATTTTACATAAGCTTGAGCGAATTGACATTTAGATGGTTTAATATGCAGGTTTGCTTCACTCAGTCTTTTGAAAACGTCTTCCAGGTGCTTTAGATGATCTTCCCAAGTTTGAGAAAAGACAGCAACATCATCCAAATAAGGCACCGCATACTCTTCACAGTTTCTAAGTAATCCAGCCATAAGTCGGCTAAATTCATACGGAGCATTTTTTAAACCAGAGGGAAGGCGTAAAGGTCTGTACGTCCCAAAATTTGCATACCTTTGAGCACGTTTCGTTAACGGAATTTGCCAATAACCTCTGGTCAGATCTAAAACGGAAATATATTTAGCTGAAGACACCTTTTCTATTAACTGGTCAATGTTGGGCAAAGGATAAAATTTTGTGCGAGTCACTTTATTTAAACGGCGATAATCTATGCAAGGTCTCGCTTCTCTGCCTGGAACTTCAACTAAAATTAACGGAGAGGCAAAGTCAGATTCACCTGGCTCAATGACTTCCAGTTTCAGCATTTTCTCGACTTCGGCCTTAAGGATTTCCGTTTGTCTAGGCGACATTTTATAAGGCCGGGCACAGATTGGTTTTTCTGATTCCAGCTCAATATCATGTTCAGCTAGATTCGTGCACCCTGGTTCAGTCGAAAAAGAGTCAGCATATTTTCCAATAAGTTGTCCTAATTCTTCTCGTTGACTTTCATTTAATCTGTTGTTTTTTTGTATGTCTTGCAATACTTCTGACAACGCATTGTCATTATTTTCCTCATCCAATTTAGGAATTTCATCTTCTTCTTCATCATTCGAGGTTGTTTTTATAGTCAGTAAATTTATACTTTCAATTTTTCTTTGATGGTAGGGCTTTAACATAATTACGTGATACACTTGGGACTTCTTTCTCTCTGGATCGTATATAACACAGTTAGTTTCTGATAATCTCTTCATTACTTCTCCAGGTCCTATCCAACTAACTGACAGTTTATTTGGTTTGCACGGGGCCACAATTAAAACTTTATCTCCCTCTTTAAACTCTTGTTTTCTGGCTTTTATATCATACCAATATTTTTTGTTTTGTTTCTCTTTTTCCATATTTTCTGCAGCGAGCTCTTGGCATTTCTTCATTCTGTTCATTAAGTCGAATACATAGGATATCACACTATCTTCTTCTATCTCTTGCTCAGTCAATTTTTCATAGAGTAGCAGTATTGGAGTTGTTAAGTTCTGGCCATGGACTAATTCTGCTGGACTGAACCCAGTGCTATTGTGAGTTACAGTTCTTAATGCAAAAAGGGCAGGAGGCAGTACTTTCTCCCAATCAGCTCCAGATTCTAAACAAAGTACTCTGAGTATCCGTTTCAAAGTCCTGTGCATTCTTTCAACTGGATTACTTTGTGGATGATAAACCGAGCTTCGCACAACTCTAACTCCAAATTTCTCAAAGAATTCCGTTGTAAGTACACTCATAAATGACTTGCCTTTGTCAGTTTGTAGTATACGAGGAAATCCAAGTCTACTGAAAATTTGCAATAAAGCATCAATAATCGTCGTAGAATACAAATTAGGTGTAGGAACCGCGTCAGGATATTTCGAAGCTAAACATATTACAGTTATTATGTGTTTGTTCCCTAGTGTACTGACAGGTAAAGGTCCACAAGCATCAACATTTAGCTTTGTAAATATTTCTGAAATAACTGGAACAATCTGTAAAGGTACTTTCTTTTTGTCTTGAGGCTTTCCAACTCGTTGACAGTAGTCGCAAGTTCTTACATAATCTTCGATATCTTTAAAGCAATTTGGCCAATAAAAAGTCTTAAACAAAGCATCTTTAGTTTTAGGTACCCCCAAATGAGTTGCAACAGTTTCATGACAAAATTTTTTTAACTGCTCACGAAACCTTTCCGGGACAACTAATAATTTTCTTTCAGTACCATTCCTATCTTTTCTTTTATAAAAAAGCATATTTTTCTCCAAAATAAATTTGCTATCTTTGCTATTTTTCTTTTTAGCTTCTTCGATAAGAGGTTTTAGCTCTTTGCTCTTCTTTTGTTCTTCAGAAAATGTCTTAGGAGAAGTTTTTATAAGCTCTTGTACTGAGACAGTTTGACATACTGGCAAAATTGAGTCTTCTTGGTTTTCTAACTTCTCTTCTTCCGATTTATCTTTATCTTTTTCCGCTTCCATTTTTTTGTTTTCTCTTTCTATACTATTGCTATGATTCTTTTCTACAGTTTCATCAGAAATTTCGTGCATTTCAGGTTCTTCATGAGAAACCTTCTCTGCTTCCAGAATTTTCTTCTGAACTCTGGTTTGAACAGCATTAATAATATGCTCTTTCACTGCCTTTTCTTCTGTACAACGTTCAACTAAAGCGGCTGTTTTATTTCCTAACAAATATCTTCCTAAATCTACAGAGTCTCTAGAAACAGCAGCTTTAGTTATCACATGCCCCATTTCACAGTCTAATTCAATCTCTGCAAGAGGTAAACAGAATAGACCATCGTGTAAGGGCACCCGTACCCACACTTTTTCGTTCAGATACATATGCGGTTTGACATACCTTTGTGCAATTAAATCTATTGTCGCACCCGTATCCCTTAAAATTTCCATTTGTACGCCGTTTACTTTCCCCACACTAAGATAAGGCGTTATTGACGAATCTTGCCCAACTTCCACCTTAACATGAGAAATGATTTCTGGCGATTTCTTAAGTTTATCACATTGAGGACGAAGATGAGTGCTTGATCCACATTCGTAACAACGTAACGTTCTCTTGTTATCAAATTCTCTTTCTCTATGATTCCCAGTTAATGATTCTGATTTAATTGGCAATTTATGCTTATTATCCTTACTTTCTTTCTTGTAGTCAAAGTTATTTGAATTTTTAAATTGGGATCGAAAATTAGACATGGTCTTTTTCGGAAGTTCTTTCTTTTAAAAACTTTCTTTGATACTTTCATAGTCATCCAATTTCTTAGCCAAATCTAAAGGCGTCACAAAATTTAACCAATTATCTAGAAAATGTTCTTTTGTTTCCGCGGGCACTCGAAACTTTAACTGTTCTGTAATAATTAAATCTTTAAGTTGATCAAACTTTTCAACACATAATTCTGTAAGCCAGGCTGTAAAATAACTAGTGAGTTCCTGCGCATAATTCCTCCAAGATTTGTCTGGCGTTTTATGATGCCGATAAAAACATTGCTTCAGTTTCTCGCTATTCAACTTATATCTTTCTAATATAAGATTTTTAACAAAATAGTAGTTAATCGCATCTTCAGGCGATTCCCTAGCTAACATGTTTGTAACCTCTGTGGGCAAAACAGCTAACAAGTATGCAACCCATTCACTCTTCGAAACTTTAGCCATCTCTGCTCTTCTCTCAAAATTAATTAAAAAGAGACCCATCTCATCAGATTTTTCGTCGAATTTCGGAACAATTTGTGCCAACTGTATTTTTGGTCCGACATCCACCTTTCTTCCTGATCCATCGTTCTGTTCAGAAGTTCTTTGCAATTGCTCCAATTTTTTTAATTCTAGTTCATGTTCATGAGCTTCCTTAGCCATACGTTCTTCCCTTTCTTCTTGTCGAATTCTTTCTTCTTTTTCTTTCTCTTCTTTCTCTCTCTCTTCTCTCGTTTTCCTATCTTCTATTACTCGGTCTAACATGAGTCTAACCTCTTCTTCCTTGTAAACTTCGCTTTCTACAATAATTTTCTTAATTTCTGGAATCTTTTTCGAAAGATCAACTTCCAATTCCAATTCATCACAAATTTCCAACAAGTCTGCTCTTCTAGCTTTTGCTAAATATGCCATCTTAATTTTAGATAAACCAAAACAAAATCAGAATGCTTAATTTCTAATTAATAGAACTCAGAAGTTTCCTACTTAAACTAGCAACAAAACTTTTAAGCCGATATAATAAATTTTAATTAATAAAGCAAAACTAAAATCCACCTCTATCAAATTCTTAGTAAGTTAAACACTGTGCAACTTTTTAAACAAATTAAATAAGTAAATATGTAATTGTGTCAAAAATACAATTAAGATGATAAAAGAATTTTTTTTCAACATTCAGAACTGTATTTTATTCAATAAACACACTTATTTCAAAAACAATAATTAAATTACGCAATTAAAATTAAACCAATCAAACTAAGTAAATACGAGAATTTTTCTTAATTCTCAACCCTTTTTATGCAAGCATAACACATTACTCGCAAAAAAAATATTTAAAATAACCCACTTAACATTTTCATTTCTTTACAGGAAAAGAGTAAATTACAAAATATTCAACTCAATTTCTTTTTCCAAATGAAAATAACACTTTTATCTTTTACTCGATACTTATCAAGTTTTTATTTTTTTACATAAACTCAACAAACAAAACAGAATTATTTATTTTTCCGTTTTAAACTCAATAACTTTTTTCTTTAAAAATTAACAAAACAAACATCAAATCCACATTCATTTTTCTATCAGAAATCAAAGAACGAAAATATCATCTATTCTATTTTTAGAATAACTAAATAACAAATAAAGAAAAAAAAAACAGAATTCATCTGCTTTCCAACAATTTTTCTTTGGAACTTTGTAATTTTGGCATTGATCCAAATAACAAAATGTTAAGATTGGAATTTTTTTTTCAAAATCTCGTTCCTTTAAAGAATGAAATGATACCATTTAATACAGTAGACGCTCGATTTTACGAACTCATTGGGACTCATAAAATCTGTTCGTAAAATCGAAAGTTCGCAAATGGGAGTAACATTAGTTCAATGAGATGCTGGTCGGGACCAGTACAACAATTCGTAAAAACGAGTAATTCGTAAAAAAGAGGTTAGTGAAATCGAGCGTCTACTGTATTAAATCATTTTGATTCAAAAGAATTATCACCATCATAAGTATCCCCCAAAATATATAAATAAACTTTATTTATTATTATTTCAACTTTAAGAACAGATCTTAATATTTCTAAGATAAAATGCCTAAGAACACAATATTTTATAAAGAGAACAGCTTAATGAAATAATTTTCAATATTATTCAAATTTTTTATTTGATATGATGGGAATAAGTTCAGTATATATCAGTACTTGAAATATGCCCAATTAACCCGCGCTTTTTCTAAAGCTTGAAATTAATTTACGCAAGCAAATAAATACAGTTAATCCAGATTAAAAGAAATTTAATCGATAACAGATGATTCAAGGTACTAATAAATACAAAAAAAATATGGAACTGGCTTACTTGCTAGTTTCATCTTTACTTAAGAACACTGGTCATTTCACCATGGAATCGTACCGGGCTGCCACCATCTTTACTCGTCTGTAATGTAGGAGACTATGGTATACTTTAACAATGAACACAGTTGATAAATGAAGAGGCCATCGGATGGTTTTTCTTGATTTAATATGACATTCACAAAACACAAATTTACGAACACAAAACACAAAATATAATCGCGGTAACAATTTCTACTTTTTTAACTACATCACTCGTCGAGTCACCTTCACAACCAAAAAAAACACTCTGCGCGCTCACTCCAGCTTCTCGCTTCGGAGTTCGAAAAAACAGAACAATCTTCTATCCTCAGATGACTACCGCCATCTATCGGTGGAAAATGTTAGTTTTCTGTAATGAATTAGTTCTTTACAGTATCTTTCCTTTAGGCGGTTGTAGGCGATAAATCACAAAATGCTCTTTATGATTAGAAATGCCTACGAGTTTCAACAACAATAGACAAATAACTAAAAATTATATAAATGCTCTATAAACACACATATAATTAAAAAACTTCACTGAAGGTGTTTAAAAATTATACTTTTTACACAAAACAGTATTAAAAAAAACTGAGCGCTTTTGAGCAAACACTTGCTCATTCATCAGAGTTACAAACAAACACAAATACACAATGATAAAATCACTAAAATACATCGTTATCACTGTGTATATGTGTTCGTTTGTAACACTTAATGAGCAAGTGTTTGTTCAAAAGCGCTCGGTTTTTATGAAAATACACTTTTGTATGTACACAGGGTTCGTACGGGCCCTTGAATTTTGAGATTAAAAAATTCTTCGGTACCAGTATTTTCTTATGGAAAATCTCTCTTTAAATAAGGCGAAATGTCGTTCGTTTAAGCTAGATATATTTTTCTATAAAAAAAAATACTGATATTCGGCCATGAAATAACGGTACTCGTACGAACCCTGGTAAAATATATTTTTTAAACACCTTCAGTAAAGTTTTTATAAAATGTTATATGTGTTTTTTAGAACATTTATATAATATTTAGTCATTTGCATGTAGTATAACGTGAATCTGGATTCTATGAGTGTGTTTTATCATATCTCAGGTAGGGATGCAACGAATATTCGGTTGCTATTCGGTATTCGGCTTATTCGACTTTAAAGCCGAATATTTGGTTTGGTCGAATAATACAGTATTCGGCCGAATAGCTCAGCCGAATACTAAAACAAAATCCTTTATATTTACAATAAATAATATCTATTGATATATTTTAAATAATTAAATTTATGATACAACTTTATTTCTAAAATTAAAAATAAATTTAATAACCATTTGAATTTTCTTATCATGCAATATATGAAAAATAACATTTAAAAACTTAAAGTAAATTTATTTATTTTAACTTTATATATATTATAAAAATGATTTAATTATGCTTAAGTGTTACACATTCGATAGAATTTGCTTTCCACCTGTTTAGTGGACATTACTTTATCTAAGATTGGCTTATCTAAATAAGTGCTGCTCATCATTTGTAAGGGCTGAAATTTGTTAACTGTTTTGTTTTTGTTAGTAGTTTTCTGCATGAAGGAATCCCAAATTGTGGTCTGACTCATTATGAACATCTTTACTACCACATTTGCATCTGTTTCAGTTTCAGGGATCTCATTGTTTAAGATAGCAGTCATAAGTAGAATCAGTCGAGATTTTAACTTGATATGATTTTCTTCAGCTTTATAGAAAAAAATGCAAGTTTAAACCTGAGGTCTAGCAAAGTTGAAATGCAAAAATGTCCATTAACACGAATATGTTTAACACGTCCACGCCGGCGCGGTGGGTCACACTCGACTTTTTCGGAGCTGCCAAATCTCCGGCTTTTTGGATACCAGTATTTTAATACAGAAAATGTGGTTTTATTACTTAGAACAATTTGGCGATTTAAAGGAACAACGTTTTCTCTAAAATAATAGTAGTGTGCAAAAAGCCAGAGACTTGACAACTCTGAGACAGTCGAGTGTGACCCACCGCGCCGGCGTGAACGTGTTAAAGCGTGCAGTCATGTTTTGAATCAGACAGTCTTTAAATTTTACAACACCCAAAAAAAAGTCATTCCCTTCTCCAGGCTTTGATGAATAAAGTTTCCACCATCGGAATTACTTCCAAAATAAGTGATGTTGTTGAACTAATTTTTACTGTAACTTGTTCAAAAGGTTTCAAATTGATTTGAATTATAACTAATTTAAATTTTGTTTTTAATTATCTTTAAGGCTGAAGTAAAAATTGTATGAAGATGTAGATACACACTATTTTGGTTTAAATCAGAATTTATAAATTAATATTCGGCGACCGAATAGGCCGAATATTCGGCTGTAACTTGGCCGAATATTCGGTATTCGGTTATTCGTCCAAACCACTATTCGTTGCATCAGTAATCTCAGGTTTATTACAACAACAATTGAGTTAATTATACGTCAAACCACGCTCGCTGATATAGATCAAATGGATGTGAAATTGTATTAACGAAATATTTGAAACTCATAAAAATAGAATATAAAATATTACTAAAAAATAACGCGTATAATAATTTCCATTTAAAAATGCGCTTTTATGCATACATATCTTATTAAGTTAAATCTTAACTTATACGTAAGTAATCTCAAAAACCTTTCCTTTTAAATAATTTTACATTTTAACTTCCGTCACATTAATTTTCCATGAAATTAAGTATAGCGCTTCCTTTAGTTTATTCCCTTGAAAATTCTTTTCCTTTTGCATCTTTATATTATGCAAATTCAGGCTGAGCCGTAATTGAGTAGGGAATAGGGAATTCCAAAAAGCCATTATACATTTATCTTCTCTAGATGCACGTTTTCTTTTCTTTATGAAAAGTATCACATATATTTTCTCAATTCCATTTCAAAGTCTGTAATTTCTAATTTAATCAAATAAAATTTATTTTCTCATATATATATAAAGTATATGCACCAGTAGTGACCATTTAAGTGGTCTCAGGACTCTTAACCCCTTAACGGTCGCATTAAAGTACGGTTTAAAAATTCAAATTGCTTATTGGCACCACTTTTTTGAAAAATAAAAGCTCACCTTGTTTAATGACAGCTAAAATGATACTATAATAAAGCCATTACACTGTTCTATAAAACTGGTGGGAATCAAAGAAATCTGAATAATCTGAAAAAAAGTCCCAGCCCGTGAATATGACGGGGGCGAGAATTAAGGGGTTAAAACACCAAAATTTTCGAAATTTTAATAATTTTAAATGTCAAACTCCTATCTTTTCTGAACATTTTGATATAATTGTTTCTTTGAAATTCCCTTTAGAACTGAAGAGAACTTTTAGAGTTATACCCGCTCAATAGCAGAAGCGGCATTTACGAAACTTTCAAGTCATTTTTCTCCAAATGACGTTTTCGGGCAAAACGCGCGCGATATCTCAAAAACTTCTGAATATTTTTTTCACGAAATTTTCAAACCATATGTTAGTCTGTATAAACTGAACCTGAAATTTATTTTTTATTTTTCAGAAAAATAATTTTTTTAGGGGATTATACTATTGAAATTTTCAAAATAATTTATTAGCTAAATACAACTTTGTATTAAAAATATAACAAAGCTTTAAATACACATTTATTTAGATTCAGGGTAATTATTGTAATCTTAAGTATAAGTAGGCATCAAAATTTTTATTCTATTTGCAAAATTTATTTCGTAATCCTGCGCGCTAGCTGTTATACCAATTTTCAGCTCGTCAAATGGCTAACGGTTTGGAGACCCCTATAAATGCTAATTCTGCATCTTGCAATTTTATTAATACATAAAATGACAGAACATGCTTATATCTTTCATCCCAATAAAAATTATGTTTAAAAATCCGATACGTTTTAAGATATAAGACGTTTTAAATGTTGAAAATGGTCTTTTTTTTTCATTTTAGATTCCCGAGACCCTTTAAGGACATTCATCGAATTATTATTAAAATTTTAATGAATTACAATTTTTATCGAAGTCCTGACCTTCATGTATCAAAATAAACATTCAGAGTTTCAAAATATATTTTTACGAAAAAATGAAGTAAAAAAAAAAAAAAAAAAAAACAATTTCACAAATTACAACGACTATTTTGAAAATGATTTTTTCGAAAACTAAAATTTAAGACATAAAAAATCTCACGGAGTTGATGATATATTACGTACGCCATGAATTATAGATTAACATTCCTGGACCCATCATGAACAAATTTTAAAAGAAATTTCAGTTTTACAATTTTCGGTACTGTAAATTTTTAAACTTTTACGGAGCTGGTCATACATTACGTACGCCATGGATTAAACATTAATATTCCTGGACCCATTTTAAATGAATTCGTTCTTAAACTTCTAATCATCCCACAATATTACTTTTTACACCGTCGTATAGAGAAAAAATGTACTTTTAAACGCAATTTGTTTGAGAGCTGTATCTCAATTTGTTTCTGAGTTATTAAATTTTTTTTTGTAGTTTTTATTACTTTTTTGTCATAGTGGCAACAGAAGTATCCATCTGTGTTGAAAGTACAGGGAAAATACAGATTACTGTACAGACCAATTAGAAAACGAATAAAATGCGGATTCAACTAATAAAAAGCTTCAGATATGTTTTTGATTTCCTACCCTGACAGAGGACAATAACCATTTTTCCAAGTGGTTAAAAATGTTACCTCCCTGTATGCTCTAGTAGTGGGTGAGCCTATTAAATTTCTGATGTATGAACTGTTAAGCTTTCAGCTTATTCAACATTTTATTTACAATGTAATAGAGTATATCAAACGGCAGTTTAAGCCAAAATAAAGCTTAAAATTAAGGGGACAATTCGCCTTCAACCGGTGAAAACTGCTAGAAAACTAATTCAATTTTCATGCCTTTTTACAAACTAACTAATAAAGCAAATTTATTAAAAACTTTTGGATTGTTAACACTAGAACATCCGGAAGTTGTACCCAACCTTAATAAACACATAAAGCTTGGATGGTTATTTGCGACATTCGACGGCAGAGGGTTAATGACCGAAACCGAATTTCGGTTACCTTTCTAGTTTCTGCCGAAAACGAAAACGAATGTACACTATATTGCCATTAATGACCGGCAACTTTCAATTTTAGACATTTTGTCGAATATTTAGAAATATACTTGGCAGATTCTTCTGGAATTTTAGGATTGAAAAGAATAGGTATGACCTCATATTTAGCAATGTCGATTTGATAAGGGGGGCAATTAGAGGGCCAACAAAAAATCAAAGAAAAAAATAATACTTGGGATTACCCTGTAAAATAAAATGCACGAAATGATCTACCGCTACCGAATATAAATAAACAGACATTGTGCAATATGTGTATTCTTTTGTGTAAGAATAGCACGTATATTAATAGAGATATAGCGATTTATTTTAAAAAATTAAAAAATTCTTGCATGTTTTTTGCTTATAATATGCAGGGTTTTCAACCAAATTTAACGCCTGTTTCAGAAAAATTGACAAAATATAGTAGAAACAATATAGT
The DNA here is from genome assembly GCA_963932465.1 of Maratus speciosus. Lineage (NCBI taxonomy): Eukaryota > Metazoa > Arthropoda > Arachnida > Araneae > Salticidae > Maratus > Maratus speciosus. Next base: position 185,323,156 of record OZ010797.1, on the reverse strand, counting down.
GTAATTGGAATATAAATATATTAAATATTTTAGGAAATATGAGCAATTGTATGAAATAATTTTTACCTGCGCATGCGCGAACGATAACAGGGATCAATTTACATAATTTAATAGTCAACTCTATGGAGCAACTTATTAAAAAAATCTAGTCAAATATCGTAAAAATTCAGAAAAATATCAGCGTTAAAGTGAGCAAATTTTTAGTTGTTCTCTAAAAGCAGCTGAATGATAACGGATTTTACACAAATTGTCATTGTTTATTAACTGACTTTCAGAAAAAAGTTAGTATTTAATGAGTATCAACAAGTAGATTTGGAAAAAATGCTTCGATTATGATACTTCTTTTGATCATGTTATAGGCTCGTTCTGGTGGTTACCGAAGAAGAACTAAAGCATCAATAAAAAATGAAAATTAAAAAAAAATTACAAATTAAAAATGACAATTTGTGGAAAATTCCTTATTATTCAGCTGTTTTTAGAGAACTACTAAAAATTTGCTCACTCTAACGCCGATATCTTTCTGAATTTTTACGATATTTGACTAGATTTTTTAAATAAGTTGCTCCATATAGTTGACTATTAAATTATGTAAAATTATCCTTGTTATCGTTTGCGCATGCGCAGATAAAAATTATTTCATACAACTGCTCATATTTTCTATTTAATATATTTATATTCCATTTACACTATATTGTTTCTTCTATATTTTGTCAATTTTTCTGAAACCGGAGTTAAATTTGCTTGAAAACCCCGCATGTTATAAGCAAAAAACATGCAAGATTTTTTTAATTTTTTTAAATAAATCGCTATATCTCTATTTGTATACATGCTATTCTTACACAAAAGAATACACATATTGCGCAATATCTGTTTATTTATATTCGGTAGCGATAGATCATTTAGTGCATTTTATTACAGGGTGATCCCAAGTATTATTTTTTTTCCTTTGATTTTTTGTTGGCCCCCTAATTGCCACCCCCCCCCCTTATCAAATCGACATTGCTAAACATGAGGTCATACCTGTTGTTTTCAATCCTGAAATTCCAGAAGAATCTGTCAAGTATATTTTTAAATATTCGACAAAATGTCTAAAATTGAAAGTTGCCGGTCATTAATGGCAATATAGGGTATACTAAAACATTTAAAAAATATTTATAATTTATATAATAATTTATTAATTATACGTATAAAGAAACACATTTCGAACAAATAGATATACCTTCTACACAACAATTTTTAATGATAACAAAACTATTAAAAATGTCTATACAAAAAGACCATTTTTAAGTAAAAAATTCTTGCACATTAATATCAATAATGTTCTAAAACCTCTATAATTTAAGACTTGATTATACAACCACATTATCTTTTATAATGAGAAAACAAAACAAAACAACAACAACAAAAAAAACAAAAAAACAATTGATGGTGTTAGCATCGTAAAATTGTTATAAAAAAATATTTTTTGGATCTAACATAATTTTTCTGAAAAAGAAATAAACCTACTAATTTTATTAACCGTAAATTCCTTTGATAATAGAATTGCAACGAAAAAACTTGAACATTCATAATTCTTGAATAGTTAATGGTTCTCGCTATCTTTATAAATGGAAATACAAAAATGATTAATAAACATTTTAAGACAAAAAGAGGGAATTAGGGAATGATAATGGATTTTTGAGACTCTGTTCTGTGCCTGTATGAAGCTTAGCAGCAATATTTTTACTTGGCAAATTTTTCTTTTTTTTTGGGGGGGGGGGGGGGGGGGAGAGGAGAAGTGGGACTGTGCGAAAAAAAAAATCAATGCAAAAAGTTAGTTGTGATTTTCAGTAAATTATTCACTTATTGTTATAAAATTAATTTATTATATTACTAGACACGTGACAAAAATTTACCTTTTACTTAAATTTAAAATAAATTTAAATTAACACCAACTGTAAAACACTTTACTTTTATACTTTTAAATATCATTAAGGAAAAGTTAATGTAAAATCTGTTTTATCCGTCTATTAACACTATACAGTGACAAAATTCACATTTTACTTAAATTTAAATTAAATTTAAATTAACCTCTACTGTAAAAAATTTTACTTTTGTACTTTTAAATATCATTAAGGAAAAGTTCATGTAAAATCTGTTTTATCCGTCTATTAACACTATACAGGCCGTTGACGCATTTATGCACATTTTTAAAAATATCGATAAGAAATTCTAAATTATCCCCAAAAAGTTTGAATAGTTACTAAAATAACAAGACGACGACGACGATTCTAAGAGTTTTTGCCCAGGCGTCCCACATCTCCGGAGACAAAACAACTTTCGATTAACAAAAAAAAAAAAAAAAAAAAAAAAAAAAAAAAACTTCGTGAATAAAATATATGTAAAGTAGTATTAAAAATTTCCTGATGTGAATTCGAAATTTCTGAATAGAAAAACCCGCCAGATTTGGCAACACTGTTTGCGGCCTGTATAAGTGTATAGTGTTAATAAAACTAGGTTTTACTTTTCATGCAAATTATTTTTTATATGCGTTAGTAATTATATAAATACATATACATAAAGCACCTATAGTCGTCGTTCTGTCCGTCTGTCTTTGCGTCCGCATATCACAGATCAAAAACTACCCTATAACAGAGCAAAATCTACCCCCGAATCGTCTGAAATTTTAAATATATAATTGTTGCAAAATTTTGTGGAGTCATTTAAAATTTTATGAAAATCGGATGTATGGCTTAATTACAGGGACAGTCAAAAGTTTTCCGTTACATTACGGTCAATGGGAAAAAATTATTCCAAGTGCATTTTAACCCATTACACGCTGGTGTTGCGTTCACGCAACAGTTAAAAGAAATGCACACATTTAAGTTATTTACATATCTACCACTATTTTTAAATTTAAAAATTGGCCATACTTAAAGATATAAAATTTTACAATGATATAAAGTGAAAATTATCTTTCAGAGTTTGTGGTGGGAAACAACGTTCAGCTAAAAAGTTGAAAATGTCAAACTTATAGTTTTGGCGATTAATGGGTTAAAGATGTTACAGCCTTTCCAACAGATTGAAACTGATATGTACTTATGAAGGGCATTAAAATATACATTCAGTAAAATATGCGGTGCAAAAAATATTTATAAGTCTAGTTATAGTACGAACGCACCTGATTTGCTACGTTTGACGGGCAATTTCCAATTTATTTCAAAACGCAGCGAAACAGTTGGAGTTTAATATTTTTAAAGCGGTTATTTTCTTAACTATTTATACAGGTGTAGTTTTTTCTTATTAAAAAATGACTTATGAAAAGTTTGAAGTTACAAAAACTTTCCCATTTAGAGATAGGATACCGGTACTATAATTTGCATTGTTTTTAGAATAATTGCAAGATTTCTATAGGCTATTTCCATGAGTACTTGTAGTGTAAGTCACATGCTACGATTTTTGGCTACCAGTATTTTAGAACGGAAAAGTATGACTTATTTTACGGGAGATATCTTGTTAATTGAATAAGGCCAAGCAAACTTTATGAAAATAATGGTTGCCAACAAGCATAGCAGTTGTCAGCAATGTGACTTACATTATAAAAACCCATGGAACTAGCCTATAACAGTATTTTTTGTTAGTTAACCCCTTAACGGTCGCATTAAAATACGGTTTAAAAATTCAAATTACTTATTAGCACCACTTTTTTGAAAAAGAAATATTCGCACTTTATTTAATGAAGATAAACTGATACCATAATAAAGCCAATTACACTATTTTATAAAACTGGTGGGAATCAAGCAATCAGAATTAAATACACAGCCCTTGAATATCACGAGAGCGAGAATTAAGGTGTTAACCCTTTATGTACCGAATTATGAATTCATGAAAATTTTATCTTCTAAATCATTTTTCGTGAATTTTTGAAACTACATTAGAAGATTTACTATTATTTAATAATTAATTAGAATTACTATTACGATAATTAGAGGAGAAGGTCCAAATACCGGCTACCACTTTTGTTTTCAAACTAGGTCATAAAATTTTCAAAATTAGTAAAAGAAAAAGTGACAGCAGGGTACCTTGACATGTTTTACACCTGTTTAGAGAAAAAAAAATCAGTTTAAAAAGCATTTTCTCTTTATAAAAATCAAAATTCATAAAGTCTTCAAATTTTGAGTTTTGAAAATGTGGTCTAAATACCGGCTACTTAAATTTGTTTGCCAAAAGATCACACAAATAAAGTTAATTACAATTATAACGCAATTAGAATATTATTTTAATAAATTTGATTAATTAATAACATTTCTTAAGCACAGAAAAACACATAATTATTGATAAACAAGAATTTTTGACAAATTTATAAAATTCTTAACGACTATCTGTCACAGTCTTCTTTCCATTATGTTTCTAATTTTGTTTTTTAACGTGTAAAAAAAGAAAAAGAAAAAAAGGGTTATTGATTAAAATGAGAATTATTTTATGTGAAAAAATCACAAACATAATATCCGTCGGTGCAGTCTGTATAAGCTTGCATATTGCATTCTTAACATTGAACCCAGAATCCCCTACCCCACTCTTGCCCAAAGAGAAAACACCCATGCAGAAGACACAAATTGCATCATCTTCCTCTGTTGGATATCTTTCTTTTTCACTTTTTAAAAATCCAATTTTTCACATGTTTCCCTCCATCATTTTTCTTCTTTGTCTTCACATTTAAACCAGGCATTATTGGAGTGTCCAACAGTGCTTTTTTGTGAAGTGATACGGTAACCAGTATCGCTCCTGGAGAATTACGGCCACGGCTGCTTTTTTTCATATTGCGAAATGGGACTGGAACTATTTCTGAACCATTTAAATTAATTTATTAACTATGGAACTATTTAAAATAACCTGTACCTCCCTTCAAGCAGAGCAACAGAGAGAGGTCCAAATGCCGGCTAGCCGGTATTTAGACCACTCTAGGTTGCCGGTATTCGGACCACTGATATGTTTAATTTAAAACCGGTATTACTCATTCATAATAAAATACCAATAACGTGCGCGCGGCAGCTGAGAGCTAAATATGTCTAGAAAATAAATTAATCATCAATTCAAGGCAGTATACGATCAGTATATTAAAAAGAAAATGAGAAACACATATCTGAAAAACTTTTGATGTTCCAGATTACGTCGTTTCGACACTTCTGCATTTGGTGTTTGTAAATGAGACCGACTTCAGCGAGGTACTTCTCGTAACTTTCTTCTCTCAATTAAAGTTACAAATTATGCCTATCGCCACTAGGCTGTGCTGCGCTCAGTTATCAGAACACCTAGTAGCCGGTATTTAGACCTTCTCCTCTACTATTATTTAATAATTTTTAGAAGAATTTTAGAAGAATTGAAGGATTTAGAAGGATTAATTAAATTTGAATTTATAGGGATTTTGTGTAATATTTATAACCCCACTCAAATCTTTTATTTTAAATACTATTTTAATATCTTGTAGAATTAGGAAATGTACAAATATAATGTTCTTACAAATATATAAATATTTCCGAATTGAACACCCCCCCCCCCCCCCCCAACGCCAAAAAAGCTGAAAAGACGCAAAGACAAAAGAAATCATCATTTTAAAAATATTTTTGTTTTGTGTAACCAATAATGCTTTTGGAACAAGATGAAGTAATGTATCTATAACCCTAATCAATGTATTAAATGAATTTTATAGCAAGTTATTTTAATGGTACTTATAAATACCGTCAGTAGATAAAGTGTTAATCTAATTATTCTTCTAAATATTTATTCAAAAATAGATACAACTACGAATTTATTAAATCAGTTTTAAGAAAAAAATATGATAATTTTCTAATGTATCTTGAGACATTAAGGAAGAAGATATTGACGTGGAGTAATTCCTTGATTCATAATTTGGAGCATAAAGTGTTAGTTTAGAAATTATAGTTGTGTACCTTTAAAAAAAATCAATTACGAATACTGTAAAAAATTAAATTGTGATTTTCGTTAAATGCTTTACTTGTTGCAAAATTGTTATATTATAATTAGGCACTTGGCAAAATTAATTTTTATGCTCTGACGGTACTTTTATTAACCCTTTCAGGCACAGTACTCCCACGTCGGGACCACCTAATTTTAATTCCAAGCCTTCAAACGGCACCAAGAATATTTTAATAAAATTTTGCTTCCACAATGAAAGTTTAAAGTAACGAATTTTTAATTTCTAAAAAGTCATTTGTAAATTCCGGTGACAGTCAATCATTTCATCATTTTACGAACAGAATTGTTCTGTGCCGGAAAGGGTTATCGAAAAGTTAATATGAAGTCTATTTTATTTGTCTAATAATAAAAGATTAACTTCTTAACCATTTACATAGGTTATTATTTTTTTTTCTAAAGAGGAAAATATTGCTATCGAAATTATTTTCGACTTCCGGTTTTCTACCGATTTACACGAATTAGAGGTCACAGATCCCGAAAAACATATTTTTACAAATTGTCTGTCTGTTCGTCCGCGTATCCGTATGTCTGTGTGTATTTATGTCCTCATTGTATGCTCGAAAAGTGTATGAAGTTATGTATGGAATTGAACAAAATTTCATATAATATTTTAGGATATGACCAGATGGACCTAGTTGAATTTCAAATATTCTACCGCTCTGGCGTGCTGTAATAGTTATTTTTGTGTCATTTTCATTATTGTATCACCGAAAAGTGTATCAAGTTATGCATGGAATTGAGCAAATTCCATATACACATTTTTGGTTATGACCAGCAGGTCCCAGTTAAATTTGAAAATATTCTGCCTGAAAAAGGGCTATGTAATAGAGATTTTTATGGCCATTTTCATTATTGTAAGATAAATGTACGAAGTTATGCTTAGAATTGAACCAAACTTCCTATATATGAGTATATTTATGGAAACTTCCTATATACTACGAAGGTAGGCTGATAAGTAATGCACACATATTTGTAGAACGCAAATGAAATGACCTTCAAAAGCGCGCGGTTGCATGTGGAAGGACATTCCCCCTCTATAGGCATGTGCAGATTTGAAGTCGTTGAATTCATCCAATATGTTTTTTAGAAGCGGAAGTATGGAGACGTGTTCTTGTGCTATGTGAACGCGAGTTAAACAGCGTGCTGTTACGAAATTTTTAACTGTTGAAAAAGTAACTCATTCTGAGATTCAACATCGTTTAAAGATGACGACGCTGTTGATAAGTATACTGTAAATCGATCGGCAGTAAAGTTTTCTGATTGTGAGCCTAGAAAAATGATCTCGAATTACATCATTACGACCTGCTTTATATATATATATATATATATAACTGTAATTTCAGTCAAAAATTCCTTCTTTATATTGATTGCCGATAGATCGCGCCGAAACAATTTAGAAATAAAATGTAGTGCATGCATGGAACTGCTGTCTTGTTTATATAATCAATTAACTCAGTTTTTCACAAAAACATGAGTCGATACGCAAAAGTGAAAAACGCATTTGAAATTATTTAAAGGCTTTAATATGCTTTTATAAATATTTTAAATGCAGAATCGGATGCCAACCGGTATATATTCTAAAGAAACGATCAAACAGCCGTTAATTCGTTTCTAGATTTGGAATTTGCGCTTCTAAATGGCAGCGGTGTTCGTTTGTTTATATCGGCAATCTGTTGCTGGTAGATGATTATTTTTAATTTTGAATTTAAAACATTATAATTTTTTAGTTTTTGATGGTTTTAAAGAAAATGTAGAAGAATTGGTGTGATACAACGTAATCTATTATAAGTCCGTTTTATTTATGGCATCGGAATGGTTAAGCCTCACGTGGCCGCGATTATTTTTTTCCAAGGATGAGTGCGATCCTGTATCGCCACCTTAGCGTATTATAAAAATAGATGGAAAGTGTGCGAATTTATGCATAGAATTTAATCAAATTTCATACTCATATATACTCGTATTATGTTTTTGATTGTGGATGTCAGGTGCTAGTTGTAAATTGAGATATTCCTTCGGAAGGGGAAGCTGTGATAACAACGTTTCTAGAATTAGCTCGGATTTTCATACAGCGGCGACGTTTAAATCGTTTTTACTCTGATTAACAATACAAAGCAGAAATTTAAGACGAAAACCAAAATTAGTATAGTACTGAAGTATTTATATAAATTTTATGTTTTGTTCAATTAAATTGATTAAATAAGACAATGACTATATATCTATAATACATGCACAATGTTACGACATTGATGTATTAACATGCTTAAAACATTTTTAAATATTAACATGTAATAATATGGAACATGTATAATATAACATGTATAACAATAACATGTATAATATGGAAGAAAGTTTTGGGGTTGACACATCCGACTAGTTTCTAAAAACACTCACTGTTGTCCTTTATTTCTGAAAAACTCCTCTTCAAATGTAAAATGTTATCAGTTTGAACGCAAAATTTATGTTATTTTGATAAAATGGTGTGTGTTTAAGGTACCGGATTATAGATGGGAAAAACACGTGAAGTAAATTACTTATGGTTTCTAACACTAGAAAAACTGTGAGGGGTCGCTTTAAACCCCTACCATATAAATAAATTTCGGTTCGAAAAAGAAATTTCTTTATAAAATAAGCTAAAAAAACACACAGAAGAAAAAAGTTCAATAAATTACACTGTTTTAAACAAAAATTGCGGTGTAAAATACTTTTTTATAAAACTTGAATAAAATTCCCGGCCTTTCTACTGTTAAGGAAAAGGAATTATCACATATATTAATTCCAAACTTACAAATGGCACCAAGAATATTTTAATGCAATTTTGCTTTTATACGCTTATATATAAAATTCTTTTCTTTGTTTTTTTTCTTTTTCACATATGTTATACTAGTACTTATGTACTTTGTTATTTTTTGTTAGTCTTTTCTTTTTCTTAAAAGTAAATTTAACTTTTGTGACTACCAGCCACGTCTAAACATTATTTTTTTTAAGGCTCCCTAATGCCCTTGCAACACAATCACCTATCCACTGGATGTAAAGTTGCAACGCAACTAGGTAATCCATTCAGCTGCTCACATTGTTCCATTGTTTCATTGAAAAATACAAATTTTTACTTTCTAAGAAGTTCGTTTGTAAATTCAAGTGTCAGTCAATCGTTTCATCATTTTACGAACAAAAGTTTTCTGTGCTGGAAAGGGTTAAATGGAGCTGCATTTAATCTCATCTCATAATCTTATAAACAGGCAATTTTTTACAAATATATTGCACTTTTATAAGGAATAAACACAGAGGCATTGGAATATGTAAAAATGAAATAAATTTTAGAATTTTTCCCTGTTGGTTTTAGAGTTAAACGGCATGTCCCCTTCATTTTATCAAGCAGCTAAATGTTAAAAATAAATTTTATGTTTTGTAATATTTTTTAATTAAACTGATTGAATGAAATACATGTACATAAAATTTAATTTGTGTGATGCATTACGTTTGCAGCAATTTTCTATCGTGAATATCAGTCATTTTTTTTCCTTTCATGCATTAGCTTTATTACATTTTTCTTACTTTTTCGTTCATACTATTTTCGAATTTTTTCACCTTTTTTTCCAGTTTTTTTTTTCTTTCATTCTTTATAACTGATAACGCGTGCATATTTTTAAATCAAAAGTTATCTAAAAGCGTTTTTAAGCATAAGAGAAAAATATGTCCTGATAATGAAATAAACTGTATTATTCCGCAGCAAAATGTGCGTGGCAATTCCAAAGAATATAAAATTGCTTTATTTCAACAAATAATTTATATCGCATCTTATGAAACTTTACTTTACAAATCTAAAGCCTTATCAGTTTGAACAGGAAATTTGTATAATTTTAGAAAATGGACAATGTTTAAGATAACTGATTGGGTCCGAGATTACAAAAGGAGAAAATATGTTAAGTAAATTACTTACGCTTTTAAGGAAATGAAATTTTTGGATTTTATAAAGCGAACTGTATTTAATCGTATAAAAGACGTATTTTTAGAAAGATTTTACAATTGTTTAAAGGAATAAACACAAAGTCACTTTAATCTGTTAGCGCAAATTATATTTTCGATTTTTTTTTCCTTGCTGTTATCACTGTGAAACTACTTTTTCCTTTATTTCCACAAATTTCTAAAATTCACGTTAAAAATGATTTTTATATTTCGTAATAATGTTGAATTAAAAAACATAGATGTTACTCGAGTTAAAAATGGTCATTTTGCAATGTATTATATTTTGAACAATTCGATATCGGTTATAACAATCTGTACATTTTTTTTTCTTTCATTAGCGTTGTTCTTAGGGAAAAAAAGATTCAGGTACCTTTGATGAGAAATTGCTGATATATATATGGGCAATTCTTAGATAAGATGGTAATTTCACCCTGCGATTTAGTGAAAAATAAGAGCTAAGTTTTAAACATTTTTCTTTAAGAAATAGATAAGACATAAAATAGTGAGTTATGTACAAAATTCTGGCATAAACTTTAACCCTTAAATGCGCGATTTTTTATTTTGTTTCGAAAAAATTATATATGATTCTTTGAAAAGTTTATTATACAGGGAAAATAATGAAAAAAATTAGAGATTCGTTTTTCATATAATACGCTAATCTTTTCTTCTGTTGCACATCTGCAATACAAGTAAAAACTACTGTTGTGTGGCTGTTTTACGCCAAAATATTTCAAATTAGTAAATATTTTAATAAGTATATCTCCAAATACCTTATTTTGTATATTTATTTGTTTTATAAAACTTAACCTTTCACCCTTTATTTCCCATGATAGAATATATTCTAGAAATTACGTCGTTCAGAGAGTCTGACTGACCAGAAATTTTCAATGGTTAATTTCGCTTTATTTAAATATAGCCCAGGGGAAATGTACATTTTACCTTGCAAAAGGTCGGGTAAAAGATTTTTTTTTCCGAATTGTTTATAATGATGCCAACATAGAAAAACCAAGTTTTCTAACAAAATTTCTTAAGGCTAAATTTTCTGTGGCCGAAAAACAACAAAATTTTGGGACATTTTTTGATTTTTTGGAAATATCTCGAGACTCATTACCGTAGCATATTATTTGTCAATAATAATATTAAAGAGAATAAAATTCTCAACAACTTTCATATTTACAAAATTTTTATACACTCAATAGCAAGCGTAGTACGCTATTTCAAAAATGGGACAATTTTTTTAATTTTCTTAAAAACCGGAAAAACGTAGTTTTGCCGCGGTTATTCAAATGATCCCCGCAGATTTAATTGTGTATGTCGACTTCAAAAAATTGGCAGCAGAAAATTATCTATTATTTGCACACTAACGTCTTTATTGTCATCTCAACAGACATTTTATATGCAATAAATTTATATAATTTTAAAAGTAGGGCAGAGTGTATATGAATGAGAAGAATTTTTGAAAAGAAATTTTCAAAAGAAAGAATGAAAGAATTTTTCAATCGTAACTTATTGGCAAAATAGTTTCAATTAAAAAAGATTTCTTGCTTAATTTTAATAAATTTTAATAATTTTTATAATGCATTCATATTTTTCCAGGTATCAATGGAATAGGTGGGTCATTTTCAAAATCTGTACATGTTTTGGAATAACAAAATCAAATTTTTAGAAATAATCAGAAAGTTTTAATTGTTTGTAAATAATTACCTTACCTCATAAACATTAATATGCAAGCATCAGCAGAGGCCAAATTACTAATTTAACATATTAAAACTAATTTTGAAATTTTAATACACTTGGTATAATGACATAAGTAAGCACGGTAATGACAAATTAAGCAAAATATTTTTATTTTTCCCCAGACATAAATGGCAGCCATTATATCTTCTGGCCCATACAATGATTTTCTATTTCTCATATAATGAAAGCAGATTAAGAAATAAAAGTTCATTTAATTATCAATTAGAATTGGGTACGGTAATGACTTACAAAAGAATACTCACCAAAACATTCAAAGTCTTTGCTTGTTTTATTGAAACTATAAAACTATTTACTCTATTCACCTAAACATGATACAAAATTGACTTTTAAGGAGTACTTTTGCCTTGATAAAAAGGCTTGTGCTGTCCTCTAAGAAAATCCGGAGGAACTTTTTGTCAGAAGCATGGCAGAGACACTCTTTATTGGAACACGGTTTTAAAATATTATTAAGAATTATAGATAAGTTTAATTAATGAAAATAAATATTTTTTTAATTAGTAGCATCTTAATAAATAAAAATCTCTCTATTCTAAAAAAAAGTAACTACCGCTGTCACCGCCGCCGCCGCCGCCACCGGTTTTGAATTTTTTGCGACCGGAGGTCTTTCTTCGTTAATATTAAGAAAAATAATGCATACAAAAATAAGAAAATTAGTAGTATTATACAGAAATGTTTGATAAACACGCTGATGCCGACAGTTTTCAAATAGAAGAATTATTTTAAGAAATATTTAATGCTAAAGTTGGACAAAATCGTTCCACTAAAAAAGTTTTATAGCAGCAAAAACTATTCATGGGAATTTAATCATTTTTAGATCATTTTATACGTTTAAAGTTCCCGGTGTGCAGACTGTATTTCTTTTTTTAATTTGGCTAATTTTTTGAGGTTTTATTTCTATTTTAAATTCAAATTTTCAGCATTTCTAGAGATATTTTACAGATTTTAGAAAGTGATATTAATTTAAACTGTTGCCAACTGTATAAATAGCGGAAACAATAATATTTGCTTAAAAAAAACAAAAACAAAAAATATATATATTTATACGTGTAATAAATTAAAAATTTATTTACAAGTGACTATTATAAACAGAAAAAAACATTTGGAATTAGAATTAAATAATTATGTACAAAAAGCAGGAACTTATTAAAAATTACGTCATAAAAACTATAATTACACGTGAATTTTAAGAGAGAAAGGAATTTGTAAAATAATAAATTTATTAACATGCGTTAGAAGTCTTAAATAAGAGAAATTACGTCATATTTACGTCACATTACAGTTATTACATAAAATGAACACAAAACAATATTGCAAAACGGTTTAAATTTAGAAATTGCGCTAGATATTTATTTGATATTTTGAGAGGATACTTTTCAACTATTTATCTTAGGAAAGCGCAAATAATATTTCGTTTCTAACACAAGTATTTTCACGTGAATATTAAAAAGAGAAAGAATAGTTTGGTCAAAATTACGTCAGATTAAAAACGATGGATTTAAAATGTCTCATTTAAAAGAACTTTCTTTTCGCTTTGTTAAAAAATACCGGGAGATAAAGATTCTGTTTACTTAATTCCTTTTATATTAGCTTATTTTGAAATGTTGTTACACGTGTCTACGTCATGAAGTTATTTTTATTTCGACGTTTTATTTGTATTTTTATTAATGTTGTACTAATTTATATATTCTTTCGTTATTTAAAATAAAAATTTTGTCAATTTGTATAATTTGGCGAGTGGTTTGGCGATTTATATAATTTGGCGAAATTAGTCGACGGGATAATCAAGTAGTACCGCAGCGGATTTGGCGTTAAAATTTCCCCAATCAAAGAGAAATGAATAGAAATCCGTTTATAGGGAGATCGCCACTGTTTTTTAAATTATAATTCAATCTTTCGAAATCTTTTTAAAGCCGGTCACGTTAGCGTGCATTTAGAGTCTGCGGTGTCTGGACGGGGGTTGGCGAGCGTAGCTCGTAGGGGGCCGAGCCCCCTAGTGTATAAAATAATTATAACCATCTGTTTTAAATAGAACTTTGTCAAATCTTTACCTAATAAATTGCTTGTTGGGGCAACCTACGGTAATGATATTTTGACTACAAAAGAATGTATTTCTTATTTTTAAATTTTTTTATAAATAATAATATATCTGTAAATCATCATTAAAAAACATGATAGTTAAAATGCAATAATTAAAATTATGATATTTTTCTATTTTTCTGTGCAAATGTGAAAGGACAGTAAAACATGAGACTTTTTTAAAAAATCACACAGGTATGAAAATTTGCGAAAGACATATTTTATTCCCTACTCAATGGTATATATTTTTTTTTACCAATTATTGATAACATATATTTTAATGTTTTACTGTTTTAAAGATAGCAAACATTGAATTGCAGTTCCATATAAAAAGGGCGGGGGGGAGGGACTCAAAAGATAAATATTTTTATGAAAGAAATACTTTTACCTTATAAAATAACTACAATAAAAATGACACCAGATTCTTTCACTAACTAATGTTATGCATTTATATCTTATAAAATTTATAAATTCTGTTAATAAAATATTTGAGATCACTAGCGTTATAAAAAAATATTTAAAATATTAGTTTTAAAATATACTGTCAATTTTGTTCCACTTATATCAATAAATATAACAAGAGATTATATCATTTTAGCATGCAAAATTATGTAAAACTTTAAGATTATCTATTAATTGCTTTAATGCTCAAACGGAATACTTTAAATTTCAGAACGGGTTCCAAACAGTTTTCCCAAAATGAAATTGTCCAAATATATTAATAAAAAAACAACCAAACCCGAGTACAAAAGCACAACATTAGATATTGATCTCAAGTATCCCATGAAAAAAAGTTATTTAAAAGTATCAAAATGCGAGCGAGATATTTGTCAAGAACGCTCCCATAGGTTTAATGTTACCTTGCGAATGTCTTCGTATGACTAATTTAGTCGTATAATTCATATAACTGTGACTTTAAACGCCTCAATACGACAACTACCGTAAAATCTTTGAAAATGAAATCCGTATATACGGAATTCGATCTTTAAAGAAAAGTATATATTTTTTCAAGAGAAAGAATATGAACAATTATACCTGCTAAGATGGAAACCTGTTTAAAACGGAATATATTTCGGTTCTTTCGGTACGGTTTTCAAAGTTTTAATGAATCAATATTTGGCAAAGCTGATTACGTAGTTCAGCATTACGTATTTAATGCTTACACACTTAAAATTTTCAAAATCCGGCTATTAGAAATTTATTAAAATTCCCGTGGTAAATTTTCTTTTTAAAAGAGGGGTAGGGGAGTGGAGGGGGCGCCAAAATTCATGTTTGGCACGGGTGCAAAATAAAGGATAGTTTTAGCCCTGAAACACCTAATTTACTGCTACAAATATATAGAAGTTGACATACACGATTAAACCCGTGGGAAACATTTGAATAATCGGGGCAGAACTGCGTTTATCACGGTTTTTAAGAAAATTGAAAAAAGTGTCCCATTTTTGAAATAGCGTACTGCGCTTGATTGAGTGTATAAAAAAGTTGTAAATATGAAAGTTGTAGATAAATTTATCCTCTTTAATGTTGTAATTGACAAATAATATGCTACGGCAACGAGTCTCGAGATATGTCTAAAAAATCAAAAAATGTCCCAAAATTTTGTTGTTTTTCGGCCACAGAAAATTTAGCCTTAAGAAATTTTGTTAGAAAACTTGGTTTTTCTATGTTGGCATTATTATAAACAATTCTGAAAAACAAATCTTTTACCCGACCTTTTGCAAGGTAACCTCCTTTTTTTGGTACATTTCCCCTGGACTAATACGAAATGCCTGTTATTAATTAAAGCAAATATTGCTATTTTACTATTCTGGTGTGAATTGGGTATATACGAATAAAAAAAATCTATTAAATTCAAAACACTGTTCTTTGCATATATGCAAAGCTGCGCACTAAAGGCTTAAATAGTATTTTTCTCTAACTTACCTACTTCTAATCGGCCCGCTCCTATAGTTTATTGCATTCGATTCGAACCAGAAATTTCTTCATAAAGTTATTTCAATAAGAGCGATATAGATATAAGTTAAATAAATATGTTCAATAGTTTATAATAAATATTCTGGTGTATCTGTTTTATTTATAAAGGTTGAATAAAATGTTAACAGGCAGGGCTGCCACAGGCGACTACCGTAGTTTCGCGCGTATCCACCGCACCTGAGATAACAGATCAGTTTCAACTGACGTAACACCCTAGCAACCATCTTGGCACCGTGTGAGTGTTTTTTGTTTGCCTTCCAAATTTCCCGGGTATCTCCACTTTCATTGGGAGCGCTAAAAGATCGGTGATTTTGATTGATTGGTGGAAACTTGGGGGGCATGTGGTCACGTGGTTGAAACTGATGTATTCGATTTCCTACCGGAATTTATTATAAATATAATATGACTTGCTTATGTTTAGCACTTATTTGACTTCTTTTTTTCAATAAAATTTCCGGTTTGAAAAAGAGTCGTCTAAGCTGCGGCGGATGCCCAGGAAATTTCGGTATTTTTTAATTCTACCTCACACCACTTTCTCAAAACAAAAATCTTTGATATACTGTTTAACAACATTTCACTAGAAATCTACTACAAAGCATTTTTTTTTTTAAATAGTGGTGCGAATAGAATAGAAAAATAGTCACGGCCACATAGTCAGTCTGTGACAGCCCTGAACAGGGTAGTCCGCTGATGCAATTTCATTGCAAGAGGACAATAGTGATAAAATAAAAAAAAATTCTTCTGCCTTCATAGTAAATTAATCTTAGTAAGATTGCAATATGATAATTTGATCTAAGAATTAATTAAATTTAAAAAAATCAAAAAACCCGACTGCGTAAAAAGCGAACTAATTATTTCTCATCAATGTGAAACTATTTTTTATATTACTTACATATTTTTTTAATTTACTTGTATTGATGACTTCTAAGTTGTGCTTAATTGTTAGTTCCTATCTATAAACATTGTTTTTATGAGGCCTATAGATGTCTAGCATAGATTTTGCAGTAAAGCTAGAGATCTTACGTACACAACTTCCAGATTGTGTAATATTTAAACGACACGTCTGACTGTAAAATAGTCAATGAAACATCGTCTTCATTTTGAAAGACCTATCCAATGATACGCCACTCAATATGGCGCGTGAAAAAAATTTTCGTCTCTACCGCCATTTTCTATTTTACGGCCGCCATTTTGAATTTATAAAAACAAAAACTAGCCTATAACCATCGGACGGTTAAGACAATCGATAGAGACCTCATTCATTAAAATCCATCCAGCCGTTGGAATGTTTCGAAGGTATAAAGAAATCCACATATCCTGATACGCGTGAAACACATAACCCTTTTTGGCAGTCGTGTAAAAAGTGTGTTACATCACGGCAAAACCATAAATAAATAAAAATAATAATAAGGAAAATTTTAGTACGGGACAGTGACAGGTAATAAACATATTTTTATTTTTCTGCCTATTTTGCAGCTTGCAAGTACTTTGAAATCTAAATTAGTGATGAGCCATTCTGGAAAATTTGAGAATCGATTAAAATCGACATCGTAAAAAAAGAGAATCGATCACAATAAGAATAGATTCCCAAATTTTAGAATCGATACTTGAATCGATATTTCGATATTCACAGATTCACACAGATAAGCTCAAAGATAGTAATTCCAAAACGTAGCTAATCAGCAGGATTGTAACAACCACCTCTCACTTCTCACTCCCATTTATGGCGGGCCTAGACAATGTCAAGGGCCCAGAAGTAAGCTATTACAGACCTTTGAGTCGAATAATAAGTTTTTTAACTTTTAAAATTATTATTTCAATGTTTAGAATTAATTTTAATTAAGTTGTAATTTTAATATTAATTTACAGTATATTTAAATTTATTTTTTAAGAAAGTTCACGGTCAGGTAAAAAAAAAAAAAAAAAAAAAAAAAAAAAAAAAAAAAAAAAAAAGGAAAAATGATCTTTTTTTCATCCGGAAAAGATGCACTTTCTACTCTTATTTCCTTCAACCAAACAGATGGGAACTTACTTCCTATACACGTCATTTTTCTAAAAAATGCGCAGATAAGCGAAATTTTGAAGGCTCTAAATTTATTTAAAAAGTTAAATAGTTTTTCAGTCTTTTTAGGGTTTAAAACAGCTAGGATGATGTAATTAACCAATAATCACATACCCCCCAATTAATAAGCAAAATTTTCCTTTTAAAAATATAATTCTAGAATGTCTTTCCCTTTTAAAAATATATACCTCCTTTATCTCATTTACAGTTTATAAATATCCTTCTCTTTAATGTTTACTAAATTTAGCATCAATTTCAATTTATTATAAATTTTGTAAATATGACTTTTATAAATCACGAAGACAAAATAATAAGAAAACGTTTTTGCACACAATAGCGATAAAAGTAATGAAATAAGGCAAGTGGTTCATGAGTAAAATAAAAAATTAAATAAGTACAAAATTTAAAATTTAAAAAAAAATTAAACAGTACTTCAAGATTTTAAAATCAGATAAAAATAAATATCATAAGTAATCTTTATAGAAATATACATTGCAGAAAAAATGAATTATAATTTGTCTATAAATAAAGAAAATAAAATTTGGACAATTTGGACCCTTTAAGCATAGATGCCAACATCTGTTAATTATTCCGGAGTCTGACAGAAGAGAAACGTTTTTTTCGACCGGAAATTTTAATTAATTGAAAATCTTAAAGTGAAGTCTAAAATGTACCTCATGGGAACAAGAGACGTTTCTTTGTACACACTTTCCGGTTTTAAATGTATTTGTCTTGGATAAGACTCCGAATAATTAAGAAATGTTGGCATCTATGCTTTAAGTATGGCTGCAAAGAGACCTCGCGTGTTTTAGATTGGTAGACAGAGTAACATAAAATATTGGCTCTTTCCTTTGCATTTTGGACAGGACCCAGAATTTTTATTTGCCAATTGAACTAAATATTCACTTCATGTTAATGGCTTCTTTCCCACGTTGTGCATTTGTTTCACTCATATTTCAATGAAATAACGATCATCTATAACGATAAAAAAATATATATATATACACTTGTAATAAAGTATTTGCATCAACTGTTCAATCATAACCTAGCACAGACACAAACTGATCAAGTCCAGACTCCAGACAAGTGGAAACGAGGAGGCAGTACAGCGTGATATGTTAGAGCAACAGTAGGCAACACAATAAGATATCCGATTTAACCCTTTATCTACTGACGGTACTTATAAGCACCATTAAAATAACTTGTTATAAAATCCATTTAATACATCAATTAGTTGTAATACAGTTTAGGATGAGTTATAGATACATTACTTTATCTTGTTCCAAAAGCATTATTGGTTACACAAAACAAAAATACTTTTAAAACGATGATTTCGTTTACTTTTGCATCTTTTCAGCTCTCTTGACATTGGGGGGAGGGGGTGGGTATTTTTCAATTCGGAAATATTTCTATATTTCTATTGTAAGACCATTACATTTGTACATTTCCTAATTCTACAAAACACTAAGAAAAATATTTAAAATAAAAGGTTGGAGTAGGGTTATAAATATTGCACAAAATCACTATAAATTCAAATTTAATGAATCCTTCTAAAATCCTTCTAAAATTTGTTAAATGATTATGTAAACCTTCTAATGCAGTTTAAACAATTCACTAAAAATGCTTTAGCAGATAAAATTTTCATGAATTCATAATTCAGTAGATAAAGGGTTAACCTAGTGTTGCACTCAACGAAGATAACTCTTGGAACGTCTGAAACACTAAGTTACGCTTTATATAAAATATACGTGACGACATAAAAAATGTCCTAGCATTCAACTAGATACAGAAACAGTTTCTCATAGCAATATATCAAAAAACTCATTTTCTAATTTTTTTTTTAGATGTCTTACTGCTGCTCTGAGGCAACGATATGTTAATGAGGTTTACAATGATATTGTAATTATTGATTGTTTGGTATTGAAAGTGAAGTGTCTAGCATTTAAAATCTATTAACAGAAGCACTCAAAACGATGCCTCATTTCGGTCTATGGAGGTGAGAATCGTCTGCTTTGCAGTGTATTTCATTGATGTTACAACTATTTAAAACATATTGAAATTCATATACATCACTAAACTAAACGATGCTGACTATAGACTAGTATAGTATGCATAGCATTTACAGTAGAGCGCCGATTATCCGAACAAGTCGGAACCGACCCTAGTTCGGATAAGCAAAAGTTCGGATAAATGGAGAGACATTTTAAGGTATGTTTCTGACTATACTAAAACCTTCAGATGTTATCTAAGCCTGGCATGTTTAAAAATTGTTTTTTTTTTGTTCTTTTTTTTATCATTATTTTTTTTTCTCTTTTTATCATTTTCTGAACTCCAGATATTATAATTTAAGCAAAAAAGCTTTTGATTGTTGCTTGCTTCAACGAAAACATTCTTTTTAGTGCTGTCATATCTCCAATTCTTCTTATAGGATGAACGTTCTTCTGCCGTTCGAGCCATTTCGTTATGTGATGGACCTGGATTATTTTCAAAGCATTGGTTTTAATTTTCTTCAATTTCTTTTTCATCATGAATTTCATCATCATTTAAAATCTGATATACAGGGTCATGTACTTCACTATTTAACCACTCGTTAATTTCATTTTCTTCATAGCTTAGAATTCTTCTCATCTCCTTTATTGTTTTACATGCCTCATTTTCTGATCTACTATCATTTTTATCTTTATTTAAAACTTTATTCAAAGCCAATGGATAATTGGGAGTTCGGTTAAAAAAAATTTGTGGGGGAAATAGGCAGTTCGGATAACTGGAATTTGGGTTAAAAAATTGTTTTGAGAGAAATAGGCTGTTCGGATATTTGGAAGTTCGGTTAATTGGAGTTCCGATAATCGGCGTTATTTTGTATCTTTCTCTACATGGACAAACAAAAGAATTTGTTGAAAGAGGGTTTTCGTTTTCTAAATTGTTTCCTTAGTCATCTATTCTGAAAATTATTAAACAGTGAATTTCTGTTACAATGTTTTGAATGGGTTTAAAGTATTTCAGAATCTATGCTTTGCGTATACATTTCCCTTCTATTGGGGGGTCTCAAATTCTTCAAGCTTCAAAATTTTCGAAATTTTAATTTTTTATAGATGTTAAACTCCTATTTTTTCTTAACATTTTGATATAATTGTTTCCATGAAATTCTCATTAGAACAGAAGTTATGGCTTTTAGATTTATACGCGCTCAATAGCTGAAGCTGCGTTTCCGAAACTTTGAAGTCATTTTTCTCCAAATGACATTTTTTTGCATAACGCGCAGGATATCTCAAAATCTTCCGAATATTTTTTCATAAAATTTTCAAAACATACGTTTTATGTTAATCTGTATAAACTGAACCGAAAATTTCCTTTTTATTGTTCAAAAGTATATATTTTTTAGGTGATTATGTTGTTGAAATTTTCAAAATTTTGTATTAGATAAATACAATTTTGTATTAAAAATATAAAAATGCTTTAGATACAAATTTATTTAGGTTCAGGGTAATTATTATACTCTGAAGTATAAATAGGTACCAACATTTTCATTCTAGTTCCAATATTTATTTTCTAACTGTGCGCTTAAGCTGTTATACCAATTTTCTGCTCGTCAATTATCTGAAAGGTTGGAGCCCCCTGTAAATGCTAATTCTTAATTTTGCGATTTTTAAATACATAAAATGAAATAACGTTCATACATCTTTCCTCTCAATAAAAATCATGTTTTAAAATCATATACATTTTAAGATATTAAATGTTGAAAATGGTCTCTTTTTTTTTAGAGTCTTGAGACTCCTTAATCGCTTTTGGATTTTCGAGTATTTTCTTGAAAATTCGAATGCAGTCGAATATATTCATAATTGTTATTGCCAGTCATTCACCATTTATTAATTTATCATATCAGAATACACTTGCTGAGAATGAATTATCCATTTATTAATGCAGCACTTCAAATGTACTTAGAGCAGGAAAGAAATTATTGATTTTATACGCAAAAGTTCTTAAAATACAAATATGTGCAAAAAAAAAAAAATACAGACAAGGAAAAATCATAACATGAAATAGCTTTATTCTTTTGTATTTTCATCTACAGAATTTACTACATGAATAAATTCAATGTATGAAAATTTTTAAGACAAACATGATATATACAATTTTATTTACAATGTAATATGATCATCTATTTAAAAATTTTTTTAATTATACATATCTCGGCATTGCATGAATCTGTATAATTCATAAATGAAAATTCATGAAAATCGATAAACATTGAAGTGCTTAATGCGTATAGATATTTTCACTTATATAATCAAGTCTCTTTCCAACAAACTAAGATTATTAATTCAAGTATTTAATAATTGAAATTTTATGATACATTCATAGAATAGTTGAGTATTTTAAAATGTCAGTTAATAAATATTCATTTAAAATATATTTAATACCGATCTGGGACACATATGTTAAAATGTTTGTTTCTTAGTATATTTACAGTAATTTTATCATAATTACTTAACCTCTTAACGGTCGCATTAAATTACGGCTTAAAAATTCAGATTCAATCTGATTGCTTATTGCCACTCCTTTTTTGAAAAAGAAATATTCACCTTCTTTGATGACAAGTAACATGATACCAGAATACAGCCAATTACACTCTTTTATAAAACTGGTGGGAATCAAACAATCCATAATAAAAACGATAAAAACCACAACCCGTGAATATCACGGGAGCGAGAAATTAATTAAGAGGTTAAATTAATTGTGATTATATTTATTACAGTGTTGCCAGTGGGCTACTTTTTTTATTCATATTTCTTGATTGGCACTACTTTTTTGAAATGGTAAAATTCCCTTGTTTTTGCCTTAATTAGTATGTCATTAAATAAGGCGAATTGTACCATTTCTAAAACGTGGTGTCAATCAAGAAATCTGGATTTTAAAAAAAATAGCCCACTGGTAACACTGTGTCATTAATGAGATTCAATAAGGTGAATATAACTGTTTGGAAATAGCGATATTCACCGTCATATTCGGCACTTATACATTTAACAGCAATCGTTAATCCTGAATTACTCGCGCCGGTGTATTTTGCACATCATTTGGATATTACAAACGTAAATGTGCATGTTAGAGCTACGCCTTTTTCGAAAATATTGTAGCGGGATTTTTTATAACATTATACTATATGATTACAATTTGACTTAAAATTAATTCCATAAAATGTTATTGTATTTTTCTTGAAATTTAGAAATATATGATGTACAAAATACACCCCCATGGGAAGTTTTGTTGTGCGGTTGTGCACGAGTATTTAAGGGTTAAGATGCGGACGTAAATTATCTCTCTATTTTGTCAGATAACTGATAAAAATATGATAATTATCCCTCTCTTTTAAAAGATTTGTGGGACACTAAGTCTCATTGTCTGCAAAAACAAGATTAATCCGGAGCTTAGTAGTAACTTATAGAATAAATAACTGACCACTGAGGATTATGTTTAAAGATTTAAATTTAAATAATACAGTGATCACAGAAATGTTCTCAAAATATCCAGCATTTCTGTGTAGCACGATTTTATTTATTAGGAAAATCAATCTTGGCCTTATGTAGGTTTAGCACTTATTCATTTTTAAAATAATCTGTCTTTTTCTAATTTTAAAGTTCAAAAGTTAACAATCTTCCAGCTTCAAATTAACAATAAGCGCAAGTTTTTATAGTCCTTAGAGGATAACTAAGGTTTATAGAAAAAAATTATAATATAAGGATAACACAAATATAACATTTGAAAATATTCCGTGAACAGGAAAGTTATTAAAATACCTAGAATTTGGGCAGCACAGTTTTTTTCAATTCCTGAAAACTCTTAAATCTTGAACATGTGTAAATTTGGGAATCATTATTTAATTTAAAATCATTAAATTTTTGTTCAATTTTAAAGTTCAAAAGGAGCCCAAGTAATGACTGGCGAAAAATTTTAAAGCTTTTAGATTATAATTAGGGTTTGTTAGATAAAGTTTATAATATAAGAATAAATAAAAATAATATTTAAATGCACTTACTTATATAAAAATATAAACCGTACAAATTTAAGAAACTAGAATTTTGAACAAGTCATTTAAATATTTTTATTATTATATATATTTTTAGAAAAAATATTTAGTAAAGAAATAATTTTAGAATTTAAAATTTTGAAAAAAAAAAACAGATTATAATACCATTTTGAAATATGAGTAATAACAGTTTGGTTCTGAAAAACTAATTGTTTAGATTTTCTCTTTTTTTTTCATTAACTAGGTACGATTTGGAATGTATCCTACTACGGAAAATTATTATGAATTCTTCAATTCCTTCGCGTCATCTGGCATTTACACATGCAATTTAAAATGCACAAATCTTTGAATTTGAATACCAGTTTTCTAGTATAGGCTTTATCTCTTTATCTAATTTCAGGTTTTCAGCGATTTAATAAGGCAAAAATTACTTTATAGAAAAACTGGTGCTGAAGAATAAAAAGAAGATCGTCACAAAGGGGTTAAATAACATAAAAAAATTCTTGTAGTAACATTCACCTGTTTTTCCTTCCGAATTCGGTGGTTAACTTATACGCGGGGTACTACATACTCGGTCTGTTTTTTCCAGGATACCACTTTTTTCAAAGAAAAATATTCTATCAAAGGTTTTTCTTGCAAAATTTGTTGAAACCTACCCCGAAAGCCATTTTTTGTTGCAAGTGTTGTAAAAAACTAGCGCGAAAAAGGAACTTTAAAGCTTTGCCGAGAAAATTTATCTTATTTAGAAGAAATTGATATATTTTTCAATGTTGATGAAAGCGATAGTAAGAAATAAAATATTAGATTTTCGTTAATAACGACTGTGTTATTCAATTTAGAACGAGAAGCAATTTTGGAGAAATTCGAAAATAAAAAATTTCTTAATCGAGACCTGCCAAATGTTGTAGGGATAAAAAAAGCGAAACGTTTTTAATAATGAAAGAAATGTTGGAGCATAACAAATAATACCACGTTATTGCAATTTTTCCTTAAAAAAAATAAGAAGAAAAAGATTATTTATTTCGTTCTGTGAAATCTCACTTTTAAAAAAACTTACATTATTATATTTTAATTTCTACAACAAATCATTGTAACTGTCAACAGTTCTATTTTGCCTCAAACGAAACAACCATAGTATGGGATAAATTAAAATAGATACACACTATTAGTTTGGATGTGGACATTGATTTTTGTAACTATATGGATTGTCCAATCACAGATATGTGATGAAATCGTTTATAGGAAATTCTGTCAACAGTTCTAAAGAAAAGCAAACTTTAAAATAATTTGTTGTTGAAGAGCATCCTTTTACTGAGACATACATGAACATTTAATTGAACACTGAAAATTGACTTGAATTAAATTTGAACACTGAAATATTTTTATTTGTGACTAGTGCCAATATTATAATTGAACAGCGAGGTATCTACGGGAACCAGCCTTCTTTCAGTAATCTCATTATTAGGATAATCGTAATCTGGCTCTTCATAAGAATCAACTGGTCTTGGAGCTTGTTTAGGCCTGGACATCTGAGGTCTGGGTTGTGGCCTGGGCTGAGGTCTGTACTCAGGTTCTGGAGCGTAAGATGGTTGTGCAGGTGGAGCTCTATAAGTTGGGCGAGGTTGAGGTTGAGGTGCTGGCCTGTAAACAGGTTCAGCAGGAGGTGGAGGTCTGTAAGCTGGTTGAGGCTGAGGCCTTGGGGCAGGTTGGGGAGGAGGCCTATAAGCTTGCTGAGGAGCAGGTGCAGGAGCAGCTCTTGAAGCAGGTTTAGGGGCATCATCTACACCAGTGTCACTTTGTACTTTAAAACCGTCTTTTCCGGCTGTGTATTTTACAATCCTTTGCTTTCCTGTTTCATCGATATATCCATAAGCTCCTGTAACGCTGCCGTCTGGCAGCCTAGTTTCTTCTCTAAAGCTCTGATCATCTCCTTTACCCGTGTCATATCCAAATTTATAGTCACCTGCTAGTTCTAATCCGATGTTCACGTAATGAACTGAAGCTGGCTTATGGATGATTCCAGGTGCAGGATTCGGTCTCATTATTGGTTGTGGAGGTGGGGCTTGCCTTGGAGGTGGGGCATATTCTTCTTCATCATATTCCTCAGGTGCAGGTCTATAACGATGTGGTGGCGCTCTTTGTTGTGGATATTGGCAGGAAGCAGCCACGATTACCGAGAGGAACAATATCTAAAGCAAAAATATCAAAGTAAGTACATTTTTATGGAAATATATACATGATTATATACATATTTGCCAACTTTCAACTGAACTTCCGTAAAATGTGAGTCAAAGTGACCAGGTTAAACACGTTTCCTACTAAAAAACTTATTTGATATATCATTGAACATTTAATAGTATGTTTCTCAATGATATCTATTTGAATTTATTTCTTTAAAATAAAATTCTGATTTGAAACGTGTTTAACCTGAATCAATTTAACTCACATTTACGGAAGTTAAGTTGGAAGTTGACAACCATATATATATATATATGTATTAATTCAGAAGTTGCAATTTAAAACATTGGGAGCCATAAAAAAGGAAATTTAGGTGATTATAATAAAGTATCAGTATAAAGATATAATTGGTAACTACGAGTATGAGAGTATGACAATAATCCCCTATAAAAAATAAGAAATGGTTTTAGTCATAATTATTTAAGACTCAGGGGTAGTGAAATGGACACATAAATTTTGAGTTAATTTGCTACATAATATACATACATGATTATCTATTGCAGAAATGAAAAAGAAAAAAATACATGTATCAGAAGAACCTACCATCGGGGCAAACATCCACCAATAAATTTGAGCAGAAAATTTTGACTTATTTAAACGTCTTATTATGCAAAATTTTTATCTTAATCCCTTGAAGGGCGGTGATGCAGTTGTGGCATCACCTAATTTTAATCTCTAATTGCCACATTGACCCCAGATTTTTGTAACGAAAATTTCACTTTTATTAAGTACGCGAAAATATACATTTACTTGTTTACAAATAAATTTTCTTGTAAATACTGGTGTCAATCAATTATATCAACATTTTATGAATACAAGTACCTTGCCCCTGAAAGGGTTAAATGAAGGGAAAATTTCACTGCGTTTTTGCTGGAGAAAGTTTGACCGTCGATAATCAGGCTTTTTATATCAGTGAAATAAAAAGTTACATTTAAACGATTATACACTGGTTCTCATTGTCAACACGAAAAACATCCACCAGTAAAAAAGTATGGAATATTTTTCCTTTGCTTATTCATGACAGAAAACTTTTACGGAAAATCGAGTTTAAGCAAGACGAAAATTTCTATTAAAATTTAATTGTGGAAGTTTTTCCGTTGATAATCAAACCATGGTCATATTATAGTATCAATAAAAAAAATCATATTAAATACTAGTTGTTACTCCTGACTAGTATTGTTAGATGTTCCGAGTAAATTGGGGCTCCAAATGTTTTGAACACCAGTATTTTAAATAATTTTTTTTTCGTCTTTTCAGTTTTTAATGGCAGAATTATCTGCGATTAAAGATGGCAAAATAAACTGTAAGAAATTAGCGGTGTCTAGAGCATTTGAAGACCTGATTTAGGCACGGCAGCTGACAACACTACTCGTGTCTTCATTCACGGGTACTTGAAAAGGGAACTATTGGCAGTAAGAATACTCTATTCTTTGCCTTTGCTATATTAAAAAAAAAAAAAAAAATGAATCCTGATTATGGAAAAAATGGCATCTCATATTTTGGGGGAATAATGACACTTGCGTTGTGAAAATAGACGAATTTGATTATAAATAAGTTAAAGAAAAAAATCTAATTATATCCTTAAAGAAAAACCTTTTTTAAGTATTTTCGGTCACTCTTTGGATTGTCTTTATAACAAATTCAGCAGCGGCAAAGTCTTCCATCGTAGTTCTTTTGTACATGTACGGATTCTAATGTAAAACTAACTTTCAAAACTAACTTTCAAACTAAAAAAAATATGACAACATGATATAGATACATTTTCATAAGGTTGAAGCCACGACCTTAGTCAATGGTGTTTTTTCAATACAAACGAGATGACTTTTTTCCCTTCTGTAATGTGTTAAATAAAAATAAAAATTCATACACAATGTTGAGAAATGAATATTAGAATGTAACGTTAAGATATTCGTTTTAGAATTTGTTAAAAACGATTTTTAAAAATATGTACAGAGATTTGATATTTTTTTTCTTACCTATATTACATTCACAATGCAACGTATGATATTGAATTGTCTGACAATAGCATGTAACAGAAGATGATTTTTTAAATTATTAATTTCACTTTGTTTTCAAATTTTTTTATATTAATTTGTTCAATGTATGAAAATTTCATTTAATAATCTAAGCAGTCAGTTTTATTCTATTCGAGCATTCATCTTTATTATTTTTTGCGATAATATATATATTATTATCGAACAAATTAATAAAGGCGAATACCCGCATTTCAATATTTCCATTTTGACATCATATAGTAGCTTCATATTTTACTTTTTTGCTTTTTAAATTAACTTTTAAATGATTAGTTTTCCTTTTTCAATATTTACATTTTTTACAATGTATGAATTCTACAGTTAGACCTGCGAACTATATAGAAACTTTTTTTAGCGAAAGGAAATTTTTAATATTTTAAATCTTACTTATTACAGTGTTCGAAAAATACTAAATAAGCTTGAAGTAAATACATAAAATAAAATTTTCTTTAAAATCTTCCACCAGTAAATTTAAATAGAAAATTCCCCCTTACTAAAATGCCTTATTAATTTACAATTTCAATCATAAATAATGATAAAAACAGATATCCATTTTTATTGGTGGACGTTCACTTGGGCGGTTATCAACGCCTGTGTTTCCGCCATATTGTGACAACCCAGACAACCTCCCGTCAGTATCAGTGAAAAAGTTTATGTTACCTGGCTAAACTGACGCCAGTAAAAACAAATAAAACATTTCACCATATTTGTGAGAGACATTTTCAATGAATAAGGCACTTAAATAAGACGAAGTTTCCTGTTCAAATTTACTGGAGGAAGTTTGGCCCGGCGATAATTATAAACTGTTGATAGGATTTTAAAAAATCCTCCGCCATCTTATGACAACCTCCTCAGTTACTTCACTCGCACCTAGCAGACAATACGCTATATGTCTCCACCTCTTTATTCATAACATCATTGTATAGTGTAGAGTCTGCCAGAAATATCAGTCTTACAGGAATGCATTTATCTCATGTAGTCCATATTTCTTTAGATTGTGAGACATTTTATAATAAATTCGTACATATGTAGTCAATAAAATGATGTCTCGAAGTAATTTTCTTACTTCTTGCGAACTTTCAGACATTCACAATCAACTCTCTTGTTATATTCGACCTCGATTCAATAAATATGAGATGGGCGTGTCATTACATATAGTGTCTGAATAAGCGATTGTACCGCGTCGCCAGATGAAGCAAAATATGAATTCGAGCGCCGTCTCACAGCGAAAAGCATTGTGAGAATTCGACAATATCTGACATTGAAACTCTCAATATACAAGACATAAACCAGTATAGGGAATCTAATGTAAAGTCATCTAGACTCAGAATTTCTTCAGAGTCCAAGAAAAAGTCGCAAAATATGAAACAAATAGATCAATATCTATCGATCTTCACAGTTGGCACTAACGTGGAGGGTCTTCCTTTATTTATCGAGAGAAAATATTATTTTGATCCTCACGCGGTGACCTCTGGACCACCCGCGTTCATGGGAATGAAAAAGTGAAACTGCGTCTTACATTGACGCGATGTTCCGGACTGCGTACTAGAGAGAAAGACCTTGTTTATGAGATCACGATCTAGAGATTTTGAGTGGCTAAAGAATGTGGCTTTTGTTCTTCACGGAAAACGAAGCTACTAAAGAGAGATGCAAAAGCATTCTCGGGAGTTTTTGAAATTGAGACTTCAAGCCGTTATTTTGGCCGTGCAGAGTAGAACTTTCTCACGGGTTAGTGACATCGGATCATCTCCGAAGCACGGTACAAGTGAAAGCCGGGCGCGGCTATTAAAATTCTCCACTCCGGAGAAACACAGAGGTTCCTCGACCCCGGTTGTGAACAGACAAGTGAAGCGACACACTGTCGTGTGTCTAAGATGCTACCTACCCACGATATTCGGAGCCTTTCACGATTATTCGTCAACCTGACAAAAACTTAGGACTCTAAGTCAACAGAGACTATTTCATTGCAAAGCGATCTGCCACTCGGTGACCGGACTTCATTTAATTGACAATTTATTGAAAGGTGTTAACGAACCCTATTTTTAAATGCTGTGTATGCATCTTATCTAATCCAGAGAATTCATTGTTTAATTGTTTATTATACAATAAATGTTTCTTGGAATTTAATGAGACTCGGTCGTTGAAGTTACACGCTACCACACCACCTTACCTCCATTACAGCATGAATATCGGCGCCAGCGTGCATGTGTTAAATAAAAAGAAAATTCCTATTCAAATTTACTGGTCGATGTTTGCCTCGTCGGTAATGATCAAATGTGAAACAGGTTACAGTTGAATCTTAACAATTTTGAGGATATATCACTTTCCCTTTACTCATAATTCTATGAGGAGGAGGACACGAGTTTCAAAACTCGCCTTATGAAAAAAATAAATAAAAATTAATAAACAATCGTGTTTTCTAGATCAGTGATTCTATTGGTAAAACTGCACATAAAAAATACTACAATCCAAAAAAAAAAAAAAAAAAAGTCGGAAATTGCTCGTCAAACGTGGCAAATGAGTGCGTTTGTACTATAACTAGTTTTATAAATATTTTTTGCACCGCATATTATACTGAATGTATATTTTAGTGCACTTTATAAGTGCATATCAATTTGATGCTGTTCAAAGGGCTGTAACATCATTAAAATACAGTTGAAATAATTTTTTCCCATTGCCCGTCATGTAACAGAAAACTTTTGACTGCCCCTGTAATTAAACTATACATCCGATTTTTATAAAATTGGAAATGAGCCGACAAAATTTTACAACAATTATATATTTAAAATTTCAGACCATTCGGAAGGCTGTAACATCATTAAAATGCACTTGCAATAATTTTTTCCCATTCGCCATAGTGTAACGAAAAACTTTTGACTGTCCCTGTAATTAAACTATACATCCGATTTTCATATAATGTGAAATGACTCGGTAAAATTTTGCAACAATTATATATTTAAAATTTCAGACCATTTGTTTGGGTAGTTTTTACTCTGTTATATGCGGACAGAGAGACAGACGGACGGACGGACGGACCGAACGACGACTATAGGTGCTACGTATTTATATAATTACGAACGCACCTTAAAAAATAATAAAAGAACACAGAAATATGAAAATTAATTTAGGGGAAATTTTATCCTATATTTCTGGCATTATAAAACCTTGGTTTGCAATGAAAACCAACGGACGCAGTTAGAGGTTTTTCGCGAATTCCCAAAGTTTGATTTTTTGATAAAGGCAAGTTTTGAAAAAACTCATGTCTTCATATAAAAGAAGGTTTTTTTTTTCTAAATAAGCTATTTTTACTTTTATTCATTTAACAGCTGTCTATTAGTTTATAAGCAGTTATTACTTTTATTATTATATTATTTGTCCGTTGTACATTATTTCAAATTAAATTCTAAAATCATTATAAAAACTAAATATAATAATTTATTTAGTTACTTTTCATAAAAAGTAATATGATTTG
This sequence comes from Maratus speciosus, assembly GCA_963932465.1. NCBI lineage: Eukaryota > Metazoa > Arthropoda > Arachnida > Araneae > Salticidae > Maratus > Maratus speciosus. The sequence continues at coordinate 185,291,579 of OZ010797.1, read as the reverse complement.
TTTAATTAAATTCAGAAACAGATTTAAAAAACAGATTAGTATTTTAGTTGCAATTCAGGACATTTTTTCCGTCATAATTATAGTTAATAAATTTCAGCTGTTCCTTTTTTGAAAACCCTTGAGTATTTATTAAAATTTTGAATATTTTCTTTTCTATTAAAGATAAATAGGCATATTATGAAATAAATTTAAACGAAATATTTTTAATTTAAAACTCTCCGACGACGTTTAATATGTGTCTTGTCTTCTTTTTCTTTGCTTTTATTCTATTTTATCCGCATTCTATTCATACGATCACATTTACAACTCTTTCAAAATTGTAAAAATTTAATTATATATCTTAACAAAAATTGCTTTTTTTTAAATTTGCTTTAACAAATTAGTATTCAATTAGTTCAGAAAAAGAAACTATGAAACAACATAAAAGCTTTTAATCTACATAACTATTTTTCAATTTAACTTAATTAAGCACGTTCATACAATATCATTGTTAAAGTCTTTTATTTAAAAAAGGGGAGTGTTTGAAATTCAAAAATTGTTCGACTAAGCACATATGGAATTATTTAATTTACTTTTTTAATTCAGAAAATTTTCATCTGCTAACACGAGCATTTTTCGATTCTCTTTACATAAAAGTTTTCAACTTCAAAAAGAATAAAGTTCTAAAGAATTAATTATGATAGTTAAAACTGCAGACTATTTTTGAAAGAAATTTTATTAAATCATCACAATTAAATATATTCCAAGAAAAAGAATAAAATATTTTCGGGAAAAGGGCATTCATTAATGTAATTGCTCACTTAATTCACTCATTTGAAAGAATTTTGCTTTGTAAAAGAAATATACACTTGATACAGATTAATTATGATTATAAATTTCGTCGGTATTTTGGTTTATTTAATGAAATAAAGTACAGAGAAAATTATAATTTAGAAAAGGATTGTTAAAATATTATATTTTTCTAGTAATAACAAAAATAAAATTTTAAACAAAATACTAAATTAAAAATTTTTATATGTTCTAGAAAATGTATAAAAACTCTTCATGTTATGGAAAAAAACTGTTAACTTGGACTTCAGCAAAAAGTTTATGTTACATTTAGCACCAGGGTTCCCATCTTGGTTTACTTTTTTTTTTATTAACACGTTCACGCCGGCGCGGTGGGTCACACTTGACTGTCTCAGAGCTACCAAGTCTCCGGCTTTTTGGATACCAGTATTTTATTACAGAAAATGTTGTTTTATTTAATTAGAACAATTGGGCGATTTAAAGGAACAACAATTTCTCTAAAATAACAGTGGTGTGCAAAAAGCCGGAGACTTGACAACTCTGAGACAATCGAGTGTGACCCACCGCGCCGGTGTGAACGTGTTAAAAAATTCAGAATAGGTACCGGAAATTAAAAAAAAAAAAATTCAGTGTATGTAAATACGTGCCATTAACAAAATAAAAATTACTAATCGTAATTTCTGGTACGTATGGTGAACTAAATACAATTTCAAAAGAGGAATTTTATTTGTTCTTTTAGTATGAGTCCTTGTATCTTAGCATGCGTTAATACGGATTAGGTGCCCTTAGAAAGACCCCCACGGAGGTCACACCTCCCGGGCCTATATCCCTCGTGTAGATAATTGGCCGTCAAAAATCAACCCAACAAAACCCTTGTATCTTAGCCCTTGAGGGGCGGGAGAGGGTTGAATAATTGCTTTCCCTTATTTTGAAATAAACTTTTCCGAAAATTCATGTGTCAGTTCAATAGTGCAGAGACCCAATTACTTGCCCCTGAAAGGGTTAAAAAGTATATCTTTAAATAGTATGTAAATATATATTTATCGTACGTTCCTGTGTATATAAAACGCACAGGTGTATAATGTGCACCTACATTTTCAGACTTCGGTTTTTTTTTTTTTTTTTTGAAGTGGAGGGGGATATATTCGCCGTATAATGAGCATTGCACCTCTTTCTTTATAAAAAAAAAAAAAAAAAAAAAAAAAAAAAAAAAAAAAAAAATTCATGGTACACACAGCAAAAAATAAAATAAAGATTTTTTTTTAATGCATAATAACGAATGCTTCTCATGTAACCTGTTAGAGAAAATTACTTATTTATTAATATATTTTGTAAATAAATACTATGTTCATTAAAATAAAATAATTTTAGCTCTGATATATTTTTTTAATCTTTTATTTTTATAACCGGCGTATAATGCGCAGCTCTTTCTTTGAAAAGAAATCTTTGTGAGATACATAGCAAAAAATAAAATAAAAAAATTTCTAAAGTACAATAACGAATGCTTTTCGTGTAACCTGTTAGAGAAAATTGCTCATTTATTTATTAATTTATTTTGTAAATAAACATCATATTCATTAAGTAAAAAATAATTTCGGTTCTTATGATCATTTTTTTAATTTATCTTTTATTTTCCTAACCGATGTATAATACGAATCCCTTTCTATGGAAAGAAATCTTTGTGAGATACATAGCAAAAAATAAAATAAAGGCTTTTCTAAAGTATAACAGCGAATGCTTTTCATGTAACCTGTTACAGAAAATTATTTATTTATTAATATACTTTGTAAATAAATACCATGTTCATTAAATAAAAAATAATTTTGGTTCTTAGGATCATTTTTTAAAATTTATCTTTTATTGTTATAGCCGGTGTATAATGCCCACCCCTTTCTTCGGAAAGAAATCTGTGTGAGATACATAGCAAAAAATAAAATAAAGATATTTTTAAAGTATATTAACGAATGCTTTTCATGTAACCTGTTAGCGAAAATTACTTATTTATTTATTAATATATTTTGTAAATAAATATCGTGTACATTAAATAAAAAATCATTTTGATTCTAAGGATATTTTTTTTTATTTATCTTTTATTTTTATAACCGGTGTATAATGCGCACCCCTTTCTTTGGAAAGAAATATTTGTGATACAAAGATACATAGCAAAAAATAAAATAAACATTTTTTTAAAGTATATTGACGAATGCTTTTCATGTAACCTATTAGCGAAAATTACTTATTTTTTATTATTTTATTTTGTAATTAAATACCATGTCCATTAAATTAAAAATAATTTTAGTTCTTATGATCAATTTTTTATTTTTTTAATTTTTATAACCTGTGTATAATGGGTTTTTTTATATATATATATAATCCTTTCATTGAAAAGAAATTTTTGTGAGAGACATAGCAAAAAATTAAATAAAGTTTATTTATATAATAACTATTACTTTTCGTGCAAAAATTATTTATTTATTGCAAAAAAACAGCATGTTCATTAAATTAGAAATCTTATCTCGTATAATCATGTTTTTAGGTTGATTTCATAAGAGATACTACCTATTGCAGTCATTACCACGGTGCGATTTTTAGAAAATTATTACATAACATTTCATTATATGACCCCAGGACCCCCAAACCACCCCCACTTAAAAAGTTTTTATATATATACATATATGTATGGTTGTACTAAATTTTGTCCACACGATAAAAGTCGCAATTATACGCGGATCGTCTCAAACTCACCAAAAACATTGATTATGGCTAATATCTGCGGGGATTGCGAATGGGCAAAATCGGCCCAAAGGGGTGGAAATGGGGCGGTTTAAAAATTTTGAATACCACCTTAACATGATTCTGATAAAACCAGCTTTCGCAGAAAAATGACTGGGAAATTTAAATAATTTTCATTATAGCAGTTGCCAAAAATTAAAAAAAACACAATAAAATTCTTACAACAATTACTTTTCTTTTGCAAGATTTCCAAGTGAAAAATGAAAATGAAATAAATAACGAATTAAAATAATAATAATAATAATATTTCTTCATAACTTTTCTACAGCAAGATTTTCACGTGAAAAAGGAAAATGAAATAAATAGTTTGGCAAATTAAAAAAACGAGTTAATATTACGTCATATTGGAAATATAAAGGAAGTCAGCAGGTGAATATGCAAAGTTATATGAGTTCGATAAAACGAACTGAAACATGATAAAAACCCAAGTATGGCAAAATCGGCTCCAAGGCGGCGGAAATGGGGATGATTAACCCATTAATGCCGAGTTTCTTTTACACATTTTTAATACCTAGAAACCAGTTGACACCAGTTTTCCCATATTGTAATTTTAACTTATTTGATCTCTCAAAGTTTGAGATTAAGTAATATGAAAATTTCCTTACTAAAATACTGGTTTTCATATTTCAAATTTTCGTATTACCTAAATGGCAGATTTTCGTACCAACCGGCGTTAATGGGTTAAAAATTTTGAATACCGCCTTAACCCATTAACCGCTGACGTTGTGTTCACGCAACAGTCAAAATAATTGCTCATGCAATGATTTAATTACATTGGCACCACTATTTTAGAATTTAAAAAAATGTCTTATTTATTGACAGGAATTTTGCTATTTTAGTAAAGCGAAATTCACCTTACTGAATTTGTGGTGGGAAACTACTTTCAACAAGAAATTTGAAAATTTCTATCGTAATAGTTTTGGCGGTTAATGGGTTAACATGATTCTGATAAAACAAGCTCTTACAGAAAAATGAAATTAAAAACGCCCAGATAAAATTGTTAAACTGTGTTTATCTCTAATATTGATTTAGTTTTTGTTGGTGAAAGTAGTATTTAACTTCGAAATCTATATCCACCTGTAGGCCGAGCTGGCAGCGATTTATATATATATATATATATATATATACTAGCTAACTTACCCGGCGTAGCCCGGGTATGTCAAAAAACAGCACGAATTGCGAAAAAGCTCTGAAAATCAGAATAAGATATCGCGAAAAAATTTTAAATCGCTGCACAAATTTCGAAAAGAGATAAAAAAAATTATATATTGTGTCCGAAGATTAAAAGTTGATTCCTTTCTCTAATGTGGAAAAATGGAGGAAATCGCTAAAATACACTAAAAATCACATACAAAATTCTCGAAAAATTCGAAAATTGCTATACGAAATCCGAATAAACTTTATTGAAATGAGGGCAGAAATTACTTTAGCATTATAGGTCAAAAATGGAATGTCAAAAAATTGCTGCAGATAGCGAAGAAACGTAAAAATCGAATTAAAAATCACAAAAAGTTCAAATTTTACTATAATTGAATAAAAATTTCCAAATCTAATTCCTTTGACCTGCGGGCTCTCTTAAAATTTATGTTTGGGAAATCATGCTAAGCATTGTATCATGTTACTTTTATTTCTAATTTAACTTATTCGGATTACCTTAAATATAATTAATATAATACCTTAAGTTAATATCAGTTTTTGTTGCATTAAAATATCTCAATTTGTTGATTTTCTGTAAGCAAATAATCCCTATTGGTTTACAATGGAAGTCTATGGGAATTTGGCGAAATATTAGAGATATCGCCAAGTTGGCGACGAACTTGGCGGCATTTGGCTACAGAACTGTGTCCTCCCCCCCCTACGCTAAGCCCCTTATAGATATGGAGATGCATTAAATGCTGTTCAATAATCGCTGTACGAATTCCGAATAAACTTTTTTGAAAAGAGAACAAAATTTACTATATTGGGTTAAAAGAAAGAAACCGTATTCTTTTCACTAATGTGTAAAAATTGCCTCAAAACTTAAAAAAGCGCTGAAAATCGCATAAAAATTTAAATTAAAGAAAATCTAATAAAAAAAAATCGAAAATCGGGCTTCGAGGTGCAAAACTTGATATATAGACATACCTTTTCCCCAAATTTTGTAGCTCTACGTGCAGTGGTCTCTTCAGAACACCGTCGACACACTCACACATTCACACACAAATTTCTTTCCTTATTATTATAGATAGATATAACAGGCGTATAATGGGACCAATAAATTTCGATCAATTTTCTTGTATTAAAAGTGTACGCCTGAATATACGTTAATTCAGAATATGTTTTTCAAAATAAGATTTCGAAGCTGATAATTATGCATAAAATGCTACAAATTGTTTCATGTAATAAGTAATATAAAATGTCGTAATCATTCATTTATAAAACATAGCTACGTGAAAAATGGCTACTAAATTTTTTTGTAAAAAACAAAAATATGCATTAAAACCGAACATTTTAAAAGTGTTTAGTTGAAAACCGATCTAGTTGCAATTGTAATGAGAAAAAAAATTGTTAATGGGATTTTACATGAATCATTTAATATCAGTAGATAAATAAGAAATAAATAAAGATATTTTTCAGGGTTCGTGCGGTTCCCATTATTTTCCGGGTAAAATATCAGTTTTTTTTTTTTTTTTTTTTTTTTTTATAGAAAAATAAATTTAGCTCAAATGCGCGAAATTTCGTCTTATTTAAGAAGAGGTTTTCGATACAAAAATATTGGGACCGAAGAATTTCCTGGTCAGGAAATTTCAGGACCCGTACGAACTCTGTTTATGCATACATTTGTGTGCACTAATCTAGTTATGATGAACATTGTAAATTTGTAGAAACTTTGTTATATATTAATAGTATAAATTAAATATGTATATTGGATGTAATTCTTAGAAAAGACAAAAAGTAAAATGAAATGTTGAATACCTTGTTGGAAGAATCCTTAATTGATTTGGAAATTTCGAAAGCTGTTCCAAGTCCCAAGTTATTCCCAAGTTAATGTAAAGTATGATTTAAAATAAATATCTCAACATCAATTTGAATCCAGTATCTTAGTTATATAAACATATTGAATATTTAAAATATATATTTTTTGAACATTGTGAATGATTAAAATCTTTTTTATCTATTAATTGTATAATTTAAATATGTTCAATCGATGTAATTCTTAGAAAAGACAAAAATTACATTGGAACATTAATTCCATTCTTAGAGCAATCCTCAGTTGATGTGGAAATTTCGAAAGCTATTCCAAGTCCCAATTTATTCCTAAGTTAATGTAAAGTATGATTTAAAATAAATATCTCAACATGAATTTGAATCCAGTATCTTAGTTATATAAACATATTGAATATTTAAAATATATATTTTTTTAACATTGTGAATGATTAAAATCTTTTTTATCTATTAATTGTATAAATTAAATAAGTATAATCGGTGTAATTCTTAGAAAAGACAAAAATTAAATTGGAACATTAATTCCATTCTTAGAGCAATCCTCAATTGATTTGGAAATTTCGAAAGTTATTCCAAGTCTATAATGTAACGCATGATTCTAAACAAATATCTCTACATAAATTTGAATCCAGTATCTAGTTATATAAATGCATTGGATATTTAAAAAATATATATCTTGAACATTGTGAATACTTAAAATCTTTTTTATCTATTAATAGTATAAATTAAATACGTATAATCGATGTAATTGTTAGAAAAGAGAAAAATAAAATTGTAACGTTAAATCCCTTTTAGAACAATTCAAAATGGTTTTGAATATTTCAAAGTTTATTCTAACTCTATAGTGTAACTTATAATTTAAAAGAAATATATGTACATAAATTTGAACCCGTATCTAGTTATATAAACATATTCGATATTTAAGAAAATTATATATTTTTTTACTTACAAATTAATTATGTGTGAATGTCCAATGCAATATTTACGAAAGGCAAAATTTAACCCTTATTGGTCCTATTTCACATCCCACGTGATATCGGGACTAGCATCTCTTACACCTGGTTGGCACAGCATTTTATTTTTTTTTTTAAGCAATAATTTTACTTGTACTTTGGCAACATGTGCTAGAGAAATGTACTACATTTTTTTTTAATTTAGTAATGCGAATAGAATATAAAAAAAGAATCATGTATAAAAATTTAGCTTCCGATAAGGGTTAATATTCGAATGTTTATGTCCACCTTATGAGCAATCCTTAGTGAATATGGAGATCTCGAAAAATATTCAAGTCTATATGTATACACAGAATTAAATTAATTGTTTATACACAAATTTTCCTATATAGTTATTACTCATATATTTGCATATATTTATTCATTTGTCGATATATGTCGATATATTTGTCGAAACTGCAAAATGATGCATCCATAAATCAATTAAAATATAACTTTATAATAAATTAATTCAGTTCCAAGAACCACTATATTTAAATTGAAATATTCGCCTTAAATACAGTCAAAAATCTATTGTTACTTAAGGTCAAGAAATACTCTTTAAAATTTCTGGTATCTAATTCTAAATATGAGTATAAAAAATATACTTATAAATACTTTAGATTAGATACCCTTTAAAAATTCTACTATGTAACTTTAAATATGAATATTAAAAAAATAACATATTTGTAAAGGCAAGTTCGTGCAGTGTAGCGATTAATATGAATTTAAAATAGATGCTTAAAAATATTTAACAATAGACACACTTTAAAATTTCTGGTATCCAACTTTATATGGATATAAAAAAAAACATTCTTCCAAAGAAATGTTGGTGCAGTGTAGACTCAAATATGGATTTATAAGACATACTTAAAAGTATTTGACATTAAATACGTTTTTAAATTTCTAGTATCTAACTATAAATATGGATATAAAAAAACGTACTTTCAAAGAAAAGTTTGTGCAGTATAGAGTTAAAGAATTTTATACCCAATATTTAATATTAATTACTTTTATGTAAATTTTCTTTGCAATTTTTCAAAAATACAAACTTATTTATTGGAATGTGAATACGATCTCAACAGGAATCCTTTGTGAACATGAAATTTAAAAAATCAAAAGTCAAAGTACTTACGTTTCTAATCATCTTTGGAATAACTAGTTTTCACTTTCTGGTAACCAGGCTTGAAAAGGCCGCAAAATGAAGAGATAGTTCTTTATATAACCTAAAGAGATGCTGCATTTTTAAGGAAGAACACATTGCAATGCCAAGTAACGGAACCAGTTGAATTTCACGTCATTTAGTTTATTTGAAGGCCTTTGTTACTGTTCAGTAACGGAGGTAAAGTGAACTAAGTTATAATCATAATAAAAGATGATTGTGGCAAAACAATATGAGTTTCTATGTAAATTGTTGTTAATTTTTTAGTTTGTTTTGATAGTAACAACTTTCACTTGATAAAATTTTATAATCAGTATCAATGAAGCTTATCAAAAAGTAATATATATTTTTTTTTCGTTTAAACAGGAATATTTGTCATGAATATCATTATACGCCCCTTTTATGTCATGTGATGTTACGTCATTGTAAGTCCTGTTTTCAATATAGGGATCAGAAGATTTTCATTTAATAATATTTAAAATAAAATAAACAGGTAACTTGTTTCGCATCCTTTTTAGCTATTTATTTTATTTCCTTGATTATTACTTCTTGATTACTTATATTACATATGATGTTATCTTAATTACTATTAGTGTTGTTATTACTATCCATTGAAAAATGTTTCATAACTTTATAAACTAAATAACAAAAACTAATACGGACCAAGCTACCAGTTTATTTTCTCTTCAGCTTTAGATAATCAAAATCATCATATTCCTATACTAAAAGCACGAATTGTAGTGATAATTAAAAGTTGTTTATTACTTTAAATTTTAATTCCTAATGATTTTCATACAATCAATCAATAGTTGTTAAAATATCGTTAGGCATTAAATAAGCATCTTAGAGTAAAAATAACCTTTAACATAATATAATTTCTGCTTTCAGAGATGATTTTGATTAGATAGTGGTGAAAAGAAACTAAACTGGACAGACGTTTCTCATCATTTTTGGTTGTTTAGTTGATACGGTTTTTAAACCTTTTTCTAGCAAGAACAACAACAACAACAACAACAATAATAATATTAATAATAATAATAATAATGAGCTATTAAGTAGGCATTTTAGAGCAACAAATAACTTTTAAGTGTTTAAATTCATTCCTAAGTTAAAGGTCCATTTTAAGTGTAAAATACAATGTATTCTTACAAAGTGAAATATTTTCTTAACACGTTAAGCGCCACGGTGGAGCTGAAAAATTTACAATGTTTTAAGTAATTTTTAAGAAAGGATAATCCTGTAATAAATAAAAGGTAAGTAAATTTTAAATAAATTTTCAGTAATTACTTAAAACAATATACATATTTTTAGTTTTACTTCATATTTTAGACAGTCAGACATCGATGAATGACGCATTCTAAACGGAAAGTTCTGTATCAGTCACCGGTGACTGACGTGGCACTTAACGTGTTAAGTGTCAATTGATAAAAAGTGGTAAATTAAATGATAATAAAGAAATAAAATAATGTTTAGTGCAGAATAAATATACGCGTAATATATTAAAAAAGCCATTACGGAAATAAACAAATAACTAAAAGTTTTGTATTAAAAAATATCGTTTCTTAAATAAAATTATTTAAATAAAATAAATTTTAGACATTAAAAAACCAATTTTACTGCTAACAGTTTGATAGAAATTGAGCAAAACATTGAAAAGTTGTTACTACACGTTTTTATCGAAACGCTAAGTGATTTAAATGCATATATGGTATATATCTTGATTTAATCGTATATTATTATTATTGTCGTGTATGTGATGTCTTTAGTAAATATATTTATTTCCAATTTTTTTTAAATTATCTACATGATACATAGTAAATATTTTAATTTATTCATGCCACTTTTAATTATCGTCTATATCAGAAGTCAGCAAACGTGATCCACTTGTCAATTCTATCTCGGTCACCTCGCTTAAAGCACAAACTAATGTTACCACTTTTTTCGAATAGTAATCTTCGCCTTATTTAATTGTTCTATTTAAGGCTGTTCTCAACTGCTCTGCTCAACAAGAACAAAATGTTTTGACACATTTACAAATTCATTTTTTTTAACGGAAAGATATAAAATTGAAATGCCTGACTAGGGAAGCAATTTGGAATCGAGCTGCGTTTTCCATTTTTTTTATCCACAAATTACCTATCGAGTTATCAGCGATTTGAATCACCTGACAAAGATGTTTTTTGCCTTTTTTTATTGAGTGGTTATTCTTCTTTCGCGCGGAAATTCGGTTGCGCCCACTTTGACACTAATTTTATGAAAGATCTATTGCGCTTGCAAAAAAAAAAAACGGAAAAAACAGTTCTATTACATAGTTTCTGAATAACAACACCTGTTGGTTTCATGCATTTCCGAACAAAAAGGAATTAAAATTTATGTCATAAAAATGCCCTTTTAGATTTGAGAAGAGCCTTAAAGGCAAAAAATATATATAATTCGGAAATAGTGGTTAGAAGATGTCCGTCTGTTGCCGAGACTAGATCTACATGATGCAAAGGGAATATATATGTTTATGCTTATATCACGTACTGAATATCTTGATTTATGCCTACACCATCTTAATAATTATGAGATGATATATGAGGAATTTCTTGATTTCTTTCTTTATTTTTGACAATCATTTAATGTATCTAATGCACAGTATTTTGATATTTTCCTCATTATCTCTTTCAACAATTTAATTTTTATATCATATTTAACTATTTAAATGCAACTTAGTCGGAGTAAGAATCAATATTACAAATTTAACGACTATTTTCACTTAATATCTTTCACTATTTCCGAATAATAATATTTGCCTCACATAACACCAGATTAAAAATTAGGCCAATATTATCAGCATCTTCAAAACTATATTCGTAATAAGCTATATATTTTGCTTGTCGGCACGACCAAATTCTTACTGAAAAAAAAAATCAATAGAGGCTTAGTTTTCTTCTTCGAAGTTGAATAAAGGCCGTATTAATTGGAATAACTGCCAATTATGAACTGGATCATTATAGTATTTCATAAATATAGAAATAATTAGATTACACACAGGGGGAGAAAAGGTGATTCAGGGCTCGCGAACGAAACTACTTCACATAGGCGCCAAGAGACCGGTGATCCACTAGTAGATATAAGGAGAAAATGACTTTTTGTTTAAGTTTAAGCATTTATGAATGTTTTAAAATGTATAATATAAATAATTTTTAACCAACAATTATCAATTTTTATCGTTAAGAAATTTTTATGATAGAAATGAATGAGATTATTCACTTTTAAAAACTATCATTTATTTTTCAGTTAAACTTACATATTTTACAACTGAGAAGTGAATCAAAACAGTATTTAACTGAGATTTCGATCCTCGTCTGCAATATTTGTTCTATACAAAATATATATTATGTACATAAATTAATACTTTTATTTTTTATTTTTTAAGGGGGGGGGGGGTGTTAATGTTAAACCTTACGAGTAAGATTCTTTTGAGGATTTACACCTTCCCCACCCCTCGAAAATTTCAGCTTTCTTCTTTTTATCTTTACCAAGACACACAGGTTAAAATATCTTTGATTTTTCCCCCCTGCCCATTAGTTTCTTTTCAATGGCAATTAATAATCATGTAAAATTTTTCCGTCCTAATTGTTAAGTTGTAGAAAAAGTAAATATATGATTTACCTCCCCCTCCCTTCCTGGCTCCTTAAGAAAAAATAACGCAATTTAAAATTTTTAAAAGTCCCAATTTTTTTTTATTACTATACTGTTCCATTCGCTTTAAGCCACCCAATAGATGTTGCCACCGAGTCGCTGCAGAGCCAAAAAGTAATGGGAGAATAACATTGAGTGATTAATCTAGTTGTATTACTATATCTATGAGTATGTTCGCCTTTATGGGTCATATTCTGTTCAATGTTATTCTTATGAGAAAGAAATTTCATTACTTAACATTAATATGTGAGATCATTCACATTTTTTTAGTTCCTATATCACTTTTATAATCTTTACTATATGACAAAATATTATATACATATAGTTGGATATCTTGATTTATTTTTACACAACTTCTATAATCATTCAGAGTCTGATTACTAGAAGGGCAAAGTGATACCAGTATTTCCAAATAGTTATGGTCGCCCAATTTAAATGCAGATTTCCTATCATACATAAGGCGAAAATTCCTATTCTCAAATATTGGTGGGAGTTTGGCCCTGTGATACTCAGGCTTTGATCATCTACGTGCCCCATAGTGAATAACTTGATTTATATCTACATCACTTTTATCATTATCTACAGGATGCACAGTGAACATCTTCCTTTAGTTCTATATAAGTTTTATAATAATCTTGGTCACAGCCTTCTGAATACTAGTTTTACGCGCTAAACAAAAAATGCAGCTGATGTAGGAGGATTTTTTTCAGCGTGTGTACAGTCCCTTAAGTGTGAATAACATTGTTTTTTAAAAGTATTCTCCACGTTTTTTTCTGATATTTAAAAAGGTAAAGGAAACTTTTAGAAAATACTGGTATTCAAATGTAATGAGCCGCTCAAAAGCTGAAACAAAACACTCTACGACAGCCTACGTTTTTGCATAAACATGTAGGCCTCATTTAGATTTCTTGATTGGCACCACTTCTTTGAATTTGTAAAATTCGTCTCGTTGAATGATATATTATTTAAGGCGAAGATATGAGCAGGACTCGCATTATATCGATGAAATTCAATTGTTCCTACCAGAAACCCTTAATCAATAATCTTCATGATCATTTTATTTAAAATATTCTATAGAAAAATACGATAAAGATGTTATTTTCCCTACAGAATGAGACCCCTGTAAGGGGAATTTTATTATTCCAAATAACTGGTGGCAATCAAGAAATCTGAATTTAAAAAAAAGTAGCATGCTGGCAACACTGTTAGACAACTATGTCTAGGCGCATCCAAAATTGAATCGAGTTTAGCCGTAGTCTAGGTTGTGTATTGTGAATATTTTGATTCGTTTCTACTTTAGTTCTGTCATTCACCGCCAGTGCTATTTAAATTCTTTTAAGCCGGACAAAGATTTTTCTATTAATTAGAAAGTGTCATATTTTACTTTATTATGCGGTCACGGCCAAATTTGTGCTGATAAAAAATCAATAGCGACACAGTTTACTTCTCTGATGTTCAAAGACGGTATTATTTGGAATAATTTACAGCCAGGAACCGGATCATTAAAAGTTTGCACTAATGGGCCATATACTGTCCAATGTTATTCTCACGAAAGAAGAATCTTTTCATTGAAGAATAGAACACTTACCTCTTTCCAGTCACGATTTGGATATTTTATTGCTGAAAAGTTATTATACAACTTATTTAAATACATACATAGCTATGATAGTGCTATGTTTTAAAACTAGTGTCAGTTTTATACGCTCAAAGATCGTGCTTTTGTAAGAAACATTAAAGGTGTGATAAGCTTAAACAAATACTCACGTTTAGTTTTAAAGTTTTCTTTGTTTCAGATCACAAGTAAGTATGTTTTTTTCGGCAGAAAAACAAGCAAGTGAAAAAATGTTTCTTCTAAAATGCTATCAGAAATCTACTATATAAAATGAAAATGGAAATTTTGCTCCGGCTGTGTATAACTTGAATTCAGCTGAATGGATTTTGATGCAGCTTTCACTGTCAGTTAGTTAATTTTTCTGTGTGAGTTTTTTGTGTATGTCATATCGTTCTACATCGCTTAGTTTTAGAATTATAGGGGAAAGTTTCTATAATCAAATGATTACACTGCAAATAGAAGCGTCTTAAATTTAGACACATATGTGACTGAAAAAGAATTTTAGACACTTAAGTGTCTTAATCTGAAAATTAAGACACTATAGATGTCTTAATTTAAGATACATAAGCGTCTTACTATGACCATGGTGTAAACGAACTGAGAATAATGTCTAAAATATCCGCAAACGTCTTATTTTAAGACACTTCATTGCTTTAAACGTGTCTTAATTTAAGATGTTTTGATTCTTCCGACGCAATAACCACCAGGGGGCACTAGCACTCCCAGTTGCGCATGCGTTTTAGATGTCTTCGTTCGAAGTGGTATACGTTGTAATTCAAACAAAGTTTGTTTTTATGTACGCGTGTATTTTAATTCGTTTTTTGCGAAATGTGAAGTACTGTGATTTTAATTCGTATTAACTTGGAGTATTTATTTATTGAATACATACATCTGACGTGTGTGCTCGACATCAAATGTCTCTTAGAAGCTGTCGTCGATACAAGGGCTGGATAGACACAGAACAGAAGTAGACGGCGGTTGAAGATTACACCCGGAAATTCTACAAAGCGTGTGCAATGGGCTTAGTGTTAACTCGTATCAATTTATATCAATAATATTGTGTTATTCATCTTCGTCCTGTCGAAACTGGCAAAAAAAAGAAACTTTTGTCTGGCGGGTCCTGTTTTTAGGATGAAACATCTCATCCTCTAAATATGGCTAGTCGGATGTATTATGGGATTACCTTTTAAACTGATGAAAGTCTTTCTCCCTCACTGTGGTTGTGGTAGTTTTTAAAATTTCAAATCGAGGAATATTTCTTACCCCTTGCAGCAACTCAAGTAAGTTTCTTTATAGTAGTAAAATTAGTGTATTTTATGATTTTATTTATTGTACTAAACAAAATCCTGCATGAAATTTAATTAGTTTTGAATCTGTTCGCAAAAAACCCCACTAATTCTAGAAGTATATATTTTTAAACTTATGACGTTCTTTTTTATTACGAATTATATATTCAATGTCAGTTTTTAGTTTCAAATGGATAATTTTTATCTCGCAGTAAATCACGGCCACAAGGAAGTAAAGAAAAAAAAAACTTTGAAAGTTGACCTAATGCTTTCTTACTTCCTGGCATAAAACCGCAGATTAAAAAAAGATAAATAAAGTAAATGAGACTGGTCTATTATATGAACCTGCCTGTAAAAATATACATATGTATTTGATTTGTCAATCAACTCTAATACTGATTTTTTTTATTATTTTTAATAAAAAAGTAATTTGAAATTTATAATGGGAAAAAGTAAAAACCTCTAACTAGATTTCGTATTTAAAATTGTGGTAACTTTATTTATATGCACTTATACGAAAAATACAAAAATGACAGATGTTACTGTATATATTTAAGACGAAAGAAGTTTGGAAATCATAAGTTATTTTTTCCTCATGTTTTTAATATAGAATATGTACTTATTTGTTTTTATTGATAGTTGAATAGCTTTTGTGAGTACCCTCTGATCTACATAAAAACTTGTCCATGTGGAAATATAAATTTTTTAAAAACATAATTTTTAAATAAGTATTTTCATTTTTTTTGGGGGGGGGGGGGGGAGGGGGGGATTTTGCATGAATTTTTGTAAAGCTGATATCTTAAATCTTGCACTGATTATAATGAAAGTTTTGAACTTTTAGAGTAGGACAAGTTTAAAAACGCAAATATATTTAACAAAATACCAAAGTCATTTTTTCCCCAATGTTATTAAAGTAGAATATTTATTTATTTATTTTCATTATTCATAGTTAAATGGCTGTTGTGATTATCAAGTGATGTATATGTAAAATTGCCTATGTGGCAATATATTTTTTTATATTTTAATTTTTTTTTTTTTTGGGGGGGGGGGGGGTGGGATTTTTGCAATTTTCGTACATCTGATATTTTAAATCTTTTTCCACATTCAACCGAGTATAATAAATATTTTGAACTTTTAGAGTAGGACAAGATTATAAAATATATATATATATTTATCTATGTACCTTAAAAGCCCTTAATAGCGAACACTTCGGGACCGCGGAATTTGTCCGATAATTGGAGATGTCTACTTTTTTGAGGTAAAAATATACAAATATGTATGTCTGCTGATTAAAAAAGTATTCGTTAAATAGAGGTGTTCGCTATTCGAGAATCTCCATTAACCTCCACAACGGATACTCCCGAATACCGGACATCTCAATTTAGACAACTATAATGCAGGGTTGCGTTTTTTGCAAAAGTACTTCTTGATTAAAGGAAGGGCAAACTGGGAAGTGCCCCGTCCCCCTACGACTGTAGTGCCCCCAAATTTGATGTGCAATATTTGTAAAGCTTATATTTTAAATCTGTTTCGAAATTGTACTGATTATAATCAATATTTTGAACTTTTAAAGTAAAATAAGGTTAAAAACAAAATAAATTTTAAAAAATCTAATATTTAGATAAATATTTTTTGTTTTTTAATCTTGTTCTACTCCTGAAGTTCACGATATTGATTATAATCAGTACAATGTCGTAAAAGATTTAAATTATCAACGTAACGAAAAATGTATACCAAAACTGAGAGCACCAAAAATCAGGCTGTATTGGGGGGGGGGGGGGGGGGCAGGACCACAGCCAAATATTTTCCAGGATTCAACGGTCAATGGCTCAAACATGGCTACGTATGATGCTTACAAAAAATGGATGCTATTCAGACGTTTGAAGTGTCTGAAATTCAGACGCAAAAAGTGTCTGAAAAAATTCAGACATTTTAAAATGTCTGAAAATTGAACACTCCATTTCAGACACTTAAGTGTCTGAATTTCAGACATTTTAATTTAGAGTGTATGAAAGTTATCCATTTTAAAAGTATTCTGCTGGAATGGAATTTGTTAACTGGTAGTAAGATAATTTTTCATGGAATTTTTTAGTATATAATGTATCTTTCTATAGTGTTTAGCTATAGAATTATAAGAGAATTTCTATAATCAGGTGAATCTGATTATGTAAAATTAACCTTTCTAAAAAGTTCTACCGGACAAATTTTGGTGAGACTTTCGCTGTTAGTTAGACAAATTTCAGGGAAATTTTTAGTATCTTGAGTATAGCTACTACTACGTTGCTTAGTTATAGAATTGCGAGGGGTATTAATAAGTTTTTGCCCTCACATAGGAATAATTGAGTAAAATTTATTAAATTGCTACATTGTATTAATCCTTTTCTATATAGGCGCACAGTAACACATTTCTGTAAACGGTATTTTCAAAAAAAGTACTCCAGGAGGCACGGTAGTAGACTCAAAAGGGGGGGGGGTATTTTTCTAAATTTTGCGGACGCCATTTATGCCCTCCGGGGCAAATTTGAGGGGGAGAAGGGGATCGGGGCTGCATAACATGAATAAGTGGTCACAGACCTTTCCAACAATATGTCACATGTGGGGGTTGGTAAAAGTTCGAAAAATGCCCCCTTTGGGTCTACTACCGTGCCTCCTACAGTACATTCTCCCCCCCCCCTTTTTTTGAAATACCGTTTGCAGAAATGTGTTACTGTACACGGTGACTATATAGAAAAGGACTAATACAACGTAGCATTTTCATAAATTGTACTCTATTATTTCTGTGTGAGGGCAAAAATTTATTGACAACCGATCGTATGGAGGAATATTAGATAATCAAATGAACCCGATTATGAAAGATTTGCCTTTTTAAAAAGTTCTACTGGTAGGATTTTAATGAGATTTGAATTGTTAGCTAGATAACTTTTGAAGGACGCTTTTTGTATATTTTATATCGTTCTTTACCAAATCCTACAGTAACTATTCAACTAAAAGTGTTGGTTCTTAAAAGCTCAAATTTTGTCTGTCACATTAGAAAGCATAATATTGTAATGGCGCTCATGTAGTTTTCATTAATACGGAAAGACATTCTAGAAAAAGTCCCACATTTCTTTCAAACTTGTGTTGCCAGGTGTCTCGCCTAAATCGGGACTCGAAATTATCTCGACACCAGTAATTTCTTACAGTTTATTTCCCAATTTTTAATCGGAGACAATTCTGCCATTGGATAAGGCGAAGAAAATTACTTTTAAATACTGGTGTCCAGAGCATTTGGAGCACCGCCCCCTGAATATATAAGACCTGAGCGCTGACACAAAAATGACGGCAGTCGTAGACGGAAATTTCTCAGCTCGTGTACTGCCCCTTGAATTTGAATACCAATATATTTTTTTAATTTTTTTCCCACTTTATTTTTATGGCATTAAATAAGCGAACAAAAACTTTTGTAAATTACTGCTGCCTAAATTCAGGGGACCGTGTAAACGCTTAAAACATTCCGCCTACGGCAGTCGCAATTTTTGTGTCAGTGCTCATTCCTATTATCCGGGGGGCTGTGATTCGGAACCTCGATTTACGCGGATCAAAATTTGCAATATTATTTGAAACACTAGATCAAATTCACCGACGTAGACTCCGTCAAATACGGAAAGCTACGGACCAGGCGTTGTGCGGATTTCTGGTCACTGCTTAGTTTAAATTTTTTAAACGGTAATTTGAATGTCATAATGGCAATCGAGATTATAATGAATACAGTCAATCAGGGTAACTTTGATCCGCATTTTCTCTATTTTCATATGCCATACTTTTATTTGAAGAATATTGTCGCAACTAGGGGCATAAAAGAGAAGAAATTATCCTAAATTATTGTTTGACTATAAAAAATTAAGGTACAATAACGATAAAAGTAATAAAAATGGATTTTTAGCCTGGTTCAAAGTTACCCAGCCATTTAGGGTAACTTTGCACCATATGATACATTTTTATATAAAATAATTAATTATAAAAAAAAGTATTGTAGTCAAGACAACTTTAAACACCAAAAAATGTTTTCAGATATGTAAAGACTGCGAATTTACATTTCCCAACATCACAAGATTTGTATAATTTATGATATTACAACAAATATCAGGCATAAGAAAAGTGGAAGAAGAGAACCATGAACATTTAGAAATAAAAAAAACTCTGTTTATTGTTCATATAAAACATAAAAATGCAGTGAAAAACAATTTTCAATGTTTTAACTCTATAATATATCCATAGTTACAGTAATACATACAAGTACTAGTATTATTCAAACAAGAATAAAAAAAGCCGAACGTATGAAATGTCAAATTTGAGTAGCTCCGCCCCTAATCGCGCCTCTGAATGAATTTTATGTATTTTACACATATTTGTAAAAATATTTACATGTCATATCTAATGCACACTTTCGGCATTTATACAAAATATACGTGCAAATATGGAAAATTTTCGACAGTAGCACCTATAATCAGTAAATTATAAGCATCAGTGTAACTTTGAGCCGGCTCAAAGTTACCCTGAAAATGCGGTAAAATGCTAGTGCCTTCTTATTTTACATTTTATTAACTATTAATAAATAAATAATCAAAAAATATTAACACATTTACAACATTTAGATAATAATATGTCTGATAAATGAGTATATTGTTACTTACTATGAAAATTTAATTGGATTACAACAACTTCAAAACAGCATTCAAAATTAACTTGAAAACAGTACTTTACAAAAATAGTTAGATAATGCAATTAATTGCGCATAATGTTGCTTTATTTTCTAAAATAAAGAGTAGAAATCCCAGTTTAGAACCTTGCCAACAGAGCACAGTTCTGGAGTTTATTTAGTCTTTTAGAGTCAAAAATATTGAAAAATAGGAGGTTGTGCCATTACACCCCGTGGTTCAAAGTTACCCTGATTGACTGTACTTACACTATAGTAAAATGTTAAATTAATTAAGTTAAGTAATAAACTAAAGTAACAAAACAATAGCTAATTTTAAAAATGATTAAAATGTTAAAAGTAAAGGTCATATAAATAATCATGTATTATTAAATAACCAAAATAATGATGAGATACGTTTTTCTTGAATTTTTAATTAAAACTTGTCTCATAAAGTTACCCTATTAATTTACATCAAAATAATAAAATAAGGAAGTTTCATTTCAAGTTTAGCTAAACTTAATAACCAGAAAATCTTGATTAATACATAAAAATATTTGGTAAAAAGATTGTGTTTACAAGTGATATCAGCAATATCCAGAAGTTTATACTCTCTTCATGATATTGCATGAGTTTATATATTATGAGCACTATTCACGAGAATTGCGTATTAAAATACATACTTATTTGATATAAAAATAAAAAAGTCTAATTGTGTCCCTATATCTGAACAGAAAGTTTCATTGCTTTCATCTGTAATGATGTTCGGATTTTAGTGAGTATACTGTATTTCGTTTGATTCAAAGTTCATTTGAGGATACTGACCGGCGTAGCGGGCGAAGCCTCTAGTACTTAAGAAAAAAGAAACTTTGCAAAATGCAATCCTTTCACACTACAGTTCTCTAAAATGTTAGTATTTCATAGCCGCCAGCATTCCGGTTACTTGGAAATCAAGTAAACATATGAAGGGCTCGGTTCTAAAACAAGGCAGTTAACAAAATGCAAGTTGCGAGATATTCAATACTAGTTTTCGAATGAAAAAACAAAAAATAAAACTGTTGTGATAGCTTTCTCTAAAACAGCTGATTAGACCTTCAGTTAACTTATCTGCAGTTTTTTTTTTTTTTTTTTTTTTTTTTTTTTTTTTTTTTGTATGATGTATTTTATTTTATTTTAACAAAAAGTTTTTGGGGACAAGAAGCTGGGTCACTAAAATTTTAACTTTTTTATTCCAAAATGTATTACAATAGAACCTATAGGTTAAGATGCGTTTCAGTAGAGTGGAATAGTGTTGGCAGGTGTCCCGTGTAAATCAGGACTCCACATGCTAAGGACACCACTAATTTTTTACAGTTTATTTCGCTATCTTTAATCGCAGATAATTCTGCCATTAGATAAGGCAAAAAATATACTTTAAAATACTGGTATCCAGATCATTTAGACCCGCGATTTATGTGGGGTACCTGCCAACACTAGACTGGACAAAAGTCGTGTATTAACCCTTTCAGGGGCGGTGGTATGTTTATAAAACCAGTGTTGGCAATTGGCTACTTTTTTTAATTCGCATTACTTCATAAAAATGTTTTTAAAAAACTCATTAATTCGAATAACGGACAGGCGATAAAGCTACATTCGGAAGGTCACAACAAAAAATACTCTTTTTAGAGCCTATAAAACTAAACTGAGAAAAATAATAAACGTTAATACATTGCCGATGCAGTGTTGCCAGTGGGCTACATTTTTTAAAAATTCAGATTTATTTACTAGCACCACTTTTTTCAAATGGTAAAATTCCCTTTCTTTTCGCATTAATTAATATACCATTAAATAAGGCAAATTTTACCATTTAAAAAAAGTAGTGCCAATCAAAAAATCTGAATTTTAAAAAGTAGCCCACTGGCCACTTAATTTTAATTCTCAAATGCGACAATGGCACCAGGAGTTTTGTATTATTTTTTTCCCATTTACTATATATGGGAAAAATAGCTTTTCCTTATTTGCAAATAAATTTGTGTGTTAATTCAGGTGTCAATCATCAATTTCAGCATTTAAGCAATGGAAGTGCTTTGCCCCTGAAAGCGTTAAGCAGGATCGCGTATTAAACGTGATTTGCATAATGTTACTGGGGCTTATCTTATTTACACATCTAATCGTGTAAATGAACCTTAAAGCTTTCATTTATGTGTTTACGGTCGAAAACCGTTTTTAATGCATATTTAGACTACAATTTAACTGTGTTCAAGTTTAATTCATTGTTTGTTTTTATCGGACATGTCGGAATGATAACCGAAAATAAATACGGATTCAAATATGGCTTTATTGTTGTTTAATACTTTACAACGAAAAATAAAGGAACAAAAATTATTTTCCTGATAGCCTAATTTTCTTAACACAAACCAAAAATATTAAATCTTTGGAGCACAACCCAGCTATTAAAATCACATTTAGTACTTGTGATAATGAGTACCCTTACAATCAATCCTTAACTTTTTATATAATACCCAAAAACTATCCATTAATCTTTGCATAAAAAAAAAAAAAAAAAAAAATACTGTCAGAACAGTAAATAGTCGCACGAATTCGTGTCTTAACCGAGATTTTTTTGACTTAACACGGAAATGCTCGAGCATATCGATGATATCTACGATTTATAATTTGCAACTTATAACTTCAAATAAAAATCGTCATGTTGTTTAATCTTTGAAATTGCTCATGCGTCAAATTCTGCGATAAATTAATTTGAAGATTACTTTTCGAAAAATAGTGGTGAGAAATGTAATAACCGTGCGCACCCTGGGTATCTCATACCCTGCGCATGTAATCCTGATTTAAGGGACCGAAATTTCTATGGCGTAGGGGAAATCAAGTTGAGCGGCCGGAAAAGGACAATAATTTGGCCATTGCTAAAAGCTCTGTAGTTTCAAAACTAATTAATGGAATACAACAATGTTTTTCTATACTTTGATAAAATACTAATGGTTTTTAAAAACATTCAAATATATATATTTAGCAATATTAATTAGTTAAATTTTACTGACAAAATTGACGTTTTAAAAATATGAATTTTCAAATATGCATTTTGTGCGCAAGATTTTTAAAATTCTACTGCAGATATATATTTAACATTGCATTTATGTTTACTTATACTACTATATTTTACACTGAACTTCAATTTAGCATGAGTTTTGTCATAGAAAATTTTTATTGAATAAATGGACGTAATTTTTTTACTAAATTTAATAAATATGATTTTTAAAGCAATTAATTATGCAAATGAATTTGAATATACTAGGTTGAGCAAAAAGTTCTGGGAAATTTGTGAAAGTTGCGTTGTTGTGCGCAAATTAGAAACAAGGACTATTCTTCAAAATAGAGATCATCATAGTCCACGACTTTCTGCCATCGTTCTGCCAGATTCCGGATTTGCTGGAAGTACCGTGGCGGCTCCTTGGAATCGAAAAACTCTTGACATGCTTCTTTAACTACATTAAAGGATTCAAATCGACGGCCCTTTAAAAAAGTGTTGCATTGATCAAAAGAGGTCATAATCAGATGTAGCCACGTCTGGACTGTAAAACTAGCATTCCTATATACGATACAAATTCTGGTAACTAGTAGATAAAAAAATTCCAGAACTTTTTGCTCAACCTAATATTTTAAATTTAGGTTCAGTGTAAAATATAGTAGTATAAGCAAATATAAATGCCATATTAAATATATATATCTGCAATAGAATTTTGAAAATCTTGTGCGCAAAATGCATATTTTAAAATTCTTATTTTTAAAACGTCAATTTTGTCATTAAAATTTAACTAATTAATATTGCTAAATATATACCGGGTGTCCCAAAAAGGACTGACTGATTTTAAAATTCAGTAATTTCCAAACGGTGACAGATATTTAAAAAATTCTTGCAGTAGGGATATGCATAAAGTCAAAAGTTTTTTTACAGTGATTTTCGATTTTAGTTCGAATTACAAACAATAGATGGCGCTGGGATCAATAGAAGCTAAATTCAGGCTGTATTTTTGGTACTTCGTGGCCCGGATAATACATTTCCATCTCCTTTTTCTGCATGGAACAACAGAAAGGACCAAAAATCGAGCCTGTATTTAGCGACTATTGCTTACAACGCCATCTATTATTTGTAATTCGAACTAAAATCTAAAATCACTGTAAAAAAACTTTTGACTTTATGCATAACCCTCCTGCAAGAAATTTTTTAATATCTGTCACCGTTTGGAAGTTATCGAATTTTAAAATCAGTCAGTCCTTTTTGGGACACCCGGTATATTTGAATGTTTTTTTTTTAAAAACCTTAGTATTTTATGAAAGTATAGAAAGAAAAATTGTTGTAATCCATTAATTGGTTTAGAAACTACAGAGCTATTAGTAATGTTCAAATTATTGTCATTTTCCGTCTTCACAACCTGATCTCTCCCCTTAACCCTCTCAGGGGCAAGTAATTGTGTTCCTTTAATGTTGAATTTGCACCGGAAGTTTTGAATAAATTTATTTCAAAAATACGAAAAGCAATTTTGCAACTTTTTTCCCACCTAAGTTATAAAAAGAAAATTTTATTAAAAGTTTCTGGTGCAAATCTTGATTAAAATTAGGTACTGCCCCTTAAGCGATTAAGCGGAATCGTGTTTTTACCGTTTGCATATTTTTACATTAGTCTAATAACTATGTTCAAATTACCGGGAAAAATCCACGTATTAACCTCTTTGGGACGAGCATCTTTTACAGAATTTATAATCTTTAATCGCGGGTTTTTCAAAACAGAAATTTTTGTTTAATTGAATCGGGAAAAAGCTTGGATTAAATAAGGCAAAATTTACAATAAAAATTTACTGGTGAGAATAATCACGGATTCTGAGCACCTAACGCAGCACGTATACCGGTCGCTCGTCCCCAAGGGGTTAAGCTGAATAGCTCAACCATGAGGGTCGTAACCTGGTCCGACTGTATATCTAATACTTATTACTGTTTTTACAGGTAACTCAACGATTATTAATTCGGAATACAACAATACTGGTATGTTTACCCTTAGTTTTGAAAAGAAAATTTGGCATACTATACAAAATAGAGGTAGCTATCGAACGTTTAATTTATTCATAAATTCAAAGTTTGCGTAAAAATAAAAACACATAAAAAAAGCCAACGTTTCGGTTTAATCTTCAAAACCATCTTCAGGTGTAATTTTTTTTTTAAAACACAAATCGGCAGGAAAAAATCTGCACATTACATCGTCAAAATTATATTAAAACTTGAAAAGACAATTTATATTAAAATAAGGAAATGCCATTTTATAGCTATATTTCTTATATAAAAAAGTAAAAAAAAAAAATAAACTTCTGCTGAAAACCTTGATTGAAATTTATTAGTATAAAATGTATCCCAGTGTTCTTCAAGAGGTTAATCTTAAATTTTAAAATAAAATATAGTAAGTATCTCAGTTCGATTACATATTTTAAATTTGCGTTTTTTAATATTTTATTATTTTATTTATTTATTGGTAATTTTTTAGTTTCCTTATGAAATATAAACAGGAAAGAAAATGCGAATTATTATTTTAATTTAAGTGCAAATGGATATATCATTCGTAATCGTCTGCACGCGACAGAGATCGATTTTAAAAAATCATGCTCGAAAATTATTTTAAAAACGACAAAAAATGAGAAAATATGTGATACAGTTTTCAAACAAATGGCATTTGAAAGAATGTTTTTTCTCTATTCGACGCTGAAAATTCTGAAAATGTGCGATGTTTAGAAAATAAAAAAATTGTAGTAAAAGTGAAATTTAATCGTCTGTTGTTGAAAACGTGTTAATTACGTCAGTGCTACGCACATACGTGTTTTTCCTTTATAATATATTCGAGACATATGTTCTTAAATACACTTTCCGAATTTTTTAAATATGTTTGTCTTGGATCAGCTTCCGGAAGAACAGCAAATTTTTTACATCTAAGATAATGAATGCATAAACAGGGCCTGATTACCAACGGGGCAAACTTCCACCAGAAAATTGTAACAAAAATTGTCGTTCTACTTATACTCCTAATTAAAGTAAAATTACTGTCATGAATAAGGCAAAATGTTTGACCGTTAACTCTTTTCGGTCCAACGTCGAGACTGATTCGACACCTTCTTTCTTTGCAAAATTTGCCTTTGGCAGAAATAACGAAGAAAAGCAATATTTGCCTTATACAATAAGAGGATTTTTGAAATTATTTAATTGAAGGTTATTTAAAAATAAAAAATGATGCAAATCGAATAAAATTTGCGTCAGAGACGCCGATCCGAAAAGGGTTAATAATCAGGCCCTGTGCATAAATTCCGGTGTTCCAAAATAATCCAATAAATTCTTTTTTAAAATAAGACAAAAATCAAAGCCACTGGGAAATCATTAATAAAAATTAAACCGCCTTTCCTTGAAATATATCTATATCCGTATCACATACATTTCAATCTAAAACTTTTTCTTCTTTCTCTAATTATTCATAGAAAAAAGCAGTTCAAAGATATGCTTATAAGCAGAGAATAAAGAAGAAAAGGCGACAGAAATTCGCTAATCATCAAGGTTATTCACCAAAAGATTCTTGATGACCTTGGGTATATATAAGGGGAAAAAAAGAATGGCTACAATCAGGTCATCCACACCCAATGAAAACATTTTAAACTGTTTTTTATACACAAATTTGTTCTGTATATTGTAAAGGCGTGAAAGACAAAGTTAACACCCACTCGCTCTATTTGTTTACATTAAATTTGAAAATCTTAATAAACAAATGTTTTATTATAATGGAAATGTAAATATCGTTAATCGGTTTTTTTCGATGCGTGATTGACTGTTTCGAAGAACTAATAAAAGAATCGTTGAAGCTAGATAACGTATATAAAGATGTATTATTAATAAATCACATACGAATAAGATAATACGTTTCAGATAAATATACAGATCTATACAGATCAATAATATCTATATATATATCAGATATACACAGATCAAGAACGCTTCAGATAATTATTATGTAAATTTAAGATTGGGTGTTTCAGTATGATCTGTCAATTTTCCATGTTGGCATGTCTCTTTTCTATATATAAAGGGCGATTACGTAATTTTGTTGAGAATGGAAGAAAAAAATTGTGATCTTATTTACTACTTTACACTTTTCGTTTTTTTTTTTAACCCGAGAGTAGTCGTGTTTTTTTTTAAAACGTTATTAGTCGCGCTCGGTCTTTTTGCCGCCTGCTCTCCGCATACAGAAAGTGTAAAATAAGAAACATTTTTAACTTAATATCCCAATATTACATTTCAATGGAGTTATAAATTTGCAGTTTACTTAAATTACATAATTTATTCATGATATTTGGAATAATGGGAAAAAGTAAAAAAGAACTGACATTAGGGATCGTTGCGTAGACTTTTCCGCCAATTTCAACTTTTCTTGTAAAACTCCATCTGAAGAAAAAGTATAGATGACTTGTTACTTCGCTATGATGGTGGAGAAACATTTAAAGTCAGTTACATGGTAGTTCTCCATTGTATTTGTTAGGGGATATGAGTTAGGAGAAGATTATTTATATAGGCGGCAAAAAGACCGACACACGATTACTGTCGGGTATATACAGCTTTCTCAGTACGCATATCATTAATTTAACAAGATTATTCTGCTCGGTAATAAACCATACGAGTTGTAATTCTTCAAGTGATTGAAAAAGTGTTTAACCTCCCTTTCCCCACCCCTTGAGGGCTTGCAACCCGAGACCTTGTCTTAACTGCAATTTATTGAGTGTTGTAGTCGTAAAAAAAGCAAAGAGTATACGGTATAGGGAGAGGGTATTCGCTGGCGCCATGAACCTTCATAGCTAGGGTATACGCTAATGCTTTATTTGAAAAACAGAGGGTATACAGAGCAGAAGGTAAATTCAGAAGGTATACGGCGTATACCTCCACTACATCCCTGAATTTATTCTGTTGAGCTGTTTGAGATAACAGATCAAATGTCATTGTCAAAAAGCTGTCTGAGTGTGTCGGATTTGTCCAGGATAGCTGAGTTGGTGAAGTTTTGGCAGTTAAGCCAAAGGTTTCTGATTCAAATCCCGGCCTGGATATTTTTTTCATTCAGGTAGAAAATTACAGTACGCATCACGTAGTTATGAATAAAGAGGATGTGGCGTATAGTGTACTGTCTACCAGTTGCGAGTGAAGTAACTGAGGAGGTTGTCACAAGATGGCGGCTGATTTTTTTTTTTTATGTTGTATCAATAGTTTCTGATGACCGCCAACGTAAACTTCCACCAGTAAATTTTCAATAGGAAATTTCTTCTTATTTTAGAAGCTTTTTACCGGTGGAAGTTAGATCGAGTACTATAATCTCTTTCACTGACGCTATGAAACGCAGGGCCTGTATATCGCCGAAGTAAACTTCCACCAGTAAAAATAAATATCTATTTTTGGCCATAATTATTACAATTCGGCATTATAAGGCGTTTAAATAAGGGGAAATTTTCTATTTAAATTTACTGATGGAAGTTTACCCCGGCGGTAATGAGCCACTACGAAACCGGTTACCAGAGCGATTATACTTTGAGCGTGTTCAGTACGTGTTAAATTTGTTAGCGCACACTAGCGCCACCTTGCGGCTGGTGTACAAAACAGAAATGACCTGCAAACGCACATTATGCAAATTTTGTTCATATACATGAGTTCCACTCTCCTCTCCTACCACGCATTATCTATAAAAAAAACTGCTTTTGATTACATAGTCAACTCAACGGCCGCAGCATCGCATCAACTTCCGCCGAAGATATCACGCTTGATCCGCTGGTTGGCAGATCGTTTTGGTTTAATCTTTCAAAATTTCACTCTTTAATTTTTCTGGTGTCAAATTTTCATTTTACAATATGCAAAAAGTACACCAGACGCCAGAGGGCGCTATTGTCAACTTGCGAAAATTCTTCCATCCATCTGATCAGGCTTATTATTTAATGGCTTTGCCGGTTACAGTTGAAGCTTCACCATTTTGTGGCTATCTCACAAGGAAGGTCTCCATACTGGGCATATTCAGAATATTTTGAAAAAATACCAATTAAATTACTTATGTATGTAATAAAGGATCAGTCAAATTTAGCGGCGGAATTACAGTAGAAAGTCTGTAAAAAAATAAAATACTTTCGAGTATTTGGCGCGAAAAGACGAAAGCGTCACGCGATTTGGCGAGCAGTACTTTTCCTCGCCAAAAGCAAACGATTTTTATGCATCTGAAAATTGTTTGTTAATTGATTTTTAGAATGCATGTAAAAGGTATTTAAGGAATTTAAACATAAACAGTGAGAGAGTTTAATAAATACATTTTTTCGTATTACATATTTATGTTGCTTGTTACTTAATTTTATTACTTTAAAAACAATATCATCTATAAAAAATACTTTCATATATTTAAGCGTATTCCAAAATAATGGCAAGATTCATTTAGCAGTTATTCATTTCAAACCAAGGAATTCGTCGTTTCCATAGCAACAAAATTGAACTGACAGCGCTCAATTGGACTTAATTTTGAGATATTGAAACAATTTTAATTTTGTTTTCATTCATAAAATTTGACATTTAACTTTCATTATAAATACATATATGACAAAACTATAGCTAAATCAAACTAAAACTGACAAAACTACAGTTATTTAAGTTAAATTTATTTAAACAAGTTCAATATGAAATATTTTTATCTTAAAGAGTATTCGACATGAAAAAGTATTTTTCGAAATTTCATTTCATCGCCAACCGATGATAAATTGCCAAATAAACGAAAATTTCATTATTTTTTTACGAACGTTCTATCGGGGTTCCGCCAAAATTTTTTTTTATAAACATATATATCCACAAGAGACGAACACTCTGTAATTTTTTCAGAATTTTCTGAATATGCCCGTATGGAGACCTTCCTTGTCAGTTCCTCTTTGTTTATAGTTCTATGGTACGCATACCCTGGAACAGGGTTGCCAGTTTGGCCTCCTCTTTTATTCGGTAACTCCGAATTCATACCAGACATTTTGAAAAGTAATTTTTATTTTATTGAATGAGTTTGGGAATTTCCGTTATGAATGATGAATTTCAGAATAAAAAAGGGGACAAAGTGAAATCATGCACTAACGATGCACGCGAGTTTAATAGAATGTACTATAAAATCTAATGTCATGGAATTTATTTGTAATATGACGTCGAGAAAGTATTTTTTTGCATAACCTAACCTTTTTTAAAACAAGTTAATTATGTTAGAAAGTTGAAGTGATTGAATAGCACCAGAATTTAAGAACAAATTGATTTGAAAATAATTACTGTATATTCCGCTTTATAACGCGCACTTTTCCAACAAGAAAATTGGTCAAAGTACAGACAATTTTTTGATTCATTTGATCAAAGATTTCTGTGGGGGAAATAATAGCCAAGTGGTAGGGGAGCAAAAAAAGGCCGAATTCGGAATTAATTAGGGGAAAGCTGGAAATTGTTTTAATCCATGTAGTTTAGGTCTAGAATGAATATGCTAAGTTTTCCTCTTTGTAGTAGGTGAGCGTTAGAAAATATGTACAAATTTATAGTAAACAAAACACGTTTTTTAGATACCATAACAATATCTCAAAACAGCTAACTCTGTCAAAAACATTGTCAATGCAAATGTTGTAGAGCTTAAAATTCTGAGTAAAATGAGTACCTACACTTAATATTTTTGTTGAACATTAAGGTCACAATTCCACTTTAAAGTTTTAGACCCGTGGTCAGGGGGTTGAACTCAGAATTAATTAGGAGAAAACTGGAAATTGTTTTAAACCCTCCAGTTTAGGTCTAAAAGGAATGTACTATGTTTTCTTCCTCGTACTTGGGTTTAATGTTAGAAAATATGTACATATTTATTTTCGAAAAACACGTTTTTTTTAACTACCTTAACAATATCTCAAAGCAGCTAACTCTATAAAAAAACATTGTCAATACAAATGTTATAGAGATTAAAATTCTGAATAAAATGAGTACCATCATTAATATTTTTGTTCAACATTAAGATACCTAAATGCAATTCTATTTCAAATGTTTGCCTTAATCCCTAATCAAGAGCTTGAAGCCAGGAGAGACCAAGTTAACTTAACAATATCACAAAACAACTTACTCTATCAAAAGCATTGTCTGTACAAAAGTTGTAGAGCCTAAAATTCTGAGTAAAATGAGTGCCTACACTTAAGATTTTTGTTCAATATTAAGGCCGCAATTTTGAGATATTGTTAAGTTAACTTGGTCTCTCCTGGCTTCAAGCTCTTGATTTGAAAATTTTGGAAATAGAATTGCGTCCTTAATGTTGAACAGAAATATTAACGATGGTACTCATCTTATTCAGAATTTTAAGCTCTACAACATTTGTATTGACAAAGTTTTTTATAGAGTGACCTGTTTTGAGATATTGTTAAGGTAATTAAAAAAAAAAAACGTGTTTTTCGAAACTAAATATGTGCATATTTTCTAACATTCACCCAAGTGCGAGGAAGAAAACATAGTACGTTCATTTTAGACCTAAACTGAAGGGATTAAAAAAATTTCCAGCTTTCCCCTAATTAATACCGAATTCAACCCCCTAACCACTGGGTTATAAGGCGAAGACTTCCTATAGGAAATACCGGTGACAAAAACTCGCAGCACTTGGAAGCTATGTATCATATGAAACAGCATCCATGTTGTAAGTTAATGCTAAATTACAGTTAATTGCATTACATTATCTTTTTTTAGTATGTTTATATTTTGATAATTTATTGTGCAGTATTTAATTGTCTTACGCTTCTATTGTGATTGCTTTTTAAATGACGAAAAACTGTAATTACAGGTGCAATTTTTTTACAACCTTTACATGCTTTTCTATATGATTTAATTTCACCTAAAGCATGGTTTGTACGCCTCTTTGAATTTTACAAACCAGAAAATTTTTCCAAACCAGTATTATCTCATAGAAAATCTCTACTTAAAAAAAGGCGAAATTTTGCGTGTTTAACCTAGATTTCTTTATAAAAAAAATACTAATACTTATCCTGGAGAAATAACGGTATCCGTACGAACCACGTAGAGGGTTTCTTTATTGCAACTCTGACCGAAATTACCAGTAAATATTACTCATACTTAATCTAGGTACATAATAATTTACATTGTCATAAATACACACATTACTTAAGTAGCCGCTATAAATTGTTACTCCCATTTCACCCAAAGGAATAATCCTTCTATATATATATAAAAAAAAGTATTGATTTGGAAATGGACCAATGAAAATCTGCGTAGATATTCCGGGTAGATCGGCATCTAATTTGAATGCTTAAGCATGGCCTTTCATCGTTAATATTAAAAAAACTGTTGCATACAAAAAAAGTCCTTCCGGCCAGTGCCGGGAGGAAGAGGTAGCTTTCATAATCCTTATTTAAAAAAAGCCAACTTATATCATGCAAACACACGAAGCTCAATTTAGTGAAAACCGAATATAGGAGATTCAATACTAATTTTTATCAATATAATGAATGAGAATTTCGCGAAATTAGTCAGCTTTATCCAAGCTGCTTTTCTTTAAAGTAACTTATATTTGGCTGCCAAATTCGGCAATTTCTTAAAGTGCCTGTCATTTTAAGACAACATGGTGGATGAGGCTAAGCAGTGAACTTGGTCGAGACCTTAGTAATTGCTGTGCACATGCTCACTCACATCGGAATCGGTTAATATATAGGAGTGCTGTCGCATGCAAAAAATCAGATTTTTCAAAATGTCACCCACAATAGAAATTGAAACTGCTATATCTGAGCCATTTTTTAAGGTAAAGACAAACAAAAAATGCTCCTGAATCCTTATATCAAGATCAAATACTTAAGAAAGAAACCTTTTTCAATTTCTAATTTTTTTGCACCTCACTTTAAATATATATATATATTTTAATTTAATGGCCGCCATTTTGAAACAAGATGGCTGATGAATCTGGCCAGCGAACTTGGTCGAGGTGTTGATGTATACTATCCACATGCCTTCTTACATCGAAATAGGCGAATACGTGTGTTATCGCGTGACAAATACAAGATCGTTTCAAAATGTTAGCCATGCTAGAAATTCAAAGTGCTATAATTCAACCATTTTTTAAGATATAAACAAAAGAACAAATTTTCAGAAACAAAAACTGCTCCGGAATCTTTGTATCAAGGCCAAACACATAAAAAAAATCTTTTTCATTTTTCAATTTTTTAATACCTCATTTTGAATTTTAAATTTAATTTTTTTAAATGGCAACCCTTTTGAAACAAGATGGCGAATGAAGCTGGCCAACGAACTCGGTTGAGACATTGGTATGTACTATGTACAGACCAAGTTACATCCAAATAGGTTCATAAATACGCCTGTTATCGCGTGACAAAAATCAGGTCGTTTTAAAATGTCAGCCACAAGAGAAATTCAAAATGCTATTACTCAGCCATTTTTTTTTAGATATAGACGAAAGAAAAACTGTTCCGGAATCTTTGTATTAAGGTCAAACACATACAAAAAAAAAATCTTTTTCATTTTCCAATTTTTTGGTACCTCATTTAAATTTTTTTATTATTTAATTTTTTTAAATGGCCGCCATTTTGAAACAAGATGGCGGATGAAGCTGGCCAACGAACTCGGCCGAGATATTTGTATGTACTATGTACACACCAAGGTACATCCAAGTCGGTTCATAAATACGCCTGTTATTACGTGAGAAAAATCAGGACGTTTCAAAATGTCAGCCACGCTAGAAATTCAAAATGCTATAACTCAGCCATTTCTTAAGATATAGACGAAACAAAAACTGCTCCCGAATCTTTTTATGAAGGTCAAACACATAAGAAGAAAATATTTTTTCAATTTTCAATTTTTGGTACCACAATTCAAATTTAAACTTTTCTTAAAAATTTAAATGGCCGCCATTTTTAAAGAAGATGGCGGGTGAAGCTGGCCAACGAACCCGGTCGAGACATTGGTATGTACTATGCATAAACGAAGTTACATCCAAATCGGTTGATAAATACGCCTTTTATCGCGTGACAAAATTCAGGACGTTTCAAAATGTCAGCCACGCTAGAATTTCAAAATGCTATAACTCAGCCATTTTTTAAGATATAGACGAAACAAAAACTGCTCCGAAATCTTTGTATAAAGGTCAAATACATAAGAAAAAAATATTTTTCCATTTTTAATTTTTTGGCATCACATTTCAAGTTTTAAATTTTTTTAAAAATTTTAAATGGCCGCCATTTTGAAACAAAACGGCGAATGAAGCTGGCCAACGAACTCGGTCGAGACATTGGTATGTACTATGTACATACCGAATTACATCGAAATCGGTTCATAATTACGGGAGTTACAGTGTGACATAGGTCAGATATATATATATATATATATATATATATATATATCAATTTTGAACGGAGGGTGGTTTCGGGGTCTGGGGGTCATGATCGATGAAAATATACCAAAATTTTTTGAAATCGCTTTCCTCCGAACGGCTGCAATAGGTAGCTTTTTTGTAAAGAAAGCTACCTAATATGAGACTCGGTGGTATTATAGAGAAATGTTTGATAAACACGCTGATGCAGACAGTTTTCATATCGAAGAATTTTTTTCAGAAATATTTAATGCTAAATTTGACAAAATCGTTCCATTAAAAAAGTTTTATTGGAGCAAAAACTATACATGAGAATTTAATCATTTTTAGATCATTTTATACGTTATAAGTTCCCGGTATGCAGATTGCATTTATTTTTCTTATTTGACTCATTTTTTGAGGTTTTATTTCAATTTTAAATTCAAATTTTCAGCATTTCGAGAGATATTTTTTATAAATTTTAGAAAATGTTATTAATTTAAACTCTTGCCAGTTGTATAAACAGCGCAAACAATAATGTTTACTTCAAATTAAAAATTTATTTACACGTGACTATTACAAACAGAAAAAAAAAACTTTAAAATTAGAATTAAATGGTTACATGTTAAAAGCAGGAAAATTACGTCATAAGAACCATAGGCACAGATGTCATATACGCCCCATATTGGCGCAATCTTTTCCGACGCCAATTTGGCGAAAGCATCAATAGCATAAACAACAACATCCGGGCTACCATATCAAGCAAAATAACGACACTTTAGCACCAGTTAAGTACCCGTTGCGTATATGAAATTGGCGTCAGAAAAAAATTGCGCGGATGACATCTGTGCCGAACCATATTTACAATTGAATTTTAAAAGAGAAACAAAATCTTAAAATGAAAAAAATCATTATTATGCGTTAAAACTTGTAATTTGAGGAAATTACGTCATATTTAAAATGGCAAAAAATATAGTAAAACAACTTAAATTGAAAAATATATTTGCGCGAGATATTTTGAGATAATCTCTTCAACTATTATCGTGAATTCGAAGAAAGCTCAAATAATATTTCCTTCTAACAACAAAAGTATTTTCAAGTGAATATTAATAAGAGAAATAAAACTTTGGTGTAAATTACGTCAGATTTGAAACGATACATTTAAGATGAATTATTTAAAAGAACTATCTTATAGCGCTATTAAAAAATACCGGGAGACAATGACACTGTTTACTTAATTCATTTTACATTAGCTTATTTTCAAATGTTTAACTAATTTTTTTAATTAAATACGAAAACAGCCATTGTATCTCTTAACAGCAGCAGATTTGGCCTTAAAAATCCCCAATCCAGGGAAAACGAATGCAAACCCGTTTACAGAGAGATCGCTTTTTTTTTTTTTTTTAATTCAATATTTTTACAGCCGATCAAATTAGCGTGCTTCTTGGATTTTGGTGTGCCTGAACGGGGGTTGGCGAGCGTAGCTCGTAGGGGGCAGAGCCCCCTAGTTTATTAAAGAAAAACTATAATACTAAATCATAATATATGTAACATTAAGAGTACAGAACCTACTATTAACACATTCTATGCGCGCAATTTTCCTGAACGAGTACCAAATTTACGTGCACAAATGCCACTGTAAATTTAAACCTGCTCACAACCGATAACACAAGTGTTCTTGGATTACACTTTCTTTTTTCGTCCGTACAAAATTTCCGGTACCAGTAATAATTTCTGTCCCCAACCCACAAAAACGTACTAGTACGTGTCCCGCATACAATGTGTTAAGATAAATTATGTTGTTCTTTTACATTTTCTTTAAGTTTACATTATTTGAATTTTATTTTTTGTTAATTTGCCGTTCAGTAGCTAGTTGTCTTTTATAAATTTTCCAAATATTTTTAGATTACGCATCACTCACGAGAAAACACAATTATTAAAGCAATGTTTTAAGCCTTTTTTTCTTTACAGTTCCAGAATTGACGATAGCTATAACGGTTAACAATAAATGTTAAGCATTATGCTCAAGCAAGATACGTGATAATTTTGTTTCTCGTGACTGAATATGAACATGAATTATTATTCCCATTCATCCAAATTAATTTTCATGCACGGAAACACAGATACTAAATCATAAGAAAAGTAACATTAAAAGTAAATAATGCAGGGCTGCCACAGGCGACATTTTGTAAGTCTATTTCGCACAACTTTTTCAAAACAAAAATCTTTTAACCCCTTGAGGGGCAGTGGGATAAAATATATCCCACCTAATTTAAACAAGATTGTCTCCAGAAAATTTTAACTAAATTTTATATTTTTATCTTTGGAGGAAAATCGTTAAAAATTGCTCCTTATTTAAAAGTCACATTCTTCGATTATTCCGGTGAGAATGCAATATTTAGAGACATTTTTGCTTGCCCCTCAAGGGGTTAAATATACTTTGACAACATTTGCAAGAGAAATATACTACAAAATGTCTTTATTTTAATAGTGGTTCGAGCAGAATATAAATATAGTCGCCTGTGGCAGCCCTGATAACGCACTAATAACCCTTTCAGGGGCGCCGTTTGCAGCCTGCAAACGGTTAATTTTAATAGCTAAACTGCAAAATGGCACCAGTAATTTTTTATTACAATTTTGATCTCATAATACACCAGAAGAAAAGCTTCTGATTACTTTCAAATAGATTTGTTCATAAATTGTGGCATGAATTAATTATTTGAACAGTTTGGTAGCAGAAACGCCTTTCCCCGGAAAGGGTTAAATCAAGTTATATGATACGAAATAGCACCGACATGGTTAACCCTTAAATGCGCGATTTTTTATTTTGTTTCGAAAAAATTATATATGATTCTCTGAAAGGTTTATTGCACAGGAAAAATAACGAAAAAAGTTTGAGATTACATTTTTCTTATAATACATCAGTCGTTTCTTCTGTTGCACATCTGCAATATAGGTAAGAACTACAGTCTTGTGGCTGTTTTACGCTAAAATAATTCAAATTAGTAAATATTTTAATAAAAATGTCTCCAAATACCTTATTTTATATTATTATTTATTTTGTAACACTTAACCTTTTAATTCCCAAGATAGACTACGTTCTAGAAATTACGTAATCTAGAGAATCTGACTTTACACCAGCGAGTTTCAATGGTTAATTACGCATTTTTAAAAAACGAAATGTCTATTATTAATTAAACTTTACATTGCTATTTTAATTTTCTGGTGGGAATTAGGTATATACGAATAATAATAATTAAAAAAAAAAAACCATTAAGGTATCCGAATACCTTTAAAAGGCAATTTTCGCCGAAAATATCGATTTTTAGATTTTGGAATAATATGATAGCCGGATTCTTTATCTTTCCAAATCTGTTTGAATTTTGTTTATATGTTATTTAGAAGTCAAGTTATTGCCTTTTTTAAATTACTAAGTATCAGTATTTTGAAACCGAAAGTATCGTTCTGCTCACCGGAAGTTCACCTCTGCTCACCTATGTTTTTCAATGCTATGTAAACACAAAAGTAAAGAAGCAGAGATAATTATTTGAAGAATTTGAAAAATAAAAACAGCAATTGTTTTAAACAAAATAGCTAACATGGTGTATAAATTGAGTAACATATTAAGGTTTACTTTTCAAAATAAAGGTAAGATTTTGAATTAAATTTTGTTTTTGCGTTTTCTGAAAATCAATTTTTTAACATTTTATGTTTACGCAAAACATCATAACGGAAAAAATTATGGATGAATCTCTTTCAAATTTTTTTTTGTATGCTTTGAAAAGTGCAATAAAGGGAATGAACTACACTCGTAACAGTAAGTGTATTAGTTGTTTTTTTTTTTTTTTATTATTGATAAAGTTTCCGATTTGCAATAAATTTTTGGTAATTTTTGCTTCATCACTGATTAACTTTCTATATAGTTTTAAATATTTGACTTACAAATATGAGAGTAGTTCAATCCCTAGAAAAAGGTTTAATAATTATAATAATGTTTACAAAATAAAAATATCTTGATTTAAAGTTGAGTTATGATGTTTTGCGGAAGTGATTATTTTCGCTGTTTTTTGCTTATTTTTTTCCCCAAAATATAAAAAAAATAATTTGAAATGTATAACTTTTTCTGTTTTATTTTACTTTTTTAATCACATCATGATATACAATGCAAAAAAAAAAAAGTCATATTTTAAAATAAATTTAAAAAAGCCCTCCGAAGGTATTCGGATAACTTAAGGGAGTACAGGGCTCAAAATTCTATTTTTTTATTTATAGAGATTTTGTTATGAAATTTTTTTATGAAATATCTTTTAATATAATAAGAATATTGCATGTAAAAAAAAAACTGAAAAATTTTAAATATTTTTTTAAAATTTAAATTGTAAAATTTTAAACATATTTAATTTTAGATACAACTCTGGAAGTGCTTACTCGATTTACAAAATGTTTACACTTTTGTATACCGAAAATGTGTCATTTTACTTTTTCTTCAGGATTTCTTAAAATTTTGATTAGGAATTTTATTAAAAAAATTAAGTAAAAAAATGAAGTTTTTTTATAAGTGAGTTTTGCATTAATTAGCATATTTTCACAATTATCACTCAAAATTAAAAATCCTGAAGACAATTTGATGGAAATATAGCATTAAATCTCAGTTAAAAATTCCATACATATATCTTGCAAGGAACTTTAGATATATTCTTTTAACCCCTAGAGAAACAAGCAGTTGCGTCTGTGTAATGCTGAATTGCCACCGGAAAACTAGGAAAATTTTATTTCAAAATAAGGAAAAAACAATTTTACCATCCCCCCCACGAAAGTTAGAAAAGTAAAATTTCGTAAATTTTTTCTGCTGCAAATCTTCATTAATCATAGATGGGATAAAATATATCACACCGCCCCTCAAGGGGTTAAAGTTGACAAATCGTGAAAAAATTCATTGTGGGATAAATTGAGCTAAAGATCTCGTCAGCGTGCAACTGATGCATCGCTTCTCAAGGTAAAAAGGTGTTATATCTCTGGATCTAAGGAAGATAAAAGAATGCGGTTTGCGGCATTTAACGCTAAAAACTCAGTAATTTTTTTTTAAGCCAATAATAATAATAATAATAAAATTGCAATTTTTTTTGAGAATTTTTGACCCCGGACCTCCTTAAATTCAAAACACAGTTGTTTGCATATATGCAAAGCTGCGCACTAAAGGGTTGATTAACGGTATGTTACATTACTTTTCTAATTTATATTTTCGTTGTGTTTACGATAAACTATTTTTTTTTCTTGTTGTTAGTTTATTGTGTAGTGGTGCTATACTTAACTTTTTCTACTCGCGGGCAGCATACAAATGTTTGTTATTTCAGATACTCAGCAAAACACTATCCATGTTGAATAATGTAAAAAGGTTAATAGAGACAAAAAAGTAGTGAAAGTAATAAAATAGGGTAAACAATATTGAATGTCCATAAATTCTTATCGGCGATTCCTATCCTCATAAAATTTGAACAAAAAAACAATGGCGAAAAATATTATCATATTTTTAAGTGCACCTTTATCTGAGCAAAATTCGACCCAAAAATCGAAAATTATTTGTATGCATATTATTATTTTCCAGTTTGTTCTGAGCCATTTGCGAAAAGCCG
Source organism: Maratus speciosus (assembly GCA_963932465.1). Classification (NCBI taxonomy): domain Eukaryota; kingdom Metazoa; phylum Arthropoda; class Arachnida; order Araneae; family Salticidae; genus Maratus; species Maratus speciosus. Next base: position 185,251,561 of record OZ010797.1, on the reverse strand, counting down.
CTTGCAGATGCGATTATTTTTAGCAAAGTTACAAGCGTTAAAATTTTGTACACAAACAATTTTTTGGCTCTTCAATATACTTTGAATCTGTTTTTCTCCAAACGGATTTTTAAACTTTTTTAGATTTTTGAAATGTTCCATGCGTCTTAATTTTTGATAAAAATTCATGAAATTGATAAGGAAGACTCCTGATATTACTTACAAGAAAGTTGTGTTTGCATTTTAAAATTCGACTTCATTAAAATATTTAAATTTGATTTTTAATTTATTGAAAGGCAAAGTTTCGATGAAAATCGATATGGAATTCAGAAAATAATCTCTATAAAAGTAACTATTCAAGGGTTGGAAAAATTGATACACAGATTTGTTTGAAATAGACTTATAAGTGATTAAAATGCAAAATTGAGGAAATATCTCTGAAATTAAGACGTATGGAGTATTTAAAAATTTCGCTTTAAAATTTAACATTTAAAAAAAAATCTTAAAATTATAATAGGATTTAAAATTCCTTTTAAGGTGTTCTATATACTTATTGTGAAATTTATATTTCCACAAAATTTCATGTCTCTATGATAAAATTTTAAAGAAATGTTGTTTAACCCTTTCAGGGGCAAGGCATTTCTGCTCAAAAAATGTTCAAATAATTAATTCACACCGCAATTAACAAACAAAATTATTTGAAAATTATCAAAAACTCTTTTCCACGTATATTATGAGATCGAAATTTTACTAAAAAATTACTGGTGCCATTTGGCAATTTAGGCATTAAAATTAAACGTTTGTAGGCTGCAAACGGCGCCCCTCAAAGAGTTAACGCCCACCGTCTCCTTAATAACTCAAACAAAGATACATTATGGGTAAAGTTGGAACTCAAAACATTATGAATCATATAACGTTACACACAAATAAAAATTAATATTAAAAATTTAAAAAAAATATGAGTTATTAATTAATTATCAGCAAAAATTTAGAAAGTTTTCACATAAAAAATAACTAATTTTGTTATTATAATTCTTTAATAGTTTTTGATAAGTTTAATAAAATTCAATATTATTATTATTTAATTTTAATCTTTATTTGATTAACAACGTCACACAATTCGTTTATTTATTACAATGTATTTATGCTGTTACATTTGTCATATCGTTAAATTTGTAATTTTTGCTGTTAAATGGCTTACTGTTAACTTAATTATGTTGCTTATGTTTAGAAATTAAATATGAAAAAAAAAAAAAAAAACCTTGTAAAAAATGAAGAGAAGTTAATGGCTGTAAATGCAGGATTGTCGCGGGCGTCTATTTTTATATTCCATTCGCAACCACTATTTTAAAATAATAATAATAATAATAATAATTTTGTAGAGCATTTCTCTTGCATATGTTGTTAAAGTACGTGTATGTGAGAGATTTTTATTTGAGAAAGTAGTGCGGCATGAATCAAAAATACTCCCCAATCGTCGTCTTGTAAATGTATTGTTCCGTGTGTTGTTTGTTTGTTTGTTGATGCTGGACATTATTAGGGTCCACTGGTGGTTGTGGTATTCTATATAGAATTGTATATATTGGTATAATAAAATACATTATTAAATCAATTTATATATTTCTTTTATATTTCTCTATGTTTACATTAGATTATCTTTATTTCTTATTAATCTACTGCTCAGCCTTTCATTGTCTTTTATAAATGTTTTTAGATTGGCTAGCTTCATGAAACTGTGAATAAAAAGAAATTCAGATAATCTCAAAATGGTGAAGCTTCAACTATAAATGGTTCAGCGTAGGTTGACTATCGCCGGAGCAAACTGCCACCAATAAATTTGAATAGAAATTTTCTTCTTAGTTAGATGCCTTATTAACCTCTTAATTCTCGCTCCGGTGATATTTACGAGCTGTGTCTTTTATTCAGATCGTTTGATTCCCACCAGTTTTATAAAATAGTGTAATTGGCTTTCTTATGGTATTAATTTACTTATCATTAAATAAGGTGAATATTTCTTTTTCAAAAAAGCGGTGCCAATAAGCAATTTAAATATTTCAACCGTAATTTAATGAGGCCGTTAACACTAGAACGGCCGTGAGCGGTCATTTTGACCACTAGCATTTGAATATATTTCGGTTCAAACCAGATATTTTATTATAAAATAAGTTTAAAAAACACAAAGAAGAAAAACGTTAAATAAAACATTTAAACTGTTTTAAATCAAAATTCTGGTGTGAAATATTTTTATAAAACTTGACTAAAATTTCCGGCCTTTCTAGTGTTAAGGGGTTAATGCAGAATATCGGCCATGATTAAGGCAACGGTATCTATTCGATTTTGCTTGTGGAAATTTGCCCCGATAGTAGTCACGAACTGCTATTCCGCCTGTTGTGACTACATAAACAATCCTCCTATCAATAGCAGTGTTAATACCGCCGAAGAAAACTCCCACCAGTAAAAACTAATAGAAATGTTTGCCTTATTTATTATAGAAACTTTAAATTTGCCCCGTGGTTATCAGACCTTGCTGATGCGATCTAAACAAACAACATCAGTCATCTTATGACTACATCTTCATTTACTTTACTCGCAATTGGTAGACACTAAACTATATGCCACGCCCCATCTTTATTCTTAGCTCCATGTCTATCTTCGACGAAAAACATAAATTATGCAGTCAATTGGCTTACATATATCTCAGTATTTCAGCACTAACCGTAATAATAATGGTTAAAAATAAATGTTAACCATTATGCTTAAACAAATTACATAAGCATTTTTATACCCATATCTGAAATTTACTTACACAGTCGCCATAAATTATTCTCTAATTCCATCCAAATTAATATTTATAAATGAAAAATACACATATTAAATAATATTGATAATACAAAACGTACTATTAAATACAGTTGGAAATTCTTTTATGTTTTCTTTACATTTACATTAACTTATCGTTATATCTTCTTAATCTACTATGCAGCATATGTTTGTTTTTAATAAATCTTCTTAATGTTTGTAGATTAGCTGCCATTGACGAAAAACATCAGTTATTCATGCAATTTTTTTCACATATATCACATTATTTCAACACTAAAATAAACAGAATGATTATCAATAAATGTTAACCACTATGCTTAGACAAGATTCATAAGAAAGTTAGTGTCGGACGTCCAAATTTATGTATATAGTGTATATATAATATTATTTCGGTTCATCCAAATTAATATTTATGCACGATAAATACATACTAAATCATTACAAAAGTAACTTTCAGAAGTACAAAACGTACTATTAAATCAAACTATATGCTGTGAACAGAATTCACATTGTAAAATTAACGCTAAATTACAGTTAATTACATATCATCTGTAAAAGATCTGATGAAATATGCTTAAAATCATCACGACGATAATGATCAATTTAAGCAAAATAAAATATCCATGTAGTATATTCATTAGCATAGCGTAAAATTCTATGTAGATGGTTTCTAATTTTCATAGTCTTACAGAGTTTCAAAGGATCCCTTGACGGTATGTTAAAGTTTGTTCCATCATTTCGACATAATCACCTGATGACAAGCGTTATTAAAGATTGCGAAAGCCTTTGATATGAAGACGTGTAAGATTTCAAACATCAGATATGCATTTATCCTGATAAAATCACAAAATGAGTGTAATTTTGTCGCAGTTATCGAAGTTAGTTCTGATGAGATAAGAAAGTTTGGAAATAATTTTTGTACGAAGTTAGTGTTGTGTCTAGCTAATATCTTGATTTATATTACAACTTCTTAGAATATAAATTAGAATTTAATTTCCATATATATTGAAATTCACGATGATGATGCATTATAATCATAACTTTGTAGTCATGCTATATCATTTTATGAGTTTTCAAACTATATTTAAGTTATAATTTCAAGAATTATTTATTAATATGTGCATAAATGTAATTAGCAGCAGTTAAAAACCAAAAAGTAAGTCATAAAAAGGAGGCATCAGACATGAATATATATGATTATTTTATTGATAATGTTTTTTTATTATGTATAACAGATTAGATAAGTGTTTTTTTTATGCATGCATGAGTTCTACAACAGTTCCTGAAATAGTGTGTTTTATGTATGAAACTATATTTTAAAAATTAACCTTTAATGTGTGTGTGGTCTCCATTTGGGGATTTATAATAATTTAATTGATTGATTTATAAACAAGTATGGGACCGTGGCGCTGTCAACTTTTATGCTCTTTCCATGGTTCGTACGCCTCTTTGAATTTTGCAGACCAGAAAAATTTTTCTGTCCCAGTATTTTCTTATAGAAAATCTCTTCTATCTCTTCTTAAAAGAAGGCGAAATTTTGCTCGTTTAACCTCTTGAGGACAAGCGTAAGGTTCCGCGTAAGGTGCTCAGAATCAGTAATTATTATCACCAGTAAATATTTATTGTAATTTTTGCCCTTGTTTAATCCGAGCATTGTCCCGATTCAATGAGACAAAAATTTCTGTTTTTAAAAACCGGTGAAAAAAGATTGAAAATTCCGTAAAAGACGCTCGTCCCGAATGGTTAACCTAGATTTCTTTTTCTATAAAAAGATACTGGTAGATTTCCTGGAGAAATAACGGTATCCGTACGATGCATGTTTTCCCTATCACTAAAATGTAAAAGTAAATTTTTCTTCCTTTAACCGGTGAAATATGCAATTAACCCATTAACAACGAGCCTCTTTTACACTTTTTTTAATTCTTCGGCACCAGTTTTTTCACATTTTAATTTTGAACTAGCTGTTTAACCCTTTCTTCGCACGGGAGTTCGTGAATTTAATACTAAAACCAAAATAAAAAACAGCTTTTCAATTTAGAAAAATATTTTCTACTACTGTTCATTTTTATATGAAATTTAATTTTTCATGTTGCTATGGCAGCAGACGATAAATTGATGTCTTTGGAATAAGGGAATAAATGGGAATAAATAAAATAAAAAGTTTTGTTGATGCTTATGATAAAAAAAAAATTCTTTATTTTTTAAATAAGGTAATAATTAAGCGCAATTAAATAATCTCTAATTATTTGCATGTGAGGTAAAATAATTATCGCAATACCTGCTAGAGCTTCTTTATATTGCAGCGTGGTGTACGTAATATGTAGATCTCTAATTATTTGCATGTGAGGTAAAAGAATTATCCTAATACCCACTACAGTTTCTTAGTATTGCAGCGTGGTGTACGTAATACATCTCACATTGGTTAACCCTTTCAGGGGCAAGGAAATTCTATTCGTAAAATGTTGAAATCAGTGAATGGCACCAGAATTTGCAAACAAATTTATTTCCAAATACGAAAATGCTTTTGTTCACGTACTTAATAAAAGAAAAATTTTCATTCTAATATTCTGGTGCCAATGTGGCATTTAGGAATTAAAATTAAGTGGTCCAAAAATGAAACACTGCCCTTGAAGGGGTTAAAACTCGTGCGATTACAGGTTGAACATAAAAAAGGCAAAAATTCGTCAAAAATTCAAAACAAAAAAATCTATTTAAAATTTTCGAATTATTTGCCCCAATCCTTCATGGGAGCCCTACCAGCAACACGTGTGCCAAATTTTGTAGCCCTGCGCCCTGTTGTTCCCGAGTTTTTGAAGTTACAGGTTTTGAGGTTTTTGAGGCGCACGGATTTTAATAGGGTAGATTATTTAATCGCTCAAAGTTTCAGATGAGATAATGTGAAAATTTGCAAACTAAAATACTGGTATTCAAATTTAAAAGTTTTGTTCGCCTTACACGGCAATTTTTCTTGTTAATTGGCTTTAATGAATTAAATAAGTCGAAAAATTTTTAGTGGTAACATAAAAGCATAAAAGTTGGCAGCTATGCATCTTCAAAAGACACATACAGAAAGTGTTTTTGTTACCAGAAATAAAGAAAAGTAATATTTGCCTTATTTAGTTAAGGAATCTCTGTAATTAAATAAGCAAAGATAACTGCGTTAAAAAGTGACGCTAAATGAATAAAATTCGTGTATGCAATCCTGGTTCCGAAGTGGTTAAGACTGATAGTACACAATTTAGATATTTCAATTTTTTTAAAGATTAAATTTCTTTTAAATAGTCAAATGTAAATATGCTTAAGAGTAATTTCCAGTATGCAAATTGTTAGGTACTACACAGTGAACAGAAATTATACAATGGTCAGTCGACAGTTTTGACAATTTTGCGAGATTTAAATTCAAACTTTTTATTAGAATTTCCTAATAGTAATTTTAATTTGGTACTACTTGATTTTACTACTTGATTTTACTTGATTAAATTTATTTTTTTTCTAGCATAAAAAGAGATATCTCAGTAATCAATTCTAAAAATACATAATTTAGTAAAAATCCATTTTTCGCAATTTCTATCCTTATCCGGTAATGTATGGGAAGTTTTTCGTGTATCCCTGAATACAATCCATCGAATTTATATGCGCTACCTTGTACACTCGAAATTACATCAATTTAACCCTAGAACTACAGATTATTTTACTCAAGTTTTATAAAAGTATTTCACACCAGATTTTTTATTTAAATCAATTTAACTTATCTATTTACCTTATAATTGATTACCTTTCATATTTAGTTTATTTAAAAAAGATTCTGGTTTGAATAGATTATTTGAATGTACCTGTCGAGTCCATTGGACCCGTCTGCTAGGCGGAGGGTTAAAAATGCATAACACAAAGGAAAATGCACTTTGAAAAATTATAGAGCTTTGTCACACTTTTTTAGCCGAATTCTTTAGTTTGTCTTTGTAAATGATCTATAAATGCTATGCACTCTATATTCTATAGAAAACATGCAGTGCACTTCAGTGATTTTGGTATATTTAAAGAATGATAACATCATTAAAATGCACCGCAAATTTTTTCCCTAGAGATCATAATGTAATTTTCTTCTTTTTTGCGCCTCTGAAAATGAAGTATAAGTGCTACATATTCTACGCTCCTGGTAACCCTGGTGTTGGATGGTCCAGATGCTATTGTTATCACAACTTTACAGTAACCTCCTTCGCTTATTTATATACAGCAAGTTTTTATTCGAGATTAGATTTACATTATAGCTGCCGTGGAACTATGAATAAAGACATTGCCATCGAAATACTCAAGGCCGGAGGACACTAGTTGTGACGTCATCACTAATTGACCGACTTCTCATTAGTGTTTGAATTCACACCGGTAATTTTTGAATAGCAATTTACATTTCTTTTATTTGTGGAATATCTATCATCTTATAAAACAATACTAACTATTTAAACTTACTGGTGAGAATTCAGAATCCCTAAATAAAAATTCAGCCAGATGCGGAATTACACAGTGTTGCCTCATTTGGCTGATTTTTTACTGGGGATTTCCAAATTCTCACCGGTAAGTTTAAATAGGTAGTATATGTTTTATTAGATCATATTTTATGATAAATATTCCATAAATAAAATAAAAGAAAATTGCTCTTCAAATTTTTCCGGTATGAATTCCAACAGTAGTGAGAATTCGGTCGATTAGTGATGAAGTCACAACTTATCTCAATAAATTTTGATAACATCACACAAAAAAAAAGAAAAAAGACAAACTGTCTCACAGTGATAAAAAGTTAACATTCAGTATGTTCGAAAAGTTCGCCTTTGCTCACTATGCACGTTTGTATTCGTGAGAGTAATTCTGCATGCACATTTCTCAGCATGGAACGTCTATTGCAAGCCTCTTCAATACGACGACATAGATTTAACCATTTCAAGGGCGGTGGCTAGACGGTCTAGCCACCTAATTTTAATTCCAAAACTGACAAATGTCACCAAGAATATTTTAATAAAATTTTGATTTTCTAATGAAAGTGCAAATTAGTAGGTTTTTATTTTCTAAGGAATTCGTTAGAATATTCTGGTGTCAGTCAATTATATCGTCAGTTTACGAACAGAATTCTTCTGCCCCTTAAAGGTTTAATCTAAAATTTTAAATGCAATGGAAATTAAATCTTTACAGATATTACAGCACAGTACAACGTCACAATCTGCAATTTTGCACTGCTACATTTCCGGAATGTGAACATGCAAAGTAGAATTGTCGCTCATCGATGTCGGACAGTTTTGGGTATACAGGCAACGATTTATCTTATCCATTTAATTCAGATGTCAATTCGTACTAATTAATTGATTCTCTAAAACTTTCTGATTGGAAATTTTGCGCTATCTCTTTTCGTTTTCAAATTGCTATGGCTATCTTCCAAATTTCGCCACTAGAGGGGCTGCTGTCCTTTGTTTTAGGTCGGGCGTAGTCGCTCTACTGTACCGTTAACTCACTTGCATAGCTCTAGCTGTCCCCGTTCGCAAGTATTTTCAGGTTAAAGGGACATTCCTTTGCACCCTGTATATTCATAATATTAAAGAATTAGCTTTAATGTTATTTTTTTCTACTTAAAATAGTGTTTTTACCTGTTATATTTATTAATATTAAGAATATATACTGGTGTATATGACAGATAAAGCGCGACCACACTTAAAAAACACGCGACTAGCGGAGTGATAAGTTGCTAATTAAAATATGTTAATTAATCACTCTGACTAAAAATGATCCATGCACATTAAATTTGGCTTCAGGAACCTGGGATTTTTTTTAAATAATAGATTTATAACATTGCAACAACAATTGGAATGCGTTTTTTGGTGCGTTCGTAATTATATAAATACGTAGCACCTATAGTCGTCTTTCAGTCCGTCTGTCTGTCCGTCTGTCCGCCCGCATATAACAGAGCAAAAACTACCCAACCGAATGGTCTGAAATTTTAAATATATGATTGTAGCAAAATTTTGTTGAGCCATTTCAAATTTTATGAAAATCGGATGTATAGTTTAATTACAGGGACAGCCAAAAGTTTTCCGTTATATTACGGCCAATGGGAAAAAATTATTGCAAGTTTATTTTAATGATGTTACAGCCTTCCGAATAGTCTGAAATTTTAAATGTATAATTATTGCAAAATTTTGTCGGGCCATTTCCAATTTTATGAAAATCGGATGTATAGTTTAATTACAGGGACAGTCAAAAGTTTTCCGTTACATTACGGGCAATGGGAAAAAATTACTGCAAGAGCATTTTAATGATGTTACAGACTATGCACTTATGAAGTGCAAATAAATATACATTCAGTACAAGATGGGGTGCAAAAAATATTTATAAAACTAGTTATAGTACGAACGCACCTCATTTGCCACGTTTGACGAGCAATTTCCAATTTGTTAAATTATACTAAATAATTGAGAGAAAAAAAAGAAAAACTTCCAAAAACTCTTTAACACTAGAACGGCGGGAAATTTTACTAAAGTTTTATAGAAATATTTCACATCAGAATTTTTACCTATAACTATTTAACTTATTTATTTAAGTTATTTTTGTGTAGCTAATATTAATCCTATATTATATAAAAAATTCTGGTTCGAATCGACATGTATTTATTCGGCAAGGGTCAAAATGACCCCTCGCCGCCGTTCTAGTGTTAAGAGGGAGTTTTTTTTGGTAGAAATTGAAAGTTTTGGTGGTTTCCCCTTATCGATAGGATCGTGTTTGATTGAAAAAAAATATTTAAAAAATACCCGATGTCAGGTTATGCCAGGGGAGGACTCAAACAATTCTGCGGGTTCGGCCTTAATGCAGCCGTTTTTGGGCTAAATCTACACGATTATTTAGTTTGGGATTATATGAGCAAATATCTAAAAATAAAAGTTTAAGCAAAAAAAGTTGTTGTTTATTGAGATAATTTTCATCAGCCACGTTGAAAATGTTTGAAACAATTTTTGTTTTGGACAGACCACTACAATTTCATTTTCTGAGACGTTCTCAATGCTCGCACCCCTCTAAAGAGCCCTTGACAAATGGTATGCCCTTCACTCCGTTTGGATTGTGCCTGATCCTTCAACTTTCTTTTTTTTTTTAGTTTTTACAGAAGCGGTATTTTGTTGAAATACCGATCGAAGTACATAAAACTAGGTCTGAACCAGAGTAAGGACTACAGCAGGTCCTAAAATTGGATCCTTGTGGACCAGGTCTGTACTTTCCCACGGTATACTACAAAATTTAAAACTATCCCAGATGATGCTGTTACAACAGAGTGTGGTTTGTTTTTTATATACTGCTTTACTGAGGCACGCCCTAAAAAAGGGAATCGTCTGCACATCTATGGAAAATGTTCCCTGATCTCCTGGTAAATTCAAGCAGACACTACGGAATCTGTCGAGTATTTTCTGAACTTTCCATAATTTATTATTTATTCCAGGTGGTTTACTTGCTGTGTTGACAAAATGATTTGAATTTATCAAACTTAAAAATCTATCTTGTGGTATGCATATAACTCATATAAAACTTAAATCATATATGACGTCTATAACTCGGAGCAGAAACATACAGTTCGTTATATGTGCATATCAGTGGCGTGGCGTGAAAATTTTCGGTGGTCATCGCAATTATTTAAGTTTGTGGTGAAAAATTATTAATTCTAAAAGTCAATGGTTGCATGTTCAAAAAAGAAACTTTAAATTTTACCTTCACTTATACATGAACTCCAAATGTTCTGCTAAAACTGGATCGTAGAGTTTTAAAAGCTTATTAAGAGTTTTAAAATATTGCTTGGTCATCGCCGCATCCAGCGATGACCGGACGCCACGCCACTGGTGTATATTATATATCTAATACTATCAATTTTAAATAGAAATCATGAATAGTACAAACCTATTAATTTAAAATGAATCCGCTTTAAAAATGTAATTAATTAAAACATAAATTGCTAAAAACATAAATTTAAAAAAAAAATCACTTAAAAATAAAAATTTAATATATTAGGAATTGTATCTATTTTGGAAATGGTAAATGCCAGACCCGCATAATTGTGTGGGTCATTTGTTTTTACACTTTTGTAAAGTCTAATTAAATTTATCAAAGACAAAATCCATTAAAATCATGAATAAAGTATATGAAAAGAAAAATATATATCCAAGCAGACATTAAAAATCAGATTTAAAAGAAATTACGACTGTACAAATTTTTTGTCTATTGCTGTCAGATGATATAGTCTTTTTAAAAGCAGAAAATCTAACCCTGTATTGTAGTTGGTGCCCCCTAGTTGTGTCTTATCAAAACATCTGAAGCTAATGAACTCATAAAAATGTGAAGATTTAGTTTTAAATCTCACAAAAACAGGAAATAGTCATTCTCTTTTACTTTAGTATCACCCGCACAATTGTGCGGGTGAGGGCTTAAAGGCATAATTACCCCTTTTTCTTGAAATTTCAGGGACAAAAGTTATATAACTGCCAAATTTTCTTTTTAGGTACAGTAATGCATGCATATTAATACTAAGCTTTGAAATATAGCATATTGCAAATAATAATACTTAATATTATGGAAATTGGATAAAAGAAAGAATAAGACGCATGGAACATTTTAATGTACTAACTCGACGAATATTCTCATTTTGAGAAAATGTGATTTAAGGTTTTATTTTTAGTGTGAAATTCAATTACGGTATACAAATTTGAAATGCTTGTAAATTCGCTAGAAATCGTTGCAATTGCATGCGGTTTTTTGCAAATGATGCAGTTAAGATTGAACAGGGATGAGAGCGCTCCGACCCAAATGACCGATTACTACCACTAAATTAAACCCCCTCACTGACAAGCCCTTGTTAATACGTTCACTAAGCTCCAGGTTTCACTGCAATACCAGCAATATTTAAAGTAATATAATTCTATTGATTTAATGTATTTTTAATACATTGAACAATGATTAATACTTCCAAGGATTGCATTCATATTCGTTAAGTTTTTTTTTTTTTTTTTTTTTTTTTTTTTATATATATATATATAAAACGTTGAAAGAATCATCTTTTTTTAGCATTTAAAACGAAATGCAGAAAAAACAACAATACAATTTTTCCCTTTTCCAAGACTGTCAGAGGGTTAAATAGTATTTCACGTATTATATAATGACGCAATTTATGTGATTGAATAAAGCAAAGATTACTATTAAAATTTATTGGTAGTAATCAATCATTTGGGTAGGAGCGCTTTCATCCCCCAGCTAAAAATGAACTGCAGTGAAACTTAATTAAATGCAGTTGAAAGACTGCGGTGATTTGGCACAAATCCCTGCAGCTTTTTTTTGAAGTCGATATAACTATAAATTTACTGCAGTAAGTGTGTAGTTGATAACTACACTCTTACTGCAGCAAATTTGTAGTTGATGACTACACACTAACTGCAGTACATTTTTAGTTATGTTGATTTCAAAAGAACTGCAGGGATTTGTGCTAAATCACCGCAGTCTTCCAACTGCGTCATTTTTGCAGTTTCAACTGTAACCTGATTGAAGTATATTAATAAAACAAAAATGAAAAAAAAATATTTTGCCCAACTGAAGGTTCCTAGTCCCCTTCAGCTGATGCACCACGTGCCCTTAGGTGCTATAGAACCAGCATGTTGTCAGGAGAAATATGGATGATTATGGATGACTTATTCGATACTGCAAATAAAAACAAATTTTAATATCCTAGTTTCTTATTTTATTTTTATTAAAAATACTCAAAAGATTAAAATGGATAAATTAATTCTATAATTATTTGTGTACCTATAGTTTAAGTTTAAGCAAAGTAAAATGTTCTAAATTTATCGATATACCGGGTGTCCTTAAAAGGACTGACTGATTTTAAAATTCAATAACTTTCAAACGGTGGCAGATATTTAGAAAATTCTTGCAGAAGGGTTATGTATAATATCAGGAGTTTTTATTAATGAGATTCTCAATTTTAGTTTTAATTACAAACAATAGATGGAGCTGCGAGAAATAGGTGCTAATTCCGTACTACAGGATCCATTCAACACCTTTTAACCCCTTCGAAACCGGCGGCTTTTACGCAAATTTTATTCGGTTGGTACACCCTTTTTTACAAAAGTTACCTTTACTTAAACAATCTCGAAAATGCTCTGATTAAAGAAACTAAATATAATTTTTCTTTTTCACTGGTGACTAAAAAAATTTTGTATGGTCTTTTTGCGAGTGCATATATGCACCCATGGTCCCGAACGGGTTAATCTCCTTTTTTCGCATGGGAGAAGAGAGGGGCTGAAAAATCGAGCCTGGATTTAGCGCCTATTGCTTGCAGCGTCATCTGACGCTGCTATTTGTAACTAAATCTGGGAATCGCAGCATAAAAACACCTGACATCTTACATAACCCTACAGTAAAAGTTTTTTAAATAGCTATCCCAATTTGCAAGTTATTGAACTTTAAAATTAGTCAGTCCTTCTTACGACACCCGGTAAGTGTAAGCATTTTGGCGAACTTTCATTTAAAATAAACAGTGACAGAATATAGATTATATATTATGCTTGCTTAAATAAATAAAGTTCATGCTTACTTTTCGCAGTAGCGCAGGTCGGCTTGTAGTAAAATTAAAGACGAATGACCATCAAATAAATAATGCAGCAACACCTTTCACATAATGTATATACATTTATATTGACAAAACGGCAGACATCACTGTTACAAAGCACAATCAACACTCAACTACAAAGAACATCATAGAACATCTTAGAATGTCTATATATTATCAAAACCTATTTCCATGAAACACGATAGGCCTTCTAGCGGCAGAAAAGAAAAGAGATATACGAATCCTTAGATTACATAAATAAAATAAAAAGGAATATTTTACAACATCCCCCCTTAATCTAGTGGTTCGAAAAAGAAATTAAATTTAGTTTTTCCCTTAATTTTAAAAATTGGGGTCTGGGAAGAGTCTTTTTTAATATATCTGCAATCATTTCCTTTGAACTACTTTAATCAACAAGCACTATATTTTGCTCTTGTAAATGTCTACTATAATGATATTTGACATCAATGTGCTTGGTTCTAGCACTATGTTTCCCAGTTTGTGTCAGTACTATACAAGATTAGTTATCTTCATATAGCATAATTTGTAGGGATTGTTTGAGACCTAAGTCTTCTAGTAGAGTCAGCAACCACTGTATTTCTTGTGCAGCATTTGCAGCTGCTATATATTCTGATTCGGCAGTGGACAGAGCAATACAATTTTGGCGTTTTGAAAATCATGATATTGGATTGTCTCCTAAAAGAAAGATGTTACCGCTTGTAGACTTTCTGGTCGGTTTATCTCTAGCCCAGTCTGCATCAGAGTAGCAAGTGAGAATTGGGTCAGTTTGGCTGCTTATAACAAGATTCAGGTTCTTTGTTGTGTTTAGATACATGATAATCTTTTGAACTGATTTCCAGTCTTTTTCTGATGGTTTTTCAATTTTTCGGCTTAGTATATTAACTGCTAGGGCAATGTCCGGTCGTGACACTGTTGCTATGTAAAGAAGAGCTCCAATGGCTTTTCTATATTCATTATTATCGTCGAGAAAATTACTGTCATCTTCATTTTTTGGGTATGAAGTTTCCATTGGTATGTATGTGGGCTTCTTCTCTTCTATGTTAAACTTCTTAAGTACTTCTTCTATTTTATATTTCTGATTCAATTCAAAGCTTCCATCAATATTTCTTTGGATGTTTATTCCAAGATAATGTTTCACTTCACCTAAATTTTTAACTTCGAAGTTTTCTTTCAGAATATTAATCACTTTGTTGATTTTTGTTTCATCTTTACAAGAAATAAGAAGATCATTTACGTACAGAATAATTAGTATATTTTCATTTCCATCTGTTCTTCTAAATAAACATGCTTCTGCCATACTTTGCTTGAAATTGTTTTTCAGCAAAACTTCTGCTAGCTTTTGATTCCACGCATATGCAGCTTGTTTAAGCCCATATATAGATTTTCTTAATTTGCAAACTTTCTTCTCATGATTAACTTCAGGTTCAACATATCCCTCTGGCTGTACCATATAGATATCTTCCTTGAGGTCTCCATGTAAGAATGCTGTTGTGATATCAACATGTTTGACATGCATATTCTTCTGAGCTGCAGTTGTTAAAACTGCTCTTATGGTTGTGTGCTTGACTACTGGGGCAACAGTTTGATCGTAATTTGTTCCGAACTCTTGGTTGAAACCTTTTGCTACGAGTCTTGCTTTATATCTTTCGACTGTGCCATTTTCGTTCACCTTAGCTTTAAACGTCCATTTACAGCCTATTGCCTTTTTATGTTTGGGTAGCTTTACAAGATCCCACGTACGATACTTTTTGAGAGATTGCATCTCTTCTTCGATTGCTTCGAACCATTTCTTCTTTTCATCAGGATTAAGAGAATTCAGTTCTTTGAAACTAACAGGTTCTTTCACTGCTTCTCCTGTAAAATAAGTTAACATTTTTGCGGCTTTCCTTTATTAATTCTATGGGATCTTCTTGGTTCCATTGGTGTCGGAGATTATTTCTTCATAATATTCGATTCTTCTTGAGATGTTTCTTCATTCACTTCTTCTTCTTCATTTTCTATTTGTTTTGGTGGAACTGCTGTAATTTCCCTGTCGGAGGTTGCGTCTTCAATGAATCCGACTGTTCTACTTATAATTACATTATGGTCAGATATTAAAATCCGATATCCTTTACTTCTGTAATCATAGCCAATCATAATTCTTTCTACAGCCTTCTCGTCTGGTTTTCCTCTTTTACTTTTGTGAATGTGTGCGAATGCTTTAGATCCCAAAACTCTGATGTTTGATAAATCTGGTTTCCGACCATTCCACAACTCATACGGTGTTTTAATTTTGGCTTTAGTGGGCAATCTATTTTGCAAATAGTTTGCTGTCATTATGGCTTCTCCCCAATGTTTGTGTGGCAGGTTGGCTTCAGACAGGAGGCATCATGTCATCTCCATTAAGCTTCTATTTCACCTTTCCGCTATCCCATTCTGTTGTGGTGAATGTGGCACTGTGAACTGGTGTTCAATTCAATGATTTCTCATGAATTCTTCCATTTCATTGCTTATATATTCCCCTCCATTGTCGCTTCTAAGCGTTTTTAGCTTCTTATTGAATTTATCCGTAATTACAGTGACGTATTCTTTTAGTTTAGAGTAAACTTCATTTTTGTTTGCTATTAGATAAATCATAGTGAAACGTGAAAAATCGTCAACGAAAGTAAGGAAGTAACGCTTCCCGCTGATGCTGGTGGTTTTCATGGCGCCGCATAGGTCACTATGCACAAGCTCAAGCGGACTCTTTGCTTTGAACTTTCATTCGTTCGGATAGGGAAATTCTGAAAGTTTATTTTTAATACAATTTTCGCAATTATTAACCTTTTCGCAGTTATCAACTTCGATGCCATCAGCTAGATTTTCTCTCGCAAGTTGCTTAATAGCATCTGAATTTCGGTGCCCAAGGCGTTTGTGCTATAAATTAATGCAGTTTACATTTCTGCATGTCAAAGCGAACGTTTGGTTTTTGCTGTTCCCTGTATATTCATTTTGTGTTACCTTATAAAGACTATTATTACTTGAAACTGCTTCTAAGTACGTAATTTCATTCTTTGTAACGAAGCATTTGCTTTCGTTCAATGTAACTGTAAATCCTTTTTCAGTAACTCTTTTTACCGATAATAAATTACATTCTAATTCAGGCAAAAAATATACATTCATTAGAATAACATCATGACTAGTTCCGTCAGACAATTTTGTTGAAATGTGAACGTTACCGATTCCTTGCGAAAATAAACTTTTCCCATCTGCAAAAATAATTTTCACAGGTTCCGCGTTCGAATTAAAATCTGTAAACATATTTATGTCATTAGCTAAGCGTTGTGTTGCACCGCTATCTATATAGAAATCTCCTTTAAAATTTTGCGTTAAATTATAGTTAAGTTTTAAAGTGTATTCTTCAGTATTTTTATTTTCCTTATTCAAGACAGAATTAGCTTCTCGATTCATTTGATTATTTTTATTTAATGTATTTTTTTCGCGAGTTGTATCCTGAGTTATTTCTTTTATTTTTCTCTCACTAGATCGTCTGCAATCTTGATTAGAATTGGAATTTTGTCCGATGCTTTGCATACATACTTTATTCTGATTCATATTTTTATCGTTCGTTGTCATGGAGATAAAATTGGATCATCTGAGATCAACGTTTTGTTTCTTGTTATTTTTACTTTGTAATGGATAGTAAGATTTATTCCAATTGCGATTTTGAAAAGGTTTGTTGTTCAGATGATAACATTCGTTTCGGCAATGTCCTGTTTTCTTGCAATGCGCACAGAATTTGTCATTTTTAGGCCGGTTTTGTTTAAAAACATTCGTTTTAAAGACTTGTGAAACTCCACGATCGTTATTCATTTCCATTCTACGATTGTACTCGTCTGTCAGTTTATTTCTTACTAATTGGGAATTTATTTCGATTACAGGTCTCGCCTCCATGGCAACAATTAAGTTATCGTAAGATTTAGGAACTGAGACTAAAAGCAATGCCGCTATATGATCATGTTTTATTGCCTCACCAACGGCTTTTAACCTATCCACTAATTCGAACATTTGAGCGATATGTTCATTCATGTTACCATCTTCTGGCATTTTTGTAGCTTATAATTTTCGTAATAAGAAAAGCTTACTAGATAAGTTCGATCGTTCGTGAATAGCTTTAAGCTTATTCCATGTGGCTTTTGCCGTCGTTTCATATTTGACATGAATAATTTGAGAATCTTCGATGCATAAATTAATTAACGCTCTTGCTTGTCTGTCGCGTTTTAAATATTTATCATCCGTATTTGCTGGAGATTCATCCTCAATTACATCAAATAAATCCTCTTTTATAAGAATCATTCGCATTTTGAATTTCCAAATGGGAAAATTGTCATTACTTAATTTCGTAATATTATTCTCTTTCAAGGAAGCCATTTTGCTTATGTTTATATTACTTAATTGGTCATGCGTTTTTGTTTTACTACAGCTAATAAATGTTATTTAATGTTTTATTTTATTTTAAACAATTCAAAACAGTATTAATAATATATTAGAGCTTCAGTCTCGTGATCTGTAAGCATTTTGGCGAACTTTCATTTAAAATAAACAGTGACAGAATAGATTATATATTATACTTGCTTAAATAAATAAAGTTCATGCTTACTTTTCTCAGTAGCGCAGGTCGGCTTGTAGTAAAATTAAAGACGAATGACCATCAAATAAATAATGCAGCAACACCTTTCACATAATGTATATACATTTATATTGACAAAACGGCAGACATCACTGTTACAAAGCACAATCAACACTCAACTACAAAGAACATCATAGAACATCTTAGAATGTCTATATATTATCAAAACCTATTTCCATGGAAACACGATAGGCCTTCTAGCGGCAGAAAAGAAAAGAGATATACGAATCGTTAGATTACATAAATAAAATAAAAGGAGTATTTTACAACAGTATGTACTTCAATTTAAATCGATAGTGTTTTACTTAAGGGGGCCGGGTAAGCGAAATTCAACCCAAAAATCGATTTTTACTTTTTTATATCATTAAATAGTTTAAACTTTTATCTCTTCACCGATGTATTACACATGTTTATATATGTAAAACCGTGTTGAATTTTTTCATTTTTTTAAGAGCACTTCACAGCAGTGATCTACTTTTTTAAAATTCAGATTTCTCGATTTGCACCACTTTTCTGAAGTGGTAAAATTCCCATTGTTTTCGCCTAAATTTATATGTTATTAAGTAAGGCGAATTTTACTATTTCAGAAAAAGTGGTGCCAATCAAGAAATCAGAATTTTAAAAAAGTAGTTCACTGGCAACACTGCTTCACAGCTTTAACTGAATTTTTCTCAAAACTTCGATTTTTCTGGTTTGTTTTCCTTTTTTCCAGTATCTATTGAACTTAACCTCTTAACGGTAGCTTAATATTTGGGAAAACCATAAAAAAAGTACTTATTTTTTTATTACAGAAGATGAAAAATTATAAGTTTTCTACATAAAATATGCAATTAGTTTTTTTTAAGGCGAAAAAAAAAAGATGGTATAGAACAAATTCACATTTGTGGACAAACCATCATGCGAGAATTCCGTGTTTTAATGTTTGTTTTACAGCATACAAATTAATGCGAATAAGACCTTTATTTTTCACATTTTAGGTCCTTATTTATCATCATCAAATAAATTTTTACAAATAGTATTTGAAATAATACAGTATACTTTAAATTTTGATTAATAATAACTATTTTGAGTATGATATATTTCGAAACATGCAATACAAAGTCCAACATCGCAATCAGCGCCAAAACTCAAACGCAGCTCTTCAAAGATTTCACACCGAAATGCCAGTTAATTTTTTTCTGGTTTCAGAAGTTTTTTCCAGCAATAAATCTCCAACTCGGAAATATGACGGGCACGAGAAATAACGAACGACACCTCAGCCCGTTATATTGACGGGAGCGAGAATTAAGGGGTTAAGAACTCAGAGCACTTCACAGCAGTGGGCTACTTTTTTAAAATTCAGATTTCTTGATTGGCACCACTTATCTGAAGTGGTAAAATTCCCACTGTTTTCGAAGTTTCTGTTCCCCAAGTTATTAAGTAAGGCGAATATTACTATTTTAAAAAAGTGGTGCCAATCAAGAAATCAGAATTAAAAAAAAGTAGTTCATTCGCAACACTGCATCACAGCTTTAATTGACTTTTTCCCAAAACTTCGATTTTTTAGGTTTGTGTTCCTTCTAAATACTTATATTATGTTATAGTGCATGTTATAGTGCATACTTTAACACGGGGATTTAATGATTTGTTGAGATTTATTTATTTTAGGTAGTGAAATCTTACCAAAAAGGCTAATTTAAAAATGTCTTTCAATAAATATTTAATAATTAATTTTCAGTTTCACTTAGAAAGAAAAATGTCTGTTAAAATACGTAAAGCATGTTATCCAAACTATTTTTAAAAATCTAGACCCCTATCTTTCACCATTTCGGAGAAAAAAGTACATAAATTTGGTGTATTTTAACATGGCCGAGATTGAGTTTACCCGGTCCCCTTAAACTCAAAGTTAAACTCAACGATATGTCATATTATTTTTAAAATGTCATATTCACACTTTTCTTAGTTCTAAAAATGAAGCGTCTACCGGAAAACTTATATAGTAATTTGTATATATTTATAGCTGTTTTCTATAATGCTTAGTGCTGCCACACAAGTGTTCGTTGCCCTAGAAAAATCACCTGCCGAAAAGGGAAGTGATTTTCTTGATACCGTCTTCCTCAACTCAGTGTCGTAAATAGGGTGGGAGAGGGGATCCAAACGCTCTGGTCTCCTCATAACCCTTTAAGAACGGACAGCTTTTTGAGTTTTTTGAAAACAATGAATATAACTGAAATTTGTAACTGATAATTCACTATCTTGACAAAATTCATATAATATAGTTTCTGTTAACCAGCACAATCACTCGATTCCGGCATTTATGGAATACATAACCCAGGAAGATAGAATTTTAGTTATTGCCTAACCCGCACGATCGTGTGGGTCCGGTCTTAAAGGGATGTGTGTTCAACCACTTAACATTCTTGTCCAGGGTCAGTGCTGGCAGTGGGCTACTTTTTAGGTAGATTTCGTATGAAATACTACCTATTGGGATCGTTCCTATGTTGGAATTTCTGAAAATATTTTGCAGATCTACACCGATCATGACCCCTAGAACCCAAAACCACCCTCAGTAAAATTTTTTATCTATCTATCTATCTATCTATCTATGTATATATATATATATATATCACTTTCTTCTGGACACGATAACTTTCGTAATTCTGCACCAATCTCTTCCAAACTGATACATAAAAGCAAAGGGCATAAAATCTCGGTCAAGTTCGTTTAATGGGCAAAATCGGACCAAGGGGATAGAAATAGGGAGGGGTTTTGTGAAAACCGAAAACCCCCCATAACTTCATAATTTTTGTACATATCAAATCAGTTTAAAGTTTCTATTACTTCTAAAAATAGGGCCTAAAATTAATGTATCACTGATTTTTGATAAAGTTAAAAATGGGCTCAAGGGGCGTCAAAAAATTGGGTTTTTAGGAGAAAAAAATTCATAACTTCGTCAATTCTCAAGATATCAATTCCAATTAATTTTATTATAACTCTCCTTAATATTATCTACAACTTTTATATTCACAAGTTTTTGATAGGACCAATTCGTACCGCAAAAAAAAAATAAAAACGAAAACAAAAAGGAGGTTTGAAGAAGTAAAAAATCCACAACTCCGTCAATTCAAAAGATATAAAATCCCCCATACATCTTCTTAATATTGTCTACAACATCTATATAGACAAGTTTTGGATAGGACCAATTCTTACAGCAAAAACAAATTAAAAATAACCTAGTAATTGAAGAAAAAAAATCATCTTATTAAGGGTGCATTCAAATCCAAACTGTCTATTTACTTACTCATTTTTAAATTCATTTTTGCTCTCAAACGCATCCAATTGCTAGATTCTCTTATTCAGAAACTTTATAATGTACAGTAATGATCGAGTTTTTGATAGAGGCAGAATATATTTCAAAAAATGATATCAAAGTGGGCATTTTGAACAGAATTTCCCGAAGCGATTGTGTTAGAAACGAAAAATATTGCCCTACTGAGAAAATAATTGCTTATTAATCAAGTTTTAATTAATTGAAAGAAAAATAAAAACACAGGTCGCTTATAAATCTTTTCAAAAATCACGTCAGCATGTTTCATATATATATATATATTTTTTATTAAAAATGAATCTGAAAATGAGCCAGAAAATTTCGAGTTGTTGAGTATGGAAAAATATTTTTTTTAATATCGCCTTAACATGATTCTGATAAAACCAGCTATTTTATAAAAAGGAAATAAAAACTCGTCAAAAGCAGACAGATAAAACTGTTAAAGTGGATTTATATCTAATAATGATTTAGTTTTTTTTGGTGAAATTAGTATACTTAACTTCGAAATCTACCTCTGCCTGTAGGCCGGGCCGGCAGGAATTTTTTTTTTAAATTCAGATTTCTTGATTGGCATCGCTTTGTTGAAACGGTAACATTAACTTTTCTTTCGATTTAATTACTGCTGTCAAATTTCGCATAAAAGCCTTCTTCTTTTCAGGTTAAATTGTTATATTTTTAGTTTAGGAGCCAAATCATTTCGGTTACTAGTTTATTAAGCTGTACTTTTCCAGTTCGTCTCCAATCACATTCCCACCTCACTCTGGTTTCCTCATAAGTGTTCAATGCATTTAACGTTCTTGTCCAGGGTCAGTGTTGGCAGTGGGCTATTTTTTTTTATTAAGATTTCTTGATTGGCATCACTTTGTTGAAACGGTAAAATTCACTTTTCTTTCGATTTAATTAATATGTAATTAAATAAGGCGAATTTTACCACAACTGTAGTTTAAAACCACTTAACCTATTAACCGCCAAAACTATAAAGAAAGAATTTTCAAATTTCTTGTTGAAAGCCGTTTTCCACCACAAATTCAAAATGGTAAATTTCGCTTTACTAATATAGTGAAATTTCTGCGAATAAATAAGGCAATTTTTTTCAATTCTAAAATAGTGGTGCCAACGCAATTAATTTAATTATGAGCAATTATTTTGACCGTTGCGTGAACGCAACACCAGCGGATAATGGGTTAAAAGAAAAATTAAAATGTTTAAAGGAAAAATAAAGTTTAAAGTCTCTCCTTTTATATACAATAAAATATAATCCTTTATTGCTGGTATGAACACGAAACTTCTGAATAAAAGTGGCGGACAAACTGGCAGCCCTGGTTTTGGCTGTACGTCTGCGGGCAAGAAGTTTCATAATGGCAGTGCGAAGGAAAACAACCAGTGACCGCCGCGCCTATGACCTGACGGAGCGCAACATTCTAGACTGCATTTCCATCTGCGGAAAAATCCTTTTCGAAAAGATTGGTCACCGGGGACGAAAGTTGCATACTTTATGACAACGTGGGACGCGAACAATCCTAGTCCGGCCAAGACAAATGTTTCATTCCTGTCGCTAAAGCTGGCCTCCAACCGAAGAACGTTTTCTGCCTATTAGGTAGATTTGGAAGCGTGGTATCTACTACAATTTACTTCTATCAAACCAGACCATCAACTTCGAAAAATACGGCTCGCAACTCAACAAACTACAGCAATAGCCTGGAAACTTCCTGAATTAGCAAACAGATGAGGTGTTGTTTTCTACCATGACAGAACAAAACAGATATTTATTTTTACTGGTGGAAGTTAGTTAGAGATTATTATACCCGAGCTAACTCCCACCAGTAAAGACGAATAGAAATTTTTACCATAATTTTGAGAGAAATTTTACAGATAAACTAAGGTGAAAATTTCTATTCAAAATTTAGTGGTGGTAGTTTCTTTCGGCGGAAATCGGAAATAATTGATCTGATGTAAAGAATCAGCCGCCATCTTGTGACAACCTCCTTAGTTACTTCACTCGCAACTCGTAGGCTCTATCATATATGTCTACTCCTCTATACTCATAACTCCATTGTAGCTTCCATTTTTTGATATTTTTTGCTATAACTAATTTTTAACAGAAAACTTCACCTTATTTGATCGAAGATTTCTTCTACTAACCCTGCATTTCAAGAATCTTTCTTTTGGAAGTATGTTTTTCAGGAATCATATATATGCTTAGAAAACGCAAATTTCATAGAATAATACTTTGATCTAATTAATAACAGAACTGTGTGATACAGACGGATAAGACGGATATTTTTCTTATAATATTGCGGTAACGAGAAACTGAATTTACACTTCGAAGATTTACTTTTAAATGATTCATATGTGAATTGCTGCGCACTGTAGGGCATACATTTCTATTAAAAATTAGTGGTACAAATAATCGTAAAAGTTGATAGTTGCTGTTTAAAGTCAGCGATTTCAGAAATTCATTCCTGATTTCAATTCAGGAATCAACTTAGCACTTGGTTTGGTCAACGTGATCATACTTACAACCATATAGCTGGAAATAGTTTACCGATGAAATATTCAGTGACAGGAAAGGGTACAGAAGCTTAAAATACACTATTTTAATGTAAAAAAACTTATTTAAATGCAGAAATTTTTAGGCTAATTAAAGATAAGGAAATCTTTTAGATAAAATGGTATCCATGATTTCTAAACCCCACTCTAGCTGCGCCACTGGGATATCTACAGAATAAAGAAAGGTAGCCATATCGAACCTTTTATAAAAAAGAAAAGTTGGTACATATCACTATATTATAATCACGCGTACCTGATATTTGACTGTATAATTCAGCATGATAAACATTCTTTTTGTCCAACTAATTTATGTCCACCCTCGATTCATCTATTCATAGGAATGTTATACTTAAGCTATTAATGAATAGTTATATAACTTAACCCCTTCCTGCATGATTTTTTTTCCTGCATGCAGAAAAATTTTTAAGTTTGCTAAATATTAATGTAACATGATCAAAAATCACTCAAAATTCGAAATTTTCAAATCCACCTTAATTCAAGGCCGATTTAAGTTCGTGCCATATATGTCACACCATGCATTAGCGACTACTTTTCCATAGTAGTGAAATCAGCATTAAAACTTGCATGCAACTCTTAAAACTTCAAAATATATAGAGAAAGAACATATGAAATTTATTTGTGTATGTGTGTTTCATCCTACAGTAATTGATACGTATATCGTTTATTGAAAAATGAAGTTACAGAAATTGATACATGTATCGTTTATTGAAAAGCTACATACTGCAGTACCTGATACATGTTTGGTTTAAAACTACAGGCTACAGTAACTGATACATATTTTTGGCCGAGAACTACAGTCTGCAGTAACTGACGCAATGGTGTTGAAAACTACAGTCACTCAATGACCCAGGGCCGAAACTAGCTTTTTTTTGCACCCGGGGCAAACATGGATTTTGGCGCGCCCGCCCCCCTCCTCCGCAAAAATATATTTACAAAGAGAATTCCACTAATTTTCTAATAGTCGACTTATTTTAAAATATGTAATAATAAAATATGTAATAATGAACAATCTTCTTTGCAAAATATTGATTCATTAAAATCTTGAAAATGGAATCAACAAGAATCGAAAACAAATTCCGCCTTATACAGGATCCTTATGCCATATTATCTTTAGATTCTTCTATGCTTTGGCATACTCCAGACAGGATGATTTTAACAAAACCGTGCTAAACATAGATGTGAGAAAAATCGACAAACAAAAAATCTTCATTTGACATCCCTTCGTCCTGGCGCACAGGTCACGTACCCCCTCTGCCCTCTTTAGTTCTGGCCCTGGACCCTTCACTTAGTTTAAAACTTGGCAAAGCAATTTCGGTCATTGTTCAGACAAAGTGACACTTTGCATTTTTGATGGTGAATAAACAAATACATATTTCAACCACTATGGGAAAATACAACCAGTCAAAAATAGTCACTATCGAGCAACACAAAGTAACAACTATAAATTCTCACCGTTCGTCTCTTTTTTGGTGCCAAAATCCACTCGAAAGGAGGCAGCACCTGTTGGCATAACATGCGTCATCCACTGACGTATTAAACAAAGAAGAATGGAACTTCTGCGATCAAAAACAACTGCAGAACTATAGTAAATTCAGTACGTGCCATATATGTCACAGTATGCAGGAAGGGGTTAAAAAAAGGGAAATAATAAGCAGAATGTGGTGTGTAAATGCATGAACTATTAATTTAAAGGGCCATCAAGTTAATCGAAAAAGAATGTGATTTGTTACATGCGATTTTTTTTAATATTGTCCATGAAGTAAAGGCAAAGGTCACAGAAGTAAAATAGTCCAGATTAATATCTCTTCAATACCTTCTTAAACCACTTACTAGTTTCGTTTTTTTTAAAACCGTAAATTAAAAATAGGGACATAACACCACTTTTTCCGTACTTAAATATTTGCCTTATATAATCAAAAAATGTCTGTCTGCCTAATAAGGTAAAAATTAAAGCTTACAATTAACGGTGTCGAAAAGCTTTTAGTATGGAAGAAAGCAACCTCTTTTTGCCCGTACACTGGTAAGGACAAACTGGTAAGTCTTTAAATCATTAATTTCTAATTATATACAATTATGTAATAATTTCAGGATGGATATTGATTTTATTTGCTGTAATTTGTCCATTAATCTCAAATATGTATGAATTTAGCCGTTAATTACTACTAGCATCCATCAAAATCTAGTTTTGTATGAAATGATGCATTTCTTTGACAATTTGTGTCTGTTAATTACTTTCTTACATGTAGCATTGCGAATACTTTCAAGCTCATCGGCCAACTTATCGTAGTAGGGCTTCAACAGCGTTGCTAGTTGAGCGGGTTTTCTATTCAATTTTCACGTTTACATCAGTTTATTTATCATAAATTACACAAGCCAACAGCTGTTTTGGTGCCTAGGTTTTTGGAGCTGATTTTATATGAATTTGATGTCCTGAATTCAAATATGGCATTCAATTTTGCCTGGGAGCTCAAATATTTAAGATATAGAACTTTTTGTGAAACATGTGTTACACTATTTTAAATTAAATCCATAATTAAACTAAAATAAAAATAAAATAAATAAACACAGAATTTTTTTTATAATATACAAATGTTAATTTTCATTATTATAATATACATATATTCAAATAATATTTTTAAGAATTATATTATACAAATATATTTACTCACAAAGATAGAGGAAAAAGTCATCGATGAGACCAATTCTCACTGAACATTTCGGAAGCTTCTTTTCCGTGACATTCTTGAATTTATTTTTGAACAATCCCTTTTTAAACTCCAACAGTAATCTGCCATAATGTGCGTATCCCATCTTCCTTGGTAGTGGTCTTACATAGTCTTAATATCCTGGTGAAATCTTTCGCCCTGTTCCTCACTGGTGTCTCCTACATTTTCAGGAAAATACTCTAAGTGGTTATGTAAATAGTGCACCTTAATGCTCATATTACACCCAAGAGATTTAAAACTATTAAGCATTTCGTTTACCAGTTCTACATAGTTTTCTGCTTTGTGTTTGACCAGAAAGTTTTCGACAACTGCAACAAAAGAAGTCCAGGCTTTTCCCTCAGTCTCATTCATCGAATTTACGAAGGCAGGATCCCTAATCAGTTGTTTTATTTGTGGCCCGTCAAATATTCCTCATTTAATTTTTTCATAACTCAATTGGGGCATTTTCTCTTCTATATATGCAAAGCATGACCCGTTCTGATCAAGAGCCTTTACAAACTGCTTCATAAGGCCGAGCCTGATACGCAGTGGAGGAAGTATGATTTTGTCTCACCCAACTAAGGGGTTATTAATGATATTCCTTTCCCCAACATCCATGTTTTCTCTCTTAGGCCACTCGTTTCTAACCCAGTGGTGTGTTTTATCCCTGCTATCCCAAAGACACAAGAAGCAAGGATATTTGGTGTAACCGCTTTGCTGTCCAAGGAGAAAGTTTACCATTTTTAAATCAACACAAATCACCCATTGATGTTCATGATACTTTATCTTGTCAAAGACCAAAGCTATTGTGTTATATTCTTCTTTTATTTTCCTTGAGTGAGCAATTGGTATTGAACCATATTTATTCCCAATGTGTAGAAGGACACATTTTAAACTCCGCTTTAAGCTGTCTACAAATAAGCGCCAATGATCTGGAAAATATTCAGAAAGACCCATTTTTCAAGAGTCCTCTAATTTTGTGACAAAATACAAGATTGTCTTTTTGGGAGAAGAAGGGTAGTAGACCCTTTTCTCTTGTGCGGTAAAAGGTAATTTTGGTTCCTTGTTCCAGTAAATTTTTGTCCTCCAATCTTGAAGCCAGTAATTCAGAAGCTTCTTTTGACAGGTTGAGATCTCTGGTGAGATCATTTAACTCATCCTGGTTGAAACGTTGAGGCATTGATGACATCTCCTCATAATCACTGTCATCTTCATAAGTATCGGAAGGGTGATCAGAGGGACAGTATTCATCCTCTCAAAGCTCTGGTAGCTGGTAAAACGTTGGGATCGGCACTTACTTCCTCTGAGTGAGGAACCGGGCGTCTTGCAGAGACTAAATCAGGATAAGTCCACTTACTATGTTTCTTTCGATTAATTCCTTAATATTTACTAGGCAGAAATAACAATCATCGAAGTGGTTTTGGGGTTCTGTCCAAACCATCGTAAACCAAATTTGAGACAATTTTCTTTTCCCGTTAGTCCACTGTCGTAAGTGTTCTGTACAAGTTTTACAGACCTGATGCGGTGCCCAGGTTTTATCCTGATCACCAAGTTTAACACCAAAGTGTCCAAGATAAGCTCTCTTTACAAAGTCAGTAACATTTTTTCTGTTCTCTTTTAACACGTATTCTCCGCATATGTAGCAAAACACATCAGGATGATTTACACAACTTATTCTACTTGAACTCATTTAAATTATATTCAACAACACAAATACAACAATCTACAATACAGTACGTTTTAAATTAACTTTATAAGAATTCTATACTAAACACAAATATCGCAAAAGGTCAACAACGTCTACCCTCCACGGAGAAAACTCACAAACTAACCTTATCTCTTTGCGGCTTTTCCATTTGGCTTTATGGATGAGCGGCACGAAATCATAAGCATGCGCAGAACCTCAGTTTTACTTGCACATCTGCTTTTTTCAAGGTCTTGTGAAATTTCAGTGCCTCCCAAATCGCTTTGAGCGTTGCGACAGGCCCATGTGTCAAAGGCTAGTTTAAGCGTTGAAGGTCACTTCAGTTATAAAAAATCTTTAGTTCTCTTCGCATAGCTAAAAAAGTGGAGCTGATAGAGAAAAACTGATTTCATATTTGGATTCAGTGTCCCAAAAATATCTAAAATCAGCTGAAAAATTATAGGCACCAAAAAAAAAAAATTTTTTTTTTGTAGGCCTGTGTTATTCGTGGTTATTTTCTGATGAAATATCATCTTACTATGCTATAAGCAGTGTTGCCAGACTGGGGGCTATTTTGTCACCAGATTGTTGATTGTTACCGCTTTTTTTTAAATAGAAATATTCGACCTATTTAAAAATAGAATAAATATTATGAAAATAGGGCGAATTATACTATTTTTAAAAAGTGGTGACAGTCAAATAATCTGAATTGAAAATGTCTCTAATCTGGCAACCCTAATTGTTACCGCTTTTTTGAAATAGAAATATTCGGCCTATTTAAAAATAGATTAAAAATTCTGAAAAATAAGGTGAATTATACTATTTTAAAAAAGTGGTGACAGCCAAATAATCTGAATTAAAAATTACCCAATCTGACAACACTGGCTATAAGGATAGAAAATGTTTAGATAAATTGAGTATCCCTCGTTTTAAGGTGATGCACCATCTGCGCTTAGGCGCTATAGAACCATGATGTTGTCTGGAGAAATGTGCAGGATTGTGGATGAATTATTCGATACTACAAATAAAAGCAAGTTTCAATATTTTAGTTTCTTATTTTATTTTTATTAAAAGTACTCAAAAGATTAAAATTGATAAATTATTTCTATAATTCAATTTTCTGATGAAACATCAACTTACTACGCTATAAGGATGGAAAATGTTTAGATAAATTGAGTATCCCTCGTTTTAAGGTGATGCACCATCTGCGCTTAGGCGCTATAGAACCATGATGTTGTCAGGAGAAATGAGCAGGATTGTTGATGAATTATTCGATACTACAAATAAAAGCAAGTTTCAATATCCTAGTTTCTTATTTTATTTTTATTAAAAATACTCAAAAGATTAAAATTGATAAATTATTTCTATAATTCAATTTTCTGATGAAACATCAACATACTACACTATAAGGATAGAAAATGTTTAGATAAATTGAGTATCCCTCGTTTTAAGGTGATGCACCATCTGCGATTAGGCGCTATAGAACCATGATGTTGTCTGGAGAAATGTGCAGGATTGTGTATGAATTATTCAATACTACAAATAAAAGCAAGTTTTAATATCCTAGTTCTTATTTTATTTTTATTAAAAATACTCAAAAGATTAAAATTGATAAATTAATTCTATAATTGATTATATGACTGCAGTTTAATTTCAGCCAAAGTAAAATTTTCTATATTTATCGATATAAATGCTTTATTTTAAATTGATAGTGTTTTACTTAAACTCAAAGTCAAATTCATCTATAGTTCATATTATTTTTAAAATGTCATAGTCACATTTTCCTTAGTTTTAAATTTTAACCGGAAAACTTATACAGTAATTTGTATAGTTATATAAATGTTTCGTGTGGGTTACATTTATTACGTTAGTACAATTTTTGCTCAAGAACAATCAACTTCCAAATGTGGAGTGATTCGTATGATAATATCTGAATGAACCATGTGTTGTAATTAGGGTGGGAGTGGAGATCCAAATGCTATGGATTTCGCATACAAGGTTGCCAGTTTGGTCTCCATTTTTATGACCAGAAAATCAGAGTTCTAACTTTTTACGACTGCTCTTTCATCTTCACCTGACACTTAATTTATAATGGTTGTTTCATAACAATGGAAGTAATCAGTCCATCAGAAGAAAATAACTCGGTTAAAGCGGAAACTAGAATAATCGGTACTCTACTGTATATTTCATTTTAAAAATGATCTTTAGAATATTTTTGTTGGTGTTCAGAGGGGGCATGGCCCCGTGACCTCCCCCTTTGATCCGCCATTGTAGATTACGTAGTTCAGTGTTACATATTTTATAATTGCATATTTTTAATTTTAAAACAAGTCGACTATTAGAAAATTAGTAAAATTCTCTTTGTAAATATATTTTGCAGAAGAGGGGGGCGGGTGCCAAAATCTATGTTTGTCCTTGTGCAAAGAATGCTAGTTTCGGCCTTGCAGCAGTATGCATACAAACAAAGGCTTTAACCTATATAGCCACTCTAATAAATTGACTTGATAATAGTCCATTTTGGAACGCCAGATTCACCTATGTTTACTATATAATAAACATGAAACCATTCAAAAACGCTTTATCAAAACACATTACTAAATAGGTGAGATAAAATATATACAAATGTTTTCCAAAATTAAAAAACACTTGATGTTAAAATGATAAAAAGCTACTTCAAGCGCTTTCGGCTAAACTTAAACTTTTGTCAAGGAGAAGAAAATTGACGGAGAAAACACTCGACGCTCGACGTTCACTGATACACATTGACCGGAAACACCTTTCAGGATGGTCGCAGGCGGTAATAATTATTACTAATGAAGGAGGAAGAAGGTAGAGAAAACTCAATCCTGAGTAAATTAAACCAGATACGCGGAATTTGGGATGATAATACGTCATTACAACAGCGCTTATTACCGCTTTTTTTATATATAGCCACTCATTTCCTTATTATTTCACCACAAAATGTAAATTATAATTCATATTTCACCGAGCATTTTAACATGTATCCAAAAAATAAATCTGAAATTTCGTAAAACCCTTACGTTATGGAAAATTTCTCATAGCAAATTCGGAATCTAGTGCAAAAATAAATATTTTTTTTAAATTAAAAATCAGATACAAAATGGATGTTGACTACTGTAATTAATAATTCCTAAGTAGTACCACACTACAAAATTGTGAGCAATTTTTTTTTAATTATAGATTGTAATAAGAAGATATAGCATATAGCAACCTTCAGTACTAAATATTATCATTGCTCAACTTTTAAGATCTCACTCGTATTAATTTACAGTGTGACATATTTATTTCTAGCTTAAAAAATAATTGCTTAGAAGCATTAACATTATACAACTCTTGAATATATATAGCTACTTAACAAACATTATTTGGAAAGGACTATTGTTCATGCTATCTATACTTTACTCATTCTTAGAATTTGCAGAAGAGCTGTTATTGCTTTTAGAAATAAAGTCATCATTTTGACATTCAGGTGAACGCCCCTACTCGTTTGTAATCATTAGATGAAAGTAACTGGCAACAGCAATTTAAGGGTGGATATAGGGATGATCGAAGGTATCGTTTTTAACGTGATTAACGCAGCCCATAACATTGCGATCGATCTAATCCATCAATCTGCTGATCAATCCATCAGAAAATGAAAGGGGATTATGCTTCTTTATTCTACCCATACATTCATCTTTTGACATCAAAGAAAACCGTTTGCTCTGAGGCAATAGTTTGAAAATTGCGTAGTAGCATTAGAGCGGAAAAAGTAATTTTTAATCCAATATACATCCCAATTAATCCCGTGAGGGGCGGTGGGATATATTATATCCCATCTACGATTAACCCTTTCCGACTCAGTGTGGCCGGGTCAGGATACCTAATTTTAATTGAAAACTTGCGAGCGGCACCGAGAAAATTTTAGTAAAATTTTGCTTTTATAATAAATAGTTAAAATAACATGTTTTGAATTTCTAAAAAAGTCGTTTTAAAATTCCGGTGTCAGTCAATTATTTCATCATTTTAAAACAAAAATTGCCCGTGCCGGAAAGGGTTAATGAAGATTTGCACTAGAAAAAATGATTAAATTTTACTTTTCTAACTCTATTTTTGCAATAATATTTTTGAAAGATTCCGGTATGAATTCGACATTACAGAAACACAATTGCTTGCCCCTGAAAAGGTTAACCCTCTCGCTGCGCAACCCGAGATTTCCTAGGGCAACGTAAAAGTAGCAAAATTTGCGCAACCCGAGATTCCTCGGGAATTCATTTTTTCCACTGGCGACTATGTTTTAATTCAACTTGGACCACTTTTTAAATACAAAAAATTCCCTATAGACTTAACAGCATCTACAAGAGAAATGTACTGAAAAATTGATTTCCTTAAATTAGCGGTGCGAGAATATAAAAATAGTCTCCAATGACATCCCTGATTTAGCCCGATTTCTAATATCCTATCCCATCTAAGATCCTGATCTCTTTTACAAAAAATCTTTACATATTTTTAAATTCTTAAATATATATAGATTTTAAATATGTAATCAGAAAATGCTCAATTTTTGAACCTATTTTGGTAAAAAAAAGATAAATAAAAAAATACGCAGCGAGAGGGTTAATCCCTTCCCAATGTGGTCCATGTGTATGCGTGGTCAATAGAAAGCTCAGCATTCTTGATTATCATTACCAGCGGTGTTGCCAGATGGGCTACTTTTTTAAATTCAGATTTCTTGATTGGCACCACTTTTTTTGAAATGGTAAAATACGCCTTATTTAATGATTTATTTAATAAAGCAAAGACAAAGAGAATTTTACCGTTTTAAAAAAGTGGTGCCAATCAAGAAATTTGAATTTTAAAAAAGTAGCCCACTAGCAACACTGCTTACCAGTAGTGTTTTCTTTTGTTTTCAGTTGATTTCAATTTTCAGTTGTTTAATCAAAGCATTTATGCAGTACAACTAGGCAAAATTAAAAAAATTCTGTAAAGAACAGTCGTCGCGGATGTGTTTAAGGATCCAGGAAAGTTACAAAATTACATGTAAACCAACTGACATTTACGAACAGCCATGAGGGAAAAAAATACCTCCTTCTTCAAGCAACTACGATTACAAATGCTCAGTTTGGCGAATGTGGTTAGTAAGAATAGCTGTCACACGTTACAAACTAGTCTTTAAATCATAACAAAAAAATTTTGGTGCAATTCCTACCCCGTTGAGTGTTTAACTCCTTAATTCTTGCTCCTGTGATATTCACGGGCCGTGTCTTTTATTCAGATTGTTTGATCCACCAGTTTTATAAAATAGTGTAATTGGCTTTATTATGGTATCATTTTACCGGTCATTTAATAAGGTGAATATTTGTTTTTCAAAAACGTGATGTTCAGTTTGGCGAATGTGGTTAGTGAGAATAGCTGTCACACGTTACAAACTAGTCTTTAAATCATAACAAAAAAATTTTGATGCAATTCCTACCCCGTTGAGGGTTTAACTCCTTAATTCTTGCTCCTGTGATATTCACGGGCCGTGTCTTTTATTCAGATTGTTTGATCCACCAGTTTTATAAAATAGTGTAATTGGCTTTATTATGGTATCATTTTACCAGTCATTTAATAAGGTGAATATTTGTTTTTCAAAAACGTGATGTTCAGTTTGGCAAATGTGGTTAGTGAGAATAGCTGTCACACATTACAAACTAGTCTTTAAATCATAACAAAATTTTTGATGTAATTCCTACCACGTTGAGGGTTTAACGCCTTAATTCTTGCTCCTGTGATATTCACGGGCCGTGTCTTTTATTCAGATTGTTTGATCCACCAGTTTTATAAAATAGTGTAATTGGCTTTATTATGGTATCATTTTACCGGTCATTTAATAAGGTGAATATTTGTTTTTCAAAAACGTGATGTTCAGTTTGGCGAATGTGGTTAGTGAGAATAGCTGTCACGTTACAAACTAGTCTTTAAATCATAACAAAATTTTTTATGTAATTCCTACCCCGTTGAGGGTTTAACGCCTTAATTCTTGCTCCTCTGATATTCACGGGCCGTGTCTTTTATTCAGATTGTTTGATCCACCAGTTTTATAAAATAGTGTAATTGGCTTTATTATGGTATCATTTTACCGGTCATTTAATAAGGTAAATATTTGTTTTTCAAAAACGTGGTGCCAGTAAGCAATATGAATTTTTAAACAGTAATTTATGCGACCGTTTAGGAGTTAATAGTGACAGAGAGTAGCTATGGGATCACTACAGAGCTCCCCTGAATTAACTGTCAGTGACAAACATGGAACTATTAATAAAAGGGAATTGACATATCTTTAAAATAGTGAAGCTTCAACTGGAACAGCTTTAATAGAGGTTTGATTACCGCCGGTGGATTCTTCCACCAGTAAATTTATATAGGAATTTTCTCCTTATTTCAACACCTTACTAATGCAAAATTTCCGTCATGAGTAATGGTAGAAACAGATTGTCATTTTTACTGGTGGAAGTTCACTTTGGCGGAAGTCAGGCCCTGCCTTTTTACCACATTGTGACAACCACTGAAACAAACTGACTGTTTTACAAGGCAAACTGACCCCCAGTAAAAGCAAATTGAAAATTTTACCATATTTGTGAGAAAATATTTCCGTGAATAAGACGCTTAAATAAGACGAAACTTTCTATTCAATTTTACTGCTGGAAAGTTGGCCCCGGGCATAACCAGAAACTGTAGAACCGATTTAACCCCTTCACGGTCGCTTAATATATGTAAGAACGATAAAAAAAGAACCTATTTATTTTATTACAGAAATTGGATAATTATAAGGTTTCTAAATGAAATATGCATTTAGTTGTTTTTTAAGGCGGAAAAAAAGATTTTATAGAACAAATTCACATTTGTAGAAAAGCCATCATGCGAGAATTCTGTGTCTTAATGTTTGTTTTACACCGTACAAATTAATGCGAAAAAGACCTTTATTATTCACATCTTAGATCTTTATTTATTATCATCACACAAATTTTTACAAATAATATTTGACATGATATATATACATTAAATTTTGATTATTAATAATATTTTGAGTGCTACATATTTCGAAACATGCAATACAATTCCCAGCATTACAATCAGCGCCAAAAGCCAAACCCACGCTGCAATATTCAAAGACTTCACACGGAAATGCCAGTTCAATTTTTTTGGTTTCAGAAGTTTTTTACAGCAATTAAATCTCCAGCCCGGAAATATGACGGACGCGAGAAATAACGAACGACACCTCCAGCCAGTGATATTGACGGAGCGGGAATTAAGAGGTTAAAAAATAAAACCACCATCTTGTGATTACCTCCTCAGTTACTTCACTCGCAACTAGTAGTAGGCAGTACACTATATATCTTCTCCTGTTTATTCATAGCTCCACTATGATAAATGCTGCTATTCTGGCACTAATTTTCAATCCAATATACATCCCATTTAATCCCTGCCCGATGAACACCACAATGATCCATAGAATGCTCAGAGTGCTTGTCTATCCTTATGAGTAGTGTTTTCTTTTGTTTTCAATTTTCAATTGTTTAATCAAAGCATATCTGCAGTGCAATTAGGAAAAAAATTAAAAACTCTGTAAAGGAAGGTCTTCGCGAAAGTGTTTAAGAATCCAGAAAGTTACAAAATTACGTGTAAAGCAACTGACATTTACGAACAGTCATGAGGGAAAAAAATATCCCCTTCGTCACGCAACTACTATTACAAATGTTCAATTTGGTGAATGTGGATAGTGAAAATAGCTGTCACACCTGACAAATTATTCTTCAAAGCGTAACAAAAAGTTCTAGTTTAATTCCTGCCCCATTGTGGCTTTAACCCTCTCACTGCGCAACCCGAGATTTTCTCAAGCATGCATTTTTCCGTCTAATTAATCCTTTTTAATTATTCCCATCAGTTATTTATTTATTTATTTATTTATTTTATTTATCTTTTTTTTTTTTTTTTTTTTTTTTTTTTTTTTTTTTTTTTTTGTAAATTTTGCTTTATTTAATCGGAGCGTTTTCCCGATTAAATTAGACAAAATTTTTTTTTTTTCAAAAACCGGTGACAAAAGAAGCTATTTTAATTATTTTGAAGCTATTTTAATAAAACAATTACGCAGCGAGAGGGTTAACCCTTTAAGGGGCAAGCAATTGTGTTTCTGTAATGTTGGATTCAGTGTTGCCAGATGGGCTACTTTTTTAAATTCATATTTCTTGATTGGCACCACTTTTTTGAAATGGTAAAATACGTCTTATTTAATGGCATATTAATTAAAGCAAAGACAAAGATAATTTTAAATTTTCAAAAAAGTGTTGCCAATCAAGAAATCTGAATTTTAAAAAAGTAGCCCACTTGCAACACTGGTTGGATTCGCACCGGAATTTTGGAAAAAAAAAAATATTTTAAAATAAGAAAAAGCAATTTTGCAACATTTTTCGGCCAAAGTTATAAATGTAAAATTGAATTAAAAGTTTCTGGGGCAAATCTTGATTAAAATTAGGTGCAATATAATATATCCCACCACCCCTAAAGGGGTTAATGGTGACAGGCAGTAGCTTTGGTATCACTACAGAGCTCCCCTGAGCTAACTGTCGGTGACAAATTCTGCTATTCTGGCACTAACTTTTTATGTAGAAATCCCATATCTCTCTGCGTATTTATGAGAAAACAGTAAAATACGGCTATGCTTTTCGAATATTGAATTTTTACTACTTTAGTGATTTTTGGGTCTCCTGGTACCTTTCTTTTTTTACGATAGTCTCCAAAGGCGCCGAGTGAGAGAGGACGACGGGAACAATCAAGAGAATTTGCATCACTAAAATTCAAAAAATATATTTTTTTCCTAAGTGATCACAAATTTTTGTGATTATATAGACAGTTCCCAAATGGTCCGCCAACTGAATACCAATATTTTTTTAGAAAAATTTTCTTTATAGATTTTTCTTACAAACCGACCCGAAAGCACCTTTGAAAGTTAATTCTAGCGCAAAACTACCATAAAATTTTCGGTTAAAATTTATTGGTATTCAGTTGGCGGACTATTTGGGAGCCCTGTATAGAGAAAAAAATCTTTTCAAAATTAGAGGGGGGAAAAGGTACCTGATTGCCTCCTACGCCCCCACCCGGTAAATCGTTACCAATGGTAGACACTCGTTTATCCGACACTCACAGGACCAGTGGTACATCTGAAAATCGAAATGGTCGGGCAATCGAGGGGACATTATTAGATGAATGCTTTTATTACACAAAGTTTAAACTATATTTAAACTTACTTTAAATAACGTGAATAGCTGCCATCAAAAAGTAAAATAAATAACATTTATCACAAAAGAAATATTATAAAAAAATAGTGCACAATTGAAAAGAAAACCCTGTAATAAAGTAGCTTTTACTTTTTGTTATATATGAAAAAAAAGGGAATTTCATGAGGAAAAAATCCTTAAGGTATCCGAACATCTTTAAAACGTAATTTTTGATCAAAATATCGATTTTTCATTTTTGCAATAATATTAAAATTGAACCTTTTATCTATCGAAATCTGGTTAAATTTTGTCTGTATCTAAAATAGGAACCGAGTTACAGCTGTTTAAAGTTACAGCTATTACAGATTTTGAATTGTGTTTAAAAGTTATTTTTAGCTTTTTCTCAAAATGAAGTTTTTCAGATTTTTACTATACGCAAAACATCCTAAAACAAAAAATTATGCATGAAATGCCTCGAAATTTTCTGTACTTCTTTTACAAATGTCTTTTGAGGGAATAGACTACACTCATGATAATATATTAAATAGTTTTATATTTACACTGGTATAAATGACAAACTTGAGACAAATTTTGCGAAATTTTCATTACATTAGTACTTTAACTGCCATATAATCTGAGATAGAAATGCGATTATAATGTGTGTAGTCTAAGTCCTAGAGAAAGTTATTCTGTTTATTATGCAATTTAGAAAATGTCAATACATAGTTTCATTTTTGAGTTATCACGTTTTGCGGAAATGTCAATTTTTGACATAATTATGACTATTTTTCTCTTTAAAAAATAATTTCTGGGTAGTTGCTAAAATTTTTACATTTTTTTCAAAGTTTTAAAGTAAATGTCCTTATAAAAAATGGATAACAAGAGAAAATTTCAAAAATTTCAAAAAATCACTTCTGAAGGTGTACGGATACCTTAATCCTTTGTTTTCTGTTTATCCCTTTGACTTGCGAAACGCGTCAATGTAATATTTTTTATCCTGTTCGTACAAATTTTTGAAAAACAGTCTCTATCATAAATTATACTAGAACCTTTTCAACAGAAATAAATCTACCACAAAGATAATTTTTGTAAATTGCTATAGGATTGAATAGAAAAATTTTGCCAATTCTGGCCGTAATGAAAGGGTTAATTGGGATTTGCTTGTAGCAAGATTCTAATATTTCTAATATAAAAGCACTTGCCTTATGTTTGCTTCTTTCTGATTTTCAAACTATTTTTTGTAGCCAAAGGAAGTTAGTATATGAGGGGGGAGGGGGGGTGGTAGTTGTCTTAGGTGAGAATAAGAATTCCTCCGAATTGTTGGAACTTTTTGATGTATTATAACCCTTTGAAGGGAGATGATATATTATTTAACGGGCTTAATTTTCATTCTGAACTGCCGAATTCACATCAGAATTTTCGAATAGAATTTTGCTTCTATAATGCATGTAAAGAAGCGCATTTATTTATTTTCAAGTCAATTTGTTCGTAAATTCTATTGAAATTCAATATTTTCAAAATGTTAGAAACGGATGTTGTTTGACCCTGAATGTACTAAAGAATTATTGTAACGAAAATCTGATTTTTTTAATCCTTACAGGGGCTGGTAATTGCGTTCTCTAATGCTGATTTCACATCGGGATTTTGCGAGAATTTTATTTCAAAATAAAGAAAAACAATTTTGAATCTTTTTTCCACCAAAGTTATAAAAGTAAAATTGAATCAAAATTTTCTGTTGGAAATCTTGATTAAAATTAAGTGTGATATAATATATCCCACCGCCCCTCAAGGGGTTAAATACAATTTACAATGTATTTGTTAGTTAGTTGATTGGTTGATTGATTTATGTTTTACGGCACAAGGTCAACTAATGAACATGTCTCGCCAAAAAGTGAATAGAGGAAAAAAGTAAAAAAAAAAAAAAAAAAAAAAGCGATCTTCCCGAGTTTACAAACAAAGCTGGTTGAGATAGAATGTATTGAAATAATTTAATTGTATTTTCATTATTTATCGAGAATGTTTTCCATCCTTATGTCTTTTTTAATTCATTGTAAGCTAAAACATAATAAATCCTTCCGATTTTTAATCACAAATACTTTTACGTTTAGAAGTGTGTGGAGGTCGGTTAATGGAGTGCGTCGTATAATAGAGCGTCTGTTAAACATAAGTCGACTTTAACCCTTTAGTGCGCAGCTTTGCATGTATGCAAACAACAGGGTTTTGAATTTAATTTTTAATTGATTTTTTATTCGTACACGTCTAATTCACATCAGAAAATTAAAATAGCAATATTTGCTTTCATTAATAACAGACATTCCGTAATTTAATATAGCGAAATTAACCATTGAAACTTTCTGGTGTAAAGTCGGATTCTTGAACTACGTAATTTTTACAACGTATTATATCATGGGAATTAAAGGGTTAAAGGTTAAGTTTTATAAAATAAATAATTATATAAAATAAAGTATTTGGAGACAAACTTCTTAAAATATTTACTATGTTGCAATTTTTTAGCGTAAAACACCCACACGACAGTAGTTTTTATTTGTATTGCAGATATGCAACAGAAGAAAAGATTGACCTATTATATGAAAAATTCTATTGCAGATTTTTTTTTCATTATTTTTCCTGAGTAATAAACCTTTCAGAGAATCATATATAATTTTTTCGAAACAAAATAAAAAAAACGCGGATTGACACGCGCATGGCTAACAAAAAGTCAATAAAATAATACAAGTTCTTAAAAATAAAAACACATAAATATACAAAAATCATCATTATGATTTATTTTATTAAAAAGGTGATAAATACATAAAAAAGTTTTCAATACATAAAAACCGTTGAAGCTATTAAAAAGTCGGAACCCAAGCGCTTTCGACTGGTTCAAACAGTCATCATCAGAGGAAAAATTTTAAGGTGTGAATGTTCATGAATGACCGCTGGTTAAAAAGCTGGAGACGAGTCTATTTCATAAGGAGGAGAGGAGGAGTGTTCTATGGTTATGTTACTAAATTGCCAGAGATATTTAGTATGTTATACAAGATTCGGGGTATTGTGTAGGAGAGCATACCTTTACAACTGCTTCTTCCTTTTCTTAAAATTTTCAGTGATTCTCTGATTATGAATGTGTAGCAGAGCGAAATATGGCTATGATTATTGCGTTCCTGAAGTCTATGTCGATATCTTCTTTCTTGTTTAACCTTGATAATGCTGTTGAGGGTTTATTATACTTTATATCTGTAATATGTTCTTTAAGTCTGTCTTTAAATTTTCTAGTTGCCTAGTTTTTTTTTTTTTTTTTTTTTTTTTTTTTTAACATCTTCGACGGTTTTTATGTTTTAAAAAACCTATTTTATATATTTTAGAACCTTTCTAGTAAAATAAATCATAATTTTGGTTTTTGTATATTTATGTGTTTTTTTTTATATCAAGTTGAACATGACGTTTCGAAAATTATAGTTAAACTATATTTTATATACAAATTCTTTCTGAAAGATTGTCTACATGATTCTAAAATCACAAGCTCATCAGAATATCATTTTTAATATGATTGTTGAGTAAGGTACATCTCAAACAATTACTTTTATTATTCAGATGAATCAGATTAAGAAAGTTTCAAAAATCTCATGGCAGCTCTTTACCATAGTTGCCAGCCTTTATGCTTTTTTCGTAAAAAAAAAAAAAAAAGCTTAAAAGATGGCAGCTATGCTTTACTTTCGACTAAAGGCGAACGCTATCCGTGAGCTAAAAAAAGAATCACATGTTTTACAGGAAGAACGAAGAAAGGGGTGAGAAAAAAATAACAACACATCAATTTTATGTTATTCAGAGAAGTGTCTCCTGGAAAAAGTTAAATAAAAATCAGTGATAAATGCCGTTTTTATTATTTTGGGAAGAAAGATAGAGATATTTATGTTTAAGATTCCATTAATCTCTTAAAATATTGTATGGGAAAAATTCCGCCATGAATATTTGAAAATAAAGTTTTTTTTGTTTGCATGTCTTTTTTATGCTTCAAGTGACGCATCTGAACATCATTAATTTTACACATCATGTATCATATTGTACCGGAAGAAAAAATAAGTGGTTCATGACTGTGGTTGCCAGAATTTTCTGTTGAAGAGTTAGATAGCTTTGACAGTGTCAAGAAATCGATTTTTTATTTAACCCCTTGAAGGGCTGTTGTTCATTTTTGAACCACTTAATTTTAATCCCTAAAGGCCATATTCACACCAGATTTTTGAATTGAAAATTTTCATTTCATTAAATAAATGAAAAAGCTTTTATTCATTTTCATATACATATTTGTTTGTATATTATGGTGTCATTCAATCATTTTAGCATTTTATGATAGAAGTACAATGCCCCTGAAGGAGTTAATAGCCTATTTTAAAATTTTATTACCAAGAAACATTTTAAAAGAAACTCTATGCAAAAATTCCGGTTAGAAAGGAAGTTATGTACAAAACAGTTCGCGCTCTCTTTATATTATTAAGAAGTATAACCAACCTTTAAAATCTATTATCTGAAAAAGGTCGTTTTGGTCATTGCGCGCATAATTTCTAGGAAATGTCTGGAAATGAAATTGTGATTGAAGGTATAAACCTTATAGATGTACAAATTGACACATTATTATGTTCATCAAATAAGAAATTTAGAAATTATGACGATCTTTATATAAAAAAATTCAAAATTATGAGATGTTTGATTTTACATTTTTTTCTTAAGATCGTCATATTTTTTTTTCCAGTGTAGGTCATTTTAAACATACATTATATCTGTACTCATTAAAAACTTTTCGACTCAATGGGACGATTCAACTATGAGAAATCATGCACGCAAGGCATATAAAGTAAATTCATTTATTAAAAAAGCATTAATTTTCAAATGAAATCAAAAAGATTTATATTTATCTAGACCTTCTTTCATAACATTAACCGTTAACATATATTTCCTTTAATATATGCTTCAATTTTCATATCTTAAAGTTAAGTAGATGTGGAGTTATTGCAATCTACATTAGGATCACATTTTTATGTAATTTGTCAGCTTCAAAGGTACCCGATCCCTTAACGTTAAATAATTTATTGAATACCAGTAAATTATATTCATAGGTGCACACAAACTTTTTGTTAGCAAGAAAGAAAATGTTCTGGAATGTAAACGTTTTAGATGGAATTTATTTATTTTTCTGTTTCG
Organism: Maratus speciosus; assembly: GCA_963932465.1. Taxonomy (NCBI): domain Eukaryota; kingdom Metazoa; phylum Arthropoda; class Arachnida; order Araneae; family Salticidae; genus Maratus; species Maratus speciosus. The sequence goes on along the minus strand of OZ010797.1, from coordinate 185,208,752 downwards.
TCAGAGAGTGGCAGCATATCTTCCAACTTTTACGCCTTGTTACCTCTATGCTTTCCATCATTTTTGCTTTATTTCTTCAAAGAAGTGATTAAATAAGACAAAAGTCTCTGTTTAAGTTTAGTAATATTACATGAGCGTAAAAATTGACAACTATGGTAATAGGCATAACTTTATAGCACCATGCATAAAACATAGAAACATTTTCATAAATTTTATTCAAGGAATTTACACTATGCCGAAGTTCGAGCATTATAAATCAAAACTCTGCATGTTTAGATGAGTTTCAGTATCTTTTTTTACATAGGTTTATATGAATAGAAAGTTTATTTTTTACAGAAGTTACTGCTCATAATTTATTATGAATTAAATCAGATGATACTAAAATTAACTGCTGAAAAAAATTAATATTTTTTTTTAATTAATACCAGAAAAAATTCAATGTAAATTAATTATATAAAATTCAATACGAGTTGATGAATAATAATGTAACGCAGTGAAAAACCAATCGTATCAAAAATTTGTTTAGAAGCTAAAGTCTAAATTTATGTATGAGGGAGGCTCACAATCATAATAGACCAAGTCCATATTTTAAAAAATGAGATAGCCCATTTAGGAGATACATACCATCTGTTTTATTCACTCGCACAGTAAACCACACCTCTAAAAAGTTGACATATAGAAGGAAGTATGTGAAAACAGACTTGGTTCACTGTGGGAGTGGATAAAACAGATTTTATGCACCTTCTAAATGGATTATCTCATTTTTTTAAATGGACTTGTTCTACTATGGTGAACCCTTTATATCGTCGGTACCATGTCAAATTATCCAATGTGAAAACAGTGAGCTACTTTTTTAAAAATCAGATTTCTTGATTGGCACCACTTTTTTGAAATGGTAAAATTCGCCTTATTTAATGACATATTAATTAAGGCAAGAAGGGGAATTTGGCTTAGATGCCTTATATTCCCTCACCCGTTGTTTTGATTTGTTCGGCGATTTTTTGTTGGCGTGTTGACGGTGTTTATGGATATGGCAACCTCGATATGTTGAATCCCGTGTGGCGTGTGTGTTGTGACGTGTCGTTCTGGCAACCCCTGAGAAGCTGCTTTTAGCTTGGTATATTGTGAATGTATTTGGATATCGTGTTGTATAGTTCTGCCTTTTTATTTTTATGTGAATTTTATTGAATGTATTTGATTGACTATGGTTTCTGTAGTCCGTTTAAACGGTCTTGCGGAAGTAATTAGGAAATATGAGGAAATTTTGACAAGAAAAGAAGGATTGTTTATAGTGTGTGAATACGTATTCATAAGCCTATTTTTGAAAATGTCGGTGATGATATTTCGAGCTCGAGCTTTCAAAAAAGCAGATGTCTGTTAAGGTATGTTGATAATTTTATGTATATACAACGATTACTGGTTGCCATTTTAGCGAATTTTGTTTTTTATGTGTATTTTGCTGTTTTAAGAGTTTTGTACATTTTGAGATTGCTACAAAGCGAGAATTGCTGAATTTTGAGATTGCTATACAGGGAGAAATGCTGAATGCAGTGATGTTTTTTTTTTCGGTTAATGAGTGCGGAGCTCTCATACAACAATTTCTGATTGCTATTTTAGCGAGTTTTGTTTGTTTACATTTTATTTTCGTTAAGCCTAACATGCGTATAAATTGGTGCTTGGAGACATTTGGTACTTGGCGGAAAAGGTGTTTTCACGCCAAAAAAAATTCCAAGATGGCGGCCGGGGGAACATATGACATCTGTTCTGGGAATTTTACCATTTCAGAAAAGTTGTGCCAATCAAGAAATCTTAATTTAAAAAAAGTAGCCCACTGTTACCACCATTGGATAGTTTGACATGGTACCCACGATGTGATCTTCCTATGTTGCAATCTGGATTAGTGTTACCAGGTGTCTCGCGTAAATCAGGTCCAAATGCTCTGTACACCAGTATTTTAAAATAAATCCCTTCGCCTTATCTAATGACAGAATTATCTGCGATTAAAGATGGGCAAAAAAAACTGTAAGAAATTAGTGGTGTCCAGAGCATTTAAATCACTGTTTTACGCGGTACACCTGGCAACACCAGCAGGCATGTGATTTCCGCGTTGCTGGACACCGGTATTTTGTTAGAGAAAATGTCATTTTATTTAATCGGAACATTTTTGCGATTTAAGAGAACAATATTTTCTCTAAGAATATATTGGTGTGCAAAAAAGCGTAAATCACATGCCTGACCAGTCTGGATTACAGCCTTGTAAAGAAAAAAGAACTGATCCGACCCTAACAGTGTTGCCAACTTTCGGTTTCTTCTCTAGCTTTATGGGGAGGGGGGGTGTTGTTGAGGTTGAGTGTATTTCTAAGGGGTAAATATTTTTGGGGATATTTATTAGAGAGGAAATTAAATTAAATTCCGAGAAAGAAAAAATGCTAATCTTTTGCATTTATTTTACTTCAATTAATTCTTTTCTTAAAATAATTAAAGGGGGAAAAATCACATTAGTCATTTTTTATAAGCAAATTATTTGATAGGGAAAGGAAGTTAGAAATGTTACGTTGGTGAATATACCAAACATAGCTGATTAATTATTTGTTATATAGGGGAGACTAAGGAGTCGTTGACCCACTTTTTACAAAATGATTTTTTACTTTTTAAATATTGAACGTAGAATAAAGTTTTATACATCATTTTGTTGGTTATACAATCTGTTATCAAAATAAAATTGCTAAATAAGTGTAATATATAAAAAATTATAAAAATGATTCATTTTAATCATGAGATAATATTGGGTCAAGGCTCCCCACCTATGAGAGGGTTGACCCACTATATGGGAGGCTTGACCCACTTTGTTTTATATTGAAATATTTGTGAACAGAAATAAAATCAGTTTAAAAAAAGCAAAATAACTTTATGCTACATGCTTTAATTATTATAAAAAAATATTTTTGAAAATTTGATGCTTAAACAAACCTGTTTAGACGCAATCGCAAGTCAGAGGAGAAAAATTTTGTTTTAAACAGGATTTTTTCTGAGCAGGTATAATTGTACAGCAGAAAAAGTGAAATTGTAACATTTAAGACTGTATTCCGTTTTCATAGGGTTTCATGTATTGTTATCTTCATATTTAGGAGCCACTGTCCCGCTTTTTTTTTGTCTCGTTGTCCTACTTATTATGAGACTTGACCTGACAATAGTTGTCACATAGTTTAGCTTCATCTCTCTGTATTCATCCTGGTAAATTTGTCTACATGCCTTCCTAAAGTTTTTCGATCAATAATATGTTATTCTTCAGCCGCATGAGCACTTAACTTATCATTAAAACCTTTTAACCCTTCCAGGGGTTCAATATACTTTCAGTACTATAATGTTCAAATAAATGACTGACGCCGGAATTTACGAACAAATTTATTTGGAAATAAGAAAAATGCTATATTTCACTTCATATTAAACGGAAAAGATTTTAGTAAAATTCTGGTGCCATTGTGGCGTTTGGGAATTAAAATTAAGTGGTTTCGGTAACATACCACTGCCCCTGAAAAGGTTAAGACTGTTGCTTTCAAACTTTCTAGTCTTTTCCACTGTTTCTATTTACCTATTGTAAGTAATATTTAAATGGAAAAAAGTTCCCATCAACTTTCCCATTTATATTTCATTAAATATTTTCTTGCAGTGGATAATATAGCAATTTTTCGCATCTTTCTTTAATCAGTTTTTAACATTTTCTTTTCCATCACCCAATTTTACCGTACCTTTACAGAATAAATTTACATTCTATTTTATATATAACCATTAACCTTTCATTATGCACAGTGTATAATAAAATGATTTCCAAAACCACTTAATTAAGGGAGCCTTGAGCACGTGGTCAACCCTCCCTCATATTGACTTGATCAAGCCTCCCCACATAGCCCTTTTCTAAAGAATAGCACATTGTTATATTAAGCCTAACTTCCTGTACAATCTTTATGTCTGGAATGAAAGCTCGCTATTTCTGCATTACTTAAAACCTATTTACTTGAATTTCTATGATATATTTTATCTGAAAAAAGCTTACAAAATATTTCTAAAAAACCCAACTTTTAGGTTGAAAACGCCTCACAATTCATTTTTCCACACCTATTTCGATTATCTGTATGAAACAAAGACTGTTTTTTGAGCATTCCAGTAGGTTCGGTTGACACCTATTGATAAAATTCTGAAATTCTTTTAAATATGAAAACTGATGGGTGGTTCAAGCTTCCCCTATTGTCAACCATCCCTAGTCTCTTCTATTCACGGTAGCGCCCCAAAAGTATAATGTTAATACAAGTGGAGCTACTGGGAGTAGGGGAGTAGGGGGATGAATGGGACAATGGATGGATGGGACACTCTCAATATTTCAGGCAATAAACGTTTCTTTTTTTTTAGTTCCTTTGCATTCTTATGCATGGGACTACCATAGTGAGCTTTAGAACCAAAAGCAAAACCATATGGCTGTTTTCCTTTTTTTGTAAAGGTGCATTTCCTGAAACTCTGGATAAAAAGTAACTTTCTTTTACATTTGAATTTGTCAAATATCTCATACAATATCAACAAATAAGATATGTTGTTTTTATTTACTTGAAGGTTGAATATTGTTAATTAAAATGAATGAATATTAATCGTTGTGACAAAATAATTTCTGAGTCAAAATGGCGACAATTGAATTTATCCATCATGGGGATAATTGGGACATTTCAAACCGGGATGAATGGGACAGACTCATTCATCCCTAGAGATACTCAAACATTTATTTATTAACTAAAAAATATTATATAGGTTTATAAATTAATAATTTATGTTAATTATTAATATTAAACTGTACTCGTATTATATAGGTTGTTTATTATTAAAAATTATATTGAATTTTAGCCCATTAAGGACGAGCCTCTATTACATTTCTTTTAATTCTTCGGCACCGGTTTTTTCAACATTGCAATTTTCATTTATCTAATCGCTCAAAATTTGAGATAAGATAATGGGAAAATTTCCAAATTAAAATACTGGTATTGAAATTTAAAAGTTTTGTTCGCCTTATATGGGAAGTTTTCTTGCCAACGGCCTTTAATGAGTTGATTATTGTATAGTAATAAAGGTTAAATAATTTATCAAAAAATTCTTATTGAAACTTTATCAAAATAGATAAAATTGTTAAAAATGGTATATGTTTATTGATCAAATAGGGAGAAATTATATTGAATTTTGAACTTGTGTTTAAATAAATCCTATTCTCGTACTCTCTCGAATATAACTTCATTTGTGTATGATACCTAAGATACATTTAATTAATATTAATTAATAAGTTGTGAATGAAAAATATTAGCTATACCGTACTTCAAAGACATATATTACTTTCATTTCATATCTAAAATATCTCGTATGTGGGGAAAAGAAACAGACAGCCGAAGTTTGCATTACAGTTAAAACTGTAGTAAAAGAAGCGATTAGCAACGCTGAGATATAATAGCCATATAATAAGATCATATATTACAAATAAAATTGCATATAAGTTTATAATTATACATTTTAATTAGGTAACATTGACTACAGGAAGGAAAATATATGTGTCCCATCCATCCCTATTAGTGTCCCATTCATCCCTGCTATGGGGATGATTGGGACAGAGAGGAACTTTTTTTATTTTATAATATGTTACTGTATAATAATAACATAAACTAAATATTGTATATAGATGTAGTCAAATATCTAATGTATGAAATGTGACATATAATATTGATAATAACATACAAAAAGTATTTAAAATAAATATTTTTGTGAAAATGTCCCATTCATCCCCTATCTCTCCTATTCAACAAAATCTAGACATATTTGAGCTTGTGTCTAGGGGGAAATACGTAGAAAAGATTATCCCCTACTAATTCTGAAGTATTAAAAAAATATGGATGTAAATGGGCAAGAAATAATGTCGGCTGTATTGCTTAGATAAATGGTTGGGTAATAATCTAATTTTGAGTGTAATCTGAGGAGCTAACTATTAGACCACAGTAAAGGATTGGTTGGCAAATGGTTCATTGGCCAATGGAACGACAGTGCGGACATTTCTTACAGTGAGCCAATGTGTGACAACAATTGGCTAAGTGTTAATCAAAGTTAGCCCAACCATTTTGTGCAGTATGTGTAAGTCTTCACGATTAGTGGCACATGTTTAATCACAACTCTTTAAAAAACAATTTGATTTAATTTTTTTTAAATGTTGCTAAAATGTCATAAATTTAACTTCGCCCGTTACACTCAAAATTATCAACTTGTGATTTCTTGCTGCATTTAGGCTAATAGAAAATTTTTAGTAACAACTTTAAATATATTTCTTAACCCTCTCGTTGCGAAATTATTTTATCAAAATAGCTTCAAAAATTGTGTATTTAAGAATTTTTAGTCTTTTGTCACCGGTTTTTCAAAACAAACATTTTTGTCTAATTTAATCGGGGAAATGCTCCGATTAATAAGGCAAAATTTACTATAAAAAATAACTGGTGGGAACGATCAAGGGGGTTTAATTATACGGAAAAATGCATCTCCGAGAAAATCTCGGGTTCCGCAGCGATAGGGTTGAATATGACTTTTGAAATGTAATTGCTGCCATTTGAAAGTACACAGCTCTGTTTAATAATCATTCATTTCAAAAGGAAAAACTACAAAAATCATAAAAAAAAATAGAAAAAAATAGCACACCAATTTTATGTTCTTTGGGAAAGAGTCTCCTGGAAAAAGTTAAATAAAAATCCTATATAGATGACTTTTTTATTATTTTCCAAGAAAGATGAAGACATTTATGTGTAAAGATCCATTAATCTCTTAAAATATTTTGTGGCAATGATTCTGCCATGAACTTTTGAAAAGAAAGTTTTTTCCTTTCTTTTGCCTTTCCTTTTTTATGTTTCAAATGATGTATCTGAGCATCATTAATTTTATACATGATGCATCATATTGTATCGGGAAAAAACATAAATGTTTTATGTTTGTGGTCTGAAGAATTTTCTTGTAATGCTGGGTAAATTAATGAATAATAGTAACTTTTATACATAAGTCTACAGAATGTTTTTGTTAGTAAGAAAGAAAATATTTTGCAATGAAAACTCATTTAACCCTTTCCGGCGTGACGGGTGAAATTCTGTCCCACTTAATTTTAATTCTCAAATGCGACAACGGCACCAGTATTTTGAAATGAATTTTTGCATTTTACATTTTACGTGAAGAAAAAGTTTTACTTATTTTCAAATAAATTTGTTCTCAAATCCCGGTGTTATTCAATTATTTCAACATTTTAGCAACAGAAGTAATATGAGGTGGAAAGGGTTAATGGAATATATTTCTTTTTCTTTTTTTCTTGAACAGTAATAACATTGATTCCAACTTTTGCGTTTTCTTGTTACCACTTTGAATATTTTTTTACTTTATTTAATCGAAGATTTTCTGTTTAATAAATATCACTATTAAAATTTACAGGTAAAAGGAAAAAGGAAAATCTGACAACTATTGTAGTAGACATGTCCATCTTAAATAAAAACAGAAACCCACAAACATTTTCATAAATTTTACTTAAAGAATTTACACTATGACGAAGTTCAAACATTATAAATCATAATGCTGCATTTTTGGATGAGGTTCAATAACTTATTTAGAGATGTTCATAGTCAAAACAATATACTTTACCAAATATAGTACTCATGACTTAATTTCTAACAAAAAAAGTATTGGAGCTCTAAATTTCTGCAGTAATAAAAACCTTAGTGCGCATCCCCACTCCTCCCGACTCTTCCATCCATATATTTATACGTCATCAAGGATTTTGTTTGTATCAACTCGCAAAACACAAAACATTCAGCTTGGGTGAGCAGTATTTATAAACTCTGATGGGTTTTCGACTAATATTTAAATATTTTCTAAAGATAAAGAAGTACTGGAGCTGCTATCCTGTGAGCTTCAGTGTTAATTTAGCACCTCTTGAAAAAAGTAAGTTGATCAGTGAAAACAGTTTACAAACACGAACAAAAAGCAGCGAGTATCACACATACATATCACAACCACAAATAACAACAGCAAATACGGTTGGGTTAATCGTGTCATCCCTCGTCACCATTTGAAAACTACTGAGTCTACATTTGTGATAGCGCCAGATAGAAGTATGTTCCTATGTGTGGGACACGCTACATCACATACGTAAACGCGTTGGTAGCAAATAATGCAAGAAGGAAATGAGATGAATAGGAAAATATAATATAGGTTTCGCTGTTTTGGAAGTTCTGTTCCGCATGGATCCGGAGTGCTTTATTTATTAGCTCCGGTGAATTCCGACCGATATTTAAACATTCATAAAAATTACTTTGAGCATTAGTATTTCTAAAATTTACGGTAGAACAGAAATGTTACAAATCACATGTTTGTATGGAGAAAACTTCGTTAAATATAATAAAATACAGAATAAACTGTGCCTTTCAAAAAATTGAATACTACTTCTTGAAACTAACAAAGGTGCATTTCTTATAAGAGAAGAATAAATAACAGAGGGATGTTTACTTAGGTAGGTAACGCACCGACTTGTAAGGAGGGGTTCGCAATCATTTTCCTACGGGAATTTTAGTGTGCAAAATTAGATCTTATTTAATTGTGGAATGATCTATGATTAAACAAAAAAACATTTAATTTGCGAAATTACCGGTAGTTAAGTGATTTTGAACGCAAGTTTGAAAAATGCACCGTATGCTAATAGGTGCATATAATTTCCGGCATGTATTTAACCCCGTAATTCTCGCTCCCGTGATATTCACGGGCTGTGTCTTTTATTCAGATTGTTTGATTCCCACCACTTTTATAAAATTATGTAAATGGCTTTATAATGGTATCATTTTACCTGTCATTAAATAAGGTGAACATTTCTTTTTTTAAAAAGGGGTCCCAATATGGACTTTGAATTTTTAAACCGTAATTTAATGCGTTTTAATTACTGTGTTAAGTCGATCCTTTAAAGACAAATAAATTAAAACGTTTGTCGCTATAAAACATATGAATCCTATTTGATGTTACAGTGATTTTTCTTGTTTTGGCTGTAATTTTAGAAAAAACTAGGGGGCTTGGCCCCCTACGAGCTATGCTCGCCAACCCCCGTCCAGACACCGTAGACTCTTATTAAATCTCGCAAAATATCTTGCAAAATTAGCGTGCATTTGCACGCTAATTTGATCGGCTTTAAAAAGATTTCGAAAGATTGAATTATAATTTAAAAAACAGTGGCGATCTCTCTATAAACGGATTTCTATTCATTTCTCTTTGATTGGGGAATTTTAACGCCAAATCCGTTGCGGTACTACTTGATTATCTCGTCGACCAATTTCGCCAAATTATGTAAATCGCCAAATTATACAAATTGACATAATTTTTATTTTAAATAACGAAAAAACAAATAAATTAGTACAACATTAATAAAAATACAAATGAAACGTCGAAATAAAAATAACTTGATGACATAGACACGTGTAACAACATTTCAAAATAAGCTAATATAAAAGGGATTAAGTAAACAGAGTCTTTGTCTCCCGGTATTTTTTAACAAAGTGAAAAGAAAGTTCTTTTAAATGAGTCATTTTAAATTAATCGTTTTTAATCTGACGTAATTTTGACCAAACTATTATTTCTCTTTTTAATATTCACGTGAAAATACTTGTGTTAGAAATGAAATATTATTTGCGCTTTCCTAACAAAGATAGTTGAAAAGTATCCTCTTAAAATATCAAATAAATGTCTAGCGCAATTTCTAAATTTAAACCTTTTTGCAATATTATTTTGTGTTCATTTTATGTAATAACTGTAATGTGACGTAAATATGACGTAATTTCTCCTATTTAAGACTTCTAACGCATGTTAATAAATTTATTGTTTAACAAATTCCTTTCTCTCTTAAAATTCTCGTGTAATTATAGTTTTTATGACGTAATTTTTAATAAGTTCCTGCTTTGTGTACATAATTATTTAATTCTAATTCCAAATGTTTTTTTTCTGTTTATAATAGTCACGTGTAAATAAATTTTTAATTTATTTACACGTATAAATATTTTTTTTTTTTGAAGCAAACATTATTGTTTCCGCTGTTTATACAGTTGGCAACAGTTTAAATTAATATCACTTTCTAAAATCTGTTAAAAATATCTCTAGAAATGCTGAAAATCTGAATTTAAAATAGAAATAAAACCTCAAAAATTAGTCAAAAAAAAATTAATGCAATCTGCACTCCGGCAAATTCTAACGCATAAAATGATCTAAAAATAATTAAATTCCTATGAATAGTTTTTGCTCCTATAAAACTTTTTTAGTGGAACGATTTTGTCCAACTTTAGCATTAAATATCTCTTAAAATAATTCTTCGATCTGAAAACTGTCTGCATCAGCGTGTTTATCAAACATTTCTGTATAATACTACCGATTTTCATATTTTGTATGCATTATTTTTCTTAATATTATCGAAGAAAGACCTCCGGTCACAAAAAATTCAAAACCGGCGGCGGCGGTGACAGCGGTAGTTACTTATTTTTTAGAATAGAGAGATATATTTTGAAACTCAAATATGTATTTTAAACTAAATTATTTCTAAAATAAATTGTTTTAATTTGAAAGTAGACCGCTCTGTTTAAAAATCATAATTCATTTCCAAAAACGGCGGAAAACAGGATAAACATGTTGGAAATTGTACGTCAAACGTGGAAAATGAGGTGCATTCGTACCATGACTAGTTTTATAAATATTCACATCTTAGTGCAACAGCTGTTGCATTCTTGTGCAAAAATACCTGCATACAGAATCAATTGCGATTCTATATATTACATTTAGTAATACGAAAATAATATGACTCCATCTTAAATAGGTCGCGATTTTCATTGCAACCTAGAATCATTACCTATAGTGGGATATCATTGGATTAATTACGTATGATAGGATTTACTAGAATAATCAACATGGCAACCTAAATTCAGTACCTATCATGGAATATAATTGAATTAAATACAAAAGATAGGATTTAATTGAATGAAGAAAAACTTTTATTAATAGCTTTTTTAAGTTTCATTCGATTTTCAGAAAATTTGGAATCGCTAGACAAAATACTGCAAAGATTATACATATTAAATTTCAAACCATTCTGTTGGGTAGTTTTTGCGCTGTTATATAAGGAAAGACGGACAGACAGACGGGCGGACCAGACTACGACTGTAGGGTTTCTTATTTATATAATTACGAACGCACCAAAAATCGAAAAGAATTTCGGAACAGATGTCATAAGTTCCCACGGCCGCCATTTTGGAATTCTTCTTGGCGTGAAAACCCCTTTTCCGCCAAGTAGTAAACGTCGCCAAGCACCGGTTTATACGCATGTTTGGCTTAACGAAAATAAAGTGTAAATAATAAACAAAATTCGCTAAACTGGCAATCAGTAATCGTTTATGAGCGCTTCGCGCACATTTACCGAAAAAAAAACATCGCCGAATTCAGCATTTCTCGCGGTATAGCATTCTCAAAATTCAGCAGTTCTCGTTTTGTAGCAATCTCAAAATGTAAAAAACTCTTAAAGCAGCAAAATATACATAAAATTATCAACATGCCTCAACAGACATCTGCTTTCTTTAAAACCTCCAGCACGAAATATCTCTCATAACATCGTCGTCATTTTCCAAAATAGGCTTAATACGCATTGACATGCTATAAACAAACCTCCCTTTCTTGTCAAAATTTCCTCATATTTCTTAATTACTTCAACAAGAGCGTTTAAACGGACTACAGAAACTATAGTCAATGAAATACATCCAATAAATTTAATAAAAATAAAAAGACAACGATAGAACACGATATCAAAATACCTCCACAAAATTCTAAGCTTCTCAGGGGTTGCCAGAACACGACACGTCACAACACACACGGGGTTTACATATCGAGTTTGTCATATCCGTAAACACCACCAACACGCCAACAAAAAATCGCCAAACAATTCAAAACAACAACGGCTGAGGGAAGATACGGCATCTAAGCCAGAATTTCTCTTTTTTTTCGGAAAAGAGATAAAAAATCATATATAGATATGTATTTTATTGTTATTTTCACAAGAAGGATAAAGAATCCATTTTTCTCTTTAAATATTTTATGACAAAGATTTTGCTTGGAAGTCTCCAAAATATTTTTTCTCATTTCTTTTTGTGTTCCAAATTGAGCATCTGAACATCATTAATTTTATACGTGATGCATCATATTGTATAGGAAGGAAAAAATGTTTAATGACTGTGGTCGTCAGAATTTCCATGTAAAAAAGTAAAAGTCAGTGTTTTTTAAAACTTACTTGCATAAGTACATATAATAGTTTTGTAACATGTATAATTAGTATGAAATCCCTTTTTTTCGACAGTGAAAACATTTTAAAGTTTATTTCATGTTTATTTCTTTGGCTGTTTAGTGCGGAGGTTAAATTTATATTTATGTCTCTTTGCACAAAAAAACCCCTTAGACTTTTATAAATTTTTAATCTTCTTAGGCTTTTATAAATTTTACTTAAAATTTTTCAGTTTGATGAAGTTGGAACATTATAAATCAAAATGCATTTTTTATAAGAATTTCGATAAATTATTTAAAGGGTCTCAAGACTCTTAAAGCTTCAATTTTTCGAAATTTTAATTTTTTTTACATCTTAAACTTCCATCTTTTTATTTATATGGTTGTTTCAACAGAAGTTATGGCTTTTAGTGTTATACCCTCTTAATAGCTGAAGCGGCGTTTCCGAAAATTTGAAGTCATTTTTCTCCAAATGACGTTTTTAGGCATAAAGCTCAGAATAACTTAAAACGTCTGAATATTTTTTCATGAAATTTTCAAAACACATGTTTCATGTTAGACTGTATAAACTGAACCTAAAATTTTATTTTTATCATTCAAAACAATATTTTTTTAGGTATTACTGTGAAATTGCCAAAATTTTGTATTAGCTAAAATAAACTTTGTATTAAAAATATAAAAATGCTTTAAATACAAATCAGTTTAGGTTCAGGGTAATTATTATAATCTGAATTATAATTAGGACAAAAAATTTCATTCTAGTTGTAAAATTTATTTTGTAATCCTGTGCGTAAGCTGTTATACCAATTTTCTGCTCGGCAAATAACTCACGGTTTGGAGCACCCTGTAAATACTAATTCTGTATCTTGTAATATTTTAAATGCAAGAAATGAAAGAAAATTCTTATATCTTTTAATCTCAATAAAAATTGTGTTTTTAAATAATATACGTTTTAAGGTATTAAATGCTCAAAATTGTCTTTTTTTCATTTTTTTCAGTTTTAAGAGTCGTGAGACCCCTTAAATACGGTTATAATAGGTCAGCACTTTGCATGCACAAATGTGATATTATTTCTACATGTATGTATAACCAGTTTAACGCTAGAACCGCCGGAAATTTTACTTTTAGAAAAGTATTTTACACCAGAATTTTAATTTAAAACTATCTGACTTATTTCATTAGCCTATTATTGTCTTGCATAGGTATAACGTAACTTATGAAGAAATTTCTGGTTCTAATCGACTGTTATTAATTTGGTAAGGGTAAAAACGACCCCTCATGGCGATACTAGTTTTAGCGTGGGCGACATCAGCTAAAAAGAAGGAAAGAAGGACTCAAGTGTTTCTTATTTTGTAAAATTTACACTAGTGGAGAAATGTTGCAAATCATATGTTTGTATAGAGAAAATTTCATTAAATAAAATAAAACACAGAGTAAACAGCGCATTTTGAACGATTGAATGCTACTTCTACAAACTAACTCAGGTGTAATTTCTACAACACGGGAATAACTAATAGACGCATGTTTGAAAAATGTACTGTATACTAGATTCCCATCATTTCTAACTTGTATTTAAGAACATACCCTTAAGCGTCGAGCTCGATAAGTGTAGACTACTTTTTTTTTTTTTATTTATATCGTTTGATTGCGATCACTTTTTTGAAGTAGAAATAAATGTTCACCTTATTTAAAGGTCAGATATAATGGTGCGAGAATAAAATTAATTACACTATTTTTAAAAACTGGTGGGAATCAAACAATCTGCATAAAAAAATAAGCCTACACTGACAGGAAAAGTCACAGGCGCGAGAATTACGGCATTAAAAAACAAACTAACTGAATTAAACTATTTTTTGCAATAAAAAATATTCCCCTTCAAGTACAGTATGGCATTTTTCTGTTTGGTGTATATTTTTAGAAAATGTTTATTCTAAAGATAAAATATGTATTTTAAATCTAATTTCTAAAATTTAATTGATTTAACTTGAAAGAAAACCGTTCTGTTTTAAAATCATAATGTATTTCAAATAGAATAACGGTAAAACAAATAAGGTAACGGGGAAATTCTACAGCCATTTTTTTTTCTTCGGAAAAGAGCTGGCTGAGAAAAGTTAAATAAAAATAAGTGTGTTGTAGATATGTTTGTTTATTATTTTCATAAGGAGGATGATGACCGCTATCTATTAATCTCTTTAAATATTTTACAACATAGGTTCTACTTGGAACTTTGTAAAAGAAAATTTTCCTCTTCTTTGTATGTTCCAAATGGAGCATCTGAAAACTTATAAGTGATGTATCATATTGAATATGAAAAAAAAATAAATTGTTTAATGACTTCACCAGAATGTACTTGTAGCAAAGTAAAATTAAATGATATTCAGTAACTTATTTACATAATGGCTTACAACGTTTTTGTTACATATATAATCAGTTTGAATAATACTTTTCTATCTTGACATTTTTTTTAATTGATTTCGTATTTATTTTTTTCACCTTTTAGTGAAGAAGTATGTTCTCTGTTATGAATATGTGTATGCTTACATGTGTTACATTGAACATATGTTCACATAGGTTTTTTTAATAAAATTAATGATGTTCAAATGCGTCATTTGGAAAATAAAAACAAGAGAAAAAAATCTTTTCCGAAGTTCCAATTTGAAGAATACCAAGAAGAATCCAAGAAGAATTCCAAGTTTCAAGAAGAATATTTGTCATAAAATAGTTTGTCATAAAAAAGATTAAGTCTGTCTTCATCCTTCTTGAACATTTCACAGAACATTTACGCGATATGTTCCCTGATATGAACATTTAAGATACGAAGACATAATAGATATGAACATTTAACCCCTTAATTCTCGCTCCCGTCATATTCTTGGGCTGTGTCTTTTACTCAAATTGTTTGATTCCCACCAGTTTTATAAAATAGTGAAGATGGCTATATTTTAGTATCGTTTTTTCTGTCATTAAATACGCGGAATATTTCTTTATCATAGAAGTTGTGCCAATAAGCAATTGGAATTTTTCAACCGTAACTTAATTCGAGCGTTAAGGGGTTAAGAGATATGTACAGTCGTGGAAAAAAAAGTAAACACCCCCTACTAACTCCTCAACAAATTATCGTAGAAGAAAGTTACTGGTACTGAACGATTGGAAATAAAGTCTACTTTTAAATGATGTATATAAAATTTGCTTAGGGGGCCATCTACATATAAAAACGAACCATAACTTTGTTTTTTTCAATAGCAGTACCCAATTCTGACAGCATAAATGAACTCTACACCCTTCAATTAGCCTAAAAACGAATTTTTATGCAATTCGTACCATAAGTTTCCGAGAAATTAATTATTTTAAAACGAGCGTATTTTAAGGGCTGTATCTAAATTGAAGTTCGTAAGTCGTTTGTTAACCGAGAGAGCCCTCATCTTGATCAAGGCACCTTAAGAAGTCAATGAAGCATGCTAGATTACACGACAGCAGAAGAAATTTCAAAATATCTTGTCACTCCTACTATAGACGGCCCCTTAAACCATCATTTTGCCGTTTTTTAAGCATAATTTGAAAACTACATGGAAGAAAAATGTGAAATTTTTGAATTTCCATGAAGCAGGACTTAATACATCTAAATCCATCAAACAAATTGTAGGTTGCAATTCATAATTTTTTCGAATATTAATTCCATAATTCATAATTCATATCATAAAATTATAAAAATTGCAAATTCAGCTTATTTATGTTTGGGTATATTAGTATTATTACTACAAAAAAAAAAAAATTAGCACATTAGGGGCATAATTGCGGGAGATATAGATAAAAGTATAAAAATGTACTTTAACATTAGAAGCACTAAATTTTGAATGTTTATAATTCAAAAACTTATCATTCAAATGACTTGAAATTTGGTGTCTAGGCATAGTTTGAACCGAAGATTTGAAATATCTCGTTAAAATTGGGTATTGCTAATGAAAAAAATGAAGTTTGGATTCGTTTTAATATGTAGATGACCCCCTAAAAACATTTTATATACATCATTTAAAAGTAGACTTTATTTCCAATCGTTCGGTACCAATAATTTTCTTCTACGATGATTTGTTGAGGAGTTAGTAGGGGGTGTTTACTTTTTTTTCCACGACTGTACACTGTTTGGGGAAGTTTATAGATTTATCTCATCCTGCATAAAAATAAATACTTCTTCTTAAGGTTTCATAAACTTTTAAAGTTTGCAGTATGATAAAGTTGGATCATTATAAATTAAAATGCTGTATTTTTATACGAATTTCAATAACATGTTTACATATGTTTGTATGTGTAATTCTTAATAAGTTTGCATGTATAAATCAGGGATGAGAGACCTCCGAGCCAAATGGTTGATTCTCCCCAATAAATTTTAATACTATTCTTTGCTTTATTTATTTCTCAGAAATTTTGTCATTAAAAAAAGCGAGAAATACTATTAAAATTTAGTGGGGAAAATTAACCATTTGGCTCGGAGTGTTCTCATCGCTGAAAAATGTGTTATTCTGTTACATATATAGTCAGCTTTACCCTTTCCGGCGCGGAGTAACTGTGTTTGTAAACTCATAAAATGATGGTCTGACACCAGAATTTATAAACGAATTTATTAGAAAATACAAGCTTGCCCATTTTCATGTAAATTATAAAAGAAGATTTTTAATTAAATATTCTTTGTGCAAGAAAAATAAAAATTAGGTGTCCTTTTTTAAGGACACCACCCGCGAAAGGGTTAAAATATTATTTTCTAAGATGAAATTTTTTTTAACTGAAATGTAATTTAGTTTAGTTTTTCAGAAGTGTAAATTATTATATCTTACTCCGATCACGTAAAAGAAAAAAAAATCACAATTTGATTTTTATGAACTTCTCTTAAAAATTTACACCCTGAAGAAGTTCTAACATTACGAATAAAACTGTTGCATTTTTACATACGTCAATAGATGAAAAAAGGGGGTACGCTACTCAAATTTTTCATATTTTCTTAAATTTACTCTATTGCAGAACTGTTACAAACCACTTGTTTGTTTAGCGAAATTTATGTTAAGGCTTGTTCTCAACTGCTCTGCTCAACAAGGGCAAAGCGTTTTGACACATTTACAAATTCATTTTTTAACGGAAATATATGAAATTGGATGGCCTGACTATGGAAGCGATTTGGAATCGAATTGTGTTTTCCATTTTTGGAAAAATAAATTACCTATCGAGTTATAAGCAATTTTGTTCACGTTTTTCTCCTTTCGCTGACTATTTTACTGCTTTCTTCGGGAACTGCGGGGCAAAACTTCAACTTTAACAATATTTTCCGAAAGACCTATTGCGTTTGCAAAAAAAAACAGCTCGATTACATAGTTTCTGAACAACAGCACCGGCTAGTTTCATGCATTTCCGACCAAAAATAAATTTAAACTTATGTCACAAAGTTGCCCTTTTGGATTTAAGAACAGCCTTAAGCATAATAAACCACAGAGCAGACAGCGCGTTTTGAAGGATTGAATACTACTTCTTGAAGTTAACGCAGCTGTAATTCCTACAAGACGAGGATAACTATTAGATGCGTGTTTCATAAATGCACTGTATAGTTGATAATTTCTGGCCCCTTCAAGGGCGGTGGTTCGTTTTGGGACAGCTTAATTTTAATTCCTAAAGGCCACATTGACATCAGAGTTATGGAATTAAAATTTTCCATTTAACCCTTTGAGGGATGGTATGATATATTATATCCGACCTAATTTCAATCAAGTTTTGCACCAGAAAATTTTATTTTTTTTTAATTTTCTACATTAAATTTTTTAATTTTAATTTTTTTTAAATTTTAATAAAATTTTACTTTTATTGCTTTGGTGAAAAAAAGTTCAAAAATTGCTGTTCCTTATTTTGAAATAACATTTTTCGAAAAATCCGGTGAGAATTCAATATTACAAAAACACATTTGCTTGCCCATGATACGTCATATAATACGTCAATCTTTTCTTCTGTTGAACATCTGCAATACAAGTAAAAACCTCTGTCGTGTGTCTGTTTTACGCTAAAATATTGCAAATTAGTAAATATTTTAATAAGTATGTCTCCAAATACCTTATTTTATATAACTATTTATTTTATGAAACTTAACTTTTAACCCTTTCCGGCACGGGCAATTTTTGTTGTAAAATGGTGAAATGATTGACTGACACCGGAATTTCAAAACGACTTTTTTTTTTAAATTAAAAACATGTTACTTTAGTTACTCATTGTAAAAGCAAAATTTTACTGAAATAAACTTGGTGCCGTTCGTAAGTTTGGAATTAATTTAGGTATCCCGACCCGGGCACACTGTGCCGGAAAAGATTAACCCTTTTATTCCCATAATAGAATACGTTCTAGAAATTACGTAGATCAGAAAATATGACTTCACACCAGAAAGTTCCAATGATTAATTTCGCTTTATTTAAATACGGAATGTCTGTTATTACTTAAATAATTTCGCTTTATTTAAATACGGAATGTCTGTTATTACTTAAATAATTTCGCTTTATTTAAATACGGAATGTCTGTTATTACTTAACCCCTTCACGGTCGCTTAGTATTTGAAAAAAACATCAAAAGTGTACCTATTTTTTTATTACAGAAATTGAATAATTATAAGGTTTCTAAATAAAATATGCAATTTGTTTATTTTTAAGCCGAAAAAACAATATTTTATAGCCATATTCATATTTGTATAAAAGCCATCATGCGAGAATTATGTGTCTTAACCTCTTAAGCTCCGCCTCCGATAAATGTAGGTTACTTTTTTTTATTATTCAGATTGTGTGATTCCCACCACCGTAGTTTACGGCAAATAAAATGATACGGAAATAAAGCCATTTACACTATTTAAAAAAAACTGGTGGGAGTCAAACAATCTGAATTAAAAGATAGTAGCCTACATTTCTCGGGGGCGGAGCTTAAGAGGTTAAGACACATAATTCTCGCATGATGGCTTTTATACAAATATGAATATGGCTATAAAATGTTGTTTTTTCGCCTTAAAAATAAACTAATTGCATATACCTTATAATTATTCAATTTCTGTAATAAAAAAAATAGGTACACTTTTGATGGTTTTTTCAAATATTAAGCGACCGCGAAGGGGCTAATATTCCAGTTATCATCAGAAAGGCTTGATTCATCAGAATCCATAACAAAATGACAAAAATATTACAAATCTATGACAAATCTATGGCAAATTATAGATCGTACAAATCAAACCAGAGAGCTAATATTCAAAGACTTCAAATGGAAATTCCAGTTCAATTTTTCTGGTTTCAGAAGTTTTTTCCAGCAATTAAATCTCCAGCCCGAGAATATGACGGGCACGAGAAATAACGAACGACACCTCAGCCCGAGATATTGACGGGAGCGAGAATTAAGGGGTTAAAGCACATATAGCTATTTTAATTTTCTGGTGTGAATGAGGTATATACGAATAAAAAAAAATCTATTAAATCCAAAACGCTGTTGTTTGCATATATGCAAAGCTGCGCGCTAAAGTGTTAAGATTATATTCGACTTAAGGTTATATTATTCGACTCATCGTGCATAAAAATAAAAACTTCTTAAGGTTTCGTAAATTTTATACTAAAAATTAATGTGTGGTGAAATTAAAATATTATAATTAAAAAATCCATCATTTTTATATAGATTTTAGTAATTTATTTACGTATGTTTAAATAATGTTTTTGTTACGTGTATAATCAGCTTAACTCTTATTGGTCCTATGTCACTTCCAGCATGACATCGGGAACAGCACCTCTTACAGGAATTTTACTCGGTTGGCGCAACTTTATTTTTGAACACACTTTTACTTGTCGGTGTTGCCAATTTGGCCTCCAATTTTAAACCGAAATTTCAATTTCACACGGGAAATTCCGGAATAAGAAATTTCACTTCTTATGATTGCTAAATGTCTCGCATTAATAATAATACATTAAATTTAAAAAATCAAAAAACCCGACTGCGTAAAAAGCGAACTAATTAATTATTTCTCATCAATATGAAACTATTTTTTATATTAGTTACCTTTCTTTATTTACTTGTATTGATGACTTTTAAGTTGTGTTTAATTATTAGTTCCTATCTACAAACACTCTTTTGATGAGGCCTATAGATGTATATTATGAAGGATAGAATTACGGTAAAGGTAGCGATCCTAAGTACACAACTTCTAGGTTGTGTGATATTGAAACGGAACTTCTGACTACAAAATGGTCAATGAAACATCGTCTTCATTTTGAAAGACCTATCCAATAATATGCCACTCAATAGGGTACGTACATTTTTTATTTTACAGCCGCCATTTTGAATTTATAAAAACAAAACCTATCCTATAACCGTCGGAAAATTAAGACGAATCGATAGAGATCTCCTTCATAAAAATCGATCCAGCCGTTGGGATTTTTGGAGGGTATAAAGAAATCCACTTACACAGATACGCGTGAAACACATAACCCTTCCTTTCAGTCGGGTAAAAAAAGGCATAAAATACTATTCTTTATTTCTGGTATGAACTCGTGATTTCTGAATAAAAATGGTGGCTAAATTGTCAACCCTGTTACTCGTACTTTGACGACATCTGCAAGAGAAATGTACTACAAAATTTATTTTTTAAGTATACTGGTTCGAATCATATTATAAAGTTAGAACCATGTATAAAATGTCAGCGTCCATTAAGAGCTAAAACAACATTCCAAAAGGAAAACTGTCTAGGTTACACGATAACTCCTAATTCGTGATCCCTCATTCCTTCCGATTGATCCCTCATTTCTCCAATGTGTTGTAAACAGTGTTGAAAGAATTGTATAGATTTTGGTACATACCGGCATAAGCCATGAATTTATCACTTACCAGCATAGTCTTACTGCGGGGATCCCAAATGGTCCGCTTTATGAATATCAGTATTTTCTTAGAAACATTTTCTTTTTAGATATTTCTTCCAAATTTTGCAGAAACTGCCTTCGGACGTTAATCCTTTGCCTGTGACGCCCGAACTCAGTTCGGGCAAAGCAAATGCGCCAATGTTGGAATGTCCTATCTGAATTCGGGCAAGAGAAAAATCGGTGTTTCAATTCCGTGGAGCCCGAACTTAGTTCGTCTAATGTATAATATGTAAATTACCATTTTCCAAACAGATGGCGATACTCGGCAGTTTCGCGCCATTTGTCGAACTTTTGTAATTTTGCAGTTCTTTCCAAATTTCATTCAAACCATTCAAAGAAAAAAAAAATTCCATTTTTGGAACGTTTTTCTCAAATATATTCCACAGGGAAGGGGTTAATTCCAGCGCAAATGCCATAGAAACCTACCATGAAATTTTCTGTTAACTCCTTGAGGGGCTAGCAAAAATGTCTCTAAATATTGAATTATCACCGGAATAATCGAAAAATTTTATTTTTAAAAGGAAAAGCAATTTTCCAACGATTTTCCTCCAAAGTTAGAAATATAAAATTTAGTAAATATTTTCTGGTGAGAAGCTTGTTTAAATTAGGTGGGATATATTTTACACCACCGCCCCTCAAGGAGTTAAAAATATTGGTATTCATTTTGCGGGATATTTGGGAGCTCTGTTATGGTGTTGCAGGTGTACCGCGTAAATAAGGGTTCCAAATGATCCGTAAGCACTATTTTCTTACAGTTTATTTCGCCATTTTTTATCGCAAATAATTCTGCCATTAGATAAGAAGAAGAAAATTATTTTAAATACTGGTGTCCAGAGTATTTGGAGTCCCGATTTACGCGGGACACCTGGCAACACTACCTGTTACTGAAATAGATGAGTATGAGTCATAAATTTATCACTTATACTTTGTCACACAGGGTTCGTACGAATCGGGTAATTTTCCAGGAGAGTTACCAGTAATTTTTATAGCGAAAGAAATCTAGGTTAAACGCACGAAATTTCGCCTTCTATTAACCCTCCAGTCGCGGGAGACTTTTTCAGAATGAAGATTGATTCCCACCGCTTTTTTGAAATAGAAATAGTCATTTTATTTAATTACAGATTAAATAATGCAAGAATAAGCCAAATTATACACTTTTAAAAAATTGGTGGGTATCAAGCAATCTGAGTTTTTAAAAAGTAGCCCACTGGAATGTGAAAATAGCTTTTCCTGCGGATGGAGGGCTAAGGAGAGATTTTCAATAAGAAAATACTGGTGTCGAAGAATTTCCTGTGTGCAAAATTCCAGGAGCCGTACGAACCCTAGTCACAGTGTGAGTTCATGCATTTATACTGGGAGTTTTTAGAAAATGTCAATTTGTGTAAAAGCACTTATAGTTAAGTTAATTTTTGAAAGAATCTGAAGTACAATTCATTTTGTAGCAGATAATATGGGGTGAGACTCCATACATAACTCACAACTCACTTTTAGGGCGAACACTGACATTTATTGAGACGAACACACAAACAAAAAATACAGATATAAACACTCTTCTCGTTCTTTAATTAGCTTAAAGTCTATAATTCAGGACGTCGTTGAATAGTTCTGAGATTTTCTTACGTCGTGTAAATATTCAATCTTATTTCACCGAAATATGTTCTGTTCTTTTTTAACAAAACCTTGCGTCGTAAAACTCATTTCGTTCTCTTTACTTCTTCCGCATTTCCACTTCAACCAGCTTCGTTAAGGCTCGTTTCCTTTTTAATCTCGAAGCGGAAAATACGGGGACACTCAGTCTGATGCAGGTGTTGCTTGCGAAATTCTCCACAAGCGGCCGTCCTGACATCTGGAGCTGCCGCAGCGACATGTGGTAAAATAGAATCTGAAAAACAAAAAACAAAAACCAGTAACTGTTCTTAGGGGAAAAGAAAAAAAAATTAATCTGCACATCATAGTTGAAGTAGCGTAACATCATATAGAGATTTCTTTGAAAGCAGTGACTTGTAAAATGTTTATAGCACGCAGAAAGAAAAGATTTAAATTTTTTTTTTTTTTTTTTTTTAAGTTTCAGTTTTCGTCAGGCCAAGGTTTCATGTATTCAGCACAGGAGCTAGTATTTATCGGTCCTTCAGTTGATGAGATTTTCGTTACGTCGTAGGTGTCGTTAGACTTCACTTTGATTACTTTATACGGACCTAAGAATTTAGATTTCAACTTTAAACCTGGTCCTTGCTGGGTACTCTTAATTGCTACAAGGTCACCAAGCTTGTACTTACGGGGTTTCTTACGTCGTAAATTATAGTGCTTGCGATTTTCTTGTTGAATTTCCAGAATATTCTTCTTGGCTTCTTTACGGAGCTCTTCTCTGTCTTTCATGAATTGTTCTTCGACTGCAGTGTTTAAGAGGTCAATAATTTGTACATCTTCTTTCTGTTTCATTTTTGTACCAAATAATATTTCAAACGGTGTTCTCTTAATGCTTCTTTGGTAAGTTGAATTAATGACTTGTTGAACTTTAGGAACATGTTTAAACCATTTGGTCGGTTCGTCTTTGGACATTTTAGAGATTACAGAAATTATGGTGGAATTAAGTCGCTCTACTTGACCATTGGCACGGGGAAGGCCAGTTGTAACTGTCTCGTGCTTTATATTTTCATCTTGACAATAATCAGCAAATTCTTTGCTTGTAAATGCAGGACCTTTATCGCTAATGATAATGGAAGGATTGCCAAAAGTATGACTTTGTTGTCGTAGTTTTGATATAACTTCGGTAGCAGAAGTACTTTTACATGGATACAACCAGACGAATTTAGTAAATGCGTCTATTAAAGACAAAATATGTTTATAATTTTTGTTGGTTGTTTCAAGAGGGCCTAAATGATCAATGTGGTAGGTTTGGAGAGGAGTCTCTTCTTTAGGTAAGGGATGCAATTCACCTTCTTGTTTACCACGTTTGCGATTATACAAAAGGCATGTTACACAATTTGCTATAATTTTATCAATTTTATTTGACATATTAGGGATGAGAAATTCTTCGTTAAGGAGTTCTTCACAGCGTTTACGGCCAAAATGTCCTTTGTCATGAACGTGTTTAATGACATTTAGCTGCATTTCATCCGGCACAACTATCAGATCGATACCTTTATGATTTTTATAGAGAACGTTATTTTTAAGGAAATAGTTGTCATATGGCTTTGTTTTCAAAATTTCTTTGATGGCCTGTGTATGTTCGTCAGTGTTCTGTGATTGTATGATTTTGGTAGTAAAACTATCTTGAATGATCATACATATTGGATTTCTACTTAAAGCGTCGACATGGCGCATGCGTGTACCTTGTCTGTGTTCGATTGTATAGTTATAGTCAGCTAACATTAAAGCCCATCGAGCAATCTTGGTGCAAAGATCTTTTTTATTCATAGTAAGGGCGAATGCGTTGCAATCTGTGACTATCTTGAAAGGAATACCTAGAATGTAAACGCGAAATTTTTTAAGTGCTTCTATGACAGCTAAAACTTCTAGTTCATAACTCGAATATTTACGTTCGGCATCTGTGGTTTTTTTGCTCATAAAATAGACAGGGTGAAATTGATTGTCAATAGAAGACTTTTGAAGGAGAACTGCTCCGTAACCGTCAATAGATGCATCACAGTGAACTTCTGTTTCGTTACTAGGGTTATAAATGCTTAAAACAGGACCTGAAGAAAGGATGTGTTTCAGCTGATTAAATTCATTTCGTTGCTGGTCGCCAAAGTGAAATTTAGTATCCTTTCTAAGAAGATCTGTTAAAGGCTTAGCTATTAAAGAGTAATCTTGAATGAATTTACGAAAATATGAAGTTAATCCGACAAATGAATGTACATCTTTTATACTTTTAGGTTCTGGGAAATTAAGGACAGCTTTAGTTTTTAAGGGGGATGGGTGCAGTTGACCATTTTTAATGTGGTAACCCAAAAAATCAATTTCTCGTTGTAAAAAGTGGCATTTTTTGAGATTCAGTTCTAAACCATATTCGGATGCAGTTGTAAGGACGCGTTGTAATTTCTGGAGTCCTTCGACTTCGTTTTCAGCTGGTATTATGAAGTCATCCATATAGACAATATGTACTTTTTCATTAATGAGGTCTCGAAAAACGTTATAAATATATCTTTGAAACACTAAAGGTGCATCGCTAAGGCCATAATTCATATATAAGAATTCAAATTGACCAGAATGTGTTACGAAAGAAGTATATTTTCTACTATTTTCTTCTACTTCGACATGAAAAAAAGCATTTTAAAGGTCAAGAGTAGTAAATACTTTTGCAGAATGCAACTGATCAATAATGTCATCAATTACTGGGAGGGGAAAACGTTGTTTATGTGTTTTAGAATTTAACCTCCTATAGTCAACACACAATCTATATGAACCATCTTTCTTTTTTACTAGGTCAATAGGTGATGAAAAATTACTAGTTCTTTTACGAATAATTCCTTTTTCGAGCCACTCAGAAATTTGTTTTTCGACGAAGTTTTTCTCTATTTGCGCCAAGCGTCTGGGAGGACAAGTAACAGGTTCTTCGTTTTCCAGATGAATTGATAATTTAACATCAGTTGTCTTTATTTTTTTAGGAGAATAATTTTGAATAAGTTCTGAAATTTTTAAACGTATTGTTTCATCGGTAATATGAGATAAATCAAGATTAAGATCGTCTAACACATGAGCAATATTAATCAAAAAATTATTGGACGTATCGTCATTTTTCTCGATTTTTTGCATCGAAATATTATTTCCAGAAATTGTTAAAATACTTTGTTGAATTATATCTGTACCAATAATAAGATCAAAAGATATGGAATAATCTGGGACTACATAAACATTAGTTGTATAATTAAAATCATCTATCATAATGTTCGTAGAGAAAAAACCTAGGGGTTTGATTATAGTATTTCCTAATCCAGTTAATGTGATAGTTGAATGTTCAAGGTTCGAAATTGTAGGGAGTTTGCGATAAATACTTTCCTTTAGTAAACTTCTTTCACTACCTGTGTCTACCAATGATGTAACATTTACAGACGAAATAATGACTTGTTTGGTCATGAAAGTGTTCGACGTGACAGTGGAAACATTGGAGGGCTCTGACTTAACTCTAGGCCTCCTTGGTTGATCACATTGAGCCGATTTATGGCCAAAATTCGAACAATTAAAACAACGAGGGCCTTTATCTTTATGTCTGCATTGGCTACTTCTATGATTCGACAAACCACAATTAAAGCAAAAAAGATCAGATTTTGGTCGAAAGGATTTCTCTTTCACTGGCATTTCAGGTTTGACTTTACGAAATTTAGTGTTCTCAAAGTCATGTCGAATTTTGTCATAAATTTTGAGCTTTTGCTTGAATTCTACAATGGATTGGCATCCATATAACATTGATTTTCTGAAAACCGGGTCGGGTATACCATTTATGATGTACTGCATTAATGCGGAATCTTCGATTTCACCACGCGAGCATATTTGTTTCATGATAAGAAAATATTCTTCTATTGATTCATTTTCTTGCAATTTTCGTTTATTTAATATATCATGTAACTCGGCAGAATTATAAGTGGTGCTAAATTCTGATATTAAGAGTTGTTTAAGTTTGTCATATGAATTGATATGAAATTCTGTTTGTGCCAATAACTGGGCTTTTCCTCGTAATGATCTTTTACAAAATATGAATTTATGAAAGTCAGATAAATTAAACATATTAGTAACATCCTCAAAATTATTAAACCATACATTTATATCACTAAAAGAACTACCATCGAAAGGAGGTATTACACTTTCAATATCAGTAAAATTAATAGACGATGGCATAAAACTTTGAACTGGAAATTGCTGCTGTTTGTCAAAATTTGATAATTCAGTGTTATTACTTGAAGTCATATTATTTGAAGGCAGTTCGGGTTCCGAGTCAGTGTCACTTTCATTTTGTATAATATTATTTTGTAGTAAGGTCAAGTCTGAAAGGTATGTAACTAATCGGGTTGCGAGATCGTTTAAAGATCCCTCATTATCAATACAAAGTAGATTGCACACTGTAATCAGATCATTTAATGAAAAATCAGTTTGAACTTTAGTTATTTTATTTTTGAATTCGGTGCTGTCGGTTTGAAAACCGAAACCAGTAAAATCACGTATTCTCTTTCTATTAGATCGATCACCGTCATAATCAAATAGGAATTTATGAAGCAATTTGATTTTATGCGTTCGTTCGTTTTTAAATGCAACTTCCAGTTCAGGTATCTCAACTAACTTCATAATAAAATAATAATAATGAACTCACCGTTAGAATAATATCCGGCTTGAATATGATGAATAATTGTAATTAGTAATGCTGGTGGGTTAACTGTCACTCTGACACCAATTTATGGGGTGAGACTCCATACATAACTCACAACTCACTTTTAGGACGAACACTGACATTTATTGAGACGAACACACAAACAAAAAATACAGATATAAACACTCTTCTCGTTCTTTAATTAGCTTAAAGTCTACAATTCAGGACGTCGTTGAATATTTCTGAGATTTTCTTACGTCGTGTAAATATTCAATCTTATTTCACCGAAATATGTTCTGTTCTTTTTTAACAAAACCTTGCGTCGTAAAACTCATTTCGTTCTCTTTACTTCTTCCGCATTTCCACTTCACACAGCTTCGTTAAGGCTCGTTTCCTTTTTAATCTCGAAGCGGAAAATACGGGGACACTCAGTCTGATGCAGGTGTTGCTTGCGAAATTCTCCACAATAATATCCTGAAATTTTACGACATTTTATCGTCATTTTTGTTTAAGTTGTGCATAGTTGATTACTAAATAATAATCTAAAAAAATTGTTATCTTTCGCGCATGTGCGGTTAAAAATTATTTCTTGCAAATGCTTATATTTCATCAAATATTTAACTTATTTATATTCTAATTGCCGTATATTCCTTCTTATGCACTTTGTCAAGTTTGCTGAAAGAGACATCAAATTTCGCATGCTATAAAAAAAAAAATATGAATATATTTTTTAAATTTTTAAACTTTCAGGGGCAAGGATTTTAGTTGCTAAAATTTTTAAATAATTGTGTGACACCATGATCTAAGAACAACTCTATTTGTAGATTACATTTAGAGGTATTAATTAAATCCGGTCTGCTGTTCTGCTCTAAAAGGATGGTGTCCCAATAAATACATTTTGTTAGGCGCGTTCTTAATTATATAAATACATAGAACCTATAGTCGTCGTCTATATCGTCTGCCCGCATATAACAGCACCGAATGGTTTGAAATTTAATATATATAATCGATGCAGAATTTTGCCGAATCATTTCAAATTTTATGAAAATCGAATCAAAACTTAAAAAGATAGTAATAAAAGTTTTCTTCATTATATTAAATCCTATCATACGTAAGTAATTCAATGATATTCCACGATAGGTAATGATTCTAGGTTGCCATGATGATTAAGTCATATTTAAGATGGAGACATATAATTTCTCTATTACTCAATTTAATATATATAACCGTAATAAATTTTGTATTCATGCATTTTTGTATAAGAGTGCAACAACTAACACACCAAGATCTGAATATGTATAAAACTAGTTATACTACGAACACACCTCATTTGCCAAGTTTGACGTACAATTTCCAACTTGTTATTTTTAACGTAGAAGGAAGATCGTCTTCGTGAGGGGAAATGTGACCAGAAGTCGCAAACTTTTTTAAAGGGTAAAAATTCATATTTCTGTTACCGATTGCACCGTCGAATAGAAGAAGATCTCTTCTTTAAATACGTATTTTTTATGAATTGGTACTTCATAAACTGATACCTGGAGAACCGTTTGCGAAAGCGAGAAAAAATCAATTGGGAAAACGATACTTTTTGAAAAAATATTTAAAAAAAATTAGCAACTACATTTTTTCGAACTGATTGTAGAGTTTAAGACGTAAAAGAACGAACTTCAAGAATATGTGTTCCGTTTTTCAGCATAGCTAACGGTTTAGCCGACAGAGGTAAAAATAAAAGGCCAAAAAGGAAAAAAAAAGTTATTTAGTCATTTAGTCCTTCTTTTCTTTCCACTCGAAAATCAGGTTCTGAGTACGCATGCGCGCGTCTGCATATTTTTTTTTATTATAAAGTCTCTTTTTTGATGCTTTTTTAATTAATAACTCGACTATATATTAAAAAAATTAAAATTAGAACCTCAGGTGCATCAGAACCTGCTTTGAACTATCTTCATACAAATTTTAAGACCTCTGCGAGCGGAAGATTTTGCTAGCCGTCGCCCAAAAACACATCCACTCACACAGACAGACAGGGGGATCCTTTCTTTCATTAGTATATACAACCTCTGACAATAAAGCTCGATGAATAGTACTGTAACATTAACGTAGATGAAATATTAACGAAAGGTACCTTACTGTCCTTCAAAATAGTGACCTCACATAATTATGTGCCGCTGAGATCTGCTATACATGTCCTGGAAACTTTACAAGAAGTCTTCTTTTAGGACGGAGTTCAAAAGCTTCGTCACGTTTCGTTGGATGTCAGGAATATCGTCAAATCTCTTTCCTTTCAAAGCGAGTTTGAGTCGTGGGAATAGGGAAAAGATCCGAGGATTGAGGACTGGCGAGTATGGTAGATCTTCAATTTTCGCCACCCCCTTTTTACCAGGAACTGTTTGACGATATTGGCTGTGTGAGGGCGATCATTGTCGTGGACAATAAACCATGAACCTTGTTGCGCATACGGATGTAGTACCCTGTGTGTACGTTTCATGAAACGGGTCAAAATTCAATGTACCTTGCAGTATTCATCGTCGTTCCCTCAGGTAGAAATTCCTTGTGGATAATGCCTTGACTATCAAAAAAAGGTAATGAGCATCGTTTTGATGCGTTATTTTTCTGCTTTGACATTTTCCAACGAGATGATGTAGGAGAACGCCATTCCATGATTTGCTGTTTCGTTTCAGCATCATACATGAGACAGCAGGACTCATCCTCAGTGACAATACAGTTCAAGAAATTTTGTGTCACATCCCCCGTTTCGACAAAATTCTGTGAAGCTTCTAAACGTGCCTTCTTTTGATCGTCAGTCAAGTGGTGTAGCTAAGACGACAACACATTTCTCTCATCCCTAAATTCTGGGTAACGATTTAGCGCACGGATTCACGATTAATATGCAGTTTATCAGCTATCATGCTCACAGTTAATCGAGGATCTTTTGTGAGTAATTTCCTCACTTTCTCAGTGTTTTACTCATTGACGGATGTCGCCGGTCTTCCGCTACGGGGGTTGTCAGAAACACTTTCCCGGCCTTCTCAAAAACGGGCGAACCACTCGTACAGACACTTCATGGACAGTGATTGAGCTTCATAAACACGTACCAGCATCGTATGAGTTTCTTTCGGTGTCTTACCAAGCTTAAAACAAAACTTTAAATTGATCTTTTGTTCGTTCATTTCCCTGTTATCAGTAAAGAACCAACATACTAAACAAGCACTTTGTAAAACAAGTCTTACACGGAACACAAACGATGCTCAACGGAATAACGGTGGAGACAGATCATCAACACATGCCGCTACACAGGTGATGCGTTTTATTTCGCCAGTGTTGCCAGATCGGCCGTTCTGAATTCATTCACCGAACTTTTTTGTCAGAGGTTGCATATACATAGATATATATTTAAAATCTTCAAAAACTATCGCATGTTTACATCATCAAATATATTTGTTATATAAGGTTAGTTGGGGTAACTGGAACGACGAGGTAACTGGGCCATAGCCTATTTTATAAAAAACTGTTGATGTTTTTTAAGTTTTAGCTTTTGAGAACAATGCACCTTAATCTCTACTTCCTAAAACAACGTGTATCAAACAAATCATAACTCTCACTTTGCTGTGATAGGTTGTCAAAAATTTACGTTTCTTTTTTTAAAAACAACGTCAATATGGTTGAACTTACTCGGCTTTTTATTAAAATACTGTAAGTACTTTTCTTAAACAATCTTTTTTTTTTTAAAAGATTAGGTATATAACTGCATTAATATTATTAGGTGTCTATACATATTTACTTCATGTTTCAAATGCAAGCCCGGTGTCCCAGTTACCCCATAAAGTTTTGAAGAATGGCGTAACTGGGACATGTATCCGGGGTAACTGGACCATGCTGGATCCAGTTGCCCCAATAGTTATAAATAATTTTTTTGAGTTTCTCTAACTACGGGAAATAAATTTCTCTATTGTTTTTTTCTCACAATAAAGAAAATTGTAGAATACCTTATTAAAATTACGTAATAAAATTTTAAAAAAGCATATTGGGTGGTATCAAACCAAATTTCTTGACCCCTTGAGAGGCGGTGATGCCGTTATGTCATCACATAATTTTAATCCCTAATTGCCACATTGGCACCGAAATTTTATAATGAAAATTTCATCTTTATTAAGTACGCGAAAATATACTTTTACTTGTTTAGAAATAGATTCTCAGGTAAATACTGGTGTCATTAAATTATTACCACATTTTACGAATGCAAGTACCTTGCCCCTGAAAGCGAGATAGCCAAACCTTGAAATTGTACAATATACAGATAAAGTACTTAAGTACTTTCGTAGCCGTTTGTTCATAGATTTACCTTGCTATTTTTTTCCTTAAAATACCCATGTGGCTTTAATATTTATTACCTATACTGAAGTACATAAGTACTTACTTAATTTTTATGTTTTTGGTATAAATAAATCTAATATTTTCACTTTTTGTGCTTTATTTAGACACATTGACTGCAAAGGTTTCCCTTACAACGCTCTTTAATTGATATATAATTTACATGATCTGCCTGGTTTAAATTTTTAAAAGTTGATTACACTTTTTCAAACAGGACCTGATATCTCATATGAAAAAAAAAAAAAATAAACGCGTTTGGAACATAGACCTTCCGGGTCCACGTGGTATGCACTGCGGGGCACCACGCAGTGCATACCACGTGTCTTTTTTTACAGACCGCTAGAGTGACGCGATGCTCTTTTCGCACACCATCATTGGTGCATTCGAGTATCACGTGACTCCAGAGGTCTGTAAAAAAAGATACGTGGAATGCACCGCGGTAGCCTGTTAGCCTCGAGTGTATCCATGTGAAGTCACATTCGGAATCACATGGTTAGCGAATTTCTTTATATAGTCCATCACTTGATGTAACATAAATGCTGGTAAATGAATGCGCAAAATACTTTCTAATTATTTTGTATGAATTACTATTCGAAAACTACATATTAGAAAATTCATATATACAATATTAATTAAAATAAACAATTTACATTAAAAAATAATAATGTTAGAAAATATGCATGATGGTGAATTAAAACAGAGAAAAGATCTCATGCAGAAGCTATAATACCTTTTCCTGAAAATATCTAAAATTCGATCAAAAAATAAAATATAAGCTTATTGGTTGGGTCTTTGTTCTACTAAACTAAATCAATATGTCGCCTTAAACTTACCATCCTGATTAACTTATCTGTTGCCAGAAACAAATTTTAGACATTTAAATACCTCCCTTAATAAGTGATATAATAGCTCCCACGAAAAGTCGAAATGACAGCCAATATCTTAACCCTCTGTCTACTAGAAGGGTCCAATGGACCCGACATGTATATTCAAAATATCTATTCAAACCAGAAAATTTCTTCAAAACAAACTAAATGTATAAATCAGACAATAATAAGTTAAATAAACAAATTAAATAGTTTTAAGTAAAAATTCTGGTGTAGAATGTTTTTATAAAACTTGAGAAAAATTTCCGGTAGTTCTAGGGTTAATAATTTTGAACGCATATAAACAGGACTCGCAACGTTCCTAAAATTTTCTCAGTTTGCTACCACTATTTAAAAATTACTTTCTTTATTTTAAAATTCTGTTACCAGTATTAAACAACTCTGTCACGAAGATTCTTTATTTGAAATAGTGGTAGGAAATGCAGAAAATTTTAGGAACGCTGCGAGCCCTGTAATAAAAGACTGGCAATAGTGAATAAAAGGTTAATCAAGATGATCAGTAGACCCAACTACCTGATCATATTATGTAGTAAAGTTTCTAAAGTAAAGGTTTGCGTTGTGAAAGTTTTAAATTGGACAAATTATTATTAATGGGTAATTATTTCAATTAAATCCTTGCATGAGATCACCACAGATATTACATTTACCATTAATTATTTCTTTTTTTAAGATAAATTATAAATCTCATTTATCCAACAAATTACGAAGTTGACGGTTTTAAATTTTCATTATAGAAATGCTCTTAAAATGAAGTAAATTCAGTACATTTATTCACTCTTAATTTAAGATTAAAAGAAACAATGAAATGAAGAAAATAGGCTAATTTAATACAAATAACATAATTTATTTATGTATGATAGCACATCAATGAATGTTAGTATCTTCACATCATATTTACTCGACATACACCATAACTGAAAATTCTAGTTAATTTTGGTTTTAATCTATCGCTCCTCGACTATAAGCATTTGTCTCAATTAGTTTTAATTTATTTCTCCCTACTCAAATTCAGTAATACAGAATATTAGACAATAAAGATATGTGACAGATAGAAGAAAAAAAAATAACATTCATAGCACTCTCAATAACATTTTCCAAGGAGCTCTATATACAATTTAATTAAGATTGCCATTGCAGTGGTGGAAAATTGGCGCAGAGGAGGAGCCA
Organism: Maratus speciosus; assembly: GCA_963932465.1. Taxonomy (NCBI): domain Eukaryota; kingdom Metazoa; phylum Arthropoda; class Arachnida; order Araneae; family Salticidae; genus Maratus; species Maratus speciosus. The sequence goes on along the minus strand of OZ010797.1, from coordinate 185,174,775 downwards.
ATAATTACCACTAAATTTTAGTAGTATTTTTCGCCTTATCTAATGACAGAATTTCTGCGTTTTTATTAAGGTGAAGAATACTATAAAATTTTAGTGGTGTCAATAGGCCCCTCCTCTGCGCCAATTTTCCACCACTGACATTGTAGTAAAAATATATATAAATGACTCACCAAAGTTTTCAGCATGCCAAATAAATTTAATCCTATGCTGTATTCTCCAAATGGTGACAAAGTTTTCATCATACTCACAGAAACCATTATATCACCATTTAGTTTAAAAAGATAATTTTTGAGAAAATGGCTGTTATTTAATCAATAAACGTCATTTTTTCGCCTTTTTTATGTTTTGCGAACTCTAAAAAATATGTAACCAATGAAAATTATATTTTTCCGCCATATAAGTAGAAAATTTGCTTTCTTTTAAATAAAAAATGAAGGAAATCGATCCAATAGTTCTCAAGCCCAGTTTGAAAAATCAACGCAAGAAATGCAGATTTAAAAAAATATAAAAATGTGACCCAAAGAAGTAGAAACTCCTCTTAACCCTTTCAAGGGAGGTGGCTAGACAGTCTAACCACTTAATTTGTTTTCCTAAACTGACATATGCATAGGTGCCAACTTATACGGATTTTACTTACCACTAAAATTTTACAGAAATTTTTGACTTATTTAAACGTTAAAATTGTTTTAATTTCGGCGATTCAATTAGCTAAAACTTTCTATGAAATTTTAGTGGTATGAAGAATCCGTACAAGTTGGCAGCTATGCATATGGCACCAAGCATATTTTAATAAAATTTTGTTTTTGTAATGAAAGTGCAATTTAGCGGGTTTTCATTTTCTAAGAAATTCGTTTGAATATTCTGGTGTTAGTCAATTATTTCTTCAGTTTACGAACAGAATTATTCTGCCCTTGAAAGAGTTAACCTTCCAGCCGCGGAAAACGCTATTTTCGCGTTCCAGTGGGCTACTTTTTAAAATTCAGATTGCTTTATTCCCACCAGTTTTTTAAAAGCGCATTATTCGGCTTATTTCACATTATTTAACTCTTTATCGGGAAATAGTAATGTACTTATCACTTAATTTTTATTGCAAATTGGTCGATTCGCACCGTTATTTTTAGTACAATATTTTGTTTTTATAATGCTGCTGATAAGAACACCCCATTTTAAATTTTAAAAAAACTGTTTCGTAATAATAGCCTCATTTTATTTTCAAATAAATCTGTTTGTAGAGTCTGGTGGCAGTGAATCTTTTCAACATTTCAGCCACATAATTGGCTTCCCCGATAAAATGGTAATTCTTAATTAACTAAAGTGAGTATTTCTACTTTATAAAAGTGGTGGGAATCAAACAACCTTAATTTTTAGAAAGTAACCCACTGAAAAAGTCGCCCGCCGCTGGAGGGTTATGGTGCACAAAATATTTCAATTTGTGTACGAATCATATAGTACAAAAAAATTCTTCTTATATAATCTCAAATTTTCAGTGATTAATTAATGACAATATTACAATATGGAAAAACTGGTGCAAAGGAATTAAAAAACTTGTAACAGAAGGGATTTAAATACGGTGGTGATTTAAATTTTCCACTTGATATTAATTCTCAAATGACAGAATTACACCAGAATATTTTTAATAAAATTTTGTTTTTATATTGTATGAGCGCGAGGGGAGGGGAACTTTTACATATTGATAAATAACCGTGTCCATAAATCCTGGCGCCATTCAAAGATTTAAACGGATAAGCAATAGAAGTAGTTTGCACTAGGGTAAGACATAGCTACCAACTTTTACACATTTTTATTACCTTTAAAATTGCATAGAAAAATTAAAGTTATTTAATCGCTTTGAGGAGCTTCCAAAATCACATCAACTTTACGCAAAGTCTATGGATGAGTGTCTTATTTTTACTGAATCATTGGGAATAAAAATTCTATCTGTAGTTTATAAACTACATAAAATTTTAATTTCAAATTAAAGATTAATATTATGTAAAAAAAGGTGGTAAAATAAGAAAGTAAGAGAGTAATTAAGATTTATAGGGCTTAAAATTTATGAAACGAATGAAAATGATAAGATTTAAAAAGTTAATAAAACTTTTAACCCATTAACCGCTGACGTTGCGTTCACGCAACAGTCAAAATAATTGCTCATGCATAGCTGCCAACTTGTACGGATTTTGGCTGCCACTAAAATTTAATAGAAAATGTTTCCTAATTCAATCGCCGAATTGCACTGAATTTTGATAATTAAACAAGGCAGAGATTTCTGTTAAATTTTAGTGGTAGCAAAAATCCGTACAAGTTGGCAGCTATGCTCATGCAATGATTTAATTACATTGGCACCACTATTTTAGAATTTAAAAAAATGTCTTATTTATTGACAGGAATTTTGCTATTTTAGTAAAGCGAAATTCACCTTACTGAATTTGTGGTGGGAGACTACTTTCAACAAGAAATTTGAAAATTTCTATCATAATAGTTTTGGCGGTTAATGGGTTAAAATAATCAAGGGAAGACAAGACTGGGTGTAATCCTATGGAAAATATGCCAGTTTTAACCCCTTGAGAGGCAAGCAATTACGTTTGTGAAATGCTGAATTCCCACCGGAATCTTTGAAAAATTCTATTTCAAAATAAGTAAAAGCCATTTTACGGCTTTTTTCCACCAAAGTTAGAAAAGTAAAATTTAATAAAATTTTTTCTGGTGTAAAACTTCATTAATCGTAGGTGGTATATAATATATACCGGTGCCCCTTAAGGGGTTAAGACCCGTTTCATCGGAAACTGCCCGAAAGATTTTGGTGAAATTTGAAATCCATATTCACTGGATTATGCTGAAGATTCCTGGCAGACAGTTTTGTTCTACGACTATAACCTTTTATTTTAGAACAATGCCGATTTTTGAGAACTTTTCCATTTTTCGAATTTTTTTTTTCCATAAACTAATTATTTTTTTTAAACTGTCTGCCGTATATGATCTTTTATTCATGCTCTACCACCAAAAAAAAATTATGTACAAAAATTATGTAATAGCTCGAATACTTTATGAGATAATAAGTTTTTTACCTGAAAAGTACGTTTTTTTCAGGAGAGACAAAAAACTTAGACACTTCTAACTTGTGTGAATTTCTTGCACAATTTTATCAAACACATGAATTAAAGTATATATAAACAATTATATAAAATTTAGTTTCATATAATAAATGAGGCAATGTTTTAACCCTTATCGGTCCCATGTCACTTCCGGACAAGCATCTCTTACCCGCATTTTATCGGTTAGTACCACTTTTTTTATAAGAAAAACTTTTACTTGTGCTTTGACAACATGTGCATACTACAAAATTTATTTTAAAAACATAGTGGCGCGAGTAGAATTTAAAAATAGAAATAACTATAAATATTAGCGTAAAAATGTTAATGGGCGCGGTATACGAGTCGGTGTATTCTCTTGAATTTTTACGATTATTTCTAATGGCCAGAAAAAAACGGGCATACCAATGGGTTCAGAAAGGTTCAAAGAACATTTTAACACGTTCACGCCGGCGTGCATCACCGGTGGGTCACGCTTGGCTGTCCCATCGGGCGGCATGCAGCTCCGGTGGGTCACGCTTGACTGCCGCATCGGGCGGCGTGGATCACCGGTGGGTCACACTCTACTGTTCCATAGAGGGCGTGTACTACAGGTGGGTCACACTCGACTATGCTATAGACGGCGTGCACTAGAGGTGGGTCAAACTTGAATATCGGAAAATTCAGCAGAAAAAACAATTCATTATTATAAACTCAATACATTCAAGACGGGAAACGAGAATTGTCGTTTTCATTCAAAAAATATCATTGACTATGGGCGTGGCTTCTACCTTACAGAAATGCATTTACATCATGTTGTCAATATTTCTTTTGATTGCATGACAATTTAATTTAAATTCGTACATGTGTAGTCAATAAAATCCTGTCTCTAAGTAATTTGCTTTCTCCTTACGAACTTTCAGACATTCTCAATCAACCCTGCTTGTTATATTCGAGTTCAATTCGATAAATATGAGAGGGGCGGTCATTACATACAGTGTCTGAATAAGCAATAGTACCGCGCCGCCAGATGAAGCGAAATATGAATTCGAGCGCCGTCTCACAGCGAAGAACATGAATTTCGGCGCCGACGTGAATGTGTTAAGCCAATAAAACAAAAATCAATTTTTTCAAAAAAAAATTCACTCATATCTCCCCTTAACAGTGTGAACTCTTTGAGGGCTTCCGAATTGACATCAATTTTACGCAAAGTCTATTAGATGATTGCCTTATTTTTAATGAGCCATTAGGAATAAAAAGAATATCTGTAGTTTATAAACTACGTAAAATTTTAATTTAAAATAAAATATTAGTATTATGTAAAAAAAAAAAGTGGTATAAAAAGAAAGTAAGAGAGTAATTAAGTTTTACTAGACTTAGAATTTATGAAAAGATAGAAAATGATAAGGTTTAAAAAGTTAATAAAAGATTTAAAATATTTAAGGATTTGGTCACTGTTTCCGGAGATTAAATAAGGCAACTTTTACTGTTAAATTTTAGTGGTACAATAAAAGCGTAAAAGGTGGTAGTTATGGTTTGTGGTTACACCTTCGAAAGAGAAATTGATTAAATTAAAAATATATTCCAATAAAAACCATTAATTCCCCTAAAAATTACGGACGTTATTTTCTTTTTTTTACTATAATTTAAAAAAATGTTTACTATCAAGCTAAAACACGTATTTTAAATCCAATTCCTAAAATTTAATTGTTGTGACTTGAAAGCAAAACTATCTGTTTAAAAAATCATAATTCATTTTTCAACGGAAAACAACGAAGCAGATTAAAAAAACTAAAAAAATCCACATCAATTTTATTTTCTTCGGAAAAGAGCCTGGTATAAAAAGTTAAATAAAAATCACTGATAGATATGTTTTTTTTATTATTCTTTTCACAAGAAGGATGAAGACAGCTATCCATTAATCTCTTTAAATATTTTATGACAAAGATTCTGCTTGGAACTTTGCTAAAGAAAGTTTTTTCTCTTGTTTTTATGTTCCAAATGGCGCATCTGAACATCATTAATTTTACACGTGATGTATCATATTGTATAGGAAGAACAAAAATAAATGTTTAATGACGTTGGTCGCCAGGATTTCTTTGTAACAAAGTAAAATTCAATGAATTTTAGTAACTTAGTTACATAAGTGCATACAATGTTTCTGTTACATGTATTAAAAGTTTGAAATAACCCCTTTCTACATTGAAAACTTTTTTAAGTTGATTTGATGTTTATTTCTTTGACTATTTTGTGAGGAGGTTGAGGATATATTTGTGTCTTATTGTGCTTCAAAATAAAAACTTCTTAAGGTTTCAGAAATTTTACTTAAAAAATGTACAGTATGACGAAATTGGAACATTATAAATCATAACGCTACATTTTTGTAAGAATTTCAGTAACTTAATTACATACGTTTACCCAATGTTTTTAAACATTTATAGCAGTTTAAAATAATATTTTCCGCAATGAAATCTTTTTAGGTTGAAATTGTATGTACTAGTGACGGCTCGAGTGAATAATTTAACTATTCGAAAGAATTCGGGCATGCGCAAAAACATAGCTTCCAACCATTGTATATACTTTTAATCAGATGCCAGCAAATTTTCTCTAAAAAAGAAAAAGAAAAAAAAACTAAAGTATAGTCACCGAAATTCGCAGGGCTGCCACCGGCGACTATATTTTTATTCTAATTGGCACCACTTTTTCAAAACAGAAATCCTTAACACACACTTTGACAACATTTGCAAGAGAAATATATTTCGAAATTTGTATTAGGATCAATGCATTTCAAATCACCAAGGTAGTGTCGCTCGACATTTTTAATATTACTAATCTTTTAACCAAGTTTTCTTCAAAGTTTTCTGAGTTTAAAAACATGATTAAATTTTTTTTGGTCATATAGTTTTTTGGCGGTGGCCATTTTTAACAAGCTACACAGCTTTTTTAGATGAAAAACGCGTTTTATGGAAAATGGAGTAACTGCTTTATTTTTATACCTATCAAGATGAATGGAAAAACTAATAGTTCAGCATTAAAATTTTCAATATTTTATGTAGTTATAAAATTTTCATTTGATTTAAGGATGTAGGTCAAAAAAATGTTTAAAATCCGGAGAAATAAAAGGTCAAAACCACATTTCGCAGCCATTATTTTTTATCAAGGCGATCAGACTCACCTTAAATATTTTTTTTCTGAGACAGATCACTTATAGGACTACTTCTTTTTACAAAGTTCAATCCTGAGAACCTTTTACTTTTTTTTTCTTTTGAACAGCTCATCAAAAACTGCATTGTCTAATTTTGGCAATTTTCGGTAATTAATATCTCAAAAGGGGCTGAATAAAAAATTCTACAAATTTAGGATAATAAACATCGATGTAATGTAAGATTAAATAGTAAATGTTATGATTGAGAGACTTAACTGGTTTTTGGATAACAGTTTACTAAAAATGCACCAAGAACTCCGCCCCCTTTCCTTTTTTTCTTTTATTCCAGAAACATAGCATTACAGGTACTTTCTGCTTAGGTAGTTCAAAATGACGATAAAGACAAATTTTAGGCATTATTGCTTAGTAAATATAAAATTAAGGAATGTTCAAATATTCTAAAAAATGTACGGAGCATTCTAAACAAAAAACATTGTGATTAATACCTGTATAGCTTTATAAAAATGGGCACCGCGAAAAAACGGAATGTTAAAAAAAAATAATAATAATCATGTTTTTAAACTCAGAAACCTATGAAGAAAACTTGGTTAAAAGATTAGGAAAATTAGAAATGTCGAGCGACACCACCTTGGTGATTTGAAATGGACTGACCCATTAGCAAACTACTGCTGCGAGCAGAATATAAAAGTAGTCGTATGTGGCTACCCTGCCTTCATAATTTTTTAAACTCCTTGAGGTGGTATTTCTATGAAACCACTTAATTTCAATGCCCAAACCTCACAATGGCACCAGAATTTTGGTAAAAAAAAAAAAAAAAAAAATTCGGTTTATTCCATATACGAAATATAGCGTTTTCTTATCTATATTAATAAAAGAACAAATCGCTCTGTGTGTGTCTGTCGGCGATGGCTAGCAAAATATACCGCACGTAGAAGTCAGGTGAATTCAGGTGAGGTTAGCCCAAGACAGATCCTGGTGCACCTGAGGCTCAGATTTTTTATTTTTTAAGGCCCGCTCCCCCAGGGCCCCTTGAAGTTTTAATACACTAAATTGTTAATAACTTGCCCCCTTTTTATCCAATCTTCTTCGTTTTAGGGGACCTTTCTCCATTTAGTTATTTTCAACTGTCTGCTTTCCTTTTATGACCCTGGACCCTTCGGACCCCTTGCAGGGTCCCTTGAAGTTTTTGTGCAAGTGAATTGTTAATAAATTGCTTTTTTTTTAATCCAATCTATGTTTTTGAGATCCTTTTTCGATTTAGTTATTCCCACGTTTCTACATTCCATATAAGATACTGGGGCCCCCTAGAGGACCGTAGGGCCCCACCCACGGCAACTTGAACACATTTTGTGCGGCGCCAAGCATTTTTCACCCCCTAAAGGGCATATCCGGATAAGCATTGGAAACCTGCCTTTCAATCAAATTTCCTGATTTTTTTCCCCAGATGTGGCCACATATCTGACAATATATTTCCCCTATTATCACCCTATAAATATTAATATTTAATGAGATAAAAATGTTTTTTCGATTTTTTAAAAAGCGGATTTTCTCAAAAACTGCTGCACGGAATTCCATGCCATTAACAGAGTATATATAGATGCCAAAGATGCATAACTAGTAATTTTTGTATAATTTTCTGTTCATAAAAACTGTGTGAAATAGCAAAATAAAAATTAAAAAAAACAAAAATCATATCTTATGGTTATCCGAAAATTACCATTTTCTTGTAAAAAATTCCCCATATGTGCCCGTATATTCTGTATTAATGCCGAAAGTTTGCGTTTGGTACTACATATAAATATTTAGAAAAATAAATATTAAAATTATTAAATTCATTTTAAGGCGTTATTTGGGGCGGAGCTACTCAACTTCGACATCTGATGAATTTTTGGAACAAAGTCAGCAGACAATATGTCAACTGATGTATTTTAGATTCCATTAAACATATAAGCCGCGTTTTTCAACTTCATGTTCATTTTTATATCGACAGCGTTGAGAATGTTGCTCATGTATTCATTAAAATATAGAAATTCTGAAACTGTTTATTCCAAAAATTCTTCGGGTGTCGAAGTTGAGTAGCTCCGCCCCAAATAACGCCTTAAAATGAATTTCAGTAATTTTAATGTTTGTAAATATTTCTACGCAGTACCCAACGCAAAATTTCTGTATTTATATAGAATATACGGGCACATATGGGGAATTTTTTACAAGAAAATAGTAATTTTCGGATAACAATAAGATAGGATTTTTATTTTATTTATTTTTTTTTATTTCACTGTTTCACACAGTTTTTATAAACAGAAAATTATACAAAAATTATCAGTTATGCAGATTTGGTATCTATATATCCTCAGTTAAGAGGCATGAAATAGGGGAAATATATTGTCAGGTATGTAGCCACACCTGGGAAAAAAATTAGGAAATTTGATTGAAAGGCATGTTTTCAATGCTTATCCGGCTATGCCCTTTCGCAGCTTCTCGCCTTTTTTTAAACGTACACCCAATCTTTTGTTATATCTTTAAATTATTATTCTAATGAATAATTCATAGTCTATGCATAATTTTGACTAATTGAAGCTCTAAAGCTCTAAGTACTAAGACATTTTAACGTGCTTTCATGTTAGGGCCCTGTTTTTAACTGTCAGTTGGACCCTTTCGGGCCCCCTATTACAGCTCCCCTAAAAATGGTCCGATTCACTAGCTTTTTTTTCTAACGATTTCTTAGGTTCTCCAGCTACTACATGAAAGAAAAAAAATCAGGTTTCAACTTCCACCAATTTTAAATATTAATCGCCTCTTGGCCCATGGTGCAGCTTTGTTTTAAATGATCCGAATTGCTTGCAATTTTCTTTAACATAGTTCTAGCGTCCAGTGATTACTTTAAAAACTACTAAAAAGTATCTTTATACCAAACCAGACGCCTCTTAAGTCCCTGACCCCTTGGGACCCGGTACAGGGCCCCTTGAAGATTTTGAACCAAAATTGTTAATAAATATCCCCTATTAAAACGATCTTCTTTTTTGGAATCATTTTTCCATTTAGTTATTCTCCCGTCTCTATATTCCAGTTAAAATCCTGGGGCGCCCTAGGGTCCTGTAGGGCCCGATCCGGGGCCCCTTGAGCTTTTTGTTTGCCATGCATTTTTCACCCCCTAATTTACACACCTTCTCATTGCATAATTTTAAAATTGAGTCTTGGACTCTTCTCCCTAGACCAACTCCCTCATATTTGTATTGGGGCCCTAAGGCCCTTTTTTAAAGCATTTACCTCATTGTTGCGCATTTTTTAAAAATATTATTCTAATAATTTATTCATACCCTATGCTTCATTTTGACTAACTAAGGATCTAAAACGCTAAGTACTAAAACATTTAAACATGTTTTCATGTTAAGCCCCCTGCTTTCAAATGTCAGTTGGACCCTTTTGTGCCCCCTGTTATAAATCCCTTAAAAATGGTCCGATTCACAAACTTTTTATTTCTAACATTATCTTGTGTTTTCAAGCTACAACATGAGCAACAACAAAAAAAAATTCAGATTTCTGCTACCACCAATTTTGAATATTAATCGCCTTCTTGGAACTTTTGTTGTATCTTCTTTAAAAACTATCCTATTCTATTGAAATTTTCTTTAACATAGCTTAAGCGTCTTCCAGCTACTTTAAAACAACTAAAATTTTTTCTTATTCCCAACTACATTCCCGTTAAGACCCTGGCCCTCAGGGCCCGGTCTTTCTTTATATCTCAGCTACCATCATTTTCGAACATTAATCTCCTTTTTCGGCAAAAACTTACGTTTAGTCACCACAGCCGTAAATTAGAAATCACGTTACTTTAAAGGTCTAGATAAGGGATTTTATCTGTTTAAATATCGTTTTAATGTTAAAAGTAATTTGTGAAATTTACAGGAGGGACCACATTCCACCGCTTGGGCGGGGGAGGCGGGTGGATTATTTCCTCGCTTTCTAAGGGCCTAATTTCAATGGGATTTGTTTCATTCAACTTAGATGGCAATTCGTCTACTTTCTGCATTACGAAATTTTATCTTGGACTTTAGTTACTCTTATTTTCGAATATTAATGGTTTATTCTTCTGTCGGGTTCTATGGACTTGATTACTACGAGGGTTGGCTCACTCAACTTAGTTTTTGATTGTTTCCGGCAAGTGCGCAGCACTACCGATGAACGTTGCTTTTGGTAACGGGGACCCAGGTCCCAAGTTCGTTCGGAAAGACGTTTGTTCGAACACACTAGACGCTGCGGAAGGCAATGGGGCCCCCGAATGTAGGTTCATTTAAAAGATTTTCAAAAGATATAAAATCATACAAACTTGAGTTTTGTTTAAGGTTATTATTTAAAAACGCCGGGCGGGTCTGCTAATTTAGAAATAAATTTGTTTTCATATTAAGGTGTCATTTATTAATTTCAACACTTTAGCAATGGAATTGCTTTGCCCCTGAAAGGGTTAATCAATTGTCTTCAGAAACATTGAAATTTTGCATTTCTAATAGTCCAGGCAATAGGGAATTTTACCTAGCAAAATTAATGGCAGTTCTCGAAATCGGCTTACTTTATGTTTTTAGGGTCGCAGAATCCGAATTTGTAACTTCCCACCAAAATTTCCACAGCAATCCCCCCAAATTATGGTAAAAAGCCTCCCAAAAAAGGTTATTCTTAAAAAAAATACAATTATTTTTCATTGTTTTAAGGGAAAAGTATCTAAAAATTCAGAAAGTGGACAAAATTTGCAACAAATTAGATGTATGACATTATGACTTAGGATAAAGGGGAAAGGGGGTCCTGCCTCGGAACATGCGCGCGGTGCTGCATGGACTAAGTTGCGCAATTCCACTTAACCACTCACACGTTTACATTCGCTCTCCCATCGCCCCTCCGAACTTTCCTTATAAGGTTTACTTTAAGTTTTTTGGGTCGCTGAATCCGAATTTTTAACTTACGACCAAAATTCCCCCCCCCCCGACCCCCCCCACCCAAATAGTTGTTATTAACTTAAATTTCTTGTTGTTTTAGGGAAAAAGCATTACAAAATTCAGAAACTAGACAAAATTTGCAACAAATAGGATATATTGCATTATGACGTAGGATAAACTGGGAGAGAGGGGGCTGCCTCGGAAAATTCCCCGCGCGCTTTTCTCAAAAACCAAATTTTTTCAAAAAATCAATTTTTTGGGGGGTTGCCGGGTGAAATTTTGGTGAGAAGTTACAAATTCGGATTCAGCGACCCAAAAAACATAAAGTGAGTCGAAATCCGGAACTAATATTAATTTTGCCAGGTAAAATCCCCTATTGCCTGGACTTCATAACTTAGTGCACGTAGCGCCGCAGTGTATGTTCCGAGGCAGCCCTCTCCCACCCCGTTCATCCTACGTCATAAAGTCATACATACTATTTGTTGCAAATTTTGTCTAGTTTCTGAATTTCGTAATGCTTTTCCCTTAAAATAATAAGAAATTTAAGTTAAAACAACTATTTGGGGGGGGGGGGGTTCGGGGGGGGGGGAGAAATATTTGGGGGTAAGTTCAAAATTCGGATTCAGCGACCCAAAAATCTTAAAGTAAACCTTATAAGGAAAGTTCGGAGGGGAGATGGGAGGGCGAATCTAAACGTGTGAGTGGTTAAGTGGAATTGCGCAACATAGTCCATGCAGCACCGCACGCATGTTCCGAGGTAGATCCCCTTTCCCCTTCTTCCTAAGTCATAATGTCATGTATCTAATTTGTTGCAAATTTTGTCTACTTTCTGAATTTCTAGATACTTTTTCTCTAAAACAATAAAAAAATTGATTTTTTTAATTAACACCTTTTTCGGGGGAGTTGCCGGGGGAATTTTGGTGGGAAGTTAAAAACTCGGATTCAACGACCCAAAAACACACAGTAAGCTTTTTTCCAGAACTACCATGAATTTAGGTAGGTAGAGCCCTTATACGGTCTTTATTGCCTGGACTATAAGGAGATCTTGAATTAATACTAATTAAAATGGGAAACTAATTCTCTGATACAAAATTTCTGGTAGAAATTGAATTTTAGAAAACAAAGAATGGCAGCTGTGCTTTTGAACATGCCCAAATGTTTCATTCTAATAGTAAAATCATTCCTTCTGCCCATCACTAGAATTTACTTCAGGCAGTAACAGTTATTATGTCTTTCGTGAAAAAAGAATGTTTTTCGTGTTTATTATGTTTTTCGTGATCGCGTGACAAAAAGAAAATTTCACAACTTTAACCCTTTCAGGGGCGGTGGTATGTCTATAAAGCTACTTACCGTATTTTCCAGTGTATACGCCGCGACTTAGTTAACTGTTTTTCATACCGAAAAATGTAATCAAATAAATGCTAAGTAAAAGCAAGTCACATTTTACTTAAAACAAATTCTGGTAGGATATCGAATTATCTGAGCTGCGGCGTATACGCAGGAAATTACGGTAATTTTAATTCCAAAATGCCACATTCCCACCAGAATTTTGATAAAAATAATTTCGGTTTATTGTGTATGTGAAAAACAGCTCTTTCTTCTATCCAAATGGATCTGTTTATAAATATTTATTTCAACATTTTAGCAACGGAAATGCTTTGCCCGTAAAAGGGTTAAAAAAATTCACTTAAAATTTACATTCTGGTGAATTTCAAACATTATGATTTATTATTATAATTTAACCAACTTACAATGAAGGAGTTTGTACTATTAATTTGCATACTTTTTTTCTTGGTATGTCCATGCGTGTCTTTTAAACGGGTGGTCCAATTTTCATGCTTGTTTACTGTTTCACAGATATCTTTTCTTAGAAAGTCACGTTTCAATAACATTAAAATTTAAAAATATCATGTCTAACTGTATTTGTTACAAATCAAAGCAGATTTGAAAACTAAAAAAATCCACATCAATTTTATTTTTTCTCGAAAATAGCCTGATAGAAAAAGTTAAATAAAAATCAGTGATATATATGTTTTTTTATTATTATTTTCACAAGAAGGATGAAGACAGCTATCCATTAATCTCTTTAAGTATTTTTTGACAAAGATTCTACTTGCAACTTTGCAAAAGAAAATTTTTCTTCTTCTTTTTATGATCCAAATAGCGCATCTGAACATCATTAATTTTATTCGTGATGTATCATATTGTATACGAAGAACAAACATAAATGTTCAATGACTTTGGTCACCAGAATTTCCATGTAACAAGGAATTTTAGTAACGTAGTTACATAAGTGCATACCATGTTTTCGTTGCATGTAAAATCAGTTTGAAATAACCCTTCTCTACATTTAAAACATTTTTAAGTTGGTTTGATGTTTATTTCTTTGACAGTTTGACCCTTTGGACTCCGGTGTCTCTTACACAAATTTTATTTGATCGATACCACTTTTTTAAAAGAAGTTTCCTTCAAATACACAATTTCAAAAATGCTCTGATTAAATACGTTAAATTTTATTTTCCTTTATTACTGGTACCAAAAACAAATTTTGCAAAGAAAGATTATGTCTCCGCAGCGGAGACAACGGGGTGCAAAGGGTTAATAAGTAGGTTAAGGCTATATTTTTGTCTCACCGTGCATAAAAATGAAAACTTCTTATTATGGTTTCATAAATTTTACTTCAAAAATTTACAGAATGATGAAGTCAGAACATTTATAAATCAAAATGCTGCATGTTTATAAGAATAACTTATGAATAACATAAGAGTAACTGAAGTACATTTGTTTACACAGTGTTTTTAATACATGCATAGAAGTTTAGGAAAATATTTTCCGCAGTGACAACTGTTTAGGTTGAAATGGAATTTACTTCCGGATGTAAAAATTATTATATTTTTTAAACGATTGCGCGACAAAAAGAAATTTTCATGACTTCTTTCAAAACCTTCGCTTAAAAATTTTCACCCTGGTGAAGTTCAAACGTTATAAATAAAACTTTGACATTTTTACACAAATTTCCAACGGGGTTATACAAATAACATACTTTTTTTCAAAATATGTCCATACATAACTTTTGAACGGATAGTACAATCTTCATACTTTTTATTGTTGAATATGTCTCTTTTCGGACATAGTCTCATTTTAACCCATTACCCGCTGATGTTGCGTTGTCGCATCGGTCAAAATAAATGTGCATGTTTAAATTATTTACTTATCCACCACTATTTTTCAATTAAAAAATGAGTCTTACTTAAAGACACAAAGTTTTAAGATCAAATAAAGTGAAAATAATCACTTCTTTCAGATTTTGTGGTGGCAAACGACGTTCAGCTAAAAAGTTGAAAAACACAACCTTATAGTTTTGGCGATTTATGGGTTAATATTATTAGAATTTAAAAATATCATGTAAGTCTGTTTGTTTTTATGTTCTTTTTTAAAAGTAACAATGTATATGCATAAAGTGATCAGAATGCACATAAAGTCTTATAAGTGCCTCTTAATAAGCATAACAGCATGTTTCATACGCTCAATAGGCGACGTTCTCAAGGGTAATTATGGTAAAATAAATTATTTTTGAAAAAAAGAAAATGGACTTGATAAACAAAAACTACGAGATAATATGTATAATGAAAAAAGGTGCTTTTTAAAAGACTATCTGTAAACGTGAAAATGGTTTTATGTCATTACTTTTTAACCCCTTGAGGGCAAGCAATTACATTTGTGAAATGCTGAATTCCCACCGGAATCTTTGAAAAATTCTATTTCAAAATAAGTAAAATCAATTTTACGGCTTTTTTCCACCAAAGTTAGAAAAGTAAAATGTAATAAAATTTTTCTGGTGTAAAACTTCATTAATCGTAGATGGTATATAATATATACCGGTGCCCCTCAAGGGGTTAAATCTATAAATCCTCTCGCCCCAAATTTTACGTAACTCAAAGGAAGCTGGTTCAATGCATATGTTTTCGTTTTTTATCCCCTTGAGGGGCGGTGGGATATATTTTATCCCACCTACTATTAATTAAGATTTACACCAGAAAAATTTTATGAAATTTTACTTTTCTAACATTGGTGGAAAAAAAGTCGTAAAATTGCTTTTCCTTGAAATGAAATTTTTCTAATTTTCCGGTGGGAATTCAGCATTATACAAACGTAATTGCTTGCCCTTCAAGGGGTTATATACATTTTTATTGATTCTCGAATAATGAATGGGATATAAAATTATTTTGCTATTGTTAAAATTATTTTGCAAAGGCTCTATGCCTTGTAGTCTGGCTTACGCATATACATATAAACTACATAGACTAGGTAGCATCGAGTCTTTGCAAATGAACTTCAACCGTGTTGAAATGTACATTCTTTATTATTTTAGGGTACCGAAACAGTTATAACTTTGTAAGTCATGAATAACAAAAAGTTTTCTTCGAAAATTTACAGTCTGATTAACCCCTTGAGGGGCAAGCAATTACGTTTGTGAAATGCTGAATTCCCACCGGAATCTTTGAAAAATTCTATTTCAAAATAAGTAAAGGCAATTTTACGGCTTTTTCCCACCAAAGTTTAAAAAGTAAAATTTAAAAAAAAATTTCTGGTGTAAAACTTCATTAATCGTAGGTGGTATATAATATATACCGGTGCCACTCAAGGGTTAAGATGCGAGAATAAAGTCAATCACAATATTTTAAAAAACTGGTGGAATCAAAATTCCGAATTAAACAAAGCATGAAACAAACTGAATGAACAAAATTCTGAATGAAACAAACATTGCCCGCGGAAGTCACGGGCTCGAGAATTAAGGTGTTAAATGTGTGGGATATTTTTATACCACTTAATTTTAATTAAGTTTCGTAGCAGAATTTTTAATAAAAATTTTTACTTATAAGATTGGAAGGGGCGGGAGACGTTGTACATATAGTACTTCTTTAACTACAACTAGACCATTTTTTAATATTTTTTAAGATCTTTATCAATTTTTTACTCATCTTAATTCTTAACTTAATTTTTAAACTTTAATACTTTTCCACACCTTAACTATTTATTTTTTCCTTAAATTTCATATTTTTTTTCTTTTAAGTATTTCTAACGACAGTTTAACTTTTCCCAATGGCTCATAAAATATAAGATATTTCATTTCCTAGACTGGGTGTTAAGCTGATATCAGCTAGGAAACCCCTCAATGCTGCTACCTGTTAAAGAGACGATTGCATTCCCTTGTTTTCAAATGATTTTTTTCTGAAAATTCTAATGTGAATAAATAAAATCATAAGACGAAACGCAATATTTCCACAATGTACATTTTTAAATTATAATATCTCTTTCATTATTTTAGTTGCTTTTTAAACAAAACAGTGACCTTTTTAAAGTTCATATTACACAATTTTATATTTTAATGTGAATTCAGCATTACAGAAACATAGTTACTTCCCCTGTCCTATTTTGTGAAAAATTGGTCTTTCACGCACACATTGTAATTTATTTGTAAGTTTAAATGAAAGTTAGAAGTTCTGTTTTTTAAAGTTCTAAAAAGTATCGCTAAATGTCGTTAATTTTATACACGTATGACGTGTACTTCATTTGTTTTTTCTATAGCTGTTGTTTTTTTAATATATGAAGAGGCTACAAAGATTTATAATCTTAAAAAAATGGCCTTGTCCCAACTGTAGAAAAAAAAAAAAAAAAAAAAACAGAATATAATTGACGATCAGTTTGGATGCCACATTTTTTTCGGAAAATGTACAGTAAAATGTATCTTACATCTCATTTTGTTTGCATGTTTAGGGATAAAAATAGTTATAAATATGCAGACTTTGACAGAAAAAATGCTTTCTGTCAATAATGTTTCTGTAATGATAAGCTGGGCATTGCAGTGGTTGGTTGGTAGCTTTAGGGCTCCAAGACCTGCCTTCTCGCTTTTTGGTGACATTAATTTATGTAATTTTCCTTTTAAATTTGTCCGGTTTCAATTTTCGATTATTTTTCTTTCAAACTGGCTTCCGCAAAAGAGTCGGAATAAGAGTAGAATAAAAGGCTGCGTACGGAACTAGGCCGCTCGCCACGGCGAGTTAGGCCGATCTGATATCCTAGCTGATATCAGCTTAACACCCAGGCAATCTAGGCCGCGGCGAGCGGCCTAATTCCGTCCGCAGCATTTTATTCTACTCTTATTCCGACTCTTCTGCGAAAGCCAATTTGAAAAAAAAAAAAATCGAAAATTGAAACCGGACAAATTTAAAAGGGAAATTACACAAATTAAAGTCACCGTAAAGCTTGTAAGCAGGTCTTGGGGACCTAAAACTTCCGACCAACCACTGCAACGTCGAGCTTATTATTACAGAAATATTATTGACAGAAAGCATTTTTTCTGTCAAATTCTGCATATTTATAACTATTTTTTCCGTAAACATGTAAACAAAATGAGTTGTAAGATACATTTTAATGTAGATTTTCCGAAAAAAATGTGGCATCCAAACTGATCGTCATTTTTTTTTTTTTTTTTTTTTTTTTTTTTTCTTTACAGTTGGGACAAGGCCGTTTTTTTTTAAGATTAAAAATCTTTGTAGCCTCTTCATACATTAAAAAAACAACAGCTATAGAAAAAAAACAAATGAAGTACACGTCATACGTGTATAAAATTAACGACATTTAACGATGCTTTTTAGAACTTTAAAAAACAGAACTTTTAACTTTCATTTAAACTTACAAATAAATTTTAATGCGTGCGTGAAAGACCAATTTTTCACAAAATAGGGCAGGGCAAGTAACTATGTTTCTGTAATGTTGAATTCACATTAATATATAAAATTATGTAATATGAACTTTAAAAAGGTCACTGTTTTGCTTAAAAAGCAACTAAAATAATGAAAGAGATGTTATAATTTAAAAATGTACATTGTGGAAATATTGCGTTTCGTCTTATGATTTTATTTTTTCACATTAGAATTTTCAGAAAAAATCATTTGAAAACAAGGGAATGCAATCGCTTCCTGAACAGGTGAGCAGCAGTGAGGGGTTTCCTAGCTGATATCAGCTTAACACCCAGTCTAGGAAATGAAATATCTTATATTTTGTGAGCAATTGGGAAAAGTTAAACTGTCGTTAGAAATACATAAAAGAAAAAAATATGAAATTTAAGGAAAAAATAAATAGTTAAGGTGTGGAAAAGTATTAAAGTTTAAAAATTAAGTTAAGAATTAAGATGAGTAAAAAATTGATAAAGATCTTAAAAACTATTAAAAAATAGTCTAGATGTAGTTAAAGACTTACTACATGTACACTGTTCCCCCCCCCCCTTTCCAAGATTATAAGTAAAAAATTTCATTAAAAATTCTGGTACGAAACTTAATTAAAATTAAGTGGTATAAAAATATCCCACACATTTAACACCTTAATTCTCGAGCCCTTGACTTTCGCGGGCAATGTAGACTACTTTGTTTAATTCAGAATTTTGATCCCACCAGTTTTTTAAAATATTGTGATTGGCTTTATTCTTGCATCTTAATCAGACTGTAAATTTTCGAAGAAAACTTTTTGTTGTTCATGACGTACAAAGTTATAAATGTTTCGGTAACCTAAAATAATAAAGAATGTACATTTCAACGCGGTTGAAGCTCATTTGCAAAGACTTTATGATATCTAGTCTATATAGTTTATATATATATGCTTAAGCCAGACCACAAGGCATAGAGCCTTTGCAAAATAATTTTAAGAATAGCAAAATAATGTTATATCCCATTCATTATTCGAGAATCAATAGAAATGTATATAAAAAACGAAAACACATGCATTGAACCAGCTTCCTTTGAGTTACGTAAAATTTGGGACGAGAGGATTTATAGATTTAAAAAGTAATAGCATAAAACCATTTTCAAGATTAGAGATGGTCTTTTAAAAAGCACCTCTTTTCATTATACATGTGATCTCGTAGTTTTTGTTTATCAAGTCCATTTTCTTTTTTTCAAAAATAATTTATTGTACCATAATTGCTATTGAGAACGTCGCCTATTGAGCGTATGAAACATGTTGTTATGCTTATTAAGAAGCATTTATAAGACTTTATGTGTATTCTGATCACTTTATGCATATACATTGTTACTTTTAATAAGAACATAAAAACAAACAGACTTACATGATATTTTTAAATTCTAATAATATTAACCCATAAATCGCCAAAACTATAAGGTTGGGTTTTTCAACTTTTTAGCTAAACGTCGTTTGCCACCACAAAATCTGAAACATTATTTTCACTTTATTTCATCTTAAAACTTTGTGTCTTTAAGTAAGACTCATTTTTTAATTAAAAAATAGTGGTGGGTAAGTAAATAATTTAAACATGCACATTTATTTTGACCGATACGACAACGCAACACCAGCGGGTAATGGTTTAAAATAAGACTATGTCCGAAAAGAGATATATTCAACAATAAAAAGTATGAAGATTGGACTATCCGTTCAAAATTTATGTATGGATATATTTAGAAAAAAAGTAAGTTATTTGTATAACCTCTTTGGAAGTTTGTGTAAAAATGTCAAAGTTTTATTTATAACGTTTGAACTTCACCAGGGTGAAAATTTTTAAGTGAAGGTTTTGAAAAAAGTCGTGAAAATTTCTTTTTGTCACGCAATCGGTTAAAAAATATAATAATTTTTACATCCGGAAGTAAATTCCATTTCAAACTAAACAGTTTTCACTGCGTAAAATATTATCTTAAACTTCTATGCATGTATTAAAAAAACTGTGTAAACAAATTTACTTAAGTTACTCTTAAGTTATTCTTGAGTTATTCTTATAAACATGCAGCATTTTGATTTATAAATGTTCTGTCTTCATCATTCTGTAAATTTTTGAAGTAAAATTTATGAAACCATAAGAAGAAGATTTTCTTTTTATGCACGGTGAGACAAAAATATAACCTTAACATCCTTTTTAACCATTTGCACTCCGTTGTCTCCACTGCGGAGACATCATCTTTCTTTGCAAAAATTTGTTTTTGGTACCAGTAATAAAAGAAAATAAATTTTACCTTATTTAATCAGAGCATTTTTGAAATTGTGTACTTGAAGGAAACTTCTTTTTAAAAAGTGGTACCAATCAAATAAAATTTGTGTAAGAGACACCGGAGTCCAAAGGGTTAAACAGTCAAAGAAATAAACATCATACCAACTTAAAAATGTTTTAAATGTAGAAAAGGGTTATTTCAAACTGATTTTACATGCAACGAAAACATGGTATGCACTTATGTAACTACGTTACTAAAATTCCTTGTTACATGGAAACTCTGGTGACCAAAGTCATTGAACATTTATGTTTGTTGTTCGAATACAATATGATACATCACGAATAAAATTAATGATGTTCATATGCGCCACTTGGATCATAAAAAGAGGAAGAAAAATTTTCTTTTGCAAAGTTGCAAGTAGAATCTTTGTCAAAAAATATTTAAAGAGATTAACGGATAGCTGTCTTCATCCTTCTTGTGAAAATAATAATAAAAAAACTTATATATTACTGATTTTTATTTAACATTTTCTATCAGGATATTTTCGGGAAAAATAAAATTGATGTGGATTTTTTTAGTTTTCTAATCTGCTTTGATTTGTTCCTTCAAAAATAAAAATGACGTTGTTAAAGTCACCGATTGATCTTTGATTTGTTCCTTGAAAAATAAAAACGACGTCAAAACAAATAAGGAAGGACCAACCCTCGTAGTAATCAAGTCCATAGAACCCGATAGAAGAATGCACAATTAATATTCGAAAATGCGGGTAACTAAAGTCTAAGATAAAATTTCGTAACGCAGAAAGTAGCCGAATTGTAATCTAAGTTGAATGGAACAAATCCCATTGAAATTAGGCCCTTAGAAAGCAAGGAAATAATGTCCCCCCCCCCCCAAGCGGTGGAAGGCGATCCCTCCTGTAAATTTCACAAATTACTTTTAACATTAAAACGATATTTAAACGGATAAAATCCCTTATCTAAACCTTTAAAGTAACGTGATTTCTAATATACAGCTGTGGTGACTAAACGTAAGTTTTGCCGAAAAAGGAGATTAATGTTCGAAAATAGTGGTAGCTGAGATATAAAGAAAGACCGGGCCCTGGGGGCCAGGGTCTTAACGGGAATGTAGTTGGGTATAAGAAAAATTTTTATTTGTTTTAAAGTAGCTGGAAGACGCTAAAGCTATGTTAAACAAAATTTCAATAGAATAGGATAGTTTTTAAAGAAGATACAACAAAAGCCCCAAGAAGGCGATTAATATTCACAATTGGTGGTAGCAGAAGTCTGAATTTTTTTTGTTGTTGCTCATGTTGTAACTTGAAAACCCAAGATGTTGTTAGAAATAAAAAGTTTGTGAATCGGACCATTTTTAAGGGATTTATAACAGGGGGCCCAAAAGGGTTCAACTGATAGTTGAGAGCAGGAGCCTAACATGGAAACATGTTTAAATGTTTTAGTACTTGGCGTTTTACATCCTCAATTAGTCAAAATTAAGCATAGGGTATGAATGAATTATTAGAATAATATTTTAAAGAAATGCGCAACAATGAGGTAAATGCTTTAAAAAGGGGCCTTAGAGCCCCACTACAAATATGAGGGAGTTTGTCGAGAGAGAAGAGTCCAAGACTCAATTTTGAAATTATGCAATTAGAAGGTGTGTAAATTAGGGGGTGAAAAACGCATGGCAAACAAAAAGTTCAAGGAGCCTTGTATCGGTCCCCACAGGACCCTAGGGCGCCCAAGGATTTTAACTGGAATACAGAGACGGGAGAATAACTAAATGGAAAAATGATTCCAAAAAAGAAGATCGTTTTAATAAAGGGAATTTATTAACAATTTTGGTTCACAATCTTCAAGGGGCCGTGTACCGGGTCGCAAGGGGTCAGGGACTTAAGAGGCATGTGATTTGGTATAAAGATACTTTTTAGTAGTTTTTAAAGTAATCAGAGGACGCTAGAACTATGTTAAAGAAAATTGCAAGCAATTCGGATCATTTAAAACAAAGCTGCACCAAGGGCCCAAGAGGCGATTAATATTTAAAATTGGTGGTAGTCGGATTTTTTCTTCTTTCATGTAGTAGCTGCAGAACCTAAGAAATCGTTAAAAAAAAAAGCTAGTGAATCGGAACATTTTTAAGGGATCTGTAATAGGGGGACCGAAAGGGTCCAACCGACAGTTAAAAACAGGGCCCTAACATGAAAACACATTATAAAATGTCTTAGTACTTAGAGCTTTAGAGCTTCAATTAGTCGAAATTATGCATAAGGTATGAATTATTCATTAGAATAATAATTTAAAGAAATAACAAAAGATTGGGAAAATGTTTAAAAAAGGGCCT
The DNA here is from genome assembly GCA_963932465.1 of Maratus speciosus. Taxonomy (NCBI): domain Eukaryota; kingdom Metazoa; phylum Arthropoda; class Arachnida; order Araneae; family Salticidae; genus Maratus; species Maratus speciosus. Next base: position 185,152,277 of record OZ010797.1, on the reverse strand, counting down.
AGGGCCACAGTAATAATATTAGGGTTTTGGTCCGAGAAGTAGAGTCCAAGATTCAACTTTAAAATTATGCTCTGAGCATTTGCGAATGGGCATAGCCGGATAAGCATTGAAAACATGCCTTTCAATCAAATTTCCTAATTTTTTCCCCAGGTGTGGCTAAAACCAGACAAGGCTGATTTTTTAATTGAAAAATAGTGGTGGGTTAGTAAATAATTTAAGCATACACATTTATTTTGACCGATCCGGCAACGCAACACCAGCGATTAATGGGTTAAAATAAGACTATGTCCGAAAAGAGACATATTCAATAATAAAAAGTATGAAGATTGGACTATCCGTTCAAAAGTTATGTATGGACATATTTAGAAAAAAAAGTATGTTATTTGTATAACCTCGTTGGTAGTTTGTGTAAAAATGTCAAAGTTTTATTTATAACGTTTGAACTTCACCAGGGTGAAAATTTTTATTTGAAGGTTTTGAAAAAAGTCATGAAAACTTCTTTTTGTCACGCAATCGGTTAAAAAATATAATAATTTTTACATCCAGATGTAAATTCCATTTCAACCTAAACTGTTTTCACTACGGAAAATATTATCTTAAACTTCTATGCATGTATTAAAAACACTGTGTAAACAAATGTAGTTAAGTTACTCTTAAGTTATTCTTATAAACATGCAGCATTTTGATTTATAAATGTTCTGACTTCATCATTCTGTAAATTTTTGAAGTAAAATTTATGAAACCATAAGAAGAAGTTTTTATTTTTATGCACGGTAAGACAAAAATATAACCTTAACCTCCTTATTAAACCTTTGCACTCCGTTGTCTCCGCTGCGGAGACATCATCTTTCTTTGCAAAATTTGTTTTTGGAACCAGTAATAAAGGAAAATAAATTTTAGCTTATTTAATCAGAGCATTTTTGAAATTGTGTACTTGAAGGAAACTTCTTTTTAAAAAGTGGTATCGATCAAATAAAATTTGTGTCAGAAACACCGGAGTCCAAAGGGTTAAACAGTCAAAGAAATAAACATCATACCAACTTAAAAATGTTTTAAATGTAGAAAAGGGTTATTTCAAACTGATTTTACATGCAACGAAAACATGGTATGCACTTATGTAACTACGTTACTAAAATTCCTTGTTACATAGAAATTCTGGCGACCAAAGTCATTGAACATTTATGTTTGTTGTTCGAATACAATATGATACATCACGAATAAAATTAATGACGTTCATATGCGCCACTTGGATCATAAAAAGAAGAAGAAAAATTTTCTTTTGCGAAGTTACAAGTAGAATCTTTGTCAAAAAATATTTAAAGAGATTAATGGATAGCTGTCTTCATCCTTCTTGTGAAAATAATAATAAAAAAACATATATATCACTGATTTTTACTTAACTTTTTCTATCAGGCTATTTTCGGGAAAAAATAAAATTGATGTGGATTTTTTTAGTTTTCTAATCTGCTTTGATTTGTTCCTTGAAAAATAAAAATGACGTTATTAAAGTCACCGATTGATCTTTGATTTGTTCCTTGAAAAATAAAAATGACGTCAAAACAAATAAGGATAGACATCATATTTTTAAATTTTAATGTTATTGAAACGGGACTATCTAAGAAAAGATATCTGTGAAACAGTAAACAAGCATGAAAATTGGACCACCCGTTTAAAAGACACGCATGTACATGCCAAGAACAAAAAGTATGCAAATGAATTGTATAAACCCTTTCATTGTAAGTTGGTTAAATAATAATAATAAATCATAATGTTTGAAATTCACCAGAATGTAAATTTTAAGTGAATTTTTTTAACTGTTTTAGGGGCTAAGCATTTCCGTTGCTAAAATGTTGAAATGAATATTTATAAACAAATCCATTTGGAAAGAAGAAAAAGCTGTTTTTCCCATACACAATAAACCGAAATTATTTTCATCAAAATTCTGGTGGGAATGTGGCATTTTGGAATTAAAATTACCGTAATTTCCTGCGTATACGCCGCAGCTCAGATAATTCTATACTCTACCAGAATTTGTTTTAAATAAAATGTGACTTGCTTTTGCTTAGCATTTATTTGATTACAGTTTTAATTAAAATTTCCGGTATGAAAAAGACTTACCTAAGTCGTGGCGTATATGCGGGAAATTACGGTAAGTAGCTTTATAGACATACCACCGCCCCTGAAAGGGTTAAACTTGTGAAATTTTCTTTTTCTCACGGGATCACGAAAAACATGATAAACACGAAAAAAATTCTTTTGTCACGAAAGACATAATAACTGTTACTGCCAAATTAAATTCTAGTGATGGGCAGAAGGAGTGATTTTACTATTAGAATGTAGCATTTGGGCATATTCGAAAGCATAGCTGCCATTCATTGTTTTCTAAAATTCAATTTCTACCAGAAATTTAGTATCAGAAAATTAGTTTCCTATTTTAATTAGAATTAATTCAAGATCTCTTCAGAAATGCAAAACTTCAATGTTTCTGAAGATAATTGATTAACACTAGAAAGCCCGGAAATTTTACTCAACTTTCATAAAAATATTTGACATCTGAATTTTTACTTGAAATTATTTAACTGATTCATTTAACCTAAATTTGCGTGGTTTAAATTTAACTTATTTTATGAAAGAATTTCTGGTTCCAGTTGACATTTAATCATATGGTCGGAGTCGGATCGACTCCTTCCGGGCGTTCTAGTGTTAACCCTGTCAAGGGCAAAGCAATTCCATTGCTAAAGGGTTGAAATTAATAAATGACACCGTAATTTGAAAAAAAAATTATTTCTGAATTAGCAGACCCACCCGGCGTTGCCCGGGGTTTGTAAATAATAACCTTAAACAAAACTGAAATTTGTATGATTTTATATCTTTTGAAAATCTTTTAAATGAACCTACTTTCGGGGGCCCATTGCCTTCCGCAGCGTCTAGTGTGTTCCCAACAAACGTCTTTCCGAACGAACTTGGGACCTGGGTCCCCGCTACCTAAAGCAACGTTCATCGGATGTGCTGCGCACGTGCCGGAAACAATCAAAAACGAAGTTGATTGAGCCAACCCTCGTAGTAATCAAGTCCATAGAGCCCGACAGAAGAATACACCATTAATATTCGAAAATAAGGGTAACTAAAGTCTAAGATAAAATTTCGTAACGCAGAAAGTAGACGAATTGCCATCTAAGTTGAATGAAACAAATCCCATTGAAATTAGGCCCTTAGAAAGCGAGGAAATAATTCCCCACCCTCCCCCGCCCAAGCGGTGGAATGTGCTCCCTCCTGTAAATTTCACAAATTACTTTTAACATTAAAACGATATTTAAACGGATAAAATCCCTTATCTAAACCTTTAAAGTAACGTGATTTCTAATTTACGGCTGTGGTGACTAAACGTAAGTTTTTGCCGAAAAAGGAGAATAATGTTCGAAAATGGTGGTAGCTGAGATATAAAGAAAGACCGGGCCCTGGGGGCCAGGGTCTTAACGGGAATGTAGTTGGGTATAAGAAAAATTTTTAGTTGTTTTAAAGTAGCTGGAAGACGCTTAAGCTATGTTAAAGAAAATTTCAATAGAATAGGATAGTTTTTAAAGAAGATACAACAAAAGCCCCAAGAAGGCGATTAATTTTCAAAATTGGTGGTAGCAGAAGTCTGAATTTTTTTTGTTGTTGTTGCTCATGTTGTAGCTTGAAAACCCAAGATGTAATAATAGAAAGAAAGAATGAATTCAAGAAGAAATAAAAAGTTTGTGAATCCGACCATTTTTAAGGGATTTATAACAGGGGGCCCAAAAGGGTTCAACTGATAGTTGAGAGCAGGGGCCTAACATGGAAACATGTTTAAATGTTTTAGTACTTGGCGTTTTAGATCCTCAATTAGTCAAAATTAAGCATAGGGTATGAATGAATTATTAGAATAATATTTTAAAGAAATGGGCAACAATGAGGTAAATGCTTTAAAAAGGGGCCTTAGAGCCCCAATACAAATATGAGGGAGTTGGTCTAGGGAGAAGAGTCCAAGATTCAATTTTGAAATTATGCAACGAGAAGGTGTGTAAATTAGGGGGTGAAAAATGCATGGCAAACAAAAAGTTCAAGGAGCCTTGTATCGGTCCCTACAGGACCCCAGGGCGCCCCAGGATTTTAAATGGAATACATTGACGGGCGAATAACTAAATGGAAAAATGGTTCCAAAAAAGAAGATCGTTTTAATAGGGGCAATTTATTAACAATTTTGGTTCAAAATCTTCAAGGGGCCCTGTACCGGGTCCCAAGGGGTCAGGGACTTAAGAGGCATGTGGTTTGCTATAAAGATACTTTTTAGTAGTTTTTAAAGTAATCAGAGGACGCTAGAACTATGTTAAAGAAATTTGCAAGCAATTCGGATCATTTAAAACGAAGCTGCACCAAGGGCCCAAGAGGCGATTAATATTTAAAATTGGTGGTAGTCGGATTTTTTTTCTTTCATGTAGTAGCTGCAGAACCTAAGAAATCGTTAAAAAAAAGCTAGTGAATCGGAACATTTTTAAGGGAGCTGTAATAGGGGGACCGAAAGGGTCCAACTGACAGTTAAAAACAGGGCCCTAACATGAAAACACGTTAAAATGTCTTAGTACTTAGAGCTTTAGAGCTTCAATTAGTCAAAATTATGCATAGGGTATGAATTATTCATTAAAATAATAATTTAAAGAAATAACAAAAGATTGGGTAAATGTTTAAAAAAGGGCCAAGGGCCACAGTAAAAATATTAGGGTTTTGGTCCGAGAAGTAGAGTCCAAGATTCAACTTTAAAATTATGCTCTGAGCATTTGCGAAAGGACATAGCCGGATAAGCATTGAAAACATGCCTTTCAATCAAATTTCCTAATTTTTTCCCCAGGTGTGGCTACATATCTGACAAGACTGATTTTTTAATTGAAAAATAGTGGTGGGTTAGTAAATAATTTAAGCATGCACATTTATTTTGACCGATCCGACAACGCTACACCAGCGAGTAATAAGTTAAAATAAGACTATGTCCGAAAAGAGACATATTCAATAATAAAAAGTATGAAGATTGGACTATCCGTTCAAAAGTTATGTATGGACATATTTAGAAAAAAAAGTATGTTATTTGTATAACCTCGTTGGTAGTTTGTGTAAAAATGTCAAAGTTTTATTTATAACGTTTGAACTTCACCAGGGTGAAAATTTTTAATTGAAGGTTTTGAAAAAAGTCATGAAAATTTCTTTTTGTCACGCTATCGGTTAAAAAATATAATAATTTTTACGTCCAGATGTAAATTCCATTTCAACCTAAACTGTTTTCACTACGGAAAATATTATCTTAAACTTCTATGCATGTATTAAAAACACTGTGTAAACAAATGTAGTTAAGTTACTCTTAAGTTATTCTTATAAACATGCAGCATTTTGATTTATAAATGTTCTGACTTCATCATTCTGTAAATTTTTGAAGTAAAATTTATGAAACCATAAGAAGAAGTTTTTATTTTTATGCACGGTGAGACAAAAATATAACCTTAACCTCCTTATTAAACCTTTGCACTCCGTTGTCTCCGCTGCGGAGACATCATCTTTCTTTGCAAAATTTGTTTTTGGTACCAGTAATAAAGGAAAATAAATTTTAGCTTATTTAATCAGAGCATTTTTGAAATTGTGTACTTGAAGGAAACTTCTTTTTAAAAAGTGGTACCAATCAAATAAAATTTGTGTAAGAGACACCGGAGTCCAAAGGGTTAAACAGTCAAAGAAATAAACATCATACCAACTTAAAAATGTTTTAAATGTAGAAAAAGGTTATTTCAAACTGATTTTACATGCAACGAAAACATGGTATGCACTTATGTAACTACGTTACTAAAATTTCTTGTTACATAGAAATTCTGGCGACCAAAGTCATTGAACATTTATGTTTGTTCTTCTTATACAATATGGTACATCACGAATAAAATTAATGATGTTCAGATGCGCCACTTGGATCATAAAAAGAAGAAGAAAAATTTTCTTTTGCAAAGTTGCAAGTAGAATCTTTGTCAAAAAATATTTAAAGAGATTAATGGATAGCTGTCTTCATTCTTCTTGTGAAAATAATAATAAAAAAACATATATATCACTGATTTTTATTTAACTTTTTCTATCAGGCTATTTTCGGGAAAAAATAAAATTGATGTGGATTTTTTTAGTTTTCTAATCTGCTTTGATTTGTTCCTTGAAAAATAAAAATGACGTCAAAACAAATAATGATAGACATTATATTTTTAAATTTTAATGTTATTGAAACGGGACTATCTAAGACAAGATATCTTTGAAACAGTAAACAAGCATGAAAATTGGACCACCCGTTTAAAAGACACGCATGGACATACCAAGAACAAAAAGTATGCAAATTAATTGTATAAACTCCTTTATTGTAAGTTGGTTAAATAATAATAATAAATCATAATGTTTGAAATTCACTAGAATGTAAATTTTAAGTGATTTTTTTAAAAACTGTTTTAGGGGCAAAGCATTTCCATTGCTAAAATATTGAAATGAATATTTATAAACAAATCCATTTGGAAGGACGAAAAAGCTGCACATACACTATAAACCGAAATTATTTTTATCAAAATTCTGGTGGGAATGTGGGACCCTGAAGCTATCGACCAACCACTGCTACGTCGAACTTAATATTAGCCGAATATAAAGCCGATTTTGCTGTAATTTGTTTTCATCTTTCTTCTTACGTTGTAGAAGGTGATAGTTCCTTCTTTAGTATTTCAATGTTAGGAAATGATTTCATCGCCTTGAAAATTCTAAGAGCTATCTGTATATATATGTGTGTGTATTGTATTTATTTGAAACTGGAATAATAATATGAATTTAATACTCAGGATCAATACAATAAAATGTGGCTATACGACATAGTGAAAGATTTTTTGTACGCAATAATATTTTAAAATTTTTAAGGAAAAACGGGAATAGAATCGATCAGGTTAATGATGAATTTACTTTTTATATAACATAAAAAAATACTTCTAAAAAATTCAAAATAAAACAGATATACATAAATATTGTGCATTTTTACTCATTTTTAGAATTTTCGATTTCAATAACACGAATTTAACATGAATATTGGCCTTCATATTGTGGATGGAGAAGGGTTAAATAAATTTAGAATATACGGGCATATACAAGGGGTCGCATTGTATAGGGAAAATTTTATTTGCACCTACCAGAACCCTTAGCCCTTTTCGGCACAGTGTGCCCTGGTCGGGATATCTAATTTTAATTCCAATCTTACGGGCAACACCAAAAATATTTTAGTAAAATTTTGCTTTTACAGTGAATAGTTAAAGTAACATGTTTTTAATTTCTAAAAAAGTCGTTTTAAAATTCCGGTGTGTCAGTTAATCATTTCATCATTTTACAACAAAAATTGCCCGAGCCGGAAAGGGTTAATCAGTAATCGTCGTGATCATTTTATTTAAAATATGCTATAGAAAGGTAAGATGAACATATTATTTTCATAATAATAGTCGGAAGAATAAATAAATTTTTCCTTATATAATGTGACCCCTGCCGTTGCCATCGAAATACTCATGGCCAGAGGACACAAGACGTGGCGTCATCACTAATCGACCGACTTCTCCTTAGTCTTGGAATTCACACCGGAAAACTTTGAATAGCAATTTTCTTTTATTTTATTTGGGGAATATCTATCATCATATAAAACAATACTATTTAAACTTACTGGTGAGAATTCGGAGTCACAAAATAAAAATTCAGCCAGATGCTATTCAAAATTTTCCGGTGTAAATTCCAACGCTAGTGAGAAGTCGGTCGATTAGTGATGAAGTCACAACTCTTTTCCTCAGGTCTTAAGTATTTTGATGGCAACGTCCATGCATGTACGCATAGAAACACATGTGACATAGTGATGGGTGGAATGAATGGCTTTACAATCGAATGAATCCTTCGGGCATGCGCAAAGCATAGTTTCCAGTTTCGAACCTCTGTATATACATTTTAATCAATTACCACCAGAAGTTTTTTAAACAGAAAAAATGAAAAACATGGTTGCCAGCCGTCGCAAGTTTTTTAATCAATAGTCTTCAGATATTTTGAACAGGAAAAGAATTTCTGTATTCTTATGGGGGGTTCTTAAAATGATTCAAAATAAAATAAGAAACTTCTTTTTTGATACAAAATTTTTGGTATAAATTAAATTAAAAAAAACAAAGGTTTGCAGCTTTGCTTTTGCGCATGTACGAATAATTCATTCGAATAGTAAAATCATCCATTCTGCCCATGACTAATGTGGCACATCCGTGCCCAGTTTGATGATGTTTTTCGAAATATTACAAAATTTAGCATGAAAAATAAACATTTTAAAACTACACAATATTAACCCTTTGCGCTCCGGCATCTCTTACACAAATTTTTTTATTTGATCGGCACAACTTTTTAAAAGAAGTTTCTTTCAAGTACACAATTTCAAAATTGGTCTGATTAAATAAGGTAAATTTTATTTTCCCTTTTTTACTGTTGCCAAAAACAAATTTTGCAGAGAAAGATGATGTCTCGCCACCGGAGTGGTAAGGGTTAAAAGTTAATATTAATCGAAATCCTGTTTATGCTTAACCCATTAACGACGAGCTTCCTTTACACTTCTTTTAATTCTTCGACATCAGTTTTTGCGACTTTGTAATTTTGAATTATTTAATTGCTCAAAATCTGGGATTAGATAATGCGAAAATTTCCAAACTAAAATACTGGTATTCAAATTTAAAAATTTTGTTCTCTTTTCACGGCAAGTTTTCTTGCTGTAATGAGTTAATGTGCTTTCCTCTAGTGATATTAATTTCATTCTAACTCTGTCTGTAAAACTCCAGCAATTTCTAAAATATACGATTTTTGAAAATAAGTTGCAACATTTACAGTTTGATAGAAAACAATGAAACGTGGTCTCTTTTCTTTCCAACTCTGTCATCTGCAATAAAGGGTTGATAAATGGTAAAAATCCTTAAGAAAACTTGGTTGTTCCTGTCTTTGGGGACAAATGAACAGTCGAACGTCTGTACCGCTCGATGCAGAGGTGATAAATGATTGTTACTGTGGACAGAAAAACCAGATAAAAAGTAATTACTCTTACGCAAACTTTCCACTTTTCTTTAATACATTTCGTTCTTAATCAGAAAGTTAACATTTTGTTTACGGGCAAGGACTGGACTACTTTTATATTTAGTCATATCACAATTAACGAAAAAATATTTGCTGTAGATTTCTCTTTAACCCTTAAATGCATGATTTTTTATTTTGTTTCTAAAAAAGCATATATGATTCTCAGAAAGGTTTATTGCACAGGAAAAATAATGAAAAAAAAATCAGAGATACATTTTTCGTATCTCTGATTTTTTCGAAAAATCAGTTTTTCGTCAACATTTGCTTAGGTTGCACATTTGCAAAAGAGGTAAAAACTAAAATATTGCAAATTAATAAGTATTTTAATAAGTATGAATCTAAAAACTTTATTTTATCTAAATTTTTATTTTGTAAAACTTAACCCATAATGTGTTTTTTATTCTTATAATAAAGATTAGACACCAGAAATTTTAAGATAGATTTTTAAGTTTATTTAGTAGCATATTTTTGTAAATGTTATAGGATCAATATTTTATATAAATTATACTGGTTACAGAGATTTAAATAAAAAGTCATGCAGATACGCGTCACTATGCATTTAACCCCTTCACGGTCGCTTAATATTTGAAAAAACCATCAAAAGTGTACCTATTTTTTTTTTATTACAGAAATTGAATAATTGTAAAGTTTCTAAATAAAATATGCAATTAGTTTATTTTTAAGCCGAAAAAACAATATTTTATAGCCATATTCATATTTGTATAAAAGCCATCATGCGAGGTGATTAAATAGTAAAAAGTCTGTCTTTAGAACAATCAGAGGGTGGAGCAAAAACTAGTTTATTTCCCCGAAAAAGGTTAAGAACTGTCAAAGAAATAAACGTTAACACGTTGACTGCCACGCTGCGAGTATACTCGTAGCTTTAATATTCCTGACTTTAATTTATTACTGTCTCACTATTATTTAAAAAAAAAAAAAAAAAAGCCTTATTTATTGGCAGAAATTTCGCTGTATTAGTAAAGCGAAATTTACCTTTCAGAATTTGTGGAAGCAATCGATTTTCAAGAAGAAATTTGAAAATTCTTACTTTTTGCGGCAGTGAACGTGTTAAAATCACACATAACTCATTCCCAAAATTTAACCATTTAACTGTTTTGCCCGAACTGCATTCGGACAAGAAGACTTTATTATCTTCGTTACTAAAAGCTTTTGGTTACCACTAATTTGTAACTGTTATTTTTTCTTTATTAATTATCAGACATTTTTTGATTATATAATGCAAATATTTTAGCACGGAAAATTTGGCGTTCAGTCTCTATTTTTATTTTATGGTGTATATAAAAATTAAACAGTTCAGGGGTTAAAAAATGTTTTTCATTCAAATTTTATAATGACTATACATTTTCTTAGTCTTTGTATAGTGAGACTCTGATTCAAGCAGAATGCTTATTTCACAAAGCAATATGTAATTTACTTTTCTTTTGTTTTTCCGTTATTGTTTAGCAGGCCGTGGTAATGTGATCTTGTTTATAAATACTTAATTAAACTGAAATAAAAGTTTTAACACGCCCATTTTTAATCTGTTTTTTGATTTCATGAAATCGAGTTTGTTACTATGTTGATTGTCAATTTCCATACTGATTCTCGAAAGTCAATATTTGCACGTTAACTCTTTGTCTACTTCATTATGATCTACTGCAGTTTTTTTTTTTTTTTTTCATGTAATATTTATTATCCAGTTACTGCAATGAAAATTAAAGGATAAACATAAAAAAAATACTCACCCGTGAGAAATTAATTATTTAGAGGTAATTAATTAAAGTGGTACTTTAACCCCTTCACGGTCGCTTAATATTTGAAAAAACCATCAAAAGTGTACCTATTTTTTTATTACAGAAATTGAATAATTGTAAAGTTTCTAAATAAAATATGCAATTAGTTTATTTTTAAGCCGAAAAAATAATACTTTATAGCCATATTCATATTTGTATAAAAGCCATCATGAGAGAATTATGTGTCTTAATCTCTTATAGCTCCGCCTCCGATAAATGTAGGTTACTTTTTTTTATTATTCAGATTGTTTGATTCCCACCACCGTAGTTTACGGCAGATAAAATGATGCGAAAATAAAGCCATTTACACTAATTAAAAAAAACTGGTGGGGAGTCAAACAATCTGAATTAAAAGATAGTAGCCTACATTTATCGGGGGTGGGGGGGGAGCTTAAGAGGTTAAGACACATAATTCTCGCATGATGGCTTTTATACAAATATGAATATGGCTATAAAATATTGTTTTTTCGCCTTAAAAATAAACTAATTGCATATTTTATTTAGAAACCTTATAATTATTCAATTTCTGTAATAAAAAAAAATAGGTACACTTTTGATGGTTTTTTCAAATATTAAGCGACCGTGAATGGGCTAATATTCCAGTTATCATCAGAAAGGATTGATTCATCAGAATCCATATCAAAATGACATAAATATTACAAATCTATGGCAAATTATAGATCGTACAAATTGAACCAGAGTACTAATATTCAAAGACTTCAAATGGAAATTCCAGTTCAATTTTTCTGGTTTCAGAAGTTTTTTCCAGCAATTAAATCTCGAGCCCGAGAATATGACGGGTACGAGAAATAACGAACGACACCTCAGCCCGAGATATTGACGGGAGCGAGAATTAAGGGGTTAAGGGTTATATTCTAGCAGAAGTAAACGGCTAGTTCCCAGTTTGGCAATTCGTTTGGACATTTCGAATTCACTTCGGAACGTCCTAAAGGAGCATTTTACTTTACGTAATTATGCTGAACAGGTAAGCAGCCTTGAGGGGTTTCCTAGCTGATATCAGCTTAAAACCGAGTCTAGTTAAGGATACTAGGGATAAGTTAAATTGTAGTTTAGAACTACTTAAAAGAAAAGATTAAGAAAATTAAAGGAAAAATGTAGTTAAAATATAATTAAGTATTAAAGTTAAAAATTAAGTTAAAACTTAAGTCAAGTAAAAAATTGATAAGGATCTTAAAAAATCTTAATAAATGGTCTAGCTGTACTTTAAAAAAACTGCTATATAAAAGGAAAAGGATGAAAAAAAAGAAAAAAGTTAGCACTGTTCAGAGTTACTCTCACTAAGCTTGGGCAGAAAAAAGTTGTAAAGGAGGCAGCAAAAATACATTAACAACAATAACAAAAAAAAAAAAAAAAAAAACTAATCAGGGTCATACATTTTTTTTTTCATGAAATATTCGTCATTATCTAAATAAGATAATACTGTTAATAGTCCTTGGTATGAATTCGGAATTTCTAAGTAAAAATGGATGCCAAACTAGCAACCCTAAAACGGCAGCGATTGGTTTTCAAGAGTGGTACATTGGGACCATGAAAGCTTTTAGATTGTACTTAGAAAACCACCCCCTGAATATTAGGCTTGAGCGCTGACACAAAAATGGCGGCTATCGAAGGCAGATTATTTTCAGCGTCTGTTGAATTTGAACACAAATAATTTTAAAGAGTTTTTCCTTTTTATTTTTCTTAAATTAAATAAGTCACAGAAATGTTTAGAAAATATTGGTGGCAAAATTGAGGGGACCGTACAAGAACTTTAACCCTTTAAGGGGCAAGAAATTGCTTTTGTGTAATGCTGAATTCCCACCGGAAATTTAGAAGTTTTTTATTTCAAAATAAGGAAAACCAATTTTTCAACTAAATTCCTTCAAACTTATAAAAGTGAAACTTGATTAAAAAATTCTAATCCAAATCTTAATTAAACTTAAGTGGGATATACTATATTCCACCTCCCCTCAAGGGGTTAAAAATTCGCCTACAACAGCTGCCATTTTTGTGTCAGCGTTCAGGCCTAATATTCAATGGGCGGGGCTTAGAGAGTGCGCAGTATTGTGTAGCTCAGACAAGAAAAACCCTGAGTAGGTTTCCTGCTTTCGAAGGTTCAAAAACTTGTAGGGAAGGAACTTCGTACGTAGGACAAAAAAAGTCTGCGATAATTCTCGGAATGATAAATTGAATGTAAGAAAAGAAAATGCCTGACTTCTCTAACATAAATTCCACTGACCAGTTACTTTGACACCAAGACAGGTTTCATGACCTCACACAGTCGTGTTCATTTTTTTAGCTCACACCAGCGGGACTTTCCTCTCATGTGGTCGATTGTAAAAACAGACGAGCGTTGCAGGGAAACCAGCTACTTGAATTTCTTACGCATTTGTATCGTTTGATTTTCGGGTTTCTGGTTAATACTACAGCTCTAACAATAATAAACAAATACATTAAAAATTTTAAATAATAGGATTTTTTTTGTTTGTTAGTCTTTTTTTTTTTTTTTTTTTTTTTTTTTTTAAGATTTTAATGTTGGACTAATAAGGATTAATATTTTACTGGTACAAATTAATATTTTACGATACCTATAGTTGAATATCGAATGCGAAGTTTTTTTCACAATAGGCGGCTAAAGGACTCGATTTTCCTCTCGCTAAATTTCTTCCATTCATCTGCACAAGCTTAACCCCTTGAGGAGCGGTGGTATGTTTATGAAACCACTTAATTTTAATTCCCAACTGCCACATTGGCACCAGAATTTTGGTTAAAAAACTTTATTTTATTATGTGAATGAAGTATAGCTTTTCTTTATTTACAAATAAATTTCTTTTCAAATTCCGGTGTCATTTATTAATTTCAACACTTTAGCAATGGAATTACTTTGCCCCTGAAAGGGTTAATACATAAAAGATTTGAGTATTGAAGCTTGTATGTCCCAACTCGTAGTCCCCGACTCGATTATCCTGTAACTTAGTTATTTCTGAGAATTACAGTACCCTTTGTAAATAATTTTTGAGAATCAACATTGAAAATTTCTTTCCTTCAGGATTTATTCTGCAGTTGCTGTTTGACTGACAGTGCCTGATTACCCAACAGGAAAAACATCCACCAGTTAAAAGGAGTAGAGATTTCCCCTTATTTATGGCGGTAAAATTATATGAATATTTATGTATACGTTTATTATTATACGTTTATTGTTATCAATATACGTTTAAATAAGTCGAAACCATACATTAAAATTTACTGGTGGAAATTCGCCCCGTTGTTAATTAGGCACAGTTGATTGATGGTCATATAATCGAACCGAAAATATGTAATAAATATCTTAGAAACATTTGGAAAATTACTTCAGAAAAGGGTTATTTAAATTTCCTTTGTCCGTAAAGGATACATAAATATTAACCCATTAACCGCTGGTGTTGCGTTCACGCAACGGTCAAAATAAACGCACATATTTAAGTTATTTACATACCCACCACTATTTTTTAATTAAAAAGTTAGCCTTACTTAAACACATAAAATTTTAAGATCATATAAAGCGAAAATTATTTTTCAGAGTTTGTGGTGGCAAACAACCTTTAGTTAAAAAGATGAAAATTTCAACCTTATAGTTTTGGCGGTTAATGGATTAATTTCTTTTGAAAATTGTGCTGTAGTGGTTGAAGTATTCTTCACACACAAATAAAAAACAATTTTCAAAAAGAAAAAAAAAATTTTTTTTTTCATTTTGGTAGTATATAAATTTTGTATTACTTTGTATGTAGTGATCAAAATATCTTTTTGTCAAAACATTTTATTGATATGCTGTTCTAAACATTGTGTACGTGTACCTCAGGCGGTATGTCCCTCATAAATAGTATAAAATTTAATGACTTTTGATCCTCCTTCAAACATTAGTTAGAATATTCGTAAGGGAAAGCAGAGCAAAGCCTTTTGACTAAAATTGGAACTATTTTTATAATTACTGAATGCAATATTCACGAGATACCTTAAAAACATTGTTATTTCATATCATCTTCAATTTATTATGCCTTATGACTGTTATGACTCTTATTATGGCTTAACACTCTTTAAGCCCTTTAAGCCCCGACGGTGCTTTAAAGTACCATTGATGTAACTTGTTACAAAATTCATTTAATACATCGATTATTAGTAATACAATTTACAAAGAGTTGTAGATACTTTGCTTTATCTTGTTCCAAAAGCATTATTGGCTGCACAAAACAAAGGTATTTTTACAAAGGATGGTTTCTTTTTCATTTTCATCCCTTTAGCTTTCTTCACGTTGAAAGATTGTGCGTGAAAAATTTCAGTTCGGAAATATTTCTGTATTTCTGCAGTAAGAGAATTTGTACAGTCGGGGAAAAAAAAGTAAACACTCCCTACTAACTCCTCAACAAATTATCGTAGACGAAAGTTATTGGTACCAAACGATTGGAAATAAAGTCTACTTCTAAATGACGTATATAAAATTTGCTTAGGGGCCATCTACATACTAAAACAAATCCAAACTTCATTTTTTTCAAAGGCAATACACAATATTAATGAGATATTTCAAATCTTTGGTTCAAACAATGCCTAGACACTGAATTTCAAGTCATTTTAATGATAAGTTTTTGAATTATAAACATTCAAAATTTAGTGCTTCTAATGTTAAATTACATTTTCATATTTTCATTAATATCTCCTGAAATTATGCTCCTAATGTGCTAATTTTTTATGCAGCAATAATACTAATATACCAAACATAAATACGCCGAATTAGCAATTATTATAATTTTATGATATGAATTATGAAATTAATGTTCGAAAAAATTATGAAATGCAACCTACAATTTTTTTGATGGATTTAGATTTATTAAGTCTTGCTTTATGGAAATCCAAAATTTCACACTTTTCTTCCAAGTAGTTTTCAAATCATGCTTAAAAAACGGCAAAATGGTGGTTTAAGGGGCCGCCTATGACAGAAGTGAGAAGATATTTTGAAGTTACTTATAGTCCAGGCAATAGAGACCGTATAGGGACTCTACCTAGCAAAATTAATGGTACTACTAGAAATCGGCTTTCTAGATGTTTTTTGGGTAGATGAATCCGAATTTGTAACTTCCCACCAAAATTTCCGCCGGCAACCCCCCCCCCCCAAATTTTGGTAAAAAGCCCCCCAAAAAAGGTTTTTATTAAAAAATTCCATTTTTTATTGTTTTAGGGGAAAAGTAGCTAAAAATTCAGAAAGAAGACAAAATTTTCAACAAATTAGATATATGACATTATGACTTAGGATGAAGGGGAAAGGGGGATCTGCCTCGGAACATGTGCCGCAGTGCTGCGTGGACTAAGTTGCGCAATTCCACATAAACACTCACACGTTTACATGAGCCCTCCCATCTTCCCTCCGAACTTTCTCTATAACGTTTATTTTAAGATTTTTGTGTCGCTGAATCCGAATTTTTAACTTACCCCCCAAAATCCCCCCCCCGAAAACCCCCCAAATAGTTGTTTTAACTTAAATTTCTTATTGTTTTAGGGGAAAAGCATTCCGAAATTCAGAAACTAGACAAAATTTGCAACAAATAGGATATATGATATTATGACGTAGGATAAACGGGGAGAGAGGGGGCTGCCTCGGAACATTGCCCGCCCGCTTTTCTCAAAAACCAAATTTTTTCAAAAAATCAATTTTTGGGGGGGTTGCCGGGTGAAATTTTGATGGGAAGTTACAAATTCGGATTCAGCGACCCAAAAAACATAAAGTGAGTCGAAATCCAGAACTAGTATTAATTTTGCCAGATAAAATCCCCTGTTGCCTGGATTTCATAATTTAGTGCACGTAGCGCCGCAGTGCATGTTCAGAGGCAGTCCCTCACCCTCCCCGTTCATCCTAATTCATTATGTCATATATCCTATTTGTTGCAAATTTTGTCTAGTTTCTGAATTTCGTAATGCTTTTCCTTTAAAATAATAAGACATTTAAGTTAAAAACAACTATTTGGGGTGGGGGGGGGGGGGGATTTCGGCGATGAAATTTTTGGGGGAAAGTTAAAAATTCGGATTCAGCGACCCAAAAATCTTAAAGTAAACCTTATAGAGAAAGTTCGGAGGGGAGATGGGAGGGTGAATGTAAACGTGTGTGTGGTTAAGTGGAATTGCGCAACTTAGTTTACGCAGCTCCGGGCGCATGTTCCGAGGCAGATCTCCCCTTCCCCTTCATCCTAAATCATAATGTCATATATCTAATTTTTGGAAATTTTGTCTACTTTTTGAATTTCTAGATACTTTTTCTGTAAAACAATAAAAAATATTGATTTTTTAATAAAAACCTTTTTGGGGGGCTTTTTACCAAAATTTGGGGAGGTTGCCGGGGGAAATTTTGGTGGGAAATTACAAATTCGGATTCAGCGACTCAAAAAACATCTAGAAAGCCGATTTCCAGTACTACAATTAATTTTGCTAGGTAAAATTCCCTATTGCCTGGACTATTATGCTATCCTGTAATCTGGCAGGCTTCAATGATTGCTTGAGAGGCCCTTAAGGTGCCTTGATCAGGAAGGGGGCTCTCTCGATTAACAATCGAGTACACAACTTCAATTTGGATACAGTCCTTAAAATACGCTCGTTTTAAAATAATTAATTTCTCGGAAACTTACGGTAGGAATTGCATAAAAATTTGTTTTTAGGCTAATTGAAGGGTGTAGAGTTCATTTATGCTGTCATAATTGTGTACTGCTATAGAAAAAAACAAAGTTATGGTTCGTTTTAATATGTAGATGGTCCCCTAAGCTAATTTTATATACATCATTTAAAAGTAGACTTTATTTACAATCGTTCGGTACCAGTAATTTTCTTCTACGATAATTTGTTGAGGAGTTAGTAGGGGGGTGTTTACTTTTTTTCCCACGACTGTGCATTTCCATTATTTGTACATTTCCTAAAACTATAAAATACTAAAACAAATATTTTAAATAAAAGATTTGAGTGGTGTTATATATATAGCACAAAATTCCTATAAATTCAGATTTAATTATTTAATTTTAATTGGTAAAACCTTGCTAAAATTTATTAAATTATTGTGTAAATCTTCGTAGTTTAACCCTTTATATTCCAGATTATGATTTCATGAAAATTTCATGTTCTAAAAAGGATTTTTCGTGAATTTTTGAGCCTGCATTAGAAGATTTGCACAATCATTTAATAAACCTTAGAAAGATTTTGCCAATTAAAATTAATTAATTAAATTTGTATTTATAGGGATTTTGTGGGATATTTATAGCTCCACTCAAATCTTTTATTTAATTTTTTTGTTTCTTGAATTAGGACATGTGGGTCATTTTCAAAATCTGTCCATGTTTTGGAATAACAAAATCATTTTTTTAGAAATAATCAGAAAGTTTTAATTTTTTGTAAATAATTACCTTACCTCATATACATTAATATACAAGCATCATCAGAGACCAAATTGCTAATTTAACATATTAAAACCAATTTTTAAGTTTTAATGAGCTTGGTAATGAACATACGTGAGCACAGTAATGACAAATTAAGCAAAATATTTTAATTTTCCCCCAGGCATAATTGGCAGCTATTATATCTTCTGGCCCATACAGTGATTTTCTATTTCCTATATATTAAAAGCAGATTAAGATATAAAAGTTCATTTAATTATCAATTAGAAGTTAGTAGGGTAATGACGGAAAAAAATACTCGCCAAAACATTCAAATTCTTTCTTGTTTTATTGAAACTATAAAACTATTTTCTCTATTCACCTAAACTTGACAACAAGTTGACTTTTAAGGAGTATTTTTGCCTTGATAAAAAAGCATGTGCTTCCGTCTAAAAAATTCCCAATGAACTTTTAGTCAGAAGCAATGCAATGACACTCTTTCTTAGTACACAGTTTAAAAATAATTATTAAGAATTCTAGATAAGTTTAATTAATGAAAATAAATGTATTTTAATTAGTAGCATCTTAATAAATAAAAATTTATTTAAAAAATTATAACCATCTGTTTTAAATAGAACTTAGTCAAATCTTTACCTAATAAATTGCTTGTTGGGATAATCTACGGTAATGACATTTTGACTACAAAAGTATATATCTTATTTTAATTTCTTTTTATAAATAATAATATATCTGTAAATTATCATTAAAAACATAATAGTTAAAATGCAATAATTAAAATTATGATATTTAACTATTTTTCTGAGCAAATATGAAAGACAGTAAAACACGAGACTCTTGAAAATCACCCATGTACAAATTTAATGTTCTATCAATAGCAATATTTTCTAACTGAAACTTTTCTTACACAATCTTTCAACGTCAAGAAAGCTGAAAAGATTCGATTGAAAGAAATCATCCTCTTAAAAATATTTATGTTTTGTGAAATCAATAATACTTTTGGAATAAGATAAGGTAAATTATCTATAACTCATTCTAATCTATATTACTACTAACCGATGTGCTAAATTACTTTTATAACAAGTTATTTCAATGCCACTTTAAAGTACCATCGGGACATAAAGGGTTAACAAATTCACGGAAAGTGCTTTAGAATATGAAATTTTCATGAATTCATATTTTAGGATATAAGGTGTTAATGTCTCTTTTGAGAAATTTTGAATTACATTAAAATGTAAATCACAATGTAAAACTGTCTCTAAATGTAAAACAGTCTCCAAAATATCAGAGTTCGTAGGCTTAACCCCTTGGGGACGAGCGACATGTATACGTGCCGCCTGAAGCGCTCAGAATCCTTGTTTTTACTCACCAGTAAAATTTTACTGTAAAATTTGCCTTATTTAATCAGCGCATTTTCTCGATTCAAGAAGACACAAATTTCTGTTTTTAAAAAACGGTGAGAAAAGATTAAAAATTTCGTAAAAGGCTCCCGTCCCGAAGGGGGTTAAAGGATTTTTTCAGGACATATATCACTATTTGTTTATAGAAAAATAAATCTAGCTTAAACGCGCGAAATTTCGCCTTATTAAAGAAGAGATTTTTCCGCAAGAAAATACTGTTACCGAAGAATTTCCCAGTCGTGAAATTTCAGGACAAGTACGACCCCTGAAATATACGATTGTAAAGTCATTTTCAGCGTTTACAGATTGATAAGAAACAATGAAATACGGTCTTTTTCTCTTTTTCTACTCTGTCATCAGTGCTGATAAATGGGGGAAATCTTTGATAAAACTTGGGTTGTTCCTGTCTTTTAGGACAATGCATGTCGACAAGCTACACATTGGTGTATGGCGAGCAACTGGCATGTTGCTCGAAATCCGTGAGAGAATGACAATTCAAGCTAGCGAAGCGCTTTCATCCCCTGAACTTAACCTCTTAAGTGTTTCTTTTTTATATATACAATAAATTAAATATATGGGAAGAACACCACTTTTTTTAAACTAAAATATTCCTAATATTTAGTCTAAAATTTTCTGTCATCAAATAGTATGAAACTGTAATTAAAAAAATTAATGGTATCAAAAAGCTTTAAGTGGTGGATCTAGCAGACTCGTTTTGCCTGTGAAACATACGGGCAAATCAGTAGAGTGGTTAACAGCGCTCTCTACTGCCTCACTGCTGCATTTCTGCACCTACATTCCCATACCAAATCTACTTATTTAGGCCCTCTCTACCTGCCTTTATATTTTTGACATATAATTCTGAACCACCTTGTATATACTGCAATTTTCGAAAATTTTTATTTCAAAATAACAAAAAAAGCAATTTTACAACTTTTCTCTGCCAAAGTTATAAAAATATTTTTATAAAACTAAAATTTAATTAAAATTTTCTAGTGCAAATCTCGATTAAATTTATGTGGGATATTATATATACCACCGCCCTTAAAGGGGTTAAATCTTCTGCACGTGTATTGTAAACCGTTCGGTGTTAATGCTGTTGGCTTACTAAATAAAATTTAAAATAAAGAGTAAAAAAGTTGACAGATTTTTTATCCTCCTTCACACGTTAGTTTGAGAATTTATACAGGAAAGCGGAGCATTTTCTTTTGACAAAAATTGGAACTTTTTCTATAGTTACTGAATACAAAATTCACGAGGCATCTTAACCCTGCGAGGGGCAAACATTTATGTCTCTGTAATGTTGAATTAACACCGGGAAAAAAAATATATTTTATATGAAGAAAAAGCAATTTCAAGTCAGTTTTCGTCCAAAGTTCAAAATATAAAATTTAGTTAAAAGTTTCTGGTACGAATCTTGATTAAAATTAGGTGGGGTATAATAATATATACCATCGCCCCTCAAGGGGTTAAAAACGTTGTTATTTTATTTCATTTTTAATTTATTATGCCTTATGCATCGTGGAATTTTTAATTGTGGATAGGTCTTTCGAGAAACTTTGTATTATATTAACATGTAAAGCTATCTCTAAATATACAAGTCTCCAAAATATACAATTGCAAAACAATTTTCAACGTTTACAGTTTTATAAGAAACAATGAAATACGATCTACATCTCTTTTTGTACTCTGTCATCTGTAATAAGGTGCTAATAAATGGGGGAAATCTTTGAGAAAACTTGGGTTGTTCCTGTCTTTGGGGACAAATGAAACGTCAAATGTCTGCACACTTCTATACTTTAGTGATAAATGACGGTTACTGTCGGCAAAAAAACTTACCGTTTCAGTGAAAATAATTACTCTTACTCAAACTTTCCGCTTTTCATCCATATATTTCGTTCCGAGTCACCAAGTTAATTACTCATTCTGTAGTTTGGTAATTAAGATGAATTACAACAGCCTTTGTGAATAATTTGTAACAATGAAGTCTGAAAATTTCTTTACGTCAAGAATTATTTTCAAGAATTAAGCTACATTTTGATCGAAACTTATGCAATCGAACAGCAAATATGTAAGAAATAACAAATATTTGAGAAGCATTTGAAAATCTGCTTCTGGAAACTGTTCTTCAAATTTCATTTGCCGCTAAATTATATATAAATATTAATTTCTTTCACATTCGTCCTCGAGTGGTTGAGGAATTATTTAAACTCAGATAAAAATCGGTTTTGAAAAATGAAGGTTGTTATTTATTTTGTTTTCAGGCCATACATATATATATCTATATCTATCTATATATATATATCTTTCGAGAAACTTTGTATTATATTAAAATGTAAAGCTATTTCTAAATATACAAGTCTCAAAAATATACAATTGCAAAATAATTTTCAACGTTTACAGTTTGATAAGAAACAATGAAATACGGTCTTTTTATCTTTTTCTACTCTGTCATCTGTAATAAGGTGCTGATAAATGGGGGAAATCTTTGAGAAAACTTGGGTTGTTCCTGTCTTTGGGGACAAATGAAACGTCAAATGTCTGCACACTTCTATACTTTAGTGATAAATGACGGTTACTGTCAGTAAAAAAACTTACCGTTTCAGATGAAAATAATTACTCTTACTCAAACTTTCCGCTTTTCATCCACATATTTCGTTCCGAGTCACCAAGTTAATTACTCATTCTACAGTTTGGTAATTAAGATGAATTACAACAGCCTTTGTGAATAATTTGTAACAATGAAGTCTGAAAATTTCTTTACGTCAAGAATTATTTCGCAGGTATATTTTGATCGAGGCTTTTGCAATCGAGCCGTAAATGTGTAAGAAATACCAAATATCTCGGAAACATTTGAAAATTTGTTTTTGGAAACTGTTATTCAGATTCCATTTGTCGGTAATATATATATAAATATTAATTTCTTTCATATTCGTGCTCGAGTGGATGAAGAATTATTTAAAATCAGATATAAATCAATTTTGAAAAATTAAGGTTGTTATTCATTTTGTTTTCAGCCCATATGTATATACCGGGTGTCCTAAAAAGGATTGACTGATTTCAAAATTCAATAACTTGCAAACGGTGACAGATATTTAAAAAAATCTTGCAGGATTGTAATTTATGAGGTCAAAAGTTTTTTTACAGTGATTTTCAATTTTAGTTCGAATTACAAACAATAGATGGCGCTGCGATCAATGGACGCTAAATTCAGGCTCGATTTTTGGTCCTTCGGGACAAACTTAATACATTTCCATCTCCTTTTACCGCATCGAAGAAGAGATCGACCAAAAAATAGAGCCTGTTTTTAGCGCCTATTGCTTACAGCGCCATCTATTGTTTGTAATTCGAACTAAAATCGAAAATCACTGTAAAAAATCTTTTGACCTTATGCATAACGCTCCTGCAAGAATTTTTTAAATATCTGTCACCGTTTGCAAGTTATTGAATTTTAAAATCCGTCAGTTCTTTTTAGGACACCCAGTATATATATATTATTTTTATTAGTTTGTTATTAAGCAATGGTTTCAAATCTTGTGTACGTATATTTTAAACCATTCGGCGTTGTGTCTTACTAAATAAAATTGAAAATAAAGAGTAAAAAATTTGACAGATTTTTTATCTTCCTCCACACATTAATTTAAGGATTCGTACAGAAAAGCTGCTTAAAATGAGAATCATTTTTAGAATTACTGTGTGCAAAATTTGTGAGCTACCATATAAACATGTCACTTATCTAATATTTAATTTTTTATTGTTCATGTTTCATTTATTTTTACAATTCTAGAGTCTGTCTTTGTTCGGTCGGCATACTTGCCAACTTTCCCTTAAACTTCCGTAAAATGTAAATTAAACTGACCCAGGTTAAACATGTTTTGAACCAGAAATTTACCATAGAAATTAATTCAAATAGGTTTAATTGAGAAACATGATTTTAAATATATAATGATACATGAAATAAATTTTCTGGTTAGTAACGCGTATAACCTGTGTAACTTAACTCACATTTTACGGAAGTTTAGTTGAATGTTGGCAAGTATGCATCAGTGTATACTCATTACTGATTTAAGTTTTTTTTTTTTATTCTAAACTACCAGAATTTTTTATTAGTATTATTTATTTTATTTAAGCACGGAATATCTGTCATTAAATAAAGCAAAAAATAATTTAAACAAATCATGAATGGATACACAGTATACAGTGTTGCCAGATTAGGGGCTTTTTTAAATCAGATTAATTGACTGCCACCATCTTTTTTAAAATAGTATAATTCGCTTTTTTTTTCAGAATTTTCAATCTATTTTTAAATAGGTCGAATATTTCTATTTCAAAAAAGCGGTGACAATGAACAATCTGGGGACAAAAAAGTCCCCAATTTGGCAACACTGATAATATAAAACATGGTCAACAATGGGCTAATGTGCGAAGCTCATTATAACTAGAGATGGGCAAAATGTGTTATTTTGACATTCGAATGAATCATTCGGGCTTTCGTAAAAGCATAACTGCCAACCTTCGTGTTCTCTTAAATAAATTTCAAACATAAATTTTGTTTTAAAAAAAATTGAATTAAAACAAAAGAATTTGTTTACTAAGATAATGGAGTTATGAATAAAGAGGGGGTGACATATACTGTACCGACTACCACCTGCGCGTGAAGTAACTGAGCAGGTTATCACAAGATGGTGGCTGCCCTTTTTAAATCGGATCTTCAGTTTCTGATTACCGCCGGGGTAAACGTCTCACCTGTAAAATTGAATAGAAAACTTCGTCTTATTTAAGCGTCTTATTCACGGACATTTTGTCTCACAAATGTGGTAAAAATTTCTATTTGATTTTACTGCTGTCAGTTTGTTCCCTGTTTGTCACAATATGGCGGAAACGCAGGGCCTGACTACCGCCAAAGTAACCTTCTACGAGTAAAAAGGAAAATCTGTTTCCACCATTACTTATGACTCAAATTTTGCAGTAATAAGGCTTTTAAATACGGAAAAAAATTCTATATAAATATATTGATGGAAATTTCCACCGGCAGTAAACAATCTCTGCGCTTGTGGTTACGGTTGAAGCTTCACTTTTTAAGGATATGTCAGCAAAGCGATATAAGTAAGCGTCCTATCTTAAATGGGAGAGGTAACCGCAAGGTTAAAGGCGAGGTCACATCAATCAAGGTCGCACGCCACGTAGCGAACGGGGTTAAACTACAGGTAGATGCCTAACTGTTTTCTTACATCACACCACTAAAATTGTAAAGTTTTTTTTTCACCTGCTTTAATAGCTGAAGTACCTCTGACAAGGCGAAGAAAACTTTGTGGTGTCAAGTGCATCTGGACGCCCCTCTCGCTACGCCATTATAGTGCAATAAATGTGGTAAGCAAAATTCAGTTTCATGAGTGACTAAAGATTTAGAAAACATGCACAGATGGTAGATATGCTGTCCATATATCGTCGGTACCATGTCAAACTATCCAATGTGAAAACAGTGGGTTACTTTTTTTAAATTCAGGTTTCTTGATCGGCACCACTTTTCTAAAATGGTAAATTTCCCCTTGTTTACTCCTTAAATAATATGGCATTAAATAAGGTTCAATAAGGCGAATTTTGCTATTTCTAAAAAGTGGTGCCGGTCAAGAAATCTGAATTTTAAAAAAATAGCCCACTGTTTTCACATTGGATAGTTTGACATGGTACCGATGATATGAGGTCACACTAAAAGCCCGCGTATGTGGATTATCACCCCGTCCACAAAATGGCGCAACTGTGTTAATTTAAGCCCGATACCAATATTAAGTTTGTACGCTTACTAATATCGCTTTGATATGTCAGTTCCTCTTTATTGATAGTTCTATGATTACGATACTTTTTTTTTTTTTTTTTTACAAAATTTGTGGTTTTAAGTGATTAAAAGAATACGAATGTTGACAATCGTGTTTTTGCGAATGCTCGGATGATACATTCGAATACTAACATAACTCATTGTGACGAAGTTTTTTTATGGGAGTTTACGGCTGGTGAAATTAAACTTTGAAGTAGATCCGTTCTTTTGAGAGTACAATTACATAATATTCCTGTTGAAAAACTGTAGAGACATAAAGAAGATGCAGGAACATGAATAAAAGATCAAGTGAGATAAAGCAACTTTTGATTTTTAAGGATGGTAATGTTTACATGATACAACCTAGCGATAATGCTAGGGATGCATAGAAGCAGGAAGGTGCCGAATTCAACATAATTCAAATCTTATAGGAAGTCTGTTACAAAAGGGCATTGCATCTCAGTTTTGTTATGTTGGCATAAATTAGGCAAGACCGCCAACATTTTAGCATAAATCATGAAAACAGATGCGATTTTTGCCATGAAATAAAAACCCAGAAGAAAATTAAAGTAATAACTTATTACTAAATCATCTTTACCACTTAGGAAAAACAATGAAAGGAAGAATTGAATCAGCAAACAAAGTGTCCAGATAAGCTATTCTTTTTTAATAGCGGTCGTTACTTTATGATAGTGATTAAATATTAAAGATTTTTATTCATATAATATTTTCGTTAAGTACATAGATATGTTGCGCAATTATCTCGAAAGTATTTATTATGAGCGAAAAGAGAATAACATTATTGTTTATGATTATATGCGTAACGTACAAATTTTGAGATTTATAGTAAATGAAATCACTTTGATTTATCACATAATATATTAGAGTGTAAACGGAAGAAAACTTTATTTATGAAAGATGTAATTATTTTTATTATAGAATATGAATAATATTTCACAAGAAAAATAAATGTTTTTTTTTTTAATTTACGAAAGATGTAATTATTATTATTATAGCCTATGAATAATATTTCACAGGAAAAATAAATGTTTTTTTTTGTTTTGTTTTATTCCGAAAGATGAAATAAATTATAGCATGATGCAATAATTTGCAATACTTTTATCATTCAAGTTATTTAGGCTGAAAACGAAAATATATTAAAAAAATGTTTTATGATAAAAAATGGAATCTTTTTGTAGAAAAATGAGAGCCAAATTAAAAATAACTATCAGATTAAATAATGAATGCTTCTTAGGGTAATTAAGAGAACTATATGTATTTGACATCACACTCATTATATTACTAAAAAGTACAAAGGTATCTTATTAATCTAAAACTTTCTCACCTGAGTCGTGAATTCTACGCCCTTATTATGGCTGATCTCGATAAATGTGTATTTACTTCGAAGAATACGAACACTGTTGGACGAAACAAACATTTAGTAAACGAAAACTAACACTAAAAACGGTACATATACTATCTTTGAACATCTTCAATTTTAAACTTCGTTCATCTCGTCTGCAGAAAACTCATAGAACAACAAATAACATAAAAATTAAATCGTAAACAAAAAAAATGGGTCACTTTAGTTCACACAGCTTGTTTGTTTTACTTCGCACCAATGAGTTTGGAATTTGAGTCAGAAAATACAACATCCTCCGGCCCAGAAAGATAAGTTATTCTTTATAATAGTCAAGTTCCAATGGATATAGGTGTTGGACTGGCTGCCGAATGAAATTGCCAGTTGTCAGTCTTAAAGTGCATGCACGAACCTTTCCGTCTCTACCAGGATGAATATCTGTAATAATGCCCAATTTACACAGAAGCCTTGGCTGATTGTCTTCTTTAATTTGAACAACGGCTCATTTTTTTACTGGTATGCCTTTGGAGTGATCTGTATAATGGGCAGATTTTAAATCCATTAGGTAAAATTGTTTCCACTTCAACCAAAATTTTTGTACTAAGTTTAATCTGCATCTATATTTGCGAGTTACTTCACTTTTTGTAGAAGGAATGATCCTTATCTTTTCCGGTGGCAAAGCTGTCAGTGTTTTCCCTACCAGGAAATGTGCTGGACACAAAGGAGTTGGCTCATTTACATCACTCGATACAAAGGTTAATGGGCGTGAATTCAAAACAGCTTCCACTTCCTGTAAGTGGTTTCAAATTCTTTGTAGTCTAATGAAGATCTTCCAAGGATTTTCTTCAGGCATATCTTCGCTGAACGTACCAATCTTTCGTAGAATCCTCCCCACCACGCTGCTCTCTCTGCGATGAATTTCCATTCAATTCTTTTTTCACTAAAATAATTTTGTACCTCGGGATTCTTTATCAAATTCCATATCTGCTGTAAATTCCTGTCCACTTTCTTGAAGGTTTTAGCATTATCGGTGTAAATAATCTTGCAAATACCACGACGTGAGATGAATCTTCGAAAGGCCATTAAAAATTCGGTCGTTGTTAAATTCATAACAATTTCTAGATGCACTGCTCTTACTACTGCGCATGTAAATAAAACAACGTAAATCTTTGTACTATTTTTGAGGTATAAGGGACCTAGGAAATCTGCTCCTTTCACTTCAAACGGTGATGCTTCTTTAATTCTATCTGGAGGAAGGGGTGCAATGTCTTGGCAGTAAGGTTTAGTCCTGAATTTTTTACAGATGATACGTCGCCTTAGTATGCATTTTACTTGTTGCCTACCCTTTATAATCCATAAACTTTCTCTTAATTGGGCGAGTGTTTCGGCAACTCCAACATGAGCTACTTCTTCATTAGCTCTTCTGATTTGAAGATCTGTAAAATGACTTTTGCTAGGGAGTATAATTGGATGTGCTTCTGAATAACTTAAATTTGAATTCTGGAGTCTTCCTTTTAATCGCATGATTCCATCTTCATCTAAGAACGGATTTAAATTTAGAATTTTTGATTTTCTTGGGATTAATTTCTTCTTAAACAATGCTTCTCTTTCTTCTGGAAAGTATTTCTCTTCCGTCTGTTTTATCCAATATTTCTCGGCTTTCAGCATTTCTTCAGCGCTCAAAGGTCCTGAAAGTTTACTTACACATGTCTTTGTATTGTTCGCAAATCTGAATATCCAACAGGTGATGCGAAGCGCTCTAGTCAATGTACTGTAATTTTCAATTTTAAAATTTGTATTTTCTTCTCGAGTTACACAGCTAGTTTGGGGAATTTCTGTTCTCTTTGATAATCTTTTCTCTACTTCGGCACCTTTGATATCAATTTCTTTCGTTTCTTGAGGCCAAAATGTTTCATTTTCTTTCAGCCACTTGGGACTGTTAAACCATGCTTCATTTTTCAAAAATGATTCTGCCTTTTCACCTCTGGTTAACAGGTCGGCTGGATTTTCTGAGCCAGGGCAATGCGACCACAAGTTTGGATTTGTTTTTTGCTGTATTTCTCGAATCCTATTCTGAACAAATGGCTTCCATTCTTCAACATTGCCTCTGATCCAATGCAGAACAATCATTGAATCTGTCCAGAAATGTAGACTGATTTTCATTTCTTTGAAAAGATGTTGATTAACATAGGCTGTTAGTCTAGTCCCTACTAGTGCGCTCATTAGTTCCAATCTTGGCAGAGATAATTTCTTGACTGGAGCAACTCTGACTTTGGAAATGACAAAACTAGTAAATATTTGTTCGTTAACACGATATCTTAGATAAACAACAGATCCGTAAGCTTTGGAATTTGCGTCGTTAAAACAGTGTAATTGTAGATCTTGAATCGCATCTTTTGAATAGTCACCAAAATAATATCTTGCAATCTTTGCAGCTTCAATAGAACTTAGTTGCTTGCACCACTTAATCCATTTATTGTGAATATCTTCATTCAATTTATCTTCCCAATTCAGACCTTCTTTCCAAATTTCTTGCATAAGAATTCTTGCAGTTACAGTAAAAGGGTTTAAAATTCCTATGGGATCATATATTCTTCCTATCATCTTTAAAACTTCTCTTTTGGTTACACCGTTATTCTTATTCGTCAAATTTCAAAAGATTCTGTGATTCGACTGTCAAATAATCTTCTTGGGTATTTCATTTATAACCTAGAACCTTTGTATAAACAGAATTTTTGTGTATAGTTTCTTCATTTAAGTCAAATTGCGATTCAAGACTTTTGAAATTCGTAGTCCACTTGCGCATATTGAAATTAGCCTCTTTCAAAATGGTCTTAACCTCAGCATATACCTTCAAACCTTGTGATTCTTCATTTACACCAGCGAGTAAATCATCAACATACAGACAACCATTAAGTAGATCAAACGTTTCTGGAAATGTGGATTTGTATTTGCTGATATGACGTTTTATCGTTGCAGATAACAGAAATGAACTACGCTTCGCTCCGAATAAAACTCTGGTCATTCGTAATGTTTTCAACTTTAAATTTAACCCTAGATTAGGAGAATTTTCAATCCATAAAAATCTAACAGCATCTCTATCTGCAGGATCTAAACTAATTTGCAAATATGCCTGTTCAATATCGCCAGTGATTGCAATTTTAGGTAATCGAAACCGAAGTAAAACATCGAGGATATCTGGATTTAAGTTTGGACCCGCATGTAAACAGTGATTCAACGAAATAGATTCGGAAGAATGAGAAGATGCATCGAAAACTACTCTAAGTTTGGTAGTTGTTTTGTCTTCACGCAAAACTGCTTGATGAGGCATATAGTAAGATACTGAGTTTGGCTTCGAATTAATAACTTCTGCCATTCCTTTCTCTAAATAATTATCTATAACATTGGCATATTTTTCATAAAATTCTGGACATTTCTCAAATTTCTTATTTAAACTATATAGCCTTTTTCTCGCTAACTCATAATTATTCGTTAATTCAACAACTCTTTCATTCCAGGGCAACTGCACTTGATACACATTATTCTTAAATTTAACAGTTTTATTATAATTTTCCAAAACTGCATTCTCTATATCAGATTGCTCCTTTTCTGGTTTTATTCCCATAGTTTCTAACTCCCAGAAAGCATTTAAAGTATTATTTACATCGGTACTCCTATCCAACTCAACATGCTCCGAAACAGTTTTCATAACACTGATTGAAGTTTGTAAAATATTAGCATCTTTAGACGCAGTAGAACCATTAACAGTCCATACTAAAATTGTTTCAGAAAGTACAAGATCATCCGAAAGTCTACGAAGCTTCCCTGTTACCATTTTCCAATAATAATCACTTCCTATCAAAATAGATAATCGAAAATATTTTCAATCTCCATAGGTTTTATCAGCTAATTGCAATTTATTTCTATATACAAAATCTCGTATTTTCTTCTCGGGTACGGCAAGTAAAACTTCACTAATTTCAGGTGTCTCTAACACTTCAATCGTCATACTTTTATTCAGCATTTCGGGATTTTTCAAAAGAATTCTGTATCGCTTACGTTTCTGATTTATCGCGGCTTTAGAGCCAAAAGCGTGAATTGTAACATCTTCTTCTCCCACTACTTCTAAACCTAATTTTTCGGCAACGTTACTCAGTATAAATGATCTTTGCGACCCTAAGTCATATAATAGACGTAATTTCGATTTATGTTCTTTTCCGATAGCTAATGCGGTAGCGGTTTGCAAATAAATATCTCGTGTTACGTTCCCATTTTGAATTGATGAAACTAGTGTATGTGTTATTTCCCCTTTATTCTCGCTTCCTTCACAAATCACTGAATTATGCCTCCGAAAACAAAATTTACATCTAATTTTAGACTTACAATTTTTAACTAGGTGAAATCGTTTCAAACATAAAAAACATCTTGCTTGACTCTTTATAACATTTTTCTTCTCTTCTATAGTTTTAGAACAAGTTTCTGTATCGTGGCTTTCTGAACAGAATATGCATTTATTCTCAACATTCGTATTCAAAGTAGCTGCCGTAGGCATTTTGTGCTTAAATGATTTACTATTAACAAAATCCCTATCTGAAAATTCTTTTTTTACAACTACTTTGTTTCCAAATCTTGTATCGTCATCTGATTCTTTCTTGCCAAACGAAAATGTGCGATCTCTTGTTTCGATTTCCGCCCTCAAATAATCTAATAGCTTTGAAACATTCCACGATTCTGCTTCATTTTTATTTTCTCTGTTATAATTCAACATTAAACTATTCGGTATTAACTTTGTTATTATAGGAAATAATAAACTTCCATAACTTTCTAACTCGATTCCTAATGATTTCAAACTGCGTATGTGTATTTCGCAAGTATCATACAAATTGCGCAATTCTTTCAAATTAGAAGAATTACGGACGGGTGGCAAATTTAATAACTTATTAATATGTGACCTGATCAACATTTCTTTTTTCCCGTAGCGACTCTCTAAAATATTCAGAGCCATATCATAATTTTCTTCGGAAACTAATAATTCTTGAATGGCAGTTTGCGCCTCTGATTTTAGGAGACTTTTCAAATATGTAAATTTATCTGTTTTACTTATTTCATCCTTGTCATGAATAGCTGATTTAAACTGACTGTAAAATTCTTGCCAGTTCTCTAAATTACCATCGAATTTCTCAATATTCAACTTAGGCAGGTTAACGCGAATCCCATGTTTGGCCATAAAAGGCAAATTGGCGTTCATATCACTAGGGGCAACCGCCAAATTTGAAGCGACATTACTTTCTTCTTTCTGCAAATCCTTCATTTTACGATTTAATTTAGTTTTAACGGAAATAAACTTTTCCTATACTCTTGGTTGGATTCAAAATCCGACTCTAAACTTTTCAAATCTTTTATTTCTCCCTCAATATTCTTTCATAATTCAAGAAACTGATTTTCTTTATCATTAATTTTGCAAACGATTCTTCTAACCAAAGCATATCAATTGTACTATCGGATTTTTCAAATACATCATTGACATTATTCATGAGCTTCGTTGCGCTAGATTTAATAACTTTACGTTTCGACTTCAATGCATCTAAATTTTCCATTTTAATATTTTCAAAGGAAATAAATACTTATCAAATAATATTTCAACCAAATAAAAGCGCGACGTATGGGCGCCAAAATATTACTAAAAAGAATAAAGGTATCTTATTAATCTAAAACTTTCTCACCTGAGTCGTGAATTCTACGCCCTTATTATGGCTGATCTCGATAAATGTGTATTTACTTCGAAGAATACGAACACTGTTGGACGAAACAAACATTTAATAAACGAAAACTAACACTAAAAACGGTACATGTACTATCTTTGAACATCTTCAATTTTAAACTTCGTTCATCTCGTCTGCAGAAAATTCATAGAACAACAAATAACATAAAAATTAAATTTTAAACAAAAAAAATGGGTCACTTTAATTCACACAGCTTGTTTGTTTTACTTCGCACCAAAGAGTTTGGAGTACTGGTCAGAAAATACAACACATTATACCTAGCACTAACTATAACTCTATCCCCAAAAATCTAGCATTTTCCAAAATATATGGTTGCAAAATACTTCTCAATGCTTGCAATTTGACAGAAACAATCAAATACTGTTTTCTTCAATTTTGTACGCGGTCATCTGTAATAAGGTGCTGATAAATGGTGGAAATGTTTGAGAAAACTTCCCTTGTTATTTTCTTTGGGGACAAGTGAAACGCCAAAGGTCTGTACCTATCCATACTGGTAATGAACGACGGTTACTGTGTCGGCAGATAAAAATTGCAATATTAGATGAAAAGTAACTACTCTTGGCCAAACTCTTCGCAGTTCTTTCTCATATTTAGTTTCGAGTCATTAAGTTAATTATCATTCTGTAATTTTGGGATTAAGATGAATTACTGCAGTCTTCGCGAATAATTTGTGAGATTCATATCTGAAATACTTTTCTCACCATGAATTACACCGCAGGTATACTGTTTGATTGAGTTTCATAAAATCTATCAAAACATATCTCAGAAATTCATTTCAAGTAAATGACATTTAAATTTTTTTACAAATAAAATGATCATTATAAGTTTAACCCTTTATGTACTGAATTACGGATCCATGAAAATTTTATCTTCTAAAGCCTTTTTCGTGAATTGTTTAAACTACATTAGAAGATTTACATAATCATTTAATAAATTTTAGAAGGACTGAAGTATTAAGAATGATTAATTAAATTTGAATTTATAGACTTTGTGCAATATTTTCAAATCTTTTATTTTAAATTTTTTCTCAGTATTTGGTAGAATTAGGAAATGTAAAAATATACTGGTCTTACAATAGAAATATAGAAATATTCCCGAATTGAAAAATTCCCCCCCTCCCAACGCCAAGAAAGCTGAAAAGACGCAAAGGCAAAAGATATCATCCTTTTAAAAACATTTTTGTTTTGTGTAACTAATAATGCTGTTGGAACAAGATAAAAGGATGTATCTATAACTCATTCTAAACTGTATTACAACTAATCGATGTATTAAATTAATTTTATAACAAGTTATTTTAATGGTACTTATAAATACCGTCAGTAGATAATGGGATAATACATATCTAAATTAATTATAAAGATTAATTTTTTAATTTTATTAATCTATCTGTTATTAATGTACATTTAATTAAACTATCTAGTAATTAATTAATATTAACGTTAATTAACAAATGAATATTATTTATTAATTAGTAATACATAATCAGATATAATTAGACGTAATTTATTACAATTTATTTAACGAATTATAGTAAAATTTATCTAGTAATTAACATCTAAATATCATTTAATTGATCTATCTGTTTAATTATTTTAATTCGATTAATTTATAAATATTCATTTCTTAAATCCTCATGCTCTAGTGGTCAGGAATTATTATAAATGCAGGTAATTGCAAAAGAAGCTTATGATTACTTTTTTATCGCCATATATAGCGTGATTAAAAAAAAATGCGATAAAGTTTAAGAATTTGAAGGGACACAATAATAAGCATTTCCCATTATGAATTTATTCTGTAAAAATAGAGGATTTCTCAATCCAAGCTGAATACGGATTTTCGTTCATGACTTTAACAATATTGAAGACATTATAAAGATATTTTTAACCCTTAAATGGGCGATTTTTTATTTTGTTTCGGAAAAATTATATGTGATACTCTAAAATGTTTAATACACGAGAAAAATAATGAAAAAAAATCACAGATATATTTTTCATATAATACGTCAATCTTTTCTTCTGTTGCACATGTGCAATATAAGTAAAAACTACTGTCGTATGGCTGTTTTACGCTAAAATAATGCAAATTAGTAAATACTTAAAAAATCTATTAAATTAAAAACAGTGTTAAAATAATAAAACTTTGTAAAAAATCACCATAAAATAAAAACAATACACAGGACGCGTTTCGATCTAAAAATATAACAGCTCGTCATCAGCTACAGTAAACACTTGTCCGTAAGGGGACAAGGTCAAAAATGAACGCTGATGACGAGCTGTTATATTTTTAGATCGAAACGCGTCCTGTGTATTATTTTTATTTTATGGTGACTTTTTACAAAGTTTATTATTTTAATTGCTTCATATCGCCAGTTTTCGGCGCTGTTTCGCTAAAAACAGTGTTGTTTGTATACATGCAAAGCTGCGCACTAAAGGGTTAACACTTGAAAGACCGGAGATTTTACCCAAGTTTTATTAAAATATTTTACACCAGAATTTTTATTTAAGACTGTTTATGTTATTTAACTTTTTCATTATTTAAGTATCACAAACGCACCACATAAAAAAATTTCTGGTTCTAAAAGAAGTAATTTCATTTGGTAGAGGTCAAAAAGTACCCTCATTAGTGTTTCAGGTGTCCCGCGTAAATTAGGCTCCAAATGTTCTGGACACCACTAATTTATTAATTTCAAATGCTAAAAGGTGTAAATTAAAACTTTAAAACCAGTAAAAATACGTTTATTTCGACTGTTGACATGTTTCGACTCATTCGGAGTCATTTTCAAAAACAAATAAATAAAGCATTTCTAAATTTGTACGGTCTATGACACGCCATCATTAAGTAATCCACGTATCTTTCATATTAAGAACGTTACATTTTTATTTTAGATGGATGTTTATTTTATTTTATTTTCTTACTAATTGGGTAGCTCGAGCCATATTTATGGTACAGTCATTCAGGGTAACTTTGATCCGCATTTTCTCTATTTTCATATGCCACACTGTTATTTTAAGAATATAGTTGCAACTAGGGGTGTAAAAGGGAAGAAATTATCCTAAATTATTGCATGACTATCAAAAATTGATAAAAGCAATAAAAAATGAAATTTTAACCTGGTTTAAAGTTACGCAGCCATTTAGAGTAACTTTTCCCCATATGACAAATATTCTCTAAAATAATTCATTATAACAAAAAGTATTATAGTTAGGACAACTTTGAACCCCAATAAATGTTTTCACATAGGTAAAAACTCCGAATTTACATCTCCCAACATCACAATATTTGTATAATTTATGATATTACAACAAATATTAGGCACACGAAAAGTGGAAGAAGAGAACCATGACCATTTAGAAAAAAAACTGTTTATTGTTCATATAAAACATAAAAATGCAGTGAAAAACAATTTTCAATGTTTTAACTCAATAATATATCCATAGTTACAGTAATACATACTAGTACTAGTATCATTCAAACAAGAATAAAAAATGTTGAATGTATGAAATGTCAAATTTGAGTAGCTACCCCCTCGCCCCCGAATAACGCCCTTAAATGAACTTTATGTATTTTACGCATATTTGTAAAAATAAATATTTACATGTTATATCTAATGTACACTTTCGGCATTTATATAAAA
Organism: Maratus speciosus; assembly: GCA_963932465.1. Lineage (NCBI taxonomy): Eukaryota > Metazoa > Arthropoda > Arachnida > Araneae > Salticidae > Maratus > Maratus speciosus. The sequence goes on along the minus strand of OZ010797.1, from coordinate 185,115,936 downwards.
TATACGTGCAAATATGGGAAATTTTTTACAGTATCACCTATAATCAGTAAATTATAAACATTAGTATAACTTTGAGCCGGCTCAAAGTTACCCTGAAAATGTGGTAAAATGTTAGTGTCTTCTTATTTTACGTTTTATTAACTATTAATAAATAAATAATCACAAAATATTAACACATTTACAACATTTAAATAATAATATGTCTTATAAATGAGTATATTGTTACTTACTATGAAAATTTAATTGGATTACAACTTCAAAACAGCCTCCAAAATTAACTTGAAAACATCCCAGCTAAAAATGAACTGAAGGAATTCTATAAAAAAACCGCAGTTGTAAAACTGCGGAGATTTGGCCAATTCCACTACAGATTTTTTGCGGTCAATACAACCACAAAATTACTGCAGTTTATTAACCGCAGTAATTTCGCAGTTGTATTGACCACAAAAATTCTACAGAAAATTTATAGTTATATCAATATTAAAAATTCTGCAGAAATTTCGCGGTTCCATCGACCGCAAAAATTCTGTAGTGGAATCGGCCAAATCACCGCAGTTTTCCAACTGCAGATTTTTTATAGTTATATCGACCTCAAAAATGTTGTAGTTTTTTTACTGAGCATCGTTTCAAATCTGGTTTCTATAACATTATATGCTCTGGAGTGAAAAATCTGTTGAAATAGAAAAGTCCTAAGTAAAAGCTCTCAAACATTTGTAGAATATTACTTCACAAAAATAGATGATGCAATTAATTGCGCATAATGTTGCTAATTTATTTTCTAAAATAAAGAGTATAAATCCCAGTTTAGAACCTTGCCAACAGAGCACAGTTCTGGAGTTTATTTAGTCTTTCAGAGTCAAAAATATTGAAAAATAGGAGGTGGTGCAAAGTTACAACCCATGGTTCAAAGTTACCTTGAATGACTGTAAATGAAATGATGCTGCATCGTTACATAATGAGTTTTTGCGCATTACAATCTCTATGGTTTCCTTTATAATGGATGGATAGTATAGACTGGAGACGAAAATTATTTTACTTTTATTGAAATTTATTTGTATGGTTTCTTCTTGATAAAAGCTTGCTAGAGCTGAGGTTTATCTATTATATTTAATATCAGCTATATGCTCGATTTTTCTATATTTATATTTCCTGCTAGTCATACCAATATAGTAATTCTTTGATCCGTCTGCTCTAATAAATGGTATTTCATACACCCCTGATTAATTCTCAAAACTAAATGAGTCAATTTTAGCGCAAATGATTAATTTTATTATTACCAATTAGTTTTGAGAATTACTGAGGGGTGTATGAAATACCATTTATTAAAGCAGACGGATCAAAGAATTACTATATTGGTATGACTAGCAAGATATTTAAGTATAGAAAAATCGAGCATGTAGCTGATATTAAATATAATAGAAACACTACAGCCCTAGCAAGATTTTATCAAGAAGAAATCATCCAAGTAAATTTCAATAAAAGTAAAACAATTTCCCTATCCAGTCTATACTATACGTCCCTTATAAGAGAAACCATAGAGATTGTTACACGCAAAAACGCAATATGTAACGATGCAGCATCATTTCAATTACCAAAAATATGGCTCGAGATACCCAATGAGTATGAAAGTAAAATAAAATAAACATCCATATAAAATTAAAATGCAACTTGCTTAATATGAAAGAATAAGTGGCAAACTAAATGATGGCGTGTCATAGACCGCGCAAATTTAGAATCGCTTCATTTATTTGTTTTTGAAAATGACTTGGCATTAGTCGGAACATGTCAACAGTCGAAATAAACGTATTTTTACTGGTCTTAAAGTTTTAATTTACACCTTTTATCATTTGAAATTAATATAGTATTACAAGGTGCTATCTGCTATAGATTTACACACCTAATTTTTTACAGTTTATTTTGCCATTTTTAATCGCAGATAATTCTGACATTATATAATGCGAAGAAAATTACTTTAAAATTGATTACTAAAAATTTTTAGTGGTGTCCAGCGTTCAGCTATTGACCACCCCTGGTATAGATTTTACAGAAAATATTTTCTTCTGTATAATTACTGTTACGTTCTATTTTGATTTCATTTTAACTACTGCTAATAAATCAGTATAAACATTTTGAAAATTTTAAAGACATAATTTTTGGTTCTTGAAATTCCTATGAAAATAGAGAAATACTATAATCAGTATTTCTAAAAAAAATTATACTATTTTTTTTAATTATATAAATCCATGTTTAAGTGGTTTAGAATTTAATTATAGTGACTCAGAAAAAGAAAACTTAAATACACGTACGATTATTTTTTTTTTAATATTTTATCATGGTACTAGACTTAACTTGTAAATTACGAGTTAAGCAAACTACTATGGTAAAAATAGTTTTCTTAATAATATAATTAAAAACATCTGTAAACTTTTTCTGGGACCAATTTTTCTAATTTATTATTAATTTTAAGTGAATTTTTTTATATAAAAATAAAGCAAGAAGTTATAGCATACATTTATATTTGTTTAATGAATGTGAGTTTCTTTTTTTTTTTTTTTTTTTTTTTTTTTTTAAATTTTGGAACAGCACTTCCAATGCTGCAAAATATTTATTTATTTATTCATTTTGCAAAAACATATCCATTAAATAGAATATTCTTTAAAAAAACTTAATGAATGTGTTAATCCTGTCTCAAAATTATTGATGATTATAGAGAAAAAAATTCCATTAACTTTACTTTCATATTTTCACAGATTTCTTTAATATATACTCTTAAGTATTAAGGCTTCAGAAAAAATAATACTTTTTTTCCACCTTTGACTAAATATATTCTTTAAATAATATGCAAAATAGATAAGAAAACAGAAACTTTGTATATAAAAATGTCACATATAAAGAAAGAAAAAACTCTGTTTTCTTCTAGATGAAAAATTGTCTTTTTATGCTGTACCGCATTTCAATGGCTTAAAAGGAAAAATGCCATTAATCTCTATAAATATTTCATGTGACAGATGAAAGAATTTAGTCAGAGTCTATTTTCTTTTTTAAATAATGGTTTGTTTTGGCTTAGATCTCTTATATAGATCATTATTCTGCACCTCCATATATCATGATCTTCCGAGAGGGCGAAAAGAAGTTAGATATGACATGTTGGGTGTATCCTTTGTTTCTTGCGTTCTTTGTATGATGAAACGCTGAAAAAGTTTTTGTAAGGCAGATTGTTTGCATTGACAAATAAAATGTAATTTATTTCTTTTCCTATGATTTTGTCATTGTTTAAAAGTTAATGTCATTTTGTTTATGGATACATAATTAAAGTGAATGTTTTAACACGCCCTTTTTAAATCTTTTTTTTATTCTGAATTCATGAAGTTGCTGCGTTGATTATTAACTTGACATTTTTCAGGGCGATTCTTTATAGAAAATATTTGCACTTTAATAACTCCCTAACGGAATGTAAAGCGGAAAGGGAAAAAGTTTGAAGGTGAATAAATAATGATAGTGCTGGCTGTCCAGCCACCGCCCCCTGAATACGAGGCCTGAGTGCTGACACAAAAATGGCGTCTGCCGTGGACGGATTTCGTCCAGCTTTTGCTCGGTCCCTTGAATTAGAATACCGAAATAATTTTTAAGTTTATTTTTGCTTTGTCTTTATGAAATTAAATAAGTCAAAAAAATCTTTTGGAAAATACTGGTTTCAAATTTCAGGGTTCAGTACAAACGTTTGAAAAATCCCCCTATGGCAGCCGCCATTTTTGTTTCAGCGCACAGGCCTAGAATTCAGGGGGCGGTGGCAAAGCCCTCTGAATAGTAAGCCTACGCACTGACGATAATGTTTTTGTCATTGTTTAACACTTTCCGGTGCAGAGCACTTCCACTGCGAAAATTTTGAAATGAATGTATGAGGCCGGAATTTACGTACAATTTCTTCTGAAATAAGAAAAGGCTATTTTTTCCATATATAATAGACGGAAAATATTTATATCAGAATTCTGATATCATTGTGTCATTTGGGAGTCAATTTGGGTGTTCCATGTAATGAAACACTGAGCCACAAAACGTTTAACCCCTTGGGGACGACCGACCGGTATTCGTGCCATGTAAGATGCCAAGAATCGGTGATTCTTATCACCAGTAAATTTATATTGTAAAATTCCCCTTATTTAATCCGAGCATTTTCCCGATTCAATTACGCAAAAACCTCCGTTTTAAGAATCCGGTGAATAAAAATTAAAAATTCTGTAAAAGACGCTCGTCCCGAAGAGGTTAAAGGCAATGTTATTTTGTTTATAGATAATTAATTATAGTGAATGTTTTAACACGGCGATGATTATAAGTTGACTATTTTCAGGATGATTCTTCAAGGTGAATAAATAGTGATAGGATTGGCTGAACAGCCCTCTGAATAATAAGCCTACGCATTGTCATTGTAGCTATTGTCATTGTTTAAAAGACAATGTAATTTGTTTATGGATAGGTAATTTAAGTTAACATGCCCATTTTTAATCGGTATTTGTGAATTCATGAAGATTCATGAATGTGTATTCATTGATTATTAACTCGAAATTTTTAGGGTGATTTTTCATGGAAAATGTTTTCACCTTAATTACTCTCAATTTGAATGTAAAGCGAAAAGCGAAAAAGTTTAAAGGTGAATAAATTGTGATAAATTTGGCTGCGCAGTCCTCTGAATAATAGGCCAACGTACTGACACAAAAATGGCAGTTGTCGTAGGCGTTTTCAACTTTTGTATGCAATGTTGCCAGATTGTTGACCGTCACCGCTTTTCTGAAATAGAAATATTCCGCCAATTAAAAAATCAATTAAAATTTCTGAAAAATAAGGCGAATTATACTATTTTAAAAAGTGGTGACAGTCAAATAATCTGAATTAAAAAGGTCTTCAATCTGGCAACACAGTTTGTATGGTCCCTTGAATTTCAACACTTGTATTATCTACAGAGTTGAGATTCCCGCTTTTTTGCACACCAGTATTTTCTTAGAGAAAATGTTATTTCATTTAACCCCTTAATTCTTGCTCCCGTCATATTCACGGGCTGTGTCTTTTATTCAGATTTGTTTGATTCCCACCAGTTTTATAGTGTAAGCGGCTTTGTTATGATATCATTTTAACTGCAATTAAATAATAGTCCAGGCAATAGGGAATTTTACCTAGCAAAATTAATGGTAGTACTTTCTAGATGTTTTTTGGGTCGCTGAATTCGAATTTGTAACTTCCCACCAAAATTTCCCCCGGCAACCTCCCCAAATTTTGGTAAAAAGAGCCCCCAAAAAGGTTTTTATTAAAAAAATCAATTTTTTTATTGCTTTAGAGAAAAAGTATCTAGAAATTCAGAAAGTAGACAAAATGTCCAACAAATTAGATGTATGACATTATGGCTTAGGATGAAGGAGAAGGGGGGATCTGCCTCGGAACATGCGCGCGATGCTGCGTAAACTAAGTTGCGCAATTCCATTTAACCACTCACACGTTTACATTCGCCCTCCCATCCCCCCTCCGAACTTTCTCTATAAGGTTTACGTTAAGATTTTTGGTTCGCTGAATCCAAATTTTTAACTTTTCCCCCAAAATCCCCCCCCCCAGAAACCCCCTCCAAATAGTTGTTTTTAACTTAAATTTCTTATTGTTTTAGGGGAAAAGCATTACGAAATTCAGAAACTAGACAAAATTTGCAACAAATAGGATATATGACATTATGAATTAGGATGAACAGGGAGGGTGCGGGCTGTCTCGGAACATGCACTGCGGCGCTACGTGCACTAAATGATGAAGTCCAGGCAATAGGGGATTTTATCTGGCAAAATTAATGGTAGTACTGGAAATCGGCTTTCTAGATGTTTTTTGGGTCGCTGAATCCGAATTTGTAACTTCCCACCAAAATTTCACCCGGCAACCCCCCAAAAAATTGATTTTTTGAAAAAACTTGGTTTTTGAGAAAAGCGCGCGGGGAATGTTCCGAGGCAGCCCCCTCTTTCCCCGTTTATCCTACATCATAATGTCATATGTTCTATTTGTTGTAAATTTTGTCTAGTTTCTGAATTTTGTAATGCTTTTCCCTTAAAACAATAAGAAATTTAAGCTAAAAGCAACTATTTGGGGGGGGGGGGTTCGGGGGGGAAAATTTTGGGGAAAAGTTAAAAATTCGGATTCAGCGACGCAAAAAACTTAAAGTAAACCTTATAGAGAAAGTTCGGAGGGAACATGGGAGGGCTAATGTAAACGTGTGAGTGGTTAACCCCTTGAGGGGCACCGGTATATATCATATACCACCTACGATTAATAAAGTTTTACACCAGAAAAAATTTATTAAATTTTACTTTTCTAACTTTGGTGGAAAAAAGCCGCAAAATTGCTTTTACTTATTTTGAAATAGATTTTTTCTAAATTTCCGGTGGGAATTCAGCATTATACAAGCGCAACTGCTTGCCCCTCAAGGGGTTAAGTGGAATTGTCCAACTTAGTCCACGCAGCACTGCGGCTCATGTTCCGAGGTAGATCCCCCTTCCCCTTCATCCTAAGTCATAATGTCATATATCTTATTTGTTGCAAATTTTGTCTACTTTCTGAATTTCTAGCTACTTTTCCCCTAAAACAATAAAAAATTGATTTTTTTAATAAAAACCTTTTTTGGGGAGCTTTTTACCAAAATTTGGGTGTGTTGCCGGGGGAAATTTTGGTGGGAAGTTACAAATTCGGATTCAGCGACCCAAAAAACATCTAGAAAGTCGATTTCCAGTACTACCATTAATTTGCTAGGTAGAGTCCCTATAAGGTCTCTATTACCTGGACTATAAGGTGAACATTTCTTTTTCAAAAAAGTAGTGCTAATAAGCAATTCAAATTTTTAAACCGCAATTCAATGCTACCGATAAGGGGTTAATCGGAACATTTTTGGGATTTAACAGAATAACATTTTCCCTAAAAAAATACTGGTGAGCAAAAAAGCGAAAATCTCACCCCTGTACCTAACAGTAGATTTGATTTTACTTAATCGCAGCTAAAATAAAACGAAGAATGTTTTTAAAAATTACTGGTATTAAAACGATGGAGCGTAAAAACTCGGCCTAATGCAGCCGGCAATTTTGTGTTAGCTCGTAGACGTTAAATTCAGAGGGCACTGGTCAGGCTTCAGAGCGGCCACTATTAAAAGAGACCAAATGAAAATTTCCACCATCACTATTTCCTTATGAAACTTTTCGTTTTAGATTCACCTTGCAAATGTCGTAGAGGAACAGATGTTATATAATCCTGCATCTCCCATCTTGGATTTTTTTCTAATTCAAATAATGTAATAATTCTAATAATGCAATAATTTCTAATGTAATAAATTCTAATAATGTAATAATTTCTAATTCTAAACATTTAAAATGTAAATATAATTAAACTTTTGTGAAATAAAATTATGCACGTCAAGAAAACAAATCCAAGATGGCGGATGCGGGAATATATAATATCTGTTTCGTCTTGGAAATTGACTTAGTGATTTTTTTTTCAGTTCAGTTCTTTTAGTTCTACCACGAAAATAATTTTAAAGATATTAGTGGCGGCTTAAAAGAAATCGCTCTGAGGCCTAGCTGTAAGTCAATATGAACGTAGAGAAAAAAAAGTTATGGGCTCCTCTACTATAAATTTTGTAAATAAAACTTTAAGTTAAAAAATGTAATGGGCTTTGGGACCGCTAAGGGAATTGGTTGGATCAAATGACGTTATAGATTCCATGATCAACCAATGTCATTAAATGGCTAAAGAATTTTTTTTAATCCAAACGACGAAAAAACGACACAGTCTGCGTGTTATCCCATTCTGTTATGTATTATTATATTCAAAATTTCATTATTAAAATGAAGGATAATTGATAGATTTCATGTAAAATGTTTTTATTTAATATACTGTTGCCGCAACGTAGAAATAAATTTTAAAAGAAAAAAGTTTTTATACAATTTTAATTATTAAAACCTGGCGATACAATCCGGGATTCCCGGGTTATAAAATTTGCTCCTCACTCGGTGTGCAAAACACAAATTAAAATCAATTTTAATTAAAAACTCTAATAGATATTTATATTTACAATATTTTTTTTAGATTGCTCACTAACAACATCGAAAAAAATTGTTATATTAAAAATATGAATTATATGCAGGGTATATCAGCATCACCGTTCAAATTCAGTGGGGATGTAGAGAATAGCAGAAGATGATTTCACATATGAAAGATTGGCTGCAAACGTCATGTAGTAAGGCAAAACTTACCAGGTTGCTGATACAAATGAAACATAACAAGTAGTCAAAACACTTTTATTTCTGCATTTCTTGTACACTGTTACGGCAGCTGCTCGAAATTCCGACCATTTGCTGCAATACAGGACTGACATTAACGCTGCATATACAACCTGATATTGTGAAAAATGTCTAGCATTTCCCGGAAGTTGCCAGTAGCAACTAATATGCGTGTTACAAGATCTATATTACTGTCAACAAGAGTTTCGTACACCATGTTTTTCATTGAACTCTAGTGAAAGAAATGAATGGGAGACAAATCCGATGACAGTGGTGACCAGGACATTAGTGCACCGCGACAAATTTATTATGCCACACATTTTCTGGTCAAGCAATTGCACACGGCATTTCTGTAACGCTCTGGAGCGGCGTCATCCTGGAACCACATTTATCGGCGAATAACAGCAGGAACCTCGCTCTGAAAACTCAGTAACACAGTCTCAAGAAATGTGACGTATTTCACGCCGTCTAAATAGGGTGATAGTAACTACGGTTCCAGCAAACAGTCACCGATTATCCCAGACGACACATTGAGGGCAAAACGGTGTTGTGCATTTCTACCTCTCATACCTTGAATGTTGTCAAAAGTCCGCATATGTGAATTGCGTGTGTTGAAAACATCTTCACGAGTGAAGGGCGCTTTATCGGTGAAAAAGGCACTCGCTCGAAGATTTGGATCAAATGGCAGTTTTCTGCAGGAACTCTTGACAAAATTTCTCATGCTTAGAATGGAGGTCAGCTTAATTGTAATTGTTGAAGTAATTGAACTCTTTTGAAATAAAAACGATGCAAACGTTCCTCGTTATGTATTCGCCACACTATTGCTTGAGAAACAACCAAACGATGGGCAATACATCGTGTGCTGGAACTTTGTTTCCTTCGACCGATTATAGGATAACTTCCTCGACTGAAACTGTTTGTGTCGGTCGGTTACCTCCTCTATCATCACAGTTACCGGTAACCGATCCAGTTTTGCACAGTTGTTGATAAACACGTGCAAACATTTCATGCTGAGGTTTGCACCGATTGGGGTAGCATTCTGCAGACATTTGTGCAGCTCTCCCAGAGCACTACTTTGCCGCAACGTAAGTTAAAAGCATGTCTGCATATTCATTAAACTTATAATTATTCACGTTACTGCAAAATTTCCTTGTCGAATTACGACTGGATGTACTTGTCAGAAAGCTTTTTCCATGATCAAAAGTTGCTGATACACAACGCTCTCTATAACGTCATGCGTTCGCTTGCGTCCACACTTTCCTGTGAGATATTGTCTTCTTTTGCTATTTTCTACCTCGACACCAAATTTGAACGATCAATCCTGGTACACTATGTATTAAATTAAAGTTTTCAAATTTATTAAAAGCGATATTTTGGTATTAACCTCTTTCCAACGGTTAACAGTGGAAGAAATCGCTTAAGATTTCGCTATTTGTAGCAGTCTTTATTATTCTTATTATTTCAGTGTTGAAGTCTGTAGTTCGGTTACATATTTGCTAAATTTATATTTTATTTATTTATTTACTTATGTATTTATTCAAAAACTTTTAATTTGGTTATGAATTATGAGCCAGAAACAAATGCTGAACAATTTATATTGTTTAAGTGCAAACAGATTATTTTTTTGTAATCACGCTGCACACCATAGAGGTAAATTTTCTTTTTGAAGCACGCTTGAAAATTCTGCTAAAAACCATTCAAAAAACAATTCTTAATTGAAAGTACATAATTTCGACGGAGTAAAAATTTATCTTTTTATTTATCTATCGATCTTTAGATGTAATTAAATTTGCAAAAAAAGTTAAGCGAATTGCTTAGATCGCTACCACCATCTACTCGTGGACATATTTTCGCAGGCCATTCAACCCGGGAAAATTCTTAAAATTAATATATTAATTTATAATTGCTTTCTAATTCTATTAAAATGTTATATTTATTGTCATTGGAACCAAACTTGGGTACGTATTTTTTTTAAAAATTCTACACATCAGGCAGTGAGGAAATCGAGATAATTATTGAGTAGGTATTATAATGTTGAGGAGGACTCGGCAATTACAAACAATATGTAGCTTATTTATTTTTCTATTTCTGTCATTGCTTTGGAGGCAATGTAATTTTGTTTCTAAACACTGTATAAAAGTAAAGGGAAAATTTAAACATGGTTTTTTAAATCTGTTTTTGATTTTATGAAATCGAGCTTGTTACCACGTTGGTTGTCAATTTTGTTAGATTTTTTATTTTAATTATCTGGAATAAAAGTAAACAAGTAAGGAAAAAAATCATGCGTCAAGCACAGATTATGAAATACTTTCCAACACATTTAGAATAATGTAACAAAACTACACCGTTAATATATATATATATATATTATGTCTAATCCAACTATATGGAAACGCATAATACATTTCAAAACACAATTTCAGCTGTTCCCATCCACAATCGGAAAATTATGCGATTTTTTTTCAGCAGTCCTGTATATGATATATAGATTTGAATCTATTAACTACATGCATGCCAAAATTTAGTTCACTTAAAAGATACATACTATAGTACTTCAGTTGAAAATTTACCTTCAGCAATTTCCTCTAATAAGGAGAACGGTAAGTGAATCTTTTGTGCAGCCATGTATTTGAGGTAGACAATTTATTTATAAGGAGTAAGATGCAAAAATTAATTTAATTTAAAAGCGCATCCGAATTTTAAACCGTACACTCCAGCAATTATTACTCAAAGACTGTATTGTATTGTAACGATTTCTGTAGTGTGTACCTGTAAATGAATAAAAATGCTATGAATGCTTTGTTTAAACGTGATAATAGTGAAATTCAGTGATTTATATGAGTTTCAATAGATTTGAAATAGCATAATGTCATTAAAATACTCTGCAAACGATTTTTCCCGTATACCATAATGTAATGGAAAACTTTCGAGTGCCCCTGTAAATGAACGATTAATCGTACATACTTCATATACAATACCAAACATGCTTTGGTGACCCTAAATAACCATATCAATTGCATGAAAATCCGAGTATATTTACGGGAGTTAGAGCGTGGACAAACGGACAGACAAACCGAATGCATAAAGACTTTTCAACTTTGTTGGAAAGTGTTAAAAAGGCCGGAATGTAAATAAATAGCATTAGGGATATCTCTACGCCAGTGATTCCCAAAGTGGGGCGTACGAAACACAGGGGGGCAATATGACTTTTGAGTGGGGCAATATCAGATTTCTTATTAACAAATTATCCGTCATTTTTTTCTAATGAAGGTAGTGTCGTCATCTAAAAATAGAAATAATAGATGACATAATTAAAAAAATAATCGAATAAAAATAATTTTTCAAAACCTTTACATTTCAAAGTTTAAAATATATTTGCACTAGAACAATTATCTGAATTTATGTTATAATTAGGGCATCTTTTATATACTAAAAAATCATGTTAATTTTTCTGATTTTAATATTATTTTAGTAAAACACATGTTTTTGCACTATTTATTTAAACAAGTTGGAAATTGCTCATCAAACGTGGCAAATGAGGTGCGTTCGTACTATAACTGGTTTTATAATTATCTTTTGCACCCCTTATTGTACTGAATGTATATTTTTTTCACTTCATAAGTACATAGTCTGTAACATCATTAAAATGTACTTGCAATAATTTTTCCCCATTCCCCGTAATGTAACGGAACATTTTAACTGTCCCTGTAATTAAACTATACATTTGATTTTCATAAAATTTGAAATGGCTCGACAAAATTTTGCAACAATTATATATTTAAAATTTCAGACCATTCGGAAGGCTAAAACATCATTAAAATGCATTTGCAATAATTTTTTCATATTGGACGTAATGTAACGGAAATTTTTGACTGTCCCTGTAATTAAACTATACATCCGATTTTCATAAAATTTCAAATGGCTCGACAAAATTGTGCAACAATTATATATTTAAAATTTCAGACCATTCGGAGGGCTGTAACATCATTAAAATGCACTTGCAATAATTTTCCCCATTGGCCGTAATGTAAAGAAAAACTTTTACTGTCCCTGTAATTAAACTATACATCCGATTTTCATAAAATTTGAAATGGCTCGACAAAATTTTGCAACAATCATATAGTTAAAATTTCAGACCATTCGGTTGGGTAGTTTTTGCTCTGTTATATGCGGACGGACGGACAGACTGAACGACGACTATAGGTGCTACGTATTTATATAATTACGAACGCACCTAAAAATAGCTTCTATTCATAGTGCAATGTGCCTCATGAAGGAGCGTTTGCACATCAAATTTTGTTGGGAACATCTAAAATTGGCTATTTTAATATGGTTAATCTAAAAAATGCTTTGAATTATTACTACTTTACTTTAAATGGATAGAAAGTAAACTTTTTATGACTCTTCTGCAGATAACATACTCAGAATGTAAACATACTTCATGACATATCTATTTTAAAATTTAACATTGAACAAAACATGGTGACCAAATAATAATAATGGGAAAAAGAAAGTCTGCTGTCAAAGAAGTATGTCCTAAGGGGAAAGAAAAATAATTAGTACTTAAAATGGATAAAAGCGTGAATCCGGGAATGTTAACTTGTGAATTATATTATACATACAGTCTGGGTGATAAACAAAAATCACTTGTTCATAACAGGGGTCGCATTCTATACGGAAACTTTTATCGTTCCTACCGCTATTTTGAAAATAATATTTTTATCGCACCTTTCTTTAGAGACTTCTGACGGTTTTTCGAGGAGCCTGGGGCCACTGCCCCGCATCCCCGACAGTAACAAAATGGAAACCTAACCGGAACTGAATCATGGCAGTACTGGGAAAAAATGCTTAAAAATGGGGGGGGGGGAAACAAACAAGTAATTCCTGAGCTCAAAAATGAAAAGTAAAGAAATAAATTAATGAAAATACTAACAGTTTAAAAATTTAAAAAACATAATCTAAATAAAATACTCAATGGATGGTAACTCCCGCGCCTAGCCCACGCTTCATCGCGGGTCCAGGCTAACAACATGTTAAATAACATTATCATAAAAGTAACTCGTTAAGGGTTCTGGTAGGAACAATAAAATTTTCCCTATACAATGCGACTCTTGTAATAAAGTACATACTAAAATCTATTATAAAATGAATCAATTCTATCAGATGTAATACAAAATATGAGAGAGATTTCAAGAAATTTTACAAAGATAAAAATGTAGGTCAGTTATCACCAGAAACAATAAAACTTTTTTAGATGTAAATGTAAATGCGAAGATCCATTCATTGCATTCATAGAGCTATGTTAAAAACACACTTGTAATAAAAAAGTTTGATTTTGGCAAATTAAAGAATGCGAACTCACTTATCACAGATAATACTATTTTCGGATCCTTCCGGGAAAATAAAAGTTTATTTTTTCTGTAATAAGATTTATATGATAAAAAAGGGAGGGGCATCATGATTTTAGAGAGGCTTAGGTGGGGCGTGGCTGAAAAAAGGTTGGGAACCACTATTCTAGGCCAACTTGAAGGTGAAATAAAAAAATTTCCTGCAACCCCCTCCCCCATCTACTCTAAAAGATCATACAAAAACAGTTTTAATTAAAGCATAAACTATACCTATTGTTTTAAGATTCCTTTCTTTTTAACTCTTTTTTTTTATTCTGTATAAGTAATAATTTATGTTTTGGTATCGCGGAATTTTCGGAAAGAGAATATGAATAAATAAGATGTAATGGAAATAAGCTTTTTAATTCGTTTGTTTCTTATCATTGTTTTGCAGGCAGTACAATTTTGTTTATGCATACTTAAATAGAGTGAAAGGAAAAGTTTAACACGCCCATTTTGAATCTACATTTGTGAAATGGTGAAGCCCGTCTTATTATTAAGTTGATTGTAAATTTCCATACAATTTCCATTTGGTGAAATATTTAATTTTAATTATTCAGGAGTATAATTTAAAACGAAAATGCCTGAAGGTGATTAAATAGTAAAAAGGCTGTCTTTAGAACAATCAGAGGGTGGAGCAAAAACTAGTTTATTTCCCCGAAAAAAAGGTTAAGAACTGTCAAAGAAATAAACGTTAACACGTTGAATGCCACGCTGCGAGTATACTCGTAGCTTTAATATTCCTGACTTTAATTCATTACTTTCTCACTATTATTAAAAAAAAAAAAAAAAAAAAATGCCTTAATTATTGGCAGAAATTTCGCTGTATTAGTAAAGCGAAATTTACCTTTCAGAATTTGTGGGAGCAATCGACTTTCAAGAAGAAATTTGAAAATTCTTACTTTTTGCGGCAGTGAACGTGTTAAAATCACACATAACTCATTCCCAAAATTTAACCACTTAACTGTTTTGCCCGAACTGCATTCGGACAAGAAGACTTTATTATCTTCGTTACTAAAAGCTTTTGGTTACCACTAATTTGTAAATGTTATTTTTTCTTTATTAATTATCAGACATTTTTTTATTATATAAGGCAAATATTTTAGCACGGAAAATTTGGCGTTCAGCCTCTATTTTTATTTTATGGTGTAAATAAAAATTAAAGAGTTCAGGGGTTAAAAATTGTTTTTCATTCAGATTTTATAATGACTATACATTTTCTTAGTCTTTGTATAGTGAGACTCTGATTCAAGCAGAATGCTTATTTCACAAAGCAATATGTAATTTACTTTTCATTTGTTTTTCCGTTATTGTTTAGCAGGCCGTGGTAATGTGATCTTGTTTATAAATACTTAATTAAACTGAAATAAAAATTTTAACACGCCCATTTTTAATCTGTTTTTTGATTTCATGAAATCGAGTTTGTTACTATGTTGATTGTCAATTTCCATACTGATTCTCCAAACTCAATATTTGCACGTTAACCCTTTGTCTACTGCATTATGATCTACTGCAGTTTTTTTTTCATGTAATATTTATTATCCAGTTACTGCAACGAAAATTAAAGGATAAACATAAAAAAAATACTCACCCGTGAGAAATTTAATTATTTAGAGGTGATTAATTAAAGTGGTACTTTAACGTACCGTCATGTCAGTACACTATGATTAAAATATGGTAACAGAAAACGCACAAGGTATTTCAAATGGCACCAGAAAATATTTTCGATTTAATATGTCAAATATGGGCTTTTTCTTATTTAAAAATAAATCTTTCGTCAAATTCTGGGGCCAATCATTTATTTCAACACTTTAGAATTGAAAATGCTTCGTCCCTGAAAGGGTCTAAAAAACTATTTTTTTTTTTTTAGGTTTCTATCTTGTTAGCAGTCCTTTTGTTATGCGACGTCTATATTCCAGGGACAACATGTTCTCTCGCATCTCCACATATGCAATATATGAATTTACATATGCCATTTCTAACATTGCAAAAACGAGCCGGTGCCATCACTTTTTCGAATCCCTATAAAAAAGAACAATGAAACAGAAAAGAAATATCAGGGAAATCATTACTACACTACATTTTATTAATTACATTTTAAAGCAGATGAAAACGATGGATAACTACAGAGACGAAAAGTAAACAGGAAGTTTTTCTCCAACACCCAGTGTACTGTCGGTATTTATAAGTACCACGGAATAATTCAACTGTTATCTCAAATACATACAGCGTTCCCCTAAAATAACTAAGTAAACTGTATTCTAAGATCATAATGAACATATAAAAAAATGTAACACTTATCTTTAAACCTTTACTCTGTTTGTAGCATACAAAATGTCAGCACAAAACACATAGTCTGTGTCAAAGTTAGACTCCTTCCTCTCTAAAATAACAAACCTAGAACTACTGCTGCCATGTATCCGGATAAAGTGGAGTTAAAAGAGTGTTTTTGCAAAGTACCACTAGCATATTAGTAATATTCACTATGGGATGAAGTTTAAAGTGAGTTGTACTTATAAGTACCGTCAGTAGGGAAAGGGTTAACCCCTTAACTGTTTCTTTTTGACACATAAAATTAAAAAGAAGAACCCGGCACCACTTTATTTTTGCTAAAATATTTAGCTTTGTACAATCGAAAAAGGTATGGCATTTAACAAACCAAATGTAATGTTAAAATTAAGTGGTATCCAAAAGTGTTTTGCATCGAAGATAGTAAACTCATTTTGCCCCGAGCGGCACTCGGGCAAAACAGTTAATGGGTTATCCCTCAGAGTACTAAGATCAAAATATTATGTAAATGACTAAGATGGGATATTTTGAACGGAATCTTCATCAAATAACAAAGCGTGTGCCTCCTCGATCGACAAACAGCGCAATTCATTTCGCTGAATAGCAAAATTTACACACAACCGAATACAAGAACAACAAATAACGAAATGATGGAGGCGCCTACACTTGCTTGCATGGAAACGCTGTACCCACAGCGCCATCTAGTGAATTACATATGGCAGGATGCCAAAAATTTCTTTTTCTGTTGAAACGGGATATGATAGAAATTTTTCATTTATTCTCTGATTGCTTAATATGGGGTCAAAGTGGGGTCATTCGCAATTTCTATAAATAAACAAAAAAAAAAATTAACTGTGCGAAACTTAGTAAGTAGTCAAAATTACGAAAGAATACAATGAAACAGAAAAGAAATACCAGAGAACTCATTACTACACTACAATTTAGTAATTACATTATGGAGCAAATAAAAACGATAGATAACTACACAGACGAAAATAAAATAAAAAGGTTTTCTCCAACACCCAGTGTACTGGTGGTACTTATAAGTACTACCAATTGTTAAATCAAATACACACACGCATAGTTGCCAACTATTTTTTTAATACCAGTGAATTCTTAGAAAAATGTTCGCTGTTTTTAATTTCATAATTGTGTGATTGCATAAAACAAGTATTTTGGCATAAAAACATTGATATTAAAAAAACCGGGAGGTTGGCAACTACCCAGCAAAGAAAGAAACAGTGGGCCATCAGCTGGGAAAAAAATGGCAGCCAGCAGTGCCATCAGCGGTAAAGTGCAAGGGTGCCATTGCTTAAACCTGTCGAAAAGTTTCCGAGCCGAATGCAGCTGGCCCATCAGTCATGGCCAACAGCAGGCCAGCATTGGTATGCCATCACATTACTTCAATCCGGCACTTTTCCTGCAGTGCTAGCACCTATCCTACTGCCATTCCTTTGCTGGCCCAGCGCTTTCCCTTACAAAAATTTCTTATAGAATTCTATAAAAAAACAAAGTATTATATAATTATGGCTCTTTTTTGTATAAGCTAGTTTCACCAAGAGCTATAGAAATATCTGCAGAAGTGTCTACAATAGAAATGTCTACAGAAATGCTTGAAATTTCAGCGATTTCCATGTGGTCACCCTCCCAAGTACTAGCCGAGCTCGACGCTGTTTGGTTTTAGTGATCGGACATAAACAAGTGCTTTCAGCGTACGCTACGACTGCTCGCTGTTTTCAACCTCTCATCACACTATTTCAAGTTTGTTTCTTTTGTGATTTACGTTCCCAATCATTAAACTGGTATAGAAATTATTCTATTGTATAGAAATCCTATGTATTTTATACGCTTTTTTTATTATTGATTCTGAACTGCGTAAATTATGAAAACCGAAATCCTTTGTAACGTAGTAAAACCAGATTGAAGGAGAAAATAAGAGTATGTTGGAATAAAGAATTTGTTTATTTATTTATTTACTTATTTATTTTGTTGGTGGCAGTGGTGCTATATTTTTTACAGTTTCAAAAAAAAAATAGCTTCACAGCTTAAATTGTGTTAAGATATTCATTTCAGATTTGTGTTCAAATACTCAATGTCTTCGATATTCGCAGCGCCACTTAGCGTAAGGGTTTCCAGCAATAATACTGCAAAAGTTCGTGCACTTCCATGTAGTGTTGGGCCAGCGCATGAGATAAAATGGATGCCCACCAGAATTTTATCTGATGATTTCCAACAGCAAAGTTGACTGAAGCTGTTCAGCTGCGGTCATGGAGTGGTGGACCATCGGCCAGCACTTCTTCATCATTGCCAGCACCTGTCTTGCTGCTGGCCAGCAATTTCCTCTTTGCTGGGTATTATACACCGTTCACCTAAAAAAGCTAGTCAAATCATATTCTAAGATCACAATGAGCACATTAAAAAAATCCAACACTTATTTATATCCTTTACTTTGTTTGCAGCAATAAAAAAACGAGCGTGACAATCTGTACAAAATGTCGGCACAAAACATATCGAATGTTTCAAAGATAGCCTCCTTGCTCGCTAAAATAACAAACCTAGAACTACTGCTGCCATGCATCCTGAAAATGTGGAGTTAAAAGAGTGTTTTTTCTAAAGTACACTTGGAATATTAGTAATATTCACTATGGAGTGAAAGTTTAAAGTGCGTGGTACTAACATGGAACTATTAATAAAGAGGAACTGACATATCCTTAAAATAGTGAAGCTTCAACTGTAACCGCTATCGCAGACGTTGTTAACAGCCGTTGGAAACTTCCACCAGTAGATTTATATAGAAATCTTCAATTTATTTAAACGCCTTATAATTAGAAAATTTCAGTCATAAATAATGACAGAAACAGATTTTCATTTTTATTGGTAGGAGTTTACTTTGGCGGTAGTTAGCTCCTGCGTTTCCGCCCATATTGTGACAACCAGGGAAATAAACTGATAGTTTTACAAGGCATACTGACATCAGTAAAAAGAAATAGAAATTTTTATGACATTTTTGAGGAAAACTTCCATGGAAAAGATGCTTAAATAAGACGAAATTTTTTATTCAATTTTACTGGTGGGAAGTTTGCCCTGGCAGTAATCAGAATCTGAAGATCCGATTAAAAAAAAAAAAGCAGCCGCCATCTTGTGACAACAACCTCAGTTACTTCACTCGCAACTGGTAGACAGTACACTATATGTCTCCTCCTCTTTATTCATAACTCCATTGGTACTAATAAGTACCGTCAGTAGATAAAGGGTTAAATAAATTGAAAAAAATTTTAATACACCCACTATCTTTCTGAATTGATGGAGCTGTGTTTGTTTCTATGGGTATAAATGCTACATACTCGCAAGTTAACAATAGAAAAATATTAAATAGACATAGTTTTATTTTACGCATGAAAAATGAGTAAAAACTCAAATTTGATGGCATTAAAAAATCTACTTTTTTTAAGATTTCGATTTTGTTAGTAGTCCTTCAGTTATGCGACGCCTATATTCCAGGAACAACATGTTCTCTCGCATCTCCACATATGCAATATACTAGTAAATCTGCAGATCAGGAGCCTCAACGTCATCTTTGCAAGTCATTGTTTTTTAACACTCATTGCATAATATTCAACTTCCTACAAATCGCTTTTTAGTTTTCAAATTACATAAATATTTATGAACATACAAGATACTTCGTAAAGTTTCAGAAATTAAAAGTGTTAAACAAGTGGTTGTACATTGATGTTCTGAAATTCTGATGAGCTACTTATTCTGGTAACTTTTTAAATCAAAAATTGCATTTCTTCAGGGGGGCTCTGCCCCCCTGAACCCCCCGTAGTCTATTTAAATTTACACTCGTATTTTTTTATTGATTGTGCGGATGGTTATAGTATATCTTAGATTTTTTTTACGCTGTGATTTATAAGGATAAGCATAAGTTTTTTTTATAAATTAATAAAATTTAAATTTAAAATAAAATATTCATGTTAACCGTACACAGACAATAAATCTTGAAATGACGCCAAAAATGTAACCTTAAAATCCGCTACGTTCGACCCAAACACAACGGCGTGCTTAAAAAAAGAAAGAAAGAAAGAAAAAAAAAACGGATGAAGTCAAAAAATGTGGTCCCTGTCCCACGTGCTTGTTTTGTTTGGGCCGAATGAGGGCATATAAATCTGAGCGATAACGCACATCGTATTGCAAACTGTTTTTACGGCATACTGCATCTCCATCTATCTCTTTCCTTCGTGAATAATAGTTGATTTTATTTTACCCAAGATCTTTTTATTCCAGCATCTTTGTTTTCGATAAATGACGTCTAATTCAGCTGCTATGTGTACTTACTCAAAACTTTTCATCTTGTTATATTAAGAAATACTCGAGAGTTTTCTTTTTATTTTTAATATGCCGCCATATTAATTTTTCTATTCTTAATTTTAATTTTCATTTTCTTGTTTCACGACAAAACATTTCAATTGAAAATTGTTTAAAAGAAAATATTATTCCGGGTTTTGATTTTCTTGGCAACAATTAAAGAAATATTGGTAAATGTTATGGGAAAATGTTACGTTATTCTCTATGAAAATAATGAACTTTTGTATTTTTAAGCAAAATATTTCAATAAAATAAATGAAATATTGCCTATTTTTATTTCTGGGCTAAAATCCTTCTATATGCAAAGATACAAATGCATTAATTCATCTGTTTTGACGTTGGCTTTACTCAAGCATTATACACGCAATTATACTAATATTATTAGGACCAAATACGTTGCTAGGCAACAGAGAAAGAAAAGGAAAAAATCAAATATGCATTATGTCAATTTGATAAAACAAAATCCTTTATATTATTGGAAAACATGCATAAAATTCCGCACAATATTATAAACCTAATTAAAAAAATCTCGCAAATATATTGACATAATTTATTGGAATAATTTAATAATGTTATTTAAAAATTTCAGCATCAAAAATTTACCATTTAAATCCGTTTTTCATATGAGCCATTTCTTTCAACAAATGAAAATCTGAAAATCGTCTGACTTGCCATTGAAAAGCATTATAAAGCAAAATAAAATGTTCCATATTTCCCGAACGAATGAACCAAATTTAACCAAAAACTATACAGCTAAGTCCGGGTACCTCATCAACATGCCCAGTGAATTTCAAGCCGATCGGATGCTTTTTGCGGCAGTTATCGCGGAACAGACAGACAGACTAACAGACAGACAGACTAACAGAAACCAAAACTTTTCGTGTCTCCACAGTAAGCCTTCACTGACGTTTCGGCAATGAATTTAAATATGCCATTTCTAACATTGCAAAAACGAGCCGGTGCAACAACTTTTTCGATTTACTGTAAAAAATAACAATGAAACAGAAAAGAAATACCAGAGAAAACATTACTACACTACAATTTAGTAATTACATTATGGAGCAAATAAAAACTATAGATAACTACATAGACGAAAACAAGTAATATAAAATTTTGTTTTTAAAGTCAATTCTTACTTAGGCCATCAAAGAAAAATTTAATATAATCAAGCTAATATGAGTTTTTGTTGCATTAAAATATCTCATTATATCATATTATCATATACATTTTTTGTATATTATCATATACATTTTTTGTTTTGAAACAGAACGCAACAAAATGTTTCTTTAGATAATTTTGTCATGATAAAAATGTATGACGTTTTTCTTCAATATCTGAAAAACGAATGTGGAGCATTGCGTCTCCCTGTATTATGATTTTAAGTTTTATAAATATGAAAAATAACTGTAAATATATATATTTTCTTTTCATTAAAATGTTTCGTTTAAAGAAAATTCGAAGACAAGATTTATTGACTTTCGACATAGTAATGTAGTTGTTTATTCATTCGTGAGATTATATTAGAAGCCTTCGACATTTGTTTTACGATTCGAATACGCGAATACTCGAAGTATGATATGACATATGAGTTACATTTATTTTTCAACCGAAACCGTAGTCAAAAAGTTAACGCATACACACTTGTCAGCGTAAAATTGGTATTATCCATATTGTAAAAATCGTTCATTAACCCCCTGCAAGAATTACTTCAGAAGCTGCCGCCAGGTTCGCACTTGTTCTGAAATTTCAAGACAATGAAATTCTTCAGTACCTGTATTTTCTTTAGAAATTCTCTTCTTAAATAAGGCGAAATTTTGTTCGCGGATTGCAACAGCGGACGTAGTCCGTATCCCACCTTATACAAACTTTATATCTATGAATTCCCCACGTCTTGAAAACCTTTCAGAGTTAAACAGATTTCCGTCTTACAGAGATTCCGTCTTAGAGGGACATTTCTATACTTTTGAATCAGCTACATAAGATTATCTACATTCAATTACTGCAAAAGCACTTATTTTCACGAGCCGTAATTTTCGTGAAAATGAAGATATCGATGATTTCGCGAGCTGAAAATTTCTCGAATATTATATGAACTCAATCGAAAATTCAAAAATTGCGAAACTACCTAAAGAGAACAAACACCTTTTGCATAAGGCAATTTAAGAAACTTCCTTTTGTCAGAAATGTTCTTCGTCCCCCCCCCCCTGTTTCCCCCATCGCTCTAAAAATAATAGCTTCAAAGAAGCTGGTATAAATATTGTAAGTGAATGAGCTGCATTCTACAGGGATGAGAGTTCCGACTTTTTGCACACCAGTATAATCTTAGAGAAAGTGTTGTTCTCTTAAATCGTAAAAATGTTCCGATTGAATAAAATAACATTTTCTATAAGATTATACTGGTGTGCAAAAAGTCGGAACTCTCTTCCCTGATTCTATTAGTTGTATTATTGTTTTTATTCAAGAAGTAGTTGTATAATATTCAAGAAATAGTTGTAACTATCCAAGAATTTTTTGTACTTATTTCTTATTTAAGTAACTGTAATCATTGAATTTCGAAAGTGAAAAATTTTCGATTTTTCATTATTATTTGAGGCGAAAAAATATATATATATTTCGCGAGGCTTAAATTTTCGCGATTACGACGGGCTCGCGAAAATTAAAGCCTCGCGAAAATAAGTGCTTTTACAGTATCACACACCCGTAGCTGAAAACTTGTACGGCCGTCTAATACCACAAAATTTAATAAACTTTTGCTTTATGAAACATTTGGAAGCTGTTTTCTATCAGCGATTAAATTAAACAAAATTTAATATAAAATTTCAGTGGTAAGAAGAAACAAGTTGACAGTTGTGCATTCTTCATATTCATTTTTTCAAACAACATTTTGCTGTCAAATATTATACCGTGTCGTAATTTATAGAAATAAATCGCTGAATGTGTAGTATCACAGATACTTTTCAACTGTCCTTGAATAATAATTTAAATATATTAAAGAATTTTTTTTAATTTAACGGCGACAACGTGTTTAAAGACACGTGTTCGCATCAGCCGAGAAAAGTAGGTCTCTGAGATGATCTGATTTTTGTTTTGATGGCTCTTTTTTTACCACGCCTGGTATGGAGGTCAAGTTCAAACGTGATGTTGGTATGATATGTACGTTTAACCCAGGGGGTATGGGTGGGGCCAACACTTTTCTTGATGCCTACTTGTAGACTCCGAGCTTCCACACATTGCAATCAATCATCCGTTGTCAGAAAGGTTTTCCTCGTTTGAAAATATGAATTAAATACAACAGAACGATACCTTCGAATTTTTGAGGACCATGCAAGCAAATTATCCATCATATTTAATTAGAAAAATAAAGGAAATTATTCTTTATGTGTCATCTTTCTTTATTATTTATTTCAAATATATTAATTCTGATCCGGTCTGTAAAGAAATAATAATTATATAAAATTGGAACTTTTTACGGAAATTTGCATATTTTGTGATTCAGAAATAATTGAGCTAATAACAATTAATAATAATTAATAGCTAAATTATTTAATTAGAAAAAAGCGAATTATTTATGTGCGGTATTTCAAATAAACTGACCTTGAACTGTCATGTGAAAGAAGGATTTTACGCATTTACATGAATCTTATACTCCGTTTTAAGTATGACAAAAATATATGGCAAAGTATCCATCATATTTAATTAGAAAAGTAAAGGAAATTTTTCTTTCTACGCAGTATTTCAAATAAATGAATTCTGATCTGGCATATAAAGAAACAATCACTATATAGACAAATTATCTCTTATATTATTAATATAATAAAATGAAATTATATAATAATGGATATATATAATAATGAAATTATTCTAATAAATTAATTCTGATTTGTTATATAAAGAAATTTTTTTATAATAAATTTATAGGAAATGTGTGTAATAGTTTCCTCATCTCATGTTTCAGAAGAAATCTGAGCAGATGGGGACATAATTAGAAAAAAATATATATTCACTATGTGTGGTATTTCAAAAAAAAAAAAAAAAAAAAAAATCTAAGCAAATTCTAAGCTGTAATGTCAAGGAACAATAATACACATCTATGCAGATTTTTTTCTTAATTTTAAGTTTGACAAAAATATGAGGACATGCAGGTAAAATATCCAACATATTTAAATGCAAAAATAAAAATTAAATATGTTTTTGTGTGTGGTATTTCAAATATATTAATTGTGAGCTGGTATGTAAAATAATATTTACACACGTTTATATGGATTTTTTCTTTATTTTATATATGACAAAAATATGAGGAACATGCAGGTAAAATATGCGTCATACTTAATTTGAAAAAAAAATAAGAGATAATTATTCGTTATGTGAGGTTTTTCAAATAAATTACCGCTGGTCTGGTATGTAAAGGAATATGTTTGACTACATTTTATGAGGAATTGTGAAAGCATTTTTTTTCTTTTTAAATATAAGAAAAGCACTTTTATTGAGAACATTCTATATATGTAGAACATTTACATATGAGTTTGTTAATGTTTAACATTTGATAAAAGGAATAAGATAATTTCTAATGTACATATTATCTAGCGCCTAAAATATTTTAATCTCTATTTTGACTAGTTTGTGTTTTTTAATTCTTATGAGCTGGCATAACAGGTTTCTCAAAAATTTTACGAGAGTTCTAATTTTAAAAAAAAAAGCTTCTAAACCTCTCATTTATTGAAAATCACTATTTTAAAAAGTATTCTTCGCTTTATATTGTCGCCGAGTTTCTGTGACTAAATAAAGTGATTTTTTCTCTTTTGAAATAATGGCATTCAAAAAATTGATAGGTCAGTAGCTAAAACGAAAAAAAAAAAAAAAAAAAAAAATCAAAAGCGGAAAACATTTGAACTATTAAAAGACTTTTCTAATTATCCTTTTTCTTTTTTTATTTTCGTTGAAGAAAGTGAGAGTTTTAACTTGTGTTTTTCAAAATTTTTAAATTATTCAAAAACATTACTGAATTTTTTGAAAACAAACATATACCTAACCCCTTCGGGACGGGAGCCTTTTACGAAAATTTCAATCTTTTGTCACCGTTTTTAAAAAACAGAAATTTGTGTCTTCTTGAATCGAAAAAGTGCGCGGGTTTAATAAGGCAAGTTTTACAGTAAAATTTTACTGGTGAGGAAAAACAAGGATTCTGAGCGCTTTATGCGGCACGTATACGTGTCGCTCGTTCCCAAGGGGCTAAAACTTAATATTAACTCTTTACAATCGTAAGTCCTAGTCTGACTAGACATATTTGCCCCACCAGTGGCCGAGAGGTTCTGCTCTCGAAGCTGGTAGACGGGAGGTGCTGGGTTCGATCCCAATCGCGCCCGTCGGCCTAATCGTTCGGAGTTTTCGTGGTTTTCTTCGAGCCTTGGTTCTCCAAGCGTTAATACGGGTTAGGTTCCCTTAGAAAGACCTTCACGGAAGGCACTCCCCCCTCCCCCTTAGGGCCTATATCCCACGTGCTGATAATTGACCGACGTAAATACAACCAACCAACCTGACTAGACATAATTCTTCTTTTCAAAATTTAAATTGGCACCAGGAATAAATGAAAATGAAATTTATATTATTTAATTAGAGCATTTTTGCAATTATGTACTTAACGGAAACTTCTTTTTAAAAAGTGATGTCACCCGTATAAAATTTGTATAAGAGACGCCCGATTCGAAAGGATTAAAATTAATGTTATTCTTTTACTCTTAACACGTTAAACGGTCAGTCGCCGGTGACAGACACTGAACTTTTCGTTTAGAACGCGTCATTCACCGATTACTAACGGTCTAAAATATCATATAAAACTAAAAATACATATGTTGTTTTAAGTAATCACTGAAAATTTATTTAAAATTTACTTACTTTTTATTTATTACAGGATTACACTTTCTTAAAAATTACTTAAAACATTGTAAATTTTTCAGCTTCACTGTCAGTCACCGTAGCACTCAACGTGTTAATAAATAAAATTCTGCTCGCATGTACTTGCACGTACGCGAATGATGAAAAAGGGGTATTTCGTCTTGGAAAACAGAATAACACACTGTAAAATCTACATGGAACCGTTCTTTTTAGGTGCGTTCGTATTTATATAAATACGTAGCACCTATAGTCATCGTTCGGTCCGTCTGTCCGCATATAACAGAGCAAAAACTACCCAACCGAATGGTCTGAAATTTTAAATATATAATTGTTGCAAAATTTTGTCGAGTCATTTCAAATTTTATGAAAATCGGATGCATAGTTTAATTACAGACACAGGCAAAAGTTTGTCGTTACATTACGGCCAATGAGAACAAATTATCTCATGTGCACTGAAAAAAATTGAAGTACTCAAAAGTGAGTAAATCGATGTACTCATATCGAATTGAATATTTTTGAATCAAAAACGAACCTATGCTTTCTCAATTTTGAAACATTCCATGCTACCAAACCCAAACAAAACGATAATTCTGTACCCTGTAAGGGTTTATTTCATTTATGGCGGCATAAATGATGTTTATTAATGTAAATATTAAATTATGCACAGTATTTTAAAATAATTTAAAAGCACTTGGAAATAATGCTCTTGTCATAAAAATATTCGATTTCGGTATCCTGTTAATAATTTTGCTATTTTTCTTAATAAATAATCAATTAAACGTTTCTTGTTAATAACTTTGAACGGGAAATAAATGTCAATACATTTTTAATTTAATTTTTAGGTTCAGGTGGGCAGTACATAAGAATTCATATTTGAACACAACCATGAAATCTAAAATGAGTACATGGGTTTCTCAATTTTGAGTACATTTGGATCGGAGCTATTTTGAGTATGTGACATATTTAAAACTGAGTACTTTTTACTCAATTTTGAGTACCCATTCTTTTCAGTGTGCATTTAAATGATGTTACAGGCTTCCGAAAGGTCTGAAATTTTAAATATATAATTGTTATAAAATTTTGTCGAGTCATTTCAAATTTTATGAAAATCGGATGCATAGTTTAATGACAGGGATAGTCAAAAGTTTTCCGTTACATTACGGCCAATGGGGAAAAATTATTGCAAGTGCATTTTAACACGTTCACGCCGGCGCGATGGGTCACACTCGACTCTCTCAGAGTTGTTAAGTCTCCGGATTTTTGCACACCACTGTTATTTTAGAGAAAATGTTGTTCCTTTAAATCGCCCAATTGTTCTAATTAAATAAAACAACATTTTCTGTATTAAAATACTGGTATCCAAAAAGCCGGAGACTTGCCAGCTCTGAGACAGTCGAGTGTGACCCACCGCGCCGGCGTGAACGTGTTAATGATGTTAAAGCCTTCCGGACGGCCTGGAATTTTAAATATTCAATTGCTGAAAAATTTTGTCGACTCATTTCAAATTTTATGAAAATCGAATGTATAGTTTGATGACAGAGACAGTCAAAAGTTTTCCGCTACATTACGGCCAAGGGGAAAAAAATATTGCAAGTGCATTTTGATGATGTTACAGCCTTTCGAACAGCATGAAATGGATATGCACTTATGAAGTGCACTATGATATTCATCCAGTACACTATGCGATCCAAAACAAATTTGCAAAACTAGTTATAGTACGAACGCACCTCATTTGCCACGTTTTGCGTGCAATTCCCAACTTGTCTTACTTTCTTCCTTCCTTCTTCTGCTTCTTCTAATTCCTTTTACTTATTTATTTATTTTCACCGGTAGCAAAAGAAAATTTTGTTTGAGAAATGCTTCTTTAAATCTTGGGAAAATATTGGTTTCTGGGGTTTCAGAAGATAAGGGAGTGCTTTATGAAATACTGGATAAATCGGAAAAGGTCATGTTATATTTTCATAAAATTTTGCTTGATCCATAAACATTTCGCTTCTTTTACAGCGTATTTAAATAGCACTTGTTAATGTTAAATAAATAAAGATGCTTAAAACTTTTTATATGCTAATTTCAAAAGCAGACACTGTAAAATAAGAATAGTGAAACTCCAAATCCCAAATAATAGAAAAAATTATTTTCATTTATGCAGAACTATGATTTTCAATTTATGTATATACAATTTAATTTTTATTTATTTCTTTTTTATTTGAAGCCATTCTTTTATATTTACATATTAAGGACATTTTTTGGTTTTGAAATTAAATTTTTCCGTTATTTTTGAAGTATTTCAATTCTTTGGGAACATTTTACCGGTCAAAATACGCGGACTTGGGATGGCCCATTAATGCTGAGAATTTAGAGCGATTTTTAATTATAATAATATGCCACTATTTCCGAAAATATATCTTCATTGTAATTATCACGAAATATCTGTAATTAAATAAAGCTAAGATTAATACTGTATTAAAATAGTCATAGATGTTTGTATTAAAAAGCATAATAAATTGATAACACTGATTTAACGTTGCCTTTCCCATACTTTTTATAATTCAGATCGCTTGATTGAACAAATTATTTGAAATAGTAGCATTTGCCATACCGTCGGTACCATGTCAAACTATCCAATGTGAAAACAGTGAGCAACATTTTTAAAATTCCGATTTCTTGATTTGCACTTTTCTGAAATAGTAATATTCCCCTTGTTTTCGCCTTAATTAATATGTCATTAAATAAGGTTAAATAAGCCGAATTTTACTATTTCGAAAAAGTGGTGCCGATCAAGAAATCGGAATTGAAAAAAAGTAGCCCATCCCTTTCACATTGGATAGTTTGACATGGTTCCGACGATATGTAATGACACGCTATAGAAGAGGAAAATAAGGGGAATTGTACTATCTCAAAAAAAGTTGTAGCAATGTGGATAAAAAGTAGCGGACTGGTAACACTGTACTGGTAATCACACATTCAAAATGCTATGAACACATTTAAATCCTTAGCGAATATGCGTGCAAATCAGGAATTTCTTATTTATCCAGAAATTCCAGATTCATACCAGAAATTCGGAATAGTAGTTATTGCTTTATTTAATGACAGATGTTTCGTGTTCACTTACAGTTAATATTATTTTTTAGGAATTTCTTTTATGGATTTGGAATTTCTGAATTTAAAAAATATCCTCAAATATATGCATACATGCGTAATTGTTACGAATGGGTTGATAGAGTAATAATATGTTATTCTACCTCACTCTTAATTTCACACATGCATTAAACTGCATTTTTTTTCAAATGTTTCACTTCGAATTATTTGTTTTGAAACATAATCCTTATCTATTACCGATGCCTTAACTTTCTTTCCTCCCTAGCAACAAATGCAACAATGACTCGAGAGCAACTTATTATTGCCACAAATCCTTCATTTAAAAAAGTTATAACAGTTATTCGACAAGTTTCCAACTTATTGTTCAATGTCATACAACAATTATTTTCTTCCTTCTAGACACGTAAAACAAAAGAAGCAACTCTTACAGGGCGTGGCATGGGGAATTTTGTGTAAATTCCCTTTCCATCGATTACAATGTTCCGCGTTGTCCAATACTTAACTTGATCTCCTTGATCTAATTTGCTATGAACCGCTGAAGATTTTTATCAGAAAAAAGGTTGATCGGATTCGGGACACACTTCACCGTTTTATTTCATTAGTTATTAAGCTGACGGTACTTGTTTCTGGATTTGGCTGATTGTATTGAGTTGTATTACTCTAGTTAGATTTTTCTGGTGGGAGAAATAAAATATTGAGTATTTTCTGTATTAAGGGGACAAGGGACCTTAAACTCATTTTTTTAATTGCATCTTAAATGCTATTCAAGGGCACGCACGCTATATGAATTATGGCATATACAGTGTGACTTCAGAAATCCGGCATTCAGAAATCCGACAACTTCAAAAATCAGGCATCAAAACGATGTTTTCCCTTACGTTTTCTTTTACACTTTCAAGTTATGGTAGACGAAAAATAGAAATTGTTTATGAATTAAAAACTTCAAGATTGAAAGTAAAAATGCAAAAGATTAATATTTGAGATTTTTTTCATTTGTCAGAGGCGATTATTTTTTGAACCAATTTTCTGGGAGCTGCACCGTTGCTCAGTACTAGTACACAAGTTCTTCGGGAGAAGTTCTTTGGAGTCTCTCTTCTGAAGCTGTGCTAAATAGAACCGTCGATAATGCTAGTATCAGCTCCGAAGATGAGGAGGAAAAACAGGCAAAAGAAAAGGTGTCACTAGAAAAATGCGTAAATTTGACTGAAGAATTAATATCTGCTTTAGAAAACAAGACTGTATTTCCGAAATAGAGATTCTTCGTTTTAATAAAATACAAAAAAAAAAAAAAAAAAAAAAAAAAAAAATGAAGCAAACAAAATGGACATCGATGTTTCCGAAATTACACGAGAAGAAATAATTTCACTCTTTATTTAAAAAAAAAAAATCTGTAACATAGAAAGAATCAGTTAATGTAAGTTTATCTTTATATTTAATTTCCTCTTTTTCTTATTTAATTATCACTTTAATAATGAATTAAATTACGGCCAAAGGCACCATTAAACACGAGTTGGAACCCGTCGAAATTCGACGAACTAAAATGTTAGAAAGGAACTGTCAGATCGAATATATATAATAAACCTAAAAAATAATTACAATAAAAAATTCATCTGACATTGGTTGTCTAACTCTTAAAACAAATAATATATTCAACCTAAAATTATTAAAATATTATTTCCACAAACTTCAATGGCTTAAATTATTGAAAAATTAAAAAGTATTAGAATAGGTATTCAAGATAAGTAATTATGATGAAGTTATCGATTGAGGCTCTTATGTTTGTTTTTACAGTATGAAAAATCGCTTTGTCACATCAAAAAACGTTCCCCAATAAAATCTAAATTGTACGCTATTTTCACATTCTCATAATTTACATACGCACCACTCAAATTCACAATTTGAAAGTATTTTAACACGCAATAGATTATTAATGAATGTATTTCCAAACTTAAAGTCATGTTTGTCCGATACAACTTTTCATGTGAACATTCGCACAAATTTTAAGTTCTAATCTCAGAACCCTCGAAAGAAAAAAATCAAAAATTTGCTTTTAGTTACCATAGTATTGGCCATTTAGTATTGGTCAAACATTTAATTTTATCAAAAAAATGATAGTTTTGTTTTAAATATGACATCATTTTTACTCACTGAATCATTTTGCTAGCGTCTCAAACGCGGTATCAGCTTAATGTAAAAATATTGAAATATAACTGATTTATGAAGAAGAATGCGCGTTTTTTTTAATGTCTGACGTCATTTTCTGTTAAAAAATTATAAAAAAGTTACTTTTATTTGTAATGTGAAAATGGCATCAATAAAGATATAATCAATAAAAATAATAAACAATGACTATTTTCTCTTTACTTTCAATATATATGGGGTACTTTTGTTGCCACGATAAGAAAAATGGTATTAAAAACTACAAAAAAATTAATATCTCAAAAATAAATTGAGATACAGCTTTCAAACAAATTGCATTTAAAAGAGCATTTTTTTCCTTATACGACGGTGTAAAAATTTAAAATGTGCGATGTTTAGAAGTTAAAAAATTTGCAGTAGAGAAAATTCCGAAATCAAAATTTTATTACAAATTTCAAAGTGTTGCCATTCGCAAAATGACGTATGCGTTCCGCACAGATATGTTTGTCCTTTATAATATAGATAGTACTACTTTTGATATTCCTAGTTACAACTTTTGACATTTCTTCAAAAATCCGGCATAGTCTCAGTACCGATGATGCCGGATTTTTTAAGTTATACTGTATTTACTACACAAGAAATTTTAAAAAAATTGAGGGAGAAAAATAACAAATTTCCCTGAATATTTTATGTGTTATCAAGAAGTTTCAAAATGTCCCAACCTCACTCCATATAAAAATAAAATCCCCAATATTTTTATACCAGTTTGGTTTACATATACAAATAAAAGTGTGCATCATTTTTTTTTTTTTCAGTATAAAGGTAAGAAGAAAGATATTTTCTAAGTTTCTTGAAATTTTCAGCATTTTTGCATGCTATTTCTGCAGTTAACTACCTTTAATTTTCCAATTATATTTAGCTTAAAAAAACTATGCACAGTTTTATTTGTATATGTAAACCAAATGGCACAAAAAATATTGGGGATTTTAATTGATGTGGAGTGAGGTTGAGACATTTTGAAAGTTCTTGCAGGGCTCGCACCGTTCCTAAAATTTTCGCACTTTGCTACCAGTATTTTACATAAGAATTTTTCTTGGTACATGCCTTTACCATCTATAATAGAACTAACTATACAACAAAGATTATCGTTCTTATTTAGCGGTAGCAAAGTACGAAAATTTTAGGAACGGTGCGAGCCCTGTTCTTGATAACGCTTAAAATATTCAGAAAAATTGCTTATTTTTCTCCAATAATTCTTTTTTAAATTTTTTGTGTGATAAATATTTGCAATAATTCATATAGTGTGTCCTTGAATAGCATTTAAAGTGCAATTAAAAAAAAATAAAAAAATGAGTTTGGAAATCCCTTTTCCCCTTATGGTATATTTAAGGATATGAGTCATTTTGATGATGACGATAATGAGTTATTTTGAAGTTCAAATGAATCATTCCTGTATGAACAATGGTATAGCTACCAACCTTCGTATTCTTTTTAATCAGTTAAAGCCAGAAATTTTGAAAACAATGAAAAGAAATTAAGTGCTGAACAGTAGAGCAGCGTTGAGGGGTTTCCTAGCTGTTATCAGCTTAATATCCAGTCTGAAGTTTTAAAGAAGTAATTAATGAGCCATTGGGAGAAAGTAAAGGTGTAGTTGTTAAAAACTGCATAATAATAAAGAAAAAATATTAAAGATAGAACCTAAAATTAAGAACTTATTTTTAAGAGATAAAAAATTAAAGTTAAGTCTTTAAACACAGATAAAGATATAAGAATTATATTAAATGTAGGTATAACTGTAGTTGCAAGAACTACTACAAAAAAGATTAACACTAGAACCGCCGGCTATTTTACTCAATTTTTATAAAAAAAGTGTTTCACACCACAAATTTTATTTAAAACTATTTAATTTATTTATTTAGCAAATTTATGTGATTCCAACATATAACATATCTTATGAAAAATTTTCTGATTCGAAACAACTATTGTCAATTTTGGCAGAGGTCAAAACGACCCCTAACGACGGTTCTAGTGTTAAAAAAATGTGGAAAAGAATTAAAGTTAGCACTTGCTCAGAAGTAACACTCACCAAGCTAGGGCAGGAAAAGCAGTAAAGGAAGCAGCAAAGCCACATTACCCCCCAAAAAAGGCACTAATCAGGGAGATATATAATTTTTTCCCCTATATATATAGAAATATATACAGAAAAGGTAAATTTAAAGGGTTTTTTTTAAGTAAAAAAGATTAGAAGTACATAAAAAATAGATAGAAAGCAATCTTGATGCGGTGAACCAGTGTTGCCAGATTGAAATTTTTTTGTTCCCATATTGCCACCGCTTTTTTGAAATATAAATATTTGGCCTATTTAAAATAGATTAAAAATTCTGAAAAATAAGGCGAATTATACTTAAAAAAATGGTGATTGTCAAATAATCTGAATTGAAAAAAAAAATCCCCAATCCAACACAAAGCTCACGGGAAAGGAAATTAATAGCCACATTTCCTTATGTAATTTTTCTCTAACTACAAAATTTCTGGTTGGAGTCGATTAAAAGAATACGATGATTGGTAGTTATGCATTTCCGCATATGATTCATTCGAATATCAAAGTAATTCATTATGTCCATCGCTAAGTTATTTTTGAATGGCCTACCATAGGGATCTGCATCCTGTGGGCTGTGGTGCTGCCATCGAAATACGCAAGGCCAGAGGACACGAGTTGTGACGTCATCACTAATCGATCGACTTCTCACTAGTGTTGGAATTCACAGCGGAAAATTTTGAATAGCAATTTTATTTTATTTTATTTGTGGAATATTTATCACCTTATAAAACAATAATAACTATTTAAACTTACTGGTGAGAATTTGGAATCCCCCAATACAAAATCAGCCACATGCGGCAACATTGTGGCATTCCGCATCTGACTGAAGTTTTATCTAAGGATTCTGAATTCTCACCAATAAGTTTAAATAGTTATTATTGCTTTGTAAGGAGATAGATATTCCACAAATTAAAAAAAAAATTGCTATTCAAAATTTCCCGGTGGAAATTCCAACACTAGTGAGAAGTCGGTCGATTAGTGATGGCGTCACAACTAGTGTCCTCTCACCTTGAATATTTCGCTGGCAGTGGCTGTGGGCCACATGTTGCCAGTTTGGCTTTTTGTTTAAATACCTAAATTTCATACCAGATATTGCCTACAATATTCTTTTCTTTATTTAATGGCGGACATTTCTTGATTGCCGAAAGTAAAAATTCTCATTTAAAAATTTCTTGTCCTAATTCGAAATTTTTCAATAAAAAAAAGGGGCCAAACTAGCAACCTTGGCGGCTCATAACTAGTACAGACATAAAGAAAATAAAATAATGCCAAGTGAAAACACATGTTATTGCCAAGCCAATCCGCTTGAATCCACACAAAGCGGTTGAAATCATACACTCATTGATTTAAATAATCCAAGTAAGTTAACATGAAAAAAATTTTTAAAGTTAAAATTTTAAAGAATTTTTCAAATTAATTAAGCTGTACATTTTTATTCAGAAAAGCCTGCCAGTATTGAGATATATACTCCACCCGTTCAGGGTATTCAGATTGGCCTCCATTTTTATTCAGAAACTCCGAATTCGTGCCAGAAATTAAAAGTAGTATTTTTTGCTTTTATTAAAGACAGACATTTTGTGATTACATAAAGTACAGACTCCTATTTCAAAATTTCCGTTAATAATTTAAAATTTCGAAATAAAAAGGGAGGCCAAATTGACAACCCTGCATCCGTTTTATTTCAGTGGTCAATAAGTCGACAGACTGCACACAATTTTGACAATTACTGATTTTCTGAGAAGAATTCAAGTGAAGTTATTCTAATTAAATTTTCTGGTGCGACGAAGAATTTCTGGAAGGCTTTATGTATTAACCCTAATTTAACCCCTTGAAAGGCACCGGTA
Source organism: Maratus speciosus (assembly GCA_963932465.1). NCBI lineage: Eukaryota > Metazoa > Arthropoda > Arachnida > Araneae > Salticidae > Maratus > Maratus speciosus. The sequence continues at coordinate 185,080,526 of OZ010797.1, read as the reverse complement.
TATTATATATACCACTTAATTTTAAATGCCAAATTGGCGCCAGAATCTAAGAATTAAATTTTGCTTTGTACAATGTACGCGAAGAAAAGATTTTACTCACTTTCATATAAATTTGTTCATAAATCCCGGTGTCATTCAATTACTTTAACATTGAAGCAACATAAGTGCTTTGCCCTTGAAAGGGTTAATGTTGCTGTAATTTTGATTGTAATAATATTTAAACAGAGGGAGGTAAATGTGTTTCTGTAATGCTAAACTCACACTTGAAATTTCGTAAACTTTCATTTGCAAATAAGGAAAAGCAATTTTGTATTTTTTTCACCAAAGTTATGAAAGTCAAATTTTATTCAAAAGTTCTGGTACAAATTTTCATTTAAATTAAACTGTATAAATAATGTAGCAAAGTCCTTTAGAGAGTGAAGGCAATGTTTCTCAATTTTTCTTACCTCACGGCACATTTAAATCAATGCCTAATTTCAGACACTAAACAAAATAGATGTTTCTATCCAAAGAGCACTTTATTCATAAATTTAAAGATGATGAAAAATAAAAACACATGAACGAAATAAAACTCAACGTTTCGGTTTAATCTTTAAAACCATCATCAAGTTAACCCTTAAATGCCTGATATTTCAAAAATCATTGTAATAATGTTTTTCGGCTTTCATTTTTTAAATGAATCATGGGAAAAATAATTTAAAAAATTATATTTTGTTTTATGTACAGTTTACGGCTAAAAAAAGTTTGTTACTAATCGGCAATACTGGTGTTTAATTGAAAAAATAATTTCCCTTGATAAAATTCTATAATATTAAACACACAAGAATTTTAGGCACTATAATAAGAAATAAATTTTACTTTTTCACTGCAGGTCAAAATAGGGTATTTCGCAAGCTTCCAAACAAAACAAAAAGAACAAGCAGCAACAATTGACAAAATAAATCTATCTTTATTCTTAAACAGCACAAGTGTTGCCATCTACATGTTGAAAATCGATTTAATAATATTTTCAGAGTGTATTTTATTGGCAACGCTAGGCATTATAGCTTCAATTTTATTCTAATAGTATTTTAGAGCCTAAATTGGGTATGTTGCCGAGAAGCAGCACCAGGCATTTAAGGGTTAAATTGAGACGTTGCGTTTTATTTTATTAATATGTTTTTATTTTTCATTATATTTAAATTTATGAATAAAGTGTAAGTTGAATAGCAATATCCATTTTGTTTAGTATTAGTCATTACAACGTAATGGCCTTAATTATTATAATTTCAGATAGCACTCTAAAATTGGGTAAGCAAAATCACATGAAAGGAATATATGCCTTTTTAAATTTTATTTTATTTCTCGAATAAAATGTTCCATCAAAGACCAAAAAGAAATGCAGAAAAAATATTATTTATAATATTTTTTTTTCTTAATTTCTTATGACTTCTACTTCTTATAATCTTCATCTAAGAAATATTTAATCATATAATCTAATTCTTCTATTTCTTCTAATACTACTTCTTTTTCATGTTTATTGGCATTAAAGAGATATCTGACCTTGATTTTATTTTATTAGAATATTTTTCTCATAACATAGAATTTTCACATAGTTAAAGTTGTTCTCAAATCCAAATTGGCTACTGTACGACACTTTTTTTTAACCCTTTGCATTCCGTCGTCGCCGCTTCGGCGACATCATCTGCCTTTGCAAAATTTGTTTTTGGCACCAGTAATAAAGGAAAATAAAATTTGTCTTACTTAATCAGAGCATTTTTAAAATTGTGTACTTGAAGGAAACTTTTTTTAACCCTTTAGTGCGCAGATTTGCATATATACAAACAACAGTATTTTGAATTTAATAGATTTTTTTTATTCTTAAAAACCTAATTCACACCAGAAAATTAAAATAGCAATATTTGCTGTAAATAATAATAGACATTCCGTATTTAAATAAAGCGAAATTAAATATTGAATCTTTCGGGTGTGACGTTAGATTCTCTGCACTACGTAATTTCTAGAATGTTATCTATCATGGCAATTAAAGGGTTAAACGTTATGTTTTATAAAATAAGGTATTTGGAGACATATTTATTTAAATATTTACTAATTTGCCATATTTTAGCGTAAAACAGACACACGACAGTAGTTTTTACTTGTACTGCAGATGTGCAAAAAAAAAAAAAAAAAAAAAAAAAAAAAAAAAGATTGACGTATTATATGAAAAATGTATCTCTGGTTTTTTTCATTATTTTTCCTATGTAATAAACCTTTCAGAAAATCACATATTCCCTCCGTCCCAAATTAGTTGTCACATTTGAATACTTTTGTATCGATTATTGATATTGATGATTTTATGAATTTGTTTGAACATTTTTCAGAGATTTCTGGATGCCATGCTATCAATCATCAACATTTGCTTACCCTCCTCACCACCTTAAATCAGTACAAAATAATTTTTAAAAATCCAGGGTTCGCACACTCTTAAGACACGCCCCATTTTGTAATGATTCGCATAAAACTATCTTCTAGTTAATGAATCGTAAATTTATTGCCGAAACGTCAGTGAAGGCTTACTGTGGAGACCCGAAATTTTTTGGTTTCCATCTGTTTGTTTATTTGTTTGTTAGTTAGTCTGTCTGTCCCGCGATAACTGCCATAAAAAGCATCCGATTAGCTTGAAATTAAGGATGTATGTTGGTGAGCTCCCCGGATTTAGCTGCATAGTTTTGGGTTAAATTTGGTTTATTCGTTCGGAATAAATAGAACATTTATTTTGTGACATCCTTTTCTATGGGAAGTCAGATGATTTTCAAATTTTCATTTGTGGAAAGAAATCGCTCATATGAATAATAGATTTAAATGGTAAATTTTGTATGCTGAAATTTTTAAATAAGAGTATTAAATTATTCCTTTTAGTTTGCAATTTTGTCAAAACATTTGTCAGAGCTTTTAAATTAGGTGCATAACTTAATTATTTAATTTTATACATGTGTTCGAATAATATAAAACATTTTATTTTATGAATTTACTTATATTTCATTTTTTCCTTTTAACGTTGATTGCAACTGCATCTCATCTAAAAATATCATAAATATGAAAGTATGTATGGTTTTTTAAGTCAAATCAAAGTTAAAAGGAATGAATTAATGAATGCCTTTGTATAGATATTTGCATATAGATTGATTTAAAACGCAGAAATGAAAATAGTATTTATATACTATATAGAATAATATTTTTATTTATTTATTCTACTATTTTGATTATAAATGAAAAATTTCGTTGTTTTCATATAGAATAAACTGACATTATTCTATTAAACTTTATAAACGTTATTGTTGCCAAAAAAAGGGAATAACAATTTCTCCCAAAGAGTTAATTTTAATTTGTAAGATTTTCACGTGCAAAGGAAAAATGGAATAAGCAGATTACAAATAATAAAAAAGATAAATAGGACAGGAATGAATTCATAAACATTTCACACCAAATACCACCTAAAATAATTTTTGTAGTAGTATTTTCCCAGCACTACGAAGAAAGATTGCTCGATTTACACGATTTTACTTGGCCTTCCTTTTCTCATTGGTTGCGATTTCATTTTCGCAATTGTGTATATTAATTGAAACAAAATTTTACATTTTTGTGACTAAGGTATATGTAAGGCCATACAAATAATAAATTCCGTATTGTCTCCTATAAAATGTGATAAAGTGTTTGTTAATTATGTATGTTTCTATTAAGAGGAACAGAGCTGCCAAGCCTCCGGCGTTCTGGATACCAGTATTTTAATACAAAATATGTTACTTTATTTAATTGAAACATTTGCGCGATTTATAAGAACAACATTTTCTCTAAGATAATAGTGTTGTGAAAAAGCCTGAGACTTGGCATGTCTGGTGGGGAGTAAAATGTTTTATTTAATGCATTTATCTCTATTTTAATGCTACGTGAACAACGACCCGTGTAACAGCTTGTAGAGTGTAAAATAAATTATTAAAATAATCCCTATTACGAAAAATGAAACAGAATGTCCGGCTAAGGGAAATAAAAGGTTAGTTAACCTTTCGTAATTTGACCTGAACATAGGTGTGCGTCAAATTTCAACGGTATTTGTAACATCACGATGCTAAATTAAATGTGGATACTATTAAAAGTCTATCACAAAAAAAAACTTAATGGCGCCAAATCACGTTTATCTATTAAGTGAAATATGGAAGTGGACACGATGATTAATTATTAACCGTTAGGTTCAGAAGTCCCCCTACCTTAGGGTGATTTTAGTAAGTTAATGCTATCGAGTACATTTTTAGATATTTAGATTAGATCTTAGATATAAATATTGCAGAATGGAAATCAAAATTATTTTTTTGAAAAAAAAATTATAAAAGTATTCGATGTCTAAATTAGATGTCTCAGTTTACATTTCGAAAAGTTCTTTATCCATTAGGTACAGGTGTTTGTGGTTAGCAGGCAAGTAATTACTGCCGTATGGATATTAGGATAATGTAAAATGCTTGACCAAATTGTTGCTTATCCTTATAAATCGCAGTGTAAAAAGGAATCTAAGATATAGGATAATCATTAACTCAATCAATAGAAAATTACAAATGCAAAATAAATTACACAACGGGGGGGGGGGGGTTCAGGGGGGCTGAGCCCCCCTGAAGAAATTTGCTTTATTATATAAAAATTACTAGAATAAGTAGCTCGTGAGAATTTCAGAATATCATTACATAACAACGTGTTTAATTTAACGCTTCTAATGTCTGAAACCATCGAAATATATTTTTTTCCTTTTATAAATGTTTGTGTAATTTAAAAAGTTTAAATTTTGTTTTTGTAGAAAGATTAATATTATGCAAAGTTTAATAAAAACAATAAGTTGCAGAGATGACGTTGAGGCTCTTGATCTGCAGATTAACTAGTTAGGAAGAAAATTATCTTTCTGTGTTTGTCTAGTACCACGTGTGCCTGACTTACCATATGTGTCTGGTATATTTGTTTGAGAATCCTTACAACGTGGCTTAAGAGCGTGCGAACCCTGTAAATTTGCTTTGAAAAATTTGTCACAAAATAAGTGCTATATTTGTGGAAAAAAAAACAAAATGAGAAACAAATACCAAGTTATGATTATTTTAAAAGCAAATTATACAATTTTAACTGATTTTTAACCCCTTTAGTGCCACTGATGTATATATACGTCAGTCCAAAATATTGTCCTTTATACTGCGCTGTACCAGTAAAACCATGCCCATGGCTTTGGAATTAAACAAAAAAGAAAAAGAAAAAAGGAAATAGACTTTGAAGGTGTTTTTGAAAGACTGACCTATTTCAGAGGAGAAGGGGTAGAAGAAACTACCTTCATTAAGGCTATCGCACTGAGCTAGTGACGTGAAAATACAAGCGAGTTCTTTTCCATATTTGACAAGGCTCCGCCCTTTTTGTACACCACTATTATTTTAGAGAAAATATTGTTTGGTTTGCCGTTCACTTTTCGCATTTCTATCGCATTGCTATTTTGCTGTCACTACCTCAGTCTCATAGCTTTAGCCGTGCAGATTCTCGAATTTTCTCGAATTTCGTAGGAGTATGTCCGATACTGATGATAGTGAGTTGGATGACGATCTTCCGTCATCTTCTGGATCAGAGACGTCAGAATATGATATGTCAGATGAAGGGGATTCAGATAACGACTATTCTATGAAAGATGCCAGAAACTGGGTACGATTCACCTTCACGGTTTTCATTTTCGGGACAACCAGGAATAAATAAAAATGTAACAGATGTTACGAACCCACTTTTATTTTTTTAATTATTTTTTTATCAGAAGCTGGTGCTTCATATTGTTACAGAAACTAACCGTTTTGCGGACGAGTATAACAACCAGCATCCTGGAAAAGAGAAATCAAGGACGAAGTTGTGGCGTCCAACAACTTTAGAAGAAATATATGTTTTTTTTAGGTATACCTATTCTGCAAGGAATACTTGTAAAACCTCACGTTGCGCTTTACTGGTCTAAAAACAAATTGATCGAAACTCCAATTTTTGGGAAATTTATGAGCAGAAATCGCTTTCAACTTATCATGAAATTTCTGCACTTTTCTGATAACAGTACTTTTGATAAAAATTCACATCCAAATCCAAAACTAAGTAAAATATGGCCTGCTTTTTCTGGCATGATGAAGAAAATTTCAAGTGTCTATACACCTGAAAGGGACCTGAACATTGATGAGATCTTGATGCTTTTCAAAGGCAGGCTATCATGGGCACAATACATACCAATGAAAAGAGCTCGCTTTGGAGTAAAACTCTTTGTACTTGCTGAAGCAGAGACTGGATATATTCACAATACGATCGTGTACACAGGGCAGAGTACAATCTTTGATAAAAAGTATGAGAACTATGGAGTCGCAACAAAAGCAGTGATGACGCTTATTGAACCTTTTTTGGGATAAGGTTATTGTGTAATTGCGGACAATTTTTATCTCTCACCAGAATTAGCAGACCTTCTTATCCAAAATTCAACTGACGTATATGAAACTCTTCGTCCTAATCGACATGATTTGCTGGGAAATTTCAACAAACTTACTTTGAAGAAAGGCAAAGTAGCCGCTTTCCAAAGAGGCAAAATTACCATGTTGAGATGGCGTGACAAAAAAGATGTTTCGCTTCTTAGTTCTATCCATACAGCAAATTGCTCTGAAACTGAAAAAAATGTCATGAAGCCAGCTATAGTTATAGATTATAACTTGAAGATGGGTGGGGTTGATAGAGCGGATCAGGCATTAGTTTGTTATTCAACAACACGAAAAAGACAGAAGAGGTATTATTTAACAATATTTCGCCATCTATTAGATATGGCTATTTGGAAAGCCTTCACATTACAAAAGAAACAACTCCGTAACATTGATAATTACAACTTCCGCATGAATTTGGTGGAACGTATATTTGAGAAATTTCATATTACTCTCCCACAACCTGCCAAACGACAGAAATTAGAAAGTGGCTGTCCTTTACGACTTTCTGCTAGACATTTTCCGGACTTAGTAACATCAACGTCTTCAAAGAAAAATGCATCGAGAAGATGTGCGGTTTGTTCAATGAAAAAACTTTCGCCGTGAATCCCGCTATCAATGCAGTGGATGTGACGTTGGTTTATGTGTCCAACCATGTTTCAGGATATATCACACGGCCACTAAGTTCTAGCATCTTTTTTATCATATTGTTACACTATAATTTTACATTTTTGGTATAATTTTTGTACATAATTTTTGTATTTTCGTTTCTTTTTATATTTTCGCGGAAGTACACAATGTTTATATTAAAAGCTCGTCTCTTATTTCCCCCAATACACCGCATAACTACGTGCACCTGTTTGGAAAACAGTGGCACGGGGAATGAATCTCTTAAGTTTTTCTCGGCAGGTAAGAGATTACAATAACTACTAATTGTTTAACATTTTACTTATGACAGTAATTTTTGCTCGTGTTGCAGATGTGCAGTACAAGAAAAAAGTTGACGTTATACGAAAAACACATCTCTGATTTTATCATTATTTTTGCAGTGCAATAAACCTTCCATTAAATCACATATCATTTTTTTTGAAAAAAAAAATTCAAATAATGCATAAAGACATGACATAAAGAATCCGACTAAAATGAACGCAAGAAAAATTTTTTTCGTATAATGAAACGAATAGAACCAATATTGTTACCAGCAAATTGTTGGTTCTAAAGCGTACTTATTTATCGGAAGAGAATCAATAAATCATATTCGAAAAATATGAATTATTTACCTAGATGAATTTTTACATAAAAAGTTTTTTTTTTCGGAAATATGGTTTTGTTCACGTAAAACTCACTCCTGACTCTTTTGTTCGAGATATATACAATAGTTTCCTATTGGTAGCTTAAGGGCACAGCTTTCAGTTATTAGTGAATCCACAAAAATAAAAAATTGAATGAAACATCTTCTATCTCTCAATGATTATTTACAGAGTTTGCACGCGCTTAAGCCACTCCCCATTTTGTAAGGCCACTAAGTTCTAACTGTGGCACTGGGGAGTGAATCTCGTAAGTTTTTCTCGGCACGTAAGGGGTTAAGGAATTTTTTGCACATAATATTGCTTCAGGTTTACATATCAAGTTTCGCGGAAGAAGATTTTGACAACGAAGTTTTTCTTTCTTGAGATGAGTTATTTTGTAACAGTTGTCTCCGCCTGATAGCATAATGTTTTTCATACATGCTTGCAAAGTTAAAAATACATTTCCAAGCCTTTCAACTTCCATATTTTGAAAAGCGGTTTCAACAGCATCAATTAAGTTGCCAATATTGTTTGTGGGCATCTGATGTTGCAATGACTGTATTGCATTAAAAAACCCGAGATCAAGTACATTTAAATCCGGACTATTCGGAGGTTGACATTGTAGTTGCAAATTCCATCCATCTTTTAAACATTCTTCTGTGATACTGGGATCATCCACTGCCAAATGAGGTTTCGCATTGTGCTGTTGTATGTATATAGGACTCAATTTTTCACTAGTTGGGAATTTTTCACGTATAGCCGATAAAACTTTTTCTATAATCATTTTTCGGATTTCTCCTTTGTTAACAATTTCTACAACTTTTGTCGTAGCAGTTCTTTTTGCACGATTTTTCGAGTTTCTTTTTACATTTTCTGAATAAACAAAAGGCCATATTCCAATCTTTCCATCAAACATTTCGTTTGTATTCGAGTTCCATCTTGGTCTTGCCACCGCTGCCATAAACATTACTTTGGTAATAAACCTTTTGCTTTTGCAATGCCTCAAAGGTTCAGTTTCATCTAGGGAGATGTAAAATGAATTACTGGTTTTCGTAATATAAAACCACTTTTCATCGACATAAGTACGATCCAAAATTTCCGAAAAGCATCCATTAGTTTGAACATGCTGTAAGCAAAATCGAATTATGTCCAGCTTATTTTTTTCTGTTAGACTTGGCTTAATGGTGGATGAAATACGCTTCAAAACTTTTCCCTCCTTGAGAATCCTGTGTAATGTTGATTTAGGAATGCACATGATAAACTCCGAAGTGATTGTCTTCGTTTTAATGGGATATCTTTGATTTTACTCAATTGTTGAGAAAAATCTTTTTTTCTTCGTCCGCATTTACCAGTTTTTTGTGACTTTCATCTGTTATTTTTGACGTCTTTGCCTGCTCCCTCAAACGGTATATTGTTCTACGATGAACATTAAATTAAATTTCATTGCTGCGGCATTTACAGAACCATGACTCAGTTTATCCTTTTTCCAAAGTTGCAATAAAAATTGCAATATAGCGTTACGCTCTTAATTATTCATTTCCTTCTTTTGGGCACTTACTAAATTATTATTCATAGTTGCAATTTTCGTCATCTCTTACTCCCAATAGTTCACATTCAAGTTAACATTTTTTCCAACACATAGTTACCATGTTATATTCATTGCAATATAATTTTACGGGTGTTGATCTACTAAACTGCATCGGAAGCTATTTATGACTCCACCTACTTGAAATGTGACAACTAATTTGGGACAAAATTTTCAATCCAAATGTGACAACTAATTTGGGACGGAGGGAGTATATTTTTTTCGAAACAGAATAAAAAAGCGCGCATTTAAGGGTTAATCCCTTGAGGGGTGGCGGGATATATTTTATCCCACCTACAATTAATGAAGATTTGCACCAGAAAAATTGTATTAAATTTTCTTTTCTAAATTTGGTGGAGGGGGGGAAAAAGGTGTAAAATTGCTTTTTCTGATTTTGTAATAAATCTTTTTGCTGATTCCGGTATGAATTCGACATTACAGAAACACAATTACTTGCTCTTTAAAAGGTTAAAAAAGTGTTGCCGACCGAATAAAATTTGTATAAGAGACGCCGGAGTCCAAAGGGTTCATTCATTTTTGTTCGCAACCGCATGGCTCCCACTTGCGGCTATTTTTTAATTCTATCTCGCACCACTTTAAAAAAAATTGCATACACTAAAAGAACATCTGTAAGAGGAATATACTACAAAATTTATTTTCTTAAAATAGTGGTGTGAATATAAAAATAGTCACCAGTGACAGCCCTGCATGTGCTCTTATTAACACCTTAATTCTCGCTCCCGCCATATTCACGGGCTGTGTATTTTATTCAGATTGTTTGATTCCCACCAGTTTTATAAAATAGTATAATTGGCTTTATTATGGTATCATTTTACCTGTCATTAAATAAGGTGAATATTTCTTTTTCAAAATAGTGGTGCCAATAAGCAATTTGAATTTTTAAGCCGTAATTTAATGCGACCGTTAAGGGATTAATAAGAAACCCTGTAATCGAAATGTTTCCTCTGTTTTTTGCTGTACTCGATGTCAAGGGGGAAGTGACATAGAGCCGATAAGGGTTAATAACTTAAGAGTATACAGGCCGCTTGACTGATTTATGCGTCATTTATAAATCTATCTTCCGAAATTCCAGATTCTCCCCAGAATGCTTGAATAGTTATTTTTATGTTATTATAATGATAGATGTTTCGTGATTACTATAAATGAAATTAGTATTAAAAATTTTCTCGTGAGAACTGGAAGACCAGAAAAAACACTCCCGATTTGGTAACAATGTTTGCGGACTGTATTTGATTTAGGCTAATTTGATTTAGGAAGTAACTAACCGTTGCCATCGAAATACTCAAGGCCAGAGGACACCAGTTGTGATGTCATCACTAATCGACCTACTTCTCACTGGTGTTGGAATTCACACCCGAAAATTTTGAATAGCAATTTTCTTTTACTTTATTTGTGGAATATCTATCATCATATAAAACAATAATAACTATTTAAACTTATTGGTGAGAATTTGGAATCCTCAATAAAATATCAGCCAGATGCGGCAACACTGTGACATTCCGCATCTGGCTGAATTTTTATTTTGGGATTCCGAATTCTCACCAGTAAGTTTAAATAGTTATTATTGTTTTGTATGATGATAGATATTCCACAAATAAAAAAAATTACTATTCAAAATTTCCCGGTGTGAATTCCAACACCAGTGAGAAGTCGGTCCATTAGTGATGACATCACAACTCGTGTCCTCTGGCCTTGAGTAATACGATGGCAACGAACTAACCCCTTGGAGACGAGCGTCTTTTACAGAATTTTTAATCCTGTATCACCTGTCTTTCAAATCAGAAAGGTTTGCCAAATTTAATTGGGGAGATGCCCTGATTTTATAAGGCAAAATTTACAATAAAAAATAACTGGTGGCAATAATCAAGAATTCTGAGCACCTTCTGCGTCACGTATACTTGACTCCCGTCCCTAACGGGGTAATAACAGTTATAAATCATTATTTATTTTTAAATTACTTTCAAATAATAATAATGAAATTATTTTTTCAAACTGCAATGTTTTTTTTTTTTTTAATTTGGTAGAATTTTATTCGAAACAGGCCAATTGCGTTTAAGATGATTTTTTTCCGTTTTATTTAACTAATCGATAAATTCACAATACTTGAATTAAGCTTTCTTGATTACATGGACTGGTTTTACTCTAATTTGGTTCTTATCTGGAAATGGGGTTATGAATAAACAGGAGAAGATATATAGCGTTCTGTATACCAGCTTCGAATGAAGTAACTTAGGAGGTTGTCACAAAATGGCATGTATTTATTTATTTATTTATTTATTTTACATTGGACCAACTGTTTCTGATTACCGCCGCGGAAAATTTCCACCAATACATTTGAATAGAAAATTCCGTGATACTTAAGCGTTTTATTCATGGAAAATTTCTATCATAAATATGGTAAAAATTTCTATTTGTTTTTACTGATGGCAGTTTTCCCAAGTATTATAACCTTTCTCACTGACACTGACAAAAGGTTTTCTAGGTTGTCACACTAGGGCGTAAACTCAGGGTCTGAATACCGTCGAAGTAACCTTCACCAGTAAAAATGAACATCAGTTTTTGCTATTATTTATGACTGAACTTTTTCATTAATAAAGCGTCTAAATAAGAAGAAATTTTCTATTTAAATTTACTGGTAGAAATTTGCCCTTAATCAACCCTTAAAAAGTGGTTACAGTTCAAACTTCACTATAACGATATGCCAGTTCCTCTTTATTAATAGTTCCATGTTTCTGGCAGGTAAAATAAATTCTGGATTTATTTTTTTTAATACACTACTGAGTGCCAACATTCGTAACAAGGAGTTCATGTAATTTTATATTGATTTAACAAATTAAGAACACTTTTATATATACATATGTATAATTTTCTTTCATTCTAAAAAGTGATTTTCATATGTATAAATGTAAAAATAACGTTTCAAATCCAGAATTTTGGAGGGTTTTTGTTATAATTAATTATACTATACATTTTCAATGAAAAAATTCTGATCGAGTTTTCGAGACATTTCTCTGCTTTATTTCATTTGTTAAAGCTGTTGATGTATTTTTCTATATCTACCCTGTATATATAAAATCCTAATGAATCGAATTGAAACGAATTTATGTAACGATTCTATGAAACGACTGATTAAACAACTGATTACGTTTCACGGTGATTTCTCCTAAAATATGGAAAACTTTGCGATGAAATTAACACCAAAAACCCGTATTGATCCACAGATTTCAAAACTGGTATTAGAATTTTTAAATTAGAATTAGTTTTCGAAATATTAATTTTTTCTCTAATTTTAAATACTTTTTTTCTAATGATGGCAACTCAAATTTTAATCATAACAGATGTTTTTTTTTTTTTTCATATTTTAGAAAAGGTTATTTTAAATTAATTTGGCGACGAGTTTGGCCTCCCTTAAATGTATGCTAAGAAATGCATCATGTTACTTTTATTCCGAATTCAATTTGTATTTCATTATCATTTTATTTAATACAAAACTTTCATTTAAATTGAAACCTTTAAAATAAATGGCTTTTACTTCATTCTTTTTTTAAAACGAAACGAAAAGAAAAATATTAGACACAGATGTCATATACGCAACGGGGTACCTAATTGGCGCCAAAATGGCGTTATTTTGCCTGACATGGTATCCCGGCTATTGTTGCTTATTTATTAATAAATGTTTATTTGAATTTATTTTCTTTTTATTTACAAAAAATGTTATAAATTGTTTTGTTCTATAGTTATTAATTATTTATTTATTTATTTATTGTTATTTCATTTTAAAAATAACAGAAAATAATTTAAAAATACATATGTAACAGGTATTTGAAAACGAGGTTTTCGCCAAATTGTCATAAAAAAAAAAAATCACGCCAAACCCGGTGCGTATGTGACAATGCAACAAATCATGAGATTTAATTTCCACTTCAAAGCAACTTTTTAATGTTATTACTTCTCCCGTCGACCAATTTCGCCAAATTATACAAATTGACATTTTTTTTTTTAATAACAAAAGAACAAATAAATTAGTATAACATTAATAAAAATACAAATAAAACATCAAAATAAAAATTACTTGATGGCGTGAACATGTGTAACTTCCTTAAAGTCAAGTGAATGTGACATTTACGATCAACCATTATTGGCATTTAATCTTATAGTTTGACGGCAGATTTTTGGTCGATGGGATAACCAAGTAGCACCGTTTTAATTTACCACTCGAAAAATAAAAAAATGCTAACTGGCGAGTTAAAAAAAAAAAAAAAGCTATTGGCGAGATTTTCACCCGGCTAACATAAAAGTATCAGGAATTCTTTGTGATCATGGCAACTTTTATGTAGTTTTATTCGAAAAAATAATTTTGATTCTTTAATCAAAATGGAAACCTTTCTTATGAAAAGCGAAGGAATCAGCCCGTTGTTTATGGCAGTTACATGACTTGGACTATTATAATATAAACGAAATAATGGGGATATAATAATATTCGGCGACTTATCACACCTGTGGCTGGCTAACATTAAAGTACCAAAATGGCCACCTGGAATATAAAAAGCGAAGTGATCTGCCTGGAGTTGTTGATGATAGTCACATGACTTAAGCTATTATTATAGAGATTGTTTTCAATTTTAAAAACAGCGCAAAGAATAATATTTCCTAACGATTAAAAATTTATTTTCACGTGACTATTAAAAACAGAAAAAAAACCCTTTAAAATTACTATTAAATCAGAACGTGTTAAAGGAAGGAAAATATTGAAAATTATGTCCTGAAAATTGTATTTACACTTGAATATTAAAGGGGAAAGGAAACTTTAAAATAATAAATACATTAATATGCGTTTAACCCTTTCACGGACAAGGCACTTCTATTCGTAAAATCTTGAAATCATTGAATGGCACCAGAATTTACAAACAAATTTCGAAATAAAAAATGCTTTTGATCACTTACTTGATCACCCGACCGGAGCACCAACCAAAGAATGGCATATAATCACTTACTTAAGTATTGATCACTTACTTAATAAAATTGAAATTTCCATCCCAATATTCTGATGCTAATGTGGCATTTAAGAATTAAAATTAAGTGGTCCAAGAATGAACCACCGCCCTTGAAGGGGTTAAAGCAGTAAATTTTAGTAATTGTATTATGTCAATCGTTTTATAACGCTGTTAAAAAATACCGAGAAACAAAGACTCTGTTTACTTAATTCATTTTATTTTAGCTTCTTTTCAAATGATTAACTGATCTTCTTTAACCAAACACGAAAATAACCATTGGATGTCCGAACAACAACTGATTCTACCTTAAATTTTTGCAATCAAAGGGAATGGAAACCCGTTTACAGGGAGATCGCTGCAGGTTTTTTCAGTATAATTCAATCTTCTCTAATCTTTTTAAAACCGATCAGATTAGCGTGCTTTTAGATTATACAGTGTCTGAACAGGGGTTGGCGAGCGTAGCTTGCAGGGGGCAGAGCCCCTAGTTAGTAATTAAATTACATTGTTGGAATTGCATAACAAATTTTTCTACGATTATTAGAAATTAAAATATTCATATATTTTTATATTAATATAACTTTGGGTATTTAAATTTTGAAGATTCTTGTAAAATCTCCTATAATGCGATATAATAATAAAGTGAGTTATTGAATGTCTTTTAGAACGTTAACCTTTTCAAAGGCATAACCCTTCCATTTCTAAAATATTGATATTAATGAATGACATCGGAATATACAAACAAATTTATTTGGAAATAGTAGAAAGCTATATTTCAGGAACATAATAAATATATCAAAAATACTTTTACAATAATTCTGGTGTCAATGTGTCATTTGGGAATTAAAATTAAGTGGTTTCATAAACATACCATCGCCCCTCAAAAGGTTAACAGGGAACAGAATTTAAACATCATAAAAGAAACATACTTTAGGAATTTGTGTAGGTTTCAGTAATAACACAAACTGGTGAAGGAGGGTATGTGTATTCAAGGGTCTGACAAGGTTTTTCCCTCAGGGTTCTGTTTTTGTGAAATTATGAAGAGCTTTTTTACATTTGTGAAAAATCTAGTCCTAATTTTGTGAATTTGAAATTAACGTTATACTCAGGTCCTTTTTCATATATTTCTACGAAGATATATGTATGTAAAATACATATTTTTTCTTTATATATGTAAAAGTGAGAGGTCAGATTTTACTTTTAAATGATTAAATTTGTGAAAGGTTTAATTTAGAGCTGAAAATTTTTTGTAAATTAATTTTTAAGAGAAAGACCTATTTTTAAGACAAAGAATTTTGCGAAGGGTCCTTTTTTAAGGTGAAAAGTTTTGTGAAGGGTTCTGTTTTGAGATGAAAAATTTTGTGAAGGGTCCTGTTTTGAAATGAAAAATTTTGTGAAGGGTCCTTTAAAGGACCCAATTTCTTCCTAAATAGATCCCTGGTATTATATTAAATTTTGTTTAGAGAACGTTTGGTATTTTTTTTCAGGGAAAATATTTCATATTTTGCTATCGACAACCATGTAAACGAGAATATCCTGAAATAGAATTCGTCATCTGACCACTTCCATCGAGAATCCTGAAACATCAAAATAAGGAAAACGTTCTTATTGAAATTTATCTGTTGAGTATGGGCTATGGTATGGCGTAGATTAGATTTATTTTTAATTAAAAATAATTGGGAAAATGGCGGTATTAAAAAAAAATTAGTCCTATAAAAGTGACTTTAAGATATTTGCAAAAAATAAATAAATATAATTATAATATAAGATAAATAAAAGGTTTTCTTTCAGACATTTCTTCAAGTTTCTTTTAAATTATTAAAATGTATAAAACAAATTAAATTAGATTTTTTATAAATCTCACATCTTGATCACAAAGCGCCATATTCGTGACATTCAGTGACAAAGTCACAGTTAATGGAGCCAACTTCATAGCAATGTCTCTGCCAGAATGCTTAATTCGTGAAAAAATGCGGAATTTAATTTCGAGATCGGCACCTTGCAGACAGGCTGACAAGTTTGTGTATAAATTCTTCCAGGAAAAAAAATCCCACTATCGGATAATTACTCCAGGTTAACGTACTCGTTTCCAATTTTTTAACTCCTATGAATGTGAACTTCCTATACTGCGGATTTTACATACACGAATGTAAATAAACACAGAAGGAATTCAACTGCAAAGTATCAGATAAAATCCAATCAGCAATGAGCTCAACATTCTATTTGATTGAACACACCATCTGCTTTCTGCGGTCATTTAATATAAATAAATAAATATTATAATAATTCACTACCGTAGAATGCACACTTTTCCCTAAATATCTATATATACATGTGCACTTTGGATTGAGAAGAATTTTATACAGTCCGATTTTTTTAAAAAAAGGGGGGGGGTAGGTAACAGGGTGCGTAGAGGTGCATACAATTTTTGAATAGAAGTTTTCGCCTTAACGGGCTACTTCACTCACGTGAAGAACCCTCTCGCTAATGTTAATCCAATAGAAGAAATTTTTTAAATATCTCTTTCGCATTGCCTTTTTTTTTTCTTGCATTTGATAGCTGAAATCGATCTCTACAAAGACCTTTTTTTACTTTTTCGATTTTGTTTACAGGTTTTTTTTTTTTTTTTTTTTTACTAGGATACTTCGATTTTCGGAACCGGTTTCGAAAATGAATGTATTATAGTAAACAAACCTTCTAAACAAAATCGAAGGAGTAAAATAGTGCCTTTGTAAAAATCGCCCTCACCTATTCAATGCAAAAAAAATCATTTAAAAGTATTGAAATATGAACGAGATACTTAAAATTTTTCTTCCATAGGATTAATATTAGCAAGCGGGTCTTTTCGCGTGTGTGAAGTAGTCTCTTAAATAGGGATTCGCAAATTATGCCACAAATACTGAAATTAATCTCAGAAAGATTTATAATCTAAAGAAAAAATATTAGGCAAAGAATTCTTATCTGAAATAGTGGCGTCAGACTTCTTGGAAATTCTAAGAAGTGTATGCCAACCTTTGCATATATTTTTAATCAATTACCATCAGAAAGTTTGTAAAAAGAATAGACACAAAAGGTAATAACATAGCTGCCAACATCTTACGCTTTTTCAGACCACAAAAATTTTACAGTAAATTTTACCTTTTTAAATCGCCGTTATCTGCCGATTAAATAATGCAAACATTTCTATTAAATTTTTGTGGTCTGAAAAAGCGTAAGAGTTGGCAGCTATGTAAAAAGAATATTTACACTTTAACGTTTTGTTAAATTAATTTTAATTAAAATATGAAACTTCTTTTTCGATACAAAATTTCTGGTAGAATTTGAATTGTTTTAAAAATATAAAGGTTGGCAGCTGAGCTTTTCCGCAGGTCCGAATGATTCATTCGAAGTGTAAAATCATTCATTCTGCTTTTCGCTTAACCACAGCCCTTATATGTCTGTGGTACAGTCGTGGGAAAAAAAATTAAACACCCCTTACTAACTCTGCAAAAAATTGTCGTAAAAGAAAGTTTCTGGTACCACACGATTGGTAATAAAGTCTACTTTTAAATGATGTATATAAAATTTGCTTAGGGGACCATCTACATATTAAAACGAACCATAACTTTAAAATAAATAATCATTTTTTAACGTCTGATATACGATTTAAATATATATATATATATATATATATTACAATTCATCAGACATGCAAGTAAAAATTACATAAATACATTTAATACAATTAAAGAGCAAACGTTTCGAGCAAATTTTAATAATTTTTAACTGTAAACATGATATATAGTTTTCTGGTCATTTGAATGTTATATATTGCACTGATAAGGGGCTAAAATTCAGCTCGAAACGTTTGCTTTTAAATTGTATTAAATGTATTTGTGTAATTTTTACTTGTATATCTGATGAATTGTAATATATTTTTCACTTTTTGAACCATAAACTTGTTTTTTTTCAATAGCAGTATATAATTCTGTCAGCAGAAATGAACTCTACATCCTTCAATTAGTCTAAAAAATAATTTTTATGCAATTCGTACGATAAGTTTCCGAGAAATTAATTATTTTAAAACGAACGTATTTTAGGGGCTGTATCCAAATTTAAGTTCGATACCGGATTGTTGACCGAGAGAGCCTCCTTTTTGATCAAGGCATCTTAAGAGCCACTCAAGCAGTCATTGAAGACTGCTAGCTTACAGGATAGCATAAGAAATTTCAAAATATCTGGCCACTTCTATCATAGACGGCCCCTTAAACCATTATTTTGCCGGGTTTTTTTAGCATAATTTGAAAACTACTTGGAAGAAAAATGTGAAAATTTGGATTTCTATAAAGTAGGACTTAATTAATCTAAATTCATCAAAAGAATTGTAAGTTGCAATTCATAATTTTTTCGAATATTAATTTCATAATTCATATCATAAAATTATGAAAATTGCAAATCCAACGTATTTATGTTTGGGTATTTTAGTATTACTGCTACACAAAAAAATTAGCACATTAGGGGTATAATTTCAGGATACATTAATAAAAATATGAAAATATAATTTAGCATTAGAAGCATTAAATTTTGAATGTTTATAATTCAAAAACTTATCACTCAAATGGCTTGAAATTTAGTGTCTAGGTATAATTTGAACCGAAGTTTTAAAATATCTTATTAAAATTGGGTATTGCCATTGAAAAAAATGAAGTTTGGGTTCGTTTTAATATGTAGATGACCCCCTAAGCAAATTTTATATACATCATTTAAAAGTAGACTTTATTTCTAATAGTTCGGTACCAGTAATTTTCTTCTACGATAATTTGTTGAGGAGTTAGTAGGGGGTGTGTACTTTTTTTTCTACGACTTTTTTACGCCACTTAATTTTAATCCTTAAATGCCACAGTAGTAACACTGTTTTGTAATAAAATTTTTCATTTATAATGCAGGTGAAGAATAGTTTTTACTTATCTTCAAATACATGTGTGTGGTGTGATTTAATCATTCCAACATTTAAACAACAGAAATACTTTGCCCCTGAAAGGATTAAATGGAAAGTAAGTGTAATGTAATTACTCTAAATTTAAAACCGCCTTTTCTCTCAAAAATGTGGACCTTGTACTTTATAAAACTAATATGGCTAAAACTGTTGAAAATTGGCATTTGAAAGCATAACAAATCCTTTTACAGTGCGCATATCATAAACAGTTTATTCAATCAAACACTTCAACAGAACACCTACAAAAACTTATTACCATGTCATAAGTTTTAAAACTTCCCTATCATCAACATTCACGACCTAAGATCACGTTTAGACGTTTATATCGACGTGAAGGAGCAGAAACCATATTAATCTTTAGCGTGGAATGCAATTTTTTAAGTACTAAAATATTTTCCTTATGTAATCGAATAATGTCTGACATTATTAAACTTATTATGACATTATTATGACTTTTACATATTTATCTATGCCTGTCCGCTAAGCAAAACTGCGAGCTAAAGACTTCATTTTTCTTGTGCCAAAATGTCCAAAGTCATTCGAAATTTGTTTTCTATGAATTTCGAGAATAATTATTCTATATATTTTTTTTAAATGCAATCATATTGAAGAGTAAGATCTTGTTTTCCGCCTAAATGTACATTGTAAAAAAAAAAAAAAAAAAAAAAAAAAAAAAAAAAAAAAAAAAAAAAAAACGGACTAAAAACGGAGATTCTACTGGCAATCGAAACGCCAGTACTATTTCCGTATTTTAACGTAAATTTCCCCACCATAAATTCCAGAAAAACGGAAAATTTTCTGTAATTTATGAGGGAAAATTTCCAGAAAAACGAAAAATTTTCTGTAATTTATGGGGTGGGGGGAGGGAATTTCCGTAAAAATACGGATTTTTTGTTCGTTTTTTTTACAGTGTAAATTATTAGATTTCAGAAACTGAAGTGAAATAGTAGAAATTTTCACGTAATATCGGACTTGTTTTGGAAATTTCCCCCCATTGTTTTTGAAATTTGGAGCCCAGTTCGGGCAAAATAGTTAAGTGGTTAAGTTAAAATTAATTAAACTTTAAATACAGAATAATAAAATTAATAAAATTAAAAAGATGAACTTTATAAAACTAATATGGCTGAGTCTGGTAAAAATTAGCATTTGAAAGCATAGCAAATTCCTTTATTGTACGCATATCATAAACAGTTTATTCAATCAAACACTTCAACAGTGCACCTACAAAAACTTATTACCATGTCATAAGCTTTAAAACTTCCCTATCATCAATATTCACGACCTAAGATCACGTTTAGACGTTTATATTGGCGTGAAGGAGCAGAAACCATATTAATCTTTAGCGTGGAATGCAATTTTTTGACGTGAAAGATGGCAACTGTTTCCAATTAGAAACGGTACAAGAGGAACGCGTGAAATACAACCCAACATAAATTGTAATTGAGATGTTGCCCTCAAACGTGATGGAGCATGCGGGTAGAGCAATCTTCTTGTCACGGACATTAAATCATAGTTGCCATTCGCAATTTCAGACTGCGAAAATTCTAGGAATAACATATGATAGTTCAGTATTTCTAGTGCAGTTCTATATATCATTTGAAAATAAAATGTAAATATTTTTCGGTTTTAAAACAAATATAATTCATTTTTAAAATATTATTTGAATTTCATTTGTTTTTCAAAACAATTTCTTGATTAACTGGAAATCTTATTTTAAATAAATTACATTTAGAAGTTCAAGGATTAATTGATAATAGGATTCTTGTACTTAATAAAATTCTGCTGGACCAAAAATTCTTCTTCAAAAAAGTGGTGGTAGTCCGCAGGGCTGCCACAGGCGACTATTTTTTAATTCCATTTCGAACCACTTTTTCGAAACAAAATTCATTTATATATGCTTTGACAACATTTGCAAGAGAAATACACTACAAAATGTACTGTTTAAAAATAGTGGGAAAAGCAGAATATAAAGATATTCGCTTGTGGTAGCCCTAAGTCCAGCAATCTGAATAAATAAAAAGCAGCTGAGTGGCAAAACATGAGTGAGTGGTTTATTTAAATCGGTTGTAAGACGGTTGCAATCATGATCATTGTATGAGCCCGAGCAGCTGAATGGAAGGAATTTCGAAGTTGAAAACGCATGCTCTTTCGTCTGATAGTCATTGTATGCTAGAAAATTAAAATTTTACACCAGAAAAATCACAAAGAAAAATTTGTATATAATAATCTAAATAAGAATTGGATAGCAGAATTATGATGTACCCACGTTAATCCTAAATTGAAAATATATGACATCACACTGTAAAAAAAAAAATACGACCAGTTTTCCTGTAGGAATCGGAAAAAGAGTTACCCTTATCGTGCCCAGCTCGGGGTAAAATCCGTAAAATACCGTTTTATTGACTATTTCCTTTTTTTTTACGGATTTTATTCCGAGCTGGGTTGGAAAAGTTTCCGGTACGATAAGGGAAACTATTTTTCCGATTCCTACACGAAAACTGGTAGGATTTTTTTTTTACAGTGCATGCAATTTATGAATAACTGTTGTACTTACTTATTTGTACACCAAACTTTTGTTTTGACAAGTCGTCGCAAAAGAAGACAGTGGCGCTCACGTATGCGAACAAAATTTACATAGGGTTCACCATCCGCAGCATGGAATTAGTAATAAAGGGGAACTGACATATCCTTAACCCACTAATGCCGGTTGGTACGAAAATCTGCCATTAGAGAAATACGAAAATTTTAAATATGAAAACCAATATTTTAGTAAGGAAATTTTGTTATTACTTAATCTCAGACTTTGAGAGATGAAATAAGTTAAAATTACAATATGGGAAAACTGGTACCTAGGTATTAAAAAGGTGTAGAAGGAACTCGGCATTAATGGGTTAAATAGCGAAGCTTCAACTGTAACCGCTATCACGGCGTTGCTTACCGCCGGTGAAATCTTCCACCAGTAAATTTGCAGAAATTTTCAACATATTTTATTTTATTTTATCGCCTTATAATCGCAAAATTTCAGTCATAAATAATGGTTGAAACATGTTTTCATTTTTACTGGTAGGAGTTGACTTTGGCAGTAGTTAGGACTTGCGTTTCCGCCATATTGTGACAACCAGGGAAACAAAATGACAGTTTTACAAGGTACACTGACACCAGTAAAATGACACCGTCATTTTTTAGAAAAAATTCAATGAATAAGACGCTTAACCTCTTCGCGACGGAGACTTTTATGAAATTTTTAATCTTTTCTCACCGTTTTTTTAAAAACAGAAATTTGTGTCTTCGTGATTCGAGAAAATGCGCTGATTAAATAAGCAAATTTTACAGTAAAATTTTACTGGTGATGAAAAACAAGGATTCTGAGCGCTTCATGCGGCACGTATACGGATCGCTCGTCCCCAAGGGGTTAAATAAGAAGAAATTTTCTATTCAATTTTACTGATGGGATGTTTGACTTTTGCGGTAATCAGATACTGAAGTTCCGATTTAAAATAAAGCAGCCGCCATCTTGTGACATCCTCCTCAGTTACTTCAGTCGCAACTGGTAGACAGTGCACTAAATGTCACCTCCTTTCCATTCATAACTCCATTATCTGCAGCGTACTTTTGTTTTGCCTACCGGCTGCAAGAGAGGAAAGTGGAGCTAGTGTGTGCTAAGAAATTTAACACGTACTGCGAACGCTCCAAGTAGTATCTGGTTGCAATTTGTAGTAACTTATTATCAAACAAATTTAGCACTCATTTTCGAAAAATCTTCCGACTATAGTGTGTTAATATTCTAATACTTAAGGAAAGAAGCTTTGCATTTGTTTATTAATTATATATTACCTGAAATTATTCTAATTCCTGAATCTTTTTTCTTTTTTTAAATTAGACAAATTTCAGTCGAATGGTATTTAACTAAACATTAGTACTTATTATCATTATTCCGCTATAATAGTTACTTTATTCAATTTTCAAAATACTATTTCTAACAGTTATAGAGATATAAAAAATGCATATTGAATTCTTTCAACGGCGAATGCATTTACTTGTGCTTTTTTAATACCTTAAGCGTCGAGCCCGATAAATGTAGACTACTTTTTTTTTTTTTTTTTTTTTTTTTAATTCAAATTGTTTGATTGCCACCCTCTTTTTGAAGTAGAAATATTTACCTTACTTAATGGCAGATAAAATGAAGAAAGAATAAAGCCAATTACACTATTTAAGAAAAAACTGGTGGGAATCAAACAATCTGAAATTTAAAGAAAGCAGTCTACACTGCCTGTGAAGTCACAAGCGAGAGAATTAAGGGGTTAGATTTCTCCAAAACAGTGCTGACGGCCCTTTACTCTTTAAAAAGTCAATTTGCTTGATTGCTATTATTTTTTCGAAGGTTTTTCATCTGCTATACGCTTTGTCTCTTAGCACTAAAATTTACTAGTAATTGCCGAAACGTCAGTGAAGGCTTACTGTGGAGACACGAAAAGTTTTGATTTCCGTTTGTCTGTCTGTCTGTCTGTCTGTTCCGCGATAACTGCCGCAAAAAGCACCCGATCAGCTTGGAATTAATTGGGCATATTCGTGAGATACCCGGACGTAGCTGTATAGTTTTTGGTTAAATTTGGTTCATTCGTTCGGAAAATATGGAAGATTTTATTTTTCTTTATAATGCTTTTCTACGGCAAGTCAGACGATTTTCAAATTTCCATTTGTTGAAAGAAAATGGCACGTTTGATTAATGGATTTAAATGTCAAATTATGGATACTAAAATTCCAAATAAGGGTTTTAAATTATTCCTATTATATTGAAGTTTTATCAATATATCTATCAGATTTTTTTATTTACGTGTATAATGTTTTGAGGACATTTATACATGTATTCCAATAATATAACGAATTTTTAAATTAATTTTCTTGTTTTACATGATACATATTTCTTTTTTTTCCTTTTCTTCGTTGCCTAGCGACTGTTATTCGTAGCCTATCATTGCGTCAAATATGAATGAATTTAGTAAATTACGTTATTTTTGTTGCAGGTACTATTAAAAGGCTATCACAAAAAATATTTTATCGCGCCAAATCGATGCAATTTATGCAATTAACAGTGGGCACGATAATGAATTATTTTCCAGTAGATTTATAGATCTCCAGATATGCATATTTGGGGAAAGGGGGGGTTAATATGTTATTGCTATCGCATGGATTAGGATGTTTAAACTAATGTTTAACCATGCTATAAGTGAAAAAAAAGTACAGTTAAAGGCATGTAAATCTTTTTTAACACTTTCCAACATGGATGAAAAGTATTTATGACTTCAGTTTTTCTATCTGTCGATTGCCGTGTTTCTCTACGTGCTCTAACTCGCGTAAATATAGTCGGGATTACATGTAATTGATATATGTTATTGAGGTTTGCCAAAGTATGTTTAGTATTAAAAATGAAGAGTGTAGCATTCATAGCTTAATTACAGGGCACTCAAAACTATTCCATTACATTATAGTCTTTGGGAAAAATCGTCTGCGGTGTATCTATATTATAAAGGACAAACATATCTGTGCGTAACGCATACGTCATTTTGCGAATGGCAACACTTTGAAATTTGAAATAAAATTTTGGTTTTGTAATTTTCTTTACTGCAAATTTTTATACTTCTAAACATCGCACATTTTAAATTTTTACACCGCCGTATAAGGAAAAAAATGTGCTTTTAAATGCAATTTGTTTGAAATCTGTATCTTAATTTAATTTTAAGATATTAATTTTTTTGTAGTTTTTATTACTTTTTTTGTAATTGTGGCAGCTGAAGTACTCCATTTCTGTTGAAAGTCATGTTGAAACTAAAGGGGGGGAATGAAAATAGTAGATTGCTGTATCTTTGCCATTTTCTCATAAAACCCGAAAAAAATTGAAATTAAAGTACGTGCTATCTCAAGAATATCGTCTGTTATAAAACCCAGTGAGTTTTGGCTTTATTTCGCTTTTATTTATCAATTAAATGATTTTGCCGTGCCAGCTCCATTGCGAAATATTAATAAACAATTTGCACATAAAAAAAAGTTCAGAATTTCTCTCCCCTTAATTTTCTACAATGAAATTAAAGCTTCATCAATAAATAAATAAAAGAATACACGTATTTAACATATATGTAATCGAACAATTTAAATTTTTAGAGCCGAATTGGGAAAAAATATGTGCTTTTAAATATAATTTGTATGAAATTGAATTGCTAGGCAACTGTTAAAGTAAAATAGAAAAAATAATCTATACATTGAAAACACAAGATAGCTTTTTTAGACATCTTCCCTGAACTTTCTACAGTACCAATTTTGCTAATAATTCTTTTTTTTTTAATGATGTTCATTTGTAGATGTCCTCGCATTAGCTATTTTTCTAAATATTTCCACTTTTATATTTTTAATTTAATTTGAAAAGTTTTTTTTTGAAATTTCATCAAAATGGTAGCAATCCTATTATTTCCACTGTTACAGAAAAAAAGAAATATTGGGGTTTATTTTTATCCTTAATGATACCATTTACTCATTACAATTAAAAATAACTTTATTTTAAGTCTGAACGGAAAATGACGTCACTATTTAAAAAACATTTTCGCTCATAAAGCTAATGTCACAATATATTTTCATTCGGCTGATACCGAATTTGAGACACTTGGCGTAATGCTTCAGTAAGTGCCCTATTTAAACGAAAACAATCATTTTCTTTGATAGAACTATATATTTTTACACGAATACATCTAAAAGACATCAGTTTCTGGAATTTGTACTTCGCGGTACTGAAATTAGACCCTCAAGCCAAAAGAATACATTTTCACATGCAAAGTTTTAGCTGACAAACGGAACTTCACGTTTGAAAATCCATCTACATTATAAAGGAAAAATATATCCGTGCGTACGGCTGACGTCATTTTGAGAATGGCAACGCTTGACGATTAAAGGTCGGATTTGCAATTTTTGCTACTGCAATTTTTTTATTTTCTAAACATAGCACATCTTCAATTTTTACACCCGTTATATAGGGGGGAAAAATCTACTTTCAAATGCAATTTGCTTGAAAACTTTATCTTAACTGATTTACTTATTCTGTCTTTTTAAATAATTTTCTAGAATAATGTTTTTTAATCTATATCCATTGCGTACAGGCTCCATTACGGAATAAGCCATTTGCACTTAAAATAAAATAAATAATTCAGCCTTTGTCCCTGACTAATTTTTTATAGCGAAATTAAAACTTCATCAATCTATTATATTAAAAAGTGACTGTCCATTTGTATTTCACAGCTGTTCCTCCTAGAATATGGAATGTTGGGTGATCAAATTAACGCCAGTTATCCGTATGGGTCCGAGGATGTGAAAAGTGGTCGTAGAATTTTAAAATTTGATTAATTTTCGAGATAAAAATTTTTACGTTATTTTTAATCACATTTCTGTAATGATGGAAAATAAAATTGCTTTATTTTTGTGAATAAAAGAAAGAAAAGGGAAAATGACAAGGATTATTAGGTATCATTGTTTGAAATCATTTTTAAATTGAAATTAACGTTTATTTGACCAAATAGTGAAAACATTATTGTAGTTTTCAAGAAAATTTCACGAAATACAAACTGACACATATTCAAGCTTCGGGAATCCGTTTATTTTAGAAACACAAATTCGATTCTCGACTGGAATATTGAGATAAATTCTGTTGACGTCAAAAGAAAAAAAACATCGTACATTTTCATTTAATTTAAAGTCGAAAAGTAGATTTTCAACTATTCCCTTAAGATGGCTAATAAAACATTTCAGAAGCGGACATTAAAAATGAAATGTTTTAGCGAGAAAAAAAAAATAATTCTCTAAATATTTATTTTAATTCATAAATATAAAATGCTTCTGAATGAATTCGTCCAAAGAAATTCATTTTTGTATAAGATGACCCAAATGACATCAATTCTACCAACTCCTAAATTCGAAGCAAAATCTTGGAAGAGCGAAAAGCTCTAGGCAAATAAAGTTATAATATATGTGCATTTTTATTGGGAAAGCTTTTCACTTAAATTGTAAATATAACTTATTATTTGAAATATTGTGTTTAAAAAATTAATATTGTAATGGCTTTCGAAATTTACAATAAAGTTAAGGTTTCATTTTTCGCAAAAATATCGATTGTCTCATGCAATTCAAAAGCAACACAACGGATTGCTACGCAACTAGTTTTAATAATGTTGCACAATTTTAAACGTAATGAAATTTATATACTTTATTAAGGTGCACTAGAACCTGGTTACTATAAAATATGTTATGTGTAGCACTTACAGCATGCGTACAGGGAACTCAAAAGTATTCATAATATTACAATCTTTGAAGAAAATCCTTTTGTGGCGTTTTTTAATGATGTTACTCTGTTACAAAATAATAAAATTGATATGTATTTTTGAAACATTTTTGTAGTATATGGGGTGCAAAGCATATGTTTTTTTCAGGGTCACACAAAAGTGGTCGATTAAAATGTGGTCTACGGGGGAAAAAGAACTCTTCACAGCTTATTTTAACACATTAGCGACGGGAAACGAGAATTCTCGTTTTTATTCAGAGTACATCATTGGTTAAGGGAGTGACTTCTACCTTACAGAAAAGACATTTATATTGTGTTGTCCATATTTTTTATAGATTGTAAGACATTATATATTACATTCGTACATTGAAAGATATTTACTGCTGCATAAACATGAAAAACATATCTCAGAAACCAATTTCCGATACACTTTCAGAAGAGGGAGGAGCTTCTACTGTTTTTAAACCCAGATTTAATTAAATTCCCTGTCGTCAGTGTGTTAATTGTGTTGCACTAATTCAAACATTATGAAATTAAATTACATTACTGTGGTTGACTACAAGAAGCTTGAATATGATTTGTATCGTATTTATCGTTCATTTATAGGGTCACATAAAAAATTTCGGATACAGTTCTGGTCTATTAGGGATGATTGCTGAAGAGCATTTTCGATTATGGTGTGCGTTTTAACGTTAAGTAAATTTGTGCTTAATAAGTAGTGCTTAAATATTGTATAGACCATGTACAGGGATACACAAATGAATTCGTAAGTATAAATGAAAATGAGCGCGAATTGCTTCAGTGTGTTTTTTTTATTATTATTTGAGTTATGTATTTCCCAGCCCAATTACATTTAGTATACTAACAAATGTTTGCAGAATTTAAATAGAACCATATACAGGACTCCGCAGAAACTGGATATATGGTGCACACTATGCATACTAATCCCCGGAAATGTGATATGAGCAGTTTTAAGATGGTTTTTTGTCTGCATTAAATTTAAATGTTATAGACGACGCGTAAAAATCTTCACGTAATATACAGGGCTGTAGAAAAGAATTCATGTACGTTTCCGTCTATTGGTAGAATTTACTAAAGGACATTAACACAATTAATTTATAATTACAAATGTAAATTAAGTTACACTATGAAGGGGTTCAGGGGGCTCTGCCCCCCTGAAGAAATCTACTTTATTATCTAAAAATTACCAGAATAAGTAGCTCATGAGATTTTCAGAATACCATTACATAACAAGGGGTTTAATTTAACGCTTCTAATGTCAGAAACCTTCGAAATATTTTTTCGTTTTATAAATGTTTATGTAATTTCAAAACTTTAAATTTCGTTTTTTGTAGAAAGATTAATATTACTCAAAGGGTGCTAAACACAATGAACTGTAGAGCTGACGTTGAGGCTCCTGATCTGCAGATTTACTAGTTCTTAGATCATTTAATCGACAAAATCAGAGATCAAATAATGGAGTTATGAATAAAGAGCAGGAGACATATAGTGTATTGTGTATAAGTTGCGAGTGATGTAACTGGGAGATTGTCACAAGATGGCGGCTGATTTTTCAAATCGATCAAAACTTTTTGATTACCCACGGGGAAAACTTCCACCAGAAAATTTTAATAGAAAATTTCCCTCTTTTTTAAGCGCCATATCCCTTTGAGGGTCAGGCAATAATGCCTCTGTAATATTTAATTCTCTCCCGAACAGTGGAAAAATACTTTTAAATAAGAAAAATCAATTTTTAGCATCACCCGCCCCCCCAAAATTAAAAATATAACATTTAGTTAAAAATCTCTGGTGCGAATCTTGTTTAAATTAGGTTGGATATAATATATCCCACCGCCCCTCAAGGGGTTATTTATGCAAAATTTCTCTCTCAAATATGCTACAAATTACTATTTGTCTTTACTGGTGGCATTTTGCCTAGTTAGTCTAAACTTTTCATTGATACTGACAGGAGATTCTTTAGGTTGTCACAATATAGCAGAAACGCAGGGCCTGACTACCGCCGAAATACTAGAAAAAATCAATATATGTTCTTATATATAATTTGTGACTGAAATTTTGCATTAATAAATCGTTTAAAAATGGAGAAAATGTCTATTTAAATTTACTGGTGGAAGTTTGTCCCGAAGGTAATTAAACCCTGCGAAAGTAAGTTGAAGTCTCACTATTTTAAGGATATGTCAGTTACTCTTTATTCATAGTTCCATGGATTAGATAAGACAAAAGTTTATATTAAATTTTAGTAGCATAGCTGCCAACTTTTACGCTTTTTTGCTACCACTAAAAATTAACAGATATTTTTGCTTTGTTTAATCGTGAGATTTCGACAACAAAGCGTTATAAGTAAGCGTCCTATCTTAAATGGGATAAATAACCGCAAGATTAAAAGCGAGGTCACATCTATCAAGGTCATGCGCCACGTAGCGGATGGAGTGTGAACTACAGGAACTACCTAACTGTTTTCTTTCTCACACCACTAAAATTGTAAAGTTTTAGTCACCTTGTTTAATAACTGAAGTGCCTTTGATAAAGCGAAGAAAACTTCGTGATGTCAAGTGCATCTGGATGCCACTCTCGCTACGCCATTATTTTGGAATAAATGTGGCAAATTTCATTTCCATGAGTGACTAAAGATTTAGAAAATACGCGCCACGCTAAAAGCCCGCGTATGCGAATTATCACTCCGTCCACAAGGTGGCGCAACTGTGTTAATTTACGCCTGATTCCAGCATTAAGTTTGTTCGCTTACTTATAACGCTTTGTTCGACAATCAAACAAGACAATAGTTATTATAAAAATTTAGTGGTAGGAAGAAAGCGTAAAAGTTGGCAGCTATGTAGTAGTATAAAAGAAAGCGTAAAAGTTATCAGCTATGAATCGACAAGAAAAAATAATCCTCAGCTATTAATAACTTAATATTATAATAACATTTGAAAGGAACGGTTCATTAATTTACATCCAATAGTACTATTAATTAAGTTTAAAGAGGGGACTGAAGTCTGCGATCGGTTCCTTCATATAAATTGAAACCTCCTTAATGAATCCTTAATTACTTTGTATCGGATACTGGCTCGGAAAGTGTTAATAGCGTACTACCAAAGGTGCTTTATAAATTAAATTATTGTTTACAGGACAACGAATTTTTCATTACTGTAGGAGTGGCGATAGTTTCGTATAATAAATCAATTATAAAGCTATTATTTATGCTAATAGAACTTCATGTCTTTTAAAAAGAACGTAGGTGTGTGTATTCCGGATTTCTGGGATGGGTTTGTGATTAATTATGAAGCTTTGGATCAAGCTAATTTGATTTTAGTGAATTATGTCGGCAAGCGTAAGTACCGGGGAAGGAGTCTACTATATTAATGATGAAATAGCTTAACATTCATTAAATTAAATTTACTCGCTGACTGTTAAGTTTTCTCTGGGAAATAAAAAATACAAAAGGAAAAACAGTTCTTTGAAAAAAACCTCTTTTAACCCGTTAACGGTCGCATTAAATTACGGTTAAAAAATTCAAATTGCTTATTGGCACCACTTTTTTGAAAAAAAGAATAATCACCTTATTTAATGACAGGTAAAATTATACCATAATAAAGCCAATTACTCTAGTTTATAAAACTGGTGGGAATCAAACAATCTGAATAAAAAACACAGCCCGTGAATATCACGGGAGCGAGAATTAACCCTTTCGGGGGCAAGGCATTTTTGATCAAAAAATTTTCAAAAAATTAATTCGCACCGCAATTAACAAACAAATTTATTTGAAAATGATCAACGCCCCCCCCCCCCCCACACACACACACACACCACGTATATTATGAAATCGAAATTGTACTTAAAATTTGCTGGTGCCATTTGGTAATTTAGGCATTAAAATTAACCGTTTGCAGACTGTAAACGGTTGCTTATGGGGTTAAAAACATTCAACATTCATTTTGAAAATCACGCCCTTTTTTTTTTTTTTTTTTTTTTTTTTTTTTTTTTTTTTTTTTACGGCAGTTTGTGGATTTTTTTTTTTTTTTTTCAATTATTATTCCGTTACAATTTTTTTCACGCTCGGTAGAAAGCGCAAGCGAGTGAATTTATTAAAAATATGTGTAATTTTTCATATGTTTCTTTTTTAAGCCGGGACAACAGGAAAGAAAAAATGAAACTATTTAAACCATCCCTTTAGGATTTCCCTTTTATCCTTTTAGGAATTGATGCCTCAGCAAATAATTGCAAATTAATTAATATTAAAATATTAATTGATAAAAACTTATTTTTTAAATACTATGTCTTTTATTTTTTATTTATAATTTATTTTTAGCCTTTGAAATGTTTCATTGTCGCAACTTCACGGCCATTTGGTATACTTGAGCGTGTGTAGGGACATCATTAAATCCATTGTTGTTTCAACTCGTATACAATTGTGCTGACAATTACCAAGAATATTTTGCGATTTTTTACTTGTGATGAGCCAATGGACAAATGCTTTAAAATGAATGCATTAATTTATAATTATATTCTTAAAAATATGGAAATGTTGTATTGTCAAAGGAAACACATCTGTGAACGCAATTTTATATAATTCTACGCTGTTAGGAAGTGGGTTAAAATTCGATTACAAAATTCAATCTTTATATGCATAAACCAGGTTGACTTAAATAAAAGATTGTAAGATCTACGATGCCGTTAAACTGTATTTAACGTAATTTTTATAATTCTAGGCTATCAGGAAGTGGGTTAAAATTCGTATGCAAAAACCAAGTGGAATTAAATAAAAGATTGTAAAATCTACAATGGTGTTGAACTGCATTTGATGTAATTTTTATAATCCTAGGCTATCAGGAAGTGGATTATAATTCGATTACAAAATTCTATCTCTATATGCAAAAAACAGGTTGAGTTAAATAAAAGATTTTAAAAACTACGATAGTGTTAAACTGTATTTAACATAATTTTTTTTAATTCTAGGCTATCAGGAAGTGGATTAAAATTCGATTACAAAATTCTATCTTTATATGCAAAAACCAGGTTGAATTATAAAAGATTATAAAATCTATGATAGTGTTAAATTGTATTTAACATAATTTTATAATTTTGGGCTATCAGGTGTTAAAATTCGATTACAAAATTCTATCTTTATATGAAAAAACCAGGTTGAATTATAAAAGATTATAAAATATATGATAGTGTTAAACTGTATTTAACATAATTTTATAAGTTTGGGCTATCAGGTGTTAAAATTCGATTACAAAATTCTATCTTTATATGCAAAAACCAGGTTGAATTATAAAAGATTATAAAATCTATGATAGTGTTAAACTGTATTTAACATAATTTTATAATTTTGGGCTATCAGGTGTTAAAATTCGATTACAAATTTGAACATTACAATCATGAAAAAACCAGGTTGAATTATAAAATATTGTAAATTCTACTATGGTTTTAAACTGTATTTAACATAATTTTTATAATTCTAGGCTATCAAGAGGTGAGCTAAAATTCGAATACAAAATTCTACCTTTATATGCAAAAACCAGGTTGAGTTAAATAAAAGATTGTAAAACCTACGATGGTGTTAAATTGTATTTACATCAAAATCACAAACATTCAAACATCTGTTTCACCAAAGGGGCAATTTGTTTTTCGAGTTTCCTTTTTGTACATTCGGGAATAACACCAACTCCAAATTACCCTCTTAAGCGAATACCGTGTCTAATTATAATTTTTTTAGAGCTTGTCTCTTTTGATTTACATAGCACGCACTTAAACTACTTCAAAACTATCTAATTACGTCTGAAGAAACGTGATGTCTGTGAAGTAATATGATTTATAGCACATAAGATGTTATCAAGAGTTATAATTTACTCGTAATTTCAAAGACACTGCATGCGAAGTTTTGCTTGTTTTACCAATCGTTCAGCGATTATTCCGGCCTGGTAATTAAAAGCTATTGACTTTTAATGTTTGAAATATTGATTGAGAGGGTCATATTTCTATGCTTATAGGTATAAACAGTAATTCGTGAAGTTTGTGATGGCTATACATAAGTGTTGCAGAAATTATCGTGATTTAGGGAACCTGGCAGTTGCCTCAAATTTTAAGTAATAAAATTAGAGACATAAATTGCTGATTTTTACAAGACTTGTATCATAAGTTGGTGAAATTAATAACCTCAGAAAGATTAATGGGATTTAGGCTTTTCTAGAATATTAAAAATACTACAAATTACAGGTTTCTTTATTATTAAGTTGAATTTCTGCTGGAAAACTTCTATGGTGCATTAAATCAGGTTTAGAATCCGTAGGGATATCATAGTTTTTTTGTTCACAATATTGTTATGTTACTAATGTAACTGAAAAGTAATTTCAATAATTATTTAAATAAATCTTTTAAAATAATTGTACTGGATGTTAATCTTGCTTTCAAAGCGATGAAATGTAGAGGAAGAATACAATTGTAGAAAATTTACAGTCTTTACGTGAGGGTAAATTACTATCCTTTAAAAACATAGAGTGCAGTTTTTAAATTCGTTGTTTTCTTTTTTTTTTTCTTGCACATGCGAAAAGAATAACATAATTAAACTACTCACGTTTATGAAATAAATTTAACAAAGTAATAAACAAAAGGTTTCGAAGATATTTATTATCTCGAAAAGGTTAATGGCTTTTTATAGAATACATTAAAAAAGTAATGTATATATTAATGTACATTAAAGTATGACAAATTATAATTTGCTTTATTACTGCTTTGTACATCTACCATATAAATTTCACGATGTATTAAATCAGGATTACTGTCGGTAACACTGTCTGTTTTTTGTCACAAGCATACTATGTTACTAATGAAGATAATGGTTTTTAAATACTGATTTAAAAGATAATTCTTTTAGCTGTTATTATTATTTTTTTACAAAGTGATGACAGGTTTGTAAAAAGAAAAGCATACATATTGAAAATTTACAGCAGATACGTTTGAGATAAATTCTATCCTTTTAAAATATATAAAAATATTTTCAAATTAGACATTTTTTGCTTCCATGCCACATGAATATATTTCTAAACATATTTAGAATCATAGTGATTTAGCGTCGGTTTTTTGTCCGTAATCTGACTTGTTAGTAAAGCAGCTAAAAGTTTATTTAAATAATGATTTAAAAGATGATTCTTTTAGCTGTTATTATTCTTTTTTTAGAACATGATGACAGGTAGTGAAAGGAAAAGAATACATATTGGAAATTTATAGTCGACACGTTTGGAATAAATTGTGATCCTGTTAAAATATTAAAACTGTTTTCAAATTAGATATTTTGTGCTTCACTGCCACATGAATATATTTCTAAATGTAATTAGACCCATTATTACTTTAACAAAATCATAGTGATTTGTAAAGAAATCATATGAGTTATAATTTTTTTAGCTGAGTGAAAAAGTATTCAGACCGATTTTGAACACAGGGACTTGGCTCAAGCTCCCAACGTGCAAAGGTCTACCTACTGAATTGTCTTAGACAAATACGGCGGATGCAATTCACTCAAACAACGTTTTGGCAAAGGCATCTGGTCTGCTACTGAAACAGATATCGACAGAATGAACCACAGGTAAAGAGAATCCAATAAACGCTCATTAGAAAACAGTTTTCAACGTTATTACATAATAAGTGTAATGGTGCTTATGTTTGAGTATCATTATTTTCAAAACACAATCTTCACCTTACTTAACCCCTTAATTCTCGCTCCCGTCAATATCACGGGCTGAGGTGTCGTTCGTTTTTTCTCGTGTCCGTCATATTTCCGGGCTGGGGATTTAATTGCTGTAAAAAACTTCTGAAACCAGAAAAATTTAACTGGCATTTCCGTTTGAAGTCTTTGAATATTTTCGTTCGGGTTTGACTTTTGGCGCCTGATGGGTATGCTGGGATTTGTATTTCATGTTTCGAATTATGTAACACTAAAAAAATTATTAATAGTCAAAATTTAATGTATCTATGTTATTTCAAATATTATTTGTAAAAAATTGTGTGAAGATGAAAAATGAAGATTTAAGATGTGAAAAATAAAGGTCTTATTCGTATTAATTTGTACGGTGTAAAACAAACATTAAGACACAGAATTCTCGCATGATGCTTTTTCTACAAATGTGAATTTGTTATATAACATCTTTTTTTCGCCTTAAAAAAAACTAATTGCATATTTTATTTAGAAACCTTATAATTATTCAATTTTTGTAATAAAATAAATAGGTACATTTTTTATGGTTTTTCCAAATATTAAGCGACCGTGAAGGGGTTAATCGCAGAACGCATGGATTAAATAAGGTAAAAATTACTATTCGGAAATAGTATTGCTGACGAAATAGGCACCCTTTCTTTGCTTGTTATAGTGTTATTTTAAGGAACTGCCAATGATCAGCTCATGCCAAGCACTGATTTTTGTACAGTATAAGGAGGGCGACCAAATAATAAATTTTACAATATAAATTAATTTTTACAAAACACAGAATAAATACACATTTAAAGATATATATGTATGAAATATCAAAGTATGCACACTCCTTAGAATTTCCAAGAATAATAAAGCCAATATTTAAAATTAGAACTCTTCGTGTAATATTTTTTCTTCAAATTAGAAATCTTTCTGGGATTAATCTCAAACTACGCACACACACACTCATAATGTTGAATTGAGACAATGAACTGCTTGAGGGATTTTTGAGGCTACAGGTGGGATATTTTAGAGTTCCATGCATTTTTTATTTCCTTAGGAAGAATAAAATTTCAAACCTTCCGGGGGTGGGGGATTTCAATGTTCTTGGGGGAATGTACCTCCCGGTCCACTCCCTGAATTCAACACTGCACACACACACACATACACACTTTATATATAAATTGAAGGGGATTTAAATAAGATTTTAAAAATCTATTGGAAAATCTACGATTTTGGAATTTATGCTTATAAATAGTTATAAAAGTGAAATTTCCTTTTGAGGAACGCCTCCCGTACTAGAAAAAAGCTCACAGAGAGAAATGTCTGAATTTAACATTACATAAATATATACAGGTAGGTGTTCACGAGTTAGACTATAAAGCTCAACTTCTTCGAAAGTTTTTCATAGATGAGGTATCATTCTACATCGACTCTACGCCAGTCTTAATATTAATGACATCGATCTGATAAAGTCGGGTCAAACTATTAGACAGATAAAAAAATATATTTCCGTCTTATCTAGATGAGAGTCAAACGAAATATTTTTTTCGAGCAGACTGCAAAACATATAATTTAATTCATTTATGTGTAAAGGAAACGTAGATATGCAAGCAATTTCAATATTGTCTCTATACTACGCTGTAATAAATAATAAATAAATAAAAGACAAATGTTTCTAACTCTATGAAAGTATAATATAGCTGTGATTGAAAATATACAATAACCTCTTGCAAGTTACCTCGCAAGAGAATATTGTATATTTTCTATAAATGAAAGTTAAAATTCTAATGCTAAATTCACCTTGATTAAATAATTAAAATTCGTATAAAAAAGAACAAAAAACTGTACTAAAATTACTTGCAGGTGCATACATATATTATTTGAAATACATTAGGCTAATTCCATGCGTACTTGTAGTGTAAGTTACATAGTTTCAAATTTATTTAATGTTCGCTACCAGAATTTTAGAACTGAAAATGCGACTTATTTTATCGAGATATCTCATTAAATGAATAAAGCTAAGAAAACCTTTTGAATATAACGGTGGCCAGAAATCAGCTGTGTGACTTACACTACAAAGACCCATGGAATTAGCCATTAGAAATATCTTAAAAATTGCAATGAAATAGCTGCCAACTTTTACGCTTCCTTCTTACCACTAAAATTAAAAAGAAATTTTTGACTTATTGAATCACAGAATTTGCTGAATTAAAATGCAAAATTAAATATGGAAAAAGTTTTGTTGAATTTTAGTGGTCCGAAAAAAGCGTAAAAGTTGGCAGCTATGCAATGATCTCTTCTAGACGACATTGAAATACTTACTGATGACGGCTGAAAACGTTTTGGATTTTTAATGGTTTTTAATATATTATTAAGATATTTCTAATGCATTATAAATAACTTTATATTATATGTATGCACCTGCAAGTAATTTTAGTACAGATTTTTGTGCTTTTTTATACATGAATTTTAATTGTATACTTTCGTTAGTGGTTATATTATATTTTCCTAGATTAAGAAGCATTTGCTTTTTTTTATGGTGTACGATACCGATAATTAATATACTTAGCTATAAGTAATAAAGCCTATTATATTCACAATGAAATAAAAATTAACTTAATTTAAAAACGACGTGTCTTTTAGCGATCTACTTCCTACAAATTTAATTATATATGTACTGTTTACACAGTCAAGTTTTATTTTCCTATGAA
Organism: Maratus speciosus; assembly: GCA_963932465.1. Lineage (NCBI taxonomy): Eukaryota > Metazoa > Arthropoda > Arachnida > Araneae > Salticidae > Maratus > Maratus speciosus. The sequence goes on along the minus strand of OZ010797.1, from coordinate 185,042,426 downwards.
CGAATCTAATTTGTTCCTATTAATTGCCTACATTTATATATGTATTGATGCATTCAGTATCTTCGTAACAGATGGCGTATATGTTATTAATTTTTGCATGTAATACTTTTGTATTATTTGGTATTTTAAGCACACAACTGCGCAGTTTTCAATTTTAGAAAAATAATTGGATTGAAACATGAACTCGTAATTAATTATCCTATTTTTTACAAGTTTAAATTATAATTTGCATAAACACCGCTAAAAGAACAGATAGGTTTTGAAGTTGGCTTCATCCTTTTCATTCTTGTCATTGCCTTGTTTACGCCTAGATACGTGACAGAATTCAAAAGCAAAATCATAAAGCTCCGTTGAATACATATGAATTTAGATAAAGCAAGTAAAATACTGCAAAAAGATCACAAGCTTTTTTTTTTCTTCGAAAGATTCACCAATCCCTTAATTAATTTATTCACATTTCTTTTTTGTAAAGCACATAAAAGCTGAAACATTAAATGAAAAAGCTTCGGAAATACTGCTAAACAATGAACTTTCCTAGTCATGACTGCATCCTTTCACAATATATTTCATGCATGTTTAGTATAATTATTAGACTCCTAGGTTTTAAGCCAAGCATAAAATAAATAATTAATTTATCTTCTGTAACGCCAAAGAATGACATAATGTATTCGCTCACAGAGTTTTGTTAGTTTAAAAAACCTTAATTAGATGAAGAGTTAGATGAAAAATGGCATAATAATTAATTATACTAAGTGCTTCGATTTCAAATATCAGATAATGGTATGAATAGAAAGATAGGTGAATTCACAAATTAGTTTAATTCTTTTTTACTTGTTCTTACATTATTTGTTTTCATAACTCTCAGAGATGTGTCAGATATGAATAACTGAATGTTAAATTTGCTCATGAATAAAGCTGATCTGAGATGAAGAAAGAACATCACAAGAAGAGCACATAGTTTCTTGGAACATTCATCAATAACTTGGATTATTGATACGCATTTTTATGTCGCAAAGCTAAGACATTCAAAGCCTAATAAATGCTTCTGATTAGTGAAATTCATTAGACATGATTCTATCTCTGCAACATTATCTTTATTTATCACTTCATCCTTTTGTAGACTAATTCATAGATAGCAAGGTATTAAATACAACATAACAGAAATGTAATTAATTTATTTTTCATAATTCTAAAAAATTAGGTATTATATGTGTATGCTTAGGCAATTTTGGCTTTACACAAAACCTCAATTAAAATGACAAAATAACTAATTACGCTAAGTGTTTCGATTTCGAATTATACATATAGGTAAGCATAAGAAAAGTTAGGGAGTTTTTACGTTGATTTAATTTTGTTTAATTCCTTTTTATTATGTTGTTTGGTTAACACATAGAGGTGCAACAGAAAACTGAATGTGGATAATGCGATAGATAAAATAGGAATTTAGTGGAAGGTAGGAAATCGTCAAAAGAACAGGCCAACTTTGTTGGGAACATTCATCGAAGCCTTAAATAATCTATGCTCATATCTGTTTCATAAAGCATCTTAAAGCTAAGATATTAAATGAAAAAAGCTAAGACATGTTGATAATTAATTAACTTTAATTGTCACGGATGTATTCTGTCACTTTGGGCTTCATACATATTTAGAATAATTGTTAGACACCATAACAATATGGTTTATAACAATTGTTATAAACCATAGCACAAAATAAGTAAATAATCTGCTTCCCGCATAGTTGAAAATTGACGAATTACACATACGCGTTTAAACGTGTCGCCAGATAAAGAGAGAATAGAAGATTTAAAAAAAGAGGGATATAAACTTTTAAATCGGGAGTATTTTTTTTTCTGTCATTGAATTAAATACATGAGCTGAATAATTTGTAGTAGACACACTGCATGCAGCTAACTCAACAATACGATACTGTAAAGAAAAGATAAATTTTTCTGTATCAAGCAAAACTTTACGGAAGTAAAACGTAACCTATCTCGAGCTATCCACGAATTCAAAAAGCGTTCTTTTATCGACAGGAACCTCAGAAACTATAAGATTTCCAAGATTTCACACAGAAATGCCAGTTTAAACTAGTGGGTAAAGTCTATTAGTCTCTTAACTAATTAACTAAGCAACCTTCATTTCCAACAGAATTTAATGAAAGTTTGAGTAAATACAGCGCATTTATCCTTGTACAATAACATCATTATAAATGTGTAATTTGTTGAGCACTATTTTATTAATAAAGGAAAAAGTAAAATCATCCAGTAAAACCCGCAATAAGGAAAGATTGTATGGATATGTACAACTTATAGAAAATGAAAGAGTTTAGATTTTAATTTGAAAACGAACGAAATATTTTACTTTATAATTTTAAATCAGGCACTTATCACACAATATTTCAGTTATAAATATAATGATTTAATATTTAAAGACAAAATCATAATTATCTACATTACAATTTGAGAAATTGCAGAAAAGAAGGTCATATCTTTAACAAATATGGAAAGATCATAATCACTTTTGTCTTTGTAGTTTCGACTACATCCTCTTTAAATTGTTTCCCGGTTATTCAAGTATTATTTTTCAATGCCAATTTTATTTCAAGTTGAGTATAGAGTCTTATAATTTATATTAATTTCCATTTTATACACGTTAACCCCTCAATTCTCGCTCCCGTGATGTTCACGGACTGTTTCTTTTATTCAGAATGTTTGATTCCCACCAGTTTTATAAAATAGCGTAATATAATTTATTATGGTATCATTCTACCTGTCATTTAATAAAGTGAATATTTCTTTTTCAAAAATGTGGTGCCAATAATGAATTTGAATTTTTAAACCGTAATTTAATGCGACCGTTAAGGGATTAATGGATATCATGGCACGAGGAAAAATGTAAAAGAATTTGTGTATTATGAAAAATTGGGACATTTAACGTCTCACACAACAGCTCCTCTGAACGGATTTTTGAATTCTTAAATTCGGGACATCTCGTGTAGGGATTGCAATCTTTATTCGTGCATAAATTCGGATAATGAAGCTACTAATAAAAAGGAGACATAAATCAGGGTTGCCAGATTGGCCTCCGAGTTTCGAGTTCAAAATTCGAGTTCATACTAGAAATAAAGAATAGTATTTTATAGTTCTTTTAATAAGAGACGTTTAGTAAAGTAAACGACATAAAGTAAAAATCAATCTTTCGGAGTTTAGGGTACGAATTTGAAATTTCGAGTTATAATTGGATGCCAAACTGGCAACCCTGCATAAAGTGTACTGTCTAACATTTGCAAGTGAAGTAACTGAGGAGGTTGTCAGAAGATAGCGGCTGTTTCTTTTCTTTTTTTGTATTAACAGTTTCTGATTATAGTCGGGGGAAAACTTCCCACCAGTAAATTTCAATAGAGAATTTCGTCTTATTTAAGCACCTGATTCATGGAAAGATTTTCTCGCAAATATGGTAAAATTTTTATTTTATTTTGCAAGTGTTAGTTTGCTCACAGTGTTTCCAGTCGGCAACTTTTTTTAAAATTCAGATATCTTGATTAGTACTATTTTTTTGAAATTGGAAAATTCGCACTATTCAATGATATATTAATTAAGGCGAAAACAATTGAAATTTTACCATTTCAAAAAAGTGGTGCCAATCAAGGAATCTGATTTTTTTTTAAAAGCGCACCGTCAACACGGCTTGCCCAGGCCCCTTTTTCACTGAAACTGGCTGTAGGTTGTTTTGGTTATCCCGATATGGGGGAAACGAAGGATTGACTGCCGCTGAAGTAAACTTCCGCCAGTAAAAATGAATATCTGTTTCTACCATTATTTAAGACTGAAATTTTGCATTAATAAAGCGTTTGAATTAGGAGATAATTTCTGTTTAAATTTACTGGTGGAAGTTTCGCCCAGCAGTAATAAACTCTTGCAAAAGCGATTACGGCTGGTGCTTCACTATTTTAAGCATATGTCAGTTCCTCTTTAGTTCCATAAATGGAATATCTGAAAACACTTGTCTTACACAGTTTAGAAAACATTAACTATATCAAAAATTAGATGATAATTAGCTAATTATGCCAAGTATTTCTTCTTGGAATTTCCGATAAAGTTATGATTGCGAACAGTGAGAACCGTGATGTTCTGAAGTTGTTTCAATTCTTTTTTCATTATTTATTTATATTATATCAGGTGGTCCATCTTTGGTTCTTTTTTTATTACGACGGCAAACGCATTTTTTATGAGTGAAAATCGAAATTCATTTATTTATTTATTTATTGAACAACAAACATACGACTTGTGTGCTTGACATGAGAGCCCGCTTATAAGTCGGGGACAAAACAGCACAAGAAATATTACAACACAAGAGAAATACATCCTGGGAGTTCCACACAAAGAGTGTGTGCAATGGAACCAGCGGAATCGAATCCACAACCTCTTACGCTCGCAAGCGATTAGCAGCGTGGTGCTTTGACCACTCAGCCACAGAGACCCCTCGAAATTCTTTATTGAACATGGAAAGTGTGTATATGCCATTTATGCATGGAATACAATATCGCGCATGTGGTCACCGCGGCTCCGCTTACGTGCCATCATTCGAACATTAAAATTTTTGATGACTTTTCCCAGAATGAGCGTATCAATTTCCACAATTTCAGCCCGGATGTTACGTTTGAGGTCTTGGATAGTGCGTGTACACTTTACTTTTCAGAAACCCCGAAAGAAAATAATTCATTGCGGTAAAATCGCACGATCTTGGTGGTCAATTCGCATCAGAATTTCTTGAAATTACTCATAGCTGCCAACTTTTACGCTTTCTTTGTACCACTAAAATTTTATAGAAAATATTGTCTTATTTAACCGTCGAAATCTCATGATGAAACAAGGTAAAAATCTATATTACATTTTAGTAGTAGCTAAAAAGCGTAAAAGTTGGCAGCTATGAATTACGCGATCTGTAAATTTCTCGCTTAATAAGTTGATGGTTTGGTCTTGTCAAACAAATGGCATGCATTTGACAATTCATACATGCATGGCGCATGCAAGCTAAGGCAAATAAGCTGTGAAATATTCATAGTTCAAAAAAGAACCAACAGATGGATCACCCTATATTATTCAGTTTTTTTCTTTTTTTGTCTCTAGAAAGTGATGATGGGTCAGAAATTTAAAGTTGGATATTGAAAATCCCGATGAATTAATGCCAATTAGGATGAACCAAGACCATTATTAAAGTTATTTCCATTATTTAAAGTTACTTTTTTTAAGTTAAAGACCATTATTAATCATTTCAGGGGCAAAGCATTTCCAATGCTAAAGTGTTGAAATAAATGGGTGACACTGGTAATTACCAACAAATTTATTTGGAATTATGAAAAAGGCTATATTTCACGTACATATTAATGGAAAATACCTATAAAAAATTCTGGTCCAATTGTAGCGTATGGGAATTAAAATTAAATGGTTTCATAAACATACCACCGCCCCTGAAAGGGTTAAAGAAGAACCTATTTTTTTCGAAACATTCATAAATGCGTTAATTAATCTGTGCACAATTATATTTTGGAAAACTAAAACTTTCAACAAAAAGTATAAAAAATGCTGATATTTATAGATCTATAGAAATATAAAGAAGACACTGCCACAAATGCCATTCAATCACATTATAAATTCATACTAGTCTGTATTTAGAATAGTTGTTAGATCAAAATATTAATCACAACACAAAATACACAATTAATCTATTTTTTATAACGTTAAGAAAATTATGCATAATACGTGCACGTTTACACAGTCCAAATATTATTTGGTTTTGCAACATACAGAAATAGAACAGAAATGAGAAAACTGAGTATTAAAATTGTCGACGAATAAAGCTGAATTGACATAAAGCAAGAACAAGGCTTTAACGCTTTTAGGGGCAAAGCAATTCCATTCCTAAAATGCTTAAAATAATGAATGAAACTCGAATTTGAAAAAAAAATTATTTGTGAATAAGAAAAACCTATATTTCACATACATATTAAATCGATTTTATTTTTTACCCCAAATTCTGGTGTCATTGAGACATTTGGGAATTAAAATTGAGTGGTTTCATAAACATACCACCGCTCCTCAAGGGGATAAGGGGATTGTGTAATTTGTTCTGATAAATCGTCTATGCCTTGATTAATTTTTATACATTTTTATTTTGCAAAGCGAAGACATTAAATGAAAAGCTTAATAACTGCTGCTAATTAATGAACTTTATCAGACATGACTGCACTCTAGGAAATTATACGTCATGCATGCTTAAACTAATTGATACACAAGGTATTAACCACAACATAAAATAGGTAATTAATATACTTTCTGTAATGCTAGAAATTGACCTTCGGCTTTTGAGATATTAAAGACTGGTGCTGCTTTATATTCAGATAAGGGTATAGCTCATGGCTTTAAGTTAAAATTCTTGATTAACAAGACAGTGACTGTGTTCGATATTAAAGTTTATTTCTGTTGTAGCTATTTTACGCTGGGCGTATTTAATTCACTCTAAACATTATTATTAAAGTAATTCACCATGTCATTACAGAAATTACTAATTCTTTTTACTTGTCATATGTGCCTAATTTGTCCGAAGCCTACGCATGTTTGCCGTTTGCAAAGAGAAAAAAATTATCAGTAATAAGATAATAAGACAAAAATTTAAATATTTCCTGGAAGGAAACTGATAATTAATATTTCCTTAATAGCTAAAGAATTATCATCATTTATCTCATTTTATATTCTTGGTATAATAATTAATTATAATTGAAAAGTTAACTGATTAATCAAAACCCGCTGTAAGTACACGATTGATTTTACATCAATAACAAGGAATAAACTCATCATTCCTTGTTTTTAGATATAAATGGTGTTATCTCTATAAGGTCTGAAACCTTTTTATAATAAACAAAACCAATAAATTAAATGCAACATTTTACCTTGATTCAATCATAAAATACGCAAACTGAAAACTTGAGCAAAGTGACGAGCAAAAATTAATGGTACGGCAGTTAAATATTTTCCTTTATGCAAACTTAATCTGAAACGCTACTACTTCAACTGCCCAACTACCCATTTATAAATGAAAGTGACGCATGAGAACAAAATGATGTAATACAATAAATGGAACTGCAGTTAATATAGATTATTTCTCTACTTAAGTTTCAGTCCAAGGGACTTCTTCTGCTACTCTCAATACTAATTAGTGGCTTTCCCATTTCAAAACGAAGTGACGTATTTGTATAAATGAACAGCAATTACTTAGTAAAATTTTCTCTGATGATGACCTGGGGAAAATGCTGGCCGAAAGTACTAATAAGTTTTAAATAAAATGCATAATTTTAACTTGTAACATGTATTTTATTATTTTAGCCGCCTTTTAAGTAAGACAGTAAGCTTTTTAAAGTTCATATTGAGCCTTTTCCATCTTTGAGGAAATTTTTCTTTTAATCTAAAATTTAAAGACTGTGAACAAAACGCCAAATGTTACGAAAGTAGATGAAGAGCGAAGAAATGTCGCTATTTAATGAACTTTGTTTAAAAAACTTGATTAATGAACTACATCCTATCACATTACGATTCATACATATTTAGAACAATTGCCACAGCACAAAACACGTAAATGATCTTTTTTGTAGTTCTCGGGAAAAAAAAAGTTTTTCTGCTTAACCCTTTGCTTAACCCTTACATGGCGTGATCACCTAATTTTAATTCCAATTTGACAAACGGCACGAAGAATATTTGAATAAAATTTTGCTTTTATATTGAAAATTTAGAAAAGCCAGTTTTTTATTTTCTAATTCTTTTATAAATTCACAAGTCAGTCAATCATTTCATCAGTTTAAAAACAAATACTTTTGCTCTTGAAAGGTTTAATGATGCTAAAGATAGGTATTAGGGATATTTAAGCTTTATATCCAAATAAATGCATAGTTGATCTATAAGCCGAAGCTCGTGGCTTACCAGACAATGACTATTCTTGGCTTGAAAGATTGGCCTCCTTTTATTTACTTGAAATTTCGAATTCATACCGGAAATTTTAGAAAAAGAATTTTCACTTTAATAATCACGAAATAGCTGTCGTTGAATAAAGAAAAAAATACTATGAAAAATTTCTGGCATGAATGCAAAATTTTTGAATTAGAAAAAAAAAAACTGGAAATTGGCAACCCTGGACCAGCGACCCCTGAATACTATGAGCCTCAGCGCTGCCACAAAAATGATGGCTGTCGTAGGCGGATATTTTATAAGTTTGTACGGTCCCCAAATATCAGCATTGTACCAGCATTTTTTAAAGTTTTCTTTGACTTACTTAATCTCAGAAAAATAAAGTTGAAAAGACGTTTCAAAGTTATTGGGGTCGAAATTCCAGGGACCGTACAAACGCTAAAAAAAAAAAAAAAAAAAAAAAAAAAAAAAAAAAAAAAAAAAAAAACCACCTACGACGTCTGCCATTTTTTGTCAGCTCTCATGTCTATTGTATTCAGAGGTTGGTGCCATTAATATTTCTCTCTAAACACTATTATAAAAACCAATTCCCCAGTGTTACCAGATTGGGGACTGTCACCACTTTTTTTAAATAGTATAATTCGCCTTATTTTTCAGAATTTTTAATCTATTTTTAAATATTCCGACTATTTCTATTTCAAAAAAGTGGTGACAATCAAATAATCTGAATTAAAAAAGTCTCCAATCTGGCAACACAGAATTCACCATGGCATTTACACAAATTAACCCATTACCCGCTGGTGTTGCGTTCACGCAACGGTAAAAATAAATGCACATATTTAAGTTATTTCCATACCCACCACTATTTTTCAATTTAAAAATTGGCCTTACTTAAAGACATAAAATTTTAAGATCTTATAAAGCGAAATTTATCTTTCAGAGTTTATGGTGGCAAACGAAGTTCCGCTAAAAAGTTGAAAATTTCAACCTTATAGTTTTGGCGGTTAATGGGTTAATAATTTATTTTACCTGTTACGCATGATTTGTCAAAGCGTGTTAATTGAATTATAATACTTTTTTAGAATAGAATTTTATTTTCCTAGGAAAATATCTAACCTGTGAGCATTTATTATTTTCATTTATATTATATATTATGCACAGCCGCCAAGCCGCCAACTTTTACGCTTTTTTCCTACCACTAAAATTTTATAGTAAATATTGTGTTATTTAATCGTCAATGGAACATTGGAACAATGTGAGCAGCTGAATGGATTATCTAGTTGCGTTGCAACTTTACATCCAGTGGATAGGTGATTGTGTTGCAAGGGCATTAGGGAGCCTTAAAAAATAATGTTTAGACGTGGCTGGTAGCCACAAAAGTTAAATTTACTTTTAAGAAAAAGAAAAGACTAACAAAAAATAACAAAGTACATAAGTACTAGTATAACATATTTAATCGTCGAAATCTCGTGATTAAACAAGAGGAAAATCTTTTTAAAATTTTAGTGGTAGCAAAAAAGCGTAAAGGTTTGCAGCTGTGCATTATATATAGATGCAACATATGACCTTTGTTAATACATTTTTCTTTTATATTATTTCTTATGTAAGTATGCAGATGCACATATTCAACATTTTTAAAAAAAGTCTATTAGATTATAAAAGATAATTATGTTTCAATCGTGAAATACATATAAAATATGGACTAAAAGAACAGCGGATCTTTGAAGTTTGTTTCACACTTTTTTTATTTCTATTTCGTATTTATTTTTTTTTTTAAGCTTACAGGAACGTGATAGAAATGCAAAGCTAAATGTTGAAAATTTCTCTGAAATAAAGGCAGAATTTAGACGAAGCAGGAAAAAACGAAAATTGCAAGCAGAGAGCGTAATTTCTTAAGACCATTCGTCAATGTCTTAATTAATTTCCATAAATTTTTATTTTGCAAATCATCTAAAAGCCCGAGGAAGACTGCTAATTAATGCTGCTAGACTAATTGTTAAAAACCAAGGTATATTCTTCAGTGTCATATTTAATGTATACATATTTTATTTTGTAAAGCATTTGTAAGCTTAGAGGCTTAGACATTTAAGAAAAGCCATATAAATGTTTCTAATTAATAAACTTTATTAAGACCGGATTGAACTCTGCAGCATTAGACTTCATGTGAATTAAATTTAATTGTTACACACCAAGGTATTAACAACAATATGAAATGCGTAATTAAGCTATTTTATGTAATGCTAAAACATGACTTTTGGCATTGAGACGTGAAAGAATAGCAGTGCATTATATTCGCATAATAGCAAAGTATCAGCTTTATAAATTAAAGTTATTGATTTATGAGATATGACTAATCTCCGCTTTAAAGCATATTCTTATTATAAATATTTTACGCTAGGTATTTTTAATCTCCGATGGATATTATTATTGATTTAAATTCACTGTGTCCTTTCAAATGTTACTGTTATTTAAAATTAAATAGTAATTATTATTATTGTGTTATTATTACGTTATTTATTTTTGTAATAGATAGAGTTGTTAGTTAGTTTGTTGTAAGCATAAATTCTAACTTGTGTACTCGAGGATTCATGTATCAGTCGTTATCAACAATTAGACAAACAGAAAAAGCAAAATTTTACTAGCATAAAAAAACTGGAATCTACACCAGAGAAGAGCGTGGAATCGAACTTATCGTCTTTGATGTCACATTACGATGTGGCATATGTAGAAATTACCGATAAATAGACCTGTTTTTAGATGAAGCAAGAAAACAGGTAAAAGAAGAACGCATAATTTGTTCGGATTATTTATCATTGGCTGATTTAATGAAGTCATGATTACATGAAGTCAGAATTGCAGGTTTAGCCTCGGTTTTTATTCAGAAATTTTGAATTAATACCAGAAATTTTGAAAAGTAATTTTTACTTTATTCAATAACAGGCATTTCATGACTAACATGAACGCTTAGAAGGAGTCAATCTGAATCCGACCATATGATTAAATGTCAACTTGAACCAGAAACTCTTTCACAATATAAGTTAAATTTAAAGAACGCAGATTTACGTTAAATAAATCAGTCAAATAATTTTAAATAAAAATTCTGGTGTCAAATATTTTTATGAAACTTGAGTAAAATTTCTGGGCGTTCTAGTGTTAAATATAATAAAAACTCTTCTTTCAAAATTTCTGGTATAAATTTGCAATTTCTGAATAAAAAAGCAGACAAAACTGGTTATACTGCATGAAATTAATTAACAAGATTTCTAAGATATTAAATGAAACAATACTAAGAAATGTTACTGATAAATAACTTTATTAGTATGACTAGCGTCTTAAACAAATTTAGCCTAACTGTTAGCAAATAAAGTACTAAACACAACAAAAATACGTAATTAATCATTTTTTATGTTAGAAATTGTCTCCATTTTTGGGATTTTAAAGACTGGTGCTGCTTTAAAATCTTCTAATTGCATACCTAGTTGTTATAAATTTGAATTGCTACTTCCACTAGTAACTATGCTCCATAATAAAACGTAGTGGCGGCTCCTGACTGGCTTTATCTGGGGGCATTAAATGCAAGGCTGCCAAATTTATTCTTTACTTACCACTATTTTTCTAAAGAAATCATTGCCTTGTTTATTGGCAAAAAGGTCTGCCATTAAATAAGAAGAATATTTTTCTTAAAAAATAATAGTAAGAAAAGAATAAAATTTCAGCCACGCATTTAGTGCCCCAAAAAAAGGAAGTCACGAGATGCCACTGTAGAGCGTATTCCCCTCTTTAATATAAAGTGCGTAAGACACTTGAGGACAAATTAATGTTTCTACAGAATAGAGAACGCTATAAGAGATAATAATTTTATTACAGGTTTAAGTGGGACACCTGGACACGTTATTTCTTAAACTACTTTTCTTTTTTTCAATAACTTTTTTAGCGAATTCCGGTGTGAATGTAACATTACAGAACCATAATTACTTGCCTCTGAAAGGGTCTTTATTTCCAAAATGCCAATATAGACAGCAAAATTAAATCGAGGCTTTGTGGAAAGACGTAAGAAGACATGACACAACTTTCATTGCTGAAAATCCTCAAAACATTGACAGTTGTAAGACATTTTGTGTGCTTAACTGTTGGTACGTCAGCGAGGTCTTTATCCCCTTGAGGGGCGGTGGTATGTTTATGAATCCACTTAATTTTAACCCGGGAGGACGCGCGCCCGGCCTGATAGACCCTGAGTGCGTACGGTTTTTACAATTGTCACCACTATCTTTTAAAAAGTAATCTTCAACTTCTTTTATCGCAAAATTGTCTCCGACTAAATAAGGTGACGATTATTATTTGCATTTATTGGTGACAAAGTAAAAACCATTCATACCCTGGGTATGCCCCCCCCCCCCCGGGTTAATTCTCAATTGCCACATTGGCATCAGAATTTTGGTAAAAAAAACTCCGCTTTATTGTGTGTGTGAAATATAGCTTTTGCTTATTTACAAATAAATTTGTTTTCTAATTCCGGTGCCATTCATTAATTTAATCACTTCACCAGCGACGGGTAAAGGGAAAAGGGAAACAGCGCTTTTACCCCCGTCTTATCTCAGGCTAAACGTTGAAGTGGTTAACACTAGAACCACCGTATAAAAATATTTAGATTATCACTAGAAATTTCTTTCTAAAATAAGTTCAAAATGCACCACGTAGAACTAAGTTAAATAAATCAGGTAAATCGTTTTAAATAAAAATTCCGGTATAAAATATATATTTCTTTAACACTTCAGTAAAATTTCCGGCGGTTCTAGTGTTAAGCATTTTAGCAACAGAATTGCTTTACTCATGAAAGAGTTAAATAACAATTTTCATTCCGCCTGTTAACTTTTGATGCTTTTCCAAGCTTTTCTTGTCTGAAAAAAAAAATCAAATCATATATCTTTCTCCTGAATTTTTCAGTTGATTTAACTCATTAAAGCAAGTTGGCAAGAAAACTCGACATGTAACGCGAACAAAACTTTTAAATTTGAATACCAGTATTATAGTTTGGAAATTTTCACATTATCTAATCTCAAATTTTGAGCGATTAAATAAATCTAAATTACAATGTGGAAAAAACCGGTGTCGGAGAATTAAAAGAAATGTAAAAGAGACTCGTCTTTAATGGGTTAAGAAAACATTAGATATGCTTAAGCTTTTCCACATCAGATAAGACATCTTAGTAAATAACAGTTCTTTTTGCTCCTTCTTAACCCTAGAACTACCGGAAATTTTACTCAAGTTTTATAAAAACATTCTACACCAGAATTTTTACTTAAAACTATTTAATTTGTTTATTTAACTTATTATTGTCTGATTTATACATTTAGTTTGTTTTGAAGAAATTTCTGGTTTGAATAAATATTTTGAATGTACATGTCGGGTCCAATGGACCCGTCTGGTAGACGGAAGGTTAATCAATTGAGAGGCGGTGGGATATATTATATCCCACCTACTATTAATGAAGTTTTGCACCATAAAAATTGTATTAAATTTTACTTTTCTAACTTTGGTAGAAAAAAGTAGTAAAATTGCTTTTTCTTATTTTGAAATAATTTTTTTATGAGATTCCGGTGTGAATTCGACATTACAGAAACACAATTACTTGCCCCTGAAAGGGTTAAGACATTGAATCCTTTTGCCAAGTGATCACTCAATTTCTTTGATTTTCATCCATGACTGCTGGATTCTTGAGAATCCTAGAAAAATCCAGGTGCTCTCGTTATGTCAGGGCATTTAGAACGCTTTTTTACGTTTGATACAGGTAAAACGTTTTCATCTTCGGTATCCAACGACTTGCAAACTTTGTAGACGAAAGGTCAGGAAACTTTCAAAAATCGAGATATTTTTAAAAGCTTTAAAGCTGCAATTCCAGCAGGCCTGTTCATTTAAAAAAAAAGCTAAGTGATTACAATCTCATTGTTTATCATATTGTAGTTATTGTATCTACAAATTATTGAACTCAAATGCGGTGTAATCCAGAAAAAATGTATGTAAATACGTTCAAATATTTGAGCATCATGTATTTCACCCCAATTGTTTTAATACGCTTTGATATCAAAGATAATTTATATCATTAATTTCTTTTCTTTGTTATGTTCTACGACTGAATTGAATAAAGCCTACGCATGTTTGCCAATTGCAGGGGGGGGGGGGGGGGATTATGAGTAATAAGATAATCAAATGAAAATTACAACATTTGCTGAAGGAAAACACAATTGACATTTCCTTTTTAGTTGCCATTTATTTTATTCACCACTTTTGATTCAATAATTCATTGAATTCAAAGTTCTATCCCGCACCCCCTGGATACTAGGCCTGACCGCTGATACAAAAATGACATCTGTCGTTCGCGCACTTTTTTTCAGCATTTGTACACCCCTCGAAATTGTATACCAATAATTTCTAAAAGTTTACACACCCTTAATTTTTCTGAGATTTAATAAGTCATAGAACACTTTACAAAATTCTGTTTCGCAAATTCAAGGGACCGTAGAAACGCTTTTAAAAAATCGGCTTACGACAGCCGCCATTTTTGTGTCAGCGCTCAGATCTAGTTTCGGGCGGGGGGGAAGGGGGGGGGGAGGCGGTGGTTCTAACCGATTTTTCAAGTTCTCTAAGAACACATGTGTCATATCAACAGTATGAACATGGAACAAAGAAGATTTAACAGAATGTTTATACTAATAACAGGGCTCGCACGACATAACAGAATATCACAGAAATTACAGAATTCAGAATAATGACATAAATTCTGCAATTAAATAAATTATATAAGGGATTAATTTTCATAAATAGTGATACGCAAAGTATTAATCGTGCGAGCGCTGTAATCATATAATTTGTTTTTAAATACATGTACGACACAGGTGTGTAAAAATCTCGGTGCCAGCGGGCGGTCTCTCACCAGTAAATTTTATCCGTTATTTTTCATCTAATATTTCGTCTAAATTTTTTGTAAGAATGCTAATAAAATTTAAGAGAAAAAAACTAATAAAATTTAGTGGTGAGAGACTGCCTGCTAATGCCCAGATTTTTACATCCCTGGTACGACATAAAACATTTTTGCATTTTATTCTTTGAATGCTTTGTCAGTCGTCCGTAGAGCTAATTGTACGTTTTCACTGTGACTGTACCTCATACGAAATTTCCAACTGAACTAAAATTATCCATATAAAAGAACATTATCGCATTTAGGTATCATCACATTTAGGCACACTGACCTTACCGGTTTATTTTGGATAAGGCGCTTCCCTCATGAGATTTGGACTCTCATTGGTTAAGAAAAAAGAGAGGAAACTGGGGTGGGGCAAATACCCCCTTTAATTTATTTTTTGAGAGGCATTATTCTTTGAAATAAGAGTATAATGTACAATTAGTGTGAATAGCTTGTGAGCTCAATGCCATCAGTTTAACGGGGGCACTTTTCTTTTTATTACATGTATAATGCTAAAATATACGTGCAGTATGTACAGGGTGACAATTATTGAACTATATGAAATTAAACCGTCATAACTTCTGGACGGTTTGCCTGATGAAGTTCAAACTTCGTGGTTGGCCGCAGGTCATGATGGGAATTAGTATGCGCATGCGCACGCAACTTGTACGCAATTTCGTCAATAAGCAAAATTGGCGCATTTGGGGGACTGATAATTTGCATTTCGAGATCGAGAAGTCTCTCCACTCTCAACGGGAGACTGTGTGGTGTGCAATGTCCATTCACGGAATAAGCGGTCAGATATTCATTGGCGGCACGGTGACTACTGAACGATACGTGAAGGTTTTGGAAAATGGTTTCATCCCCATTATCCAAAGTGACCCTGATTTCAACAAGATGTGGTTCATGCAAGACAGAGCTCGACCCCATCGAACCAAGAAAATGTTTAATGTCCTGGAGAAGCACTTTGGGGACCGCATTCTGCTTCTGGAGTGAGGCCACTGGAATGGGATTCGCTTGGCTGTCATATTCACCGGATCTGAACACATATGACTCATTTTTGTGAGGCTACATTAAAGACAATGTGTACAGAAATAACCCCAAAACCATATCTGAGCTGAAAACTGCCATTCACAAGGTCATCGGCAGCATCGCTGTTCCGACACTTCAGCGGGTCGTGCAGAATTTTGCTATTTGTCTCCGCCACATTATAGCTAATGATGGCAGCCATATCGGACATGTCATAACCTAAATCCAAATATCTTTACTGACGTTTATATGTTGAATAAAGTTTGTGCACTCAGTAGTTTTTAAATAATTTACGTTTTATTTCATATAGTTCAATAATTGTCACCCTGTAGAAATGTTAACACGTTTATGCCGGAGCGGTGGGTCACACTCGACTATCTTAGAGCTGCTAAGTCTCCGGCTTTTTGGATACCAGCATTTTAATACAGAAAATGTTGTTTTATTTAATTAGAACAATTGGGCGATTTAAAGGAACAACATTTTTTCTAAAATAACACTGGTAGGCAAAAGCCGGAGACTTGACAAATCTGAGACAGTCGAGTGAGATCCTCCGCGCCGGTGTGAACAAGTTAAATCATGAAAAGCATTATTATATATATAATAGCGCTAAGTGTATAACACTTCCGTAGTGAACTCATCCGGATCTCGATAAACACTTCGCTTTTTCATATTACATTCGGCCATTTTTATTCAAAATTATTTTTTCGAATAAAACTACATAAGCGTTACATTTTTAGAAAGATTATTCAAAATAAATTAAGATTTGAGGTATGACTTACATTCAATTATGTATGTATTCTGAGATAACTGCAGTTGAAATTAGATTAGCAGCTCCCTCCATGAATGTAAACAAACGATTCATTCGTCTTGAGCTTTTAAATTATTAAAACATGGAGGTAATTGTTCGCAAAGCGTATGTTCGCAAGGCGATTCCGCGACTTAGCCTGGTGTCGAAAAAAGAAATCGCATTCGTTGTGAACGTTCAGACTTTGTTGGCGACATCAATCGGTAGTTAAAACAAAAAAAGAAATTTTCTTTTGGAAAAGTTTTTTAAATTCAGAAGACATTAGGAAAGACATTAATATTTCTGTAAAATGTAATTAGAATACCAGGAATATAATATATATATGCAATATTATATCAATGCAAAAAAAAATTTCTATTTTTGCATATTGCAAGGAAAATAAATTTGTAATTTAATAAAAGAATTTGAGACACAAAATCTGTAAATGCAATTAACCCTCCGTCTACCAGACGGGTCCATTGGACCCGACAGGTACATACAAAATATTCATTCAAACCAGAAATTTCTTTAAAATAAACTAAGTATATAAACCAGACAAAAATAAGATAAATAAATAAGTTAAATAGTTTAAAATAAAAATTCTGGTGTAGAACGTTTTATTAAAACTTGAATAAAATTCCCGGTAGATCTAGGGTTAATAGTTGCAGTTTACTTATGTGATAAAAGGGGTTTTTAATGATCAAACTTTTTTACAGGTTTCTTTATGCGTGTTTTTTTAAAAAATCAGGATTTAATCTTCTATAAACTTTTTAAATTTTAAGTTATATAATTATTATTTTGGCGCCAGCTATTGGCAATTAATGAAAACAAATAAAATTTCTGTTGAAATTGTGTTTTATTCTGCATGTTATCAACTTTGTTTGCATTATACATATAACAGCGTAGCATTAAGGGAGACCATGGAGTTCATTGGTGATCTGAACGAGCTCCATGCATTAAAATTTTCTTTAAAAATACCAATTTAAGGCAAGCGAAGGTGTGTTTTAAATGCAATATTGTTAGAATTAGAATTTTTATATTCGGACTGTTTTAATTTTTTGTTCACAACCTTAAATCACTCTCTTCAGAATGACTTCATTGTTATTTCTAAAAAATATTGTATTCTTTCCAGTAGCATCACGAATGAATGTTTACTGTTTAGATTTGATTTTTCAATCGTATAACGTGTGTTCTTTTTTACTATCAGCTTACAAATTTATTAGGAATTGTAGTCTTACAGTTTTTTTTTTATTTATAAAAAATTGAAGATTATTGATTTATTTTTAAATGCAATGAACGAAAAAATGAAAGTTAATTGACAATATGTTTTAAAATAGCGTTATTAGTACTAATTTGCATATTTTTTGTGAAATAGTTCTTCAAATTTTGTGAGTGAAGTTCATTTATTCAATTAATAATTTTCTTGCAAATTAAGTTTCAATAAAAAATGGGCTGTTTTTATGACTATTTAACCCCACCTGACCCTATTAGTCAGATAAGATAAAATTCATTATTTCATAATTCTTTTTATAATGAAAAAACATCTCCTAGTAAAAGATAAAATTATAAAACTAATTATAAAATCATTTTCACATGGTGCAATATTTCATTTTTAATTATTTTTAAAAATTGGAATCAATATGCTATTTTCCCACAGCACAATCTATTTTTACATGAATTTATTTTAGATAATATATCTTTTGTGTAAGAACATAATTTTGTAATTTCAGAATGTTCTTAGTGAGTTAGTTTTAAATTATCCCTTAACGGGCGGCAGCTTTAATCCCTTCGGGACGAGCGTCACTTATATGTGACGCATAAGGTGGCTCCTATGACACAGGCTAAATCGTCAAGCATTTTGTTTCCCACTTACACCAATGAGCGATTGTTGCCCACGCGACGTGACCAATCGTTCTTTTCCTACCGGCAATTAAATGGTGGCGTGAGTCAGCCCGAGTTATAGGAGCCTTAATAAGGTACTCGGAATCCTTAGTTATTCCCACCAGTAATTTTTTATTGTAAGTCTTGCCTTTAATCAGGGCACTTTACCGCTTCAATCTGGCAAACATTTCTGTTTTGAAATAACAGTGATACAACGATACAAGATTTAAAATTCTGCAAAAAACTCGCGTCGTGAAGGAGTTAAATACATTATTTTATTTTTGTATTCGATTCGCAACACTATATTTTAAAAGTACAATTTTTTTTAGTAAATTTCTCTTGAACATGTTGTCAAAGTACAAATAAAAGTGTTTCTTTAAAAAAAAAAGTGGTACAAGCTAATAAGTTTGGATAAGGGTACCAAGGCCGCTTATGTGCGATATTGGTCTTTTAAGGGTTAATATTAGAGATTGACCGAAAATTCGGTTTCGTTTTCGTTTTCGGTCCAAAATCTCAGTTTCGCCGAAAATTCGTTTTCGGCGAAATAATATTAATAATTATGTATGTATAAATTTCTTTAAAATTTTTTTAGACATTTTCGTTTTCATTGTCGCTTTCGGCCAAAAATAGGAAGATTACCGAAATTCGGTTTCGGGTTCGGTCTTAAAAACCTGTTTCGGTTGATCCTTAGTTAATATCAACAATGTGTTGAAGATGAAATACACATTGCGCTTAGACAGGATACATTTTGATTGACAAAAAATAAGGAGAAGGCGAAGTTTAAAATATTTTCTTTCACTTGATCACAGTGTTAAATTCGGATTTTTTTTTTTTTTTTTTTTTTTTTTTTTCGAGGAAGGATGTCTTCGGCTACCAGAGAAACAAGATGGACTTTTTTTTTTGGTAAGAGATGGGGATGGGGAGGAGGAGGAGGAGGAATTTACATTTTCGGCCATTTAAGAAAATCTGAAATTCTCCAAGGGGATTTTTGATATGCTGTGAAGAGGGAATATGCCCCCCCCCCCCTTCCAATTCAACACTGCTTGATTAAATTTAATATTAATGAATCATTTTAATTTTTAAAAAGTCATGCATAAGCATGATTTTTTAAATGGATTAACAAATTTATAATAAATGACTAAGAATGTGCCCTACATAACAGCTTAATGGGACAGCAAAACGATATAACTGACTAACAAAATGTCCGATTTAACAGCTTAATATTCAAAATTTGGGCACTTTAGGGACATTTTTAGTTTCGACTTTGAAGTAAGAGTACCTTATGTGGTTCTAGTAAGGTTTCAATTTATTTTCGATTATTTTTCTTAGATATAGACCAATGAAAGAACGCACCCACGCTGTCATATACATGGATAATATATTCATGTATTTTTTAAATTAAGTTAGATTCCTTCTCAAATAAGGGGTGTAAAACACATTTCAAATTATATTATTCCCAATAAAAAAATCTAAAAATATCTTCCATGAGCGCTATTTGGAAACAGAAATTAAATTTTAAAACATTTACTGCTTTAAGAAATTATATTATTTTACAAAAATATAAAATTATATTGGCAAAAGGTAAAATTATATTTTACAAATGTGAATTAAATATATTTTTTTAAATCTCAATTGAGAAAGAAAAAATTGTAGATATTAATATTGTCAGTGTCGTTGAAATCAACAATGCTGATAAAATAACTAACAAAACTCAAGTATGTGCTGCCATCTATTGGTAAAACAATAAACTCTATTTGAAAATGTTCCAATATGCCTTTTTTACTATATCCCCTTGAGAGATTACAAAATTTTGAGTATTTACAAAAAATAACACTACAAATTCATATTTGTTGCTTTTGAATAAACAAAATAATACTATAGATGAGAGAAAGAATGCTTTTCCCGAGATTGATGTTTCACAGGACGGATAATTTATGTTAAAAAATATGGGGTCTAAAAAATATGGGGTCTCAAAATATGTCTAATACATGTCCCCTTAAAACATTAATCTAATTACCAATAACCTAAATTCACGCAATCGCAAATTGAAGTGCTTTAAACTACAAGTGATCTACAAATCCTCATTTTTTTTTTTATTGTAAAGGGTTTAAGTGAAATAATTATACAAATTTCTAACTTTTCTTTGCCACAATGTCTTGAAGGCATTTTACAAATTCAGATAAAAATAACGTTTATTTATGCTGAAATAAAAATAAGAGCTTTCATTTTTTGGTTTTGTTTCAAAGCAAAAAACATTCAAATATATAGAAGTAAAGTAAAAATGTAAAAAAAATCAAACAGTTCAGTTTTTAACCACGTTTGTGCACCTCCAGGTCTGAAGCGGTTATGTGCTGCCATCTTTTATCGATTAGGTAAAATATCATTTCCAAAAGAAAGATAGGGGAAATCCAAATAAGTAAACTTCCAAAAAGACAAATTCTTAAAGCATTTTCTATTTCATATAATTATCAAATGCACTAAACGTATACATATATTTATAACTACAGAAAAAAAGATATTTAGATACTTTCAAAACAGCATTTATAAAATTATAAATATTAATACTTTGTAATCAATTGCACTTCAGAGAAGTTACTACATTTGGATCATATCTTTAAACACATTACTCCTGTTCGTCCATAAGATATTTTTTTATTTTTGCTGTAAATAAAAACAAATCTACTTTGATCTCTTGTGCGCTTTATTACAAAAAAAAAAAAAAAAAAAAAAAAAAAAAAAATCAGATATTGGCGGTACGATGTCAAATTGTAAAATATGAAAACAGTATTATAAGTGGGCTACTTTTTTTACTTTCAGATTTCTTGATTGATACCATTTTTTTTTTTAAATAGTAAAATTCACCTTTTTTAACCTTATTTAATGACATATTAATTAAGGCGGAAACTAGGGGATTTTGCCATTTCAGAAACTTGGTGCCAATCAAGCAATCTAAATTTAAAAAAAGTAGTCCACTGGCAACAATGTTTTCATATTGGATAGTTTGACCATGGTACCGACCGACGATATAAGAAGAAAATTAGAGAGAATTTTTATTACCAAAACCATTTTTTAAACAAAAATATTTTAAAACTGATTACTTAAAATTTTTAATGAAAAAGATCATTTAAAGAATTATATTTCTGCTACGTACAGACATATACACAAAATCATTGATTCACCGTGTACTTTAAACTTACCACAATTTCTTAAACAGAGTCCATGCACCTCAGGGAATTTAAGAGTTTTGAATACCTGGATTTTCGTATTTTAATAGTTTTAGGTAAATATCAAACTTCGTACGTACTTAAAAATATTCATGGATTAGAAGAAAAAAAAAAGATTTATAATAATAATAATTTCTGAATTATTTTAATTTGTAAATCATTTTTAATATTACAGAAAACATTTTAACCCCTTGAGGGGCAAGCAATTACGTTTGTGAAATGCTGAATTCCCACCGGAATATTTGAAAAATTCTATTTCAAAATAAGTAAAAGCAATTTTACGGCTTTTTTCCACCAAAGTTAGAAAAGTAAAATTTAATAAAATTTTTCTGGTGTAAAACTTCATTAATCGTAGGTGGTATATAATATATACCGGTGCCCCTCAAGGGGTTAAAAGTTATCACCTAAAATTCTTAATAAAGTACTTATGAGGTTATAACAAATATATTCCTACTACAAACACACACGCACAAAAAAAAAAAGGAATAATTGATTTACTGCATATTTTGATATAATACTCACAATCCCTTAACATGAATCTGAAACTTCGTATTTACTTAATAATAGTCATGAATTATAATAAAAAGGAAAAAAAAAATAAAAATTAATAAAAACAAGAATTTAAGAATAATTTTAATATTGAGATCATTTTAAATATTGGTATAGTTTTTAATATTGCAGGAAATATTTTAAAACAGATAATATAAAATTCTTAATAAGGTATTTATGTCGGTTAAATAATTATATTTCTACTACAAACACACACACAGGCAAAAAATAAAAAAATCATTGATTCAGTGCGTAAAAATAAAGATAAATGTCACACTTCGTATTTACTTAAAACATAAAGATGAATTACAGAAAAAAAAAGGAAAAGAAAAAAGAAAAAAAAAAGGAAACAAATTTTTAATGAGGTTTTTAATGCGTTTTAATGAGGATGCTAATTTGAGACTAATTTTGATATGGAAACCACTTTACTACAGAAAATATTTTCAACTTGATCACCCAAAATTTTTAATGAAATGTTTATGTCGTTAAAAAAAAAAATTACATTTCAGTTATGAACACACATACACATATGCACAAATGCATTCATTCACTCCATTCTCTAATACAATTAATCACAATTCCTTAACCAATTAACTGATTTGCCCGTATGCCATTACGCGGAAGAAGAGTTTGCTTGATCCATCAGTTAAAGCTTTTCGATACCACAAATTTTTTATTACAATTTCATACTAAAGTAGAACCCCGGTACACCGAACACCGCAAATCCGAACCGATTTTATTTTCGAAAATTATACTTGAACAGCATAACTTTAATTAACTGAAGAGATTAACTTGCGAAATTTTCCGGATTATAGGATGAATAAAATAGCAAATAAAGCCTTTGTGCAACAAAATTAAAAAGCAGAAAAATCAATGTTTAAAGGTGCACAAATAATACAAATAATGCATCACCCTTGTTTTTTCTAGCACGCTGTCCCTTTTTCCCTGTCTTGCACTGAAGAAGAATCTCGCTAGTAGATTCGAAACAGCTGTTTGATTCTTTTCATGTATTATTTGTGCATTTTTAAACGTTGTTTTTTCTGCTTTTTAATATAGGATGAATGTCGGGGAAAACGTGTAGAAGTTAGAATTAAACAAAAAAATGGCAATAAAGTATGTTTTTTATTGTTTAAACAGCTTGAATAGAATAAAAAATACTTAATAATGTAAAAGTACAACATATGTAAATGAACATAAAATAAAAGCGTTCACTAGGCCTACTCGTAGAAACCGTCTTAAAAAAACCTCAAATATCAGTTTGTTTGCCAGCCGCTATAAAATTCTTTTCTAAAATGCAAAAAGGTTTTAATTCAGATGATAAAAATTTATTTTTTCTTTCAACAGTTTGGTTGCGCAAATTATCTACAGAAATGTTTTTTTTTTCTTCCCCACTCCTCGACGTGGTGACTGAGCTATTTATAGATTCGTGATTTGAACCGTTTGTAATGAGTTGTTACGTAATTCCCCATTCTGAAGTTACCATGGATTATTATAAACATTAGGAGTGATTAAACAAAGGATATTATTGTTTTTTTTTTTTTTTTTTTTTGTAAGTCGTGCCTGATTATCCAGCATGCCGGATTAGAGGATGTTTACTGTTCTACTGGGTACTTATAGCTTACATTTTTTTTTTTTTTTTTTTTTTTTTATCATGCATGCACTGTAAAAAAAAAAAAAAAAAAAAAAAAAAAAAAAAAAAAAAAAACGGACTACAATACGGAAATATTACTGGCAATCTAGACGCCAGTACTATTTCCGTATTTTAACGGAACTATTTCCCAGTAAATTACAGAAAATTTTCCGTTAAAATACTGAAATAGTACTGGCGTCTAGATTGCCAGTAGTATTTCCGTATTTTAGTCCGTTTTTTTTTTTTTTTTTTTTTTTTTTTTTTTAAACAGTGTGTTTTTCTTTTCTTTTTATATCGCAATTTCGGGTAATCCGAATTTTTTGTAATCAGAACAGGCACCAGTCCCAATTAGTTCGGATTTACTGTATTTAATCACTAAATATTATGAATACTTTAGTTTAAAAACAAATTGGTGTTTATCCCATATTTTCAATTTATTCAGGGTTCGTACGGGTACTGTTATTTTCAAGGCCTAATATCAGTATTTTTTTTACAGAAAAATAAATCTAGTTTTAACGAATAAAATTTCGCCTTATATAAGGACTGATTTTCCATAAGAAAATACTGGTACAGAAGAATTTCTTAGTCTGGAAATTCAAGGACCCGTATGAACACTGCTATTCCCTTATAGCATGCATGGTCACAGTGACGTCATTGTGACGTCACTGTAAGTCACTGTGGTCACGTCACATCTGTGACCAAAATGCCACCACTCAGTGATGTCACATTGTGACTGAGATGTGAACTTCTTAGAAAACTTTAAAAAATTACGACAAATAATAAAAACATGTTATTTACTGTAAAAAATATTTTTCTGCCGGATTTAAATTTTTTTTAAACTGTGGTCCAAGTTGCCTCTGTGCCTCTAAAAAAACTTTTCTATCAAAACTTTTTATTTTCATATAACATAAAATGTAATTAATTCATCAGGACACAAGAAGATTTCCTAATTATGCGAATTTCATATTATTAAAAAAATGTTTTAGGTAAACAGACCTCGACATATCTTTTATAAAGATTTTTGTAAATGATCATCTGTTATACTAGAAGTTTCTCAAAGAGTAGTCGAAACAGTTCTGTGGTTCCAAACTAAAAACTTTCTATTACAGTTAAGTCTGCAGCTTTTAATGAGCACGCAGAAAGCGTCTTCAAAGTTTAGTCATATATGCATTTCTTGCTTTATAATTTGCATTCAAGTCATTTTTTTTTCCTCTTAGTGTTTCACTATTTTAGCTAACTTTTTTTTTTTTTTTTTAATTCTACTTCTTTCAGACGTTTAAAATAAAATTGACATTTTCCGAATATAAAATTTATGTACAATTTATGCAAAGCCCATGACATAATTAATTATTCATATTTTATTTTTTGTTTTCAAAATATATCTTTAAAAATTATTTTACAAGATGTTTTATTCTACAGAAAATTAATATTAAGTTGAGTTGATTGTTGACGGCCAATTATCTACACGAGGGATATGGGCCCTGGGGGGAGTGCCTTCCGTGGAGGTCTTTCTAAGGGAACCTAATCCGTATTAAGGCATGGAAATCCACGGTTCGAAGAAAACCACGAAAACTCCGAACGATTAGGCCGACGGGCGCGATTGGGTTCGAACCCAGCACCTCCCGTCTACCAGCTTCGAGAGCAGAACCTCTCAGCCACCGGTGGGGCCAATTAATATTAAGAGAATGACAGATTGACAAAGAAAAACTCATCTCTTCTCGATAATCTTGTTGTATTTTTTAGAAGATATTTTGTATATATTACCTGTGATACAAATTTTACTTTTAAAAAAAGAGGGGGTCTTCATTATTACCATTAAATTAATTTGTACACATTTTGAAAAATTAAGCAATATTTTATCTAGTAAACTCTAATTATGGATAATATTATTATTATAATTTACATAAATGAAACTTTACAATTCAATAAAACTGATAAAAATAAAAGGTGAAATGCAATAAAACATTTCCAAGCAGGAAATTGAATTAGAGACAATTTGATAAAATTATTACGCATTTAATTTCCTTCCAAAACTGTTTATAGATAAACAAATAAAACCGAAAACATCTGCTTCGAACTTCGAAACTTAAAAATCGTCTGCATCTGCACTATTTCAGTTGTTACGACTCGACCGCAGAATAACGGATAAAAGTAACAGTGAAGCTTTTTAGAATAAACGCGGGAAGTTCTGTGGACACTGCACAGCATAGACGTGTTGACATGGATTTAAAAACTGAAACAAGAACGTTATCAGGATATAAGTTCAGCTAACAAAATATAAACCCGAGAAAATTACGGTAGCTTTGACTTGTTGAAGATGATTCAAGTCATTGCTATCGTACTTATTATCGGATTTAATTGGTTCCCCAAAATCAAAGTATCACGTACAACGTCAATGAAATTAGGTATGTAAAAATATTATTTTCCCTGTTTGCTTTTTTTTAATCACAACAATTTTAGTTAGCTTCTCATAAACATGCTGTAGAACATAATTATTTCATTATATTTATTTTTTATTTTATTGAAATATCTAAAATATTATTTTCCCTGTTTGCTTGTTTTTTTAATTACTATGATTTTAGTTATCTTCTAATAAACATGTTATAGAACACAAATATTTCATTACATTTATTTTTTATTTTGTTAAAATATCTAACTTCCTTTTCAACAGCTTTGATCAAATTATTAAAATTAGTGATTTAAATTGCATTTTAATCTGGTTTATTTTCTTATTTAAATATTTGGTTAAAACCACATGGTGTCATAAATATGAAAGTATATGGACAAGTATTATAATCAATCATTAATATAATTAATAAACATTTAAAGATAATTAAATTATTTAAAAAAGGGCTTTTTATGGAATAAAATTATTGGCAAACATAATGTTTTAATTTTGTATTAAGTGATGGTCTTAAACAATTTGCATTGCATGTTTATATTTAAAAAAATTGCATCTTCTCAGAAGAGGAATTTATAAAAAATAAGACACAGCGGAAACGTATACTATTAAAAGAGATCGCAGATATGTAATGTTAAGGAAAAAAATGATTATTTAATGTATTATTCAACCTGCGAAATGTTTTAAAATCTATAAAGAAATAGTCATAGCGGGTGGAAGCTTTTCAGTTGTTAAACATTCTTACTGAAATGTTTTCAAAGTGAACTAGAAGTCGGTTGGCAAATGAAAATATAGAAGTTACGCAATCCGTAAGTGATTAAATATGATTTTACTTTAAAAATAACGCAAATACTTGAACGGTAGGAATCTAAAATGTAATAACCATCTTTTATTATTTACTTTTTTCTGGATAATTTTATCATTTTATTTCCTGAATGATTTTATCGAGATAAATTTCAAAGTATCGATATTATACACTCTTTATAAACAGCGTGATTAAAATGGATTTCTTATTTATAATTACCATAATCTTGTAAATAAAATATTAGTAATAATAATGAACCTATGTGTGGCTCTATTTTGTGTTTATGGCCTCAATTTTTATACTTTATTTACATTAAAAAGTAGTTAACCATTTGATACTGTCTTCATTATTTTGTTTTATTGTGTCATATAAAAATAAATATGATTATTTGTATTTCTAATACAATATATACAGTAGAGCGACGATTGTCCGAACAAGTCGGGACCGACCCTAGTTCGGATAAGCAAAAGTTCGGATAAATGAGCAGACAGTTTAAGGGATGTTCCTGACTATTCTAAACCTTCACACTTTATCTAGGTTTAGGACTGACAGCACCACTTAGTACTGGAGTGCTTAAAAATTGTTTTTTTTAAATTGTTCTTTGTTTACTTTTTTATTATTTAATTTTTTTTCCTCTTTTTATCATTTTCTAAACTTCAGAGATTATAATTTAAGCAAAAAATAAATTGGAAGTTAGGTGTTTTTTTTTTCTTTTTTAGAGAGAGAAATATTTGGATAATTGGAAATTTGGTTAAAAAGAATTCTTTGTGAGAAATATGCTGCTCGGATAATTGGAAGTTCGGTTAATTGGAGTTCCGATAATTGGCGTTCTACTTTATTTATAAAACTTTCACTAGACTTTATTCTAAAAATTTCGTTGTAGATTCTAATCTCTTTGTACTATTTATGATAATATCAGGGTTATATATGTCATGGCAACATATATCCAGCCAGATAGATCTTTGGCAAAACATAAAAACTTTCATATTAGATGCAAAATAGAGTAGCTGCGGTGCTGTGTTTTATAAGCAATAAGGTATTATTGTTTTAAAAAATCATAGATAGTAAGAGTTATTTTTATAATATATAATTTCATAAATAAAAATGTAATTTTGGCAATCAATTATTAAAGTTATTTTTTAATAATCAAAAAGTTGTTTTATATATGGATTTTACTTCAAGCAAACCCTGATGTAAAATAAATTAACCCTTTTTATCCCCGTTCTATGCATACCCAAAAGTTTTACTCACTTTTACAGTGAGCTTAAAAATACGATTTTATTTATTGCTGCTATCTTCCAACATAACGAGTATTGCCGAAATTGTTCTTAGGATTCTCAACATAATGATACTGGTGATACTCAGTTAATTTTCTATACCAAAGCTGTATTTTTCATTTGAGTAGTTTCAAATGGTTATTGCTAAAATGTACATCGTAAATTTTGTAATGCATGTATGTGGCATAAAAGACGTAAACAATACGTCTATAATGACTATATGGCACATGATGAGCGTTTCAAGTGTATATATATATATATATATATATGTGTGTGTATAACGCATGCATAAACATCACAATGATCTTAGCAATGTCGTTACTGCAATTTTTGCATAATCAAATTTATAGGGGCCTCTATAACAAAGAAGTATCCTATTTTCTCAGCCCCAACTTATTTGAATTACAATCATATATATATATATATTATGGTAATCAATATCATAAAACATATAAAATTTAATTACTTAATATCGGCATTTCTTTTTATCTTTCATTTTTTTTTATTATAAATGTTGTGTAATCGAAAAAATTCAACTTCACCAGTGACTTCGAGTTTGTAATGCGTATTAAATGAAATAAATTAATTTCATCCAGTATTTTCTATAGCTTAAAGAATATAAAAAGTACTGTATATATTATAAAATATTATATTTTTAACACAAATTTCATTTTGATAAAGATTTGAATATTTAAACAAATTGTTTCTTTGGTAATTTTAATGCTTTTAACAAATAGCTAATTTTGAAAAAAAAAATGTGATAGATCGATCATTCAGTTGTCTTCAATATTCTCATTTATTGCAATAGTAAAGAAAGGTGCAACAAAAATTGAAGTCTGCGGGGTATTGCATTTTGATTCAATAAAATTCTTTTGGTATACCCTTGTTATAGCAGCCCCCAAGTTTTAATTGCGATGTATCGCCGAAGTATATTAACGTTATACATGTAAATGATTTTACAATATGCATAATTATGACTATGTGTGACATGCATACGTGTTTACAACTGTACAAGTATGTCATAGTGTGACTTCACAACATTGCCACTAGTCACATATTCGTGACAACATTAATTACAAAATCGTCACAAATCACACAATTTTCACAAAATTGTCACAATGTGACTTCAAAGCAAATGTCGCTGTCGTCACAGAATCACCACAGTGTTAAAGACAATTTCGTCACAAATGACACATATTTCACAAATTGATCTCAATGTGACTTTAAAGCATTGTCACATTCGTCACAAATTCGTCACAAAGTTAATACCAAAATAGTCACAAATGACACACTCTTCACAAATTTGTCACACCGTGACTTCACAAAGTCGTCACAATGTGACGTCACAGAAGAGCTCTAAAACGGCCATAACGACCTCACATTCTAGTCACAGTGACTTCACATCGACGTCACGTGACGTCACATCGACGGTCACAATGTCACAGCGTGACTTCACAACGACGTCGACGTGACGTCACCATGCCTTACGGGTTGTATATATATATATATATACACTGCTCAAAACAATTAAAGGATATTTGAAGTTTTATATAAAATAAAGATATAAACGAAAATTTTTTTGCCGAAAATAGAAGAAGAGAATCACAAATGCAAATTTTTCTGGTTTTCAAACTGTGGAGTATGCAAATTTTGAGTTCGACGTCAAGAACGTCGCTTCAGCGGCAGCGAATGAAATTTGACTTTCAACTGGATAAAAGAGAATGAAGACAAGGATGATCGGCATTCAGTGATTGCTTTGTTTAGATGAGTACGATGTCTCAGCGAAGTCATTTGACAGATTCAGAAACTTTGAGAATTGTTGGTAGGTTAGAAGGGGGCCAAACTCAAGCCGAAGTAGCGCAAGCCATTGGAGTGTCACAAAGTGTCATTTCCAGGATCTGGAACCATTTTTTGGAGAGTGGATGTGCAGGCCGAAGACCAGGGCAAGGTCGTAGACGGGCAACAACGCCCAATGAAGATCGGTATTTAGCGTTAACAGCTCGGAGACACCGAACCATGAACGCTACTCTTCTCCAACAACACCTTCGCTCGGCTACAGGCACCACGATTTCAACTCAGACTGTCCGAAACCGGCTCCATGCTGTAGGTCTGTATGCTCGCCGACCGATGGTATGTGTTAGATTAACATCAAGGCATCGTCGCGACCGCAGGGAGTGGGCAACCGAGCATGTCAACTGGAGGAGAAATGAATGGAGCAATAATCTGTTTTCTGACGAGTCCCGTTTTTCTGTGCATCCGGATAATAGGCGTATTTTCATCTGGACGGACCGTGGCAGTAGGAATAATCCTGCGTTCGTGCACGAAAGTGTCAGATTTGGCGGTGGAGGAGTGTTGGTGTATGGTGGCATCTCCATTGACGGGCGCACTGACCTCTACATCATTCGAGATGGAGCTCTGACTGGTCGCCGATATAGGAATGAGATCCTCAGACCTATTGTAGTCCCCTACGCTGCAGCAATCGGAGATAACTTCATTTTAATGGACGATAACTGCAGGCCACATCGTGCAAACCTGGTGGAGGATTTCCTTTTCGAGGAAGGAATCGTTCGAATGGAATGGCCAGCGTGTTCTCCAGACATGAATCCAATCGAGCACGTTTGGGACGCTCTAGGAAGACGAGTTTCTGGCCGCCAACAACCCCCACAAACTCTCCAAGAACTGGAAAGAGCTCTTCTGGAAGAGTGGGGGCAGAATACCCCAACTCGTCATTAATAGCCTCATTGAGTCCATGCCTCAAAGGTGTTCAACGTTGCTGGTCGCCCGTGGAAACCATACCCCCTACTGAAAATGATTTTCTTTGAAGAAAACACCTTTTCTTATTCTTTTTTTCTCATATGCGCAAATTGTGTTTTTTTCCTTTAGTACACAAATGCGCAATAAAATGCGTTTTTTTCTGCCAAACATGTGTAATTTATTCTCATATAACCTACTATGTCTGTCGACCATGTATCAATCAGCTAAACAGTTTACCAGATACAAAATCCACCTAAAACTGCAATATCCTTTAATTGTTTTGAGCAGTGTATATGAAAGAATCACTTAACACTAGAACGCCCGGAAGGAGTCGAATCGACTCCAACCATATGATTAAATGTCAACTGGAACCAGAAATTCTTTCATAAAATAAGTTATATTTAAACCACGCAGATTTACGTTAAATAAATCAGTCATTCAGTTTTAAATAAAAATTCTGGTATCAAATATTTTTATGAAAGTTTAGTAAAATT
Source organism: Maratus speciosus (assembly GCA_963932465.1). Classification (NCBI taxonomy): domain Eukaryota; kingdom Metazoa; phylum Arthropoda; class Arachnida; order Araneae; family Salticidae; genus Maratus; species Maratus speciosus. The sequence goes on along the minus strand of OZ010797.1, from coordinate 185,010,679 downwards.
TCCGGGCGTTCTAGTGTTAAAACGTTAAAGACAAATGCCAAATTTCGAATTTACTTTAAAATAATCGTGAATTTCAGTAACAAGAAAAATAATTTTTAATAATAAAATTTAATATGAATACGAATTTGAGAATTATTTTAATATCGAAACTATTTTTAATATTACGGAAAACGTTTTAAAAATTAGATTACCTAAAATTCTTAATGAAATATTCACATAGTTATTTCTTTTTTTTTTTTTTTTTTTTTTTTTTTTTAATATGAATAAAAAAATGCACTGATTCATAATTGTTTAAGGACAAAGAAAGAATTGGACACACAAAGAACGGGATACTTGGCCGTTTATGGCTGATAATCTCTGGAAGTGTGATTTCAGCAGTTTTAAGCAAGTTTATTCTTAATTAAATTTTAGCTTAATAGTGGCGTCTACACTATATGGCCAAAAGGGACCGGTCACTTCCAATTTTAGACGTTTTGTTAAATATCTAGAAAAAGACATGAGGAATTAACCTGAATCTGCAGGTGTGTAAACAGTATAGTATAAGTCATATATTTCCGCGAAGTTTTTTTTCCCCGAAACGCCATAGGGGACCGTCAACAAATTGAAGAAGAACGAATATCTTTTGGATAACCCTGTAAAAACTAATGTAGCAAAAGCGTTCAAACTCGAGATTATTAATAGGTGGTTTATTGTGATATATATACTGTGTTCATTTTTATGAGAATAACATGTATACTCGTAGAGAAATTAAGGTTAATAAAAACAGTCCCAAATTTCGCCAAGTTTTTTGCTTATAATTTGCAGAGTTCTTAATATAAAAAAGTCCTTTTCAGAAAATATGACAAACAATATTGTACACAATACTCTGCAATCAGAATGAAAAAATAATAAAAATTGTATGAAAAATGAGCAGGTTTACTAAATAATGATTCACTGCGCATGCTCGAACGAAATCAAAATATAATTTGCATAATGTGTTAGCTAAATGTATTGAGCAACTTTTGTAAAAGTCTCAAAAACATAGTTTCAAAAGTCTGATAATAATCGTTTATAAAATAAGCTCAAAATCCGTTATTCCCAAAAGGAAGCAAAAAGATGAGGGGGTATATCCAAATACAGTAGTACGTGCAATATTGTGTATGTATATTGGCACTAATCAATGGATATATGGATACAACCCCTCATCTTTTTGCTTCATTTTGGGAACAACGGATTTTGAGCTTATTCTATAAACGATTATTATCAGACTTTTCAAACTATATTTTTGAGACTTTTAACAAAGTTGCTCTATACATTTAACTAACACATTATGCGCATTATATTTCGATTGCATTCGCGCATGATCAGTGAAACATTTTTTTTTGTATACCTGCTCATTTTTCATCCAATTTTTATTATTTTTTAATTCTGATTGCAGTGTATTGTGTACAATTTTGTTCGTCATATTTTCTGAAAAGAACATTTTTTTTATATTAATAACTCTGAAAATTATAAGCAAAAAACTTGGCGAAGTTTGGGACTGACTGTTTTTATAAAAACCTTAATTTCTCTACGAGTATACATGCTATCCTCATAAAAATGAACACAATATATTCCAATAAGTCACTTATTAATAATCTCGAGTTTGAACGTTTTTTCTACATTAGTTTTTACAGGGTTATCCAAAAGACATTCGTTCTTTTTCAATTTGTTGACGGTCCCCTATGGGGTTTCGGGGAAAAAATCTTCGCGGAAATATATGATTTATACTATACTGTTTACACAGCTGCAGTTTCAGGTTAATTCCTTATGTATTTTGCTAGATATTTAACAAAATGTCTAAAATCGCAAGTGACCGGTCACTTTTGGCCATATATTGTATATAAACATAGTAAGTAAAATACTGAGATGTACAAAAGAGAAGTATGCTCCTGTCCATTGGTATAAATTGCTGAAAGTGAAATTTCAACCTATTATGCACTTTTAACAATTTCCAACATGTTATGACATATATTTAATCATGACGAACATCAAGTAACATAAATCAGTCATAGATCACACGAAGAATTAGGGAGTAATTATAATATCGAAATTATATTTAGTAGTATAAAAAATTATTTTAAGACTTATTACCTAAAATGCCTAATGAACTACTTCTACTTTTTGTTGTTGCTGCTGTTGTTGTAGTTTAACGGCCACCACTTTGCGCTAAGTGCAAATGTTGGTGACAAACAGTTGCAAACAAAAACTAAAGAGGCAGCATTCGCAAACCTTGCAAAAATTATACTCGAAATCTGCCGTAGGTGAAAGGCATTCATTTTCCCCAATTACTTATATACTTATAGTTTAATGAATATTGTAAGTATTCTATTGAATAAAAAAATATACAGGAATCTGCACACACAGTTCAAATAAAAGCTGGTCGTTTTATTTAGAATTGCTATAAAAAATGTCTGATTTTCTCTCAAGGTATTCGCACTGTATAAATTCGAATAAATATGATTTACAGAAATTTGTGAATATGCGATAGAAGAACATGATCGATTAGATAGTTATTAAAGGAATGCGGAAATCTTGAAATCGGAGGTTTTGGTGTCTACAGTCGTTGCCATTGAAATACTCAAGGCCAGAGGACACGAGTTGTGACGTCATCACTAATCGACCGACTTCTCACTAGTGTTGGAATTCATACCGTTAATTTTTGGATAACAATTTTCTTTTCATTTAGTTGTGGAATATCTATCATCTTATAAAACAATAATAACTATTTAAACTTACTGGTGAGAATTCGGAATCCCTATATAAAATTTCAGCCAGATGCGGAATGCCACAGTGTTGCCTAATCTGGCTCACTTTTTATTGGTGGATTTCAAATTCGCACCTGAAAGTTTAAATAGTATTGTTTTATAAAACTATGTCTTAGCCTGTATCAATACAGGTCTGATATACACTTATACTGCTATCAGCAGAGGAACTGTAATCGTGTTGTGGAAGATACCTGTTACGAAACTGTATGTTGAATCCATAGAAAAGTCAGATATTGTTGATGACAGTTCTTTATTTAAATTCTATTTCATTCAATTACTTTATAAAAATACAGCTTTAAGTTGAAAAATATTCAGAGCCAACTTTGTTTAAAATAGCTAAGTGAATCATTAAAAATAACTTTGGTTAAAACCGGATTAACTTCAATACACCTGGAGCTTTTCAAAACAGCTTAAATTTAAATCATAGCTAAAACCGTTTTCTAAAAACATCGTAAAACTCAAACTAAATATCTTACTGTAACTTAAACTCAAACATATTAAAATCATAATGATAACTTTAAAGAAATGAACAGAAAAGATGGAGCGCCGCAACTGATTAGCGAAAGGCAATTTATACCTTTGAACTGGAGACGATTCCATTTTGCAAAAAGGGTAGGCCTGAGAATAGTCGATTACGGAACGGCTAACGCCATCTATGAAACACTTTAAATTTAATGTCAGTTCTTTTAAATTAATTTACGTTATAGGAAACAATTAACATTATATTCCAGGTAATGAAGGGATTGCTTTTAAAATAAAGAAATTCTATGAGCATTAAAATGTAGAAAAGAAAGCTATTAAATCAATATAAGTTTACATAAAGTTTTAAACCCAAATTAGCCATAAGTGACAAGTAAACTCAGTTGAATAGATAACACTATGCATATTCCATAAATAAAATAAAATAAAAATGCTATTCAAAATTTTCCGGTGTGAATTCCAACAGTAGTGAGAAATCGGTCGATTAGTGATGACGTCACAACTCGTGTCTTTTGGCCTTGAGAATTTCGATGGCAACGGTACAGTGGGTGATCGGCTTACGAACACTTTCGCGAGAGATTTTTATGTTCGGACAGCGAACACCTCACAAAACAAAGCCAAGAAGAAGCAATGCTGTGTTTCAGATTTGCCGAGCATCTATTTTAATAGATAATAGATTTAATTCCATCTATTGTCGACTTAGAGGACATTTTAACAGTTGTATACGCATGGCCTGATTAATTCATGGGCTACCGGGGTTTCGGGCTCCACATTTAAGAGGCCACAAATTAGTATGAACAGATTAGAAACATTAACTTTCATATTTTGTGTCCCTTTTTAAAGAAATATTTTTAATTGCAAATTAATTATTTTAATTGAAATTTTGTTCACAAATTATTATCAGGCTCTAGGCTTCACTTTAGATATATCAGGATCTGCAGTCAACAGGATATTTTAGAGAATTAAGGAATTTTTGAAAGGTGAAAGTGACAAATTGATATGATATAATGCCGTAGTCTAGGAGTGACTAACTGTGGCACGCTGGACACTACTAAAATTTTCTAGTAATCATTACCTTATAGTAATCTCTGTGATTCAAGAAGTCGACTATTTCTTTAAAATATCAGTGGTGTCCGGCGTGCCACAGTTGGCCAGTCCTACTGTAGACAATGAATGTAATCCTAAAAGTTTTTACAAAGGGCATGTCATTTATTTTTTTTTAATACGCCACGAAGCGGACAAAACCATCAAAATACGATTTGTCCATAATAAATAAGGACGTACATTAACCCTATTATAAAGGAAGGATTTATATTATTTTTTATATATTATTTAGCTTTTAAGAACGAATTAATTGAATTCCCATTCAATACTATACTAGATCTGCGATCGGTTACTTTTTCGAATACATTATTTTAGCACCTACGTTCATGAACAAATTTCAAAACATGAATTATGCATTTGCTGTCGAAAAATTTAATCACAGAACATTCATCATTTATAAATTGCTAAATTGTGTAAGCAATAACAAAATCTCCTGCACTCCACCACCCTCTTCCAAAAAAACGTACTTTCAGTTCAGGAAAATTTCCCTGACTTTAGATCAGATAAATACCAGTATTTACTTGGAGAAAAATATGTATTTGCGCGATTACGTAGGTCAAGTTTTTTTACAAGAATATACTGCTGTTTTCCCTGAAACTGTAGAAACCCTGAAAGAAAAAATAATTTATAAGCGACACTATATAAACTGGTTATGACACTGAAGAGAAATTCGCAATTTTCATATATTTTCCGCTTTGCTTCAAAGCTGTAACTGGTGTCCGTCTAACAGAAAAGAACAGAAATATTTATGTCGATAAAACTTTTTCTTGAGCTAATAAAATTCCAGTGTAAAAAAAAATGCCATGTATATACTTAAATCCTTAAAAAGCAAATTTATTAGAAAATGTAAAATACAAGCTGAAAACAAAATTTTATTTATTACTTTTTTTTATTACTACCACGAATGTATGAAAAACACCACTAAATACTAGAGAAAACTTATTATATGCAGCCGGTCTTATGCTTATTAGCAAACAAATATTTGAAAAAGAAAATAAAGGCAGTGTGTCAAACTTAGGGGCTGTACAAATACAACGTTTTCAACTTTTTGATAATTTTAAACCCCCCTCTCAACCTTACGATATCATACGTTATAATCAATGGAACCTCCCTCCCCCTCCGTAATGACATCGTTATCAATGTCTAAAAGCTCTTTTGGTTTTCGGATTTTTTTTTTTTTTTTTTTTTTTTTGAGTGATACAAAATTATGACTACATTTATTTTTCGAATACTTTATTGATTCAAATAAAGAGAAGACAATAAAATATCACTTTATATATGAAATAGCTTTATATCAAATAACACTTAAAAAATAGTTACTAATTAAAAGTATTTAATAATAGTTTTTTGTTACATAATGCATTCAACAGTAATAATGTCTTCTATACTTGCTCCCGCACGAGGGTGGCGGTGGGCAGTCATAACTTCTTATCAACAAAACAGGTGGACAACATTCTTTCTCTTTTACTAGTAAACAAATGTGTCATTTCAAACATATTTCGTATATGATTTCTCGAACACCAGATTACATATGCATACCCATATGACAGAAGAATAGGAATGCCAAACGTTGGGCTATTCCCTATTTTAGAATTAAATATTTTTATAATCATTTAATGATTTAAATAATAACTTTGTATTTTCGTAAAAATAGATAACAGACTAATAAAAAGATAACATACTGTTTTGATATAAAGACCAAGTTACAAATTAAAAAAGAAAATTTTGGTTGGATCAAAAATGATAACGATATCAAGAAGCAAATCGCCTCTCCCCTTACGATATCTTACGATATCAGGTTCCAGACGCCCACTCCGCCCTAAAATGGTAACGTTATATATGCACAGCCTCTTAGATACCTAAATCATAACTGTCAACTTTAACGCTTTTTATTGTCCACTAAAATTTAATAGTATATTTTGCATAGTATATTTTGCCCTTTCAGAAGCTAGGTACTTTTATTCGCAAAATGCTGAAATGATACCACAATCTATAAACAAATTTATTTCAAAATAAACAAAAGGTTTTTTTTTTTTTTTCATCACGTACTTGATAAAGCGAAATTTTTCTTTCCAATATTCTGGTGCCAATGTGGCATTTAGGGATTAAAATTAAGTGGTCCAAAAATGAACCATCGCATTTGAAGGGGTTAATAGGTGACCTTTTTAATTCGATAAGTTAAAAATTTCTTCTAAATTTTAGTGGTAAGAAAACATCGTAAAAGTTGGCAATTATGATGTAAAGTGTGATAAAAATAAAAATGTTTTTTTAAAAAGTGACGTTGAAACCCCTGATATGCAGATTTACTAGTATGTATGGAATCGAAATAGTACACATATTTATTATTAAACATCTCTGACTATGAAGCCCGAGTTATCTCGTTCACCGAGTTTACTGATTTATATGTATCATTTCAAATTATATAAATCTTCTAATTTAACATAGTTTTAAAATATTTAGTGGCCATTAATACTCCCAAGGTTAAGCTTGATATACATAATTAAGTTTTTTATATCATGTTGTAATAGCCAACAATTTAAGCACATTAAAACGTTTAAAGATGAAGTACATTAAAGTTTTGTCCTTTTGTTGGATAGCCAGAGGACTAAGTGGTCAAGCAATATGTACTATTGTACGTTTTTTTTATTTAAAAAAATCGCATTCGAACTTGAAACCTGTATCTGTATATTTTACACACATAGTATTGTTTATTAGCGTATTAAAAAATCTCGTTATAAAAGAATAAGCAGATTTCTGAAAAACAGAACTGAGTTCATATTTATCCATATAAAGACAAATGTTGTTTTATTTTTCTTAAACTAAGATATGAAGTCTTCAGATATTTTATAATATGTACTCATGAAAAAATGTGAACATCTGAAAAAATATTGAGGTCCCTGATTTGCAGATTTAAAAATAAATATAGTTGCCATTTAAATATCAGTGAATAAAAGTAACCAAAACAGAAAAAATACATTATGTATTACCAATGACCGGAATAGATGTATTACGGATGCACTAAATAATTTATATTCGATTTATAATAATAATAATAATAATAATAATAATAATAATAATAAAAGGGAGAAATATTTGGAAAGTCTTCTCAGGGTTCTATGGATCAGGGGATTTGGATATCAGGTTTTTCGCAAAGTAATGGTAGCCGTATTCAAACACAGAACTTCTCCATTAACCCCTTCCCAACAGCTTCCACATACAGAATTTTCGGAGATAAATTAGAAAAATATTTCTAGTCAGGATTACCCGTGCTAAAATATTAAAAATTCTGTAACGGACGTTCGTCACGAAAGAATTAAGTAAAGCAATTTTCACTTTACGAAAAAAATTGAATTCAAATTCTCGGAGGCGTAAAAACTCTGCTCCGGATCCATAGAGCTATTTTTTTTTTCATAAACCGGTATATTGAGGGAAATATGCCTGTTTAAATATCCTTAAATATATAAATGAACTATCTATCTTCTCTTTTCTACGTCATTTAAATACAGCTCATATTCAAAATATTAGAATAATTGAGAAAAAATAGTGAGAAATTTTTTTTTCCCTCTATTTAGTTTTGATACTAAGTAAATGCAATTAAATTTCTTATAAATTAAATCTGGAATGTTTAGATAAGATTTTAGCATTTACAAAATACAGTACAATAAATTAGGTGTACAGCTTTTTAAACACATAAAAATATTAGAATAAAATTTAGATTGGTTCAGAATATTAGAATATTTTATTTTACGCAACAATATTACTTTATGAATATGAAGTAAATAGTAGTGAAATGATAGTGAAGTAAATGGTATTTGTAGCATCTCCTTTAGCTTTCATAACAGCGTACATCGATCTTGCATACTATATACAAGTTGTTTACAAATATTTTTATCAATATTAGCCCAAATAGACTTTATACGTGCCACGAACTCAATTTTACTTGAAGGATGATTTTCTTGGAATTTTTTCTTCATTAAACACCATAAGGTTTCGATGGGATTAAGGTCTGGTAAGTTCGGTGGCCAAGGAAGTACTTTAATGTTGCGTTGGCAGAACCAATTCTTAGTTGACACCGAGGTATGTGGTGACACTAAATCTTGTTGAAAGATGAAATCATCTTCAAATACATCTTCTGATGATGGAATCATGTAATATTCCAAAATTTATTGATATATCTGAGAGTTTACCTTCTTATAGACGATGCATAACTTTCCAGGTCCTTCTGCACTCATACAATCACAAACCATGACACTAGCAGGAAATTTTACGGAACGTTTAAGGCATTCTTTATCAAATGCTTCTTGCTTCATTCTCCAAACTCGAATGACTTGATTACCATATGAAACACAAAACATACTTTCATCACTAAATAATATATTTTTCTAATCTTCTTCGCTCAATAAAAGTCTTGATTTACACCAATTCAATATTATACGCTTTTGTTTTGCAGTCATCAGAAATTTTGATTTCGATACACGAGATTCAAACTTAAATTTATGGAGACTTCTTAATGTTGTCGATGTAGAAATTTATACTCCTTCTTCTTTCCATTTTCGGTGCAAGAATCGCACACTTTTAAAATGGTTTCTCTTAACTATACTCTTCAGTTTCCTGTCAGCTCCATCAGATGTTTTTGGTTTTCGGTCACCATTTCGGCGATTATTTTAGAATTTTCTATTTTTTCAATATTTTGTTAGTATCTTACTAACGCTTGATTGCGAACAATGTAAATAATTCGCTATATAACAATTATTTTTACGATGCCGATACAAATCAACCATAGAAAGTTCAATAGATTCAGGAATATCACTCACACGACCAATTTTAAGACGAAAAAGCAAACAAACTGCAAAAAGAATACTGATTTTAAATAAAATCGTCTGAATTTAATCAATGAGGCCACCAGTTATGAATTAGTGATAATTAAAGGGGATTTAATATGAAATATTCTAAAATTTTGAACCACTTTAATAAATATTCTAATATTTTGACTTTTCAAAATAATTTTTTTTCAATTAATCTTTTCAAAAATGATATTACCGTAATTTCCGGTGTATAGCCCGCGGATCAAACAATCATGTTTTGACCCAGAACATTTTAAAAATGAAATGTAACTTTTTAGATCACGCTAAATATTAGTCTTCAAATACTGAATAAAATTTCTGGGTCCAAACTGAATTGTTTGATCTGCGGGCTATACACCGGAAATTACGGTAATTTTAAGATACTAAATAAGTTTAATCATTAATAAGTTCTTAATAAAAATATCGTTTGCACATCTGCATTAAAAGACATTAAATTACGAAAAGATATTTTCAATTTGTAAAAAAAAGTATTTATTCTAATATTTTGAATATGGGGTGAACTATACCACTATATTTCGATTCTAGCATCATTTATTTTTAATATATAGCATAAATATACAGCATAGATTTATGAAGCATATAACCGCGCTGACGAAAAGTGAATTTTATTCAAGATAAGTTCTGATATTTAATCAGAGTTGCTATTGAAGTAGCGAGATATTTATTTATAAAATATCTGCTTCAACATCTTTAGGTGCTGCATTTAATAGCGTTTTCTCTATGACAAAGATAAATAAAGTGCAGTGTCGTAAAATAAAGTTTAACGTATTAATCAATAAAAATATCAGTGATGGATGTTATTTCTTTATGCATAATAACTTATCTTGTAAACGTACAGATAATTAAGAGACAAATGGGTTTCGAATGTAAATATAGTCCATAAAAAATATTAATGTGTAAACCGAAACAACAACACAAACAAAACTAAAATAGTGAAAGATTTTGTTTCCACAACAAGTGACTAAAATGTTCATATTTTTTACAATATTATTCTTTAAATATTTTTATTTTACTGGCGCGTCGAAAATTGCGTACACGGCAAAAAAAAAAACAAAAAAAAAAAAAAAAAAACAAGTGGGTAAGTGTGATCACAGATCGCATAGAGGGTTTCTTTTAATATTCCTTTCAAAACACTTTATCTTTTTGCAAAATCTGTTAGTTCCACATTTCGCAACCAGGGGCCGCACTTTGTTCTAAACAAACCTGTATCGGAAGGAAACTCTGTTTTACAACCTATCCGTAGATATATTAGTCGTGGGGATCGGGCCGATAGCACCCGATATAGTTAGGCGCACTCTGGCTGTAAAAAGTGGAACTAAAATATGTAAGACTATAATGCATAATATGAAAGAGTGATCAAAGGGGTCTCGTGAAATGTTAGAAAAGTGCCCTCTCCGGGTGAAAAGGGCGGAGGTTAGAAAAATTGCTTAAAATACACAAGTTAGAGATCGGAGAGGTAAATATAAGACTTTTTGAATTTTTTTTTGATTTGCCGTGTTATCGCAAGTGTTCAGCTATAAGTATTCAAAATTTCAAGTCTTCAACGGGTTCAGTGACAGACAGAGGAGTGAGACGAATAGGGTTTCGTCAGATCAACGAAACCCTAGAAAAGAACTTTGTAAGAACTTGATTTTACAGGAAGAAAAGTGAGACAGGACCCTAAAAAAATGACAATTTTATGTAAATAATCTGTATTTACTATGAACTTTCTGTTGGCAGATTTTGACGGTATGTTCGTAATAAATTCGGATTATTTAACTAAAAATAACGTTTTTTTTTTTTACTTCCTTCACAGATGACAGTTTTTTCTGTAAAATCAACAATGATTTTTTTTTTTTTTTCAGTGATGAGTCAGATTTATAATATATTCAATAGATAATCTCTTTTATAAGTTTGCCGGCGCCTTCTTCTCTCGCTTTTCTTAATCGGAGGCTAGTAAATTTTCTACGTACAGGAGCGGGGGTTGCCTTTTAATCTTACGATTTCGCAAAAAGAATTTTTTATAATTTCCTTTTATTTAACAACGAATGTCTTTGAGAATGTTAAATTAAAAAAAAAAAAAAACCTGGTCTAAAAGGTTTAATTTTTTATTGTCAGATTCTAAAAACCCATCTACTGGCATGTGTAAATAACAAGGTTCGTACGAGTACCGTTATTTTCCAGGTAACTATCAGCATTTATTTTATAAACAGAAATAAATCCAATTCGAATTCGCGAAATTTCGCCTTATTTAAGGAGAGATTTTTGATAAGAAAATACTGGTACCAGAGAATTTCCTGGTCTGGAAATTGCAGGACCCGTACGAACCCTAAATAAACTGCCACGTAAATTGTATCTTTAAAAATAAAAATTAAATTGAATCATTATGCCAAATTTACAACAGAAACATTATGTATATTAAATGCAAAACACATAAACCTTCCCACATAGCAATTTTTGTTTGCCGAAAATTTGCAGCAATCTTGCTTTGCAAACCTGTAAAGTTGCAGAACGTTCAGCATGATAAGACTGGAAGTTTATAACAAGACTACAGCAAGATAACGCAAATGCCAAAGTCAGCACACTTTGAACTTGGATCTAACATGCCGTGCAAGTTAAACTCTTGCTGTATCAAATTTATTGCAAATTAACGGCAAACAAGTAGAAAATTTAATTCTGTCATGACTAAAGTACTGCAAACGCTTTGGAAGGAAGTAGAAAATTTAGCTTTGTTTTATCAAATGTACTGCAAACTTATAGCAAAGTAGTAATCTTGTCATGGCGCACTATCTGTATACAACGCTCACACATTAAGTTTAACACCTTAAGGTGTATTGATGTACACACACTGTCAGAAGGTTCATGCGTCGTTTTTATCACCATTAACAAATAAAGGTAATTATCTGCACTTTTAAGTTACAGTGTTTTTGATATTTGATAAGTAAAGCGTTTAAAAAAAGCTGTGCCAACCGATTAAAATTTGTGTAAAGGATGGAGCCCCAAAAGTGTTAAAAATCATAGACTCGAATAGGGGTGAAAGTAAAAATAAATAAATAAATATCAATTAAAACGATGTTTTAGGAAAATATAATAATATTGAGAACAATTCATTTAAAAATTAAATTTTCCAATATAAATTTAAAATGACCGAAGGCGTAAACATAGCTTAGTAAATTAACATAACTTTTTAATTTCTAAGGATTTTTATATAAAATAAGTTGAAGATTATAAAGGAAATGTTACTTTACAAAAAATAATTACATTTGAACAGTTAGAATAATAAATACCTTTTTCAGGGTTCCTTAATTTAACCAATCAATGGACATGAGATTCCATAAGGGTAACAATGATGTGTGTGTCTTGCTTTTGAGTAGCACCCAATTTCTGAAATTTCTCGCATGTGCTGAGTGTCTATTCTCTCAACAGAGGGATTTTTTTTCTTTCGTCACTTTTGTGAATTATCCTCTTCGGTCCCTGGGTCCCCATACGGAGACCTTTGTTTTTTTCCTTATAAAAAGTAAAATGTCCGATTTCTTTACATTTTCACATTTTCTCAAAGCTGAATGTTTTTTGCGTTCAAAGCAAACAAATAAATGGCAGCATATAAGCAGATTCCCGCATAAAATAAATGTTATTTTCACCTGAGTTTGCAAAATGCCTAATAATGACCAAAAGACAGTATGACAAAGAAAGTGAGAAATTTTCATAAATATTTAACTTAAATCTTTTTTAATAAAAAATGTTGAGGATTTGTAGATTATTTACTTGTTTAAAGCTCTTAAATTTGTGATTGCGTTAATTTAGTTTAATGGTTATTAAATTTATGTTTTTAAGGCGTTTTGTAGTTTTAGATCCATATTTTTTAACCTAAATTACTAAGCGCCTAAAGGATCAGTTTCAGAAAAGATATTTTTTCAGTCATTTACGATGTCATTTTCTTTGGAAAAAAACAATGAATAAGCATTTGCATTATTATTTTAGCTTCGGAACTGAAGAGGTTAAAGACAACCTTGCATCAGTTTCACAACAAACTACTCATTCAAGTGGGTGATGGCATAGCTGCCAACTTTTACGCTTTCTTTCTACCACTAAAATTTTATAGTAAATATTGCCTTATTTAATCGTCGAAATCTCACGATTACACAAGGAGAAGATCTTTGCTAAATTTTAGTGGTAACAATAAAGCGTAAAAGTTGGCAGCTATGTGATGGTCTACCTTGCAGGAGATTCTCTGCGAATTTGTCAAGTCAAATTTGTCACTGCAAGATAATATTAAAAAATAAATAAAACTTGCTGCTAACGTGCATACTATCTGGGTTTTTATTACGAGCCGGTATTGGTGACTAATTTTATATTCTTTCATACCACAATTCGCAAAAAAAAAAATTATTTCAAGTATATATCTCTTGAAAGATTGCTAGTTTAAGTGTATGGCAAAGGAGCGCATTCTCCTTGGAATTTTCAGAGTCTGGCCGCATTTATTAATGATAAGATAAGATGATGGCTAATTCCATGAAAACTTGTCATGTCTGTCACACAGCTGAAAATCGCTGTGCTTGTTGGCCACCGTTATTTCGAAAAGTTTGCTTAGCGTTATTCAGTTGATAAGATATCTCCGATAAAATAAGTCACATTTTTCCGTTCTAAAATACTGATAGCCAACAAGCATAGAGATTTTCAGGTGTGTGACAGACATGACACGTTTTCATGGAATTAGCCTAAGATAAGATAAGAAAAGTTCCATTTCATTTTTAAAACACACAAATTATGGGAAGAACGGTGTCTCAACTCCGTAACCAAAAGATTAAGTTGAAGTTTTTAGCCCCTTACCAGTTATTAATCTCAGATAAAAATAATCGAATTCAACTAAACTTACTACATATATATTACATATATACATAGTATGGCCAAGGATCGCACACTCCGTGGAATTTCCAGAGTATGGCAGCATTTATTAATGATAAGAAAATGCTTATTTAATTTTTAAAACACATAAAGGATGGGAAGAAATAATGTCCTTAGCCCGTAATCAAAGGGTTAAGTTTAATGTTTTACACCATTATCACTTATTAATTTGTAGTTAAAAATAACTGAATTCAACTAAACTTATGACATGTTTTAAATAAACTTCCATAAACTGAATCATAACATTTGTCAACAGAGATTTTTCAAAAAAGAAAAATAATATAACGCAAAGAAATAAAAAGCAATATGTGATATACCAAAAAAAGATATATTCTGTGGATACATCAAGTTATTTCTATGATGTTTAGAGGGGGAAAAAAACTACAGATAAATTTGAAAAGCCTCGAAATTTCCTAGGAAATTCTCCTTACCATGTAACAGTACATTAGGGGAAATGCGCTTGCTTAAATACCCATAAACAAATAAGAGGAAATATATCTCTGCTGTTTCTGCAACACTTAAATATTATAAGGTTTTCATATCTCGGATTTTACATAACAGTATTTATGCATGCACAAATGAAGCAAAGAAGTGCACTAGCTAAAAGTAAACGTTATTCACAGTATATTCAGATATGCAGACAAAGTTGCTGTTGCAGTAGAAAAATATTTATCTATAAAGTATTTGCTTTAATGTGCTGTTCTACATTTAATTGAGTTATCTTTGAACAAATGAAAAACAAAATCCACATTTATGACAGATTTAATTTACTAAATATAAGAATCCTTAAGACTTATAAATTCGTTTTCATTTTTAAATTATATTTTTGATGCATCGTTCTATCTTTATATTTATATACACTTTTTCAATATATATATTCTTAAATACATAATAGCTCTTCCATGTTTACATAAAAAAAAATACAGTCGAACCTCGTTATCCCGACACTCTAATGACCAGAAAAAAGTGTTGTCCTAAGCGGAGTGTCGCGGTAACCGGAGTTGGAGAAAAAATATGTTTATAAAGAGCTGTATTTTTAATTAATTTAAGGCAATTTTAAATTCAAAACTGTTCTTGCAGGTTTAAGCAATAAAACATTATTATTAAACAAAATAAAGACAAAAATAAAATTGAAAAGAATAAAAATCAGATTTATGATGACTTGTTTCTTTATTGTTACATGAAATATTGATGAATTAAGGTTTGCTTATCCCTAGATATGCTACCTACAATTCTTTTTTCAATATTTTACAATGAATTATAATTAATATTCGTTGTTTCAGAAATGGATGTTAGATAATTTCTGATCGTTTCAATGCAATGCAGTGCTTCGGTTTTAGTGGGATGAAAAACGCCATGTAACCACAAGAAAGCGCCGCCTGACCAGGAAAAAAGACCACGAGTAGACTAATACATCTATCTGGAGCTTAAGTGGGTTATTCATAGTGTGTGGTTTTATTTATTCAAATAAGCGAATGAAGTAAAATTTCTCATTTGTCTCAATGGGTATTTTAGACACTTTTGTGAAAAGTTTGGCTAAAACATTTCTTACCGCTTAATTTCCATGCTTATAAGATGGATTATGAAAGAAGGTGAATTTTTCTAAACCGTCAGGATATCCGGAGTTTAAAATTATTCAACGACGTAAAATCCGGAGTTTATTTACATTAAAATCATATACAGAAAATCGGGACTTTGACAAACTGACGTGATAATCGGAGTGACGTGATAACCGGGTATCGGTATAACGAGGTCCGACTGTATATACTTACATAACATAACAACTAGTGATGGGCAGAATGAATGATTTTACTATTCGAATGAATCATTCGGGCAAGCGCAAAAGCTCAGCTGCCAACCTTTATTAATTTTTTTAATTAAATTTCTACCAGAAATTTTATATCGAAAAAGAAGTTTCGTATTTTAATTAGAATTAATTTAAGAATCCCATAAAAATATAAAAATTCTTTGTATCTTCGAAATTCCTGAAGATAATTGATTAAAAGTATGGCGAAGGCTGGCAACGATGCTTTTGCTTCTTTTCTTTTTACAAACTTTCTGGTGGTAACTGATAAAAAATACATACAAAGGTTGGAAAGAATGGTTTTACGCATGGCGGAATCATTCAATTGATAGTAAAATAATTCATTCTGCCCATAACTACTTCTAAAATACATAAACAAAACAGCATTAATACATATGACTGATATAACAAACCTGCTTTCAATAAAAGAAAGTAATAATTAATAATGGGAAATCCTGCATAATTTTAATCCACAACACATTTTTTTCTCACGGTCGTGGTGTTATTGGGAACTATCGGAAAGTCGTGTCGTGTTGGGAAAATCAATTCCTACCGGAAAATTCTATCATTTAACTAGCAGGCTGAGCCCGCTGCGCTGGACCATTTTTCAAATAAACCTTCAATCAAACGAAATGGAAAATCCGACCCTGTATTTTAAATTAATATGGACCTTCACCTGGAAGGTTCTTACGCATTTTCTGAATACGCATGGGACGCAATTGTGCTGTTATATTATCTGATGCGTTAGACGAAATACGGGCAATTCAGAAGCAACTCTTTAGTACACATGTAGAGTTTGGGAGGGAAATGCGGCCATTACGATCATATCACAACACTACTAAAAAAGAGAGAATTACAATGACTGCAGAGATTGATCATTTAACTTAAAGAATGTTCGGGTTATTCACTTTCGTTTGTTAGTTCTTTTACTCCGGGCTTCTCAGCTTGGTACTTTGTGCGGATATGATAATATAAATACAATCTCTCTCTACGTTACATTACATTTGGTAATATACGTCTTCTTTTGCCAGGTTTTCTCTACAGTTTCTTATATTCGATTTACAGTAGAGTAAATACAATTTAAACAGTATTTACCTTTTGTATTTTAAAATATGTGAATCATGTAAAAGTGGATATTTAAAGCGGAATTGTGTGAATAAAATTAAAATAATGTCATTTTAACTTCCGTTTCTTTTTACATACCAGTTTTAACCATGCAACTATTAACCTAGGAAAATAACCTCGATAACTAATTCAAATAGAAAACTAAACCTCTAGTTTTCATTCAAAAAAATCTTCCCAATCCTCCGTAATCGGATCCACAACCAAGTTTGATATGCAACGTTAGAAATGTTCGTAACGGTATGTTTTATATCGCCGATCTCTTATTATAACTAATTACTCGTAACTAAGGAAGAAAGCATAACTATAAAATTACTTATAGTTTATTTTACATATGTACAAAAGCCGCTCAAGAGCAGCTATCAGAACAAGCCACATTTTACAACTGCGCAGAATATCCTCGGCTACTTGCAAAGCCTTACAAATCTCAAAACTCTCTCTTTATGGTGCTGCCATCTGTTAATACAGATCACTACTAATTCTGATTTGGTAGGGATATAACACCCCTCCCCTCATAGTTCAAACGAACTACAGGCAATCTTGCTCTTTGACTTCTTCGAACTGAAGCACTTTGCTTACAGTCCTCGTCATAACTTTCAGTCAAATTGTCTTTTACAGTTTTATCTGTCGTAACATCATTTTTATTACTCACAACTGTATCTGTTACAACATCATGCGAAGGCTGAGATTGGCTTGGTTCTATAGTATTATCATTATTAAGCTGTTCTTTTATTTTCCCATTAATTCCTGAAAAATGGTTTTGGTTAACCCTTTCATACCTATCATAATTACTGTAATTTTTACCACTATGTCCCATATTTTCAACTTTGTCTGACATTAGTTTATTATTTCGATTCATCTCTACAACTCTCTCTGGTATTTCATCACTTATCTCTT
The DNA here is from genome assembly GCA_963932465.1 of Maratus speciosus. NCBI lineage: Eukaryota > Metazoa > Arthropoda > Arachnida > Araneae > Salticidae > Maratus > Maratus speciosus. The sequence continues at coordinate 184,992,737 of OZ010797.1, read as the reverse complement.
TATTACATCTCAACTGATCAACGTGACGCTTACACATTACTCCGTCACATCTATTTACTAAAACCCATCTACTCCCCAATAATTTCATAATTTTTCCTTTTACCCATTTCTCCACTTTTCCAAAATTTTTAACAAAAACAAAATCATGAAGCTTATATTTGTGAAAGGGTTGCTGTATTTTAGGTTTTGATGGTAATACCAAGTGAAGGGCTGTTCGAACTGGCCTTCCAAACATTAATTCAGCAGGAGTTTTACCAGTCACCGAATGAGGAGTGGAATGATTTTCTAACAAAAATCGTGAAATTGACAATGTTATGTCACTTTTATCTAGCTTTTTAAGACAATTTTTCACAGTTTACACATACCATTCCGCTTGTCCGTTCGAAGACGGATGATAAGGTGGAACAAACATATGCTTAATTCCATTATTTTTAAGAAATTCCTCAAATTCATCACTTGTGAACGCGGGACCATTATCACTGACCAATTCAACCGGTAATCCAAATGTGGCAAAAATTCTCCTTAATACCTTAATTGTAGTTTTACTATCAGACCTGGGTACTACTTCTACTTCCAACCATTTAGTATAAGAATCGACTACTATTAAAAACATTTTACCTTCAAAAGGACCGGCATGATGTATATGGATCCATTCCCAGGGCTGTTCAGATTTCCATTTCAAGGGTTCCATTTTGGGACAATCCCTCGCAAACATCTGACATCTGTTACAAGAATTTACCATTTGTTCAATTTTTTATCCGTATTTGGCCACCCAACTACCCCCCTAGCTCTCGGTTTCATGCTCGATATACCCTGATGAACGGAATGCAGTAATTTTAATATATATTCACGGCCTTCCTCTGGTACGATCACTCTATGTCCCCACAATAGACAATTTTCTAGACAGGAAATTTCCTCCCTTCTACGAAAATATGGTTGATATTCTTCTTGTTTAACCTTTTTCGGCCACCCATGTAACACCCACTCTAAAATTTGTTTAGTTACAGGATTTTTAGTTGTCCACTTTGCAATAGTTTTAGAAGTAACAGGCCAATTATCATTATTTGAAACAAACATTATTTCCGGAGGATTACTAGCTATATTTACAGTTTCTGGGAGAGGTAATCTACTTAATGCGTCAGCAAATTTATTATTTTTACCCTCGCGATACTCAATTGTATAATCATACCCGGCTGACATTAACGATCATTTCAGCATTCTAGGTGATAATGTATCAGGTACCTTTTTAACAGGATCAAATAATCGAATTAAAGGTTTATGATCTGTTATAATTTTAAAATGTTTTCCAGCTAAATATTGATGAAATTTAGTGACATCAAACATTACAGATAAAGCTTCTTTATCAATCATAGCATAATTCCTTTCAGTTTTATTTAAAGTTCTCGAAGCATAAGCAATAGGTTTCTCTTCAACAATGTGGCTTAAAACTGACCCTATACCATATTCAGAAGTATCACAGTTTAAAACTATATCTTTGTTTACATCATATAATTCTAGAACAGAAGATGTACATAATAATTGTTTCTCTTTTTGAAACGCTTTTTCATGCTTTTCTGACCATGTCCAGTCATCTACATTATTATCTAATAATCTATGTAAAGGTTCTAAAACATCTGAAATATTAGGCAGGAAGTTTCTATAATAAGAAATTAAGCCTAAAAATGAACGCAATTGTGACATATTATTTGGAATAGGAGCATTCAAAATAGCATTAACATTTTCTGGAATAGGTCTAATTCCTTCCTGAGATATTTTATGACCTAAATAAAAAACTTCTGAAACCATAAATTTTAATTTTTCCTTATTTAATCTTATACCATGCTCATAAAAGCATTTCAGAACACTTTCAACTCTTTCAGAATGTTCTGATTCATTACTAGCACTAATGATAACATCATCTAAAAATACACCAACATATTCAAATTTTTTAAAAATATGTTCAATTTTCCTTTGGAACATTCCAGGAGCACATTTTACCCCAAATGCTAATCGTAACACATTGAACAAACCTTTATGTGTATTTATAGTCAAAATATGACTACTTTCGTTATCTACAGGTTGTTGTAAATAGGCATCTTTTAAATCAAAAACAGTAAAAAATTTACCACCTGATAATTTAGAAAATAATTCTTCCATTCTAGGAAGAGGATAATTGTCATTTTCAATATTAGCATTAACTGTTGCTCTGTAATCGCCACATATTCTAACAGAACCATTAGGCTTAGAAACAATTACTATAGGACTAGCCCATTCTGAATGATCAACAGGTTTCAAAATACACTCGTTAGTTAATCGTTCCGCAAAAGGAACGGGTCGAGACTTAAGAAAAACTGGTTTTGCATCTTTTTTCAATTTTATTGACACGGGGGGGGGGGGGGGGGCTTGATTGTCCTGTTCCCGTCAGCAAAAACATTAGAAAATTTCCAATTAAATCATCTTTCGAAATGCTTTTAATCATATTTACATTAGGCCAAAATAATTTTGATGCTTTTAACCAAGTTTTTCCGATTAGACTCGGACCCTCCTCTTTAACAACTAACATTTTTAAATCAGGTATACAATTTTCATCAACAACAGCATTTACTTTTAATTCCCCCAAAACAGTTAAAGAATCTTTAGTATAAGTTTGCAATTTTATATTAGATTTAATTAAAGGCAGCTTACCTGAGAACAATTTATGAGCAACACTTTTACTTACGATAGTATGAGCTGCACCACTATCGATTTAAAATTGTATATTTACACCATTTATTTTAACAGATTTTATCCATGACACCTTATTGTAGTTGTCGTCCATAAAATTTAAATAATATTCTTCCTGAACAGTTTTAATTTTCCTGTTCTTAAAAGGTTTCTCACTTTTCATTCCAAATTTTCTGTTACGACAACAAATTTTTAAATGACCCAATCGATGGCAGAAATAACATTCTGCAGATTTAAAAGGGCATAACTTGGGGTTATGATTTTTAGAACACCTGTAGCACGGTTTCTTAGGCGCGAATTTATCTTTTAGGCTTAGGTGCATGAGCGGACGTCTCCACTTTCGATTTCTCTCCTTTAGAAACACCCACTTGATTGACAGTCGTAGTATCTCCGATGTGTAGGGATTTCACTCCAGCCTCAGCTATCTCAAATGACTCAGCTACTTCCACCGCTGTTTGGAAAGTTAAATCTCTAGAATCCAGTAATTTTTGCTGTATTTTCTCATCCTGTATCCAAAATGCCAACTCATTACGGAGGCGGTCATTAAGCGTATTTCCGAAGTTGCAATGTTCGGATAAACGACGTAACTCTCTTATAAAATCGGCTATATTCTCACCTTGCTTCCTTAGTCCTTTCTGGAACTTAAATCGTTCGACAATTTCACTAGGGCGTGGTGAAAAATGATCTTTAGCTTTCTTTAAAAGATCCTTGTAACTGATTTCTTTCAGCGTATTCGGAACAATAATATCACGTAAAATAGCAAAAGTTGTTGTTCCAACCGAACTTAATAAAATATTTTTTTCATTTCATCATTCTTGATGCTATTTGCTGAGAAATAAAAATCAATTTTCTCGACGTAAATAGCCGAAGGAACATTTGCATTATATTCTTTCAAGCGTCCCAGAGAAATTATTTCTTTATCTGCCATTTTCCGTGCCACTTTTTCTTTTTCTCTTTCAAAAAAAAAAAAAAAAAAAAAAAAATCACTGCATTTTAATTTGGGTTAAATCCCATTTTCACCGCCACTTTTATATCGCCGATCTCTTATTATAACTAATTACTCTTAACTAAGGAAGAAAGCATAACTATAAGATTACTTATAGTTTATTTTACATATGTACAAAAGTCGCTCAAGGGCAGCTATCAGAACAAGTCACATTTTACAACTGCGGAGAATATCCTCGGCTACGTGCAAAGCCTTACAAATCTCAAAACTCTCTCTTTATGGTGCTGCCATCTGTTAATACAGATCGCTACTAATTCTGATTTGGTAGGAATATAACAGTATGGCTAAAAATGTACCAGAGTTAGCTACAAAACAGAGTTAATTACGTTCCAAACTACATTCCATTAAATAATGTCAAATTGCTGTTGATTGAATTTTAGATCTTTCACTATAAAAACTCTTTGCAAATGATAAATAAAGTTAGTTATGCAAAATTTTTAGTTGTGATCTTTTTTGGCAAACCGGAGATTTTTTTCCCATTTCTCTAATGAGGGTAATAAGACGGAGAAATAAAAGATTATTTATTTCTCTTTTATTTTCAAAACGTCATTATTCATCAGTTTGTTGCCTAAATAAAACTAAAAACGTTAATTTGTGACTATGATCAGCTGCTCGGGCTGTGCATCAGCCAAAATTTCTTTATAATGATTGAAATTTTATTTGAATCTGAGGTACTTTTTTTTAAAAACCTAGGGTAAATGAACAAATATTGTTCCATTGGCCACCTTTGGCATTTAAAAGTTTTTTTTTTTTTTTTTAATATATATACATTCAATGTAATGCTTTTTTAGTGATAGTAAAATAAACCTAAAATTTGTCACTACGGTCAGCTGTTCAGGGTGTGCATCAGCCAAAATTTTATAATGATTGAAATTTTAATTGAATTTGAGGTACTTTTTTTTATAAACCTAGGCAAAATGAACAAATATTGTTCCATTGGCTACCTTTGGCATTTGAAAAAATTTTTTTGTACATTCAAATTAATGCTTTTTTAGTGATAGTAAAATAAATGCACATCAAAAATAACTATTAGTAAATTTTCTTTTGTCCGTTTGCTCCATAATAAAAAAACATAAATTTACTAATCGCTAATGACTAAAAGTACAAATTTCGCGTAATCTTCTGAAATCGGATTTACCGTCCTCGGTTCCTTTCAAATATAAACGAATCTTCCAACACTATATAGTAAATTCGCCAATTGTAAGGTAGCTGATTATGGAAGATTCATCCAATATCTTTTTATAACATTTCTAAAAGAAGGGAAGATATGAAAAAAAAAAAGAAATGACGAATGGGATGGAATATCGAATTGGATGGAATATCGAGTGATTTCAGAAAGAAATTTTTATTGCAAAATGTCTTTTTTCGTGATAGAAATAACGCATAATTGCTTGCATTTTCTTAAGAATAATCTTTAGTACCTAACATTGCAAACATTTAACGTTTGTATAAGGGAAATTGGCGATATGTTTTTTTATTAAAAAAAGAATGGACAATATTAGCTAATCTTGCTTCGAGGTTATAAAAGTCACAAATTTGGGGAAAACAAACCGACATGTTTTCGCAGTAAACTATAGTGAGAAATTTTTTAAATGTCTGAAATATGTATGTGCGTGTGTGGGAGACATTTATACTAAAATTAAAATATTTGACTCCATTTTTTAAATATTAATTGCTATTTATGTATTGTACATTTGAATTTTAAAAAATACTCAAAAAATGCTTTCGTACACTTGCAAAATACCCTTTATTTTAAAAATTGCTTGAACCCAATTAATGCTTACGTCTTTTTGGCATAAAATCATATTGTTTGGCGACAAAAGTGAACTCAAAAATCACAGATAAACATGTAACATGTAAATCATAAGTACCATCATTTTTACAATTACATCTGCTAGTTTCGTCTGTGAGTCACATGATGGAAGAGTTAGATATAAAAAGGAACAAATCAAAAACAAAATTGTTACCACAAGGAAGGTCTCCTTAAAGAGCATACTCAAATTATTTTGAAAAGAACAATGCTTTTAAAACTACTCATGTATGTAGTAAAACATCAGTCAAATTTGGCGGCGGAATCTCAGTAAAAATCTGAAATAAATCTATACATATTCAAGTATTTGGCGCGAAAAAGACGAACGTTCCGCGCTATTTGGCTAGCCAACACATTTCCATCCCAAATGCAAGATATTTAAATGCATTTGAAAATTGCTTGTTAAATAAGTGTTTAAATGCCTAAAACTCAATGAATTTAAACTTAAACGAAGGATCAATGTATTATGTTTTATCTTTAAGCATATATAATATAAAAAATAGCGTGTTGCAGTAGTTATTTAATTTTACATGGCTTCACCGGCTGGAAATGTTTTAAGGGTACTATTTGATTATTCATTCAACCAATTTCGCCAAATTATATAAATTGCCAAACTATTCACCAAATTATACAAATTGACAAAATTTTTATTTTAAACAACGAAAGAATAAATAAATTTTTAAACATTAATCAAATTACAAATAGAAGTGAAATTAAAAATCACTTGATGACGCAACAAACACGTGTACCGTGTTTAATGTCAAGTGAATGTAAAATTTACGATCAGCTATTATTGGCATTTAATCTTTTAGTTTGGCGATAGTTATTTTGTCGACGAGATAATCAAGTAGTGCCGTTTTAAGTTTGTTTTAAAAGTAGCTGGCTAATTAAATGTGCTACCATTAAACATTTTATATTAAATACTTGTTTCCATGGCAGAAATAACCTCCATTTCTTGTTTCTGATACTAACAATAATGAAGTAAAATTTAATAAATTTTTTGTGGTTCTTCATTAATCGTAGGTGGGATAAAATATATCCCACCGCCCCACAAGGGGTTGAAGCTTTTAATTGGGATAACCCTTTCCGGAGAGGAGTAATTCTGTTTATAAACTGATGAATTGATGGACTGACACCAGAATTTATAAACGAATTTATTTGAAAATACGATCTTGCTTATTCTCAAGTATGTTATAAAAGGAACATTTTAATTAAATATTCTGGGTGCCAGTAAAATAAAAATTAGGTGTTCTTTTTTAAGGACCCCCCGCGAAAGGGTTAATCGAAGTTTCTTAATCGACCAGTCAAAAATCATTTGAATTTTGAATCGGTTAGTATTTTGTTATATACGATTTTAATCTTAATTTAATTAATTAAACTTCACCAGATAATATAACCGTTTTCTTTCGGCTAGTAACTTAAAAAATATTTTACATTTTGTGTCGTTCGGAAAGTCTTTTCCGTTTGAAAAAAAATTATTCGAACTGGAAAATCCTATCATTTAATTAAAACGCATTGGTTCCGATATCTAATGTCTAATAATTAACAAACAGAATTTATTCGGTACGAATTGATTTTCCCAAACGGAAAGGACTTTCCGAACGACTTAATTGTATCTGTATAAATTTAAAACGCAAAGCAGATCTGGCAAGACCGATTTCGGCTAATCTGAGCATGCGCAATAAGAACTTTAGGGTGCTTGTTCTGCCCCTAAACCGATTGGATAAACAGTTTTAATATAATGTTGTTTATAGAGTTATGAATAAAGGGGAGGAGAGATATAGTGTAGTGTCTACCAGTTGTGAGAGAACTAACTAAGGAGTTAGTCACAAGATCGCTGCTGCTTTTTTACATCTGATCAACAGTTGCTAATTACCAACTGGGCAAATTTCCACCAGTAAATCTGAATATAAAATTTCGCCTTATTCATGTAAGATGTCTCTCATAAATAGGGTAAAAAATTCTGTTTGTAGATATGTGGCAGTGATTGTATTTTAATTTTTCGGTGATTAACGAAGTGATGTTTTAGAAAGTACTTTTTTTTTCGATTGCGCTATGCGTGCGCGTTTTATGTTTAAGAAAGAGCTGTCTGATAATGCTACATGCAAGAATTATTTGTTTGTTTATTTTACTTTTTGTCATTACTATGAGAGTTGGAAACCTTTTCTTCTGAACTGACATTAATAAAGAAGAACGATTCGTGTTTTATACAGAAATTTGTAAAATTTTAAAACTGCTGTAATCAATAAAATATATATATATATATATATATATATATATATACATATACAGAAATACATTTTAAACGACATTCAAAAAACGGTAATTTTTTGTAAACACGAATGTCAAATATGAAAGCGACGATTTTTTAACTATTCATCCATACAAATTTTATGGAGTAATATTTTTATTAATAAATTTTGTTTTAAATGTAACTACACCTAAAAGATTTTGTTAAATTATTTTAAACAAATTATCTTTCTGTATTCGTAATGTTTATTGGAAAATCTCTGTTAACAGAAATTAGATTAAAATACGAAGTTGATCGTTTCGTATTAATAGTTATGAGATATATTTGTAAAAGTAAAAATTTTCAGAAAAGGTGAAAACACTTTTAAGTGTGAAAAAAAGTGGTCGGGATGATAGGGAGTACATAGAGCGAAACATATATTTTAATATAAACCCCATTTATTCTATTTATTTCAAGATTTTGAACGGTGGGATTCTACATGCCAAGTAAAATATGTACATCGTACGTAAAAAAATATATAAAATTACTTCAGTTTGATCATTTTTAAAGATGTTTAAACATTCTTTTTTTAATGCCAAATGGGGAAGTGTGTTTATGATCATTCAGTTAAGGAACCCTAAAAAAATATATGCCTATTTTTTAGATGTGCATTTTACGAATAAGTTTGATAGAATTCGTTTGTGTAATTATTAGGCAGGTGAATTTATAATAGTGAAAAATTTAGTTGATTATATGAATATGCTAGTTCTACCTCCATTTTTATCCAGGAAATCTGAATTCTAAAAATTCAGAAATTAAAAATGGTATTTTTTGCTTTATTTAACGACATTAATTTTGTGATTGCATAAAGTAAAGAGTCCTCTTTCAAAATTTCCTGTATGAATTTGAAATTTCGAAATAAAAATGGAGACAAAACTGCAACCCTGATCTCAAAGTCGAATTGATAGTGCTCAGAATCGGACCTTCATTTTAAATTTGAAACAATTTTAATAAATTTAAATTTTGTTTTTACTTAAGGGGTAACCTTTTAAAATCTCCTTCGCCAGTGCAAAAGTGATATGTTTTCGAGTTATCATAACTTTTTAAATACTTATCGAAATTACATAAAACATTTTAACACATTTAAGTCGTATTTAAGGCTTTATAAAATATAAAAATAAACACTTATAATGTAATATAATAAAAAATATAGTTCAATTAATATTGCGAAATTCGTTCGCATGAAATGCCACAATCCGCACAATAACTTAACTTAGAATAGATATATCAACATAAAACGTATGTTAAACTGAACTTTAAACTACATTTTATGGAATAAATTAATGATATATATAGGGTGAGGGTGTTTCACTACCAGACCGACAAACTTTGAGTGGTGATAGTACACATGAAGACAAACATTATTAAATAGGAAACCATGTGGCGCAAATGTCTTCTGTAGGAGCTAGAGGCCATTAAAGTTTAAGGTCCAAAACTTCAAACGATGATAAAAAACGGAGAAAAAGGGTCGATTCTTTTGCGGTTTTCGCTAAAATAATTCTCTATGTCACGATTTTCTTAAATGTTTTTAAGGTTACGTTCAAAAATTGTCGATAGAGGGCGCTTTAGACTTTAGAGTAACGAGCAACTACTTTTTACCGTTATTTTTTGTATGGGGTTAAAATTATTCTAAAGTTTAGACATTAACTTAAATTTTATGCCCAAAATTGAAAACATTGGGATTGGGTAACTAGCGAAAATTGAACTATGAACAGAGGGGGAGGATTTTAAACGCTCATAAGCATTGAACAAACTAATAGATTTTGTTGCGGTTTGCATGTAGGTCATTTCCCTTGATAATTATTTTATTCTAAATGATGTACAGCTTTTGTATCCTCATTTTTTAATAGAGAACGCTTCCGACACATCTCCGATATTTCAATGACATTACTCCTGTGTGTTTTACTACCGGACCAACATTCTTCCAGGAAGTGTTAGGTATGCAAAGACGACCCGGAATCACATAGGAATGTAACGTTAGAAATGTATTTTTTGCGAGTTATGATTAAAAGAAGCAGAGAAAAAAATCAACACAAAAAAACAGAGAAACAGCAACATGTTAATGTGACAGAAAACAGTTTATTTAAAGGTTTTATTACAAAAGGTATTCGGAATTAAGACCAGAAGTAGTCCGGCAAGTTTGACAGCGGCGTCGCACGGAATTCCTGACCTTCTGGAAGATTCCTGGTAGCTCTGATAGTTTTCTGGCAGCTACAGAAATACGAGCCGCGAGGTCTTCAACTGAAGGTACGGGAGTGTCATACACCCAACTTTTCATTTGACCTTTTGTAGTAAAAACTTTAAATAAACTATTTTCTGTCACATTAACGTGTTGCTGTTCTCTGCTTTTTTCTGTTGCCTTCTTCTCTGCTTCTTTTAACCATAACTCGCATAAAATTAATTTCCAACGTTGCATTCCTATGTGATTCTGAATTGTCTTTGCATCCCTAGGATTTCCTGGAAATGTGTTTGTCTGGTAGTAAAACACCCAGGAGGAATGTCATTGAAATGTCGGAGATGTGTCGGAAGCACCCTCTATCAAAAAATGAGACACCAAATCTGTACGTCATTTAGAATAAAATAATTACCAAGGGAATGACCTACACGCAAACCGCAACAAAATCGATTAGTTTGTTCAATGTTTATGATCGTTTAAAATCCTCCCCCCCAATTACCCCCCCCCCCTTCCCCCAATACCATTCAATTTTTGCTAGTGACCCGATCACAATGTTTTCGATTTTGGGCTTAAAATTTAAGTTAAAGTTTAAACTTTAGAAAATTTTTAACCCCATACAAAAAATAACGGTTAAAAGTAGTTGTTCGTTACGCTAAAGTCTAAAGCGCCCTCTATCGACAATTTTTGAACGTAACTTTTAAATTTTTTTTAAAGAAAATCGTGATATAAAGAATGATTTTACCGAAAACCGCAAATGAATCGACCCTTTTTACCCCTTTTTTTTATCATCGTTTGAAGTTTTGGACCTTAAAATTTAATGGCCTCTAGCTCCTACAGAAGACGTTTATGCCCCATGGTTTCCTATTTAATAATGTTTGTCTTCATGTCTGTTATCACTCCCCAAAGTTTGTCGGTCTGGTAGTGAAACACCCTGTATATCCTTTGACTGAAACTATTGGGTCGATCGGAAAGTCGTGTCGTGTTGGGAAAATCAAATCGTACAGAAAAACTCTGCTCGGTAATTGTTAGACATTAGATATCAGAATCAATGTCTAATAATTAACACGTTCACGCCGGCGCGGTGGGTCACACTCGATTGTCACACAGTTGTCAAGTCTCCGTCTTTTTGCACACCACTGTTATTTTAGAGAAAATGTTGTTCCTTTAAATCGCCCAAATTGCTCTAATTAAATAAAACAACATTTTCTGTATTAAAATACTGGTATCCAAAAGGCCGGAGACTTGCCAGCTCTGAGACAGTCAAGGGTGACCCACCGCACCGACGTGAACGTGTTAAATGATAGAATTTTCCGGCACGAATTGATCGCTCGGTAATTGTTAGACATTAGATATCGGAATCAATGTCTAATAATTAAATGGTAGAATTTCCCGGTACGAATTGATTTTCCCAACACGACATGACTTTCCGATCGACCCAATATTTTAAAAAATGAATTAAATTTGAAAAATACAAAAAAAAAAAATATCGAAGAAAAAAAAATGAAGAAAAAAAGGAATGATTAAAAATAATGTAAATATTTACGTATCTTAATAATATTAATTCATTCTATAAAATATAGACCAGAGTTAAGTTTTATGGTTTTATATGTATTCTAACAAGGAAGGTCTCCTTACTGGGCATACTCAGAATATTTTGAAAAAAATACCAATTAAACTACTTATGTATGTCATAAAGGATCAGCCAAATTTAGCGGCGGAATTAAAGTAGAAAGCCTGTAAAAAAATAAAATACTTTCGAGTATTTGGCGCGAAAAGACGAAAGCGTCACGCGATTTGGCGACCAGTACTTTTCCTCGCCTAAAGCAAACGATTTTGTTGCACCTGAAAATTGTTTGTTAATTGATTTTTAGAATGCGTGTAAAAAGTATTCAATGAATTTAAGCATAAACAATGAGAGAGTTTAATAAATACATTTTTTCGTATTACATATTTATGTTGCTTGTTATTTAATTTTATTACTTTAAAAACAAATTCATATATAAAAAATAATTTCATATATTTAAGAATATTCCAAAATAAAGGCAAGATTCATTTACCAGTTATTCATTTCACTATCAAAGAATTCGTTGTTTCCATAGCAACAAAATTGAACCGACAGTGCTGAATTGAACTTAATTGTGAGATATTGAAACAATTTTAATTTATTTTAATTTTGGTTTAATTCATAAAATTTGATAATTAACTTTCGTTATAAACATATATATATATATATATATATATATAGTACATGACAAAACTATAGTTAAATCAAAGTAAAACTGGCAAAACTACAGTTATTTACATTAAATTTATTTAAACAAGTTTAATACGAAACATTTTTATCTTAAAGTGTATTCGACATAAAAAGCATTTTTCGAAATTTCATTTCATCGCAAACCGATGATAAATCGCCAAATAAACGAAATATTCATTATTTTTTTACGAACGTTCTATAGAGGTTCCGCCCAAATTTTTTTATAAACATATATATCCACATGAGCAGAACACACTGTAATTTTTTCAGATTTTTTCTGAATATGCCCGTATGGAGACCTTCCTTGTAAGTTCAGTTATCGTACACATTGTGACATAGCAAGTGAAACAATTGTACAGAATTAACTGAACTGTATTTTTTTATTACAGTATATTATAAGCGTTTATGTTTACATTTTATAAAGCCTTAAGTAGGCTTAAATATATTACAAAGATTTATGTAATTTCAATATTTAGAAAGGTATGAGAACTTGAATTTACATACTGGAGACGGAGATTTTAAAAGGAAGGAGCATTTATTGTAAAAGTGTATTTTCGAAATTTCATTGTGTCACCAACCAGGGATAAAGCGCAAAAAAAAAAAAATGAAATTTTCATTATTTTTTACGGACGCTATAACGAGATTCCCCAGGAATTTTTTTTTTTATAATCACATATATCTCCATGACAAAAATATTCGCGCAATTTGTTTAATTTTTTTTTTAGTATACTCTTATGGAGATATTCCTTGCGAGTAGTATTCCCAAATATTTTAAACCTATATCTACTGCAATTTTTTTCATATAATATATATTTTTTTCCAGTTACTGCAATGAAAATTAAACGATAAACATAAAAAAAAAATCACCCATGAGAAATTTAATTCCTTAGAGGTAATTAATTAATGTGACATTTTAAAGTACCGTCAGTACATTATGACTAACATATCCTAACAGAAAAACCACAAGGTATGGCACCAGTGTTGCCAGTGGGCTACTTTTTTTAAATTCAGATTTCTTGATTGGCACCACGTTTTTGAAACGGTAAAAGTCACTTTGTTTTCTCCTTAATTAATATGTCATTAAATAAGGTACATTTTACCATTTCAAAACAGTGGTGCCAATCAAGAATCTGATTTAAAAAAAAGTAGCCCATCTGGCAACACTGTATGGCACCAGAATTGTGGTAAAATATTTTCGATTTAATAGGTATATGAAATATCTAGACACAAGGCAGTGTGTCAGCCAAGTTCGCCTGACATAGCCGTGTGTTATTTACACGAACCATTTCGAGCAGTTTTCGTCAAATTTCAATGCTCTACTACTGAAAATGTATGAGACCTACGTACTTATTATACGAAATGTGTAGTAAGATTACCCTAATTACCTAAACACCAAAATTTTATAAATAACGCATAGTTAGTTTTCGAGATAATGACATTTGAAAATGTCTGATAATCGATAATTTTATCACTGACTGACTGACTGACTCACTCATCAAAAAGATCTCATATATCTACTGCAGCTACAGACTTCAAATTCGGTGCAAAGTTCGTTTACACTATGAAACTAAGGAATAAAATAAAAAAATTGTGAAAATCGATGAATTACCCACCTGAGGGTGTGCATTTTTAGTTTAACATAGCGTCTAATAGGTGAAATTTTAATTTGTCGTAGGAGGGGACGCTGTCCAGTCGCCAAATACCGCCAAGTTTCTCGCCAACATGGCGATATATCGCCAAATTTGGCGACCAAAATTAGGCGCCACAAGTGACGCCACCTTGGCGATATCTGTAATATTTCGCCAAATTACCATAGACTTCTATTGTAAACCTATCTACTTACTGGGGGGTTTTCTGGGTTTACTCGCTTACAGAAAATCAACAAATTGAGATATTCTGTCCGTCACAGAGCCCGTTCTCAGAAACTATACATGTTGGAGACTTGAAATTTTGCAAACTTATAGCTGGACACCACACATCATACGACAAATCATATAATTTTGAAAAAGTCGTACATTTAACCCTTTGCGCTCCCGCATATGTATTTTAAACAATTCTTTCTAAGTGAGCCTCTAACTAGGTTGGAGGCGTGAAATTTTGCATACTTATAGCTGAACACCACACATCATACGAAAAATCATAAAATTTTGAAAAAGTCATACATTTAACCCTTTGGGCTCCCACATGTGCATTTTAAACAATTCTTTCTATGCGAGCCACTAACTAGGTTGGACGAGTGAAATGTTGCATACTTATAGCTGAACACCTCACATCAAATGACGAATTATAAAATTTTGAAAAAGTTGTAAATTTAACCCTTTGGGGTCTCACATGTGTATTTTAAACAACTCTTTCTAAGTGAGTCCCTAATTAGGTTGGAGGCGGGAAATTGCACATACTTATAGCTGAACGCCTCACATCAAACAACAATTTATAAAATTTTGAAAAAGTCGTACATTTAACCCTTTGGACTCCCACATGTGTATTTTAAACAACTCTTTCTAAGTGAGTCCGTAATTAGGTTGGAGGTGTGAAATTTTGCATACTTGCAGCTGAACACCTCACATCAAACGACAAATCCTAAAATTTTGAAAAATTCGTACATTTAACCCTTTGCGCTCCCACATGTATATTTTAAATAATTCTTTCAAAGTGAGCCTCTAATTAGGTTGTAGGCGTGAAATTTTGCATACATATAGCTGAACACTTCACATCAAACGACAAATCATAAAATTTTCAAAAAGTCATACATTTAACCCTTTGGGCTCCCACATGTGTATTTTAAACAATTCTTTCTAAGTGAGCCCCTATTTAGGTTGGAGGCGTGAAATTTTGCATACTTATAGCTGAACACCTCACATTAAATGACAAACCATAAAATTTGAATAAGTCGTACATTAAACCCTTTGGGTTCCCACATGTGCATTTTAAACAATTCTTTCTAAGTGAGCCCCTAATCAGGTTGGAGGCGTGAAATTTTGCATACTTATAGCTGAGCACCTTACATCAAGCGACAAATCATAAAATTTTGAAAAAGTTGTACATTTAACCTTTTGGGCTCCCACACGTGTATTTTAAACAATTCTTTCTAAGTGAGACACTATTTAGGTTGGAGGCGTGAAATTTTGCATACTTATAGCTGAACACCATCATGCAACAAATCATAAAATTTTGAAAGAGTCGTACATTTAAACCTTTGGGCTTCCACATGCGTATTTTAAGCGATTCTTTCTAACTGATCCCCTTATTAAATAGCGGATTTGAAATTTTGCATACTTATAGCGGAACACCTGAGGCCAGGTGACAAATCATAAAATCTTGAAAAAGGTCTTACGCTTAACCCTTTGAGCTACCACATATGTATTTTAAGCAATTCTTTCTAAGGGAGCCCCTAATTAAGTTGGAGACATGACTTTTTGCATACGTATAGTTGAATACGTCAGACCACACGACAAATCATAAACTTTTCAAAAAGTCTTATATTATTTACTCTTCCGGGCTCTAATTTGTGTATTTTAAGCAATTTTTCTAACCTTCACCCTTTTCACCCGGGGAGCACTTTTCCAACTTTTGCCGACACCCCTTTGACCATTCTTTCATATTATGCACCATAGCCTTACATATTTTAGTTCCACTTTTTACCGCGAGGGGCGCCTAGTTATCTCGGATGCTATGGGCTCAATCCCCTCGACTAATACATCTACGGATAGTATGTAAAACGGAGTTTCGTTCGGATAGAGGTTTGTTTAGAATAGAGTGCGCCCCTTTTTGCGAAATGTGGAACTAACAGATTTTTCAAAAGGATAAAGTGTTTTGAAAGGAATATTAAACGAAACCCTCTGTGCGATCTGTGATCACACTTACCCACTTGTTATTTTCAAAATCATCAGAGAAAAGGATATTTAGTTAATTAAATTTGAAAATCCAGGGAGGAGCAATGTCTTTCCTCTGCACTGCCTCTTTGTGGCACCCATGGATGAATGATACATAGTGTGGCATAAGCACATAACTTTATTTTTCACTTTCAGTACAGAAAAGCAGGCCCAGCTATAGGATATTTAATTGGAAAATTTAATAGGAAAATTTAATATCGGAATATAATAGGAATTGTTGTTTCAGAAACAATAAAAATTTCGAATCAATACATTTCGTTTCAAATCATGCATTCAATGTAGCAGTATTAAAATATAGATTTCTGCTTCAAATTGACAGCCAAATAGTTTGTTGTAGGAAATTAAAATTAAAATTGAATGTTGCTTGATGAATAAAATAGTCACATGTAAACACATTAAAAAGCATTAAGTAAAGTATCTAAATATATTGTAACTTTACAAAAAGTAAAGATATCTAACAAAAACATAGCTGTGAAAAAAGGGAGCCAAGTTCTGTAAAGACAATGGCAAGAAAAGAAGTGATATCTAAGTGGGTGCCAAGTTCAAATAAAATTCACTCAAACTTACCTACTGAAGTATTAACGCATTTTTTAAATTGTTTACAAATAAAAATTATTGATAGCATATTAATAATAAATCCAGAACTTGGCAAGCTTTTGATAAATGTTATGCCTATCAATTTCATGTCTTAATAAAATGGTGATGTTAATTTTAATTTCAATGACATTACAAAAATAATTAATATAGTTATTATTATAAACAAATGACTCATGTTAAAGATTTGGTAAATCAATAAATACACAGATACACTCCCGCTCGTCTTTGGTTATCACTCTAGCACCCACCCTCCAGAAACCTCAATGCAAACAGACTAAGATGCCTGACAAAGAGACAGATATACTTACGCTTGCTCTTGGTCATCACTCTAGAGACTGCACCACTTTAACCCTTTCAGGGGCTAATAACTTTTATCCGTGAAATGCTGAAATGATTGAATCACAGCAGAATTTAAAAACAAATCTATTTCAAAATGGGTAAAAGCTTCTTTTCACGTATTTAATAAAATTAAACTTTTTAGTCCTGAATTCTTGTGTCAATGTGGCGTTTTGCAGTTAAATTAGGTGGGATATATTTTATCCCACAGCCCTTCAAGGGGAAGGAGCTCATTCAAATTAAGGCTTCCAATTATGAAATAACAAGATTTGATACAATAATGTCACTATTAAAAATAAATGACTCGTAGGTGAAAAGTTGCCAAGTTCTAGATTTATTATTAATATGCCATCAATAAGTTTTAATTCTAAACAAATTTTCAAATGCTATAATACTTCAGTAGGTAAGTTTGTGTGAATTTTATTTGAACTTGGCACCCACTTAGATATCACTTCTTTTCTTGCCATTGTCTTTACAGAACTTGGCTCCCTTTTTTCACAGCTATGTTTTTGTTAGATAGACTTTTTCTTATTTTATTTACAAATAAATCTTTTGGCAAATTCCGGTATCAGTCATTTATTTCAACACTTTAGCATTAAAAATGCTTTGCCCCTGAAAGAAAAAAAACTTTTTTTTTTCTTTTTATTTTAAGGTTTATCTTGATAGCAGTGTTTTAGTATTTCTAGCAAAGCAAAAAAGAACCGGTGCCAGGAATTTTTCGATTTCCTATAAAAAAAAATAATAATTATGAAACATTAAAGAAATACTAGGAAAATTATTACTACACTACATTTTAGTAATTACATTATAAAACATATGAAAACGATGAATAACTACACAGATGAAACGTAAACAATAAGTTTTTCTCGAACACCCAGAGTAATGGTACTTATAAGTAACACCGAGTAATTCAACTGTTAAATCAGATACATACACCGTTTTCCCAAAATAGCTAGTCAAATTGTATTCTGAGATCACAATGATCACATAAAAAAACCAACACTTATCCTATGTCCTTTACAATGTTTGCCGCAATAAAAAGACGAGCATAATAATCTGTACAAAATGTCGGTACAAAACACATAGTCTGTGTCAAAGTTAGACTCCTTCCTCTCTAAAATAACAAACCTAGAACTACTGCTGCCATGTATCCGGATAAAGTGGAATTAAAAGAGTGTTTCTGCAAAGTACCATTAGAATATTGGTAATATTCACTATGGGATGAAAGTTTAAATTGAGTGGTACTTACAAGTACCGTCAGTAGATAAAGGTTTAATCTCCTATTAGCCCTTTCCGGCGCGGAGTAAGTCTGTTTGTAAAATGATGAAATGGTGGACTGACACCAGAATTTACAAACGAATTTATTAGAAAATATAAACTTGCTTATTTTTCTGAATTTTATAAAAGGGAAATTTTAATTAAATATTCTTGGTGCCATTTGTCAGTTTTGGAATTAAATTTAGGTGTCCTTTTTTTGTGGCCACCGCCCGCTAAAGGGTTAAACATTTCCCCAAATGATTCCTTCGTTCTGAGGGCATACAGTTAGAATGAAATATTGATAAAATAATGCAAGACATTTATTTTGTTGGCGGAATTGCATTTTCAATTATTACTTCAGTTTGTTAATTATTAAAAAATAAACGAAATTTGGAAAATTTTATTCGAATTAATAAAGTTGGTTACAATAATATTGGTAGTAAAGTGATCTACCCACCCTCTCCCTAACGCTACGCCACTTATATAACATATAATCAGTAAACTGATGAATTTTCGTCTATTATATAATATATTTTCCATGTAAACATCAGTGAGAAAATAAATATAACCAAAAGACAATTTAAAAAAATGCTCTTTGATGAATTAATGGAAGAAATTTATTTTGTTGGCGGAATTACATTTCCAAGTATTACTTCAGTTTGTTAATTATGAAAAAAATAAACGAAATTTGGAAAAATTTATTCGTAATATTGGTAGTAACGTGATCTACCCCCCCCCCCCCCCCACTAACGCTACGCCACTAATATAACATATAATCAGTAAACTGATAAATTTTCTTCTGTTATATAATATATTTTCCTTGTGAACATCAGTGGGAAAATAAATGTAATCAAAAGCGAAAAAAAAAATGCTATTACTCCAAAAGTAGTCGGAAAAGATACATTAAGGATGAATCATGAAATTTTATACGACATTTAGAAAAAAAAAAAAAAAGACAAATTTGAAAAACCTCCAAACTTCCAATGAACGTTTCTAGCGTGCACCAACATATTTATGAAAATGCGCCTATTTAAATATCCATAAATGTAGAAAGATGAAATATAGCTCCGCTGTTTTTGAGACATTTAAATATTATATGACTTTCATATCTCGATTCTGGCATAACGATATTACTTATGCATGCACTCTATGAAGTAAACAACTACGCTCTCCAAAAGTGAATGTTATTCAAAATGTATTCATATATTTAGACAAATTTGCAGTTGAAGTAGAGAACTATTTATCAATAAAATATCTATTCCAATATCTTCATATACTGTATTTCACAGGGGTTTCTATTCGATAAAGATAAACACAATTTCGTATCCAGCGATTTCTGGAGTTCCATTACCTGAGATATATTCTGTTGAGCTGAACCAGGTTTCAGACCAGATGCTGTAATCTTCAAGGTTAGCTGGGTGAAAAAGTTCGACCAGAATCGTCCGGGATAGCTCAGATGGCAGAGCACTGGCGGCTTCAGCCAGGAGATCCCGGGTTCGAATCCTGGTCCGGACATTTTTCGCCCAGTTGGAAATTTACATCTACTATGTTTCATTGTTAGATAATGTTATAATGCACTAAGTAATAAAAACATTTCCAATAGATA
Organism: Maratus speciosus; assembly: GCA_963932465.1. NCBI lineage: Eukaryota > Metazoa > Arthropoda > Arachnida > Araneae > Salticidae > Maratus > Maratus speciosus. Next base: position 184,972,788 of record OZ010797.1, on the reverse strand, counting down.
TTTAGGTACAGTCGTGGAAAAAAAAAAAAGTAAACACCCCCTACTAACCCCTCAAAAAATTATCGGAGACGAAAGTTACTGGTACCGAACGATTGGAAATAAAGTTTACTTTTAAATGTATATAAAATTTGCTTACGGGACTATCTACATATTAAAACTAATCCAAACTTCATTTTTTTCAATGGCAATACCCAATTTTAACGAGATATTTCAAATCTTTGGTTCAAACTATGCCTAGACACCAAATTTCAAGTCATTTGAATGATAAGTTTTTGAATTATAAACATTCAAAATTTTGTGCTTCTAATGTTAAATTACATTTTTATATTTTTATTTATAACTTCTGAAATTATGATCCTAAAGTTCTAATTTTCTGTGTAGCAATAATACTGATATACCCAAACATAAATACAATGAATTTGCAATTTTTATAATTTTCTGATATGAATTATGAATTATGAAATTAATATTAAAAAAATATGAATTGCAACCTACAATTTTTTTGATGGATTCAGATTTATTACTTCCTGCTTTATGGAAATCCAAAATTTCACATTTTTCTTCCAAGTAGTTTCAAATTATGCTTAAAAAACGGCAAAATGATGGTTTAAGGGGCCGTTTGTGATAGAAGCAGTGTTGCCAGACGAATACTAAAATTTTATTTTGAATACCACTATTTTCGTACGGTATTATTCGCTTGATTTAATTGAAAAAAATTCTTAAATGAATAAGGCGACTATCTCTCTATAAAAATAGTGGTATACAAAATAAAATTTTAGTATTCGTCTGGCAACACTGGATAGAAGTGACTAAATATTTTGAAATTTCTTATGCTATCCTGTAATCTAACAGGCTTAATTGACTGCTTAAAGTGCCTTGATCAAGAAGGGAGCTCTCTCGGTTAACAATCGAGTACCGAACTTCAATTTGGGCACATCCCTTAAAATACGCTTGTTTTAAAATAATCAATTTCTCGGAAACTTATGGTACGAATTGCATAAAAATTTGTTTTTAGACTAATTGAAGGGTGTAGAGTTAATTTATGCTGTCAGAATTGTGTACTGCTATTGAAAAAAACAAAGTTATGGTTCGTTTTAATATGTGGATTGCCCCCTAAACAAATTTTATATACATAATTTAAAAGTAGATTTTATTTCCAATCGTTCGGTACCAGTAACTTTCTTCTACGATAATTTGTTGAGGAGTTAGTAGGGGGTGTTTACTTTTTTTCCCCACGACTGTACGCTTTCATTATAAGTAGATTATTTGGTAATTACCGAAATTTCTGGTGTATAAGTCGCGGTTCAGATAAACGTGTTTCTGATCAGAAATTTTATTTAATTACAATTAACTTATTTTTACCTGGTAGTTATTTGACTTTATTTATTAAACAACATTTCTTACTCTTACTTTATTCTCGGTTTATACGCTCTAATTATGAAATTATAAGCAAAAAGCGTTCAAAAAATATGATTTTTGTGTTACTGAAGGACCTACATGACATTTGGCATGGAAGTTATTCATTGGATATAAATTATCTCTAAGAATATTTCTTAAAATATTCGAAATTTAAAAAGGATGAAAATGCTCGAAAAGCGTTTTAAAAAACGTTCTAAATGGCGATTTCTATGCAATCAGGAAGTATCAAAACTATTTCAAAACTAATGGTTGGAAATTGATGATGACAGCCATTGCTCTAACACTGGCTCTATTTTATGTCGGTGTCACTAATACCTGGGGGTTGCTGGAACAAAAAACGTTTAAAAAAGCGATTTCTGTGATACTGCCAGTGGCTAGCAATATGAAAATAGGCATGGTAGTTACTTATATAATGTATAAATGCTCTCTATGAATAGTTTCTAAAGAATTCGAAATTTAAAAGGGTGAAAATGTACGAAAAGCATTCTAAAAACATTCTAAATTGCGATTTCTACGCAATCTCGGGCAATATCAAACCGAATTCAAAAGTAATAGTTGCAAATTGATGGTAATAGTCTATGCTCTGACATAGGCTATATTCCATGTTGCTGTCAATACCACCTATTTTGCACGGTAATTACGTAAAAGATGCAAATGCTTTCTAAGAACCGTCGAAAAAAAATCCAAATTTAAAAGGATGAAATGAGTGAAAAGCGTTCTAAAAACGTTCGAAATTACGATTTTTATGCAATCTTATGAAATACCAAGCCGATTTAAAAAATAATGGTTGCAAATTGTTGGTGATAGAACATGTTCAAATATAAGCTATAGTTCACGTCGGTGCCACTACCACCAGAGGGTTGCAGGAGTGAAAAACGTTGTAAATTGCGATTTCTGTGATACTGAAGGGGCTAGAAACTTTAAATATCGCATGGTAGTTAGTTATAAAATATAAATGCCCACTAAGAACTGTCGAAAATAAATTCTAAATTTAAAAGGGGCGAAGTGAATTGAAGGAGCGAAAAAGCGTTCTAAAAAAGTCCTAAATTAAGATTTTTATGCAATCTCAGTGAAATAATAAATCGATTAGAAAAGTAATGGTTGCGAATCAATGGTGACAGTCTCTGATATTACACAGGCTATATTTTATGCCGATGCCACTATCAACTGGAGTTGGCAGAAACAACAAATGTTCTAAAAAGGCCTTTAAAAACTTTCTATATTACGATTTTTATGGAATATTAGGAAATACCAAATCGATTTCAAAATGAATTTTGGCAAATTAACGGTGACTGTCTCTGTTTCAACATAGGCTTTTTATGTTAGTGCCACTACCACCAGATAGGTGGTAGTCTGTTAGACAAGAAGCTTGGAATTTGAAACGATGGTTAATTTTAAGATGTAACTGCGTACAGAGAACGGTTTCTAGAAAACCCAAAACTTCAAATTAATACTTAAATGAGCGAATACAATGAGCATAAAAGCTTCAATGTACTTTCTAAATTATCATTTATTTAGAATATGTTTTAGTTCTTATTAATTTCAGTCTTATTTCTGTCTAATGCAGTGTAATAAGGAAGTTTAGTCAAACTGTGGCTTCATTAGTAATTTTAGAATTATTCCTAAAAGTATAATTTCTTCTAATCAAAATTAGACATACAAATATCACTTACAGTGCGTCCCAAAAATATAGACAAAGATAAAAAATGATATCCCAAGCTAAAACACCTTTCTTGTATTTTCAGAAATGATTGAGATAGTATATTTTTTTAACACGTTGACTGCCACGCTACGAGTATAATCGTAGCTTTAATATTCGTGGCTTTAATTTATTACTTTCTCACCATTATTTTAAAATAACAAAAATTGCCTTATTTATTGGCAGAAATTTCGCTGTATTAGTAAAACGAAATTTACCTTTCAGAATATGTGGTGGCAAACCACTTTCAAGAAGAAATTTGAAAATTCTTACTTTTTGCGGCAGTGAACGTGTTAATTGACTTGTTAGGTTTTATTGCAAAATGAATTAGAAAATACGTAAAAACTATGAAAAAAATGAAAAAAATGGAATATCGCCTGTACCATAAATATAGACATCTTCTGACTTTACTTAGACATATTATTAGTAAATTGTTTTTTTTTTTCAGCAGAAGATTATTTATTCACATTTCTTTAATGTATGTATCGTCTGCTGTTCTGACTTTTATGTGTTCTGACTGATCGATCTTCTTATAAATCCGACAAAATGCCTAGAGGTAAAGAGATTTCGAAAGAGTTCATCAAAGTTTTGGATTTAAAACTTAAAGGCAAAAAGAAGAATTTTGAAATTTCGAAAGAGATATCCAAAATTTTGAAATGATATTTAAAAAGTATTTACAGAATTTTGTATATTGACGAAGAGTATTGTATTGAGAGAAGACCTGGTCGACAAATAATTACATCCATGAGCGATGACAGAATCATTCTAAGCATGGCATCTAGAAAAAATATTTCATTGCAAAACATTGCTTTCAAATTTGGAGTGTCAAAAAATACCATTCACAGAAGAACATTGGAATCTAAATGAATAACTTTCAAGAAAATGTTGAAGAAACCATGCTTAAGAAAACACAACAAAACTGTACATTTAAACTGGGAGAAGAAAATGTCTTATGGTGATAAATGGCTGTCAACAATATTTAGTGACAAGAAAAGGTGGAACTTACAAGGAGAGTGTCAACCTTGGTAATCACAGATTTTGATTATTTTAATATATGTTGTAGGGTAGGATTGTGGGAGACCCCTTAGTTCAACGGATTTTATACAACGCTCCTTAGTTCTTGAGAAAACGAGGGGTCTACTATTAGTACACAACTTAAATACTTACTTTATAACCAAAAGGATAGGTTTGTCGTAGCTCAGTTGGTATGGCGTTTGCTGGGTCATCCGCGGCCTCGGGTTCGATACCCGAACGCGCTACATTTGTTTTCCTCATTTTTTGTTTTATAAATATACTTGTAATTATAACTTAATAATCTCATTGTCAATTAAAATTTATAATATTGTATATCAATTATAACTTTAACCTATTTATTTTTTTACTTTTGACTAAATAGTTGTATAAAACATCATAAAAGTGTTAATTTTTTAAAATCACTTTTAAAATGTATTACACATATTCTTTATCGATGCAATGATATTGAACAATTGTGTCAATTCGTGATTTTAAAGAAACATCATTTATGCATTGCTTTAACAAGGGAAGCCAATACGATGACACTATTAATCTGTTTTTAAAGTAACAAACATAATTGTATTAAAAATTAGCATCAGAATTAAATTGCAATCGATTTTTTCCATATTAAATATTTTAAAAATCTGTAATACGTCTGCTTGAGCTTTCAGTTACTTTGCTTTCCCCTTTATCTTCTTTCTGCTTTTATTTCTATTTTACTTGAATGTTTTATTTTATTATAACTGAATGGCGCCGCAACAGGTTTGTAACGATTTTGTAATTTTTATTATTCAATAATCGATCCAATTTCCTTTTAAATATCTTTAAAGGATGAGAAATAATAGTTTAAAAATAAAAAATGATAAATAAAAAATTTAAAAATTAAAATAAAAAATTTAAATTTTTAACTTCATAATTGAAGAGCTAAGTGGAAGAACATGTTAAGTAACAAAAATTACATTTGAAGAAATTTGATATGAAAGTTTTTGTTCTCAATTTTAATGATTTATTTTCTGTTTGATACCATGTTTTTAAAATATTAACAGGTGTGGTACTAAACTCTATCAAAAAAACTTATTCATTTTTAATTTTTAAATATTAAAAAATATTAACATTAATTGAATTATTAAATATTAAAATATTAAATATTAATGAATAATGTCTTAAATCTTCAAGGCTAAATAGAACTTTGGTATTTTAGCTTTACCATGTGACAGAATACCTGATAACACCATAGCTGCCAACTTGTACGGATTTTTGCTACCACTAAAATTTAACAGAAATTTCTGCCTTAATTAATTACCAACATTCACTGCAATTCGGCGATTGAATTGGGGAAAATTTCCTATTAAATTTTAGTGGTAGCAAAAATCCGTACAAGTTGGCAGCTATGTAACACCTTCGTCCAAAAGATAAAATCATTTTTAAGAAAATGTAGCATAACATGGTCTTCCACTCAGCTCTTCAATTAATGTACGATATAAATTTTTTTAATTGAGATTATTAAATTATAATTACAAGTATATTTATGAAACAAAAAATGAGAGAAAAATGTAGCGCAATCGGGTATCGAACGCGAGCCTACGGACGAGCCAGCAAACGCCGTACCAAATGAGCTACGACCGAATTATCCTTTTTGTTACAAAGTAAGTATTTAATTTGTGTACTAATATTGGATCCCCCCCCCCCCCCGGTTTCTCAAGAACTAAGAAGCGTTGTATAAATCCGTTGAACCTGAGACTAAGGAGTCTCTATCCTACAACATATATTAAAATAATCAAAATCTGTGATTACCAAGTTTGGCCCTCTCCTTGTTAGATGGACCAGATGGATATGAATTTTACTGGTATCATTTAAGAAGCAAACCAAGAAGTTTTCTCAGTAGACAGCAAACTGGAGGATCAATAATAACTTGGGGTGGTTTTGGATTTAATGGACAAACATTTTGGGCATTTTGCAGCAAAGAAATGAACTCCCATGACTATCAGCAAAGCTTAGAGGACCATTTTATTCCACTACAATTTTTGTTGGGAGGGCCAAGCTGTGTATTTTAATAAGACAGGACGCCTATTCATATATCTAACCGCTGATATCAAAATACTCAAGGATAGAGGACACGAGTTGTGACGTCATCACTAATCGACCGATTTCTCTCTAGTGTTGGAATTCACACCGGAAAATTTTGAATAGCAGTTTTCTTTTATTTGTGGAATACCTATCATCTTATAAAACAATAATAACTATTTAAACTTACTGGTGATATTTTCGAATCGCCCAATGGAAAATCGCTCAGATGTGGCAACACTTGCATTCTGCATGTGGATGAATTTTTATTTAGGGATTCCAAATTCTCACCAGTAAGTTTATACAGTTATTATTGTTTTATAAGATGATAAATATTCCGCAAATAAAATAAAATAAAAAGGCTATTCAGAATTTTCCGGTCTGAATTCCAACACTAGTGAGAAGTCGGTCAATTAGTGATGACGTCACAACTTTTGTCCTCTGGCTTTGTGTATTTCGATGGCAACTGTCTAACTCAACAAAGATGTGGTTTAATATGAATAACATCAATGTCATGGACTAGCACATTAGGATTAGCACATGCCATTAGCCATCAGAAAGTTCCGACTTAAATCTCATGGGAAACGTGTGAAGATATCTAGCACGAAAAGTATACGAAAATGGCCGCCAATATTTTTCGACCAAGGATCTTACATCAGCGTTAGAGCAAGCATGGTATGAACTGTCCCCAGAGGTAATACAAAACTTAGTATTTTCGATGGAAAACTGTGTATTTGAGGTGATTATAGGTAATGGAAACACGATTAAATAATAACATTTGTAGCTGTGTTCCTCAACCTTAAATAATCCATAAAACAAATATATTGTCTATATTTATGGTACATCCTATTTTCTGTTTTTCTAAATAAATTCAGGTTTGTTATTTTCTAATGCAAATTAACCTTAACTTGTGTTTCATATAGTCTTTGTAATTAGATACATATAAAAAATTTTTATCCCATTCTTATTTTTACAGTGAATCGTATTTTATGCTTTTGTCTATATTTTTGAGACACATTGTAGCATATTTCAACTATTACGCGAGCAAAGCGGCGGGGTTTTGCTAGCTAATTAATAATTGTGTATATTTATGTATGTATTAATTACCTAAAAACATGGTTCGTACGGATACCGTTATTTCTCCATGAAAACTACCAGTATCTTTTTATAAAAAAATAAATCTAGGTTAACCTCTTCAAGGGTGGTGGTTCATTTTTGGACCACTTAATTTTAATTCTTCAATGCTACATTGGCACCAGAATATTCGAATGAAAATTTTCCTTTTATTAAGTAAGTGAACAACAGCATTTTCGTATTTCGAAATTTGTTTGTAAATTCTGGTGGCATTCGCTGATTGCAACATTTTACGAATAGAAGTATCTTGCCCCTGAAAGGGTTAAACGCGCTAAATTTCGCCTTCTTTTAAGAAGAGATTTTCTCTAACACAATACTGGTGCCGAAAATGTTTCTGGTCTGCAAAATTCAAGGAGGCGTACGAACCATGAAAACAAAATTTTTGAAAATTTTGGTTCTCGTTTTCGGCCAAAAATAGGAAGATTGCCGAAATTTGGTTTTGGTTTCAGTCATAAAAATATGTTTCGGTCGATCCTTAAATATGACGCTCTAAAACAATTTTCTAAAACTTTTATATGATTAAATGTACTTTACTCTTGGGCCTTTTATCTCTTAATAAAAAAAAAAAAAAAAAAAAAAAAAAATTAGGAATTTTCTTTAGAAAAATACAAGATACGCCGACTTTAATTCCTTCAAGCCTACATGCTTTATATCTGCCACGAATGGTTAATTTCTATTGGAGAAATATACTCACGATTTGCTGAAATTTTTCTTTTCCATGAAAGTTACAGAAGTCAATTTCCGGTTTCTAGGAACAGGCTGAATTTTCAGGGGAAAAATAATAAATAAACGTTTGTCATTTCGAAAACAGATAAATAAGACGTATTCTAAAAATACATGTTCTCTATTTATTTCTTCTAGAAAAAGTTATTGACGAACGATACTTTTTAGCTCACAGGCTATCAAAGCCTGAGAGCTAATCTGCCCGCCGGTTTTGTATGTACGTATGTACAGCCGTGGAAAAAAAAAAGTAAACACCCCCTACTAACTCCTCAACAAATTATCGTAAAATAAAGTTACTGGTACCGAACTAATACCGGAACTGGTACCGGAAATAAAGTCTACTTTTAAATAATGTATATAAAATTTGCTTAGGGGGCCATCAACATATTAAAACGAACCATAACTTCATTTTTTTCAATGGCAATACCCAATTCTGACAGAATAAATGAACTCTACGCCCTTCAACTAGCCTAAAAACAAATTTTTATGCAATTCGTACCATAAGTTTCAAAGAAATTAATTATTTTAAAACGAGCGTATTTTAAGGGCTGTATCCAAATTGAAGTTCGGTACTCGATTCTTAACCGAGTGAGTCTCCTTCTTGATCAAGGCACCTTATGAAACCTGTTAGATAACAGGACAGCAGAAGAAATTTCAAAATATCTACTCACTTCTATCATAGACCTAATACCCATGACCTTAAACCATCATTTTGCCGTTTTTTAAGCGTAATTTGAAAACTATTTGGAAGAAAAATGTGAAATTTTGGATTTTCATACAGCAGGTTGGTTGGTAGGTTGTATTTTGACGGCCGATTATCTACACTAGGGATATAGGCCCGAGGGGGGAGTGCCCTTCGTGGGGGTCTTTCTAAGGGAACCTAACCCGTATTTACGCATGGAAATCCATGGCTCGAAGAAAACCACGAAAACTCCAAACGATTAGGCCGACGGGCGCGATTGGGTTCGAACCCAGCGCCTCCCGTCTACCAGCTTCGAGAGCAGAACCTCTCAGCCACTGGTGGGGCTTCATACAGCAGGACTTAATAAATCTAAATCCATCAAAAAAATTGTAGATTGCAATTCATAATTTTTCTGAATAATAATTTCATAATTCATAATTCATATCATAAAATTGAAAAAAAAATGCAAATTCAGCGTATTTATATTTGGGCACATTAGCATTATTGTTACACAAAAATTTAGCACATTAGGAGCATAATTTCAGGAGATATAAATAAAAATATGAAAATGTAATTTAACATTAGAAGCGCTAAATTTTGAATATTTATAATTCAAAAACTTATCATTCAAATGATTTGAAATTTGGTGTCTGGGCATAGTTTGAACCGAAGATTTGGTTAAAATTGGGTATTGCCATTGAAAAAAATGAGATTTGGGTTCGTTTTAATGTGTAGATGGCCCCCTAAGCAAATTTTATATACATCATTTAAAAGTAGACTTTATTTCCAATCGTTCGGTACCAGTAACTTCCGTCTGCGATAATTTGTTGAAGAGTTAGTAGGGGTGTTTACTTTTTTTTTTTTTTCCACGACTGTACGTAACGCGATAACACGATTGATAGAAGCATTCGATTTGCTTCAAATTTTTTTTCTAGGTTAACTCTCATAAGGCGCTTCCCTGATTAGTTTTAGGGATTCGTTGGTTAAGGATAAAGGCGAAAAAGTGTTGCAAGTTCGCCCCTTAATTTAGATAAATGGGTTTTTCATGCGGAATTATTCGATTTGCTCCAATTTGGTATACCGATTTATTATGTTAAGGAGTTTTCCTGATTAGATTTGGAGGTTCATTAGTTAAGTATACGGGGGGAGAGGGCCTAGACTCCCCCCTTCACCTTTATTTAGATAAATGGGTTTTTCATGCAAAATTATTCGATTTACTGAAATTTGGTATACCGGTTTATTATGTTAAGGAGCTGCCTTAATTAGATTTGGAGATTTATTGGTTAAGTATAAAGGGGGAGACGGGGGCTAGTCCCCGCCACTTAATTTAGATAAATGGGGTTTTAATGCAGAATTATTCGATTTAGTTCAATTTTGATACACTGGTTTATTCCGATATGGCGCTTCCTTCATTAGATTTGGAGGTTCATTGGTTAAGTATAAAAGGAGGAAAACGGGGGCTAATCCCCTTTCATTTATTTTTTGGGGGACATTATTCTGTGAAATAAGTGCTTAATATACAATTAGTGTGATCTCAATGCCATCAGTTTAACTGGTCACTTTCTTTCTTTTTTCAGTTAGTTTTTATATTTTTCATCCTTTTATAATTTTTTTAGATCACAGGTTATCAAAGCCTGAGAGCTGATGTACCCGCAGGTTCAATATGTACTAAGTACGTATCTATGTACGTAACGCGATAACTCTTGTATAGAAATATTCGATTTGCTTCAAATTTTAGATATATATTCACTCTGATATCGTGCTTCCCTTATTAGTTTTGGGGGTTTATATGTTCAGTATAAAGGGAGAGTGGGGGCTAATCCCTCCCTTAATTTAGATAAATGGATTTTTCATGCAGAATTATTCGATTTGCTTCAAATTTGGCACACCGGTTTATTCTGATAGTGCGCTTCCATGATTAGATTTGGAGGTTCATTGTTTAAGAATAAAGGGAAGAGAGCTAATCCCTCCTTAATTTATTTTTCGAATGACATTATACTTTTAAATAAGAGTATAACATACAATTAGTGTGAATAGCCTGTGAGCTCAATGCCATCAGTTCAAAAGGCACTTTTATTTTTATTTTTATGAAAAATATTTTTTTAAATAAAAAAAATATCGCTTATAACGTTTGAATAATTTTCATTAAAATGTTGATTAAATTATTAACAATAAATAGAACTTTATTAATACGTTATATTTTTGGTAAGTTAAAAAAGGTTGTAACTGCGATCAGCCGATCACCATTATCTCCAAATAGTCATCTTAGCCTTATTTAATTCTTTAAAATTTACGAATAACTAAAGCGAAAAATGCTATTTGAAAATAGTAGTACTCCGTGGTCCAGAGTTAGACCACACTAAGTTAAACCTTTATTCAGTCTAAAACGACAGAAATTTCTCCAAAAAGTATTGCAATCATTCATTTTTATTTCAGAAAAAAGTTGTGTTAAAGGCTAGTTCTATTGGTTTTGTAGTGTAAATCACATAGCTGATGCTTGTTGTCCACCGTTATTTTCGAAAGGTTTGCTTGGCTTTATTCAATAAATGAGATATCTCCCATAAAATAAGTCACATTTATCCGTTTTAATCCTGGTAGCCAAAAATCGTAACATGTGTCTTACCCTACAAGTGCTTATAGAAATAGCCTTAAATGAAAAAGTGTAATCAGTGCTGAATATAACGACAAAATCTTTTAACCCTTTCAGGGGCAAAGCAATTCCATTGCTAAAATGTTGAAGTCACCAGAGTTCACTTACAAATTTATTTGGAAATAAGATAAAGCTATTTTTCACATGCGTAATAAACTGACAACAAATTATACCAAAATTCTGGTGCGAATGTGGCATTTGGGAATTACAATTATGTGGTTTCATAAACATACCACCGCCCTTGAAAGGGTTAAGTGGCAAAGTTTTTTGTTTCTAAAATGTTCGAATGATGGTTTGCCACCATAACTCATTAAGAAATTGATTTGGTAATTACAAATACTTTTTTTTCACATAAGCACACGTTTTAAAAGCAAAATTTTATCCAAATATTCTGGTGCGATTTTTGCGTTTAACCTCTTGAAATCCAATGGTACTTTTTTATACCATTTAATTTTAATCTTCAAATGCCAGAATGTCATCAGTGTTTTGGAATGAAATTTGCCCTTTATTAAGTAGGAGCCCCCCCCCCCCCCCGGTAGTTCACTCATACTCTAAAGCGAAGGCTTGGTTTCCGGGAGGGCAGGGCATCCTTGTACGAAGAGAGAAACTTTTACTTATTTTCAAATAAATTTGTTCGTATATTCTGGCGTCGTTCAATTATTTAAAAATTTTAGCAATAAAAGAACTTTGCCTCTGAATTAAAGTTAAAATTAAAGTTAGACCTAAGAATTAAAATTCTGAGTATAAAAATTTATCACTGCCCTTGAAGTTTTCACAATAAGATGACGTGTAACAAAGGACTTTATATAAAGATAACTTTACTCTAATTTAAAGTATATTTTTTTCGAATTTTTAATGACTTTTCTTTTGAAAAATACAATATACTTGTATTTAATTTCCTCAGGCGTATTTCCTATGTAATTTCCACAACGTGGATTTTTTCTTTGTAGATTTATGTTTGTGATGAAAGTTTCGGAATGTAATTTCCGGTTTCCAGGGAAAACTCCCACTTACAGAAAAAATATATAGTTGTCTTTTAAAAATCGAGTAAAAAAACTTTTTCTAGGGATACGTGTCTTATATTTATTTGGTTTAGAATAATTAATGGAAGAGAATATTTGTGGATTACCAATTTGTTGGCGGGTGATTTTGAAAATGTAGTAATCAAATCCAGTTCCGAATTCAAAATTATCACCAGAAGGTTTGAATCGTTGTTTTGTTTTTACAAAATAATAACTATCTCGTAAGTAAAATAAGAAAGAATTACTTTTGGAAAAATTTGTGGTGTGAAGTTGCAGTTTCTGAATGAAAAATCCGTCAGAATTAAGGACTGTGATCACAGTCTCCCTCAAGAAATACATTTTACTTTATTTTACAAATATAAACACATTAAAAAATTGAGACAGTGCCGCAAGTTGGACTTCTTTTTTTATTACTCAGAATAGAATGCTTGATTGAAACCACTTTATGGAAAAGCAAAAAACAATTATATTGCCCCGGTCCGACTCAATTTCTACAAAAATATTCAAATTTTCTTATCATTCAATTGAGATTCTTTTAAAGAATACTGTATGTATATCTATGCGAAAATTTTACAGTATAAATCAGCGATATATGTCCGCAAGCCGTAAAATACATTCTATTAAAACTTATTAAAAAAAATTATTTAGTGTAGAATAAAAGAATAACGTATGGTGAAAAACAACACACGTTTTTAAGATGCAGAAAGAAGAAAAAATGATTTTTGAAAATATTTCTCTGTAATTTATTAAAGTATATTCTCAAAAATTCCGTTAACAAAAGTTCCTTTTCACTACTTTTTGAAAAAAAAAAAAAGCCTGGCCGATCCGCCCCACTAGTGTCCGAAATGTTCTGCTCTCAAAGCTGGTAGAAGGGAGGTGCTGGGTTCGAACCTAATCGCGCCCGTCGGCCTAATCTTTCGGAGTTTTCCATGATTTTCTTCGAACCTTGGATTTCCTTGCATAAATACGTATTAGGTTCCCTTACCCGGTAATTCTCCGTCATCCTCAACCTCGCATTTCGAGCTTAATTCTCGGTTGGATGCGAAATCCAATTCACCATTTACCCAACCTGACAAAATTCGAGGTAAATACTAACCTGGAGTTGACAAACTCAACCAAGCTCTGAATGGCAGGTTAGTGAACCGCGCATGCATAGTAGAAAGAAGATGGCGGTCGTTTTATATTGTGCGTTGATGCTTCTTTTTTTAAAACAAAGCTGTTTGGGATTTATTAATTAAACGAAGCATTAATTATCAAAGATGGTATTATAAAAGAATGTGTTACTTACATTTTTCTCCTTTTTTTATATTTTTGCTCTATGAACACAAAATTATATTAATTTGTGTGTCGAAAACGAAGCTTCAAATTTTACTGATTTACAGTAAAATTTGCATACATTACAATACATTACAAGTATACATTACAAGTATTTTTGGTGGCGCCATCTAACGAATCCAAATAGAAATATGTTCTTTCAATACCAATTTAGTAAAAAAATATGATTCAAATCTCTTTCTTTTCTCTCTCTCTCTTTGAATAATAATGAAAAAATAGAAAATAAGTTTTCTTCCATTTGAGTTCCTCGCCGTACCGTTCATAGTTGCTTAAAGCATGAATTTTCTACCAAATTGTGTATATGTGTTCAGGTTTTCATAATAAATAAATAATTATTTTTTAAATTACATATTTAGTAAGTTTGAAATAATGATTTTTGTATTAAAGAGACATTTTTTTCAGAAGATTTTTTTTAAAAAATTTCATAATACATTAAGAACATTAATGCATGTTTTCGGCCTTCTTTTAAAGTTATTAAACATGATCTCTAAAAAAAATGCGCAATAGTCAACGCATAATTTTTTTAAAAAGGCCTCTTGTCTTTTTTTTTTTTTTTTTTTTTTTTTTTTTTGCTGCCAGCATGCTATTTTATCCAAGGTATTTTAATTGAATCTGTAATTTATTACTTTCGTTAAATAAAAATATATGCATTAGAAATAAATATATGAAAATAGCTTCATATATAACACTCATTGTCAGAAATAAATAAATAAACATATCGCATTATTTACTTTTACTCTACTTAATACTACTAGTTAAATCAGATAATTGTTTATTAAACTAATATTAAAGAAAAAGATTTTTTTAATCAAGTTTTTTTTTAATCAACGGTTTTTTAAGAATTTTATTGTTCAGAATTTTATTGAAATTTTTGTTCTGTAAACGAACAACACCATGCATTCAAAATGGTAATTCCAAATTTATTTATAAAAAAAATTTATTAAAATATTAAACATGATAAGTATGCTTTTCCTGTACTGCCTTTAGTTTCGTTATTAAAAAGAAACAGATAAATATGGCGTCAAGGCAGGACAGAACTCGCAGAAGCGATTACTAGATCATGTAATTCCTTTGGCCCATCAACTACGCAGATTTCAACCGGGGGTTGACTAATCTAAAGTCGACAAATCGCGGCTTGAAAGTTATCGATGAATTCGAAATATTAACCGGCGGTTAGATTTGCCAACCTAAGGTTTCTCAGCTGAGACTTGAACCGCGAGTTAAAGGTTGGTGGATAATCGAGCGGTTAGAAAAACTCCCACGCAGCGCAACCTCCTCTCCCACTTCGGTCCAATATCCCTCGTGTAGATAACTGGCCGTCATAAACAGCACCACACTGCCTGCTCGATCCTTCTGGGAACAATTAATTCGATGTTCGGCCCGTCACTCGAGTATGTTGAAAACGTGTAAGCCTGTGCCGAGGCAAGGCCTTCTTGAATACTAGAGGCCGCTAGGGGGATGGAGGGAGAAATACTTACCCAGTGTTCCAAACAATTTAATTTCTTTTTCGTTCTCAAATAAAAAGTAAAGTTGATTTAACGATCACATTTAAAAACAAATCTGATAAGATATGTTAAAAAATTATATTTAGTTCATAAAGAAACACATGCACGTACGAAAAAATATTATACATTAGTATATTTAATACTCATATATTTTAAATATATATATATAAGATGCAGTTTTGATAATCAATTTTTAAATCTCACGAAAATGACAATATTAAGACAAAATTTACTTACCATAAATATATAAAACATGAGCGGTGTAAATAATAATAATCAAATTAAAGATATGCACATTTAATATAGTAACGCAATACTCTTTTTGAAGTATTCAACATTTTGATTTTTTTTAATACTAAATAATAATATAAATGAGCAAATGATTTATAATCATTAAGCATAAGAAATTTGGCATCTCAAAAACACGGATCAAGATTAAAAAAAATATATATATTGAATTGATACGTTCAACTTAAATATATGTATGAAAATCACATTAAAAGCTCAATGATTAAAATTACATAAAAATGATTGTTTATATGCAAACTGGTCCCACATGCATACATAATCCGTAAGGATTATTTTAAAATTTTCTCTTTAATATTTTCGCAGAATTTTTAATTCGCAGAATTAATATAATTCATGTCAATAATAATATACATTAACAAATGAATTTATCATTAATAATAAGATGAAATAGAGCCTCTTTAAAAATCCAGAGGGAAAAAAATATTAGCAAATAATTTCAACACAAATGCATTTTCACATTTTTCAAGCGAATGCGTGAAATTTAAGCAATATTGAAGGCTTATATTATTTCAATATCAATGTCAACAGTAATTTTCATTAACAAATGAACCTCTCTTTAAAAGTACAGGGAATAAAATATTGAACGAGTAATTTTTATCTAATTCATTTTCATATTTCTCAAATGAATATTCCCTTGCTGTCTTTTATCCTTGCATTGTTTGGAATAATTATTTAAACAGATGTTTGCAAACGTCTCAATAATTTGTTGGGCTTTTTCATGCAAGTTAATGTTACATTCTAAGCATTTTTCGTTTTCTAAAATACAACTCATTTCTATACCAAGCTTTGAAAGTTCAACAAATACAGAAAATTGATTATTACTTTGTATAAATTTACTTTCATATTCTTTTGAAACAAGGCTTTTAAATATTATAAATGATATGCTTAAAATATCTACTACTGTAGATGAAGGAAATTTCAACCCTCCCCTATTTAATTCATTTAAGTTAACTATAATCTTCATCCTCGATTACTAGATCCATTGCATCATTTGAAATAAACATTTGTGTACAAGTTTTGCATAATAGATTTAATTTTTTTACACAGTATCCACCTATGTATACTAAAACTTTAATGTCATTATCTAAAAGGCTATCATTATCTAAATTTTCCAAAATTATCTGAAATGGGGATATATCAACATTTTCAGTTACAGTTTTAGTTGTATGAATTGATACAAAATCTTTTATGGCAATTTCCCCGTTTGTATCCGAATGGCATTTTAAAACGCTTTTTATTCTAAGTTTTTTTTCTGCTTCTAAAATCTGCAGCACAGATATATAATAATTTGACCCAGCCATTTCTCGATATTGACCAAACCGATCTTCTAAATTATCTGTCTGAAATTTCCCGGTTAATACATATTTCGCCTTAAGTTCGGTTAGAATATATTTTATTAATTCGATCATTGTGTTAGTAGTATGATGCAGGGCGAAGAAAGTTTCTGAAGACAAACATCCGTGTCTTGGTTTTTGATTTAAATTTTCCCATGATTTAATCCATTTTGAAAAAATTTCTAAATATTCTAATCTCTTGTCATTTAATGAATTAAATGGCATTGCTTCATCAAGGCGCTTATTAAAACCTTTATTCGGATGCTTAATATTCATCATCTCCCACCAGTTACAAATTTCATCAATGAAAGTTGCTGTTGTTGCACCCTGAGCGTTATTAAGATCGTTGGAAAATTCTTTTAAAGCAACAGAATTTGTTTTATCAAATATTTTTAAGGGGTCTTGTACCTTTTAAACGCGTCGAAAATTAACGAAAAACTTCAAAGTTTGAATTAGCCTATCTTCAAAGCCTTTTTATGTATAAACATGAAATTTTGGAAATTGATTAAACAGATTGTGCTTTGTAATATGCTACCATTAGAATTTTATTAACCCTTTACAGAATTTGTGTATTGTTGAAATCAAAATAGCTTTTTTTTTACCCCATAAGTCATTGCGCGCATGATATCTTGAGAAAGTATGTATGGATTCGCATGAAATTCGGTAAAGATAATAATCATATATGTGTGTTTAAAATGATCTACTCTTAGGCTAAAATTATTTCATTAACTACATAAAAAAATATTTTCGTAAAAAAAATAAAAATTTTGTATTTTTAATGAATAAAAATAGTCATAACTAAAAATATTACCATTGTAAATATTTAAAAGTAGATCATTTTAAACACACATATTTGTTTAGTATATTTACCAAATTTCATGACAATCCATACATACTTTCTCAAGATATCATGCGCGCAATGACTTATGGGGTAAATAAAAGAGCTATTTTGATTTCAACAATACACAAATTCTGTAAAGGGTTAATAAATTTCCGTCGGTAGTATATTACTAAGCACAATCTGTTTAATCAATATCCAAAATTCCATGTTTATACATAAAAAGGTTTTGAAGATAGACTAATTCAAACTTTGAAGTTTTTCGTTAATTTTCGACGTGTTTAAAAGGTACAAGACCCCTAATGCTAAATTAACATTTTGTTTTTCTATGCTACTTGGATAGAGAGCTTTCTTATTTAATTTAGGGGCAATTTTCAATACAGAATCTTTTTCTTTATAATAAATGTGCTCCAGATTAATAAAAGATGCAGTTAGAATTTCTTCATAGTTTTGGGGATTAGGGTAATAAAATGTTTTTTTTAATTTGGGAAATCCAATTATATCTTAAACTTTTAATTATATGAACTGAATCAAACAATAAAAACAATTTTTGCGGAGGATTAAAGGGGTGTGGGATGAAATTTTTTAATTTCTTGTCTCCTGATAATTCTG
Source organism: Maratus speciosus (assembly GCA_963932465.1). Classification (NCBI taxonomy): domain Eukaryota; kingdom Metazoa; phylum Arthropoda; class Arachnida; order Araneae; family Salticidae; genus Maratus; species Maratus speciosus. The sequence continues at coordinate 184,954,448 of OZ010797.1, read as the reverse complement.
CAAACATATTTCTATTAATTCGGTTATTATCCGATATTAAAGAGATTACTCTAAAACCTATATTTTCCATTAAATACAAGACGTCTTTTTCAAAAGTTCATCTGCATTTAAATTTCTGACAGGTATTAGTGCAATAACTTCTTTATCGTCAGAAAATAAAGATGTGTACATAAATAGTTGAACAGTAGTTGCGCGATCACAAACATCCTTATTATTTGCAAAACCAGTAACTTTTCTGGATTTATAACAAATATTAGATTTAATAAAGATTTCATCTAATGATATATTACCTATTTTACTATTTTCATTTAGAGTATCGAATTTCCCCTTTAAATAAGTTTTATTTTCTGCAGTTGAAATTCCTGGAGTTACATTTAAATCAACAGATATTCTCTTTAAATGCCTTAAAGATGGCAAGTAAATCAGTTTAGATTTCGATAAAAATAAATAGCATGTTGTTGACCGAATATACAGACAAAATGCAAATACCATCAAGTCACTGATATAATTTCGACCATGAATAGACTTATTTGCCAAAATCATCTACTCAAGAACAAATTTTAAAGATTCATAATTTTCCTTATTATGGTTTTCATTTACAAAACATTTCCAAGACTCTATTGCTTTAGTGTAATTGTTTTTTTTCTGTAGGGTTGGGTTCTGATAAATTATAATTTTTGGCTATTGACAATATATTCATTAATTCCCCCCAAGAACTTAAAATATCATTTTTAAGAATAGGAAAAATATTATTTACTATTTTCTTACCTGCATAATATGTTACCTTTAAATGATGATCAATTTTGATTGATTTTTCAATTTCGATGTATCCATTACACCTGAGAAACATAAAATGTATACTATTATCACCAGAGTAAATATCAATTTTGTTATAGTTTAAAAAATCATCAATACAATTTTTCTTTTTTTTTCAGTTCTTCGTTGATTTCTTCGAACGAATTGATTTTATCGTCAGCTAAAAATTTGTTGAGGTCTTCATCATCTATCTCTTCCATTTTTATTTTTCCTTTAACTGTTACATCTCTAACTGCCGCAACTTTCGACAGGTATGCTGGCAAGGCTGGGAAAATCATTGGAAATGCACCCTCAGTCAATTTTGGATATTTTCTTGGCTATTCCATTACCTCTCCATTTGTTGATGTTATTTTGTCTGTATAAATAACTGACTGTTTCTCGAAGTGTTTTATACACATTACACTATCCTGATTTGGTACAAAGTCTCTGGGAATAGATTTAATCCATTTTCTTCGCAATTCTTCATCAGTTTTGGGGAAACGGAAACAAGTAACATATTCCCCGTGTTTATTTGATGTACAGTTAGGCACACAACAATAACGTGGCATTTTGAATTTCTCGAGATAAGAACAGTTTTACACCTTCAAACAGTTTCTTGAAACACTTTTATAGCTTAGTATCTTGTGTAGGGGTGAATCTTTAATAATAAGAGCTCATAAATTATCTTGAAATATGTAAACTATGCAGCATTTTAAAGATATCCAACCTCCAACGAAAGCACATCCCTTTAGAATGAAATACCCGGGGTGAGACATCCTGAAAACTGACCTGTTCTCCTCTCCCTCCATTGGTCACGTGACTCCTGATGAGATTTCAAGGTGTCTTAGCCCAATATTCAAGAAAGCCCTGGCCGAGGCTGCTGAAAAAATTAAGTCCGGGGTCAGTTCTATTAACTGCCTTATGTACTCTACACGGGGCACGTTAAATATCTCTATTGATGTTGTCTAACTAGAGTCCGCTCGCGCAGTACGTTTATAATTTATTCTCCGCCAAGCCAGGTCCATTGAAAATTGTTCATATTTCGTCGTCTTAACCCGACCCTTTAAAATGTGTTATATAGGTCTGTCATGCAGCTTTATTAGGGTTTCGTTCATCTGACGAGATCCTATTCGTCTCACTCCTCCGTCTGTCTGTCCGTCACAAAGCCCATTCTCAGAAACTATATATGTTGGAGACTTGAAATTTTGGATTATAATAGCTGCACACCTCACATCAAACGACAAATCATAAAATTTTGAAAAAAAATCTTATATTTACACCTCTGGGCTCTAACTTGTGTATTTTAAGCTTTTTTTTTTTTTTTTTTTTTTTAATTGACCCTAATTAAGTTGAAGACTTGAAATTGTGGATTCTTATAGCTGAACACCTCACATCACAGGACAAATCATAAAATTTTGAAAAAGTCTTATATTCACCCCTCTGGGCTCGAACTTGGGTATTGTAAGAAATTTTTTTAACTGCGCCCCTAATTAAGTTGGAGATGTGAAATTTTGTATACTTATAGCAGAACACCTCACATCAAATGATTTTTTTTAACTTAAAAAAAAATCGCCATACCTCTATGAATATACGTGCTATTCTTACAAAAATCAGTTAACATGTAGATTTTTTCATGCATTTTTATGTACCGGGTGATCCCAAATATTATTATTTTTCTTTGATTTTTTGTTGGTCCCCTAATTGCACTCCTTATCAAATCGACGTTGATAAATTGAGGCCAAACATATTCTTTATAATCCTGAAATTCCAGAAGAATCCGAAAAGTATATCTTTAAATATTCGACAAAATGTCTAAAATTGAAAGTGTCCGGTCATTAATGGCAATATAGTGTATACTTACCACTTAATTTTTATTGAAAACTGATCGATTCGCACAGGAATTCTTAGTAAAATATTTTGTTTTTATAATGCACGTGTTGAAAAAGATGTTTTTCATTTTCAAATCAATTTGCTTGTAGATTCTAGTGGCAGCGCATCTTTTCAACATTTCAGCCACATAACTCACTCTCCCGATAAAGGGTTAACAATTAAGTTTTAAATAGATTGTAAGTTAAGGAAAATTGGAATAAAATAGTATTAAAAGTTAACTTTGATTATCACAGTTAAAAATATTTTGGAAAAGAGGCCTTTAATTTTTTTTTGTTTTAGGTTCTTTTTAATTCTCAAAAAGAAAAAAAAAATCCTGACAAAACTTGAATTTTTAGAAAACATAAAACTATCTTTTCAAATGGGAAAGTGGTTGTCATGAAAACTATGTATTATTATTATTATTATTATTATTATTATGATTATTATTATTATTATTATTGCCTATTTGTTTGAGAAAAACTACATATATGTTCAAAAAGCATATTTCTTTGAAAAGGAAAAAAGAATATGTCTAAGAATCTGTTCCTTTATATAGATTTTCGTTTAAAAACATAAACTCATACAAGTTTGAGGGATACATTGCCAAAGTCAGTGGGGTGTCCAGTGTTAGGTTTGTTTGGAAAGCTTTTCGTTTAAAAATATATTATGAAACCAGACCGGAGCGTTCATAATACATCCAATATATGCAGGCTGTACAATACCGAAGGCAGTGGGGCCACAAGATTAGGTTCTTTTGTAAAGATAAAATGAAAACCGACCGGAGGACTCCCGGTTCACACTGCCGAAGGCAGTAGGGAGCACTTATTCTAGATTTGGTTGGATATATTTGGTATTCATTTAAATATATAAAATCAAATTTGAGGATGTATGCTGCCAAAGGCAGTGATGTCCCAACGTTCGGTTCATTAGGATAGCTTTGTGTTTAATAATATAAAATGATTCAACACCGATTTTAGATATATTTAACCATTTGAAGGTTGGTGTGACCACTTAATTTTAATTCCAAACAGCCAACGGAACTCAAGAACATTTTAATAAAATTTTGCTCTTATAATTTAATTTAAAACTTAAGTAAAAAAGAAATTTTTATTTCGTAAGAAATTCATTTCTAAATTCTGGTGCCAGTCAAATACTTCCTCCGTTTATGCAGTGTTTCCGCATCTGGCTGATTTTTTTAGGCATTTCGAATTCTCACCAGTAAGTATTAATAGTTGTTTTTTCTTTATGAATTGAAATGTATTCTGTAAGTAAGTAAAAGAAAATTGATATTCAATCCAAAAGATGCGGCAACATTGCGTTTACGAACAGAATTACTCTGTGCCTGACAGGGTTCAGGTTATTTTCAGGACCTCGGATAACGTCGGTGGTGTCAATTAGTAATAATAGTTAGATAATAATTGCTTTTGGATTTATATTAGGCAGTATATAAGACTTTAACTTTTTATGTAGCTTTATATAAGTTCATCTGACGATTCTTTAGTATTTTTTTAATTACTAGGGGGGCACCGCCCCCTGCTCGCTACGCTCACCAACCCCCCGCGTAATCGCTTAGCTATTCCATTCGCTATAGCGAAGCAATTCCTATTTTCTAGCCAGCCCCAGATTATTGTTTGTGCTTAAAAATAATGTAAATATTTCAATTAAGCTCTATTCATAAGCTAATATTAGTTTTTGTAGCATTGAAATATCTCAATGTGTTGATTTCCTGCATGCAAGTAAACCCTATTGTATTTCAATGGGAGTCTATGGAAATTTGGCGAAATACTGGAAATAGCGCTAAGTTGGCGTCACTTTTGGTGACAGAGAGTCGGGTCTCCCCTTGGTAACCTCCCTTATAGCGTCATAAAGCTCTGACCAATCAGTTGCATTTCACGGTATCTACGCAGATTTTCATTGTTCCATTTCCAAAGCATTACTTTTTGCAAGGCATACTTAGATACTACTACCGGCATACCGATTTGCGTTTAATGTATGAAGTTGCTCACCAGAGGACTCTGATACGCTGCCCAAAACAGAAATTTGACTCTGACCGTAACTTCAACGACGAGAACCAATCAAACTGATCTGGGCAGGGTTCAGAGAATTCCAATGTGTTTACATTTTTTTTTCCCGTATAGATATGATTCAAAAGAGTTTAAATAAAAATATTAACGCTAATCATCATCAAAAAAAAAAATATATATATATCATTTTAACAATTATCGGAATAATAAATGGTGCGACCGGAGAATACTTCCAAGGTTGCTACTTAATACCAAGTTAATACTAAATACCAAGGTTGCCACTTTGGCGCATTTATCGCCAGGTTGGAGAGAAGTAGAGTATTCTACGATTCACCCCAATAAATAAAAATATGCATAGTCTAAAAACATCAATGTCACAAATTTATTTGCTATCTTCACTGCTGAAACAATAAAACTAATGGAATTTCTTTTAAATATATTAAAGTACTCATAAAATTCCTTGTAATAATTAATAAATATAATGTATTAAGTAACAAATACACTTACATGATTTAATCAAAATTGCTTGGATAACATAAAATATTGCAACGATATTTAAATCTGCGATCACCATTTCTTTCTATGAAAGAATATTTAATGTTTAAAGAAGATCGTCTTTTTTTTTTTTTTACTATTATTATTATTATTTAGTTCGGACGATATCAAACACAAACATTTTACGGGTAGCAATAAATTCGTCAAAAATAACTGCTTCAAACCAGTTATGAGAACTGTAGTTTGATAAAAACCAAATTTTAATTTTAAAACGTGTATATGAAACACAAGCTATTTTTATGTAAATACGGGACATTCAAAAAAGAATAACAGAATGAACCAAACGATCAAGTAAACAATAAGTAATTTAGCTAATCTTAAAAGTATGTAAACACTAAAATACTACAAGCTGCGTAAAATATCCTTTTAAATCGAAGGAAATTGAAGAATATAAGTATTTAATTTATTATTCTGAAAATACGATCAATGATTCTGAAACTTCGACGATGAGAAACAAGCCGCTATCTGGGCATGGTATAAATGTAAACAAAAAAGAGCACGTTGTGATGTTTTGGTTCAGGGTTTGAAGCTGAATCCGACTTCACTTTTTCGACGGTTTTCGGCGAAATGCGTGGGCCGTATATATCATAGCAGGCTCTGCTTTTCGGTACTTTTCCGTTATACGGACAGCATTGTCGCCAAGCGCAATAGTTGGCGCAAAATGAAAATCCCGTGATTTGAAACATTTGAAAAATAAAAGAAAAACATTGTCGATAGTAAAGTGAGTATTTTAAAAATATAACATTTGAAAATTACAGAATTTTACGAACTATTTTATTAAATCACAAATATATAATTAAAATAAGGGAACAAATAACTGTTATACAATAAAGTAATAAAATAAAAAAATCATATTAAACTACTGCCATAAAATTACAAATCTCTTTGGCACAGATGTCATATTCGCCCCATATTGGCGCGATTTTTTTTTCGGTTGCCAATATGGCGAAAACATCAACAGCATAAACCACATAGGTACAGATGTCATATACGCCCCATATCGGCGCGATTTTTTTCTGACGCCAATGTCATATACGCAACGGGTATTTAACTGGCGCCAAAGTGTCGTTATTTTGCTTGATATGGTAACCCGGATGTTGCTGTTTATGCTGTTGATATTTTCGCCAAATTGGCATCGGAAAAAAATCGCGCCAATATGGGGCGTATATGACATCTGTGCCACAACATAATCCGGGTTACCACATCAAGCAAAATAACGACACTTTGGCGCCAGTTAAGTACCCGTTGCGTATATGACATTGGCGTCAGGAAAAAATCGCGCCAATATGGGGCGAATATGACATCTGTGCCATATCTTTTAGTATTGCAGTAAACATTTCATTTTTTGAATGAAGACGTCGCCACATAAACTCGATAAGATACGACTCTAAATAATGACGAACTGTTCCCCGATGTCTTTTGTTGCGCCATTTTGCGATGCCCCATAATCTCTCAATATTTTGAGTATGACATCCAGTATTAGGGTCGATAAAATTGTATTTGTGATTTACTGTGAAATGATCAAAACCAGCACTTCGCAGTTCATCTGCTTTATATCCTTTCCTGTAATCTGTATAAATAATACTTCCATCAGCTACATTGTTTTCTATTGCCGCCATTAAAGTTTCAGCTGTGCGATCGGAAATAGGAGTAAGGAAAGATCCTCGTGTTTCACGGCATAAACCATCTAACACTCACTGAGGAAGACGAACATGCCCTACGTTGCTTTTTCTTCTGGTAAAAAGACTTTCATCTACTTCTATAATTTTATTAGGTCCACCGATTTTTCTATTTGGTCGTGAACATAAAGCATTTGCACAAACTTCTCTAAAATAACTATTCCAGTCCACTGTTGTGTTGTCGTTCATATCAAGTTGCAGCTCACAAAGCTCAATCGATGTCAACTCTTGGCACTATAAATATATAAACCTTGTCAACTCAAAGTATTCCAATAATGTAAAAGTTATTTTACTTAATACTTAATAAAGGTAATCGCTTACCCTTTCTGTTATGTTGAACTGAATCTAGGTTCGCCGGGATGGCCGAGCATTATTCTACTTATAAAACTGCACCAATTTAATACATTTACATCACTTTATTCAAAGAATCCCAAACATAACACATCAAAAAATATACACAAATTCATAACAGCCGATGGAAAAAAACATTGTTCCTTTTCCTGACTCGCTCAAGTCCTTTCATTTCATTTCACGGGAGATGTGACATCCTCCCACCTTGCATTCTTAGAAAAGGATGCAACAAAGGTCACATATATCAGCAAAGTCACCACTCATAGGTCTAGTCTTTTAACAGGTCTCATTACTCGACCGCATCTGGTTCTATACATTGGCTCGTCTGGACAATCTTTCTCAGTTTTTGAATAGACTGATGGTTGTGTAGAATCAGCACATCCCATTTCATGATCACTCCGGAGAGGAGGTGAAATGTCAGATTCATCAGGAATGGATATAGCATGTAGTAAAAATTGCTGTTCATGTTGAACTTCAAGGGGGTAAAGTCTTTGGTATGGTCTTAGGATTTCACCATTCTTAGTTTTTAGACGAGCTACTCGGATGTTGTTATTCTTTCAGGGTAAAGGTCAAGTATTTTGGCCATGGGCCATTCTATGCGTTTTGTATTATCACTGCCAACAAGAACAATTTGGCCTACACTAAGAGTGGTAGGGAGTTTATGTTTAGAGTTTTTCAGTTGTCCGAGGTATTCTATACGAAATTTTCCCATAAGGTCTTGCTTAAGTTTTTGTTGATAACGAAATCTTTTATTTAAATTAGTTGAATCGAATACATCTAATTCGGGTATAGATCCAGTTCGTATCTCTTGCAGAAATAAAGATGGTGTTAATGGTTGTAAGTCTTCGATGTCCTCTGAAAGATAGGTCAACGGGCGGCTATTGATGATATTTTCAGCTTCGCACAAAATGGTAGTCAATTCGTCATAATTAAGTCGAGCTCTTCCTAATACTCTTCTCAGAATTCTCTTGGTCATTCCAATCAGCCGGTCCCACCAACCATCCCACCAGGCAGCTGTAGGAGGGTTGAAAATCTATTGGATTCGTTTAACTGAAGTCATTTCTCCTATCTTTCGCCAGTCTATTCTGTGTAGGATGTTACTAGTTCCGACTAGATTTGTTCCATTGTCAGAATATACATATAGAGGCCAGCCTCTTCGTGACACAAATCTTCTGAAGGCTAAACAAAAGCTGTCGGTTGTCAGTGACTGAACTAACTCAAGATGGACTGCTCTAATCACAGCACAAGTAAAAAGGACAAACCAAGTCTTCTCTCCATTTCTTAAGTATAATGGTCCTCCTAAATCTACACCAGTTATCTCGAATGCTGCAGCCTTCCTAATTCGTTTTCCGTAAGGGTGCAGGTAAAACTTCGGCTTTACTCGCTTCAAATCTTCTGCATTTTATACAGTTTTTCAACACTTGTCTAATGTTTCTTCTACATTGCAAGATCCAGAAGTTTTCTCTCAGTTGAGATATTAAAGTATGAACTCCTGCATGGCTTGAATGTTTATGATGTTCCAAGATAAGTGAATGAACAACAGGATGTTTACTTGGCAGAACTATTGGACGTTTGAAGCTATCAGTATCTTCTCTTTGTATTAGACGTGTCGTCACACGAATTATACCTGCTTCATCAAGTTGAGGACGTAAAGATTTTAAGATAGGATTATTGATTGAAACAAAGACTTCGTATTGTATGTTTTAACCAATATCAGTTCAGCTCTTTCGATTTCTTGGACAGTTAGAATAATAGAGTTCTAATCTAGTTTTCTTAGCATTTGTTACGAAACGTCTCATCCAAGCAATAACTCGTACTAATTTCAAATAAGAAGAAAATCTGTTACAGTACCATGGTGTTTCCTTTTCCGTATCGATCATTACTGTTTTTCTTCTTTCTTGATTTAAAATTTCTTCATCAGCTGCATACTTGGATTTTGGCCATTCTGACATAGATGACTTCAACCATTCAGGACCTTGTAACCATTTCGTTTCAAGTATATGTCGAACAGAACTTCCTCTGGAAGGAATGTCAGCTGGCTTGAGGTTTCCTGGGACAAGATGCCAAAATTCAGGATTCGACAGCAATCGAATTTCTTTGACTCTATTGGAAATAAATGTTGCCCACCGTTCATCTCTTTTTATCCAACTAAGAGCATTACTGGAATCATTCCAATAATGTGTTTCAATATCTGGTCTTTTCATGTCTTTCTTGACGTTAGCAGCTAGTCGAGCAGCAATTAAACACGCTAGGAGTTCCAGTCTCGGAATCGTAATTGTCTTCAATGGGGTTATTCTATTTTTAGCTCTAACAAATGTGCAAGACACAGATTCTTCAAGCTCAACTCGGATAAAAATAGACTGCAGTCGGACTGCGTAGGCGTACTTACTGGCATCACCAAACACATGTAAATTGTAATGTTTCAAGGGAGAAGTGCTCGCCATCATCCATCTATTTATGTAAACATTTTCAAAAGGTTTAATTGATTTTTCCAGCTCATAAATCTTTTCGTTATATCTCCAGGTAATTCTTTATCCCATGGTATTTTTTGTTTCCAGCATTCTTGAAGTAATATCTTTGGCAACAACGTAAATGCACAAATAATTCCCAGTGGATCATAAATTTGTTGTGCAACAGCTAATATTTTTCTTTTCGTAATCGGAAAAATATCTGATGATTCACGGTAGGTAGAATTGCAGAACAATATATCTCTTTGTAGGTTCCACATCAGTCCTAGGACACATACCACTTCATCTTGTTTCTCTTATTCAGTACTGGTTATGTTTGATTCTCGAGATAAATGACTTGAATAATTACTTTGCCAGCCTCTTAAGTCAAATTTTCCGGAAAGTAATAATTTCTTTGACTGTTCAACAAATGTATCGCACTCTTCAATACTGTCAAAACTAGCAAGACAGTTGTCAACGTAAAAGGATTCTTGTAATACTGAAGCAGTATTTCTAAAGGAAGGAGGAGCGTTACTTAAATGATGTTTAAGAGTAGCACTCAGTAAAAATGGACTGAACGTAAGCCCAAAGACAGCGCGACAATGCCGAAAAAATTTATTTTCTCGTGATCACAGTCTTCCATCCAAAGAAATTTAAGGTAATTCCTGTCACGTTCACAGACACTAATTTGCAAGAATGCTTGTTTAATATCGGATGTAACAGTAAACTGTTTTATACGAAATCGAGTTAATATTGTTGGAATAAGTTCGAGAAGATTTGGACCTTTAGCTAGACATTCATTTAAGGAAGGGTGATTTTTTGTGTGCGCGGAAGCATAAAAAACCGGTCTGATTTTCGTAGTGGCTGAGTTCTTCACTACTGCTCTATGCGGTAAATAGTGTCCATGTTTTTCTAAATCTTCTTCCTTCACTTCTTCGATTATTCCATCTTTCAATCACTCCTTTAAAACATCTTGGTAAGCTTCTAAAATATCTCTCGTTTTTTATTTCTTAATGGTATTTCTTAATCTTCTTTCTGCTGTTTGTCTTCCTTCGGGAAGTACAGAATGTGGCTTGATCCAAGGTAATGATATTTCATAGCTTCCTGCACTGTTTATTTTCAGATTACGTTGAAAATGCTCAAGCGCAGCTTCATGCATTTCCATCATATTTTGTCTTTCGACGGGATCTAGAATTCCTATACAGTCTAAACTCCACATATCGGGAAGATTAATGTCACCAGTGAGTAAAGATATGTCGAAAGATGAGATTCAGCTACTTGTGGAACTTGGGGAATTTTACCCATTAACGTCCATCCCAAATGTGTACCAACTGCAACAGGTCCACATGGTAAATATTGAATCTTTCCATTTAATAATTTTTCTGCCACATCTGCTCCTATCAATAGGTGAATTTCTGACTCGTATGCCTGTAACATGTGATTATCACAATCAGTCAATTTAATTCCTCTTTTACTCAGATCTCTCATCCACGGTCCTTGGGGCGTCTTGGATATTTCACCGCATATTTTATCTTGTTCTAGGACTTCGAAATTACAATTATATTTTTCATCTAAGCTAGTTAAATAAACCTTAAAACGACGATGTTTCTGTTGGGGGGGATTCAAGACCGCCAAATAAACTATGAACTACTGGAATTTCTCCTAAACTTTCATACTTTAATAATCTATCAGCTTTGGAAGTTATATACGATCGCTGATTAGTATCTATCAAAGCTCTCATGATATGTCTTCCATTATGATTCCTTACATAGACCTGGAGTGTCTGTAACAATACCCCAGATGAACTAAATTGACTAGTCAGTGTTTGATCTTTCGATTGTACGCAATTAGAAATTTCGACAGGCTTAGGAGTTTCTACTTTAGATTCAAGTGACGAATTCGGACACATGATTGTGCAGTGAAATTTATCACACATAAAACATTTTATTTTACTGCGACAATTTTTACTAACGTGGCTCCTTTTAATGCATAAAAAACAACAACCAGCCCTTTTTGCACATTCACGCTTCTCCTGAATACTCATTTTCTTAGCTTTATAGCAATCTTGAGAAATATGTTTTTTCTCACAAAAAATACATTTCTTTTCATGAATTACATTTGTGTTTAAAAGTCCTGCAGCCGTCGAAAATTCGCTTTTATTTTCCGTAAAATACTGCTTATTCGCTTTCTTATGTGAGGCTCTCCCACCATCAAAAGTATTTCTGTCGATTGCCAATCTTTGTTCCCCTTCAACCGCCGACTTCAAAAAGTCCATCAAACAACTTAATTTATTAATTTCTCGCTTTTCTTTATCTTTTACCAAAAGAGAACTAATATGCCGTTCCCATATTTTTAAAATTTCTTCTGGAAAACAACTCTCAACAAGAGGGTATAACATTGCGGCGTATTTATCTGAAGTGACACCTAATGTGCCCAAAGATCTTAAATACGATTCAATCGTATCGTATAATTTTACTATATTACTCTTATTATGATTTAATTCCAAATTTAACAACTCTCGTACATATACTTCAATTAAAAGTTCGTCTTTACCAAAACGAGATTTAAGAGAATCAATCACTAAAGGGTAATTTTCTGCTGTTGGCGGAAAACTCTCTACAAGGTCACGCGCTCTAGATTTTTCTGTAGTACTTTGAATAAGATAAACAAATTTATCCTCATCCGATAATTCTTGGTCGTCATGTATCTTTTTAAAAATGGACCAGAACTTCAACCAGCCCTTTATCGATCCATCAAATTTTTCTAATTCCAATTTTGGTAACCTCACAGTTTTTTTATTTACCGCTTCAATATGTGAATTACTCAATGAATTCTGCATTCGTTCAGTCTTTATTTTTAAAGTGATGTACTTATCCGTATACGAAGTTATATTATCATATTCTTTATCATAAACACTTTGATTTATTTTATCATCTTTCGAAAGTAAATCTAATATCTCATTATCTGCAGCTTGCAGATCCTGATATTTATTGCTTAAAAGCGTAAAAGAAATTTCTATTTCTTCGAAATCAACAGGCTTAGCTTTTAAAGCTTCGTCAAGCGAATTTGCAGCTTTCGTAAAACTAGTACGCAACAGAGTTCTGATTTTCGTTAAATTGTCCATCATAATATACTACCAATAATACTTCGATAGATCAAAAATATATAATCACGGCCTTTTATAAACCGACGTCCCTGTTAACGGGCGCCATAATGTCAACTCAAAGTATTCCAATAATGTAAAAGTTATTTTTACTTAATACTTAATAAAGGTAATCGCTTACCTTTTCTGTTACGTTGAACTGAATCTAGGTTCACCGGGATGGCCGAGCATTATTCTACTTATAAAACTGCACTAATTTAATACATTTACATCACTTTATTCAAACAATCACAAACATAACACATCAAAAAATATACACACATTCATAACAGCCGATGGAAAAAAAAACATTATTCCTTTTCCTGACTCGCGCAAGTCCTTTCATTTCAGGTTACGGGAGATGTGACAAACCTCAAAGCATTAAGAAAAGACAACCGCGATCCTTCAAATCATGTTTTTTGTCGTATTCCTACGCTTTCTTCGCATGATCGTAAGCTACATCTCCATTTCGGATTTCCAGAACTCATCCATAATTTCATTTCATGGTTGTTTGAACACAACCTTTTATTATGCAGAATTCCAAATTCCTGAAAGAGTTTTATCGCAACTTTCTCATCATCTGGTAATTGACAAATGGTAAAATCCATCTCAGCGTCAGCAGTAGAAGTAAATTATAATTTTATATAAAAAAAAGCATTTTTATTTCGAATAATAGTAAATTAAAAAGCTTTCCAAGGTTAAGGTTAAATAATAATCATTCAGGTAATTCACATTTCATAAATAACAAATCACAATGTTTCGCATGGTTTGCAAGAAAAATCCTTTTCACGATGAGGGCTGAAATAATTGGCGCATTAGCATACATTTTGGCATGCTGTCCGTATAACGGAAAAGTACCCTTAATTTTGGCAAAATACTGGAAATAGTGCCAAATTGGCGTCACTTTTGGCGACAGAGAGACGGGTCCCCTATTGGTAACCTCCCTTATAGCGTCATAAAGCTCTGACCAATCAGATGCATTTCACGGTATCTACCAAGATTTTTTATTGGTCCATTTCTAAATCAAAACTTTTTTTTTATATATAGAAGGATTCTTCAAATTACAACGGGTTCAACATTGTTTCTTATTAAATTTGTGCAAAAGGAACGGGTATAGACAAGCATTGATGTTTGCTTATTTGTACTGAAAAGAAGTTAAGGGGTCTGGGACACAAAAATCTTAAATTTTTTATTACAAATACATTAAAAATTTCTCTGTTTTTTTCTGCTTAAAATGAAGTTTATATCATGTTTCTATCTTAATTAAAACAGAAAATATTCATTTTTAAGTTTTTGTTTGTTTTCAAAATCTAGCTTCCAAGCAATGGTTGTCATGAAAACGGCTTTTTGCGAATATGTGTTTTCGTTCATGATGTGTTTTTTCACCATTTCTCGTGTTTAAATTGGTATAAGTCAAGAACCGTTAAGGATAAATGGTTCAAATTTGGAACATGTCTTTTTTGTTTTACTTTAACTGTGATTCAGCAAATTTGAAAAAAATATTTACTTTTGAAAATATGATTTTTTTTTTTTTTTAAGTTACGTCGTTTTTTTTCAATTTTTACTTTAAATATTTTTAATTTTTATTTAAATTAATATTTTTTAAAATGCTGAATCTAAATTACAATTTATCTATTTCTGTTTATTTAAATGCAAAGAAATTGAAATTCTATTACATTAATAACATTTTGAGTTATAACGATTTTAAACTAGCCCACTTTTTTAATAAAATTTTAATTACAATTTTTTTTAAATAATTTTGAGAAGTTTTATCATGTGATTTTATTTACAAATGATAGAGTTAACCATCACAAAAAATTTCGAAATTTTAAGTTAATAAATACAAATTATTTGAAAATGTGTCCCGGACCCCCTTAAGCAACATGATTTTAATAGCATTATTTTTAGAAAGAAAACAAATGTATTTATTACAGTAGAACCCCGCTAATCCGAAATTCCGGTTAATTCGAACCGATTTTATTTTCGAAAATTATATTTGAACAGTTTAACTGAAAAGATTAACTTACGAAATTTTCCGGATTAAAAGATGAATGTAGGAAAAACTGTGTAGAAGTTAGAATTAAACAAAAAAATGGCAGTAAATTACATTTATTATTCTTTAAACAGCTTAAATAGAATTAAAAAAAAATACTCAATAACAGAAAAGTGCAACATATGTACACGAATATAAAATGAAAACTTGCACTGTAGGCCTACTCGCAGAAGCCATCTTCAAAAAATCTTGATTATCAGTTTGTTTACCAGTCACTATAAAATTCTTTTTTTTAATGCAAAAAGTATTTAATTCAGATGATAAAATTAATTTTCCTTTCAGTAGTTTGATTTCATAAATTATCTACAGAAATGTTTTTTTCTTCCATCCTCGTCGACATGGTGACTGAGTTACTTATAGATTCGAGATTTTGAGCCGTTTGTAATGTGTTGCTACGAAATTCCTCATACTGAAGTTCCATTGGATTATTATAAACATCAGGAGGGATTTAACAAGGGATATTATTTTTTTCCGAAAGTCGCGCCGAATTGTCCAGCATGCCGGATTAGAGAATGTCTATTGCACTACTGAGTTCTTATAACTTGCATTTTTTTGCACTTATCTTTTTCTATTCCACTTTCATCGGAATTTCAGATAATTCGAATTTTTTGCAATCCGAACAAGTACCGGTCCAAATTAGTTCGGATTAGCGGGGTTCTACTGTATATTGAAATATGCTTGTCCCTTTCTATTTCACAGGTGCTGCATATACAATATGGAACGTTGGGCGATCAAATTAATTTTAGTTATCTGCATCTGATGATGTCGAAAATGGTCTCAGGATTTTAAAATTTGAATAAATTTTCGAGATATTTTTTTTCTAATTTTTAATGACATTTCTGTAATGGTGATAATTAAATTACTCATTTTCAGTAGAAAGATAAGGACAATATTGGAATAATGTATCTTTTTGTTGCCATTTTCTCAAAACAACTGAAAAGAAAAAAATCCCTGCCGGCTCGGGCCTACAGGCGGAGGTAGATTTCGAAGTTAAGTACTAAATTCACCAACAAAACTTAAATCAAGATTAAAGATAAGCCCAGTTCCTTCGCTAAGAATGAGCTCTAGGGAGCTAAACATTTTGTGAAAATTCTAATATACACACACGCATGCATATGGAATAGGTTTAAAAATGGCTAAATCAAATTCAGAGAACCTCAAAGTGTTAAAATATGTTAATATTTCCATACTTGGGTTTTTATCATGTTTTAATACGTTTCTTCAAACTCAATGACGTTACATATTCACCTGCTGTGGTCCATTATATTTTCAATATGACGCAATATTTTGTTGTTGTTTTTAATTCGTCAAACTATTTATTTCATTTTGAATTTTCATGCAGAAATCTTGCTCTAGAAAACTTATGACGTAATATTCAATTTGTTTTCAATTCGTCAAACTATTTATTTCATTTTGAATTTCCATGCAGAAATCTTGCTCTAGAAAACTTATGACGTAATATTCAATTTGTTTTCAATTCGTCAAACTGTTTATCTAATTTAATTTTTCACGTGAAAACACTGCATTAGAAAAGCAATTGTTGTGGTGAGAATTTTATTGCTTTTTGTTTAATGTTGGCAACAGCTATAACGAAAAATATTTATTTTTTCCTGCCATTGTTGTGTAAAAGCTGGTTTTATCAGAATCACGTTAAGACGGTATTCAAAATTTTAAACCTTCCCCATTCCCATTCCCTTGGACCGATTTTGCTCATTTTCAATCCCCGCCGAGAAATTAGCTATCTTAAAGTTGTTGGCGAGTTTGAAGACGTTCCGTGCATAATTGCGACTTTTATCGTGCGGACAAAATTTAGTACATACATACATACATACATATATATATATATATATATATAAACTTTTTAGGTGGGGGTGGTTTTGGGTTCCTGGGGTCATGTAATGAAAAGTTATGAAGGAATTTTTCAAAAGTCGCACCATGGTAACGACTGCAATGGGTAGTATTTCTTACGAAATCTACCTAAAAAGTATTTTTAATTAAAATACTTGCTATGCCAAGATTATCGTATGTTATAAACACGGGCGTATAATTATCTTTGGTGCTATTTTGTTTGTATAAATCAATTCAAGGATTTTTAATTTACTTTCATTTTACAAAAGTGCGTTTTAAAGAATATTTGTGCTACTTATTTCCTCAACATTCTCTTAATCAGTATACAAAATCTCAAAGAGTGGAATTTTATTAATTCGTATGAAATAACATGTTCCGAAATTGGAGATAATGTAAATGAATTTTTTCTGATAGAACATGAAGCCATTATAATTTATGTATAATTTTCAGTATCCTTATTAATTTTACAAACAAATGAAGATAGATTAATAACTATAACATATTTATTCTACCGAGTTTCTTCAATGAAGACACAGTTTTTTGTTGGATTTGTATGCTATTCCGCAATTGTGACGTCATTTGTATACATTTCTATAGAAGTTAATTAAGACTGTTTTCAAGGATCATAAAAACTGAAATGCTTTAGCGACAGCAAATGACGTCATTTTATACACGAAACGTGTATTTTAACTGTTAAAATATTTTTTTTTTGGTCAGTTACTCTTCAGCATCGGATGCACATGATGTCATTCTATAAAGGAAAACGTGTATTTTAATTCTTAAAACTAATTTTTTTTAATGGAAATTCGTGTTTTACACGCGAACAGCTTCGAAGTTTTTCATAGGAGGAAATGCGTCTGAAAAATGGCGTCATTTTTTAAAATAACATAATCTAAATCGCGCACTCCAAATATGCAACGATTTACTAAATTTGTGTTTTACACACGAACTGCTTCAAAATTTTTCATAGAAGGAAATGCGTCTGACGAATGGCGTCATTTTTTAAAATAACATAATCTAAATCGCACACTGGAAATATGCAACGCTTTACTAAATTTTAGGAGTATTTTTAAGAAGAGCGGTGACATATTCTCAGCGCGCATACTCAGATTGGAAGTCCTTGTGCAAAACACAGCAATACAAATTACAGAACTTGGAATTACAGAACTCTTCTTGATGAATTCGCTTCGACAAGTTAGATAAGCAAACAAAACTCATCTTGTAGACCGGGAGCCAGCAGCATAGAGACATATTTCGTACGAATCCGTTATTTCTTCAGGAAAACTACTAGTATCTTTTTATAGAAAAAGAAATCTAGGTTAAATGCGAAAAATTTCGCCTTCTTTTAAGAAGAGATTTTCTATAAGATACTACTGTGCAAAAAAATTTTCTGGTCAGCAAAATTCAAGGAGGTGTACGTACCATGAGACAATCATCTCATCGAGTTGGAGGCTGAAATTTCAGATTTAGCTAAAACTTGATTCCCATAATAAAACGCAATCGGTCTGCCAAGTCATATCTTGCTGGAAAACACCTAAAAACCAGATTTTACCGGTTGACTCGTAGGTTTACCATTGTGTTTTCCAGCTCCTACTCCGCCATTTTTTCATACCTTTGGATGCAGAAAAACGCAATGGTAAACCTACGAGTTGACCGCTAAAATCGGGTTTTAGGTGTTTTCCACCAAGATATGACTTGGCATACCGATTGCGTTTTAATATGGGAATCGAGATTTAACTAATTGTGGAATTTCAGCCTCCAACTAGATGAGGTAGTTGTCTGTGCTGCTGGTTCCGGGTCTATTGGTGATGATTTCAGTCTTACGAATTTCAAAATAATGTCAGGCTACTCAAGTTTTTGAAAAAAATTCTCTCTATCAATGAAATTTTGTCTATATCTCACTTTACTCTTATAAAGGCGTTCTACTATAATGATTATCAAAATGACATAACATGCGAATGTAAATTGCATAATTTTCAATTAATCTGAATTGTTAATATGTCTCTTGATGAAAAAAATATATACAGTCAATATTATAAATATTTTAGAATGCAGAATACAATTAGATTCCTTTTCCCCCCAAAAAATCGAAAGACGTTATACAGTGCCAATACAATACATCGGGGTGTTACGCTACTAGTTGCTAGAAAGAGCCTGCTTTAGTCAAACGACAAAACTCGCAAGTTCATTTTAATCCTATTAGATCGTCCTTTTAGTCCAGGCAATAGAGACCGTATAGGGGCTCTACCTAGCAAAATTCATGGTAGTTCTGGAAAAGGCTTACTATAGGTTTTTTGGGTCGCTGAATCCGAATGTTTAACTTCCCACCAAAATTTCCCCCGGCAACCCCCCCAAATTTTGATAAAAAGCCCCCCCCCCCCCCTAAAAAAAAAGGTTTTTATTAAAAAAGTCATTTATTGTTTTAGAGAAAAAGTATCTAGAAATTCAGAAAGTAGACAAAATTTGCAACAAATTAGATATATGACATTATGACTTAGGATGAAGAGGAAGGGGGGATCCGCCTCCGTACAGGCGCGCGATGCTGCTTGAACTAAGTTACGCAATTCCACTTAACAACTCACACGTTTGCATTCGCCCTCCCATCTCCCCTCCGAACTTTCTCTATAAGGTTTACTTTAAGTTTTTTGGGTCACTGAATCCAAATTTTTAACTTCCCCCCAAAATTCTCCCTCCGGAACCCCCAAATAGTTGTTTTTAACTTAAATTTCTTATTGTTTTAGGGGATAAGCATTACAAAATTCGGAAACTAGACAAGATTTGCAATAAATAGGATATATTACATTATGACGTAGGATGAACGGGGAGGGAGAGGGCTTCCTCGGAACATACACTGCGGCGCTACGTGCACTAAGTTATGAAGTTCAAGTAATAGGAGATTTAATGATGAGAGGAGGCAAAATTAATACTATTTCTGGATTTCGACTCACTTTATGTTTTTTGGGTCGCTGGATCCGAATTTCTAACTTCCCACCAAAATTTCACCCGGCAACCCCCCAAAAAATTGATTTTTTGAAAAAATTTAGTTTTTGAGAAAAGCGCGCGGGGAATTTTCCGAGGCAGCCCCCTCTCTCCCCGTTTATCCTACGTCATAATGTCATATATCCTATTTGTTGCAAATTTTGTTTAGTTTCTAAATTTCATAATGCTTTTCCCCTAAAACAATAAGAAATTAAGTTAATAACAACTATTTTGGGGGGTTTTCGGGAGGGAAAATTTTGGGGGAAAGTTAAAAATTCGGATTCAGCTACCCAAAAAACTTAAAGTAAACCTTATAAGGAAAGTTCGGAGAGGAGATGGGAGGGCGAATGTAAACGTGTGAGTGGTTAAGTGGAATTGCGCACGCAGCACCGCGCGCATGTTCCGAGGCAGATCCCCCCTTCCCCTTCATCCTAAGTCATAATGTCATATATCTAATTTGTTGCTAATTTTGTCTACTTTCTGAATTTCTAGATACTTTTCCCCCTAAAAAAATATAAAAAAATGATTTTTTTAATAAAAACCTTTTTTGGGGGCTTTTTACCAAAATTTGGGGGGATTGCCGGGGGAAATTTTGGTGGGAAGTTACGAATTCGGATTCAGCGACCCAAAAAACATAAAGTAAGCCGACTTCCAGAACTACCATTAATTTTGCTAGGTAAAATTCCCTATTGCCTGGACTATTTTCAAATTTCTCCTTTAAATTTCCATTTTTTTTAATGATTTTATTGAATAGAATAGGATTTCGCTTTGAATAGAGAAATTAAAATTTTATCGTAACAAATTGGAAATTGTAAGCCAAACGTGGAAAATGAGGGGCGTTCGTACTATAATTAGTTTTATAAATATTTTTTGCTCCGCATATTGTACTGAATGTATATTTTAGTGCACTTCATAAGTGCATATCAATTTCATCCTGTTCTAAAGGCTGTAACATGATTATAATGCACTTGAAATAATTTTTTCCCATTGGCTGTGAGGTAACGGAAAACTTTTGACTGACCCTGTAATTAAACTATGCATCCGATTTTCATACAATTTGAAATGACTCGACAAAATTTTGCAACAATTATATATTTAAAATTTCTGTCCATTCGGTTGGGTAGTTTTTGCTCTGTCATTGCTATCTGTGTTGTGGACGGACCGAACGATTATTATAGGTGCTACGTATTTATATAATTACGAACGCACCTAAAAACAACAATCATAGACGTACATCTAAACCTGGAAATTATAAGAAATGTGGATCAAAAAGAGATAATGTAAAAATGTAAGCAATATACCATTTACTTTGCCAAGTATATCCCACACACTTTATTTTCAATATTGAATATGGCATAGTAGTCCCTAATAACACATATCAATTATACACTGTAAAGAACATTCCGTTAAAATACGGAAACTGTACTGGCAATCGGAAGGCCAAGACTATTTCCGTATTTTAACGGACTTTTTTTTTTTTAGTAAATTCCAGAGAAAATTATGTTTTTTCGCAAAAGTTTTCCGTTTTTTTTTTTTTTTTTTTTTTTTTTTTTTTTCACATTTCCATATTTAAAAATTTCCGTCTCAAACCCAAAATATAATAATTTTTCAAGGAGAAACTTAAATATTTATGAACTTAAAACTTCGCTTTTCAAGGACACGTTTATATCAATGTCACAAAATTCAAACAATATTAAATCAACAACACTTACCCTGAAGGGATTCGAACCAGGGAAATGTCCTCTTCCAGATTAGTGCACTTAACGATTACGCCACGGCTTCACAAACTACGTGTTCTAATATCCTTCCTTATTTCAGATGTCTTTTATAAAGCGAAGGCAAACATGTTAAACAAGGAAGGTATTTTCGTAGAAATAATATTTTTCAATTGAGTATACAATTCTGAATATTTTACACATTTCTTATTTATAATTTTAATATTTAACTTTTTAGTTTCATGCTTTATAAAAAATAAATTTTACTCTTTAAAATATTACAGGTATGAAATAATTTATTAAGAGTAATGACTGCTTCTCATTTGCAATATTTAAAAAATTTTATTTTAATGTTATTTTTATTTATTTATTCATTTAGTTTTGCAAGAATACCAACATATTTTTTTTTCAAATATGTACTTTTTCAAATTTCCCAAATTATTTGTCCAATGATCTACTGTAAACTTAAATAAAGATAAAATAATACATGGTATTAAAGTAAATTTCGTTTATTGCTTATTAAACTTAGATAACCGTCAATTTTATAATAATTTCATTATTATATTTCAGATATTTCTCTATTCTAAAAAGAAATAACTACCGCTGTCACCGCCGCCGCCGCCGGTGGTTTTGAATTTTTTGTGACTGGAGGTCTTTCTTCGTTAATATTAAGAAAAATATTGCATACAAAAACATGTGGTATTATAGAGAAATGTTTGATAAACACGCTGATGCAGACAGTTTTCAAATCGAAGAATTATTCTAAGGGGTCTTGTACCTTTTAAACGCGTCGAAATTTAACGAAAAAATTCAAAGTTTGAATTAGTCTATCTTCAAAACCTTTTTATGGATAAGCGTGAAATTTTGGATATTGATTAAACAGATTGTGCTTTGTAATAGGCTACCATCAGAAATTTATTAACCCTTTACAGAATATGTGTATTGTTGAAATCAAAATAGCCCTTTCTTTTACTCCAGAAGTCATTGCGCTTATGATATCTTGAGAAAGTATGTATGGATTGTCATGAAATTTGGTAAAGATACTAAACATATATGTGTGTTTAAAATGAACTACTTTTAAGTATTTACAATGGTATTATTTTTAGCTATGGCTATTTTTATTTATTAAAAATATAAAATTTTATTTTTGTTTTACAAAAATATATTTTTATATAGTTAATGAAGTAATTTTGGCTTAAGAGTAGTTCATTTTAAACACACATATATGTTTAGTATCTTTACCAAATTTCATGACAATCCATACATAGCTATCAAGCACTCAAGCTATCATGCGCGCAATGACTTATGGAGTAAAAAAAAGAGCTATTTCGATTTCAACAATACACATATTCTGTAAAAGGCTAATAAATTTCTTATGACAGCATATTACGAAGCATAATCTGTTTAATCAATATCCAAAATTTCATGTTTATGCATAAAAAGGTTTTGAAGATAGACTAATTCAAACTTTTTCGTTAAATTTCGCCGCGTTTAAAAGGTACAAGACCCCTTAAGAGATATTTAATGCTAAAGTTGGACAAAATCGTTCCATTAAAAAAGTTTTATAGCAGCAAAAACTATACATGTCAGTGTAATCATTTTTAGATCATTTTATGCGTTAGAATTTGCCGGAGTGCAGATTGCATTAATTTTTTTTTTATTTTGACTCATTTTTTGAGGTTTTATTTCTATTTTAAATTCAAATTTTCAGCATTTTGAGAGATATTTTTTACATAATTTACAATATGGTATTAATTTAAACTGTTGCCACCTGTATAAACAGCTCAAACAATGTTTGTTTCAAATTAAAAATTTATTTACACGTGACTATTGTAAACATAAAATGTAAAAAAACAGGAACTCATTGAAAATTACGCCATAAAAACTATATTAACATGGGAATTTTAAAAAAAGAAAGAATATTGTATAGAATAATAAATTCATTAATATGCGTTAGAAGTCTTAAATAGGAGAAATTACGTCACATTACACTTATTACGTAAAATGAACAAAAAATAATATCGGAAAACAGTTTAAATTTAAAAAATTACCGAGACATGTATTTGATATTTTTCAACAATTTTTGTTAGGACAGCTTAAATATTTCATTTCATAACAAAAGTATTTTCACGTGAATATTAAATAAATAAAGAAAAGTTTGGTGAAATTTACGTCAGATTATAAACGATATATTTAAAATGTCTAATTTAAAAAAAAACTTTCTTTTCGCTTTGTTAAAAAATACCGGGAGACAAAGACTCTGTTTACTTAATCCAGTTTATATTTTGAAATGTTTAACTGAAATTATTTAATCATAGACGGAAGCAGCCATTGTATCTTTTAACAGTAGCTGATTTGGCCAAATTCCCCAATCAAAGAGAAATGAATAGAAACCTGTTTATAGGGAGATCGCCACTGTTTTTTAAGTTATAATTCAATCTTTCGAAATCTTTTTAAAGCCAATCAAATTAGCGTGCTTTTTTTTAGAGTCTGCGGTGTCTGAACGGGGTTTGGCGAGCGTAGCTCGTAGGGGGCTGAGCCCCCTAGTGCTTTAAATTTTACGTGCGAATCTCTTAAAGTGACTAGACTAAAAAATGTTAAATTAAAATAGATTTTTTCCTTTTAAAAAATCCTAACAGAAACAAAATTATTAACAGCTTGCTATAAATTACTCAAACATTATTTTAAAATCACAATGAAAAATAAACTGTAACATTTCCTTTTTAACTGTCTCAAACTTAACAAGATGTTAATAAGATCTCAACTTTTTTTAAATATCGTAAAAATACGTTAGATTTTTATAGAAAAAAAATATAGCGAGTTGTTTAAAGATGCATATTATAGATGTGACCATAATTTTTATCGGTTTTACTTGAAAATTCATGTAAAACATAATATTTAGCCATTATTGGAAAATCATTGAATAGATTTTGAATATAGAGCCATATTTAGCCAATAATGGGATTTCAATAAAAATAATATCATTGTAAGGCAAGTGTATAAAACAATTAATCACTTTGCTTTCCGAGCAAAAGCAACTATTTCAAAACATCATTTGTGGAACTTGTACTGTTTTAAAAGCAATACAGTAATATTCCGTAAAATTTAAGGAAATTTACGGATTTATGCAGATTTATAATCTCAAAATGTCAATTAAGGAAATTATACTGTTTTCTTAGAAAAATGAAACAATTCCGTAAATTTTTACGGAAACATTTGTTACACACAAATGGACGGATTTCTTTTATAATGTACGGCAATACGAGCATATTTACGTGGAGCATGGACAAACAGAGAAGCAGAAAAACCGAATTCATAAACACTTTTCAACTATGTTGAAAACTGATAAAACAGAAAAAGAAATAAGTCATCTATTTCTGCCCTGTATATAAATAATAACCAAATGTAAAGAGAAAAAACTAAGTTCACACAAGATATACTCTAAAATTAGTTGATAAACATAAAATGAATGAACCTTGGGGAAATTTGTTTTATACACGGATATATATGTCAGAATAATAAACGTTCTTGAAAATGACAATGTATGATGCTTCATTCGGCAGCTACTTTCTTCACAAACTTTATTTACATATTTTAATAAATTAGCAGTTTGGTGAACCGATGCATTACAACGAACTTCGGATTAAACTACCAATGCATTTATTGCACACATGATCTATGGCTGATTGGAGAACCGTTTGCATCGCGTTATGGGTATCTCATATTCTATAAGAATAACATTATGGTCTCTTTCTGTGAGATTATGGGAAAAAGAGCAGATTAAAAAACAAACTATAAATCTTCTTATTCGCAAGCTAAAAATGGAAAATTCTTCGCTATTTTACACCTAATAGAAAATTCAAATTACAGAATTAAATTTAATCTAATATATACAAATAAAAATCTGTCTGTCTGTCTGTAATTCTGTACAAAACCACAGTTTATAAGACAGAATTGTGATATGTTACTTATATGTGTATTAAAACACAGCCGAGGCAACTAAAGTAATCCAGAAGCGATGTAATTTATAGTTAATTTCTAATTAATAAAAAACATCAATTTAACAGCAATTTCCTATTAAATTTAAACATTTTTTAGTTATAGCAGTTGCCAACAATTAAAAATTCGCAATAAAATTTTTAGCACTACAATTATCTTTCTATTGCAAGGTTTCCACATGAAAAATGAAAATAAAATAAACAGCTTGACGAATTTAAAAAAATGAATATTATGGTCATATTTGAAATATAATGGGCGTCAGCAGGTGAGTATATAACGTCACATGAGTTTATACAAATTTATACATTTTTATATTGGGCTTTCATTTGATTCATGTGTATAACACTTCGACTGTTGTTTTTTTATTGTTTGTTTTATAAATACTGCATGTTCAATTTTGAAATCGGTTTTTCAAACCAAACATACTTAAAATTATGGGCAACGCCGGGTTCTTTAGCTAGTAAATCATATTTTCTGTTCTGAAAAAAAAAAACAGAAATTTTATTATATAAAGGAATTTAATTAATTAATACGCAAAAAAAGGATACATGTGGCTGTGTATGCTTTCTGCTTTAAATTGTGTATACTGGTGTCCAAAAATCAAGGGGAAGTGATCGGACGCTTTCGATTTCACACTTTTATTCGAATGTCTATTGAAATTATCGACGAACTGGTTTTGAAATTCTACGACCTAAAGAACAAGTTTACCTTCATAGTTTTCAGTGAAGATTCAGTCGCGAGCACAGTTAGGGGCCTAATACAGGGTTCATACAGCTCCTGGAATTTTCAAACCAGAAATTTCTTCGATACCAGTATTTCGTTATGGATAATCTCTTCTAAAATAAGGAGACATTTCGAGCGTTTGAACTTGACTTATTTTTTATCAGAAAATACTGATATTTTGCCTTGGAAATAACGGTACCCGTACGAACCCTGTAATAGTAAATTTAATTATAAAATAATATTTGGGATCCTCCATGTAACAGAAAAAGCTCAAAATAGTCTCCTACTATATTAAATTACAATGGTGGTCATGCTCAACGTTTGTGAGCATGGAGAAACGAACTTTCTATCCAAATCTGCTTAACGTAGGAGCTAGAATGAAACTTGGTCAACTGTGCTATACTGTTTTTCTAGGTACTTTTCTAGGTACTTTAAGAGTACGTATAATGTATGTATAGCGATCATATTCGTAAAGGAGTTAACATTTTTGTGAAAAATTCAAAAGTCTTTTGTTTATAGCACACAGAGTTTTCAATCAAATTTAACACCATTTTCCGAAATCTTGAAATATAACATTAGAAACAGTAAACTGCAATTAAAACATGTACACATTGTATATTTATGATATATAATGTGGTATGAGCATTTGTATGAAATAAATTTTAACTGCGCATGCGTGGAAGATTCCAAAAATCTTTATATTATAATTCGGTAGTCAGCTATTTAGGGCAACATATATTAAAAGTTCAGTCAAATATCGCGAAAATTCAGAATGATTTTGGCGTTAGAGTGAATACTTGGCAGGGCTGCCACTAGTGGACTTTTTGGTAGGACCAATTCGTACCGAAAAAAAGGGAGGGGGGGGGGGGTGTTGAAGAAGAAAAAAATCCATAACTTCGTCAAATCACAAGATATAAAATCTGCATGAATTTATTATATATCTTATAAATATTATCTATAATATTTATATTGACAAGTTTTTGATAGTACCAATTCTTACAGCATAAACAAATCAAAAATACATAGCGGTTGAAAAAAAAAATCATCGTATTAAGGGTGTATTCAAATCTTATTTTCTGACTCATTTTTAAATTCATTTTTGCTCTCAAATGCATCCAGATGGTAGATTCTCTTATTCAGAAACTATATAATGTACCCTAATGGTCGTTTTTATATAGAAGCAGAATATATTTCAAAAAATGATGTCAAAGTGGGCATTTTGAACAGAATTTCCCGAAGCGATTGTGTTGGAAACGTAAAATATTGTCCCACTGAGAAATTAATTGTTTATAAACCAAGATTTAATTGGTTGAACGAAAAATAAAAACATAGGTCACTTATAAATCTCTTCAAAAATCAAGTCAGCAAGTTTCATATATTTTCTTTTAAAAATGAATCTGAAAATATACCAGAAAATTTCGAGTTGTTGAGCATGGAAAAGTATTCTCTTGAATACCGCCTTAACATGATTCTGATAAAACCAGCTCTTATATAAAAATGAAATAAAAACTCGTCAAAAGCGGTCAGATAAAATTTTTAAAAAGGGTTTAGCTCTAATTAAGAGTTAGTTTTTGTTGTTGAAACTACACTGCTAGAAACAATTAGGGGAGCAAGCAAAAAAGTGAAGAGAACAGTACAAGACAGTCATGTATGGGCATAAAATGGATAGTACACGTGTATCAAAGCGCGATACAGAAAAAAAGACGCAAAAAATTGTAAGGGAACTTTTATTTTTTTGAAAAGATGAAAAGAACATGAGAGGATGGTTTAGGGCAACAATTTGGTTTCATGTAAATGATAAAAAAAAGAGTATTGTTTAGAAATGATGCAAGACTTTTAATACGGCGTGTGGTCTCCTCAAACTGCTAAGACTGCTGCACACCTGTTTTCCATGGATGCGATGAGGTTATTGATAAGAATTTGGGGAATACTGTTCCACTGCTCAAGAATTGCAATCTCCAAGACCCGGACAGTAAAAAGAGGCCTCGGTCTCGCAGCAATGCGTCGTCTGAGTACGTCCCAAACATGCTCGATCGGATTTAGGTCAGGAGAGCATGCTGGTCATTCCATACGCTGTATTGTTTTAGCTTCAAGCATGTTTTTCACAAGACGAACTGTATTAAGTCTGGCATTATCATGCATAAAAAAATGAAATCACTAACTGCTGCAACATAAAATACGACATGAGGTCTAAATATCTCGTCTGTATAACTTCAGACCGTCAAAGTGCCATTCCGAATGATATGCAGGCCCGTACGTCCATCTATGCTGATTCCAGCCAATAGCATCAACCCACCTCGTCTGTAATATGATCTTTCACGAACGAATGTGGAATTATTTTGAGTGCCTCTTTCTCTCCATGCCAAAGCACATCAGATATCACATCCATACTGAATAGGGACTCGTCTGTAAACAGAATTTGACTCCAACAACGTTGCCTCCAAACTCGATGTTCAGTTCCCCACCTTCTTTGGGCCGCACAGTGGCTTGAGGTCAACGGAATACTGACCATTGGAAACGTGCATAGAGACCACCCTGATGAAGCCTATTTCAGACTGTTTGAATGAACAGCCTTCGTCCTGGGGCCAAGAAAAACTGTATTTGCAGCTGAGTAGCATTGTCCGTTCCGTCTCGACGAGCTGTTAACAGGATATATCAGTCATCAGTTTCTGTGTTAGCACATTTTAGACCTTGCACTTGTCGATGACTACCATTCCATGTGTCTTGGAATAGATTCCAGAGCCTTTCATGGACATTTCTTGCGACTCCAACAGCGTCCACTACACTTCGTTGTGTTTCCCCAAATTCAACTGTCCCGATAACACGCAAAGCCATGGATTGCGGTAAATCATGTTGTTGTGACATTTTCAAGCCACTTTCTCTCAAAACACAAGTTGAGCAATTGAATTTTACAATTGAGGCAGTGAAACAGACCTTTCTGTAAAATCCCGATTTCTGCACTTATCTCCTTTTTCTAGATTTTGACGTCATAAACTTTAATTTACATGTGAAGTTTTCTTTATCTGTTTTCTACAACACTTCAAAATTATGGATGTTTTATTTTACGTTACTTATCGGTGTGAATATTTGCGTAATTTCGTTAAAACCATGTGCTCCCCTAATTGTTTTGAGCAGTGTAGAACTTAAATTCGAAATCTACCTTCGCCTGTAGGCCGAGTCGGCAGGGATATTTTGTTCTCTTATTGTATGCTTATGTTTTAAAGTCCAGTTGTAACAATAATAAATATTAAAATGACACGTTATTTATTTATGGCCACTCACATAAACCAATAACCATTATTAAGGGCATATAGAACATTTCGACAAGTAAAATGCAGCAGTTTTTGCGAAATATTTATCATCATGTATTTTACTTAAAAATAGAAACAGAAATGGAATTTGTTTTACAGTAAATATATATGTATATATATATATATATATATATATATAGCCCATATATAAATCAAAAGAAATTAATTTCATGGCATAAATTAATTTTCGAGAACTAATTAACTTTTTGCATATATCTATAAAAGTTTTTGAACAATATGTCTGTTCGGTTCACTTTTCTAAAAATCTGTTTAATATATTATCTTAAAATTTGTTATGGTGTAAGAAAACATACTATTCGAGAAAATATTAAGAAGCAATTTTCATTTCGGCTTAAAATAAATAGAAATAAAAATATTTTACTAAAAAATTTTGAAAATCTTAAAAATTTTAAGAACACATATCTAATTAGGATGAGCGAAGCTAATCCTCCACTAGGCTACACAAATTACATTTTTTCGTACACTTTACAAAAAAACTATTCATTATTTTGACTTGAAATTAAACATAAAAATAAATTATGATCTGAAGATTTGAACAATATATTTTTTTACAGAATAACTTAAATTTTTTTATTATTTTAATTAATTTAATTTACATGTTTTCCCATTACGGACGCATTTTTTGAAAATAAAAAATGAAACACATATATTTTCAGAAGAAAAATAAATCACGGAGTTAGTAATTATAGGTAGAATCATGATTAATTAAATAAATAAAATATATTTTCATTATTCCGCCAAAATAGCCCAAAAACTGTTTTTTAAATTTAATTAAGGAAAGAAATATTTTTGGACTTGATAGAAATAAATTATAATCTGTAGATTCTGACAATATTATTTTCTTATCGAATAATTTATCAAAGAACATTTTTTATTATTTTTTTAATATATTTTTCCATTATACGGATTTATTTTTGTAAACGATAATGAAATCTGCCCATTTTTTGCAGTAAATAAAAATCATTGAGCCAGTAAAAATAAATAAAGTCATGAATGTTATGTCGTGAAATATTATCGTTGCATCATGACTTCTTATTTTTTAGAAAAATATTTAAATAAGGAAAGGAACCTATATATCTGCATTTTGCGAAGGCGAAACATTTTAAATATTAAAAATAACTGCAGAATTTATACTTCAAACCGTAAAAGAACATTAAATTTTCTTATATTAAAAATGTATGTTATTTGAGAGGAAAATATGCATTTTAATAGCATACTTTATTAAGACTGGTTGAAAATGGCACATATTTTGGGGATCATTCCTTTTAATCATATAATAATTTCACGATTTCTTTTATGAAATTTTTAAAATACCTTTTTAAAGAAAATTATAGCATATTTTTAAGGAATTAAAAGTAGTGAAATTTCAATTATTTACATTCAATTATAAAAGTATTTTTCAGTGTTAAGAATTCAAATACACGATTTATTCTTATTATGGGAAATCATTTACGCAGATGATACTTACGCGTTTTAAAAGTATTATATTATGATTTTTTTTATAAAGTGGCAACAAAAAAATTGTAAACAAATACAATTCATTGCTGTAAGTAATAAAATGTAAAAATATCTTTAAAAGAGCTTTTAGTTACTTAAAAGAATTAAGTTATGAAGAATTATAGTTTCGTATTTTAAAAGAATGATATGATTTTTTTGTAAAGTGGCAGGAAAAGAATTGTAAACAATTAAAATAAATTGTTGTAATTAATTAAATGTAAAAAATATTTAAAAGAGCTTTTAGTTGTAAATTAAAATATATTTTGTAAAATTTTGCTTCGAAAATATTTTTATTTCTACCAGTCTTATATCATAAATAAAAAATTCCGAGGAAATTCTTAGTTATTTGGCTGAATTTACATTTCTAAAATTAAAATGCACCAAAACATAAAATAACGTTTTTGCCTAATAAAGATGCAAAAATAATGTAAAAAATTATTGTTACTTTCAAATATTTATCTTATTAAATAATGCTTCGCGAATCCAAACAAAGAATGATTTTTGCTAGTTATTTAAAAAAAGAAATTCAGTCAGAGCTATAATATTAGATACTAGCCGCCTCACGGTGGAGTATTCGACCCAAAAACCTGGCCAAAAATGCAAAAATTAAAATTTCGTCAACAATTTAAAAATTATGTTTTTTAATAGCTAACTAATTGGTGCACCGATCTATGTCTATTTTAGGAACCTGAGTTATATCCGGTGGCTCCTGGCCTCAGCTGAAGAGGAAGTTTCTTTCAGAGAAGACGTGGTTTTTTTTTTGTTTTTGTCATTGTTGTTATGTTTAAATATAATTTTTTTGTGGCTCAATGAATTGTTGAATTGAAACTAAA
Organism: Maratus speciosus; assembly: GCA_963932465.1. Classification (NCBI taxonomy): domain Eukaryota; kingdom Metazoa; phylum Arthropoda; class Arachnida; order Araneae; family Salticidae; genus Maratus; species Maratus speciosus. The sequence continues at coordinate 184,922,607 of OZ010797.1, read as the reverse complement.
CAGGGCTTACGTGTTTAATAAAGGTCAGAGCTTAGTGTTAAACTATGTGTTATTTTAAATAGTTTAGTTTTTAATGCAATAAAAAACATTAAATGTGTAAAGGGGTTATTTTTAATGCGTTTTTGGCTCTAATTTATACATATCGAAAGCTTTTAAAATATGTGCCGCGCTTTGCTCAGCCATGTTTGAATTATAATCGTATTAGCTATAGTCTTGAGTGTCTATTTCTGCAAAAAAATCTTCCGCATATTGTTGCCAGTTTTTTATAAAATTTGCTTTCGGGATGACTATTTAAATGCTCTGTTTTGCGGCCACCGAATTGAAGAGAAAAGAACTATATACAGTAAAACTCGGATATAACGCTCTTCCGGGGGACCGGGCTAGAAGAGCGTTAAAAGCGGGAAAGCGTTAAATGCGGGAGAAGGTTTTTTGCATTTTAAAATTGAGACTATTAGATTATATGGTTTAAATAATGCAAAGAATCATTTTTGTGTATTATTTAAAATAGAAACTCCACAGCATAAGTACCAAAACTTTTCCTTATAGTGTTTACAAAGTGTATTATTATTTCAAATCATAATATGTAAAAGAATTATTAGCATCAAAACAAAAGCTACAAAATATATTTAACATTTCTAATAGGAACCTTTATCCTTATATTAAACATAAAATAAAATTATGAAAGAAACTAATAATAATATTATGGGGTGAGACTCTATACATGAATCACAACTCACTTTTAGGACAAGCACTGACATTTATTGAGACGAACACACAAACAAAAAATACAGATAAAAACACTCTTCTCGTTCTTTATTTAGCTTAAAAGCTATAATTCAGGCTTCATTTATAAACGTCGTAATATTTCCAGCATTTCCACACGTCGTTTAAACTTTCCGTTTTGTAGCGTTGAAAGTATTTTGATTCTTTTACAAAATCAACATCATCGAACTTTTTCCTCGTTCCATTACTTCTACTGCGTTTCTACTTCACACAGCTTCGTTGGTTTACGTTCCCTTTTTTAATCTCGAAGCAGAAGCACGGAGTTGGAGACATTCGGTCTAATGCAGGTGTTCCTACGAAATTCCCACAAGCGGCCGTCCTGACATCTGGAGCTGCCGCAGCGACATGTGGTAAAATAGAATCTGAAAAAAAAACAGAAAACAAAAACCAGTAACTGTTCTTAGGGGGAAAAGAGAGAAAAAAAATTATCTGCACGTTATAGTTGAAGTAGCGTAACATCATATGGGTTAACGTATAAAATTGTTACAAATACATAAGAAGAAAAGTTTAAAAAAAAAAGGTTTTTTTTTTTTTTTTTTTTTTTTTTTAGTTTCAGTTTTCGTCAGGCCAAGGTTTCATGTATTAAGCACAGGAGCTAGTATTTATCGGTCCTTCAGTTGATGAGATTTTCGTTACGTCGTAGGTGTCGTTAGACTTCACTTTGATTACTTTATACGGACCTAAGAATTTAGATTTCAACTTTAAACCTGGTCCTTGCTGTGTTCTCTTAATTGCTACAAGGTCGCCAAGCTTGTACTTCCGGGGTTTCTTACGTCGTAAATTATAGTGCTAGCGATTTTCTTGTTGAATTTCCAGAATATTCTTCTTAGCTTCTTTACGGAGCTCTTCTCTGTCTTTCATGAATTGTTCTTCGACTGCACTGTTTAAGAGGTCAATAATTTGTACATCTTCTTTCTGTTTCATTTTTATATCAAATAATATTTCAAACGGCGTTTTCTTAATGCTTCGTTGGTAAGTTGAATTAATGACTTGTTGAACTTTAGGAACATGTTTAAACCATTTGGTCGGTTCGTCTTTGGACATTTTAGAGATTACAGAAATTATGGTGGAATTAAGTCGCTCTCTTGACCATTGGCACGGGGAAGGCCAGTTGTAACTGTCTCGTGCTTTATATTTTCATCTTGACAATAATCAGCAAATTCTTTGCTTGTAAATTCAGGACCTTTATCGCTAATGATGGTGGAAGGATTGCCAAAAGTATAACTTTGTTGTCGTAGTTTTGATATAACTTCCGTAGCAGAAGTGGTTTTACAGGGATACAACCAGACGAATGTAGTAAATGCATCTATTAAAGACTATCTATAAAATATGTTATAATACTTATCTATAAAATATGTTTTTAATTTTTGTTGGTTGTTTCAAGAGGGCCTAAATGATCAATGTGGTAGGTTTGGAGAGGAGTCTCTTCTTTAGGTAAGGGATGTAATTCACCTTTTTGTTTTCCACGTTTGCGATTATACAAAAGGCATGTTACACAATTTGCTATAATTTTATCAATTTTATTTGACATATTAGGGATGAGAAATTCTTCGTTAAGGAGTTCTTCACAGCGTTTACGGCCAAAATGTCCTTTGTCATGAACGTGTTTAATGACATTTAGCTGCATTTCATCCGGCACAACTATCAGATCGATACCTTTATGAGTTTTATAGAGAACGTTATTTTTAAGGAAATAGTTGTCATATGGCTTTGTTTTCAAAATTTCTTTGATGGCCTGTATATGTTCGTCAGTGTTCTGTGATTGTATGATTTTGGAAGTAAAACTATCTTGAATGATCATACATATTGGATTTCTACTTAAAGCGTCGACATGGCGCATGCGCGTACCTTGTCTATGTTCGATTGTATAGTTATAGTCAGCTAACATTAGAGCCCATCGAGCAATCTTGGTGCAAAGATCTTTTTTATTCATAGTAAGGGCGAATGCGTTGCAATCTGTGACGATCTTGAAAGGAATACCTAGAATGTAAACGCGAAATTTTTTAAGGGCTTCCATGACAGCTAAAACTTCTAATTCATAACTCGAATATTTACGTTCGGCATCTGTGGTTTTTTTTGCTCATAAAGTAGACAGGGTGAAATTGATTGTCAATAGAAGACTTTTGAAGGAGGACTGCTCCGTAACCGTCAACAGATGCATCACAGTGAACTTCTGTTTCGTAACTAGAGTTATAAATGCTTAAAACAGGACCTGAAGAAAGCATGTGTTTCAGCTGATTAAATGCATTTCGTTGCTGGTCACCAAAGTGAAATTTAGTGTCCTTTCTAAGGAGATCTGTTAAAGGCTTAGCTATTAAAGAGCAATCTTGAATGAATTTACGAAAATATGAAGTTAGTCCGACAAATGAATGTACATCTTTTAAACTTTTAGGTTCTGGGAAATTAAGGACAGCTTTAGTTTTTAAGGGAGATGGATGCAGTTGACCATTTTTAATGTGGTAACCCAAAAAATCAATTTCTCGCTGTAAAAAGTGGCATTTTTTGAGATTCAACTCTAAGCCATATTCGGATGCAGTTGTAAGGACGCGCTGTAATTTCTGGAGTCCTTCGACTTCGTTTTCAGCTGGTATTATGAAGTCATCCATATAGACAATAAGTACTTTTTCATTAATGAGGTCTCGAAAAACGTTATAAATATTTCTTTGAAATACTAAGGGTGCATCGCTAAGGCCATAATTCATATACAAGAATTCAAATTGACCAGAATGTGTTACGAAAGAAGTATATTTTCTACTATTTTCTTCTACTTCGACATGAAAAAAAGCATTTTTAAGGTCAAGAGTAGTAAATACTTTTGCAGAATGTAACTGATCAATAATGTCATCAATTACTGGGAGAGGGAAACGTTGTCTATGTGTTTTAGAATTTAATTTCCTATAGTCTACACACAATCTATATGAACCATCTTTCTTTTTTACTAAGACAATAGGTGATGAAAAATTACTAGTGCTTTTACGAATAATTCCTTTTTCAAGCCACTCAGAAATTTGTTTTTCGACAAAGTTTTTCTCTATTTGCGCCAAGCGTCTGGGAGGACTAGTAACAGGTTCTTCGTTTTCCAGTTGAATTGATAATTTAACATCAGTTGTTTTTATTTTCCTGGGAGAATAATTTTGAATAAGTTCTGAAATTTTTGAACGTATTGTTTCATCGGTAATATGAGATAAATCAAGATTAAGATCGTCTAACACATGAGCAAATTTAATCAAAAATTTATTTGGCGTATCGTCATTTTCCTCGATTTTTTGCATCGAAATATTATTTCCAGAAATTGTTAAAATACTTTGTTGTATGATATCTGTACCAATAATAAGATCAAAAGATATGGAATAATCTGGGACTACATAAACATTAGGTGTATAATTAAAATCATCTATCATAATGTCCGTAGAGAAAAAACTGAGGGGTTTGATTATAGTATTTCCTAATCCAGTTAATGTGATAGTTGAATGTTCAAGGTTCGAGACTGTAGGGAGTTTGCGGTAAATACTTTCTTTTAGCAAACTTCTTTCACTACCTATGTCTACCAATGATGTAACATTTACAGACGAAATAATGACTTGTTTGGTCATGGAAGTGTTCGACGTGACCGTGGAAACATTGGAGGGTTCAGGCTTAACTCTAGGCCTCCTTGGTTGATCACACTGAGCCGATTTATGGCCAAAATTCGAACAATTAAAACAACGAGGGCCTTTGTCTTTGTGTCTGCATTGGCTACTTTTATGATTTGACAAACCACAATTAAAGCAAAAAAGATCAGATTTTGGTCGAAAGGATTTGTCTTTCACTGGCATTTCAGGTTTGACTTTACGAAATTTACTGTTCTGAAAGTCATGTCGAATTTTGTCATAAAATTTGAGCTTTTGCTTAAATTCTACAATGGATTGGCATCCATATAACATTGATTTTCTGAAAACGGGGTCGGAATGCCGTTTATGATGTATTGCATTAATGCGGAATCCTCGATTTTACCACGCGAGCATATTTGTTTCATGATAAGAAAATATTCTTCTATCGATTCATTTTCTTGCAATTTTTGTGTATTTAATATATCACGTAACTCGGCAGAATTATAAGTGGTAGTAAATTCTGAAATTAAGAGCTGTTTAAGTTTGTCATACGAATTGATATGAAATTCTGTTTGTACTAATAACTGGGCCTTTCCTCGTAATGATCTTTTACAAAATATGAATTTATGAAAGTCAGATAAATTAAACATATTAGTGACATCGTCAAAATTATTTATCCATACATTTATATCACTAAAAGAACTTTCATCAAAAACAGGTACGACACTTTCAATATCAGTGAAATTAATAGACGATGGCACAAAACTTTGAACTGGAAATTGCTTCTGTTTGTCAAAATTTGATAATTCAGTGTTGTTACTTGAAGTCATATTATTTGAAGGCAATTCGGGTTCCGAGTCAGTGTCACTTTCATTTTGTATAATATTATTTTGTAGTAAGGTCAAGTCTGAAAGGTATGTAACTAATCGGGTTGCGAGATCGTTTAAAGGTCCTTCGTTAGCAATACAAAGTAGATTGCACACTGTAATCAGATCATTTAACGAAAAATCAGTTTGAACTTTAGTTATTTTATTTTTGAAATCGGTGCTGTCTGTTTGAAAACCGAAACCAGTAAAATCACGTATTCTCTTTCTATTAGAGCGATCACCGTCAGTATCAAATAGGAATTTATGTAATAATTTAATTTTGTTTGTTCGTTCGTTTTTAAATGCAAGTTCCAGTTCTGGTATTTCAACTAACTTCATAATAAAATAATGATATTGAACTCACCGTTAGAAGAATATCCGGCTTGAATCCGTAAGATGGGTAATTCTGACGAATTAATAATATTTGTGTGTTAACTGTCACTTCTGACGCCACTTTATGGGGTGAGACTCTATACATGAATCACAACTCACTTTTAGGACGAGCACTGACATTTATTGAGACGAACACACAAACAAAAAATACAGATAAAAACACTCTTCTCGTTCTTTATTTAGCTTAAAAGCTATAATTCAGGCTTCATTTATAAACGTCGTAATATTTCCAGCATTTTCACACGTCGTTTAAACTTTCCGTTTTGTAGCGTTGAAAGTATTTTGATTCTTTTACAAAATCAACATCATCGAACTTTTTCCTCGTTCCATTACTTCTACTGCGTTTCTACTTCACAAAGCTTCGTTGGTTTATGTTCCCTTTTTTAATCTCGAAGCAGAAGCACGGAGCTGGAGACATTCGGTCTAATGCAGGTGTTCCTACGAAATTCCCACAATATTTTGTTTTTGTTTTTTTAAATGTAACATTTGTATTCTTGAGCACTACTATTAGGACTGTACACTTTCACTTACTGTTTATTCTGTTTTAGAGAAAAACTCTTCGAGTTTCGTCTGACGGGTGTACGAACGACCACATAAAAGAGCACTTTATGCTTTGTTTATGTGTCTTAATATATCTTCATGTGAAGCGGTGTATAGCCGAATAGTGCTAAAAGCTTCCATTACTTCAGCTATCGTTGGGATGCGCTCTTCAAGATCGCCATCAGCAACTTCATCAGGGTCGTCTTCTTCTTCGGTATCATGTACAGTGTCCCCCTATAATGTCGTCAATGCTCCTAATGTTGCTTGTGATAACGTCTTTATCAATGTTAAGATAGTTCTGAAGGCTTTGTGCGTTTTCTGCAAGATGCTCGCAAACAGCTTGTCCGTCCTCGTCGTCTATAGGATCCGACCTCTTTTTCAGCCGCAGCCATATCATCATCGGCGTCCTTTATGAAGCCTGCCTTTTTAAAACAATTTTGAATTATTTTAGGTTCCATTGCATCCCAAGCAGCGCTAAGGTAGTTCATGGCGTCGAGGAGAGTTACAAAAGACCGACTACTTTTAATTTCCATTTCATGTAGAAATCGTTTCACTATACGTTTGCGATAATGTTGTTTTAAAATCTTTATGATCCCTTGATCCATCCGTTGAAGTACGCTTAAGGTGTTTGGATTGGTTCCAGAGAGATGTTTGAAATATCTGGTATTTCTTGGGGATGCGCTGCGCAATTGTCTACGAATAGTATGACATGCCTATTTTGCTTCCGCATCTCGACATCAAAATCAGAAACATATTTCATGAACTAGTGACCCGTCATCCAAGCCTTACGCTGATGTGCATAATCACAGGGCAGTCGTTTGATGTTCTTGAAACAGCGATGTTTGGGTGATTTTCCAATCACCAGAGGCTTGCGGGTTGTCGCCTCCATCGGCGTTGGAACAAACAAGCACAGTCACACGTTCTTTACTCAGCTTCCCTCCATGACAAAGCTCATCTTTTAACGTTAAGGATTTATCAGGCATAGCTTTAAAAAATAAGCCAAATTCGTCGGCGTTATAAATATCACAACTGCCATAATTTTTGATAAGTCTTGGAAGACTGTTCTTTTTTCCAAATTCTGCATTTTCTATGTTCACGGCAGCGAATTCTCCGAAAATTTTCTTGTACACAATGCCGTGGCGGGTTCGAAATCGGTCTAATCACCCATTAGATGGAGTAAAATCATCAATTCTTAGCTTTTTGGGCTACTTCGGCAGTTTTTTCTTTAAATATGGATTCGCTGATAGGTTTGTTACAGTGTCTTGACTCAAGAAACCACTCGTACAAAACTCTTTCTAAATCTTCATATTTTCCTGCTTTCACTCTCTTTTTTTTTTGAGCCACCAATTGCAGCATTTTTTTTCAATATCTTTTCTATTTTGAAGAAGAGCCCGAAGAGACGACGACGGAGTGATATTCATAGATAACGCAAAATCTTTCTGGCTCAGAATAGGAGATTTTTTGTCATAATGTTTTAGAATTTCTAATTTTTTCGAAAGTGTCAGCGTCTTTCTTTTCATACTCTTAGCTTCCATGTTGCACCTAATTGGAGTCGGCAACGATGCTACTTGCTTAAATGTAAAGGAAAAAAGAGAAAACATTTTGTGTGAATTAAGAAACAGACAGGTGCTGTTGAGATGGACGGCATAAATTCCTTTGTTCTCCGATCGCAAAGCACGAAAGCGTAATATCCGGGATGTTCGAAGGAAAGTTCGAAGGGCTAATAAAACGCACGTTAAAAGCGGGGAACGTTAAAAGCGAGGAATTTTTACATTATTCTTCTGGGTATGGTTCAAGGGATCGGGACAAATGAGCGTAAAAGGCGGGAAAGCGTTTTAAGCGGTGAGCGTTATATCCGAGTTTTACTGTATTTACTGTCGTATTGCAGGTTTTTAGCTCACAGGATATTACCGGAGAGCTTTTGCACCTACATACTCTGTCTGTATGTATGTACGTACGTACATATGTACGTATGTAGGTACGTACATACGCACGCAACTCGATATCTTTTGATAGAAATATCCGATCGCCTTCAAATTGTATATACTTATTTATTGAAAAAGGGTTCCCCAATTAGTTCTTGGGGCTCATATGTGTAACATAAGGAGATATAGAAGGGAATTAACCCTTTCGAAGGCGGTGTCCTTAAAAAGGACGCCTAATTTTAATTCCAAAACTGACAAACGGTACCAAGAAAATTTAATTAAAATTTTCCTTTTATAATGTACGTGAAAATAAGCAACTTAATATTTTCTAATAACTCCGTTTATCAACTAAAAAGAGCAAGCCATACAGTAGCGAGACCCTAAAACTTCTTCTTCCAGCAAGATTTGATGGTAGTCCCGATAAAAGCCAAGAAGAGAGTGATGAAGAAGATGAAGAAGAGTTCTGAAGAATCATTTTGAAACTGGTAATGTATTAAATACATTCAAAAAGTAGCAATCTATACTATATAGACTCCACTTTACTGAACCTACTATTAAATATAACACTATTAAACACAATTTAAATGCAATAATTATTATTAAATGCAATTTAAATGTAATAAGTATTATTAAATGTAAATAATAAGTTGTATATATAGTAAAATTAAATACATTTAATTAAACATTAATAGTGAATAAGACAAACCTAACAATTACTTTTCTCTTAAAAACAGTAAGTAGTTAAGGTTACAAATCGCTCAACTTCCAAACTCCATTCCGTAATGTTAAGTCAATGGACATATAATTTATTCGTATTTTTTAAAATATCTACTTAGTAAATTAATATTTTAACTTCTTTTTTCTTTGTGCTCTTCTTAAATGATGACTCTTTTTTTTTCTTAATTGTCAAAATATTTATAAAATGTATATTTATTATTATGTGAAGCGTTAAAATCTTACTTACACTTCGTCAGCTCTTAAGATATGAAATATTAAACTAAGCTTTGAATTTGTATGTATACTTCATAGTATGCTAAAAGTTAGTTCAGTGAAACGCACAGCACAGTTAAAAATGTCCATTCTGCCATTTCCGTGAATAAACGGAAATGTACTTGAGAACTTTTGTGCAGCCCTGTATATGATCTATAGAATGTATCCACACCCCAAGTAATATTTTTAAAAAAATTGTTCTATTTTAAAACGCCTATCACAACTACAAACGCACTTCCAGTAATTATTGGTCATAGATTTCATTAGTTAAATTTATTCTTTAGCCATATTCTTTTGTGTGTGCCTGTAAATGAACGATATATTCTATGCACACAATATTCTACAATAAGTGCCTGAGTACACCTTAGTGATATATATAAATTTCAGCCAGTTTAAAAGTGTGATATCATTAAAATACAGAGCAAACGATTTTCCCCCATAGACCATATTGTAAGGGAATTCTTTTGGGTGTCCCTGTAAATGAAGCGTAAAGGCTATAGACTTGATTTACAATACCAAACATGCCATAGTGATACCCAATAACATCTAAGAATTTCAAGCCAATCGGACTGTATTTTCATCGAAAAATATTTTTTTGACCAGGATTTCGGGTCAAATACCTCCACTGTGCGCCTCTGGTGGCTAGTTTGGTCGCCTTTAAATGTATGCTAAGAATTGCAATATGTTGATTTTATTTATAATTTAATTTATTTTTTTAATATTTTGCCAAAACAGAATGTTTTGACCGAGAAATGAGAAATTGTTTAAGATCATGGCAGTATTTTGTAATTTTTTTATGTTATGTATTTCATCTTTCTTGTCAAAAACCACTTAACTCACTTAGGCATTCTGTTTCATGTCCGTCTGCATATCAAATGCAATACGTTCACTAATGCGGAAATTTTAGCATATTAAATAATCTTCCGTAATTGGGTACTCTGCCTATTGACGCATTTCAGATAATACGACACTAACGGAATTTAACGTCAGGGTCAACAAAATTTCTGTGAGGTTATGACTTAAATTGCAAAAATTTACTGAGAAATGTTCGTAGCTTGCATCTAAAAAAAAAAAACAAAAAAAACATTTATGTATAATTCCATGTTACAATTTTGATGCAGCTCTTTCATCATCGAATAAGTACTAAATGGTAATATCCACCTCAAAATCCACGTAAAATACAAGCTATAGTGTAAACAAATAGTATATATTTAAAATATAGAAAATAAGTTGTTTTGATATGATTAAATAATAATAATAAACTGACATTGAAATCCCCCGTAGTGGAGATTGCTTATGGCTGTTCGCCTCGAATGATCCTTATTATACACAAACACAAACCGCAATTTTTATTTCCTTTTCCATAGCATACAAAGACGAGATAGACGCAAGGAAATTTACAACACCAGAGAAATATAACCGGGAGCTCCACAAACAGTGTGTAACGGAGCCAGAGGGAGTCGAACCCGCAGACCTCCTACGCTCTCAAGCGATTAGCGGCGTGGTGCCTTATCCACTCGGCCACGGAAGCCCCATTTTGTTGTTTTGTAGGCGAATGTCGTCACGAACAAAGCTGCATCCTGCCTCATGATTTCCCATTTATAAAAATAACAATCAGGCTAGTTGTTTTAAATTCCTCTCTGTAGTACTCGCTTTACGAATGATTATTTTTATAACTTAATATTTTTAATCGCCAAAATGAACGAATCGCTATTGTTTGTTTACTTTGATAGAATGAGATATTGAGTTGTCAGTCTAATTTCAACTGAAGTTGTCTCAGAATATATCCATGTTTGAATGTAATTTTTCCCTTAAACATCAATTATTTCTGAATGATACTTCGAAAAATTTAACGTTTGCGCAGTTTTATTGGAAAAAATAATTTTCATTAAAAATGACTGCTTATCATATGGAAAGCGAAGCTGTCATCCCGTATTTGGTTATAATTGTCACATGACTTATGCTTCTATTATTAGAGGTGAAAGAAGTGCATTTTAAATTAGCTTGATATATGTGTTTTAAATGAAAGTTATGTATTTTAAATGAAATGAGTGATAAGTTTATATTTTAAATGAAATGATGGCAATGGAACAATATTTGGCGATTTATCACCTGCGCCCTGTTATCTTAAAGGTTCCTAAATGGCCGGCTTGGCATGTAAAAAGTGAAGTGGTCATCCCGGAACTGTTGATGACAGTCAGGTGCTTTCCTCTTTTGCAGGGCTCCCAAATGGTCTGCCAGCTGAATACCAATATTATTTTAGAAAAATTTTCTTTTAAGATTTTTCTTACAAACCGGCCCGGAATCACCTTTGAAAGTTAATTCTAACGCAAACCTACCATAAAATTTTCTGTTAAAATTTATTGGTATTCAGTTGGCGGACCATTTGGGAGCCTTTTGTTATACAGATTTTTAAGGAAACAAGTTAGTTGCACAATTTTGGAATTTTTCAACTGTTTACCTAAAATAGAATTTTAGAAAAATGTACCAAAGCATAAAAAACACATTTCGAGAAAAAGGAAAAAAAAAATAGATACACATCCTCAGTGTATAAAATATATTATTTTAAAACCTTCCAAGACCATAATCGTTTAGGGCCACAAACATTTAACACTATAATCTTTTAGCTCTATTTTTTAAGCCGATAATTGAAAACTAAAAAAAATGAACAATTTTATGTTTCATGTGTCCTTCAATACAGTTATCGAATTTCCTCTAATTTAGAAATTTCTGAATATGAAGTGTATGCTGTGTTATTTAATGTATGCAGCTCATAAAATATTTAAGAAATTCCGCTATTTAAAAGTCTCTGCTAGAAATGAATTATACACCCACAAAACCGATAGTTTATTAAAGTATGTAAATGAAGTTTTCAAGAAAATTATCGATCTAAACTTTTATTCCCTATCATGCTTTTAAATAGGGATATCATGCTAATACTTGTTTGTTTATTGACAAATACATATTATAATTTTCCGCAAAAAGCATAAGTTTTGTTTTTATAAGGAAGTTCTCAAAGTTTGTTTTCGACTAATTTTTGTTTATAAAGTCAATATACTTTAACTTTCGGTAAAAGTCATATACTTTATCTATTTACATAAATATGTTTTCGAAAATGTTTGAATAATTTTGTGAAATTATTAATTCTGCGTTTAGTATAGTTGTTCATATACAGAGTGTTTCTAAATTAATAGTACAAATTTTAACTCTTTCCGGCGCGGTGTCCTTAAAAAAGGACACCTAAATTAATTCCAAAATTGACAAACGGCACCAAGAATATTTAACTAAAATTTTACTATTATACTGTACATGAAAATAAGCAAGTTCTTATTTTCTAATAAATCCGTTTATGAATTGCGGTGTCAGTCCATTAATTCATCAGTTTATAAACAGAATTACTCCGCGCCGGTAAGGGTTAAGAGTTGGTACTGGACACTGTAACAATCATTTATTGTAAAGGAATGTATGGGCGCAAGTGACGCGTTGAGGTACAAACACCAGGGGGTCAATTTGGCCCTTTTTCTATTTCAAAATTTCTCATTCATACCAAAAATTTCCTATACAATACTTTTCTTTATTTAAGACAGACATTAGATGATTACATAAAGAAAAAAATTCTTCTTTGAAAATTTTCGGTAAGAAATCGAAATTTTTTAATTAAAAAAAAATCCATTTCTGTTTCTTTTCATGCATTTTCTGTGTTTGACAGATTTGCCAGTTTTGCGGTGTTTTTTAATTCAAAAATTTCGATATCATACCGGAAATTTTCATAGAAGAATCTTTTCTTTATGTAATCATGAAATGTATCTCTTAAATAAAGAAAAGAATAGTATATGAATTTTCTGGTATGAATGAGAAATTTCAAATTGCCCTCCTGGTGTCTGTACCTTAACGCGTCACTTGCGCCCATACATACCTATACATTAAATTATTGTAACAGTGTCCTGTATCAGCCCTTAAAGTTTGTTCCATGAATTTAGAATCTCCTACATGAATGAGGATTTGAGTTTCAAAACTCGTCTTATCCAAAAAATACAATTTTGGGAAATCGCGAAAAACCTCTTACTGCGTCACTTGGTTTTCGTTGTAAATCAAGATTTTACAATGCTCTAAATACACGATAGGTCAGTTGCAGTTTTAGCGCCTAGAGAATCGGGTGCAAATAGTTCCAATACGCATTTATGTACTTTAGTTGAGGAAGTACGCCTTAGAAAATGGAATTTATTCATTTCCAAAGTCTAAGTAGTTGGCTGCTAATATGACAAATCATTGGCTCCAGAAGCTCTCCAACAGTTGTTTGCGCAGCATTTAGACATTTGTAAGAATTGGCACATAATAACGACTGATTCCTCTAAAAGTTCATCCAGGAATAACACTGGATGTTGGGACCGCATCAGGGGTCGCGGCCAATCTTGGAAATTGCATCAGCTGAACTCAATTTTTACGGCAGAAGCTCTTTCCCTTTGGAAAGCTCTTCAGTACGCACCTAGCAGCGGGAAACTTCTCTTACTCTCCGATAGCTTATAAGTGATCTCAGCCCTTGAAGCAGTGGACCACAAATCTCCAAAAGTAATCCTCTTTCTACATGACGCTGTAGTCCAGACAAGCTCATATCTTGAAGCTATCGAAGTTAGTTGGGTGCCCGGACATAGCGGAATTCAGTGCAACGAATTGGCAGATGAACTTTCTCGCCACCTAAAGAACCCAGTGGGATCTATCAGGCTAATCTCACCTGAAGATATCATAGCCTATCTCAGAAAGTGGTACAAAGAGAGAATAACCGAAGAGTGGTTGGCAAATGGATACATCGCATATTTTCCCCATCTCACAAAGAGGAGTTAGGACTACAGGAATCTGAAGCTCTCCCGAAGGGGAGAAGCGATACTAGCTAGGCTACAGACCCGCTCGTTGCCTAGCATGGCACAACTTCATCGCTTGGCCTATGGAATTCATCCCTCAGCTCAGAATGTCAAGTCCCGGAAACCACCGAACATTACCTTCTAGAACGCCGAAAGTTTCGCACAGAGCCGAACTCTATCATCGATTAGATATGTCTGCTGACAGTGCGACTTTCCATAATATATGTGACCTGGCTGTAGCGGGTGAATCTGCCTCCAAGCACCTTGTTTCCTTTCTACTGAGAACCAACAGATTCTGATGTAAGGGAAGTTCTTCCTGGAATTTAATCCCAATAAAAGCAAATTCTCATCTGTGGATGTAAAGTTAACTGAAAGAACTGTTTATAGAGAACCGTATTAGCAATTTTGGATCATTAGAGGTACAAAGTCGCAAGTGAAGCGAAGCTAAAAACCTCATAATCAAGCGTAGGCTCCGATAATCAAATTAAATCAAATACACAATAAAACTAGTTTTTTTTTTTTTTTTACAGATTCTAGTGTTTTTTCGATGTTGATTCACCAATAGAATAATACATTGATAGACAAAACCCGATTTTTTAAATTTGAGATAAGGTAAACTTTGAAACTCACGTCCTCATCTGTAAGACAGCAAAATACAGAGGGGTTTTAGACATTTTTGGAAAGATTTTGGAAAAAGAAATATGCAGTATAATCTGTCAAAGACGTAAATCTATATAAGGGGGGGGGGGGAATTTCAATGCTGTACATTTTTAAACATAAAGATTTCCGAGAAATCTGTCTAAGACGGAAACAATGTGTGTAACGCGGAACCGGACATTCATTTTGGGGTTCCAGGTAGCATAGTTACTGTTTGATATGGAAGAAAATTTCGCTGGGAATTATAAATGGAAAAAAAATCGTATCTTTTCATAATGATATGTATTGTCCAGTCCCACTCCAGGACGTCAGAAGGGTGCCTTATTGATTGATGACAGTGTTTTAGGATGACTCTATTACTATATATGACTGTGAAATGTTGGACGATGGACCGCGTAATTTCAGATAAGTTCATTTTTCGATTACGTTAAGGAAAGAGGATCCCTTTAAATATATAAATGTTAAATTTACCAGCTGTATACTTGTACACTGTTTATACATATTTTTCACACATTTTACGCAGCTGAACACAACTTGAGTGGAATATTTGAGTACATTAGTACCTAATTTTACGTTTATATTTATGTTCAGTATGTTCTCTCTTGACGAACCAAAAGTAATAGTCAAACCTTGCTGCATTCCATTGCGATCGATAACGTGACTCCATAGCAGAGATTTGTTGGTGAAATCATTCATCATGTTAGATGTAAATTTCCAACTGGGCGAAAAATGTCCGGACCAGGATTCGAACCCGGGACCTCCTGGCTGAAGCCGCCAGTGCTCTGCCATCTGAGCTATCCCGGACGATTCTGGTCGAACTTTTTCACCCAGCTAACCTTGATGATTACAGCATCTGGTCTGAAACCTGGTTCAACTCAACAGAATAAATCTCAGGTAATGGAACTCCAGAAATCGCTGGATACGAAATTACACTAGATTAATATTAACACAATTATTCTAATTGGTAAACAAATCATATTAGATGTAAATTTCCAACTGGGCGAAAAATGTCCGGACCAGGATTCGAACCCGGGACCTCCTGGCTGAAGCCGCCAGTGCTCTGCCATCTGAGCTATCCCGGACGATTCTGGTCTGGACGATTCTGGGACGATTCCATTCATCATGCTCGTCGCTAATTTCTCCCATGTTATCTGGGAAAAAGTCAATGTGAGAGTGCAAGAATTGAAGCTTTAATGACATGTGACAATGTAGATTTTTAAAATTATTTACCATATTTTGAATTATACACTTGTAATTTGCAGCTTTGTTATTCCCTAAGAAACTAAGCACAACGTCCTTGAATGAAAGCCATCAAACTTCAGATTCAGGTATAACTTGATAAATATAGGGGATGTTTATGTTTTGGTGTAAATCGCCAAAGAGGTGATGATGCAATGCTGAGTTTTTCATGATTTCCGCAATAGAACAAATGCACGAATTTTCATCAAACTTCAGATTCAGTTAGACGTTAACTCAAGTTGTTGCTGATTAGGTTTTAGTGTAAATCACCCAACAGGTGGCGCTGCTATACTGCATTTTGCAGGATTTACACTATTTTGCAATAATCATGTCTCAGGAACTAATGCACAGAATTTCCTATCTTTAGAATCCACATGATAAGCATAGATTGCCATTTAATGTTGCCTCTATGATAGTAAATTTTGTAAATTCACTATCAGAAATGAGAGTATGAGATAGAAGGAAGTTTTGGGATTGGCAGATACGATTAGCTTTTTCGTCTGCTGTATTTGTTATTTTAAAATTTTCTAAATTTCTACTGCCACACGCTTAAATCCCCCCCCCCCCCTTCCCGGCCATTTGAAGGTTTAAAACTTGTATTTACAAAAATGAAACCCTTTATTAAAAAATGCATATTATAATTTAATAGATTATTTAATTTGTAGGTCCTTACATTTTTTAAATTTGGTCCTTGAAAGTCCTTAAAAGTCCTTGATTTTTATTTAAAGAAATGTGTACGAATACCGCATTATTCTATCTATATACATCTATTTATACTTTCTCTTTCCCTGTAAAAAGTATACAAAGTTAAAATAGTCCTTCATATGAATTATTGCATATTATGTTTTGGTGTAAATCGTCCAACAGGTGGCGCTTCTGTGCTACATTTCTCACGTACACGAAACACATCTTATTGGCGCCTAGATGTATTATAAGCAGCATATATTTGTTCATTTTCAGGGTCATTAGACTGTAGATACAAAAGTTCTTTAAAAGGCAATAAAATAACATAATGAGATATATTTAAACGTAAATATCTCTGAAACGGAAGCCAACTTCACCTCTTTATGTATACTTCCTAAATTCCCAATGGTATGGTTACTTAAATAAAATATGATTAATTTTCCAAGAAAAAAATTCTTGCTTATCAGTATAATTGCATGAAGAACATTATTGCTTTTTAATAACAACTAGCTGCCCCGCCCGGTGTTGCCCGGGCCCCGTAATAATATTCTTAAATAAGCCTGAAATTTGTATCGCTGGTCGATACAGAGGGGTGGGGGAGGTAGGGGTAGAGACGGTGCAAATTCTCAGGGCCCGGCTCTTGTTCAGTTGGAAAGTTGTGTAAAGTCAGTGGTTAAGGTTTTAAATTTTTATTTGTATCACTTTAAATTCTGTTATCCAAAATTAATTGGTAAATTCAATTAAAATTTAATTATGATTTCAATATTTTAAATTTTTATTTAAAATCTGCATATGAAAAAGTAATTACAAATGCATCATAAACTGTAATACTGAAAAAGAAATTATAAAATTGCAAGCAAATACAACTATATAGATTTTTAAAAAAGATACTATCCAGCAAATTTATTTTCCAATACAGTAAAGCCTGTTTATAACGGAAGTTGTGCAATAAACTGGAAAAAACAGGTTTCAGTCCAGCCCCCTTCCCCCCCCCAAAAAAATGAGACGATGCTTTGTTCAATTTAAAGAGCCTGCATAAAACAGAATTTATCACTGGTCATTGTGTTTCCGTCTAAGCAGGTTTTATTGTATCTTACTTCTGGTGGGGGGCCTGTATTGGAATTATTACCGGAATGGACAGACAATTTGTACGGTCAAGTTTGTATCATCTTATATCTTTAGGCAGGTTTTTTTTTTTTGGCACCATTAGCGAGAGTTTTTATAAGTGAAAGAAATGTTTTTATTGGTATAGATAAAAAACCCCCTTAAAATTGCAAAATATATATATATATAACAAAAATTTTTTAATTAAATAGATTGGACAATGTAAAATGTAGTTTTTTTTAATCATTATTATTCGATTAATTTATGTGCAATTTTTTTCTCAAATAATTCAATTGATTTACAATTAAAAATAATTAAAAACCCTTAAAATTGTAAAAAAAAAAAAGAATTCTTTTAATTAAATACGTTGAACAATGATATTTATAAAATGTAGTAATTTTTTTTTTTTATAATTCGATTCATTTATTTGCAGTTTTTTTTCTTTTAATAATTCAATTGTTTTAAAATTAACAATATTTACTGTATGTATTTATTTACTTATTGCCAATTTTTTCACTTAAAAGAAGAATGAAATCCTTAAAATAGAAAAAATATACTAACTAAAATTTCAACTTAACCCTATCGAGTTTCGAACCAGAGTATGTTCGTACAGAAAACTAAGGCGTTAAACGTCTACGCCACAAATGCTACGAACAACTAAGTAAATGAAGGTTCCATATCGGAGCGTAAATCTTTTCTTTTCTTTTTTTTTCGCGTCGGTTTCATTAGCATAACAAAATAGATGCTTATGCTCCCCACAGTTATGCTCCAGAACGTTTAAATCAGTAATTTGGATTTCTTAAGTAACGCGTTCGCCCATGCGACGGTTATTAAGCATATTTTGGCAATCGCTTATGCTCTGTGACTGACGGCGCTCTTGATCAAATCTATTTCAATTTTCTCTTAATGCGGCTTATTCTTCACTTTCAAGCATTCGCCAAGATCTTTTACGGGCATTTCTAACGATATTGTGAAGTTCCATAATTGCAGCGAAAGACTGAAACGTAAATAAACAGGATTTACCTCCGCCTAAATCCTGCCAAGAGAATTTCACACTATTACCAATGAGAAGCGTTTTATTCGAGCGTTGCCATTAACAATTAACAAATAATCGTGATTTCTGTGCCACGTACGATAGCGTAATATATATATAGATTATTTTAAGTAAGCATATTTTCGGCTGTTCAACCTTGCTCGTTTTGTTCGTATGACTTTTTACTATCGATGTAGGGGCCATCCACGAAGGATGTCACGCTTGAAGTGGGGAGGGGGTGTTCGTGAAATTGTGACAGTTTGCGACAAAGGGGTGGGAGGGGGTAAAAAGCAATGCGACATCACACATTTTGGTTTAAATAAAAGCATTAAAAATCAGCCGATTAAATTTTGAAGTTATTTTGAAATTAAAGTATTTTTTCTTGATAAAGTAAAGATAAGATTTAAAGCCAAATATATTAAATCCCATTTCAAATTCCAAAATACTACTGTTTTCAATTGCTCTTTCATATTAATATTTTATTACTACTGTATATTAATTATGTTTTTGTTGTAAACCTTACTCTTATTTTATACAAAATAAGTGCACGAATCATTTTTATAGGTATGCTCACAAATGTCATTAAAACACATAGTTAAAGTTTAAAAATAAAATTTGAAATATAATCTATAACGTTGTGCTTTGTTTCTGAACTGCAAGTATATGTTTATGCAATATAGTGTGACATGTGACAAGGTAGTGGTGGTGGTGGTGGTGGTGGGGGTATGGTGAAGTGTGACACTTTGTGACAAAGGGGGGGAGGGGGTCAAAATATTTAAAAAAAGTGTGACATCATTTATGGACCGCCCCTTACATAAAAATTTTTCATTCCGCGATGACGGGGTTTTCGATGTCACCAGCTCCTGGATAATTAATACACTGCAAAAACTACTATGAAACCTTTCCGAAAATTAATAGCAGCTCAATAAACTTTGTTTTTATAAATGCTTCTTTACATCTCGAAAGCTAATGGTTTCTGATATTTCTAAATATAAAAGAAAGCTTTTAGGAGTCGTGGGTAACTCGAAGTAAGTTTTATTACTTACCCATCATACATAGTATAGGACAAGTCTTGTAATCTTTTTAAAAATCGAAAAAAAAGTTTGGCGGATTTACACGTTTCAGACACTGGAGATTCCGGAAAATATATTTTTAGAAAAAAAACTTCCGTCCGTCTGTCTGTGTATCTGTAAACGCTCTATATCGCGAACAAATTTAGATAGAGACTTGAAATTTGATGTATACTTAGTATGTAATAATGGGAAGAAGTCTATTGAATATCAGTAATCTCGATTATCCGGAACAATTTTTTTTGGACTCTCGAGATATTCGTTCGAATAAAAGGTATATAAAAATTTTTGAAATTGCTTATTTTAAGGAGTGAATACAAAAGACAAAAAAAAAAAAAATAACATAAATTTTGCATAAAAAATGAAGTTAATCGAATAATAAGTTGCCGAGATATTTGTAATTATATTTTGCACACTCTTTGATTTTTCATGACCCTGTATGTCATTAAAATTTCAATTCTAAGATATATTTTAGCTGGAAATGAGACGCTTAATCCGACGCAGTGAACTGTTGATGATGAGTTGAGTGAACAATATGATTATCATTTTTGGAGTTATAAAGATTTTTATTTTACGCATTTTGGTACTACTTGATTATCCCGCCGACCAAAAAACTATCGCCAAACTATAAGATTAAATGCCAATAATGGCTTATCGTAAATGTCACATCCACTTGAAATTAAACATGTTACACGTGTTTGTTACGTCATCAAGTCATTTTTAATTCGACGTTTTATTTGTATTTTTTATTAATCTTTTACTAATTTATTTGTTCTTTCGCTACTTAAAATAAAAATTACGTCAATTTGTATAATTTTGCGAGTAATTTGGCGAGTTATATATACAGTAGAACCTCCATTATCCAAAGTAATTGGGACCGATCCTCTTTCGGAAAATCGAAATTTTCGGATAATCGAGAATGTTTCAATTTTAAGATAAAGGAGAAATACATTATATGGCCGTTAATGACCGACAAGTTTCAATTTTAGACATTTTGTCGAATATTTAGAAATATACTTGACAGATTCGTCTAGAATTTCAGGATTAAAAAGAACAGGCATGACCTCATATTTAGCAATGTCGATTTGTTAAGGGGGCAGTTAGGGGGGAAACAAAAAATCAAAGAAAAAAATAATACTTGGGATCACCCTGTAAAATAAAATGCACGAAATGATCTACCGCTACCGAATATAAATAAACAGACATTGGGCAATATGTGTATTCTTTTGTGTAAGAATAGCACGTATATTAATAGAGATATAGCGATTTATTTAAAAAAATTGAAAAATTCTTGCACGTTTTTTGCTTATAACATGCAAGGCTTTCAAGCAAATTTAACGCCGGTTTTAGAAAAATTGACAAAATATAGTAGAAACAATATAGTACAATTGGAATATAAATATATTAAATATTTTAGGAAATATGAGCAGTTGTATGAAATAATTTTTATCTGCGCATGCGCGAACGATAACAAGGACCATTTTACATAATTTAATAGTCAACTCTATGGAGCAACTTATTAAAAAAATCTAGTTAAATATCGTAAAAATTCAGAAAGATATCGGCGTTAATGTGAGCAAATTTTTGTTGTTCTCTAAAAGCAGCTGAATGATAAGGGATTTTACACAAATTGTCATTTTTTATTCTGACTTTAAGAAAAATTTAGTATTTAGTGAGCATCAACGAGTAGATTTGGAAAAAAATGCTTCGATTTTGATACTTCTTTTGATCATGGTATAGGCTCGTTCTGGTGGTTATCCAAAAAGAACTAAAGCATCAATAAAAAATTAAAATTAAAAATGGCAATTTGTGGAAAATCCCTTATCATTCAGCTGCTTTTAGAGAACATCTAAAAATTTGCTCCCTCTAACGCCGATATCTTTCTGAATTTTTACGATATTTGACTAGATTTTTTTTTATAAATTGCTCCATAGAATTGACTATTAAATTATGTAAAATGATACTTGTTACCGTTCGCGCATGCGCAGATAAAAAATATTTCATACAATTGCTCATATTTCCTAAAATTTTTAATATATTTATATTCCAATTGCATTATAATATTTCTACTATATTTTGTCAATTTTTCTGAAACCGGAGTTAAATTTGGTTGAAAACCCTGCATGTTATAAGCAAAAAACATGCAAGATTTAAAAATTTTTTTTAAAATAAATCGCTATATCTCTATTAATATACATGCTATTCTTACACTAAAGAATACACATATTTCAAAATGTCTGTTTATTTATATTCGGTAGCAATAGATTATTTCGTGCATTTTATTTTACAGGGTGATCCCAAGTATTATTTTTTTTTCTTTGATTTTTTGTTGGCCACCTAATTGTTCCCCTTACCAAATCGATATTGCTAAATATGAGGTCATACCGGTTCTTTTCAATCCTGAAATTCCAAAATAATCTGTCAAGTATATTTCTAAATATTCGACAAAATGTCTAAAATTGAAAGTTGCCGGTCATTAATGGCAATGTAGTGTATATGCGCTATTTCTTATTATGGTAACAAGTGCTTAATAAAAATAAAGCAATAGCAAAATAGAAGAGAGAGTAAATTACCTGAGCTCTAATTTTTAAATTAAGTACTTTTTACATATTTCACAAGGGTTTGAAACAATGTTTTGTTTGTCGCAGTTTCGATTACCTTTGCTTTGAAGCTCTATCACGAAGTTTTTAAATATTATTAGTTCGCCAGTATCACAGTCTTTCTGCTGATCCGGCAAAGCTAAACCTTTTGCAAAACATTCAAAAGCTTCAGAATCGCTAATTTGTTCCTTTTCTTCTTTACTTCCACTCCGCAGCTTACGGGAGCTCAAGTTAAATAGTTAAATTCAAAGGAATTCTAAGAAAGGGGATCCAAAATATTTATATGCACTCGTGGTTCGGAAGGGACAGCTTGCACACGAGGAATATGATAGTTAATAAAAGGAAAAGCTTTCAAAATGGATTTTGCACACAAAAAATGTGATAGTAGAAAAAAAAAAGGATTTCGGTTAAGAAAGTTTCGGATAAAAGAGGTTCTACTCTATATATTTTAATTGGTTGACGGGATAATCAAGTAGCACCTGCAATTCAGTAATAGAGCATTACTATGTATTAAAAATATTTAAGTATGCGTTTAAATTTTATTTTGGAGTTTCAATGCACTTTATAAATAGTTTACACATGTTTTATTTTCATATTTTATATTATGCATATCCATGAGGGTTAAGTATTCAATTACGGTGCCCCCCCCCCCCCCAACGACTAGTTTTCGTTTGTGATTGTATTTTAATTTCTTAGATTAAGAAGCGTAATAATTTTTTACAATGAAAATGCTACGAACAACTAAGTAAATGAAGGTTCCATATCGGAGCGTAAATCTTTTCTTTTCTTTTTTTTTTCGCGTCGGTTTCATTAGCATAACAAAATAGATGCTTATGCTCCCCACAGTTATGCTCCAGAACGTTTAAATCAGTAATTTGGATTTCTTAAGTAACGCGTTCGCCCATGCGACGGTTATTAAGCATATTTTGGCAATCGCTTATGCTCTGTGACTGACGGCGCTCTTGATCAAATCTATTTCAATTTTCTCTTAATGCGGCTTATTCTTCACTTTCAAGCATTCGCCAAGATCTTTTACGGGCATTTCTAACGATATTGTGAAGTTCCATAATTGCAGCGAAAGACTGAAACGTAAATAAACAGGATTTACCTCCGCCTAAATCCTGCCAAGAGAATTTCACACTATTACCAATGAGAAGCGTTTTATTCGAGCGTTGCCATTAACAATTAACAAATAATCGTGATTTCTGTGCCACGTACGATAGCGTAATATATATATAGATTATTTTAAGTAAGCATATTTTCGGCTGTTCAACCTTGCTCGTTTTGTTCGTATGACTTTTTACTATCGATGTAGGGGCCATCCACGAAGGATGTCACGCTTGAAGTGGGGAGGGGGTGTTCGTGAAATTGTGACAGTTTGCGACAAAGGGGTGGGAGGGGGTAAAAAGCAATGCGACATCACACATTTTGGTTTAAATAAAAGCATTAAAAATCAGCCGATTAAATTTTGAAGTTATTTTGAAATTAAAGTATTTTTTCTTGATAAAGTAAAGATAAGATTTAAAGCCAAATATATTAAATCCCATTTCAAATTCCAAAATACTACTGTTTTCAATTGCTCTTTCATATTAATATTTTATTACTACTGTATATTAATTATGTTTTTGTTGTAAACCTTACTCTTATTTTATACAAAATAAGTGCACGAATCATTTTTATAGGTATGCTCACAAATGTCATTAAAACACATAGTTAAAGTTTAAAAATAAAATTTGAAATATAATCTATAACGTTGTGCTTTGTTTCTGAACTGCAAGTATATGTTTATGCAATATAGTGTGACATGTGACAAGGTAGTGGTGGTGGTGGTGGTGGTGGTGGGGGTATGGTGAAGTGTGACACTTTGTGACAAAGGGGGGGAGGGGGTCAAAATATTTAAAAAAAGTGTGACATCATTTATGGACCGCCCCTTACATAAAAATTTTTCATTCCGCGATGACGGGGTTTTCGATGTCACCAGCTCCTGGATAATTAATACACTGCAAAAACTACTATGAAACCTTTCCGAAAATTAATAGCAGCTCAATAAACTTTGTTTTTATAAATGCTTCTTTACATCTCGAAAGCTAATGGTTTCTGATATTTCTAAATATAAAAGAAAGCTTTTAGGAGTCGTGGGTAACTCGAAGTAAGTTTTATTACTTACCCATCATACATAGTATAGGACAAGTCTTGTAATCTTTTTAAAAATCGAAAAAAAAGTTTGGCGGATTTACACGTTTCAGACACTGGAGATTCCGGAAAATATATTTTTAGAAAAAAAACTTCCGTCCGTCTGTCTGTGTATCTGTAAACGCTCTATATCGCGAACAAATTTAGATAGAGACTTGAAATTTGATGTATACTTAGTATGTAATAATGGGAAGAAGTCTATTGAATATCAGTAATCTCGATTATCCGGAACAATTTTTTTTGGACTCTCGAGATATTCGTTCGAATAAAAGGTATATAAAAATTTTTGAAATTGATTATTTTAAGGAGTGAATACAAAAGACAAAAAAAAAAAAAAAACATAAATTTTGCATAAAAAATGAAGTTAATCGAATAATAAGTTGCCGAGATATTTGTAATTATATTTTGCACACTCTTTGATTTTTCATGACCCTGTATGTCATTAAAATTTCAATTCTAAGATATATTTTAGCTGGAAATGAGACGCTTAATCCGACGCAGTGAACTGTTGATGATGAGTTGAGTGAACAATATGATTATCATTTTTGGAGTTATAAAGATTTTTATTTTACGCATTTTGGTACTACTTGATTATCCCGCCGACCAAAAAACTATCGCCAAACTATAAGATTAAATGCCAATAATGGCTTATCGTAAATGTCACATCCACTTGAATTTAAACATGTTACACGTGTTTGTTACGTCATCAAGTCATTTTTAATTCGACGTTTTATTTGTATTTTTTATTAATCTTTTACTAATTTATTTGTTCTTTCGCTACTTAAAATAAAAATTACGTCAATTTGTATAATTTTGCGAGTAATTTGGCGAGTTATATATACAGTAGAACCTCCATTATCCAAAGTAATTGGGACCGATCCTCTTTCGGAAAATCGAAATTTTCGGATAATCGAGAATGTTTCAATTTTAAGATAAAGGAGAAATACATTATATGGCCGTTAATGACCGACAAGTTTCAATTTTAGACATTTTGTCGAATATTTAGAAATATACTTGACAGATTCGTCTAGAATTTCAGGATTAAAAAGAACAGGCATGACCTCATATTTAGCAATGTCGATTTGTTAAGGGGGCAGATAGGGGGGAAACAAAAAATCAAAGAAAAAAATAATACTTGGGATCACCCTGTAAAATAAAATGCACGAAATGATCTACCGCTACCGAATATAAATAAACAGACATTGGGCAATATGTGTATTCTTTTGTGTAAGAATAGCACGTATATTAATAGAGATATAGCGATTTATTTAAAAAAATTGAAAAATTCTTGCACGTTTTTTGCTTATAACATGCAAGGCTTTCAAGCAAATTTAACGCCGGTTTTAGAAAAATTGACAAAATATAGTAGAAACAATATAGTACAATTGGAATATAAATATATTAAATATTTTAGGAAATATGAGCAGTTGTATGAAATAATTTTTATCTGCGCATGCGCGAACGATAACAAGGACCATTTTACATAATTTAATAGTCAACTCTATGGAGCAACTTATTAAAAAAATCTAGTTAAATATCGTAAAAATTCAGAAAGATATCGGCGTTAATGTGAGCAAATTTTTGTTGTTCTCTAAAAGCAGCTGAATGATAAGGGATTTTACACAAATTGTCATTTTTTATTCTGACTTTAAGAAAAATTTAGTATTTAGTGAGCATCAACGAGTAGATTTGGAAAAAAATGCTTCGATTTTGATACTTCTTTTGATCATGGTATAGGCTCGTTCTGGTGGTTATCCAAAAAGAACTAAAGCATCAATAAAAAATTAAAATTAAAAATGGCAATTTGTGGAAAATCCCTTATCATTCAGCTGCTTTTAGAGAACATCTAAAAATTTGCTCCCTCTAACGCCGATATCTTTCTGAATTTTTACGATATTTGACTAGATTTTTTTTTATAAATTGCTCCATAGAATTGACTATTAAATTATGTAAAATGATACTTGTTACCGTTCGCGCATGCGCAGATAAAAAATATTTCATACAATTGCTCATATTTCCTAAAATTTTTAATATATTTATATTCCAATTGCATTATAATATTTCTACTATATTTTGTCAATTTTTCTGAAACCGGAGTTAAATTTGGTTGAAAACCCTGCATGTTATAAGCAAAAAACATGCAAGATTTAAAAATTTTTTTTTAAATAAATCGCTATATCTCTATTAATATACATGCTATTCTTACACTAAAGAATACACATATTTCAAAATGTCTGTTTATTTATATTCGGTAGCAATAGATTATTTCGTGCATTTTATTTTACAGGGTGATCCCAAGTATTATTTTTTTTTCTTTGATTTTTTGTTGGCCACCTAATTGTTCCCCTTACCAAATCGATATTGCTAAATATGAGGTCATACCGGTTCTTTTCAATCCTGAAATTCCAAAATAATCTGTCAAGTATATTTCTAAATATTCGACAAAATGTCTAAAATTGAAAGTTGCCGGTCATTAATGGCAATGTAGTGTATATGCGCTATTTCTTATTATGGTAACAAGTGCTTAATAAAAATAAAGCAATAGCAAAATAGAAGAGAGAGTAAATTACCTGAGCTCTAATTTTTAAATTAAGTACTTTTTACATATTTCACAAGGGTTTGAAACAATGTTTTGTTTGTCGCAGTTTCGATTACCTTTGCTTTGAAGCTCTATCACGAAGTTTTTAAATATTATTAGTTCGCCAGTATCACAGTCTTTCTGCTGATCCGGCAAAGCTAAACCTTTTGCAAAACATTCAAAAGCTTCAGAATCGCTAATTTGTTCCTTTTCTTCTTTACTTCCACTCCGCAGCTTACGGGAGCTCAAGTTAAATAGTTAAATTCAAAGGAATTCTAAGAAAGGGGATCCAAAATATTTATATGCACTCGTGGTTCGGAAGGGACAGCTTGCACACGAGGAATATGATAGTTAATAAAAGGAAAAGCTTTCAAAATGGATTTTGCACACAAAAAATGTGATAGTAGAAAAAAAAAGGATTTCGGTTAAGAAAGTTTCGGATAAAAGAGGTTCTACTCTATATATTTTAATTGGTTGACGGGATAATCAAGTAGCACCTGCAATTCAGTAATAGAGCATTACTATGTATTAAAAATATTTAAGTATGCGTTTAAATTTTATTTTGGAGTTTCAATGCACTTTATAAATAGTTTACACATGTTTTATTTTCATATTTTATATTATGCATATCCATGAGGGTTAAGTATTCAATTACGGTGCCCCCCCCCCCCAACGACTAGTTTTCGTTTGTGATTGTATTTTAATTTCTTAGATTAAGAAGCGTAATAATTTTTTACAATGAAAATGCTACGAACAACTAAGTAAATGAAGGTTCCATATCGGAGCGTAAATCTTTTCTTTTCTTTTTTTTTTCGCGTCGGTTTCATTAGCATAACAAAATAGATGCTTATGCTCCCCACAGTTATGCTCCAGAACGTTTAAATCAGTAATTTGGATTTCTTAAGTAACGCGTTCGCCCATGCGACGGTTATTAAGCATATTTTGGCAATCGCTTATGCTCTGTGACTGACGGCGCTCTTGATCAAATCTATTTCAATTTTCTCTTAATGCGGCTTATTCTTCACTTTCAAGCATTCGCCAAGATCTTTTACGGGCATTTCTAACGATATTGTGAAGTTCCATAATTGCAGCGAAAGACTGAAACGTAAATAAACAGGATTTACCTCCGCCTAAATCCTGCCAAGAGAATTTCACACTATTACCAATGAGAAGCGTTTTATTCGAGCGTTGCCATTAACAATTAACAAATAATCGTGATTTCTGTGCCACGTACGATAGCGTAATATATATATAGATTATTTTAAGTAAGCATATTTTCGGCTGTTCAACCTTGCTCGTTTTGTTCGTATGACTTTTTACTATCGATGTAGGGGCCATCCACGAAGGATGTCACGCTTGAAGTGGGGAGGGGGTGTTCGTGAAATTGTGACAGTTTGCGACAAAGGGGTGGGAGGGGGTAAAAAGCAATGCGACATCACACATTTTGGTTTAAATAAAAGCATTAAAAATCAGCCGATTAAATTTTGAAGTTATTTTGAAATTAAAGTATTTTTTCTTGATAAAGTAAAGATAAGATTTAAAGCCAAATATATTAAATCCCATTTCAAATTCCAAAATACTACTGTTTTCAATTGCTCTTTCATATTAATATTTTATTACTACTGTATATTAATTATGTTTTTGTTGTAAACCTTACTCTTATTTTATACAAAATAAGTGCACGAATCATTTTTATAGGTATGCTCACAAATGTCATTAAAACACATAGTTAAAGTTTAAAAATAAAATTTGAAATATAATCTATAACGTTGTGCTTTGTTTCTGAACTGCAAGTATATGTTTATGCAATATAGTGTGACATGTGACAAGGTAGTGGTGGTGGTGGTGGTGGTGGTGGGGGTATGGTGAAGTGTGACACTTTGTGACAAAGGGGGGGAGGGGGTCAAAATATTTAAAAAAAGTGTGACATCATTTATGGACCGCCCCTTACATAAAAATTTTTCATTCCGCGATGACGGGGTTTTCGATGTCACCAGCTCCTGGATAATTAATACACTGCAAAAACTACTATGAAACCTTTCCGAAAATTAATAGCAGCTCAATAAACTTTGTTTTTATAAATGCTTCTTTACATCTCGAAAGCTAATGGTTTCTGATATTTCTAAATATAAAAGAAAGCTTTTAGGAGTCGTGGGTAACTCGAAGTAAGTTTTATTACTTACCCATCATACATAGTATAGGACAAGTCTTGTAATCTTTTTAAAAATCGAAAAAAAAGTTTGGCGGATTTACACGTTTCAGACACTGGAGATTCCGGAAAATATATTTTTAGAAAAAAAACTTCCGTCCGTCTGTCTGTGTATCTGTAAACGCTCTATATCGCGAACAAATTTAGATAGAGACTTGAAATTTGATGTATACTTAGTATGTAATAATGGGAAGAAGTCTATTGAATATCAGTAATCTCGATTATCCGGAACAATTTTTTTTGGACTCTCGAGATATTCGTTCGAATAAAAGGTATATAAAAATTTTTGAAATTGATTATTTTAAGGAGTGAATACAAAAGACAAAAAAAAAAAAAATAACATAAATTTTGCATAAAAAATGAAGTTAATCGAATAATAAGTTGCCGAGATATTTGTAATTATATTTTGCACACTCTTTGATTTTTCATGACCCTGTATGTCATTAAAATTTCAATTCTAAGATATATTTTAGCTGGAAATGAGACGCTTAATCCGACGCAGTGAACTGTTGATGATGAGTTGAGTGAACAATATGATTATCATTTTTGGAGTTATAAAGATTTTTATTTTACGCATTTTGGTACTACTTGATTATCCCGCCGACCAAAAAACTATCGCCAAACTATAAGATTAAATGCCAATAATGGCTTATCGTAAATGTCACATCCACTTGAATTTAAACATGTTACACGTGTTTGTTACGTCATCAAGTCATTTTTAATTCGACGTTTTATTTGTATTTTTTATTAATCTTTTACTAATTTATTTGTTCTTTCGCTACTTAAAATAAAAATTACGTCAATTTGTATAATTTTGCGAGTAATTTGGCGAGTTATATATACAGTAGAACCTCCATTATCCAAAGTAATTGGGACCGATCCTCTTTCGGAAAATCGAAATTTTCGGATAATCGAGAATGTTTCAATTTTAAGATAAAGGAGAAATACATTATATGGCCGTTAATGACCGACAAGTTTCAATTTTAGACATTTTGTCGAATATTTAGAAATATACTTGACAGATTCGTCTAGAATTTCAGGATTAAAAAGAACAGGCATGACCTCATATTTAGCAATGTCGATTTGTTAAGGGGGCAGATAGGGGGGAAACAAAAAATCAAAGAAAAAAATAATACTTGGGATCACCCTGTAAAATAAAATGCACGAAATGATCTACCGCTACCGAATATAAATAAACAGACATTGGGCAATATGTGTATTCTTTTGTGTAAGAATAGCACGTATATTAATAGAGATATAGCGATTTATTTAAAAAAATTGAAAAATTCTTGCACGTTTTTTGCTTATAACATGCAAGGCTTTCAAGCAAATTTAACGCCGGTTTTAGAAAAATTGACAAAATATAGTAGAAACAATATAGTACAATTGGAATATAAATATATTAAATATTTTAGGAAATATGAGCAGTTGTATGAAATAATTTTTATCTGCGCATGCGCGAACGATAACAAGGACCATTTTACATAATTTAATAGTCAACTCTATGGAGCAACTTATTAAAAAAATCTAGTTAAATATCGTAAAAATTCAGAAAGATATCGGCGTTAATGTGAGCAAATTTTTGTTGTTCTCTAAAAGCAGCTGAATGATAAGGGATTTTACACAAATTGTCATTTTTTATTCTGACTTTAAGAAAAATTTAGTATTTAGTGAGCATCAACGAGTAGATTTGGAAAAAAATGCTTCGATTTTGATACTTCTTTTGATCATGGTATAGGCTCGTTCTGGTGGTTATCCAAAAAGAACTAAAGCATCAATAAAAAATTAAAATTAAAAATGGCAATTTGTGGAAAATCCCTTATCATTCAGCTGCTTTTAGAGAACATCTAAAAATTTGCTCCCTCTAACGCCGATATCTTTCTGAATTTTTACGATATTTGACTAGATTTTTTTTTATAAATTGCTCCATAGAATTGACTATTAAATTATGTAAAATGATACTTGTTACCGTTCGCGCATGCGCAGATAAAAAATATTTCATACAATTGCTCATATTTCCTAAAATTTTTAATATATTTATATTCCAATTGCATTATAATATTTCTACTATATTTTGTCAATTTTTCTGAAACCGGAGTTAAATTTGGTTGAAAACCCTGCATGTTATAAGCAAAAAACATGCAAGATTTAAAAATTTTTTTTAAAATAAATCGCTATATCTCTATTAATATACATGCTATTCTTACACTAAAGAATACACATATTTCAAAATGTCTGTTTATTTATATTCGGTAGCAATAGATTATTTCGTGCATTTTATTTTACAGGGTGATCCCAAGTATTATTTTTTTTTCTTTGATTTTTTGTTGGCCACCTAATTGTTCCCCTTACCAAATCGATATTGCTAAATATGAGGTCATACCGGTTCTTTTCAATCCTGAAATTCCAAAATAATCTGTCAAGTATATTTCTAAATATTCGACAAAATGTCTAAAATTGAAAGTTGCCTGTCATTAATGGCAATGTAGTGTATATGCGCTATTTCTTATTATGGTAACAAGTGCTTAATAAAAATAAAGCAATAGCAAAATAGAAGAGAGAGTAAATTACCTGAGCTCTAATTTTTAAATTAAGTACTTTTTACATATTTCACAAGGGTTTGAAACAATGTTTTGTTTGTCGCAGTTTCGATTACCTTTGCTTTGAAGCTCTATCACGAAGTTTTTAAATATTATTAGTTCGCCAGTATCACAGTCTTTCTGCTGATCCGGCAAAGCTAAACCTTTTGCAAAACATTCAAAAGCTTCAGAATCGCTAATTTGTTCCTTTTCTTCTTTACTTCCACTCCGCAGCTTACGGGAGCTCAAGTTAAATAGTTAAATTCAAAGGAATTCTAAGAAAGGGGATCCAAAATATTTATATGCACTCGTGGTTCGGAAGGGACAGCTTGCACACGAGGAATATGATAGTTAATAAAAGGAAAAGCTTTCAAAATGGATTTTGCACACAAAAAATGTGATAGTAGAAAAAAAAAAGGATTTCGGTTAAGAAAGTTTCGGATAAAAGAGGTTCTACTGTATATATTTTAATTGGTTGACGGGATAATCAAGTAGCACCTGCAATTCAGTAATAGAGCATTACTATGTATTAAAAATATTTAAGTATGCGTTTAAATTTTATTTTGGAGTTTCAATGCACTTTATAAATAGTTTACACATGTTTTATTTTCATATTTTATATTATGCATATCCATGAGGGTTAAGTATTCAATTACGGTGCCCCCCCCCCCCCAACGACTAGTTTTCGTTTGTGATTGTATTTTAATTTCATAGATTAAGAAGCGTAATAATTTTTTACAATGAAAATGCTACGAACAACTAAGTAAATGAAGGTTCCATATCGGAGCGTAAATCTTTTCTTTTCTTTTTTTTTCGCGTCGGTTTCATTAGCATAACAAAATAGATGCTTATGCTCCCCACAGTTATGCTCCAGAACGTTTAAATCAGTAATTTGGATTTCTTAAGTAACGCGTTCGCCCATGCGACGGTTATTAAGCATATTTTGGCAATCGCTTATGCTCTGTGACTGACGGCGCTCTTGATCAAATCTATTTCAATTTTCTCTTAATGCGGCTTATTCTTCACTTTCAAGCATTCGCCAAGATCTTTTACGGGCATTTCTAACGATATTGTGAAGTTCCATAATTGCAGCGAAAGACTGAAACGTAAAGAAACAGGATTTACCTCCGCCTAAATCCTGCCAAGAGAATTTCACACTATTACCAATGAGAAGCGTTTTATTCGAGCGTTGCCATTAACAATTAACAAATAATCGTGATTTCTGTGCCACGTACGATAGCGTAATATATATATAGATTATTTTAAGTAAGCATATTTTCGGCTGTTCAACCTTGCTCGTTTTGTTCGTATGACTTTTTACTATCGATGTAGGGGCCATCCACGAAGGATGTCACGCTTGAAGTGGGGAGGGGGTGTTCGTGAAATTGTGACAGTTTGCGACAAAGGGGTGGGAGGGGGTAAAAAGCAATGCGACATCACACATTTTGGTTTAAATAAAAGCATTAAAAATCAGCCGATTAAATTTTGAAGTTATTTTGAAATTAAAGTATTTTTTCTTGATAAAGTAAAGATAAGATTTAAAGCCAAATATATTAAATCCCATTTCAAATTCCAAAATACTACTGTTTTCAATTGCTCTTTCATATTAATATTTTATTACTACTGTATATTAATTATGTTTTTGTTGTAAACCTTACTCTTATTTTATACAAAATAAGTGCACGAATCATTTTTATAGGTATGCTCACAAATGTCATTAAAACACATAGTTAAAGTTTAAAAATAAAATTTGAAATATAATCTATAACGTTGTGCTTTGTTTCTGAACTGCAAGTATATGTTTATGCAATATAGTGTGACATGTGACAAGGTAGTGGTGGTGGTGGTGGTGGTGGTGGGGGTATGGTGAAGTGTGACACTTTGTGACAAAGGGGGGGAGGGGGTCAAAATATTTAAAAAAAGTGTGACATCATTTATGGACCGCCCCTTACATAAAAATTTTTCATTCCGCGATGACGGGGTTTTCGATGTCACCAGCTCCTGGATAATTAATACACTGCAAAAACTACTATGAAACCTTTCCGAAAATTAATAGCAGCTCAATAAACTTTGTTTTTATAAATGCTTCTTTACATCTCGAAAGCTAATGGTTTCTGATATTTCTAAATATAAAAGGAAGCTTTTAGGAGTCGTGGGTAACTCGAAGTAAGTTTTATTACTTACCCATCATACATAGTATAGGACAAGTCTTGTAATCTTTTTAAAAATCGAAAAAAAAGTTTGGCGGATTTACACGTTTCAGACACTGGAGATTCCGGAAAATATATTTTTAGAAAAAAAACTTCCGTCCGTCTGTCTGTGTATCTGTAAACGCTCTATATCGCGAACAAATTTAGATAGAGACTTGAAATTTGATGTATACTTAGTATGTAATAATGGGAAGAAGTCTATTGAATATCAGTAATCTCGATTATCCGGAACAATTTTTTTTGGACTCTCGAGATATTCGTTCGAATAAAAGGTATATAAAAATTTTTGAAATTGATTATTTTAAGGAGTGAATACAAAAGACAAAAAAAAAAAAAATAACATAAATTTTGCATAAAAAATGAAGTTAATCGAATAATAAGTTGCCGAGATATTTGTAATTATATTTTGCACACTCTTTGATTTTTCATGACCCTGTATGTCATTAAAATTTCAATTCTAAGATATATTTTAGCTGGAAATGAGACGCTTAATCCGACGCAGTGAACTGTTGATGATGAGTTGAGTGAACAATATGATTATCATTTTTGGAGTTATAAAGATTTTTATTTTACGCATTTTGGTACTACTTGATTATCCCGCCGACCAAAAAACTATCGCCAAACTATAAGATTAAATGCCAATAATGGCTTATCGTAAATGTCACATCCACTTGAAATTAAACATGTTACACGTGTTTGTTACGTCATCAAGTCATTTTTAATTCGACGTTTTATTTGTATTTTTTATTAATCTTTTACTAATTTATTTGTTCTTTCGCTACTTAAAATAAAAATTACGTCAATTTGTATAATTTTGCGAGTAATTTGGCGAGTTATATATACAGTAGAACCTCCATTATCCAAAGTAATTGGGACCGATCCTCTTTCGGAAAATCGAAATTTTCGGATAATCGAGAATGTTTCAATTTTAAGATAAAGGAGAAATACATTATATGGCCGTTAATGACCGACAAGTTTCAATTTTAGACATTTTGTCGAATATTTAGAAATATACTTGACAGATTCGTCTAGAATTTCAGGATTAAAAAGAACAGGCATGACCTCATATTTAGCAATGTCGATTTGTTAAGGGGGCAGTTAGGGGGGAAACAAAAAATCAAAGAAAAAAATAATACTTGGGATCACCCTGTAAAATAAAATGCACGAAATGATCTACCGCTACCGAATATAAATAAACAGACATTGGGCAATATGTGTATTCTTTTGTGTAAGAATAGCACGTATATTAATAGAGATATAGCGATTTATTTAACCCTCTGACTGTCTTGGAAAAGGGCAAAATTGTAATGTTGTTTTCTCTGCATTTTATTTTAAATCCAAAAAAAAAAGATTCTTTGAACATTTTATAAAAAAACTTAATAACGAATATGAATGTAATCCTTGGAAGTATTAATTGTTGTTCAATGTATTAAAAATACATTAAATCAATAGAATAATATTACTTTAAATTTTGATTGTATTGCAGTGAAACCTGGAGCTTAGTGAACGTATTAACACGGGCTTGTCAGTGAGGGGGTTAAAAAAATTGAAAAATTCTTGCACGTTTTTTGCTTATAACATGCAAGGCTTTCAAGCAAATTTAACGCCGGTTTTAGAAAAATTGACAAAATATAGTAGAAACAATATAGTACAATTGGAATATAAATATATTAAATATTTTAGGAAATATGAGCAGTTGTATGAAATAATTTTTATCTGCGCATGCGCGAACGATAACAAGGACCATTTTACATAATTTAATAGTCAACTCTATGGAGCAACTTATTAAAAAAATCTAGTTAAATATCGTAAAAATTCAGAAAGATATCGGCGTTAATGTGAGCAAATTTTTGTTGTTCTCTAAAAGCAGCTGAATGATAAGGGATTTTACACAAATTGTCATTTTTTATTCTGACTTTAAGAAAAATTTAGTATTTAGTGAGCATCAACGAGTAGATTTGGAAAAAAATGCTTCGATTTTGATACTTCTTTTGATCATGGTATAGGCTCGTTCTGGTGGTTATCCAAAAAGAACTAAAGCATCAATAAAAAATTAAAATTAAAAATGGCAATTTGTGGAAAATCCCTTATCATTCAGCTGCTTTTAGAGAACATCTAAAAATTTGCTCCCTCTAACGCCGATATCTTTCTGAATTTTTACGATATTTGACTAGATTTTTTTTTATAAATTGCTCCATAGAATTGACTATTAAATTATGTAAAATGATACTTGTTACCGTTCGCGCATGCGCAGATAAAAAATATTTCATACAATTGCTCATATTTCCTAAAATTTTTAATATATTTATATTCCAATTGCATTATAATATTTCTACTATATTTTGTCAATTTTTCTGAAACCGGAGTTAAATTTGGTTGAAAACCCTGCATGTTATAAGCAAAAAACATGCAAGATTTAAAAATTTTTTTTAAAATAAATCGCTATATCTCTATTAATATACATGCTATTCTTACACTAAAGAATACACATATTTCAAAATGTCTGTTTATTTATATTCGGTAGCAATAGATTATTTCGTGCATTTTATTTTACAGGGTGATCCCAAGTATTATTTTTTTTTCTTTGATTTTTTGTTGGCCACCTAATTGTTCCCCTTACCAAATCGATATTGCTAAATATGAGGTCATACCGGTTCTTTTCAATCCTGAAATTCCAAAATAATCTGTCAAGTATATTTCTAAATATTCGACAAAATGTCTAAAATTGAAAGTTGCCGGTCATTAATGGCAATGTAGTGTATATGCGCTATTTCTTATTATGGTAACAAGTGCTTAATAAAAATAAAGCAATAGCAAAATAGAAGAGAGAGTAAATTACCTGAGCTCTAATTTTTAAATTAAGTACTTTTTACATATTTCACAAGGGTTTGAAACAATGTTTTGTTTGTCGCAGTTTCGATTACCTTTGCTTTGAAGCTCTATCACGAAGTTTTTAAATATTATTAGTTCGCCAGTATCACAGTCTTTCTGCTGATCCGGCAAAGCTAAACCTTTTGCAAAACATTCAAAAGCTTCAGAATCGCTAATTTGTTCCTTTTCTTCTTTACTTCCACTCCGCAGCTTACGGGAGCTCAAGTTAAATAGTTAAATTCAAAGGAATTCTAAGAAAGGGGATCCAAAATATTTATATGCACTCGTGGTTCGGAAGGGACAGCTTGCACACGAGGAATATGATAGTTAATAAAAGGAAAAGCTTTCAAAATGGATTTTGCACACAAAAAATGTGATAGTAGAAAAAAAAAAGGATTTCGGTTAAGAAAGTTTCGGATAAAAGAGGTTCTACTGTATATATTTTAATTGGTTGACGGGATAATCAAGTAGCACCTGCAATTCAGTAATAGAGCATTACTATGTATTAAAAATATTTAAGTATGCGTTTAAATTTTATTTTGGAGTTTCAATGCACTTTATAAATAGTTTACACATGTTTTATTTTCATATTTTATATTATGCATATCCATGAGGGTTAAGTATTCAATTACGGTGCCCCCCCCCCCCCAACGACTAGTTTTCGTTTGTGATTGTATTTTAATTTCTTAGATTAAGAAGCGTAATAATTTTTTACAATGAAAATGCTACGAACAACTAAGTAAATGAAGGTTCCATATCGGAGCGTAAATCTTTTCTTTTCTTTTTTTTTCGCGTCGGTTTCATTAGCATAACAAAATAGATGCTTATGCTCCCCACAGTTATGCTCCAGAACGTTTAAATCAGTAATTTGGATTTCTTAAGTAACGCGTTCGCCCATGCGACGGTTATTAAGCATATTTTGGCAATCGCTTATGCTCTGTGACTAACGGCGCTCTTGATCAAATCTATTTCAATTTTCTCTTAATGCGGCTTATTCTTCACTTTCAAGCATTCGCCAAGATCTTTTACGGGCATTTCTAACGATATTGTGAAGTTCCATAATTGCAGCGAAAGACTGAAACGTAAATAAACAGGATTTACCTCCGCCTAAATCCTGCCAAGAGAATTTCACACTATTACCAATGAGAAGCGTTTTATTCGAGCGTTGCCATTAACAATTAACAAATAATCGTGATTTCTGTGCCACGTACGATAGCGTAATATATATATAGATTATTTTAAGTAAGCATATTTTCGGCTGTTCAACCTTGCTCGTTTTGTTCGTATGACTTTTTACTATCGATGTAGGGGCCATCCACGAAGGATGTCACGCTTGAAGTGGGGAGGGGGTGTTCGTGAAATTGTGACAGTTTGCGACAAAGGGGTGGGAGGGGGTAAAAAGCAATGCGACATCACACATTTTGGTTTAAATAAAAGCATTAAAAATCAGCCGATTAAATTTTGAAGTTATTTTGAAATTAAAGTATTTTTTCTTGATAAAGTAAAGATAAGATTTAAAGCCAAATATATTAAATCCCATTTCAAATTCCAAAATACTACTGTTTTCAATTGCTCTTTCATATTAATATTTTATTACTACTGTATATTAATTATGTTTTTGTTGTAAACCTTACTCTTATTTTATACAAAATAAGTGCACGAATCATTTTTATAGGTATGCTCACAAATGTCATTAAAACACATAGTTAAAGTTTAAAAATAAAATTTGAAATATAATCTATAACGTTGTGCTTTGTTTCTGAACTGCAAGTATATGTTTATGCAATATAGTGTGACATGTGACAAGGTAGTGGTGGTGGTGGTGGTGGTGGTGGGGGTATGGTGAAGTGTGACACTTTGTGACAAAGGGGGGGAGGGGGTCAAAATATTTAAAAAAAGTGTGACATCATTTATGGACCGCCCCTTACATAAAAATTTTTCATTCCGCGATGACGGGGTTTTCGATGTCACCAGCTCCTGGATAATTAATACACTGCAAAAACTACTATGAAACCTTTCCGAAAATTAATAGCAGCTCAATAAACTTTGTTTTTATAAATGCTTCTTTACATCTCGAAAGCTAATGGTTTCTGATATTTCTAAATATAAAAGAAAGCTTTTAGGAGTCGTGGGTAACTCGAAGTAAGTTTTATTACTTACCCATCATACATAGTATAGGACAAGTCTTGTAATCTTTTTAAAAATCGAAAAAAAAGTTTGGCGGATTTACACGTTTCAGACACTGGAGATTCCGGAAAATATATTTTTAGAAAAAAAACTTCCGTCCGTCTGTCTGTGTATCTGTAAACGCTCTATATCGCGAACAAATTTAGATAGAGACTTGAAATTTGATGTATACTTAGTATGTAATAATGGGAAGAAGTCTA
This sequence comes from Maratus speciosus, assembly GCA_963932465.1. Lineage (NCBI taxonomy): Eukaryota > Metazoa > Arthropoda > Arachnida > Araneae > Salticidae > Maratus > Maratus speciosus. The sequence goes on along the minus strand of OZ010797.1, from coordinate 184,883,247 downwards.
TTGAATATCAGTAATCTCGATTATCCGGAACAATTTTTTTTGGACTCTCGAGATATTCGTTCGAATAAAAGGTATATAAAAATTTTTGAAATTGATTATTTTAAGGAGTGAATACAAAAGACAAAAAAAAAAAAATAACATAAATTTTGCATAAAAAATGAAGTTAATCGAATAATAAGTTGCCGAGATATTTGTAATTATATTTTGCACACTCTTTGATTTTTCATGACCCTGTATGTCATTAAAATTTCAATTCTAAGATATATTTTAGCTGGAAATGAGACGCTTAATCCGACGCAGTGAACTGTTGATGATGAGTTGAGTGAACAATATGATTATCATTTTTGGAGTTATAAAGATTTTTATTTTACGCATTTTGGTACTACTTGATTATCCCGCCGACCAAAAAACTATCGCCAAACTATAAGATTAAATGCCAATAATGGCTTATCGTAAATGTCACATCCACTTGAAATTAAACATGTTACACGTGTTTGTTACGTCATCAAGTCAATTTTAATTCGACGTTTTATTTGTATTTTTTATTAATCTTTTACTAATTTATTTGTTCTTTCGCTACTTAAAATAAAAATTACGTCAATTTGTATAATTTTGCGAGTAATTTGGCGAGTTATATATACAGTAGAACCTCCATTATCCAAAGTAATTGGGACCGATCCTCTTTCGGAAAATCGAAATTTTCGGATAATCGAGAATGTTTCAATTTTAAGATAAAGGAGAAATACATTATATGGCCGTTAATGACCGACAAGTTTCAATTTTAGACATTTTGTCGAATATTTAGAAATATACTTGACAGATTCGTCTAGAATTTCAGGATTAAAAAGAACAGGCATGACCTCATATTTAGCAATGTCGATTTGTTAAGGGGGCAGTTAGGGGGGAAACAAAAAATCAAAGAAAAAAATAATACTTGGGATCACCCTGTAAAATAAAATGCACGAAATGATCTACCGCTACCGAATATAAATAAACAGACATTGGGCAATATGTGTATTCTTTTGTGTAAGAATAGCACGTATATTAATAGAGATATAGCGATTTATTTAAAAAAATTGAAAAATTCTTGCACGTTTTTTGCTTATAACATGCAAGGCTTTCAAGCAAATTTAACGCCGGTTTTAGAAAAATTGACAAAATATAGTAGAAACAATATAGTACAATTGGAATATAAATATATTAAATATTTTAGGAAATATGAGCAGTTGTATGAAATAATTTTTATCTGCGCATGCGCGAACGATAACAAGGACCATTTTACATAATTTAATAGTCAACTCTATGGAGCAACTTATTAAAAAATCTAGTTAAATATCGTAAAAATTCAGAAAGATATCGGCGTTAATGTGAGCAAATTTTTGTTGTTCTCTAAAAGCAGCTGAATGATAAGGGATTTTACACAAATTGTCATTTTTTATTCTGACTTTAAGAAAAATTTAGTATTTAGTGAGCATCAACGAGTAGATTTGGAAAAAAATGCTTCGATTTTGATACTTCTTTTGATCATGGTATAGGCTCGTTCTGGTGGTTATCCAAAAAGAACTAAAGCATCAATAAAAAATTAAAATTAAAAATGGCAATTTGTGGAAAATCCCTTATCATTCAGCTGCTTTTAGAGAACATCTAAAAATTTGCTCCCTCTAACGCCGATATCTTTCTGAATTTTTACGATATTTGACTAGATTTTTTTTTATAAATTGCTCCATAGAATTGACTATTAAATTATGTAAAATGATACTTGTTACCGTTCGCGCATGCGCAGATAAAAAATATTTCATACAATTGCTCATATTTCCTAAAATTTTTAATATATTTATATTCCAATTGCATTATAATATTTCTACTATATTTTGTCAATTTTTCTGAAACCGGAGTTAAATTTGGTTGAAAACCCTGCATGTTATAAGCAAAAAACATGCAAGATTTAAAAATTTTTTTTTAAATAAATCGCTATATCTCTATTAATATACATGCTATTCTTACACTAAAGAATACACATATTTCAAAATGTCTGTTTATTTATATTCGGTAGCAATAGATTATTTCGTGCATTTTATTTTACAGGGTGATCCCAAGTATTATTTTTTTTTCTTTGATTTTTTGTTGGCCACCTAATTGTTCCCCTTACCAAATCGATATTGCTAAATATGAGGTCATACCGGTTCTTTTCAATCCTGAAATTCCAAAATAATCTGTCAAGTATATTTCTAAATATTCGACAAAATGTCTAAAATTGAAAGTTCTCGGTCATTAATGGCAATGTAGTGTATATGCGCTATTTCTTATTATGGTAACAAGTGCTTAATAAAAATAAAGCAATAGCAAAATAGAAGAGAGAGTAAATTACCTGAGCTCTAATTTTTAAATTAAGTACTTTTTACATATTTCACAAGGGTTTGAAACAATGTTTTGTTTGTCGCAGTTTCGATTACCTTTGCTTTGAAGCTCTATCACGAAGTTTTTAAATATTATTAGTTCGCCAGTATCACAGTCTTTCTGCTGATCCGGCAAAGCTAAACCTTTTGCAAAACATTCAAAAGCTTCAGAATCGCTAATTTGTTCCTTTTCTTCTTTACTTCCACTCCGCAGCTTACGGGAGCTCAAGTTAAATAGTTAAATTCAAAGGAATTCTAAGAAAGGGGATCCAAAATATTTATATGTACTCGTGGTTCGGAAGGGACAGCTTGCACACGTGGAATATGATAGTTAATAAAAGGAAAAGCTTTCAAAATGGATTTTGCACACAAAAAATGTGATAGTAGAAAAAAAAAGGATTTCGGTTAAGAAAGTTTCGGATAAAAGAGGTTCTACTGTATATATTTTAATTGGTTGACGGGATAATCAAGTAGCACCTGCAATTCAGTAATAGAGCATTACTATGTATTAAAAATATTTAAGTATGCGTTTAAATTTTATTTTGGAGTTTCAATGCACTTTATAAATAGTTTACACATGTTTTATTTTCATATTTTATATTATGCATATCCATGAGGGTTAAGTATTCAATTACGGTGCCCCCCCCCCCCCCCCAACGACTAGTTTTCGTTTGTGATTGTATTTTAATTTCTTAGATTAAGAAGCGTAATAATTTTTTACAATGAAAATAATGGACTTATGAATAAGGAGAAGACATGTATAGTAAAACCTCCCCAAAGCGACCACGTTCCGTTCCAATAGAAATTGGTCGTTCCGAGAGGTGGCCTCTTAATGGAGGTCATGTTTAAATCTAGATTTTAATTGTTGAAAAAAGGTAACAATTAATGTTACTAAAACTTATTTTAGTAACATTACGAAAAAATGTAAAAAATTAAGTATCAAAACAAAAGTTAATTACATAAATTAATTACTGCAGAGTTTAAAAAATCAATACAGTGACGTTTACTTTGATTTTACGGTTTTTTTCTTTTATAACTTTTATTTCCAAGTCCTTTCGAAGTTCAGTAAGTAAATGCAATTTTTTTTGGACGGAAACAAATAATGACGTTTTCTTTAATTTGTCTATTTCTTTGAGAGTTTCCTGACGGAATAGGGCAGGGGAGTTTATCGACCGTCATTCTTAATTTGTCATCAGAGTTAAATTCATTGCCTAAAAAGGCACAAATGGGTTTAAACACTTAAAAGTCACAGGAATAATTTTTAAAAAAATCTAAACTTCGTTTAGAAATTTTATTAATGATGCGCTCCCCGGATTATTTTTCTAATAAAACCTTCCTCAAGCGATCAGGAAAAAACATAATTTGCTGCATTTTCTTCGAAGGAATTAGTCGCTCATGGAGGGAGTTCAACTGGGATGGTCTCTGAATGGAGGTAAAATTAGTATTGAGTCTATGGGAATAAATTTCGTTCCATGAAAAAATGGTCGTTCAGGGAGGTTTCACTGTAGTGTATTGTCTACTAGTTGCGAGTAAAATAACTGAGGAAGTTGTCACAAGATAGCGGCTGTTTTTTTTTAGTTGGATCAACAGTTTCTGATTTCCGCTGGAGCAAACTTTCACCAATAAATTTGAGTAGAAAGTTCCATCTTATTTAAGTATCTTATTAATGGAAAATTGTTCTCACAAATATGGTAAAATTTTCTATTTGTTTTTACTGATGGCAGTTTGTCCAGATAATATAATCTTTTTCCACTGACACTGACAGGAGTTGTTTTAGGTTGTCACAATATGGCGGAAACGCAGGGACTGACTACCACAGAAGTAAACCTCCACCAGTAAAAATGAATGTTTTTGTCATTACTTATGACTGAGATTTTGTGCTAAAAAAAGACGTTTAATTAAGGAGAAATTTCTATTTACATTTACTGTCGGAAGTTTGTACCGGCGGCAATCAGCACCTGCGTAAGCGGTTGCAGTTGAAGCTTTAATTTTAAGGATATGTCCAGGATTGCAGTTATACTCGAAAGCGAAAGCTGAATGGCTGGTACGCAAAACGAGTTAAACGCTTTCCTATTAACCCGTTCAAACGCAGTGATACCACGGTGGGACTACCTAAATATTATTTAAAACTTACAAGCGACACCAGGATTATTTTAATAAATTTTTGCTTTTACAATGAAAGTTTACTAGAACAAGTTTTTACTTTCTAAGAAGTAAGTTTGTAAATTTTTGTATCAACCAATCATTTTATCATTTAAGGAACAGAAATTTTCCGAGCAGGAAGTGGTTAAAACATATTTTAACGTTTCCCTATTAAATCAATAAAAAGAAAAAAGTAGATACACAACCTTTTATAATAAATTCTTTTTAAAATCATAAAACAAAATCTATATAAAATGATATAACGAAAAACGAAAATTTTATCAACCAATCATTTTATCATTTAAGGAACAGAAAATTTCCGAGCAGGAAGTGGTTAAAACCTATTTTAACGTTTCCCTATTAAAACAATAAAAAGAAAAAGTAGATACACAACCTTTTATAATAAATTCTTTTTAAAATCATAAAACAAAATCTATATAAAATGCTATAACGAAAAACGAAAATTTTATCTAGTCAATCACATTTATGCGTAATGATATAAGATACATATTATTTGAAAGCTATTTCGTTCCAAAACTTCATATGCATATTTTAATAAATTTGCAGTTTGGTGGACTGACAACTCATTCCAAACTCAGGAATTTCAACGATAAAATGTATTGCATATTTGATAGGTCGTACCTTCGAAAAATATTTAAATTGCATCATGCATATTGCATTTTCTGGAAATGGAGTTAGTTTGTGAAACAAACTTTGATAATAGTAATTGTTATATATCATTAAGTTGAAGTAAACTTTTTACTCCAAATAATAACAAGTTCTACCATAATTTTTAATAGAATTTGAGGATTAATCCTTAAATGCGCGAATTTTTATTTTTATATATGATTCTCTGAAAGGCTTATTAAACGGGAAAAATAATGAAAAAAATTAAAGATACATTTTTCATATGATACGTCAATGTTTTCTTCTGTTGTACATCTGCAATACAAGTAAAAACTACTGTCGTGTAGCTGTTTTAAGCTAAAATATTGCAAATTAGTAAATACTTTAATAAGTATGTCTCCAAATACCTTATTTTACATAATTATTTATTTTAGAAAACAACCTTTAACCCTTTAATTCCCATGATAGAATACGTTCCAGAAATTACGTAGTTCCAAACTCATTCCAAATGAGTTCTAAATGATCATATCAAATCTGGTGTAAATCTGACTTCACACCAGAAAGTTTCAATGGTTAATTTCGCTTTATTTAAATACGGAATGTCTGTTAGTAATTAAAGTAAATAGTACTATTTTAATTTTCTGGTGTGAACTAGGTACATACGAATAAAAAATCTATTAAATTCAAAACAATGTTGTTTGCATATGTGCAAAGTGGCGCACTAAAGGGTTAAGCAAAGTGAAAAATACTATATATATAAATAAAAGAAATATTTACAAATGATAATATTAGGTATTTAAACTGTAAAAGAAAGGAAGCAAGGTACCTACATTTTAAAGTGTTTAACTAAGAGCCCAAAAGGAGTGCAGTTGAAAACGCTGAAAGTACCAGAAGTAGGAGTTTTCTGTTTCTCTGCTCTCCTTAAAAATGTTCTCTTTTAGCCTTTCAGAGTTTTCCATTTTTAATCCTCATTATTTATTTATCGATAAAATATTACAAATTCTGCCATTAAATAAGGTGTAAACATTTTACTCCAAATAGGTAACAAATCCTACCATAATTTTTAATAGAATTTGAGGATTGAAAATGGAAAACGCTAAAAGTACTAAAAAATCGAAAATCTTTTTTTTTTCCCACAAAAAAAAGTCTTAAATGTCAAACTTAACAAACAAGAGAAGCATTGAAGTGGCAACCCTAGTAGAAATAGTTCAAAAAAGAATAGAAAAATGCCACTGGTTGAATGTGCCGCACAAAGTGAAATGGAGAACCCTGAATGTGCCACAGGAAGTGAAGTGGAGAACATTGAAAGTACCAGTGATATGTTGCGCGGTGACTGGTGGCCATTACGCAACTTGATCATATTGTGATTGTTTACATAATGGAGTTATGAATAAAGAGGAGGAGACATATAATGTACTGTCAACCAGTTGCGAATGAAGTAACTGAGAAGGTTGTCACAAGATGGCGACTGCTTTTTTAAAATAGGATATTCAGTTTCTGATTACAGAAAGGCCAAACTTCCCACCAGTAAAATTGGAAAGAAAATTTCATCTTAATTAAGCGTCTTATTGATGGAAATTTTTCTCAAAAATGTCCCAAAAATTTCTATTTATTTTTACTGGTGTCAGTGTGCCTTGTAAAATTGTCAGTTTGGTTCCCTGGTTGTCACAATATGGCGGAAACACAGGGCCTAACTACCGCCAAAGTAAACTCCTACCAGTAAAAATGAATACATATATTTACCATTATTTTTGACTGATATTTTGTAATCATAAGGCGTTTAAATAAATTGAAAATTTCTATATAAATCTACTGGTGGAAGTTTCCACCGGTGGTAAACAATTCGTACGATAGCGGTTACAGTTAAAGCTTCACTATTTTAAGGATATGTCAGTTCCTCTTTATTAATAGTTCCATGGTTTATATCAATTGGATTTTTTTAAGCAAAGTGAAAAATATTAAATATATAAATAAAAGAAATATTTACAAATGATAATACTGGGCGATCCATCTGTTGCTTCTTTTTTTATTATGAAAAAAAAAAGCATTTTTTATGAGTGAAAATCGAAATTCTTTATTGAACATGGAAGGTGAGTCTATGCCATTTACGTATGGGATACAATTTTGCACATGTGTTCACCGCGTCTCCGCTTACTAGCCATCATCCGAACCAGGGTTGTGCAAAATTTTAATTAGATTAACGATTGAAAACTAACGATTAATTTTTTAATCATGACTAAAGATTGACCGATTACACTTAGTTTCAATCCAACTCATAGACTAATGATCAATGATTACTTTAATGTAATCATTGCTTTGATTACGATTAAATCAATTCAGTCCTACTCATAGACTAATGAACAATGATTATTTTGATGTAATCGCTTGCTTTTTTACGATTAAATCAATTCTCAATCTAAATAATCTAATTAGGCAATCTGATGAAGGATTTATGATTAAAATCTTCATGTATTGTTCTGGCTTTGGAGCCTTTATTTTATCTTTTTTATCTAAGTTTCTTCTGATTTAATCATTCTTGATCGCTGCTAGGGTCCTCCAACGGGTCTTGTCTTGGACCGGGTCGTCTTTAAATATTTTGGATTTGGTTGGGTTTCGAGTAGGTTTTGATTCTTTCTGGTTGGGCTCGGTATGACTCAATTTTTGCTTTCTTCTATCATCAATAGAAGAAAGTATTGTAATCGAAAATTTTTTCGACTTCCGGTTTTCGACGGATTTACACGTTTTAGGGGTCAGCGATCCTAAAAAACTTGTTTATAGAACATGTCTGTCTGTCCGTGTGTCCGTGTGTCACCATTGTACCAAACATTTTTAGCACCTAATTTAGTCATTAACAGTGTTTAATTCAGACACTTTTCCCCGGGAGGGATTTCTGAGGCTCCTGGGGGAACATTGTAGACTTTCTGGGGGGCGGGGGATTGCACTTTTTGACCATTGTAAATTCAAAATCTGGAATCTTCTGGGAGGGGACATAACATTGCTCCGGGGGGGATGTCACCCCCTAAATTCAACACTGGTCATTAAGTATGGTTTTAGAAAAAAATTTCCGTTAGCAGTAGAAATGTATAAAAAAGTTGAGTTGAATTTTTTCTATTTTTAACTTGAAAACTACTGCCATTCGAGATAACACAAAAAATACATTTTTATGAAATTTTCTTATCTTTCCCGTTAAAAGGCGCTTTTTCTCTCGCAGCTTTTCATATTTTAATTTTAAAAAATGTAGTGCGCATATATTTTTGTCTTAAAAGTAGCAACCGTGTATAATTTCAAATTTGTATACTTAACAGCTCCATAAAAATCGTAATTATAAACGTTTTTTGAATGCTTTTCGACATTCATTTCAACCTTTTAAATATCTAAACTTTTTAACTGTTCTATGAGCCTAGTCTTAAAAGTAACATCCACATAAAATTTAAATTTTCTATCCTTAACAATTCCACTGAAATCGTAATTTAGGACGTTTAGAACACTTTTTTGCCGATTTCACCGTTTTAATTTTCGAATTTTTTAGAAACTATTCTGACATAGCATTTAAAACTTTTAAGTAATTACCATCATGCAAATTTCAAGTTTCTCTCCCCATCAATATCATAAAAATCGCAATTTCAGACCCTTTTCGCTTCTGCATCCATTGGAGGTAGTAGAACCGACATAAAGTATAGTCTATGATGGAGCAGGGACTATCACCATCAATTTGTGACTATCAAATGATTGATAATATTACTCTTATTTGCCTAAAATAATTATAAAAAACATGTTTTGTTAAAAGGGTTTCACTTATTCCTAATCCCCCCTAAATAATTTAAACATATTGATTTCGGTTTATATGAATAATTTTGTGCGACTCTGTATAATATCCAATAAGGAAAATCGTATAGTGACTCTTAAAAAGAATTTCGTAGCAATGAAAGCGAATTTAAGAAAGAAAACAGGGCGGTCATATTTAATTTTCTTCTATGTAATTAATGATTAAATTAATCTCGATTAAATTAATCCAGATTGAATTCTGGCAGATTGAAAGAATCATAAAAAAACTTTTTAAAGAGCAATTACTTTTTCAATTTCAATCATGATAAAATTAGGTGTCAATTTCGCATGATTGAATATTTAATCGACTAATCAACCGATTAAAGAAGTAATCAATTAATGACAACCCTGATCCGAACATCAAAATTTTCGATGACTTTTCCCAGAATGGCCAAAATTCCATCCCAGATGTTACGTTTGAGAGCTTGTATTGTGCGGGGCTATTGGCGTACACATTACTTTTCAGAAATCCCCCCCCAAAAAATAATCCATTGGGGATAAATCGTACGATCTTGGCGGCCAATTCACATCAGAATTTGTTATAATTAAAGCAGAGTTATAAATACGCAGGTTTTAAGGTCATATGGTGTGGCGTTGAAGTATAAATCACAGTCGACGAAACAGTTCATTTCAAAATAACAGTTCATTTATTAAATTCAACTTGAATTTTAAAAACTTAAATAACAAAGATATATACATACACCTCCAGCTTTTGCTGGGAATCATATTGACATATTATAGCTATAGCAAGCTTAAACTCCATCTCCATGGTCCTTCCATTACATTACCTCCATCACTACACACCATACTCCATGGAGTTGTTTTACACTAGATATACTTACTGAGTACATCAAACTGGAATAAAAATATGCATACAGTTACAGTTAAAAGAGAGTGCCTTTACGACCGAAATGGAAAAATAAAAACTGGTTCGGAACGATATAACTTCCGAACAAACCAGACGACAAATTTTGGGGGACAAGACTTTGTCCAGATTTCCAACATGCGGCCCCATCGGTCGTAAATACCTCCTCATTCTTTTTATAATCAAAATCAAAAATATTACAAATAGCTCTTTGAAACTTTACATACAGAAGAGGTTTTGTCAGAAAGTCTGCCTTATTATTATCTTTAGAACTTACATGTTTTAACTCACAAACATTTTCATTAATTAACTGACGAATAAATTGACATCTTATGTCAATGTGTTTCGTTTTAAAATTCTCTTGGCTATTTTTAGAAAAATAAATGGCAGTTTCATTATCACAGTACTGAATTGGTTTTATCCTATCGTATAAATTAAATTCATTTAAAACTCTTGAATACCAAGTTAGTTCCTTTACACTTTCCGTTAATGAGATAAACTCAGATTCCATAGAACTTAGTGCAATACATTTCTGCTTCGATGATTTCCAAGCAAATGGAACGTTACTGAAGTAAATTATATAACCACTACTTGAATGTCTTTTAGTAAGTTGACATCCCCAATTAGCATCAGAATAGGCACACAAACTTAGTGATTTTACATTAGACAGATTTATTTTAAAACTTTTAGTAGCAAAAACATAATATCTACTACTATTAACCAGTGTTTATATGTATACCCATTACAAAACTGACATTACATTTACAGAAAAACTAACATCGGGTCTTGATCTATTTGACAAAAATGACAGACACCCGATTAAAGATCGGTATGGAAATTTTTTCATTAATTCATTTTCGATAATTTCATTTTCGTTAACTTTATCTGGTAAAACAGAGCCAATTTTAAAAGGTAATTTAACATAACTTTTAGGTAAATCTTTATATTTTAATTCTAATCTTTCAATATAAGTTCTTTGATGAACGAATAATGAATCTTTAATCTGTTCAAAGTTAACACCTACACTGTAAACTGAAATGTCTGAAATTCAGACACATAAGCGTCTGAAACGGAGTGTTCAATTTTCAGACATTTTAAAGTGTCTTAATTTTTAAGACGCTTGTATGCATCTGAATTTAAGACATTTCAAACGTCTGAATTGCATCCATCTTTGACCACCTTTCATTTCTATGCAAAAGCAGTCTTTTTCTTTTTTTTTCTTTTTTTTTTTTTTTTTTTAATAAGCATTATACACTTTTAAAAAAATCTATTATAATATGGAAATTGTACCGCCAATCAAAACACCAGTACAATTTACATCAATTTACGTATTTTAATGGGAATTTTCTTCCGTTGAAAAATTTAATTTTTTTTGGAAATTTCTGTATTTAAAAAAAAAAAAAAAAAGCTTTTATGGAAAGGGAAACTGCATATTTAACTGACTGGGGAACTGCCAAAGTCCATTACATTTTACGGGATTTATTAACTCACATTACATCAGAATATCAAACTTACCCTTGACAGGATTCGAACCCGGGACCTGATGGCTTCCAAACTGTCGCTTTATCCACTCGGCCACGATTGCGTTAGCTGGGAACTCAAATATTGTTACTTATTATGCTACACAATGAAACGGTAGTGGTAGATATTTTTCCGATCCAGTTAACGTTTTACACATTTTCCCCCCTAGAATTTTGAATATTTGTTTAATTTCATGCGTTAAAGACCAGCAAAAAGGTTTTTTCTTCTAGCGGAAAAATTTTTTAGAACAAAAATATTATCGTTTTATACAGAGGAAACTTTATTTTTGAAATATTAAGGATGTATTTTAATCTAAACTATTTATTTTCTGATTCATTTTTAAATTCATTTTTGCTCTCAATCGCATCAGACTAAGAAATTTTCTTATTTAGAAACTACACAATGTGCCGTGCTTCTCGATTTTTTTGATAAATGCACAAAATATCGTAAAAAATGTTCTCAAAGTTGGTGTTTTAAATCGAATTTTCAGAGGCGGGAGATCAGGGAATAAAAAAAATGGTTATTCTGAGAAAACAAGTGTTTAAAAATTAAATTGTAAATAATTGAGCTAAAAATGAAATCACATGGCCTCTTATACATCTCTTCAAAAATAACCTCAGCAGGTTTCATGCTTTTACTTTTAAAAATGAGCCTGAAAATATCTCAGAAAATTTCAAGCTCTTGAGGGTGGAAAAATATTCTTATTGTTTTAAAAGTGTATATATTATATATGCACTGTGAAAGCATTTAATTCGGGACCTGTACCGTTCAGCGGTGAAAAAAAAACAATCTTTCATTAAAAAAATAAATTTTTTATTGCCCAAAGACAGCGTATAAATTTAACGGAAAAGTATTGAGGGCTCTGTTTTCTTTCTTTCTTTTTTTCTTCTGATGATTGAATATATGGCAAAATTTTTGAAATTGGACTGATTAATTCCTATCTGTGCTACATATTCTGAACCAAATTTCTCAGTTTTAAATATTGTGTATAATTTTTCTGCCTAAATATTGACATTTAGTTATAAAAATCCTTGTTTTACGCATATAACATACATCAGTAGAAATCCAGAGTAAAATTTTTGATTTTCAAAGTAATTTTTCTGACAATGAAATGCGATTACTTCTGAACTCAATCTTTAGCTAAAAGGTTAGTGTATAAAATTTCAGAGCTATTGTAAATAATTCCAAAAAATTAAATAAGTACTTTGAGTTTTTTAATTATATAAATAATTAAACAAATACTTAAATATAATAAATAAGAGAAATAGATAATTAAATTCTTTAAAAGTAGATGGCGCCACATTCATATCTTAAGAGTATACTAGTATGATTATTTTCAAATCCAAAGAGATTCTTATGAAGCATGTATGACAATTTTTGATGAATAAATTACATATCGAATTATAAGCGATTAACAAAAATTTGAAGTTTGAATACAAATAAATAAATTATGTCTAATATCATGTCTGTATGGGTTCGTCTTTGAAAGATTATATTTTACTTTTAAACGGAACCTTCTAAATATAGAAATATGCAAAAAATGGAAATTTTATTGGAATTTACGAAAAGAAAAATTACATTTTTTAATGTAATTTTTTCTTTTCGTAAATTTGCGTCTCGACTGGCAGTACAATTTCTATATTTTAAACGGATATTTTTTCACAGTGTTAGAAGGTCGAAACTAAGTGTGGGGGGGACAGAGGGAGCATGTTGCCCCGGGCAAAGGTATTGTCTGTCGATTTTTCGCACATTTATGTAGCACAGTATTGTTAAAATCATCTGTCTGGGGTATGCCAAAGCATAGAAGAATCTAAAGATGATATGATATGGCATAAGAATCCTGTATAAAGCGGAATTTTTTTCTATTCCGTTTTCAAGATTTTAATGAATAAATATTTGACAAAGCAGATTACGTAGTTCAGTATTACATATTTTATGATTACATATTCTAAATTTTAAAATAAGTAGGCTATTAGAAAATTAGTAAAATTCTCTTTGTAAGTATACTTTGCGGAGGAGAGGGGGGGGGGGGGGATGCTAAATCCATGTTTGTCCCGGGTGCAAAAAAGGCTAGTTTTAGTCCTGACAGTGTATAAAGCTTACAAAAAAAAAGTGAAAAAACGGCTGCCTATGCCTATTGCCGAACAGCAGGTTGATCAAAGATGGATTCGATTCAGACGTTTGAAATGTCTTAAATTCAGACACATACACGTGTCTTAAAAATTTAGACACTTTAAAATGTCTGAAAATTGAACACTCCATTTTAAGTCACTTATGTGTCTAAATTTCAGACATTTCGTTTACAGTATTTATACTATGATCATAGTTAGACACTTAAGTGTCTTAATTTCAGACGCCTGTGATGTCTGAAATTTCATATTCAGACACTTAAGTGTCTGAATTACTTTTTCAGTCACATATGTGTTTGAATTTAAGACGCCTTTATTTGCAGTGTAGCAAATACTTTGTTAATCCTATTTCAGCAATTTCCAAGCTATTTTTTAACATATTAGTTACAGATTGCAATACATTTTCATCTTTAGCAAACAAAACTAAATCATCTACATAGACAACTAAAATTGCGTTACTATTCAGTTTATACACACAGTTACACCATTTTAATTTACAAAATCCAAGATTATGTAATATATTATCTAATTCAGAATTCCATTCGCGTCCACTTTGTCTTAATCCATAAATTGATTTATTTAACAAACAAACTTTATTTTCAGCACCCTTCATTTCAAATCCCGGAGGTTGTTTCATAAACACAGTTTCTTTTAAAGAACCATATAAATATGCTGATTTTACATGCAGTTGAATATGATACCAATTTAACATAGAAACTAATAAAATAAACATTAGTTTTATAATTGAAAAATTTACAACAGGTGAAAATACATCATTAAAATCAATACCTGGTTTCTGTTTAAAACCTTGAGCTACGAGACGTGCCTTGTACTTTTTACCATTTTTTTCCGTGTTTTTTATTTTATAAACCCATTTACTTCCTACTATTGTGGAATTTTTCGGTGGATCAACCAACCGCCAAACTTTTCTCTTACTCATCATCTCAAGTTCTTCCCTCATCGCGGCATTCCATTTCCCCCTTTCTGGATTTATTTGTGCATCCTCAAATGATTTAGGGAGAAAACAAATATAAGGATTTGATATTGAATTTTAATGAATCTCAAATTAAAACAAACGGTTTAAGTAACGCAACTTTAGATCTTAATCATGAATTACCAGGAGATAGCTTAAACGAAGATGAAGAGAAAAAGGGGGTAAGGTAACTGTAAGTTCTATAAATATTTCAGAGTGGAAAAGGATTGAAAGACCGAGAACGAAATGTAAGAGAATTGACGTATGTTATTATACCCCAATAACAAATACGAGACTGAGATCTTTAAATGATGTTAAAAAATATTGTAAGGAAAATAAAATCCCGTTTGAGCCAGATAAGTTTGACTTTAAACCTAAAACCACTCATCCTAATACTGAAACTTTAAGTGAACCCTCAACTAGTGATTCGGACGATCCATATTTAACTGAATTATTTCAACATGAATTTTACAATACCGAAATCCCTAAATCAGAATTTCTTGAAATTACGCGATCTGGAAATTTCTCGTTCAATAAGCTGATGGATGGTTTGGCGAGCAGAGTGTGCCGTTGCACCGTCTTGTCATACAAATGGCATACATGATTACAAATGGCATGCATTTGACAGTTCATACATGCATGACACAATACAGATGACATAAATATTCTGCGAAATATTCATAGTTCAAAAAAGAACCAACAGATGGACCACGCAGCATTAGGCATTTATACACTAAAAGATAATAAGCTAGGTACAGTAAAACCCCGATAATTCGGCTTAATTGGGAGCAGACCCAATCCGGATTATCCGGAGAAGGAGAAAAAATTAAATAAAATAAAACATACTTACAGAAAATCATCTTTATATTAAACATATTGAATATTTACAGACAGTAAAAAATGTTTACTTTGTAATTATAAAGTTTATAATCTTCTGCTATGCCAGTTTTGTATACCTTTTGCGGCACGGTCGCGCATCCACTTGAGCATAATTAGTTCGTTAGTTGTAGTCTCCACCTGACTTTCAAACTAACGTTCATTGTTCTAAATGAGACGTTGCTTCATTATGGCTTATAACTTTTGGTTGATCATTATTGATAATGGTGTTTTCGTCTGTATCATCTTCATTTTGATTTTCTTCAGTTGTGCACAAAGTGATTATTTCGTCATCTATAAGTGAGACGTAAACTTCATTATTTTCTGCTTCTAACCAATTGCTAATGTCGCTGATATCAACATCTGAATAACCATCAATTTTTTAACATGCTCACAAAATCTTCAGGTATAATTTCTCTTTCATTCTCGCTTATTCCTCCTTCTGTTTCAAGCTTATTATTCGAGAAATCACAATTTGCAAACCCGACTTTCGGAAAATACTCTAAACACCCTGATCCCAAGATTCAACAAACATATAGATTACTTTCTTGATATTGATTGATTTGAGAATCTCTACCACTTTATGTTCTCCATCACCTTCTAAAATTTCATTCAGCATTTGTCGTTTATAATCTTTCTTAATTCTCTGAAGAACCCCTTGATCCATTGACTGTACTAGCGCTGTCACATTAGGTGGTAAAATATTTACCGTTATGTTTCCTTTTGTCAATTGACTTTCTTTGGGGTGTGGTGGTGTATTATCGATTAGAAGGACAGCTTTGATGGGCAAGTTGCACGATTTTAAACATTTTGTAGCACCCGGAACCATAAAATTGATAAACTTAAAGTGATACATTGCTGTTTCTTTGAAGGATAATATCAAAGAGTTTAAATAAGAATGCTTAAGGTATTCTTCTAAAGATTTCAGAAAAGACTTTTTTATTCAGAATACGTGGATGAAATAAATGAATGTTATGGAAATTTGCCGATCGCGTCTCAAACTTGAAAATAAAATTCGACCAGACCGATCCGGATTATCCGAAGATCCGAATTAACGGGGTCCGAATTAGCGGGGTTCCACTGTACTTACATTTTAAAGTGTTGAGCTAAGAGCCCAAAAAGAGTGCAGTGGAAAACGCTGAAAGTACCAGAAGTAGGAGTTTTCTGTTTTTCCGCTCTCTTTGAAAATTTCCTCTTTTATACTTTCACCGTTTTCAATTTTTAATCCTCATTTTTTTGTCTTATTTATTTCTGTACCTTGGAACAAAAAGGGCTAATGTCCATTTTTCTCAAATGGCAGGAAACCCAATTTAAGTTTGAGGAATTTTAAGAATCTTGCTAC
Organism: Maratus speciosus; assembly: GCA_963932465.1. Taxonomy (NCBI): domain Eukaryota; kingdom Metazoa; phylum Arthropoda; class Arachnida; order Araneae; family Salticidae; genus Maratus; species Maratus speciosus. Next base: position 184,866,551 of record OZ010797.1, on the reverse strand, counting down.
GATTTCTGTACTATTGTTTTTCAAAGTTGTACCTTTCATTTCAATAATGTTTTTCTCACTACAATCTAATGTTACATTGATTTAGTTTTTTTTTTTTTTTTTTTTTTTTTTTTTTTTTTTACATTTTAAATTTGCCATTTTTACATTAACAGTAAGTAACATTGGCCTCGACAAAATAGTTTGTTTTCAATGATCTAATACTGGGAGGACTTTAGCCCTTTTAACAATTACTTTATATCGCATCCTGAATTCATTCGTGTATTTAACTCAAATTTCTCAATTTTGGAAATTGGCTCTTTTTGTTCCAAGGTGCAGATTTATAGATAAAATATTTCAAATTCTGCCATTGAACAAGGTGTAAACGTTTTACTCCAAATAGGTAACAAGTTCTACCGTAAATTTTAGAATAATTTTTTGTTTTATATTTTAATTATGTTTCTATTCTTTTATGTTATTTACAGGAAAATATTACAAATTCTGCGATTAAACAACACGATTACAAATTCTGTGATTAAAATATTAATAAAAAATTTTAAACTGAAATAGTAGTGCCAGACGTCTATGAAAAAACATGGATTATATGCACGTTGCGGGTAAGTACGAAGTGTAATAGATAATATATGTGTAGTATAAACATATATAATTCTGTTAACTTGTCTACTCTCTATTCTTTTACGTTATTTTCAGAAAAATATATTCAAATAAGAAAAAAGAAGTTGACCAATGTAATCATGTATGCCATTTGCATGACAAGACGGTGCAACGGCACTCTCTGCTCGCCAAACCATCAGCTTATTGAACGAGAAATTTCCAGATCGCATAATTTCAAGAAATTCTGATGTGAATTGGCCGCCAAGATTGTACGATTTAACCCCAATGGATTATTTTATTTTGGGGATTTCTGAAAAGTAAAGTGTACGCCAATAGCCCCGCACAATCCAAGCTCTCAAACGTAACATCTGGGATGAAATTTTGGCCATTCTGGGAAAAGTCGTCGAAAATTTTGATGTTCGGATGATGGCTAGTAAGCGGAGACGCGGAAAGAAGACGCGGAAGAAGAAAAATATATAAACATCAATACATTACAATTTAACAATACTTACTAACTTATTTAACATTGCTATATTCTAGGAAGGTTGCGTACAGGCACTTATTATCCAGTTATTAGAAACGTTATTATTTCTCAATAATAACCTTTCCTTATTTAATTACAGGATTCGGAGATTTAATACGGCATTTATTATTATTCGAAAATAATGGCATTTAAAATTAAATACTTTTATGCACCCTGGACATAAGCAGTTCATTATTAACACTTAACGGACCAATCCCGCTATGTAAGTGGCAATGGCACACTTAATTGAATTTATTCGCTTGTCACACCACTTTCTTTTAAGAAATACTTTTACTTCTACTTTGACAAAATATGCAACAGAAATTTCCTAAACAATTTACCTTTAAAATATAGTGGTGCATCAAAATATAAAAATAAAATTATGTATTTAAAGTCACCGTCCGTTAATGGTTAAACATCTTTCTTTTTTTACTTGCATGCTTTAATACCGTTTGCATTAAACAAAAATAATTGCACAAACTTTAGAGCAATATTTTTGTAAAACATAAAATAAACTGAGCTTTATAAAATATTACTTTCGTTCTGTAGAAAAAAGCGAAAAGTTTTATCGTCACAACTACGTTTAGAACTACCATATAAACCCTTTATCTACTGCATTATGATCTACTGCAATTTTTTCATGTAATATTTTTTTTTCAGTTACTACAATGAAAATTAAAGAATTAATATAAAAAAAAATACTCACCCGTGAGAAATTTAATTATGTAAACTGTAGAGGTAATTAATAAAAGTGGTATTTTAAAGTACCGTCAGTACACTATGACTAAAATATCGTAACAAAAAATACACAAGGCACCGAACTGTCAACTGGCACCAGAAAATATTTTCGATTTAATAAGTATGTGAAATATAGGCTTTTTCTTATTTACAAATAAATAGTTTGGAAAATTCCGGGGTCAATCATTTATTTCAACACTTTAGAATTGAAAATGCTTTGCTCCTGAAAGGGTTAAAAAAAACTATTTTTTTTAAAGGTTTCGATCTTGTTAGCAGTCTTTTAGTTATGCGAGGTCAATATTCCAGGGACAACATGTTCTCTCGCTTCTCCACATATGCAATATATGACTTTACATATGCCATTTCTAGCATAGCAAAAACTTGCCGGTGCCATAACTTTTTTGATTTCCTATGCAAAATAACAATGAAACAGATACGAAATACCAGGGAAATCATTACTACACTACATTTTAGTAATTACATTTTAAAGCAGATGAAAACGACGGATAACTACACAGACGAAAAGTAAACAAGAAGTTTTTCTCCAACACTTGATGTACTGACGGTACTTATAAGTACCACCGAGTAGTTCAACTGTTAAATCAAATACATACACAATTCACCAAAAATAGCTAATCAAATTGTATTCTAAGATCATAATGAACACATAAAAAAAATCCAACACATATCTTATATCGTTTACTTTGTTTGCAGCAATGAAAAGACGAGCGTGGCAATCTGTACAAAATGTCGACACAAAACACATCGACTGCTTCAGAGATAGCCTCCTTCCTCTCTAAAATAACAAACCTAGACCTACTGCTGCCATGTATCCGGATAAAGTGGAGTTAAAAGAGCGTTTTTTGCAAAGTACCGTTAGAATATTAGTAATATTCACTATGGTATAAAAGTTTAAAGTGAGTGCTACTTATAAGTACCGTCAGTAGATAAAGGGTTAACTCGTATATTAGCCGACCCAAAAATATGAAAAAAATAGTGTATCATTCCATTTGAATAGCAGTATTTTCGAAATGTTTCATTCGTGCTTTTTATCTTAAATCACGAACCTGCAAAATTTGGGTTGTGTCATATTGCTTAGCTTTTAATAATTGATTCTTACTTATTTTGTAGCGCTGAATCCGAATATGGACTTCATTTTTTCCCATCACGTCAGGATTTTTTGCAATTTTTTTACTTTTTAACTTTGAAATTTACGATTTGCGAAAAATTCTGACGTGATGGTTAAAAGTAAATGTCATTTTCGTATTCAACGTTAAAAAATACATAAAAATCAATTATCAAAAGTTAAACAACACAATCATCGCAGGCTTTGGAATTTTCCGCAAGTTAATAAACCTAAGATAAAAATACGAAAATACTGATAAGCAAAGTGAATTACACATTACTTCTCTGGAATTTTGTGGTCGACTTATACGCGAGTATATACAGAGGTGCGACTAGCGACTATATTTTTATATTCTGCTAGTACCAGTATTTTGCTAATATTAATTTTAAAGTACATTTCTCTTGCAATTGTTGTCAAAGTGTCTGTTAAGGATTTTTGTTCTGAGAAAGTGGAACAAATTCAGAATTAAAAAAAATAGTCGCCTGTGGCAGACCTGTATATACGGTAATGACATAAGACACATTATTTGGAAATTATTTGAAAGCGAACTTTCATATGCATATTTTAAATAAACTGGGAATTGGGTGCATCGGCAATTTACTTCAAACTCAGAAATATCAATGCTAAAATGTATATCGCATATTTGATAAGTTGTACATTCGAAAGATATTTTAACCCTCTCGCTGCGCAACCCGAGATTTCCTCATGCAACGTAAAAGTAGCAAAATTTACGCAACCAAGATTTCCTCGGGGATGCATTTTTTCCGTCTAATTAATCCTCCATGATTATTACCACCAGTTGTTTATTTATTCTAAATTTTGCCTTACTTAATCGAAGCATTTCCCCGATTAAATTAGTGAAAAAAATTTCTTTTGAACCGGTGACAAAAGAATAAAAATTTTTAAAAGACTCTCGTCGTGAAGGGGTTAAAAACGCAATTTTTGAAGCTATTTTGATCAAGGAATTACGCAACGAGAGGGTTAAATTGCGCCATTCTTCATGTATTTTTTGAAATGAAGCTGCTTTATGAAGCATATTTTGATAACAATAATTAATATGTAACACGAAATGGAAATAAACTTTTCACCCAGATTGTTTTATTTTAACTTTTTAAAAGACTTAAATTGGGGTATAAAACAAAAATTAACAAAGGGAAATTTTCGAGCTATTCAAAATTTAATTTTCTAAAGAAAACTACAAAAATAACTATTGTGATTGCTTCCTCTAAAATTGCTGATTTGTTAAGACAACGTAGTTATGAAAAAAGAGGAGGAGAACGGTAGTACATTCTCTACAAGTTGCTTGTGAAATAACTGAGAATGTGGACACACTGAATAAAATGGATACTCAAAATTGAGTAAAAAGTACTCAATTTTAAATACGTCAACTACTCAAAATAGCTGCGAGCCAAATGTACTCAAAATTGCGAAACACATGTACTCATTTTTATTCCATGGTTGTGTTCATGAAATCGTTAGTATGAATCGTTATGCATTGCCCCCTGAACCTACAAATAAAAATAAAAATGTACTGACATTTATTCCCCGTTCACAGTTATTAATAAGAAATGTTTAAATGATTATTTATTAAGAAAAATAGCAAAATTATTAGCAAGATACCCAAATCGAATATTTTTATGAGAAGAGCATTATTTGCAAGCACTTTTAAATTATTTTAAAATACCCTGCATAATTTAATATTTACATTAATAAACATATTTTATGCCGCCATAAAAGAAATAAATCATTACAGAACACAAAATTATCGTTTTGTTTGGGTTTGATAACATGTGATGGATCAAAATTGAGAAAGGATAGGTTGTTTTCTATTCGAACGTTCTCAATTCGACATGAGTACATCGATTTACTCACATTTGAGTCCTTCATTTTTCCCAGTGCAGAACACAGGGATCTGTTTAGGAAAAATTTAGGTCCTTTAAAGGACCCTTCACAATTTTTGTTAGCTTAAACAAGACCCTTCACAAAACTTTTCATCACAAAACAGGACCTTTCATAAATCTATCCCAAAACAGGACCCTTCACAAAATTATTTGTCTTATATATAGAGCTTTTACAAAATTTCCTTACATTCAAATTGAACCTTTCAAAAAGTTAATCATTTAAAAATAAAATCTGACTTGTAAAAAAAAGTTGAACTCATCAAATAACATATTACTTAGCTTTTTTGTATATGACGGATAGAACCTGAATACAACGATAATTTTAAATTCACAAAATTATGGCTAGAATTTTCACAAATATAAGAAAAACTTCTCAAAAACAGGACCCTGTGAGAAAAGTTTGGACAGACCCCTGCAAGATGACGGCTGTTACTTGTTTATATCAGATCAGAGCCTAATTAACGCAAGGCGAACTTTCCACAGTAAAAGTGAATAGAAACTTTTGTCTTATTTATGACAGAAATTCAGCATTTGAAGAAGCCGAACATTTTTATTCAAGTTTACTGGTGGATGTTTACCGCGGTGATAATTAAATTTACTGAAGGATTGTTTATGTAGTCGCAATATTACGTCACCAAAGGACCCGACTGTAGTGTGTCTAGAAATATATTGTGTGGAAATCAATAAGCGAAACCGTATACAAAAAATATATTTTTACCAGAGGGCGCTGTGATCGAGTTTATTGCCACGCATGAATAGAAATCCAGTGTATTTTTAGATATTTATGATGCAATTTATACTATGGGAAACTTATTTTTTAAATAAAAAAATTGTGAAAAACAGAATTAAGAAGATTTATGTTGTAATACATTAGAATTGAACAGATAATTTCAGGCGTATATTAGGTCATTAAGGGGACAGTTCCCCTTCAACCGGTCAAAAATGCTAGAAAACTGATTCAATTTCCATACCTTTTCACAAACTAACTGATAAAGCCAATTCAATGAAATTTTTTGGATTGTTAAGTATAACTTTGCTTGTTACAATAAACAAAACAGATTGATGAAAAATATTTAAATTACTTATTAAAACTTAATTAGGTAACCTACTGTTTTTTTGTTTTCATAATTACTATTATCACTGCGCGCATGATATCTCGTGTTCATTTTAATTTATTAATTTTAAATAGATGTTAATTTAAAGATAATACTTCGCTTAACATGATGAACTAAAATCTTTTAATTATCTTTATTTATAATATTTATAATTAATAATAAAAATTTAAAAAAGGAAATCTGTAAAATTTCTCACATATTTTTTGTAATAAAATTTTTATTATATAAGATAATTCTAAGATTTTAGTTCATTTTATGTAGAAGTGTGATATTAATGCACTCCAAAAATTTCAACACATTATCTTTACTAGTTTTTGAGAAATCATGTGCGCAGTGATATATGCCAATTACGAAAACAAAAAAACAGTAGGTTACTTAATTAAGTTTTCCTAATTAATTTAAATATTTTTCATCAATCTGCTTTGTTTATTGTAACAAGTAAAGCTTTACTTAATAATTAAAAAATTTTCATTGAATTTGCTTTATTAGTTAGTTTGTGAAAATGTGTGGAAATTGAATCAGTTTTCTAGCATTTTTGACTGGTTAAAGGGGAACTGTCCCCTTAAGTATGAAACGTCTGATTTGGAAGCAATTTTTCTATTTAGAAATTCTGAATTCACATTGGACAATTTTAAATAATAATTTTCCTTTACTTTAATTGTGAAATATAGGTCATGGTCTAAAGTAAAGTAAATAATCAAACTTTCTGATGAGAATACGAAATTTCTAAACACAAAATCGCTTTCATATCGCGACGTTTCATACTTAATGACATAATATTTTCAATGCATTTCGCACCACATCTTTCAAGACGCTGTAACTAATGCTTAGTGTTTACACTTTCAAGCAATGTATTAGATAGCAGCACCGCCTAAGAAAATGTAATTTTTTTTAATACATTCTAACAGTGTTGCCAGTGGGCTACTTTTTTTAAATTCAGATTTCTTGATTGGCACCACTTTTTTGAAATAGTAAAATTCCTCTTGTTTTCGCTTTAAATAATATTTCATTAAATTTGGAGAATTTTACGTTATTTAAAAAGTTGTGACAATCAAGAACTCTAAATTAAAAAAAAAAAAGTAGCCCACTGGTAACACTGCATTGTAAAGCAAGGTTGGCCAACTGTGGCACGCAGCATGCTAAAATTTTATTGTAATCATTGCCTTATCCAGTGTTGCCAGGGGACTACTTTTTTTAAATTCAGATTTCTTGACTGTCACCACTTTTTTGAAATGGCAAAATTAGCCTTACTTATTGATATATTAAATAAAGCAAAAACATGGGGAATTTTGCCATTTCAAAAAAGTGGTGCCAATCAAGAAATCTGAATTTTTTAAAAAAAAGTAGACCACTGGCAACACTGGCCTTATCTAATCATCGAATCCCGGTGATTCAAGAAGCCGACAATTTTTTTAAAAAAAATCAGTGGTATTCGGCGTCCCACTGTTGGCCACCCCTGTTCTAAAACAATAATACAGGTATATAGGGATTTCCCTAAAAGTTGCCATGTCACAAGAGATTACCGTAATTTCCGGCGTATAATCCGCGTATCAAACAATTATGTTTCAACCGAGAATTTTTTAAAAATAAAATGTAACTTATCAGGTCGTGGTAAATATTTGTCTTTTTATTACTAGATAAAATTTCTGGGTCCAAATAGAATGGTTTGATCCGCAGATTACACGCCGGAAATTACTGTAATTATTTATGACACAAATTTTGCAAGAATGAGACATTTAAATGAAGATTAAAAAAATACTCTCAGGGGTGAGAGCACGCCGACCCAAATTGTTGACTTTCACCACTAAATTGTAATAGTATTCTTTGCTTTTTTAAATCTCAGAAATTTTGTCATTAAATACGACAAGAAATACCATTAAAATTTAGTGGTAGCAATCTGTCATTTGAGTCGGAGCGCTCACGTCTCTGCACTCCCTACTAACTCTGCAACATATTGTAGAAGTATTTCCATGAATGTTTGTAGTGTAAGTCACATGCTACGATTTTTGGCTACTAGTATTTTAGAATGGAAAATGTGACTTATTTTATGGGAGATACCTCATTCATTGAATAATGGCAACCAAACTTTTGGAAAATAATGGTACCCAACAAGCATAGCATTTATCACTATGTGACTTACACTACAAAAACCCATGGGATTAGCCAGAAGTAAGTTACTAGTACCATACGACTGGAAATATAGTCTACTTTTAAACGATGTATGTAAAATTTGCTTAGGGGGACATCTACCTATCAAAACGAACCCAAACTTCATTTTTTCCAATAGCAATACCCAAGTTTGACATCATAAATAAAGTCTACACCCTTTAAATAGCCTAAAAACAAATTTTCATTAAATTCGTACGATTAATTTCAGAGAGATTAATTATTTTAAAATGAGCATATTTTAAGTGCTGTATCCAAATTGAAGTTCGGTTCTCGATTGCTGAAATACTACAGAATGATTATGTCACTTCCATTGATATATTATTTCTTGCCAATATGACCATTTCACTCACTTAATATGTTTCGACTATTTTCAGACCAAGAGTTTCAATAAAACGAATAAAATATTTATTTTTTCAAACTATGCTTTGCTGCACATCACAGACCATCATTTTTGACGGGTTTTTTAAGCATAATTCGAAAACAACTTGGAAGAAAAATTTGAAATTGAGGATTCTTATAAAGCAGGACATAATAAATATAAATCTATCCAAAAAATTGTAGGTTGCAATTAATATTTTCTTTTAAGATTAATTTCATAATTCATAATTCATATTATAATTTTTATTAATTACAAATTCAATTTATTTATGCTTGTGTTTTTTAGTATTATAACCACAGAAAAAATTATCGCATTAGGATGATAATTTCAGAACATATTAATAAAATATGAAAATGTAACTTAAGGGGACAAGGGACCTTTAAAACGTTAAAAATCAATTTTTTATTTTTTGTAAATTTCACTTTAAATAATATTCAAGGATACATTATATGCATTATGGCAAGCATTTATCTCAAAAAAAATATTATATTTGAGGAAAAAATGGAATTTTAGAATGTCTTAGAAATCTTCGAAATGCCTCCTGCGCATTCCATATCAATGAAAATCCCCAATATTTTTTATAAAAGTTTGGTTTATATATATAGTTTATAAAACTGTGCATCGAATTTTATATATTTGAATATAAAGGTAAAAAAATATATATATTCAAAATTTTTTGGATATTTTTCAAAAAAATTTCAAAATTTTTCTATTTTTTTAAAAAATAAATCGCGTAAAATTCCATTTTTTTCTCAAAAATTATTTATTTTTTATTTTTTTGTGATAAATTCATGCCATAATGCATATAATGAACCCTTGAGTAATATTTAAAGTAAAAAAAAGAAAAAAAAAAGGTAAAAATTAAAAAAAATTTTAAATTTTAAAAAATTAAAAAAAAAATTTGAATTTTTTTAAACTTTTATATTGAAATATATAAAATTCGATGCACAGTTTTATTTACATATGTAAACCAAACTTTTATTAAAAATATTGGGGATTTTCATTGATATGGAACGCGCAGGAGGCATTTCGAAAATTTTTAAGACGCGTAAAATTCCATTTTTTTCCTCAAAAAATAATTTTTTTAAAAGTGATAAATGCATGCCATAATGCATATAATGAACCCTTGAATAATATTTAAAGTGAAATTTACAAAAAATAAAAATTGATTTTTAACGTTTTAAAAGTCCCTTGTACCCTTAACATCAGACGCTCTAAATTTTGAATGTTTATAGTTCAAGAACTTGTCATCCAAATGACTTGAAATTTCGTTTCTAAACATAATTTGAACAGAAAATTTAAAATATATTGTTAAAATTGGATGTTGCCATTGAAAAAAATAAAGTTTGGTCTGCGTTTGATTTGTAGATGGCCCCAAATAAAATTTATATACATCCTTTAAAAGTACTTTATTTCCAATCGTTTGGTATCAGTAACTGTCTTCTATCATAATTAGTTGCACAGTTAGTAAGGAGTGTTTACATTTTTTTTCCACGACTGTACAATTTTTTTGTCTAGATGTTTTTTATTGCACGTATGTCCAAAGAGTTTTTGTTATTTAAATTTGTGTTTGTTTATTACACCATATGTTGAATAAAAACAAGCCGTGTACTTTTAAAAGGTTTTTAGGATGAATTTAAATAATTTTAAATTAAAATGCTTACTTTGAGTCATAGAATTCAAACTAAATGAATTGTATGCAATTGGGTAATATGACACAAAGAAAACAATATAAAATTATAACACACACACACACAATCGATGAATAAACGTGTTTTAGTAAAATTAAAAGGGAAATTCTCCCTCATTACACAATAAAGCTAGTTTCCTAGTTTCCATAAAAACAATTCAAATAATTATAAATAACTTTTCATTAAATTAAATTAACAATTTTATGTTGAGATTACTCTTTGTAAAGAATTAAAAAGTAATAAAGGTAAAAATAGGAAAGAAATCGATATAGCCCCAAACTATGTACGTTCCAAAAATTATTTGAGTAAATTCGTGCAAAAAAAGGCGCAACTTACTAGAACGTAGTAAATAGTATTTTCCTCCCCTCTTTTTGAAACCAGTTTAACACCTTTCATTCATAAGTCTCGTAATATGCAATTTTACTGAACAAATGGGGACCTACCGTTTTCGACCATACACACTCCTCTATGCGACACACATTTGTGTTAAAAACTGTACTTTAAAATGCCCGCAAATGGGGACCTACAAAAATTTTTCTCCTGTTAATGCCTTGATACTAAAAATGCATCACTTAACAATATAAAACACAAATTTTTAATTTTTCCAACCCGGGACGTCCTGGGTTGAGTGTGCGTCCCGGGTTTGAAGGTGTGTATACATATGGAAGTCCCCGATTCACACCCGTTGCAAACACATATATATATATATATATAAATTGAGTAACAATAAAATTCTAGTACATGTGAACCGTATTTTACAGGGAGAAACGCCGCACCCGTCGTAAGCGCCACACTCCTCAAATTGGCCTCAATAAGCTAAGAAATATCGTAATCGCCGTACCCGTCGTAAACGCCGCAACTGTAGGAAGCTACTTTTGTCGACACCGTCACATTGACCTAACTTTTATCAAAGTTTTCTGGACAGTATAGGGTAAATCATTTTTAATAAGTTAAGATGTCTAAAATTTTATTTGAAATATTTAAATTAAGATTTAAATAATTGAAAATATAATTATAAAAATCACGTGAGCTCAAGCATAATGAAATTAACTGAAGTATTAAAATAGATATTTGTGAATGTGAATTATTTAATACTATTGTTTCAATTTTCTGTTGAGCATCTCTTTCCAAATTTTAGGAAGTTCAATGGAGGCTGAATCATTGTATATATTCTCAGGGCGTAAGAAAATTTATATTGATTCTCGGATAACGGATGGCAAATAAAATCTTGATGGATAAATTATTCTATTGTTTTTCAAATTAATCTGTAAAGGCTCTTTATTACACAGTCTAGCTAAAGCTGCAGTTTTCTTGTTGTATTTTATGTCTGCTGTGTGTTCTTTGATCCTAGTTTTATAAGCTTTCTCTTTCTCATTCCTACATAAAATTTCAGTGTTCCATCTTCTTTGGTGAAAGGTATTTCATATAGCGAAACAGCATCGAAAAAACTGGCGATTTGAAGCAATTAAAATAATAAAACTTTGTAAAAAATCACCATAAAATTAAACAATACACAGGACGCGTTTCGAGCTAAAAACATAACAGCTCGTCATCAGCTACAGCGAACACGTGTCCGCAAGCGAACAAGGTCAAAAATGAACTGAAGGTAAAGAATGTTGCAAAGAATGCGACAGATGGCGGTAGCTGAAAGAGACACATGCAGAAGAGAAAGGTGTTGCCAAAAAGATAGGAGAGAAATTGATAGAGAAAAAATGGAAATAAAAGAAATAAACAAAATTAAAATAAAATACAATAAAAGAAGTAAATTAAAAAAATATAAATAATAATAATAAATAAAGAAATATAAAAGAATAAAACAAGACAAAACCAAAAGATCCCTTTATTTATTATTATTATTATTATTATTATTATTATTATAATTTTTTTTATTATGTAGCTGATGACGAGCTGTTATGTTTTTAGCTCGAAACGCGTCCTGTGTATTGTTTAATTTTATGGTGATTTTTTACAAAGTTTTATTATTTTAATTATTTCAAATACCCCTGATAACTGATTTGGTTCTATTGGGTCGATTTTCTTACATACTATGTTTTTTTAATTTTGCGGAAGGTTTTGCAAGTATGGCGATATTGTATTTATTCACTTTAGATTTCAATCTTTTGAAGAAACCAGGAAAATATTGTAAAGAGGATACTCTGAAATTTTGTACATTGCAATCCCGTAAAATTAGAAAACATAGTATGTAAGGAAATCGACCCAATAGAACCAATCAGTTATCAGGGGTATATGAAATACCTCTCCCCAAAGAAGATGGAACACTGCAATTTAATATAAGAATGACAAACAGAAAGCTTAAAACTAGGATCACAGAACACATAGCAGACATCAAATACAACAACAAAACTACAGCTTTAGCTAGACTGTATAATAAAGAGACTTTACAGATTAATTTAAAAAATAGTAGAATAATTTATCCATCAAGATTTTATTTGCCATCCGTTATCCGAGAATGAATAAAAATCTTCTTACGATCTGAGAATATATGCAATGATTCATCCTCCGCGGAACTTCCTAAAATTTGGAAAGAGATGCTCAACAGAAAATTGAAACAATAGTATTAAATAATTCACCTTCAAAAATATCCATTTTAATATTGCAGTTAATTTCATTATGCTTGAGCTCACGTGATTTTTGTTTACTAGTTTTCCATTTAAAAATTTTTTTTCAAAAAAATATTTGTATTATATTTATTATCCACCGGTACGGTACACAGTGGCTCAATCCTTAAGAAAATGCGAACATAGAGCCAAAAAATAATCATTAAGAAACTAATTTTTTGCGATGAAATATTTTAAAAGAATATCTACAAAATACGAATATATGTTTATTTTTTAAATTATTCAAAATTATATCGTATTTGTATAGCTCGGAATATACACCTTTCAGCAGAGGACTTTTTTTGCGAATATTAGTGACTTTTTGCTGCGTTCAGAAATAAAACCTAAGAAACCTCTACTAATAACTCATTTAAAATATCGTTATTAATTTCTTGAAACACATTTTAAGCCACTACTGACTTCCTTTTGATTGAATTTTATGTCTCCTTCTACATTATGAACAACAAATATAGAATTAATGGATTCATAATCTTCAAAATTACGTAACTTAAATTGTTTAAAGTTGTTTAAAATTTCAAACACATGCTGGTATTCCTGAAAGCCTATATTTTAATGTGGTATAGTAGATTTTTTGCGCAAACCTGCTCGTTTTCGAAATAAATGGACTTGAAGCGGCTATTACGTAATTTTCCGTTTCCAGAAAAGATGTTAAATTGGCTGTACACAAAAATATTTTTTTAAGAAGATTACACTGTAAGAAACTTCTAGTATGAAATTATGTAAAAAACTAATTTAACATTAAACTTAGAAATTAAATTTAATATACTCGCATCTCCGGTTATATAAACGTTTACATGAAAATGCTGAAAAGCGCAAAGGCTCTCAGAGTGTTAAATGTACGCTAATAAATGGATGCGGTGCTATGTCAGTGATAAAGTGTTATATTTTAAAGTAAAAGACCCAATGCTTCTAGAAATTTTCTGTTCCTTTGAACGTTTTTCATTTTGTGTCTAATACTGGATATCAAACCGTCCGATGTTATTAGCAAATGGAGCAATAAGTCTACGTTAGATGCTCTTCGACTTATTTTTCTCTTATGAGACTCCCGGTACCTTCGAAACTCCTTATTTCGAGCTTCGCTAGCTTCTTCCGATAATTATCCAATTGGAACAACAAAATGTGCAATCATAACCTTTTCATGAGTTAGTAATTATGTACAGAACCTGGCATATAATACCAACTGTACTTTGAGGCACATTGTTTAGCTGTTCCCAGTGCGAAATTGCCAAATTTTTCGGAATTAATTACTTTGTCACAGGCGATCACCATTATAATGGCAAAACGTTTAATAAGTTCTTTATCCAATCCAGTGATCTCAGCTGTTTTTTTAAACTCAGCAAAAATGTCCTTGCAGAGTTTCCATCGTGTGTCAAACCACTTCCCCGTTTAACAACATCTATTAGCAAACTTAATTCTTTTCTGAATTCGCGTTGAAATTTGTTTTTTTTATTCTTCTTAATTTAGCTTCTCCAGAAGCTCTCTGAAACTTTGAGTTAGTCTTCTTTCATGCGTTTCGGTTACGTCTGAAAAAGATTTTCATGGTGTTGATTTGTGCAAATTTTCAACTGCAAATGGTTTAAGCTCATTACCAACTTTATAAGAGCACTGAAGTGAATAATAGTTTTTATTATTAAAACGATCTAGTTTTCTTTCAGATTTCAGCCAGTTATCTTTTGCACTTACACAAAACATACGTAAACGCTCCTTTAAATTTTCTTCATCAATGTCTGAGGCAATTAGCCCATACTTTTCACTTACAAAACTAAGCATTGATTTTTCATAACTAAAATCATTATTTAAATTTTTCGGAAACAAAAACAAATCTCTGTTTGTTATCATATTTCAAAACATTATAAGAAAAAAGACAAAATGAAATATTCTTGTTTCAAATAAAAAAGAAATATGCTAAAATTAATATTACCACAAGATAATTTATCCCAACAAAAAGTTTTCGCTAAAAAGAAAAAGCGCCAAGTTCTTCTTAATGTTTCGGCCAGAAAAAGTAGTGATATCTGAAGTTCGCACAAGTTAAAAGCCAAACATCCCAAATCTTTCATTGAAAATGGCTTACTGCGACTTGGCCGTTAATGCCTTCTACAACATTTCTAAATTAATGATTGGAAATTACGCATTTATAAATTATTTAAATATTAAAAGTAATATTAGGATGCAAAGAGGCAAATTCACATAAAGACATAAGTAAAAGATTTCTGATAACTACCATTCAGTTTCAACAAACATTAGTTTTGATTACAGATCATTTAGTCCACTTGTGGTTTAATTGCCATTTTGTACGGTCTAAAGTTAAAGTCATTAACGTAAAACCCAAGAAATAAAACAAAATTTACTTACTTCAAATCTCACAATATATTACATTATATTTTATTGTATAATATTGAAATCTTGTGTATTGACGAAAGAGAATGTTTTCGTTTGAACATTTATTATAGTTTGTTTGCATACATTATGAGGTATTCGATTTATAAACTGTTAAAAGCTGATACTAATTATGTTTTAGCAATTAGGGATATTATCTCCTGAATACAAGTATTTTGTTATTTTTAACTTCTAAGCATTTAAATAGACTGAAGTTGTTTAAATGCTTTTTTCAAATGTGTATTTTTTTCTGTACTCTGTGCCACAAAATGCCTAAAATAATCAAAAAATGTAGTTGGCATATAGCTCATTTGTACATATTTTAAAATTTGAAAAACTCTCTCGAAGGTATTAACGGCCAAGTCGCAGGAAGCCATTTTCAATGAAAGATTTGGGATGTTTGGCTTTTAACTTGTGCGAACTTCAGATATCACTACTTTTTCTGGCCGAAACATTAAGAAGAACTTGGCGCTTTTTCTTTTTAGCGAAAACTTTTTGTTGGGATATCACTACTTTTTGTAAGTTTTTTCAAGTTTGTTATTCTAAACTATATCAATATGAAAAAACTTAAATTTCGGTACTTTTTTGTTACCCGGGAGCAAATCTCCTCATTAGACTTTTGTTTTTTCGCCAATAACAGTTTTCATTTTTTACATGCGTAAATTAGAAACAATGCTTTGATTTTCAAATAAAATATTTTGGTTTATGTTATTATTTCTTATTTATTTATTTATTTATTTCTATGTTAAATATTCTATTAAATAAAATGAGGGAAATGCATCTATTTTAAATGAGATGACTGAAAAGTATATACCTTTAAATGAAATGAATGCAATATGAACAATGGAGTTGGGAACAGTATTTGGAGATTTTCCACTTTCGCCCGGCTAATATAAAAATACCTAAATTTATTTTATTGAGCTTTACAAATTTATACTTTATTTCTTTTTATATTAAAGTACTAGCCGCCTCTAGCAAGCAGTATTTACCGTATTAATTCCATGTTAAACGTTGCATCATGTTACTGTTATTCATAATTTAATTTATTTGCCCATTCTTTCACCAAGTCGGAAGCTTTTGATAGAGAAATCAAAAACTCTTAACGATCATGGAAGCACATCATATATTTTGTGTTGTTATGTATTCCATCTTTCGTGACAAATATCTCTTAACTCACTTATGCATGTTTCCTTAGCAGTTACGATTCGTTCTCTAATACGGAAATTTTTAATCCTATTAAGTAATCTTTTCTAATTGGGCTCACTGCCAATTGTTCTATTTTAACTGATACAACTGGGTACAAGTGAAATGGTTCTTATGAAATCCTTTGACAATATCTGCATTTGCATTAAACCATATTGATGCTAATATCTTTTTGTTTCACGTTAACCTTTTCAATAGACTCGATTACGGAAGAATAGAAGGTCTACCGGATCACTGCCATGATCCATTTGAAAATCTATCATTCTTCTCATCTGATCGTGTTGAAGAATTAGTCAATGTGCCATGGTTTTAAGATTCTAGTTAATTTTATTCGAAACCTGAAAACTAAAATACGAGGAACCGGATTGTAGAAGATTCATTCTAACGTACATATCGATTAACAGGTTACATATTATAGAATTATAATAATCATAAGGAGAACTGGCAGTTTCAATGCTTTAATAGTTTCCGTAAATTCTCTTTATATAATGCAGAAGTTTTAGCGGTGTAATGATTAACAACATAGTCACAGTAAGTATAATAACAGTACAATATAATAACAATAGCAGAGGTTTTGGGTAGTGACGAAACTATTAGCACTTTGGAAATATTAGTAGGTTATATCATTTAACTATTCAGATGATATGCGGAAAAATAAAAATAGATGGCTCGCATTAATAATTAACTCATTGAAAAATAGCCACTAGCGTCAAATATTTGCCAAGCTTGTCGACATTTAGCAAAGTTTTGCCGAATTTGGTAATATATCATGTCAATTCTCAAATTTGGCGAAAAAAATTTTTTTGTTTATTCTGACGTCATAATGATGCATATGTATTATGTATTATACACATACCTATAATATCTATGATGCAAATGTATTACGTATTATATGCATATGTATAATATGTATGATGCATATCCATAAGATCATTAATATCACTAAAATGCACTTAAAGGAATAGTGTTCCATAAATAGTAGGGATAATTGCCAGATTGACCAGAGTGCTATTGAGATTAGAATTACGATATTTATAATGGACCGGGAGGCGTCTGTACACACCATAACCTCATCGAGTTTACAGCTAAAATTTTAGGATTAGTTAAAACTAGATTAGCATATTTAAATGCAACTGGTCTGTTAAGTCATATCTTGGTAGAAACCTTCTGAAGACCTAATTTTAGTAGTTAACTGATAGGTTTTCTATTGTATTTTCCTGCATCCAAAAGTTTGGAAATATGGAGGAATGGGTGCAGGAAAACACAATGGAAAATCCACCAATTAACCAGTAAAATCGGGTCTGTAGGTGGTTTCCATAAAGATATGACTTGGCAGACCAGTTACATTTCAATACGTTAATCGATATTTAACTAATCCTAAAATTTCAGCCGTCAACTCGATGAGGTGAAGTTCTGTGCAGACGCCTCCCGGTCTTTTATAAAATTTGTTTTAAGGAAGTAAAAGATAGAAAGATGGACAGATAAACTGAAAGATTTGCCTTAAGATTTTTGTAAAAGCATATAAAAATTCATTCAGCTTGAACTCATGTAACACCTTTATAACTCAGGCTAATTTTCTGTAATCGGGTTTTGGCGACCAACATATATTATCTATAACTATAATCTTTCTTTTACAGATTTAAAATTAACAATAAATTAACAGTAAGTAGGCTAATAATACAATACAATAACATTAGCAGCGGACTTCGGACGCCGCTTCTGTCGCATATCGTTAAAGACAGTTTATTAGTTACACATTTCATTTAATTAAAAGGAGATTTTTAAAAACTTTTATATGGAATTAGGATATTTTTCCACTATAGGGACCTTGGCATTTTTTTTAAATCTTGGCGCAATTCGGTCTTCAGAAACTGAGGTATGTTACCAAATGATATAAACAACTATGAAAACAAACCTGATGAACTTTTATATTATTTATATTATGTATTTATATACATATAAACATTTTATTTATACATGTATAAAATATTATTTTTTATATACAAATTATTTATGTTGGTATATAAAAATAAATAAACGGGTTCCTTACATTAAATAAATTGTATACATATGGAAAAAATTGCTTGTGTATATGACACAGTAAATAGGTTGCCAGAAAATACGTTATCAAATTTCTTTTCTCGTCAAGGCTATTTTCTGTATTTCGCCAAGACTGCTATATCGGAAACATACCGAATTGCGGTTATATTTTGTTAAATGTTTTATTGTTTTAATATCGTGAATATATCATAACCTATACTGATTAAATTTTTTAGGTATATTCATTTTTTTCTATTTAACAAACATCTTTGGAAAAGCATATATATAAAGTTTTATTCTGCTTGAAATTACGTGACCCCTTCAAAACTCTGTAATCGAGTATTGGCGACCAACATTGGCGAAATTGAATGTGAAGGAACTGTTTACGGTCAAATGAACACCCCTGTTTTAAGGGTTTAGAGGCGGAAATTCTGTGTTTTCAGATTTTTCTGGTTAATTGTGCTACAAACCCGACTTACTTGTGAAATTTCATGATTCTACGACTTTTAGAAGTACCTTAGTTATTTGATGATGCGAAGTGAGTCAGTGACAAAAAAGCGCTTTTTCGGAATTTAATATTTCGAAAGCTACTAAATATAGAAACATGAAATCGTGGAACCTTAGTTCAGTTTGACCATACGAACATGTGTATAAAAGAAAAATTCCTACATCTCTCCCTAAAACGACGTTATGAGGGGGTGAAAAGCATGCCGAAATGGTTCAGGAAAAGGGTGCTTACGGCTTGTGCGAACTTGGCGGACGCACTGCCGTGCTCCCAGAAAAAAAAAAAAACTCAAACCCAATAATAACAAATATGCACTGAAATAAGTTCTAAAATGTTGCAGTAGAATGTTGCAGTTTTATAGAACGATTTTAAATAGTTATGTATATGTTGCCAATTAAAAATTAAACAAATGCTTTAAATATTTCACAAATGTCATTTGGATATAAATAAAAACTGCATGCTTTGTTTTTCCAGTATATTTTTGTTATTCATCATCTCCCTAAACTGTCTGTTTGCGACAAAAAAGCGCGAAATTGTTCATAAAAAACATGCAGATACTTTTAGTATCATTTATTTTACTTATTTAAACCTAAATATAACAAAAAACATCATATATGTAGGCTTATACTATCGTGATAATCCCATGTTCGTCATCGCCTATACTTTGATCCACTGTGCGGTATGCTATTTCTTTCTCCCAGCTTATTCTGTGTCCAAAAAATAACGTTACCTTACAGAAACTAGCCATAAAACAAAGCATTACGATTAAATACTCTTCAGCAATTTTTTAAACTTCTAAGCATCGCAAATTTTCAATTTTTATACCGTCGTATTGGAAAAAAAAGTTCTTTTAAATGCATTTTGTCTGAAAACTGGCTCTCTATTTATTTTTGAAATATTAATTTTTTTGTAGTTTTTGGAGTCATTTCCTTAATACTGGCAACGGAAGGAAGTACTTCATTTCTGTAGAAAGTAAAGGAAAATAGTTTTAAAATAGTAATTATATATTTGTGTTGCCATTTTCTCGTAACAACCGAAAGAAAATGTAATTAAAATACGTGCTATTTTGAAAAAAAAATATAAACGAATGATTTCTGTTAAAACAATGGAACTATTATATACTATATTTAATTGTAAGTATCTATGAATCATTAGATAGCCGTTTTTTCGATTTTCTTGAATGACGGCATCTTTTTGCTGCATTTGTGCATTCTTTCGCGATAGTGATGTGCTATGCATGCTTTATTGTAGGTGTGTAAGAGTAGATCGTAAATGTGGAATTCTTAAGCGGATGCGAATGATGTCATTTTACATAAAATAAAACATGTACTTTAAGTCTTAAAATTGAAATATGTTTTGAACTGCAGTAGAGTCCCGCTTAACCGAGTTATTTTTTTCTGATGGACTGGTGGCTTCTATTATTATGAAACAGCCATTATAAATGAAGTGTTAGATAAAGATGAAAGCAGCCAAAAAAAAAAAAAAAAAAAAAAAAAAAAAAAAATTATGGCCATCCACCCCCCCTACCCCCATTCTGACCAGAAAATCAGAGTTCTAACTTTTTACGGCTGCTCTTTCATCTTCACCAAACACTTCATTTATAATGACTGTTTCATAATAATAGAAGCCATCAGTCCATCAGAAGAAATTGAAGTAATGGAAATGCCGGGGGCGACACTAAATTCTGAAAAAGCAGAATTCCTGTTCTCTAGTTATTGAGAATGTTGTCGTCGGAGCAATGAAACATATGTCTAATATGAATACATAAAGATATTTTTTGCCTTGTTAAAAGTATTTTATCACTTTAAGTAAATATTAATTTAGTTTGATGTATTCAAGGGATTTTCATATAGTTTTCTAAGATGTTACAAGTTAAAAAAAAATATTTTATTTAAAACTTCTTAGTACTTTTAAGCTTTTCCAAGCTCAAATATTTTAATAACTAAATGCAATACAAAGTGACGCATTTCCATAAATAAACAACATTTTGTTATTAAAATATTCTCTGATGATGAGCTTGGAAAAACCTGAAAGTACTAAGAAGTTTTAAATAAAATATATATTTTTATCTTGTAATATCTTTTTCAATACTTTAGTTGCCTTTTAACCCCTTGAGGGGCGGTGGTATGTTTGTGAAACCACATAATTTTAATTCCAAATGCCACAATGGCACCAGAATCTTTGTAAAAGTTTTTTTCCATTTATTATGTATGTGAAATATACCTCTTTCTTATTTAAGAAGAAATTTGTTTTCAAATTCCGGTGTCGTTCATTAATTTCAACATTTTAGCCATGGAATTTCTTTGCCCCTGAAAGGGTTAAGTAAGGCAATGAACTATTTAAAGTTCACATTACATATTTTGGATCGACTTAGAATTGTCCAACAATAAGCTTCGAAAATTATTATTAAAGATAAATTTTAATGTTGCTCTGAATAAGAATTTCTGGGAAAATGTAGTTTTAAGATTTAATACATACACTTAAAATTTATTTATTTATTTATTAAAAGCAATTTGATATTTCACAATATGAAACCGGATAACTGAACTGGAGTTCAGATAGTCAGGGCCCTCGCTAAAGGGGGAGGAGGCTCACCCCAGAACGTTCGCGAACATTGTTACACTTAGAAAATTTACAAATTTAGTTGGAAAATTTGTTTCAAACTTTGTGGCCATCCTCTGATTAACTTGGCAAAAATTACGAATGTAATTGTGAATATTATTAATTTTTTTTACAAATAAGAACCATATTACATTTCTAACTGTGGTAACTTGGCAAAATTATAAAAGTAGTTGGCAAATACTGAAATTTGACTTGGTAATTTAAGGTCCCCCCCCCCTCCCCCATAAAAAGTCTTCGCGATGGCGCTGCAGATACTAGGAATTTTACCGTATGAACCATTTATATATTTAAATTTCCTTTGGAAAAACATATTTCATTTAGCAAGCTAACTTCGTAAATCATAAAAAAATATAATTAATCGACAAGTATAATGAAAGAGATTTTTCTTGCAATTGCCAATTAATTTATAGCTAGAAATCATTTGTTTAGTAATGACGTCAAATGCAACACAATGGTATAACTAAAAAAAATCTAAATTTGCCTCTTTTACAAAAATAAAATAAAATTTTAAATATATAAATAATAATCACCAATTTAATGTTTTAAAATGTCGTGTATGCAAAGTTGAATCTATAAATTCCTTAAATGTGTCCTTTTTATCATCTTAGCTATCCCATATCCCTTATATTATAGAATACATATATTTTTTGTGTTAGATATATATCATTCCTACTTCTCCGTACCATGGGGTCTTCATGACACAAACTCATAAGCAGAAAAAGATAAGAATTCCTAAATCCTTATTTAAATGTGGAAGGATCCTTTATCTTTTAAAATCGATACTCCAAAAACATGTAGTGCTGTCATCTAGCGACAGAGAAGGATACTATTATAATTTTTTTATATTCCAGCTGGTTTATGATTTTTAATTAAAAATGTTATTTCTGTAAAATCTTCTAAAAAAAAAAAAAAAAAAAAAAAAAAAAATGCTTGTAAGAACTGAAAAAACTTATCGATTTTTCTATATAGAAGCTGCGATAATTTTCTCTTTCTGAATATATGTTTTCATTAACATTTTTCCCTTGTTCAACTGCTATGTGAAGACAGCTAAAAAATATTTTGCATATTTATAAATACATGAAACTGTGAATTAATTGCATTACAGACATTAATCGATAAATAAATAAATTAATCTTTTTTTATGTTATTGACTTTTTTTACGTTTAGAACATATTTTCTTAATAATAGTTAAAAATTTCGTTTCTTGAAATTTTTAAAACAAATAAAATCTAAAACAACATAACCAGATCTCTTTAATAAAACCTAATTAGTATACTTGACCATTTTTCACAGTGTAATTTTTTCATATCTTTTCCAATTTTGTGAATTTTGTCAAATGAAATTATTTTCGTAAAAATTATTATTATTATTATTATTATTATTATTATTATTATTATTATTATTATTATTATTTCAATTTGTTTTCGTTTATAAGTACTATTTTTAATATTTTTCATGGCAACTGAAGTTTAGTAATCGAAAATCTTACTTTTGTGATTTGATTTATAAGAAAGTGACTGTCAATTTTTGCTTTCTAAAAAATGTACGCTATAATACATTTATGTTAACCATATAATGTTTAAATCTCCGTTCGAAAATGAAAATCAAATTTATGCTTCAACAAGAAACACAATTCCCCTCCCCCCCTCCCTCCTGTAATTTGATATTTTAGAATTTATCGATCATGAACAAATCAGTCTTTTTTTTTTTTTTTTTTGTACAAATTCAGAAATAACTTGTCAGATTTTGCTAAAATAGGAACATTAAAATATTAAATAAACAAAAATATTTAAAAAAAAAAAATTAAGGACAGAAGAAATTAATAAGTATAAATGATATTTACTAAAGCCTTGTTATTGCAATATTCTTAAATTTATAATAAATGAGTATTTTGGCTGATTTAAACAAATGGAAATTAGTCCTCAAACGTAGCAAATGACTATAAGGTTCGTACTATAACTAGTTTTATAAATATTCGATCTTGGTGCAATAGTTGTTGCGAACTTATCCAAAAATGCATGAATACAAAATTTATTACCATTATATACATTAAATTCAGTGATACGGATATAATTGCACTCAATCTAAAATAGGACGCAATCACCTTGGCAACCTATAATCATTACTTATCATGGGATATCGCTGAATTAATTACCTATGATAGGCAGAGCGTGATTAACCCTATGTTGGGCCCAGGGCAGACAGGCCATGTCGGAGCCCCATTTTTTCAGAACAATTCATGCATCTTGAGAAGCAGTTATGCATGCAGTTAACAATTTAAACCATAGCTTTACGAAAAAACAATATATTATAGGCATACGTAAAAATGCATTTAAAAATATAGGAAATGTAAAATCTTCTGCACTATATGACCTTTATAGCGAGTAAAATTCTAAACTTATAAGATTGAATGATATGTTAGATGTCATCTTTTCGTTCTCCATGTTGAAAAATTTTAAATTTGGGACGCAATTCTAATATTTTTCAAAAAGGCATTTTTCAGTTCAAAGTACTGTATTTTAAATATTATTTTAAATTGTAGTTTGCATAATCTCTTTGTTGTAGCCATAAAAAAATCAAATGATAATGTCTATTTTAATTAACAAAATTAAAAAATCATTATTTAAGTATTGCGCGGCAGCGCAATACTTATTTATTTCAGTGTCACTTCTCAATGTTAATTTAACATAGAAAAGCCTATGGAGATCATAATTTTTAGACTTTTTCTTCCCACCTTTTTGTCCCTGATGCTACAGTTTTTCTATTTTTTGTAATTTTGATGATATTGTAAATTCAAAGTAGGAAAATGTTTGCCTGATGTCAGGGTCAAAACGGATGATAAAATTCCTTTGTATATGGGTGAATTATAACGCAGACAGTAATATATTTATATTATTTATTTTTAATATTTATATTATTTATTTTTATATATATTTATATATATATATTTATATATATATATATTTATATAATTTATATTATTTATTTAAATTATTCAAATATTTTTTTAATAATATTTATATATATATATTATATATATATATATATATTTATATATATATATATATTTATATTATTTATATTATTTATTTATATTATTCAAATATTTTTCTTAATAATTCCAAGTTTCGCTTTTTTTCATTGAGAATGAATGGCTATTTTTGCTATAAAATTTAACATCTTTTACTATTGTTGCAAAAAATTCAAAAGCCATAATAATAATTTTTCTACAGTAATTAATTTTCAGTTAAAATATTTGAAGTGAGAATGTTTGAAATATTTGAATATTCCACTTGAGAAATGGAATTTAATTTTTTTTTTTTTTTTTTTTTTTTTTTTTTTTTTTTTTTACGAATTAAAAAGAAAACGAATATAGCGTTAAACGGGAAATGAAACTGATATTTTCAAACATTTGTTAGTAATACAAGAAGATTAATAAGAGTAAATACAGAAAGCAGGTGACTATTACGTCAAAAAATTGCAACATATTTCACCGATACTGATTTTTAAGCATGAATATCAACTACATACAGATGTGGCCATTCGATTAAAAATGTGTTAACTTTGTGATTTATTTATGTTTTCCTTTTATTTATTTGTTGATAAAGTTTTAATATCGTTAAGACTAGCCGGAAAGAAATATTGAACTATTTATATTGTTTTAAGGCTGTGTAAAAATTGAAATCGTTGGATGCTTAGAAGTTAATAAATTTGCAAAAAAACAAAATTTATTTTACAGATTTCATCATCAATATGACGTCAGCATTACACACGGGCATGTAATACTTATATTGTTCATATGCAATTTCTTTTTGTGGTATTAAGAAATAAAATATAATTATTTGTAAATTTTAAAAAGACAAAGACTTTAACGTTAAGTAAACTTAACGAAGTTACGTTAAGTAAACTCAACGTTATTGGCCGCATTTTAGGTAGCTTTCATTACAAAAAGCTACCTATTGCAGCCGTTCGGAGGAAAGCGATTTCAAAAAATTTTGGTATATTTTCATCGATCATGACCCCCAGACCCCGAAACCACCCTCCGTTCAAAAGTTCATATATATATATATATATATATACATATATATATATATATATATATATATATATATATATCCATATATATATATATATATATATATATCTGACCTTTGTCATACTGTAACTCTCGAATTTATGAACCGATTTGGATGTAATTCGGTATGTACATAGTACATACCAATGTCTCGACCGAGTTCGTTGGCCAGCTTCATCCGCCATTTTGTTTCAAAATGGCGGCCATTTAAAATTTTCTTAAAAATTTTAAATTTGAAATGTGGTACCAAAGAATTGAAAATGGAAAGATATTTTTTTCTTATGTATTTGACCTTTATACAAAGATTTCGGAGCAGTTTTTGTTTCGTCTATATCTTAAAAAATGGCTGAGTTATAGCATTTTGAATTTCTAGCGTGGCTGACATTTTGAAACGTCCTGAATTTTGTCACGCGATAAAAGGCGTATTTATGAACCGATTTGGATGTAACTTCGTTTGTACATAGTACATACCAATGTCTCGACCGAGTTCGTTGGCCAGCGTCATCCGCCATCTTGTTTAAAAATGGCAGCCATTTAAATTTTTAAGAAAAATTTAAATTTGAAATGTGGTATCAAAAAATTGAAAATTGAAAAAATATTTTTTTTATGTATTTGACCTTGATACAAAGATTCGGGAGCAGTTTTTGTTTCGTCTATATCTCAAAAAATGGCTGAGTTATAGCATTTGGAATTTCTAGCGTGGCTGACATTTTGAAACGTCCTGATATTTGTCACGTGATAACAGGCGTATTTATGAACCGATTTGGATGTACTTTGGTGTGTACATAGTACATACAAATATCTCGACCGAGTTCGTTGGCCAGCTTCATCCGCCATCTTGTTTCAAAATGGCGGCCATTTAAAAAAATTTTAAAAATTTTAAATTTAAAATGAGATACCAAAATATTAGAAAATGAAAAAGATTTTTTTGTATGTGTTTGACCTTAATACAAAGATTCCGGAACAGTTTTTGTTTCGTCTATATCTAAAAAAATGGCTGAGTTATAGCGTTTTGAATTTCTATTGTGGCTGACATTTTAAAACGACCTGATTTTTGTCACGTGATAACAAGCGTATTTATGAACCGATTTGGATGTTACTTGGTCTGTACATAGTACATACCAATGTCTCGACAGAGTTCGTTGGCCAGCTTTATTCGCCATCTTGTTTCAAAATGGTTGACATTTAAAAAAAATTAAATTTTAAATTTTAAAATGAGGTATTAAAAAATTGGAAAATGAAAAAGATTTTTTTATGTGTTTGGCCTTGATACAAAGATTCCGGAGCAGATTTTGTTTCTGAAAATTTGTTCTTTTGTTTATATCTTAAAAAATGGTTGAATTATAGCACTTTGAATCTCTAGTATGGCTAACATTTTGAAACGATCTTGTATTTGTCACGCGATAACACACGTATTCGCCTATTTCCATGTGAGAAAGCATGTGGATAGTATACATCAACATCTCAGCCAAATATAAGTTACTTTAAATAAAAGCAGCTTGGATAAAGCTGACTAATTTCGTGAAATTCTCATTCATAATGATTTAGTATTGATAAAAATTAGTATTGAATCTCCTATATTCGGTTTCCACTAAATTGAGCTTCGTGTGTTTGAATAATATAAGTTGGCTTTTTTAAAATAAGGTATTTGAAAGCTGCCTCTTCCTCCCGGCACTGTCCGGAAGGACTTTTTTATCTAAAATTATTCCTCAAGGTCTTTTGTCCTTTTTTTTGTGGCCTGAAAACGACTGATGCTGATGCTAAATAAATACGTCAAATTAAATTTAATTAACAATTTAATCTTGCATTTACATCGCCCCCTGGCAGAAAATAGGGTAGCAAAATTTAGGTAAAACTGTTTTATATATATATATATATATATATATATATATATTACTGTATAACAGCTATACTTTTGTTATAATATTATGAGTCAAGATTTAAGGATATTTTTGCATTCATAGCGCACCAGAGTGTAAAATGGGGTAACTAAAATTAAGTAAAATTATTTTTTTATAATGTTTTTATTAAAGATTTTTTATGCTCTGATTGGAAGTGTTCGTCCAAACTTTGCAATTTTGGATTAAATATTGGTAAATACATTACAAATTGTGATGCGACAAACCTAATGATGATACATCGAGTTAATTTTTAAAGGAGTTCGTCTGAAATGCAGTAGTTATTAAAAAACTTGACATATTAAACAAAAATATAATTTGTCGAACAAATTAAAAAAAACAAATTTATTTCCTACATTGTTTAAGCCCGAGAAGAGACAGATATTAAGTTATTTCATTCAGTTAGTTCTACATTTAATGTTAAATTTTTGTAACAAATTAGTTAAACAGAGGGAACATTAAAAAATAAAAATGAAATTCAAACAATATGATACTTAAACACCCTAAAAACTTAGATTCCGTTCAAACGAAATCGAAATAAATCTTAGATTTTTTTATAAGGTTTGTATTTTAGATGTGCCGAATAATTTGTTTTCATCTACCGTAAACACAATACAAAATCAGCAATACAAATATTTGCAACTTAAATTTGGAAAAAGTCTAAGATTTATTTGGATTTCGTTTTAACGGAATCTAAGTTTTTAGGGTGTTTAAGTATGATATTGTTTGAATTTCATTTTTATTTTTTAATGTTCACTTGGTTTAACTAATTTGCTACAAACATTTAACATTAAATGTAGAACTAACTGAATGAAATATCTTAATGCCTGCCCCTTCTTTGGCTTAAATAATGTAGGAAATAAATTTCTTTTTTTTAAATTTGTTCTGCAAATTATGTTTTTGTCTAATTATATGTTTATTTATTGAAAAATTATTAAATATTAATATAGTTCTTTTTCTTATAATATTCTTCAATTTCACATACAATTTTGAGATAAGTAGAAATAATACAAATATTTTTTTTTGTTTTCAGTATCCACAAACCATTAATGTAGAAAATTAAAATTAATTACTGAAATTAATTACTAACAAATATAGAATGTATAACATAGAATGTTAAAAAAAAAAAAAACAGGAATATATATATTTTTTACATCGTATTTGTTACTTTATATATAAAACCCAACCCGGAAAAGTTTTGAAGAATCGTTTATTTTATAAATTACTAAATTTTGTTTACATAACACCTCTACAAATCGCAAATTCATTTAAAATATATACTCACAAAAGAGTGTTATTAAACAGTTCAATACCAGTTACATCCTCTAAAAAAAGTTAACTTTTTTTAAGCATTTCATATCTACAAAAATTATGACAATATTGTTCATAGTGAATTCGCTGTTCCCCATTTATCAGGTTGCTGTAAAAGTTTCAAAAAATCGTCTTTTGCTTAATTGCTACCAGTATTTTTCACATTTTTGGTGGCATTGCCTATACTATTCTCCTATTATCTGGTACCCGTATTTTCCTGTTTCCCCATTGGTTAATGAACTTCTCAGTTGAATCCGCTTCTCCTCTCATATAATTGAGCAAGTTTCAGTGATTCTTTGCACTGTGGACGGTACGCTAAAGGCTGCCGAAACAAGTTCGCTTAAGTTTGCATATTTTGGCGTTTTTAACGTTGTTTTAATATTTATATCATTCACCAAGTAGCATCTTAATAATTATTTAATATATATATATATATATATATATATATATAATAAATTTGAAATCACAAATATATGAAGAAATTGATAAAGTTCTAAAGATGATTTAGAAATGAACATATGAAACCAGTATCTAAAATAAGAAACTATGAATGACTCACAGAATCATCAGAGGAGCTTGTGAGTTCATTCATAAAAGATGCGTTATTTCATCCAATTTTGTCGGCATTAAACCGAAAATGACAAAATTTAGCTCCTTATAACGCAAACGTTACAGAAAATACATAATAAAAAGCTAAGAGGTCCAAGGAAAGATACACCTCATACAGGATATTAAAACTTATTAGAACACAATACCTGAATGGCATACCAAGAGTCAAAACTACTGCATATCAGCACGGAAAACAAAGTTAAGACTATTTTAACATGTGATCTACAGTTGAGCATCTGAGTAAAACCCATAACTGTGCTGACATCTGGTGTGAGAAAGGAAAAATGTAAATTGGAACTGGATTAATAACAATAATGTTTAGAGTTGCCATCTTAAGCCCAATAAAAAATAAAAAATAAAATGAATGAAAATGATTGAAGAAATCAAGAAAAGACTTAGATTAACTTTTAGTTAAACTAGAATGAAAAATAGGAATAAATTTATACCCTTGGGGACGAGCGACACGTACACGTGCCGGAAATAGGCCTAAGGATCCTCGTTTATCCTCACCAGTAAAATTTTACTGTAAAATTTGCCTTACTTAATCCGAGCATTTTCCCGATTTGAATAGCCACAAACTTCTGTTATTTAAAACCGGTAGCAAAGTAATAAACATTTCGTAAAAGGCTCCCGTCGCGAAGGGGTTAATAAGTACTGAGTGAATACAAAATAAAATAAAGAAAAGGAATAAATTAATACAAATAAAGAGATAAAGAATTATATAAAAATAAATAAAATTGCAATTGATTAAATTAACGTTTTAAAGACAAAAAATTGTAATATAAAAAAATGAGAATATAAATAACATTTAAAAAGATGAGGAATATTTGAGATAGTAAAATTTAGCCTTGTATTATGTAAATAAATTTAAAAAGCAATGAGGAATATTGAGATAGAAAAATATATCCTGAAATGATGATGCAATATGTGAAAATTTATTATGTTAAATGCATGATACCCCATATATATTTTTTATTATTATATGTCCATACAATATATAAGCATATATGCATACACTTATACACGCTCACACACATAAAAACATATAAGGTTTTAAACTTTTTTTTAGCATTCCCGACCTCAACCCTCCATAATGGTATTATTATTTTTTATGTTTTTCATGTTTATTAGTGTATAATGTATGAAAAAACATACACATACACCAAAACTTTTATTTATTTATTTATTTTCAATAAGAATATATATACAGGGTGTTCCGTTAAAGGGGTCCAATATTAATAGGGGTAATAGAGGAGATCACACGGAGCATAAATCAGTATATAATGCCTGGCCGGATCTCAATAATTTTCAAGTTACAGCAAATAGAATGAAAAATCGGAAATTTGTAAAAAAACCCTCATTGCTAAACTATCGATAATGCTACATAAAAACGAAGCACATATTTACAAAGAGCAGAAAAAATCCTACGAAATGACATAAGTTGTTTTAGAATATTGAGAATTAATGGCGAGTTACAAGCTCTGAAACAGTGAAAAAATACAAAATCAAATATTTAGCAAAATAGTTAATCGTTAATTCCAAAAATGCAACTCTACCTACATCAAGGAAAATGTTATAAAATTTGGTCCATTCTGAAAGCTTTCAAAGAAGCTGACAATAAAACATATCAGTTTAATTGTATGGGAGAAATCAAGCAGTTGTCTAGTTACAACTCTGTACTGTTGCACGCTCGGAAAGGGCGAAACTCCGCCCATGACGATTGTAAACACCCCGTTTTAATATCTTTCAATTATACATTTCTGATCAACCTCTATCAATACCCTTTCATTATTCAGTCTGGTCAAGTGAATGACATATTATGCAGCTCTCGCCTTGTCTTAAAGCAAACTCCGTGACTGCTGCGTTTTCCTCCATGAACTTTCAGGATGATGAAGAAGAAGTACTTTTTATGCAAATTTTCTATGTGTATAGGAAGAAAAGTGTAATAAAACAGCAGTCATCAGTGGGCGTTATGTTAAAGGGAGGCTGTTGTAAGTGGGATTGTAGTAAGTTGATGTATAATAATTATGCCGGAATACTCTAACGAAGAATATGCGGACATGCATCTGATGTACGGGCAAGCTCATGGAAATGCATGTCTAGCACAGCGCATGTACCGTGAGCAATTTCCAAGGAGACGTTGCCCAAGTTCGAAACTCTTCATAAAAATCGATAGACGATTACGGGAGACTGGATCGTTTAATACAGCAAGCCTTGATGCAGGGAAACCTCGACATGTACGAACACCTGCAATGGAAGAAGATGTACTGAATATTTTTAAAGATAACCCCTCCACGAGTACACGAGCTGCTGCGTCTGAAGTCGGTGTTTCTCACCAAAGTGTGTGGCGTGTTCTGCGTGCAGAAAACATGCACCCCTTTCATGTGCGGCGGGTACAACTGTTATCAGTAACAGATTGTGCTCAGCGGACAGAATTCGTACGCTGGTTGCTTAATGTAACAGAAAATAATCCACAATTTCTGGAAAATATTTTATTTACTGATGAAGCAACATTTACGAGAGAAGGCGTGGTAAACACGCACAATATGCACACATGGTCATATACAAATCCGCACACTGTTTTTCCGTCGAACGCACAACAAAAGTTCAGTGTGAACATATGGGCAGGTGTCCTCGGCGATTATCTCATAGGACCATATTTATTCCCAGATGTACTCAATGGCAGTACGTACATGGTTTTCCTACGGGATATCTTACCGCAGTTACTGCAAAATGTGCCAGCAACATTGCGCCACAATATGTGGTTTATGCACGATGGCGCACCGGCACATTTTTTCATAGGTGTTCGCAATCACCTCAATTCTAGATATCCTGGGAAATGGATTGGACGCAGTGGACCTGTTGCTTGGCCTGCACGCTCTCCAGACCTCAATCCGTTAGACTTTTTTGTTTGGGGACACCTTAAATCGCTGGTGTATGAAACGCCTGTGGATACACCGGAGGATTTACTAGCGCGAATCGTTGTCGCTGCAGGAGACATTCCCAACTCCGTCG
The DNA here is from genome assembly GCA_963932465.1 of Maratus speciosus. Taxonomy (NCBI): domain Eukaryota; kingdom Metazoa; phylum Arthropoda; class Arachnida; order Araneae; family Salticidae; genus Maratus; species Maratus speciosus. The sequence continues at coordinate 184,834,025 of OZ010797.1, read as the reverse complement.
GAGTTTTTCGGCGTGTTCGCCAATCTTTACGACGTCGCTGTCGGCTGTGCGATTCTGTTAATGGGCGCAACCTCGAACACCTATTATAATAATGTCCGTTCGTCTGCCTTCCGACATTGAACTGTGCAGCGCAGGCCAGAAGACTATGCTTCACATATGTCATAAAGTACGTGGAATGTAACTCTTTATTTGTCATTTTTCTTTTATTTTCAACACTTTTTGGCACAGTATTTTGTAAGTCACAGACTGTGGTGTACTCAAATTGTAAATTACAAAGTTTGTATGAATTAATTTAAAATTTAGTGTCTTTTTTAAATTTATAATTAATAAAATTATTATGCTATTTGTTATTATTATTTCCTATCATAAATTATGATGCACATATACATACAATAATTGTCCATGTAAAACATGTACTGAAACTTCTTGCATAGTTACAAATCGCAATATTTTTAATTATTTCCGAATTTTCACCACCAGTTTAATTTTAAAGAATTTAGCTTAAGCTTTATATCAATAAAAGACCACTTTAAAATGTAGACTATTATTGTAAAGTTATTTTGGTTCATTCAACTCTTGAATAATTAAACATGTTGCATCTCAGAAGAAGCATAATCGAAAATGTATAGTTGAGAGTAATTAAAAAGGTGGTGTGTCCAATCGTGATGGGCGGAGTTTAACCTTTGCTAGTGTCAAAGAAAGCGGAGCTGTAACTAAGAAGCTGATTAATTTCTCTCACACAATTAAACCAATATGGTTCATTGTAAGCTTTTTCGAAAGTTTTCGGAATGGACCAAATTTTACTACATTTTCCTTGTTGTAGCTAGAGTTGTCTTTTTGGAATTAACGATTAACTATTTTGATGTATATTGGATTTCGTACTTTTTTCACTGTTTCAGGGCTTGTAACTCGTCAATAAATATTGCTATTTTAATACAACTGATGTCATTTTGTAGGGTTTTTTTCTGCTCTTTCTAAATATGTGCTTCGTTTTTATGTAGCATTATCGATAGTTTAGCAATGAGGGTTCTTTTACAATTTTCCGAATTTTCATTCTATTTGCTGTAACTTGAAAACTATTGAGATCCGACCAGGCTTTATGTACTGATTTATGCTCCATGTGATCTCCTCGATTACCCCTATTAATATTGGACCCCTTTAACGGAACACCCTGTATATATATATATATGTTATATATACATACATATAATTTTATGTGTGTATGATTTTTATAATTTTTTCAGCAATTCACATCCCACCCTCCATAATAGTGTTTTCGATTTTTTAGTTTTTTTAAAACATATTAAATGCCTATACTGGTAAGAAGTAGAAAAATATGAATATTAAGATTTGAGCCATGCAGATATAAAAGAGATGGGATAATTATAAGACAATTGTAATTGCTTTAATTTAAAAATGTTAGGCTGTAAGAATTGGGAGGAACATAAATGTTTGATACGAAGACTATGATTAAGCAGAATATTTCTATATACTAAAATATGCAAGCAGGAATTAAAGTTCGTAAAATTAATTACATTAAATGAAAATTCATTGCATTTATCATAAATGTTGGATGTTAGGGTGTTATTAGGGAGAATGTTAATTTTAACATCCATAAAATTGATACTAGAATTATTTGAAAAGGTAGTACTAAGTTCTAGATTAGAAGGGTACTTTACAGGAAGAGATATAAAATTATTATCTGTAACAGAAAGAATAATTATATCATCTATGTATCTGTAGAGCAATAAATTATTATTAATAAATTTACGTTCATAAAAGTAAAGATATTAATGAGATAACATGCTTGATGAAGCAGCTCCTTGAGGTTTGCCGTGTATTTGAATAAAAAAAGCATTGTCTTGGAAAATAAAATTATGAAATAGTAGAAAGTTAGTCAAAGATGTGAAGTAATCAGTATCAATGGTATCAGGTAAATTTAATAAAGGAAAATATTCTATAAGTAATGAATTGATAATAGAATGCAAGTATTTTAGAACGATATTATTAAATAAGTCTTTGAAATGTAAAGTAATATTATCAATGACATTTGTTAATGGCTTTATTTTATCCACCAATTCAAAACTGTTTTTAATGCAGTGAGTGTTGTCTTTTTTAAATGATAACTCATAAATTTGTGTAAGAATATTTAAAAAGAGTGTATTAGCACGAGTATTATATGTATCACATCCTATATATATCTTATATATATAAAATATATAGAGAGAAGGAATATTTTTTAAATAAAAAAGTTAAGAAAAATATAAAAATAGATGTAATAGTTAGATGTAATTTGCGCCATCATGTCTGGGGAAGCTTTGGGTTTTTCTTTTTGAGAAGTTTTGGAAGCAGCATTTTTATGGAATTGCGGGGTCTTAGGGCAGCCGCTGTAGGTAGCCGCGTGTGGGCCTGAGCAATTGGAGCTTTTGGGTGTAATTTTACCTATTTGGTCACAATCAGGGGTAAGGTGGATATCTGCACATTTCGCGCATTTGAGAGAAAGATCACAAATCTCCGAGGGATAACCGTAATTCTGGTAACGATAACATTACTTAACAATGTTAGTGTCTTTGAATCTCTCAATACTTACTCTTATATAAGATATTTCGTTGCTATTTTAGATCTCCTCGAATTTTGCCCTGGGCAAAACATTTACGACGTAAAGTGGCATTGGGCTGTCGGTTTTTCTACTTTTAATCATAGATGCACGATTAGCATTGAAATTGTAATCTCAATGTCTCTTATTAAATAAAGCATAAAATACTATTCGTTATTTCTGGCACGAGCACGAAATTATTGAATAAAAATGGAGGCCAAATTTTAACACTGGACTAGTGTAGGATATTAATGTAGAAACAGATGATTCCGAAATAATTTTATGAAATATATCAAAGTTCCCATTTCAACGTTACCATTACAGTAAAAAAAAAAAGTTAAAAGCCTAAAAATTATCTAAAACAAAGGTTTTTTTAAAACATAGAAATATTCTTTTACACACAAAGCAGGGAAGAATCCCTCTACGAAGACGTAACGGCGGTTCCATGTCAAATTATTAAATATGAAATTCATATTGGATAGCTTGACATGGTGCCGACGATAATTCCAATGCACTGATCGATACTGATTTATTTTTCTCGTTGTATTATCTCATTCAATGATTTTACACGAGACATGGCAGATTCTTTTGGCATAGTTAACTACAGGCGAGTTTCAGTGTTGCCAAATTAGGGACTCTTTTGTCCCCAGATTGTTAATCGTCACCGAGTTTTTGAAATAGAAATATTCGATCTATTTAAAAATAGATTAAAAGTTCTGAAAAATAAGCGAATTATACTATTTTTTAAAAAATGGTGACATTCAAATAATCTGAATTAAAAAAGACCCCAATCTGAACACACTGACGAGTTTACAACATAGTCATATATATTAAATTAATTTTTAAGCCATTTTTTTAATTGGTACATAAAATTTTCTAACTTATGTTTTGTGGGTCATATATCTTGTAATATAATTTGTCAGGTACATATTTTAGTTGAAGGAAATAACCGAAATTACTTTCTACTTGGAAACGAGCGTCACGTATATGTGGTGCATAAATTGTTCAGAATTCAGAATTATTCCTACCAATAATTTTTATCGGAAAATCTTGTTATATTTAATTAAAATATTTCTGCGATTAAAGAAGACGAAAAATTCTGTTTTGTATAACAGGTAATGAATGAGTGAAAATTCTGTAAAGGATGTTCGTCGGAAAGAGTTTAATTAATTTCTAAAGTGTTTTACTACTACTATTTTCAAATACTAATATACACTTTATTTAATCGCAGAATTTCTACATTTAAATAAAGTAACGATTTCATCTTGAAATAGTGATAGTAAAGATTATGAAAACAATGCTAGCTTCAAAAGTTTTTTGCATTTCTTGCTTTAAGTAACATAATAATATAATGAACTAGGGGGCTCCGCCCCCTACGATCTACGCTCGTCAACTACCGTTCAGACACCGCAGACTCTAGCAGCACGCTAATTTGATCGGCTTTAAAAAGATTTCGGAAGATTGAATTATAATTTCAATCTGACAATTATAATCTGACGTAATTTTCACCAAACTTTTCTGTCTCTTTTTAATATTCACGTAAAAATACTTTTGTTAGAAAGGAAATATTATGATCATCTTAAAATATAAAATAAATGTCTCGCGCAGTTTTTAAATTTAAACTGTTTTGCAATACTATTTTTTGTTCATTTTACGTAATAAGTGTAATGTGACGTAAATTCTCCTATTTAAGACTTCTAACGCATGTTAATGAATTTATTATTTTACAATTTCCTTTCTCTGTTTATATTCACGTGTAAATATAGTTTTTATGACGTAATTTTCAATGAGTTCCTGCTTTTTATATTTTCTGTTTATAATAGTCACGTGTAAAATAAATTTTTAATTTGAAGCAAACATTATTGTTTGCGCTGTTTATACAGTTGGCAACAGTTTCAATTAATACAATTTTCTAAAAATGTAAAAAAATATTACTTGAAATGCTGAAAATTTGAATTTAAAACAGAAATAAAACCTCAAAAAATGAGTCAAATTAAAAAACTAAATGCAGTCTGCACACCAGGAAATTCTGACGCATAGAATGATCTAAAAATGATTAAATTCCTATGTACAGTTTTTGCTCCTATAAAACTTTTTTAATGGGACGATTTTGTCCAACTTTGGCATTAAAAGTCTCTTAAAATAATTCTTCGATTTGAAAACTGTCTGCATCAGCGTGTTTATCAAACATTTCTCAATAATACTACCGATTTTCATATTTTTGTACGTAACAGTTTTTTTTTTTTACGAAGGCCATGCTTAAATTGGATGCCGATTTACCGGGAATATCTACGCAGATTCTCATTGGTCCATTTCCAAATCAAAACTTTTTTTATATATATAGAAGGATAATAGAGTGTGGTTATACTGTTAAACTACTTTTAAAGTAAACGCAAAATTAAAAATGTAAGATCTCGTGGGGGAAATGGTTAGGTGTTCGGGGGAGGCATGATTTTACAAAGTATCATAGCTTGAAAAATAAGTTATATTTGATGGCATATATTAAAAAATATATTTTGTTTATTAAATAACACTCTTCATTTATTATGATGTAATTTTGAATAAATTGACTTAAAACCTTGAAATTAGACATAATTGTTGACTATAATTGATCACATGTTATTCCGATCGCTTAAACTTCTATTTTTAACAACTGTATTTTTATTTATATCTATCCCCCACACGTGTTTTAATAAATTTTAATAAACTCTTGCGAATTCATTTCTGCTAGAATTTAAGTAAAATTTGCAATATCGTAAATTTATAAGATATTTAGCCATGTCGGGTAAATTTATCTAATTTTAGGCTTAACTTGTAACTGATTAAAGTATTACTGTTTCAAAAAAAAAAAAAAAAAAAAAAAAACATGTATTTTGAATTCATTTTGAATTTATTAATATTAGAAAACATTTAAAAAATGTTTTACAGACTTATTATTACACATAAAGCAAGGATAATCCTTGTACGAATATAAAATCCAGTTACCGTTCATCGCTGCTTGATAGTGATTTATATTTAAATTACATGGAAAGTCAAAATTAAAATATTAGAATTCAAAATTCGAAGCAAAGTTTTCCCAACGATTATATTTCCTTTTAAAACATAAAGCGTACATAATTACCATCACTCCAAAGCTTGTGTCAGAAAAGGAACTGACTACACATTAATGAAAATCTCAGAACGTACATTACTATTTTAACAATTTTTAACATTTACAGATCTATTCGTATATCAAATGCATTTTATAGCAAAAATACATAATCTACTAATATTAGTCATATTAGTAGTATTAACATAAAAAGGTATTTTTATGCACTGAAAAATGGAACATATCTAATTTAAAAAAACATGTTATTCTAAAATAAATTAATTTCTTATGTAAATACTTAGGTTTTTAATAATAATATTTTGACTGAAATAATAAACATATTTGCGTGTAAATCATTTATACTTGTTTGTTTGACTGTACGTTGCTGCAAGGCACCAGATGCCACAAAGTAATGGAGTTTTGTAATAATAAGTTTTGCATTGGTAATCATTTATTCTTATTTTCAGCATTTGGATTCAATATAAACGAAATTATAGAAACGTTGAAAGAGAAGTTAATATTTTCTCTTTAACCCCTTAACCTACGATTTACCTCAACAGCTCCACGGTTTGGCAAATCCATAGCTACCACTAAAATTTAATAGAAATTTTCGGCTTGTTTAATCATGCAATTTCGACGATTAAATTAAACTATACTATTTACTGTGAAATTTTAGTGGTAAGAAGAATTTACATTTGGCTCGATCATCGTACGCGGGCTATGCCCGTCATTGTAGGTTAAGGGGTTAATTACACATTTTAAAATGTCCATGTAGCACGCAAATAAAATCACATTCGGCTTTTAAATATTTATTTCTTATTTTTTTATGCACTTCATTTACAATGAAAATTTTTGAAATTTTCATAATGTAAGCATTGTTCCCATTATATTTTATTGCATAATTTATTTTTTGTTCGAGTATAATTGTAGATATTTTATCTCACGCAGGTGTGTACTTGTTTATTTGTGTACTTCTCCTAACTTTTGTAATCAGTAAATTATGTGAATATTTTCCTGCATTATATATACACAAAATAAATCCATAATTCATAGATATTTTTTAACTATAAAAGTTTTTCGTTGTAAAGATGATGTGCCTGCATATCTGCAATGTTAATGTTTATAGATTTTACGCGAGGCATTATTATGTTATTGATATTTATAGGCTAAAAATTACACAAAAAAAGGTTATGTTATTGAATCAATCAACGGTTCATTCCAACTATTTCTGTTCGTTATAAACATGAATAAATATAGTTTAAATCTTTTATAAGTGAAATGTACTTGTACCAAATATTATCATGCTGCTAAAAGGGCCTTCACCTTATATCTTGTATGGACTGGTCTATGAAAGAGATATCGCATCACATACCCATCCATATACATATATGTGTGCTTGAGACGTGCGAATAAATTCAGCTACAACCGATACCGGCATCATCATCATTTTCAGAACACTGAATCACCCGAAACATCGATTTTAAAAACAGTAAGTAAACATTAATAAATTATATATATATATTTTTATATATTATATTTTAAATATATTATCTATATATATAGAAGAAAGTCTGGATTTTATATTAATCAACGCGCAGCCTAAACTACTGAACCTAAAATTTTGAAAATCGGGATAAAAATACTTCTTATGATATAGAGTGCCGCTAAGAAAGGATTTTCTAAAATTCCACCCCTAAGGGGGGTAAAATAAAGAACAAATTTTCAATAAATTCCTTAAAAATCTGATTTTATAGTTATTTTTCAAATGATAACATATTTTAGCGTATTTTTGTATGCTGAATCGAATGGTACTAATCAAATTCTTTTAAGTCTAACAGTTCTTGAGATATTTCATATTTTTCTAATTTGGCGATGTCTTTGCGCGAAAATCTCGAAATATCTAACATTACAAGTGATAATTCATCCACATTCATTCATATTGTACATCCGTTACTGTAGCAACGGAAGAAATTCAAATTAAATCTTTTTGCTTAAAAGATTTTTGTTTCTTGTTTGTTTGAAAAAAAAAACGCCTTGAAAAAAAAGAAAAATATATATTGATTTTACTTAAAATAAAGGGAAGGGATCCACTAAAAATTAACATCATAAACGAAAATATTTCAAAATGACAGCAATGTTTGTACGACTTAAAAATTTTGGTACTTATCGTACTTACTTGTATCCGGGACATGTCAGATACAAGACAATTCCACTACGTAATTACAACAACCTTCATTTTTTGTTCATTTGATAGTTTATTTATTATAGTTTTAAATTTATTTAATTATTATAGCTTTTTTATTATAGTTTATAGTATGTAGTTTTAAATTATACATTTTATTTATTTATATACTTTAAACAATTTGCCATTTTTAACAAGGTTGTGTATTTAAGAATGTTAAATTATTGTTTTGAACGTTGTTGGCAAACGATAAACCAGATTGGCAATTGTCAACTATTTTTGGCGATGAATCTCAAAGTCCGGATAATAGGAAAGTGTCAATTTTTTCAATGGAAGAAATTGGAATTGAAATAATACATCGCGAATTATCGTTTGCTCCTGGAAAAGAAGAAAAAATGGGTACTTTTATGACAGCTGTGTATAAATCTCGTCATTAAATCATTTTAAAATTGCCAGTAGCAGTAGTTACATTTCGCGTATGTAAATTAGAAACAATTCTTTGTTTTAAGTTATGGCGTTATTTCGTATTATTGTTTTACTTTTCAGTTTTTTCAATTAAATTAGTGTAATACATCTATTTTAAATGTATGCATTTTAAAGGAAATGAGTAAAGCGTTTATATTTTGAATAAAATAATACTATAAGAATAACATATGGAAACAGTTGATTTACTACTTGCGCCCGGCTAATGGCGCCCGGTTCTACATGGGATTCTTGGTTAATCTTCCGTAATCGGATACCTGGCCAATCAGTGTATTAGGTACAATGTTGAAAGTATCGTTTACGTATGAAGCGGAAACTTCACGATGAATTCTATTACAGAAAATCGTTTCATCATCATCTACTACATATTTAAAACGGAAATTTGCATTTCATTCCGATTGTTTATAATATTTTGATAGGATATGCCACTATTAGTTAGGTAATGGTTTGGAACGGTTTTTGTGTATACAGATTGTTCTACATTGCTTAGTTATAGTGATAAAGGAAAAAGTTAAAAAAATAAGGGAACATTATTATTAAAGATTAGCCTTTAAAAAAAATTCTATTGAACAGATTTTGGGTACAGATGTCTGTACACTGATGTCATATTGGCTCGATTTTTTTCTGACGCCAATGTCATATACGCACCAGGTACTTAACTGGCGCCAAAGTTTAGTTATTTTGCTTGATATGGTAACCTGGATATAGATGATATAGTAACGAGGTTTTCGTCAAATTGGCGTCGGAAAAAAATCGCGCCAATATGACATCTGTGCCAGATTTTGATCCAAGTGGCACTGTTACATAACTTTTCAGGAATTATTTTAGTATGTAACATTTCATTATATGTTGCTTAGTTATAGGGCTATTGGAAAAGTTATAGAGAAAGGTGAAAGCAATTATGAAAGATCATCTACTGTAATTGTATAAAATGCAAATTTGTCTTTCCTTCCACCCGTTTATAATTTAAGTTTTGCTGGATGTATTTTGATGGAACTTAACACTGTTAGATATTTTTTTGTGTATAGTTGCTACTTCTTTCATGATTTGTACTTCTTGCATGGAGGGTACTTCTATGTAGCGAAGTTTTCTTCTGGATTATTGTTTTTTCCGAAGCACAATCTTGGCAACAAATCAGATTGCAGAAAATCACATTACAAGAGAAAGTTCCAAAGCTAGGTATTATTCTACATTGCTTTGCTATAGAATTATAGGTGAATGTTCTATATTCTGGTTAACCCAACTGTGAAAAATTAGTCTTATTAGAAGTTTCTACTGAACGGATTTTGATGATATTTGCATTTTTAAATTTTCAAGGATGATTTTAATATGCTACACATTGTTATTCCATTCTTTTCCATATTCAATTGTAAATAATCAACTAAAAGATTTGCTTCTTAACAGTCCAAATTTTGTCTGAGACATTAGAAAATATAAAACCGTAATGGTGTTCATATTGTTTTCAGCAATGCGGAAGATCATTGGATATATATATATATATATATATATTGCTATAATACACAAGATCAAATACACCGATATAATTCGTTTAATTAAAGTTTCGTTTGGAGAAACCGACCAGCGTAGCGGGCGAAGTCTGCTAGTAAATCTATAAATTCTAGTTTTTATTTATCCCAGTTTTTATTTGATCAATGGGAATCTTTTTTTTTATAGTGAATGTCAATAGCGTTACACAATTTTAAATATAATGAAATTCATATACATTATTGAGATGCACTAGAAGATGGTTACTATAGAATATTTTATGTGTAGTACGTACAGTACGCGTACAGAAAGAATTCATTTATATTACGGTCTATGAAGAAAAATGTTTGCGATGTATTTTAATGATGTTATATCTGTTAGAAACAGTGAAAGTGGTATGAATTTCTCAGATGCAATAAAACATACTTTCTGCAAAATATGAGGTGCAAAGTATTTATCATTCTTTTACAGGGTCACTCAAACGAGTTCGGTTATAAAATGGTCTACGGAGAAAAACTGTTCTTAGTGTATTTTAATTACGTTGAAATATTTCAAGCATGACGAAATTGATATACATTACTGAGGTTTAGTACAAGATGCTTGGAGTAGAATATGGCGTTCATTGAATTTATCGTTCATTTACAGGGAAATATATGAGTTCGGATACGATATTTTGTATCCGAAGTATAGTTTAACTTGGATGATTGCTGAAATGGCGTTTTCAGTTATGGTATGCTTTTTAAGTTTAACTTAATTTTGGCACATTCTGTGGTGTTTATGAATTCTATAGATCATGTATAGGGATATACAAAAGAACTCGTAAGAATTAGTGGGAATGAGCGTGAATTTCTTAATGTTTCCTTTTTTTATTGAGTTATGCATCATTAAGTTTAACTATATTTAAAAAGCGATGCTCGTAAAATATAAAAATAGAATGTTATACAGGGCTATGCAAAAAACCGGATACATGGCTGCCAATGGATAATAGTTCTTAGGAGCGTTATTTCAGAAATTTTCAGCGTGTTTTCGCCTGAAATTTCAGATTAATATTTAGCGTGCATCCTTAGTTAATATACAGGGCTTTAAAAATAAATCATGTACGTTTCCGTCTATTGCTAGAAATTTCTAAAAGTGTATTTTCAAATGTGATATGCGTCAAACTAAACTAAATTTTAACAAACTATGGAAAATGTATAAAAATATATAGATCAAATACAGAGCTGCTCAAAAGAGGAGTACATTTCCGGCAATGTGCGGTAATTGTTGAAATTTGGTTTTCCAATGCGTTATGCGTTTTCTAAAATGTTTACTTAGGTTGCTCTTAAATGTTTAGCTTATTAAACAACGAATTTATGCTAAAGCATTCTGGAAGTGTTGGGAAGTATTTCATAATCTATACTTGACGCATGAATTTTCTTTCTTGTTTGTTTATATTTTTTACATTTAAGTTTTTAAAATATGTCGTTGTTGCAGTTTTGCATCCAGATGGGATATTTTGAAGAATGTAATTTGGCGCATAATTAATTCCATTCTTTTTGTAATTCATTTTGTTTCGCGAAGGGTGTGAAACCTTAAATTAAATATTAACTTATGTTCTATATTTTTTAAATTATCCACTACCACTATTTTAACAGTGCTATTTTCTGTTATATAAATCTAAAGCAAGATTAAAGACTAGACAAAAAAGGAATACATGCATATTATGATAAGAAAAGTTTTTCACTTAAATATAAAAATAAATTTGTTATACAAAATGATCATTGAATTTGCTATTGGAAGAAAGTATTCCATTTTATGTTGTTAGCAATGATCTTTATCTGTGACGCAATTCTTAAATATCTAGTAAAAATCTAATATGGTATAAATTGGATGCGAATATCAAAATTCATTCAAAATGTCAAGTCAATCTCTGAAATTTAAATTGTATATTTTGAACCGAATCATTTGAAAATTCCCGACTGATAATATTATATTCCTTCAAAAATTAATTTATATTTTAAGATTTTTGGTACTTATTGTAGCTATTATATTCTTAGAAAATATTCAATGTTAGTGAATACAGCTTTATAAAGTATATTTTGAGACATTTAAAAAAGGAGCTTTTTAAAGGGCCGCTTAACATAACGGCTAAATAAATAAATAATATTGTACACTTATTGTGTCCAATATTGTGTACGAGAATATTGTACACTTTACTCAACATTTGTTAAACCAATTTTTATCAGTAAGATGCATAACATGCTATTATTAACTCTACAGTATTAATTAACGTCATAAAAGATTTGCAGGATTGTAAGTGGCATGTTGCTTTTATAATTTTATATAAAATGGCAGTGTAAATGATTTTGTTTTAAAAAATTCAGAAATATTCTCTTCAACGTTAAATCCTTTTTTAAATTATTGTAAACCAGTTAAAGTGTTAAAAATAATTTAAAAAGTGGTATTAAAAGAAGTTGATAAAACAATAGACTCCTTTTCAAAAGAAAAACTAGATGAATTTACATATATCCTTGCATTTTTCTTTATTCTAAAATAAAAATAACCACAGCTGTTTCTGCCGCAAATGAATTATTGATGACCATAGATTTTTCTCGGCCTATATAATAATAATAATAATAATAATAATAATAATATAAACTACTACATGTAAAAATATGAAAATAAAATTTTTTTATACAGAAATGTTTGTCATGTACGCTTAAGCAGAAAGTTATAAATCGATAAATCATTTTAATTGTTATTTAATGTTTCATTCGATCAAAGTAGTTTTGGCGGGAAAGTTTTATAGGTTCAAAAACTATGCACAACATTTAAACATTATTTGCAGGCACATACTCGACGAGCTTGCGGTGTGCAATCAGTTTTTAATTTGATTAATTTTTTGAGATTTTTCTTTCAATTTTTAGACAAAATATTATTATCGCAATAGAAATTTGTATCATAATCAGAAAGGGTGTCTATTTTACTTTTGGTTGCCAAAATTTAAAACAGCGCAAATAATAATATTCCCGTTGAATTAAAAAATGTATTTACACATCCATATTAGAAAGAAAAAGATAATTTTAAAGTAAGAACAAAATTATTATGCATTATTAACAGTATTAAATGGCGCAAATTACATATTTAAAAATTCCAAATAATAATATGGCCAAACAGTTTCAATTTAAAAATATGTTTACGCTAGATATTTATATTATGTTTCTGAAAAGTCATTTTTTACCTATTGTTGTCAAATTTTAAGACACATCAAATAATAAATTTCATTTCGAATTAAAAATATAATTACATGTGAATATTAAAAATAAAAAGGAAACTTGGTGAAAATTACGTCATATTTAAAACGATATATGTAAAACGTCTTATTTGACCATTTTTTTTTATAGCGTCGGTATAAAATTTTAGGAAATATCGACATCGTTTACTTAGGCATTTTATAAAAACTAATTTTCAAATGTGTTATAGATCTTATTTAATATATCGCGAAAACAGCCGTTAGCTACTGCGATCAAGATGGATTTGAACTTATGAAAAAAAAAAAAAATCCCCAGTCAAAGGGAAATAAAAAGCAAACTGATAACAGAAGTTTGTCACTGGTCATTTAATTCTAAGTCAATCTTCTGTAATATTTTTCAAACAGAATAATTTTTTTTTTGTTTTTGATACTGCGGTGTCTGAACGTTGAGGTCAAGCATAGCTCGCAAAATTCTTCTCTTTTACTTTAGCAAATTCTCCTTTATTATTACTTTTTTATAAAATAGCATTCCTTTTTTTTTAAATTTTACCAAAGGATACCAAGCGGGAAATCATTCGGCATGGTAGTTTAGGATTTATAGCGATTTGAACTCCTATTGTTAAATTCATTTTAACCCTTTATCTGCTGAATTATGAATTCCTGAAAATTTTATCTTCTAACGCAGTTTTCGCGAATTGTTTATACTACATTAGAAGATGTACATAACCAATTAATAAATTTTAGAAAGATTTTAGAAATACTGAAGGATTTAGAAGGATTAATTAAATTTGAATTTATAGGGATTTGGTGCAATATTTATAACCCCGCTCAAATCTTTTATTTTAAATATCTTTCTTAGTATTTTGTAGAATTAGGAAATGTACGAATATAATGTTGTTACAATAGAAATATAGAAATATTTCCGAATTGAAAATATCCAAACCCCCCGCGCCAATAAATATGAAAAGATGCAAAGGCAAAAGAAATCATCCTTTTAAAAACATTTTTGTTTTGTGTAACCCATAATGCTCTTGGAACAAGATAAACTAATGCGTCTGTAACTCATTCTAAACTGTATTACAGCTAATCTATGCATTAGATGAATTTTATAATAAGTTATTTTAATGTTACTCATAAGTACCGTCAGTAGATAATGGGTTAAATCGTGCTAAACAAGATGTAAAGGCTGTTTTTTTTTCAAGCATAATCCAAAATCTTCTTGTTGGACTTCGTTGTAATTTTGAAATTGCATATTTTAAGCTTCTAGATATCGATTTCTTTTTGAATTTTTTAAAGGTTCATAGTTGTGTAAAAATTGTTCTTAATATATATATATAATATGTTAATATTAAAATATATTTATAGAATATAACATATGAATATTTTAACAAAAATCAATTTCTAAAAGTTTCAACTATGGGAATCCAAAATTACAGCCCATTCCGCATAATAGTCTTTGAATAATTCTTAAAAATCTGAGGACAGTGTAGCTTGTTTCGAAAATGTGAAAAATGAAATCAATATATCAATCAATATTATTGTTTCAAAATTATCAATTGCTGTAATTCCTAAACTACATTATATGTTAGTGTCCCATTTATTAATGTAAGATACAATTTCCAGATAATCCAAATATGATGTCCAAATTATGTGTTTGTATTAAAAGTTTTAAAGTTTGATACAATTTCTTGATGAAGACGTCTCCTAAGTTTAAATTGTTTAACATACATTTAAAAAATGTGTAATTTCCAATCGAATGGCTATATTAGTTTTTTTGTGTCTCTTTTTCTAGATAATACAGATCAGGTGGGGGTTGGGTCTGTTTCTTCTTTGACCGAACATAGATATTTGCATTCAAAATTTGAGTGGATTCATCAAACAATGCATAATACATACATTTATTGTATGTGTATGTGGCATGCATTGTAATGATAACACTGCAAATATGTTAATTATTTAGTAATAATGATATTTTAAATATTCTCCTAAAATTTATTATAAATCCTTGTCCTAAATCGACTAATGGAAATTAAATCGAAGAGTTTTAAACTTTTTGTTAACAATGATTTTCAAAAATAAACACATAAAAAGATATTCTGTAGCTAGAAATAATAAGCTAGGTGTACATTGAATATAACATCACAATTAAAATATTAACATTTAAAATTCGAAGCGAAATTTTACAAAAATTATTATTATTATTATTATTATTATTTTAATACATAAAACAATATCAATAATTACCATCATCCTAAAACGCGTTTGAGAAAAGGAGTCAAAATAGAGACTCAAAATAGAGAATAAAATACGCATACATTTATAGATCTATTAACTTCCAACAAAATGTTTTATATCAAATATATTTCTATACCAATAGTATGTAGTTTAAAAATATATGTATTAACATTAGTAGTATTAACTTAAAATGGGTTTACAAAACACAGGAAAATGGAAAATATCTCATACAAAAAGAAATATTATACTCTAAATGGCATTAATTAATTATGCATTACATAGGTTTTAATACAGTTATTTTGACAGAAATAGTAAACATATTTGCGTGTAAAGTATTCATACTTATTTGTTGAACTGTACATTGCTGTATCCAAATATCAGCAAACATTGGAGTTTTGTATTAATACGTTTTCCATTTCAATATTCCTTTATTCTCATTTTAAGCATTTTGTTGAATGCAAGGAAAATTATAGAAACATTGAAAGAGAAGTTATTATTTTTTTATAAATTACATATTGCAAAATATCCATGTAGCACGCAAATAAAATCATGTTCGGCTTTCATATATTTTTTTGCTTTATGTATTTCATTTACAACGAACCTATTAAAAATTTCCTAACATAATCATTGTTTTCACTGTATTTTATTGCATAATTTATTCTATGTTCGAGTATATTTGCAGATATTTTAGTTCGCGCAGATGTGATTTTTCTTTGTATACTTTCGATATATTTTGTAATCAGTAAATTATGTAAATATTTTGCCTCAAGAATAAAATAAATCCATATTTCGTGCAAAATATTTAAGCTAGAAAATGTTTCTTTTGCAAAAATGACCATTGTGTGTATATTTGAAATTTAGCGTTTATAGATTTATCATTATCTATGTTATTAATATTTACAGGTTAAAAGTTGCATAAAAATGAGATTATGTTATTGTATCAATCAACTGTTCTTTCCAACTATTTCTGTCAATAAAAAAATTAGCAAATTTAGTTTAAATGTATTATAAATGTAAGATACTTGTAAGAAATATGGTCATGCTCTAAATAGGGCCATCAGCTTATATCTTTTAGAGACCAGCCTCGGAAAAACATATTACATCACATATCTGAGAGTTAATGTGTTCTTGACAAGTGTGAATAGTTTTAAATACAACCGATACCGGCTTCGTGGTCATTTTCGGACCACTGAATCTTCCGAAACGTCGTTTTTAAAATCAGTAAGAAATCTTTAATAGGTTATACATATATATATATATATATATATATATATATATATATATATATAGAGAGAGAGAGAGAGAGAGAGAGAGAGAGGCCAATAAAGTGTAGTTTTTATTTATTCGAAAATTAGCTATATCTATGATTTATCACTGCATAATTTAATAACCTCTGATAATGTAATTTTACTGCGAAACATAGGCGGCAAATCAAAAATTTCTAAACGAGATTACATAGACGTCAAATATATATAGATTATAGCGTTAATAAAAGAAAAGCGATAAATTGTCTTTAAAAAATTTATTATATTTAGATTAATTAATGATATTTAGCAAAAAATCTAAAATCGATCTAGCGATCTAAAACTATGTTTTTTGAATATCGTAAACATGCGAAAAAAAATTCAATTAATAATCTACCCAATACATTTAAAATCCTAATGAAACGAATTTATGAAACGATTGATTAAACGACTGATTTAGTTTTACAGCTATTTTTTCTAAAATATGGAATGTTTGGCGGCGAAATTAACAACAATTATCTGCATTAAATTTATATGTTCATAATAATTGCACTTTTCCTACATGGGAATATTTTCGGGTATAAAAGTTAGAGAAAAAGTTAAATCTGTGTGTATTATAATAAAGCTAAGTTAAATCACTAAAGTTAAATTATGATAATCCTATTAAATTAGTAAACTTTTCCAAGTAAAATGTTATTTTTTGTCTGAGAAAATTCTGAGTGAAAAGTAGCTTGCTGATTGTTCATGTGAATATATATTATACATGGTTATGACACCCATGTCAGAAATATGAATTTGGACGTATCATTATGCGAAACAAGCATATGCTTTTTTGAAGTATTGTACTGATTTATGAGTTTTGACACTAAATTTAACACAATTACTAAAGACGTACATAAAGAATCTTCACCTAGGATATGTTTTTATGAAATTAAAAACGTAACTTACAGCTTTTTTCATTTTTGTTATTCTTTTGACTGTAAATAATTTAAATAATTTTAACCCTTTAGTGCGCAGCTTTGCATATATGCAAATAACACTGTTTTGAATTTAATAGATTTTTTTTATTCGCATATACCTAACTCACACCAGAAAATTAAAATAGCAATATTTGCTTTAATTAAAAAACAGACATTCCGTATTTAATGAAAGCGACATTAACCATTGAAACTTTCTGGTGTGAAGTCAGATTCACTGGACTACGTAATTTCTAGAACGTATTCTATTATGGGAATTAAAGGGCTAAAGGTTAAGTTTTATAAAATAAATAATTATATAAAATAAGGTATTTGGAGACATACTTATTAAAGTATTTACTAATTTGTATTATTTTAGTTTAAAACAGCCACACGACAGTGGTTTTTACTTATACTGCAGATGTGCAACAGCAGAAAAGACTGACGTATTATATGAAAAATATATCTCTGATTTTTTTTCATTATTTTTCCTGTGTTATAAACCTTTCAGAGTATCATACGTAATTTTTTCGAAACAATATAAAAAATCGCGCATTTAAGGGTTAATAACTTTATATATAAATTTTTGTAGAAAATAAAATCCTTAAGCGGTATCATAAAAAATATAAATTAATGAATAATATTTATTATTATAACTGGGTGTATGCATTCAAAGCAACAGACTATCTCTCTATACTAATGTTATAAAGAAGTTAAGCTTATTTGTTTGTTTATTTGTAAGAAGGAACTACCGAACCGATTTCAAAAGTAATGGTGTTAAAATGTTGATGTTAGTCCTCGTTCGAACATAGGCTATATCTTAACTCCATGCCACTACCCGAAAGGGGGTGTAGGAGCAAAAAACTTTCTAAAAATGCTATTTTTGTGCTGCTGAAGGGCGTACAAACATGATATACTTTACGAATATAACGCGAATAAACACGAATATTTTTGATTTTGGGTACTGGACGAGATTTTGGCACTACCGACGTCCAGCTTATTTTATCTGTCGATGCGACAAATATTTTGTACGCTATCGTGTTCACAAAAGTGTAATTTTTGCAGGGAAGCTGGAGCAGTGCTCCGACAATAACTCCAAGAACTCGTAATTTTTTCCAGTATAGAATTTGTTTGGAATTTCTTAAACAAGAACTAGGAGCAGAAAGACTTAAAATCATATAGGGTAAAGTGGGGACAGATGCCGCAAAGATTGTGTTGGCGATACTAGCGCTCCCTAGACCAGTTTAAGAAGTTCGTAGTGTTCCTCTGTGCTCCGGGCTGTGTTGTATACGTTTCCGCCGCTTAATTGTCAGTATTTATATATTTATGCCAATTTTTATGGTTCGAGATTGCGTGGTAAGTTTCTAAAATTATTCTAATAAAGTTTTATTACTATTTCAAACCAAGTAAGCGGAGATTTCATCCCAAATTTTCACCCCAATAATTTCTGAACGGCAAGAGCTATAGTAAATAAAGTAGGGTCTAGGTATAGTTAAGTAGCCATACGCTACTGAATGAAACCGCCTACGTCGCCGCCCGGTGAAAGTCTGAGGACTTAGGATTCCTATCTCAAAAAAGGAAAGAGATTGGGGAAAAAAGGATTTACAAAGTTATAGTGCATCATCGATTTAGTAGGAAAAGACACCTTTTAGCCATTAATGCGAAGAATAGAATGGTTAAAATGCGCATTTGTTTTTTCTTGATTTTCTACAGTGTGACGTGACAAAACGATCTTAGAATTACAAAAAAAAAAAAAAAAAAAAAAAAAAAAACACCACTAATTACAACAGTATACTTTTATTTGAGATGTTCAAACTTCTCACCGTCAGCTGCAATTCACATTTGGGTGGACATTAGTCCGAAAGATAGTCATTTCTCCTTCCGTTCAAGTTTCGTGACGTCACAGTGTAGGAAATCACGAATAAACAAATGCGAGTTTCAACCGTTGTATTCTTTGCATTATTGTCCAAAAGGTGTCTCTTCGTACTAAATCGATGATGCTCTACAACTTTGTATATCACATTTTTTCCCTATTTCTTTCCGTTTTGAAGATAGGAATGCTAATTCTGCAGTTTTCTACCTAGTGGCGAATAGGCGCTTTCATTCTGTAGCGCATTGCAATTTTACTAAACCTAGACCCCACTTTTATGACTATAGCTCTTGCCGTTCAGAAATTATTGGGGTGACAACGGACTTTAGCGGGCACACTGCATGCATATAATGGAAGTCTATGTAGAAAAAATAACATTGTTAATTTAGTATACAATGTTAAAAAAGAATTGTCGTTAATATTTAATCCATACTTAAACCTAGTAGTTTTTTCATCTGAAAGAATATTTTTGCCAATACTTTGGAAAATCGTGTGATTGTGTATCGTATCTTTTATTCAGTAATGTAATTTAATGCTGTGCACAAGTAATCGATTAAATAAATAAAAATGCTATTTCTACTTAAACATCATGTGCAAACATTCAGTTTTAAATGGGACTTTTAAAGGAGTATAAATATAATTGTTGAGATCAATAGTAAACCACTTACAATGATTAGTCGATTATATTAATATTAATCACACAAAATATTTATTAATATGTAAACAGAACGCTAGATCGGGCAAAGAAAAACAAAATCTGACGTGGATCCCTTTCTGCTATGTGTAAACATGATAGATTGCTTGCTAAAAATATATTCTGTTGTTTAATAAACCCAACATTACACTATTTACCCCTTAGTTACAAAGTTTAAAATACATCGATTCATTTTAGAACACGAGAAAAAAAAAGAAATATCAGTATTTATATTCTCACTATTATTTGTTTCAGGTCTTGTCGGAAGCTGTTTAATTCGTGTAATGTATCTCAGTCACAAATATTATTATATAGTATAACAGAATAATTCAATCATTGAACTTTTTAAAATTATTAATTATTGTGTAATAACAGATAATTTTTTTTTCAGAGGGAGTAAATGATTTACACTATTTACGTGGCTGACTGTTATACTATCGTTTATTGAAAAAAGCCCTGAAAATGTATAATCAAGTCTTCTATAGGACAAAGGCTGTTTTTTCAAGGTAGGTTTATATGTAGTAAATATTACGTAATTTTGCATTCTGAAACAACTAAACATATAATATTAACAATGAGGTTTTCATTATGTTTCGGAAGGTAAGTGTGAAATTCAATTTTATTGTGGGATGAATGAGAATTATTTTTTAAATTATTCGTTTGAGGTTAACGATGCAAATGTTTGCTATGTTATGTAATTACTGGTAGGTTTCTTTTTATTATTCTAAGTGTAGGTAATATATTTCAAAAAGTATTACATTATTGTAACAACAGATCCTTATTTAATAATATTAAGATGCATTTTTATTTTCGGAGAGGATAAAATATTTACATCATTCAGACAGCTTTTGTGGAACAACTGAAATTAAATAATTAATATCAGTAAATAAAACTTGCAAGTATTTGTTTTTAAATCCAAATTTAATGAAACATATTAGCCATGAGATGCTATAAACCTTTCATGGGCGGTCGAATACATTTATTCTCCTTAAATTTAATTCCAACTGTCGAAATTGTGCCAGAATTTTTAAAACAACTTTACTTCCATAATTCACATGTACAAAATCTTTCCAACTTAGTTGGTTTTATCTTATTTTCTTAGAATTTCTTTGTAAAAAATACACATTTATATGATAACTTAGAGCTTAGTTTTAATAAAAATTAGTTAGGGAATTACCACGTTCCCTTGATTTAAGTTGATTCAGGGCATCGTCAAATTGTGTGTCGATTTATTTATAACTTCAGTCGGCATTCGAATGCGATTGTGAAATTTGCGCGTCCTATGTCGTAGTTTGACTATGGAAATAATATTCTAGAAGATATATGACTATTTAGTATATACAAGCTACGCTCGTCAACCCCCGTTGAGACAGCGCAGAATCTAAAAGCAGGCTAATTTGATCGGCTTTAAAAAGATTAGAGAAAATAGAAGTAAAATGAAAAAACCTGTGGCGGCCTTCCTGTAAACGGGTTTCCATTTAATTCCCTTTGATGGAAAAAAATTAAAGCCGAATCAGTTGCTGTTAAGGCATCCAATGGTTATTTTCGTGTTTGATTAAAGAAGATATGTTTAACATTTGAAAAGAAGCTAAAATAAAATGAATTAAGTAAACAGAGTCTTTACCTCCCGGTATTTTTTAACAGCGTTAAAAAACGATTAACATAATACGTACAGACGTTTTAAATTTATTGTTTTAAATATGACCTAAGTTTCACTACAGTTTTCTTTTTCTTTTTACCATTCACATGAAAATACTTTTGTTTTTAGAAAGGAAATATTGTTATTCGCGGTGTGTTAGAATTGCGAACATTAATAAAAAAGATCATCTCGAAATATGAAATTAATATTCCGCATAGATATATTTAAATTGTTTGGAAATATTATTATTTGGCCATTTTAAATGTGACTTAATTACTACAATTTACTGCTTCAAACGCATAGTAATGTATTTATTATATTAAAGTTTCCTTTCTCTTTTAATATTCACGTGTGAATACAATTTTCATGATATATAGTTTTCAATATTTTCCAGCTTTTAACACATACTCATTTAATAGTAATTTTAATTTTTTTCCAATTTTAAGAGTCACGTGTAAATAAATTTTAATCGTAAGGAAATATTATTCTTTGTGCTGTTTTTACAATTGAAAAAAATATGTAATAATAGCCTAAGCCATGTGACTATCATCAATAGTTACGGGCGGACCACTTCGCTTTTTATATTCCAGGTGCCATTTTGGTACTTTAATGTTAGCCAGGCACAGGTGATAAGTCGCCATATATTATTCTATTGCCATCATTTCATCCATATTATAATAGTCCAAGTCATTTAACTGCCAAAAACAATTACGGGCCCTTTACCCCTTTGCATTTCTTAAGAAAGGTTTCCATTTTGATTAAAAAATCATTTTTTTTTTCGAATAAAACTGCATAAAAGTTGCCATGATCGCAAAGCATACTTGATACTTTTATGTTTGCCGGGTGCCAATCTCACCAATAGCCTTTTTTAACTTGCCAGTTAGCCATTTTTTTTTTAATTTTTCGAGTTGTAAAATAAAACATTGCTTTGAAGTTGCATTATTTAATAATTGGCACAGATGTAATATACGCACCGGGTTTGGCGTGATTTTGTTTACGACAATTTGGCAAAAACATCGTTTTCGAATATCCGTTATGCATTTTAAATTATTTTCTATCACTGTAGAACCTGGATTAACCGAGCTTCGATTAATCGAGGTTTCTGTTAACCGAGCCAATAACAAAGTCTGACTTTTTTTTCTTTTGAATGAGCCTTGAAAACGATCACACTTTTTAGCTCACTGTCCGTGCTATACAGGTCCTTCTCCTGCAAAAGCACTCAACTCCCAAGAAACATTGGACCCTGAGAAGTCAACAACGAACAATGCTTTGTTTCCAGTGACCGTGTGAACTTTCGTAAATTTTTCAATTTGCTTTTTAAAATTTACTACTAGTAGTTGATTTCCTTTTTAAATTTGTTAAACTGTGAAACAGAACTTTACATATATTCCTTTTTATTATCTAAAAAACGTTCTTTTTTTTTTTTTTTTTTTTTTTTTTTTTTTTTAAGAGGTGTTAAATTCGTAAGCACGGCGAGTTTTTACACACAGTTTCTATTAACCGAGATTTCAAATATCCGAGGTACTAACAGTCCCAATTAGCTCGGATAATCGAGGTTGCACTGCATTTTTAAAATGAAATAACAATTAAAAAATTTTAACAACTATAGAACAAAACAATTTATATAATTTTTAAAAAGAAAATAAAAGTAAACGAACTTTTATTAATAGATAAAGAAGAATAGCCGAGTTACCATGTCAAGCTATTTTGGTGCCAATTATGTACCTCGGTGCGTATATGACATGTGTGCCTAATAATTTTCTTTTGGTTTCGCTTTAAAAAAGAAAGAAGTGAAAGCCATTAATTTTAAATGTTTCAGTTTTAAATGAAAGTTTTGTATTTTAAATAAAATGAATGAAAGGATTATATTTTAAATAAAATTAATGAAAATACAAAAAAAAAAAAAAAAAAAAAAAAAAAAAAAAAAAGAAAGAAAGAAAGAAAGAAAGAAAGAAAACTGCGGCGGGAAAAATGTTTTGCGATTTATCCCTGCGTCCCGCTAACATGCCGCCAAATTAGTTTAAAATAATAACCTTTCAGTCGTTATTTTTGGGTCAGTACCTCATGTCGATTATTATCGTTTCTTTTAAGTGTCTGGTTGCATGAACTTTTATTTAGAATTGCTCAGCTCTGTTGGTGTGTTTCTCTGAGTCTACCGATTTATGCATGACTGGTTATCTTTCAAATGTACTATCAGTAACTTTTGCAGGGCTGACACAGACAACTATATTTTAATTCTATTTCGCATAAGTTTTTCAGAACAAAAATCTTTTACATACGCTTTGACAACACTTGCAAGGGAAATATACTACAAAATGTATTTTTTCAAAGTACTCGTGCAAACAAAATATATAAATAGTCGCCTGTGGCAGCCCTGCTTTTGTGGGATCTTTAAACAGTTTAACAATCCAGATGATTTCTTTTCTGCATTCAGTGTTGCCAGTGGGCTAGTTTTTTTAAGTTGAGATTTCTTGAGTGGCACCACTTTTTTGAAATAGTAAAATTCGCTTTATTTAATGACATATTAATTAAGGCGAAGACAAGGGGGATTTTACCATTGCAGAAAAGTGGTGCCAATCAATAAATCTGAATTTAAGAAAAGTAGCCCACTGGCAACACTCTCTGCAACATTAGCAGCTGAAACATACTCTGTTCAGGAGAGGACAGTACTATTTTTGTCCCTCTTTTGGCGATTTATTGGATCGTTTATTTACAAAGTAGAAATAAATTTCAACTGGTTGATATTCTCATGTATATATCGTCGGCCTTGATGGCGCCAACGTATGCTTCAAGAATTCGTGCGTTTTTGCATTTATTGTTAAATTTAAAATCTTTGTATTATTTAGATAGCGGAGGGTTCGTTTGAAAGCTTTCCAGTATTTTTTACGGGTGGGGTTTCAAATTTTCCTCCTCCATATGTTAACTGTTACGGATATGTCCGGTCTAGATAAAATAAATCCCCTACTGCTTGTCTGTATTTTGTAATTTTTGGGCTGTGGATTACCATCGTCTCCCAGAAGAAGGTGATCCCGTTCAATTGGAGTTTTGCAGAGTTTTCAATTTTCGAAGTAAATCTCTTAACAATTTTCTAAATTGTTAATTTTAAATTTCTTCGTCATTCTTTTCAATTTGAATTCCCGTAGGTGGTAACTGACTTCGCCTAAGTCTTTTAATACAAAATGAGTTCTGAAGTTTTGAATTTTTTTTTTTTAAATCTACGTATATTTTCCTACAGTTAGGATATTGTGAACATAAACTACAATGTGCAAGTAGTCTTCCCCTGGTCTGCATGGGAATAGGCACAAGTCTGCGGTACTTTTTACAAAATTTAGCTTTCTTAGCGTTTCATTTATTCTGTTGCGTCAAGTTTCGGCAGAGTGTTTGGGCGCATAAATGGCTTTGTTTAGTTTGCACACTTTATTACTTTCTTCTATCTTTACAAGAAGAAAGTATTGGTTTCATGGCTTTAGTGAAAATTCTGCGATGTTGTTATATAGCTTCTTAGCTCTCAGGCTATCAAAGCCTGAGAGCAAATGTTCCCGCTGGTTCTGTATGTATGTATGTATGTATGTACCTACGTATGTATGTACGTAACGAGATAACTCTTGATAGAAACATCCGATTTGCTTCAATTTTTTTTCTAGGTTCATTCTGATAAGGCGCTTCCCTGATTAGCTTTGGGGGTTCATTGGTTAAGTATAAAGGGGGGGGAGGGGGCTATTCCCCCATTAATTTAGATAAATGGGTTTTTCATGCAGAATTATTCAATTTGCTCCAAATTTGGTATATCGATTTATTATGCTAAGGAACTTCCCTGATTAGATTTGAAGGTTCATTAAGTAAGTATAAAGAGGGAAAGGGTAATACTTAATTTAGATAAATGGGTTTTTCATGCAGAATTATTCGATTTGTTCCAAATGTTGTATACCTGTTTATTATGTTAAGAAACTACCTTGATTATATTTGGAGGTTTATTGGTTAAGTTTAAAGGGGGGAACTGGGGCTAGACCACCCCCCCCTTAATTTAGATAAATGGGTTTTTCATGCAGAATTAATCGATTTGCTTCAAATTTGATAAGCCGGTTTATTCCGATATGGTGCTTCCTTTATTAGATTTGGAGGTTCATTGGTTAGGCCCATCCCCTTAATTTAGATAAATGGATTTTCCTGCAGAATTATCCAATTTACTTTAATTTTTTTCTATGTTCATTCTGATAAGGAGCTTTCCTAATTAGATTTGGCGGTTCATTAGTTAAGTGTAAAGGGGGGAAAAGTGGTTAGACGCCCCCCTCCCATTAATTTAGCGAAATGGTTTTTTTCATGCAGAATTAACTGATTTGCTTCAAATTTGGTATACCGGTTTATTATGTTAAGGTGCTTCCCTGATTTGATTTAGAGGTTCATTGGTTAATTTTAAAGTGGGGGGGGGGACGGGGTCTAATCCCCTTCATTTATTTTTTGTGGGCATTCTTCTTTGAAACAACATAATATACAATTATAGTGACTAGCCTGTGAGCTAGTCAATGCCATCAGTTTAACTGGGCACTTTTCTTTTTATTTCAGCACATCCCTAACATTTAACGAAAACAATAATTTTTCATTCAACAATAAGAATAATTCTCACTTGAATCAATTCAAATAAAATTCTACTTACAGATTCCAATCTTGTCAGCGGACCCCAAATGTTGGATTCCAATGTAGTATAAACTCTTAAATAAAATGAATCCGTAAAACAAAATATTTGAGTATTTATAAAACTATTAAAACTTTACTCAATAACATTTAAAATTGCTAAAGTGAATATATTTCTAACTTAACTCTTAATATTACTAACCGCCCTTGGCGACCAGTTTGGTCTCCTTTAAATCTATGCTAAGAATTGTATCATGTTACATTCATTCATAATTTAATTTAGTTGCTTAATCCTTCGCCAAATCGGAAGATTCTGAATCGGAAATCATGAACTCGGTATTTTTTATGTTAGCCGAGTACAGGTGATAAATCGCCAAACATTTTACCCGTCGTATTTTTTCTTATTTCATTAATTTCGTTTAAAATATAATACTTTCACTCATTTTATTTAAAATACATAACTTTAATTTAAAAATGAAATACTTAAAATTTATGACTCTCAATTTTCTCTTATTTCTTAAAAAAAAAAAAAAAAAAAAAAAAAAAAAAAAAAAAAAAAAAAAGTGATAAATAATACTATAAACTATGAAATTTAATTTCAACATCAAAGCTTTGTTTTAATTTACCCCACGAAAAATTGTTTATGACAGTCGGATGACTTATTATGATATAGATGAAAATGATGGCGATAGAATAATATTTGGCGATTTATCACATGGGCCCGGATAACATTAAATTACCCAATTGGCTGTTTGGCATATAAAAAGTGAAGCGGTCAACCCAGAACTGTAGATGACAGTCACATGACTTCGGCCATTATTATAGAGATGGTAGAAACACTGAAAATATACTTCACAGCACTTTATTGATAAACTTCTCTCTAACGAAAACAAAAACTAACTGTTGCCAGATGTTGGACAAATACAGTTACAACCAGTTAAATAATTATATTAATGCAAGTGACTGATACATTATTGAAACAAAAAGTTAAATAACAGTCATTTCTTAACCCATTAACCGCTGGTGTTGCGTTGACGCAACGGCCAAAATAAATGCGTATAAAAAATTAGCTATCAGATGTATATTATATTAACCTTCCGTCTACCAGACGGGTCCATTGGACCCGACATGTACATTCAAAATATTTATTCAAACCAGAAATTTCTTCAAAACAAACTAAATGTATAAATCACACAATAATAAGTTAAATAAACAAATTAAATAGTTTTAAGTAAAAATTCTGGTGTAGAATGTTTTTATAAAACTTGAGTAAAATTTCCGGTAGTTCTAGGGTTAACAGTAATTTTTAAGCAGGGAATATTATTGTTAATAATTTAATAGAAAAATCTTTTATTTAATCAGTATTTTATATTTGATAACGAGTTCCAAATTTGAAGAATTTTTAAACAGCTTTCACGTTGTCGTTTTCATAGAAGAAACATAGTTAGAAAAACGTAAATTTTAGAGGTGATCTATTTTTAGACAAGGTCAAATTAGATAAAAATATCCCACGAAACAGTTCTTTTGTTTTAGTGGGGTAGGAAGAGAAAACAGGTGTTGCGTTTGCGCAACGTCAGCGGCAAATGGGTAGTTCCCGTTTTCACTCGTGTCATTAGACTCTTTGGGATTGTTTTCTCATTTTGTGCTCATAGAGATGCCAAAACCGTTAGAGAAGGGTGTTCAAAGACGTTTTGATAAAGATTTAGATAAAGATGATTAGAACGAAACTGGTATTATTGTTATTTCGCCAAAAATAGCAGAAATTATTGATTTAGAAGGAAATGATAATATATCAAAATAAAACTGATATTTCACCATGCGATATTGCTGACGAAATTGATATGAGCATAAAAAGAGAAGTTTGTGCCCTCTAAAATTTATACAAGTCATACATTCAACAGCAAATAGGAGACTTGAAGTCTATAAAGGAGGAATCATTGACTTGGACCCACCCCAAAAATGAAGAAAAATAAAGTATTGGCAAAAACGGAAAGAAATCAAAATTATGTTCGAAAGTAAAAAGTCTTAATTATATTTTATACGTGAAGTTTTATTGCAAAGTGTGTTTGCAAAAGCAAACACCGTTTAAAAGTATAGGGATTGGTCGAAACAAATCAGCAACAAGAAGGCCTACTAAATTCAGCATGCAAAAGCCATTATAAACAGAAAGCGGATATTTAATTGTCAAGTTCGATGGCAGCAGAAGACTGCATTCTAAACAATGTCATAATCAGAATGTTTATCGCTGCAGTAAATTTTTGATGTTGCTTTATTACATAAGTGTTGCGAATATTTTGTTGCTTGAAACTGTTTTCTGTATATAATCAGTAATTTGTAAAGAAAAAATTCATTAAAATTCAATAATAGATTAATTACCTTTAAAGTGATTGTTTGTTTTCTAAATTGTAACAACTCTAAAAAAAATCTTCCAGTGCCCAAATCCAAAAAAACCTTGCTCATGTTCAGTTGAACTCACTGAACATCAATACTCTTATTCCGCTAACGTTGCTTGAACGCAACACTCGATTTTTCGTAAGCTAAGACAAGTTTTGTTATTTTCGCTATAAATTATTGTTATGTATGTTCAAATGAATAACCAATATCATTTGTATAAAATCTTTTTAACCCCTTATAGTTTTGGCGGTTAATGGGTTACTTGTGACTAAAATAATAAAAGAGATGTTACAAGTTTAAAATATACATTTTATTTAAAACTTCTTAGTACTTTCAAGCTTTCCCAAGCTCTTCAACAGAGAATATTTTAATAACTAATTGTTGTTTATTTATAGTACAAATACGTCACTTCGTTTTGAAAATGAGAGAGCCTATAATAATAATTACTAGAAGTAGCCGTTTCTTGGATTGAACTTAATTAGAGAAAATATACATTTCGACTGTCCAGCTACGCATTTAAAATGAAAGTGACATATGAGAACAGAGTGATGTAATGAAATAGATGGAGCTGCAGTTAGTAATAATACTAGCAAAAGCCATGCTTTGTTTGGATTCACAAAGCATTATTTAATAAGATATATATTTGAAAGTAACAATATTTTTTTATATTATTTTTGCATCTTTATTAAGCAATAATGTTAATTTATGTTTTGGCGCATTTTAATTTTAGAAATGTAAATTAAGCCAAATAACTAAGAATTTTCTCGGAATTTTTTATTTATGATATAAGACTGGTATAAATAAAAATATTTTCAAAGCAAAATTTTACAAAATATTTTAAAATTTTTAACTAAAATCTTTTTTAAATATGTTTTTACATTTTACAATTGTCTCTGGTGGTTTCTCAAATGTTTTGAAATAGGTATGTTTCCAATCTTTGTAATTCACATCAAATAATCTTTGATAGCAATCTTAGAATAATATATTCGAAGAGAGTTTGAAGAAAGTTACTTCTTCAAAATCCTATTTTCTGAAAAAACATTTGAAATCTGCTCTGGTTGATACTAAGAATTATTAACTGTAAAACGTTTCATTCTAATTTATTCTTTTTTCTGTATGTTAGAATACGAGAATTTTTGATATTGTAGAATCTCTATTGAATGCTAAACCTTGAAGGGTGTTCACTCTCGACAACGCTACGTACGTTAAGCCAACTGACATCTCTTTATCCCCAATACCTACGACTGCTTTATCTAATGTTAAACCTTGGGATTTATGAATTTTAACTGCAAAAGCTAACTGCAGAGGAAATTGTTTTCTTGAGCAATTTATATTTCCATTTTTCCAGAATTTAGTTATTGGTGGAATCGGAACGCAGCCATTCTCATAAGTTCAATGACTGTAGTTTTCAAATTTAACCATGATTATTCGCGACATCTGGTCTGGTGGCCCGTGATTTTCTTCATAAATAATATCGACAACATAGCCTATAGCCCCGTTTACTAAACCTTTTTCGGTCCACAAATTGGAACGTAACATTACTTTAGACCCAATTGATAAAGTAAGAAATGGTTCAAGTCCGTTTGTCATTTCAGAATCAGCCAACTTTGCTTTAGTACAATTAAGAAGAGCTTGAATCAAGGCAGCAGGTTGACGTAGTTCTTTTAATTTTTCATTATTATATTCTTTTACGTCTTTATTCGTTGAAAACAGCCTAATTACATCTTTAAATAAATGCTGTTCGCTTTTTGAAAGAGACTGTAAACTTCTATTCATTACTATTTCATAGTGCATTCTCCATTGCTAATTCAATAAAATATTCTACAAAATATTTGTTGAGTTTTATCTTGCCGGAAGGATGATGATAAAAAAAAATATTTTTGAATAGTCGAAGAAAATAACAATTGTCCTTCCAAAAGAAACTCACATCCTTGATTTTTGTCACTGTAAAGAGGCCTGTCGTTTACTGAAGGTAGTTGTTTGATATCTCCAAATAGATATAAGAACATTCCACCAAAAGGTACATCTTGTTTCGATAGTACAACACTACGTAGTCGTAAATCTAGTTTTCGCAAAAGACTGCATCCAATCATACTCATTTCATCTATAATTATGAATTTACAATTGCGAAACTCCTCCTGAATTTGACCAATCAAATATGGACCAAGATCTCTTAGCTTTTGATTTAGTCCCAATAAAGGTTTTGAATGAATCGTTGATTCATTTATATTGACTGCGGCAACACCAGTTGTTGCAAGCAATTGAAAAGAAGATGGACCAAATGTTTCATTTAATCGAGCAGTGAAGAAATGTATTAAAGTACTTTTTCCAGAACCTGCTTTTCTTTGGACAACAGTTCTTTTTATTGGCATTTCTCGCCTATGACCTTGCAAGAAATTGAGATGTTCTCCAAAAATATTTTTTTTTCTGTTCATCGGAAAAGACGAAATTTGGCAAATTAGAAGGAACAGTGACACAACCACTTTTTTCACTCTCTTTCACCTTTTCATTTTCAATAAAATTCTGTAATTTATTAAGTAAATCTTGACTTTGAATGGTATGCCAGTTATACCTTATATCAATGTGCCTTCTGGCCAAATCTAATCCATCCTGTGCATTATATTGTCTTGAAGCGACATTCATCTAGTCAAATGTTTGATCTATTTCAGTAGATTCAATTTCTTCAAATTCTTCCTCATCTTCTAAATTTTACAACAGATATTCTAAATCCAATCTCTGAATTTCATTATTCTCAAAATGCTGTTCATATGTAACTTTCCATGAAGTATTATTTGGATTCATAACTTGAAAATCACGTCAAGGAATATGCAACATAACTTGTTGCTTATAGAAATCTTCATTATTCACATTATTGGGATCATATTTCAATTTCGGTAAAATTCTGGGGATAAATGGTTTTTTTCTGATACTGAAATTTTCAACGTGTTTATAAACGTTCGTGAAATAATTCTGCAATGACATATTTTCAAATCTCACTGGGCGTTCCTCGTACTTTTCTAAAATATTTGAAATGGATATGCTTCCATCCTCCTTATTCATATCTAATTGTTCCCACGTGTTCTTTGCTAAATTAATGGTGACAAACTGACGAGATGACTTATACAAAGGCCATCCCATTAACACCCAAAATATTTCCTGGGCAGAATAATCACGTTCAGCACACATTTTTTCTAAAATCTTCTGAATTATCAGCTGAATAATGATATTATCGCGTGATTCTTGAACTGTTTTTCTGATGAAATCTTTCATCCCTTCTGATCTGGGTTCACCTTTGCTAGCATATTTAGCAATATATTTTAGAACTGCGTGAATGGAAATGACTGCTTCGGAATCCATGTTTGCTCGCCAAATTTTTAAAATTTGTAAGCTATGACTGTTTAAATAAGGACTATTTCTTTTTGAAACGTATTCGGGTTCATTAGTAAGGAACTGAATTTTACTTTCGTGAGAACATGCTTTGGGAAATTTGAAACGGCATGTGACTTCAGAAGAATCTTTTTTCTTTCTCTTACAATAAGCTTTAGAACATTTGTGCATTTGCAATGCACGTATTAAGTGATTATAGTCAGCAGCTTCATCAGGCCCATCCGTAAAATGAAATTTAGATGGATGTATATCATAAACTTGATTAGGATCTGGTTGCCAAGTCGATATGAATTCGACAAAGTATTTTACAATTTTAAGTATCTTTTCATCATCATTTGAACTAAGATTGTTTACATCAGGAGCATCTTCAAACCAGAAAAGACCATGCATGTGAGGACTACCTCTATGTTGAAACCCAATACGAAACCAAAAGTCCTTGATTTTGAAATATTTCTTGAGAAAATGTTCCATAAAAAAATTCAACCGCTTATGAAAAAGGTAAGCAACGATTAAAGGATTACAATTCAACAATTTTGATTTTCTGATGAATTCAGAATTTTGGTTACAATTAGTGTAAACATAGTCTGCATCAACAATGCGATAAATTTCAGGCCAGTATAAATCAGCTGCACTAAGTGTAATGAAAACAGTAGGAGTTCCCAATTCCTCAACCATGTCCAACAACTTTCGTGATCTGATAAACAAATAAGAGCTCGATGATCTTAAATTAGCATTGAAAGATAAAATCGACTTGTACAATGTAGGATCTTTCTGCAACCGTTCCTGGAGTTTTTCAACTGTTTCAACATCATGTAGGCGAGAATTTATTTTAATACAAATAATTCCATTTTGTAATGCTGCCCAACGCATTATGCTATTGAAAGCAGAAAATCTAAATCTTGGATTCCGTGCAAACCTTCTATCGTCATATATCATGTGAAATTTAAAGTATTCTTTTGGTGTAATTTTACGAACTCTAGCATCTCTAAAATCACCTCTTCCTGTTGGAAATAACGTAGGAAAAGCTCTACAAATATATCCATCACATGAAAAATCATTTATAGGCTTAGTATCTATCTGAGGCCAAGGAATGACACTGCATTCATCATTTCCTTCTTTAATACCTAACATACTATTTATTGCCTCTCGATTAGATCTGAAAGTCACATCTGGGGCTCCGAATTCATATATATTATTTGTCCATGGACATTGATCATCTACAGAATTCAAAGTTTTTTCAAATGATGGTAAATAATTCTGCTGTTGCACTTGACTGAGTATTATTCGCTGAAAAATATTTTCATTTTCGGATAAACTTTGCAAATTATTTTCATCAATAGTAATATAACGATACCAAGGATTATTTTCCTTTAGATATTCTAAAGCAGACTTAACGTTTTCACGATTTACTATAAAATCTTTGAATTCTTCACCATCTTGTCTTCTAACAAAGATGTACTGTGATATAGTATCTATGGAATGAGGTAATAAAGCACAAAATTCTGTAATATCTTGATGAAAATTAATAACTTGCCTACTGTATCCAAGCTGACCACCTGTAATGTGATAAACAGTAATAACTGGATGAACTTGGGCAATTAATTGCTCATCAACGAAAGTTAAGTTCTTCAATATTTCCAGTTGTGGACCTGGATCCATATTATTAGCTACAGAAAAAATATTTAGTTCATTATTTAATGTACATTTATGGCAAGTCTTACAAGATCCGTCAGATTGAATATGCATGTCAAACCAACATCGATGACAAATTTTACAAAAATATAATTTAAATTTTTTTTTGCGCATCTTCGAAATTTAAAGCATATTTCCGAGCAGATGCATTATCTGTCAGAAGAGATTCGCCATGTCGTCGTTTTTTGCGATGGTATCTAGTCTCTTGCCTTAAAGCAAAATCATGTTCGCGTTCTTTTCGACCAGTAAGTGTACGTTTTCTCGGCATTCTTTATAATAGAACTAACACATTCCATAAATTGTTTTTAAACGGCCAACATATTAAAAATAATACTAATAGTAATTACTTCTTAATAGTAAATATATTTCATTTGATTAAATTTTCAACCTTCGAATTCGAATAACACTTTATATAACGAATTTAACATTTAATTTTATTTGTTTACAATTTTTTTGTTGCCACTTTACAAAAAAAAAAAAAAAAAAAAAAAAAAAATATATATATAATATAATTTTTTTTAAATGCGTAAGTTTCGTCTGCGTAAATTATTTCACATAATAAGAATAAGTTGTGTATTTGAATTCTTAACACTAAAAAAATACTTAATTTAATTAAATAATTGAATTTTCACAAATTTTAATTCATTAAAAATATGCTATAATTTTCCTAAAAAAAGTATTTTAAAAATTTCACAAAATAAATCGTGAAACTATTATATGATTAAAAGGAAAGAGAGCCAAAATATGCGCCATCTCCAACCAATCTTAATAAAGTATTCTATTAAAATGTATATTTTCCTCTCAAATAACATACATTTTTAATATAAGAAAGTTTAATGTAAGTAAAGTTTTAAGCTGTAGCCGGTATTACGGTAATTCTTTTACCTTACATATTACGTATGCTACGCTGCATTATTAAAAAGCTGTAGCCGGCATTACGATAATTCTTTTGCCTCACGTGCAAATAATTATAGATATACACATTATGTATGCCACGCTGCAATATTAAAAAGCTCGAGTGGGTATTACGATAATTCTTTTACCTCACATGCAAATAATTAGAGGTTATTTAATTCCACTTAATTATTACAATTTTGTTTTTAGATAAACGCAAACATTTTATCACAAACTCCAACAAAACTTTTTATTCTATTTATTCCTTATTCCAAAGATACAGCTTTATCGTCTGCTGCCATAGTAACATGAAAAATTAAATTTTATTAAAAAAATGAGCAGCAGTAGAAAAATATTTTACTAAATCGAATAGTTATTTTTAATTTTGGTTTTAGAATTCAATTCATGAACTCCCGTGCATAGAACGGGTTAAACAGCTAGTTAAATTAAAA
Source organism: Maratus speciosus (assembly GCA_963932465.1). Classification (NCBI taxonomy): domain Eukaryota; kingdom Metazoa; phylum Arthropoda; class Arachnida; order Araneae; family Salticidae; genus Maratus; species Maratus speciosus. The sequence continues at coordinate 184,798,870 of OZ010797.1, read as the reverse complement.
AAATTCTATCTATAAGTACTGACTCCATGATTTATTAATTTTTCTTCTGAAAATATACGTGTTTCATTTTTTTTTCAAAAATGCATCCGTAATGGAAAATCATGCAAAATAAATTAATTAAAATAATAACTTTTTTAAGGTTATTCTGTAAAAAAAAATAACATTGTGCAAATCTACAGGTCATAATGTATTTTTAAGTTTAATTTCAAGGCAAAATACTGAATAGTTTTTTTTTTTTTTTTATAAAGTGTGCGACAAAATGTAATTTGAGTAGACTAGTAGAGGATGAGCGAAGCGAATCCTAATAATATATATTTTCTCTAACTAGGACTTCCTTCAGAGGGATTAGTCTGAGCGATGTTAGTGAGAACATAGATTTAATAATAACTCGTGACAAGAATAGAAAATGAGATGCTACCTTTAATTCACAATATGTGGCCTGTCTGAAAGATATTCAACATTTGAAAGGAAAAAATGCATAAGTTACCTGACAGGATTCGTACGCTTATTCGTTTTGGGGTAGGCCCCTTCCGCCTCCACACATTTAGCCCACCTTTCTTTCCACTGCAGAAAATACTTTTGACAGGCTTTTTTGGAATGGTGTTCGACTCCGCCGTCACATTCTACATATCTTATCTCTAGTCTCAAAACGGGATCCTTTTAATGGCACCTTCAATTTCGGAAGCAACTAGAAGTAGCAAGGAGTCATGTCTGAAGAGTATGGAATTTGGCGAACACTGGAATTCCACATTTTGCCAAGAAAGTCTGAATCAGGTGCGATGAATGAGCCGGAGAATTGATGAATCTTACGAATTGTTTCGTTTTCAGGATCACCAGACTTTGACAAAATTTGATGCAGTACCTTATTTCAACCCGTTCAGTCATCTTGAGAGAAATCAAAATCCGACGCACACGTATAACAGCACCTCACTCGGTGGAAGCAGGCAACGACTGGCTCACTCGAATTCGTGGAAAAAACTGAGCATTAAGCTGTCTCTTTCCAATGTACACAGTTCGCCGTCTCCAAATCACTATTGCGCGCGGGAAAAATAAAAGTCTGATTCTTATCAAACAGACCTGCCACAAATTCAAATGATGAAAATGAGCAAATTGAATGGTAGTATTACAAAACACAGTAATAATATGACATACACTGTATACACTATATATATAATATACACTGTTTTTTAAAAAAATGGCAAAGCAAACCCACAAGACAGCCGTGCATAGGTATAACATTGGAAGTACGCAATAGATTAAAAGTAACAGAGAAAATAAAACACTAAAATATAATATATCGGAATTTTTATTTCTTGAAATGATGTCAAAATCATAAACAGGCGTTCCGCGCCAATTTGACTAACTCTAAATGGCAAAAAAAAAAAGATGTTTGAAGAGAATGAAGGCTTTTATATGGTGTGTGGCTCACTCGAATAGTTAATACTCTTGAATATCTGTTTTCATGTATGCGACAACGTTCTTATAAGAGTTTAGGGAATTGTCTCTTAAAAAAGTGATATATCAAAGTCCCGAACACGTCAACAGAGGCATGCAATGTGTAGTTCGTGTGTGTTACAGATATACTCGATCGGATTTAAATGATGAGTGCATGTTGGCCACTACATACGCTGTAATGTATTGTTTTCAAACATATTCTCGACAAGGTGAGCTGTATTACGTGTTAGCATAATTAAATAAAAGAAATCGGCATTGACTGCAGCGTAATTTATGACACATCTGGAATATTTAGTCTGCATAACCGTTGAGCTGTGAAAATGTCATTTCGAGTAATTTACAAATTAGTACATATATTCCAAAAAATCATGCAAGCTAAAATACGTCAATATTAACCAGATTAAAAAAAATACCCGAATAAGTCACTATATAAAAAATCGTATAATGGCAATTGAGAAAATGACCTTATGATTAAATCTCTAGAGTAGTGAAGCTGAAAAAAAAATTGCATATCAAATTTAAACAGTCACTTATTAGAGGCTTTGACGAGAGAGAGAGAAGCCCAGATAAGTAACATATAGACAAGTACTTTCATTCATACTATTCGCTGTTTCATACCGACATTTGTTCAATGTTTACACAACTTATTCATTGCCAGATATGTAGCTACCTATTTTGTTGGATTTAAGTTGCGTGCTTGGGGGAGGGGGGATGTAGTTTTATTAAACATTTAAAGTTTCTATACCTAACAATGCAAATGAATGGTAATTTAGAGCGCTTTTCGTTAATTTCATTGTATTTTTTAGAAGCCATTCTTAGCCATTTTACCATTTACATCTTAAAGTAACCCGTCCAAAACATTCAACTTGATAAAACGTTTTTAGGTCAGAAGTGGCACAGAAAAGAAAAATGGAAAGTTTTTCGTTCCGGCATCATTTTACATAGCGAATTTTTTAGAAATTGTTCTATTGCGAGTATTTACGTCTTAAAAGCAACATTCATGTAAATTTTAATCTTTATATTCCTAACAATTTCATGAACTTCGTTATTTAGATCACCTTTTGAAATTTGTCCGCTTTATTTTGTCTTCAATTATTTTTCGATTTTTTTAGAATTCGTTCTAATGCGTGCATTGTAGTTTGAATTCTTTCTATAACGAGCATTTAGATCTTATAAGTTACTACCATGCCAAATTTTAAGTTTCCAGACCCAACAGTATCACAGAAATTGCAGATTAGGTCTTTTTTATGGTGCATCCATTTAATAATTATTATTTTTTAAATGACTAACATTTATGACTTAAAAGTAATAGCCATATGAAATTTGAAAAATTCCTTTCTCTAACAATTCCAAATTAATCGTGATTAAGAAACTTTCTAGAACGTTTTACGTTTATTTCTAACTTAAAAATTTTGAATCTTCTAGAAAGCGTTCGTAAGAGTATTTACATCTTAAAAGTAATCACCGCACAAAATTTCAAATTTTTAGCGCAAACAGTATCTCAGAATTCGCAATTTTAGACATTTTCTGCTCCCGCACCCATGGAGACTGTTGTACAGGCATAAATTACAGTATTTGTTGGAGCAGAGATGGTCACCAGCATTTTCAAACCATTATTTATTATATCAGCTAGGTTGTTTCAGAGATTACATTCCACAAATACACAGACGTTACTACTTCATAATATTAGCATACACGTAGATAAAGGAGCCGATTAACTTTTATTATATAAAAATTTATATAGTTTATTTAATACGTTTTATCAGATGTATTTATTAAAATACATACATAAACCAGTTTAATGCTTTTTAAATTTTATTTTCATAGTCGTTTATATAATTTGGACATTATTTGATTTATTTTGTTTAATTGATGCATAGCAGCATTTTCTTCAAATCAAAGAAATTTAAATCACAACTAACCGCCCTTGACGACCTGTTTGGTCTCCCTTAAAATTTATGTTTGGGAAAGCATCCTAAGTATTGTATCTTGTTACTTTTATACATAATTTAATTTACTTGGACTCCCTTAAATAAAATTAATAGAATCCCTTAAGCTAATATTATTTTTGTTGCATTAAAATATCTCAATTGGTTGATTTCCTATAAGGAAGTAAACCCTATTGGTTTACAAAGGAAGTCTGTGGGAATTTGGCGAAATATTAGAGATATCGCCATGCTGGCGTCACTTTTGGTGTATATTACCAAGTTGGAAACAAGGCGGCATTTGGCGACAGAACAGGGTCTACCTATGGTAACCCCCCTTATAGCTATGGCGATGCATTAAATGCTGTTCAATAACCAATGAGGTGTGTTCATTACGGCATTCGGGCGTTACCATTAAACAGATAACAAATAATCTCGATTTCTGTGCCACGTACGATAACGTAATATATATATAGACTTCATTTACCAACACTATGCTAAAAAAAAGTTCATGCATGATTGTCTCTGCCAGCCTTCGGAGCATGTGTGCTTTTCCACCTAACGAACTGATCACGATTTTAGCAAATTCAGATTTTTATGATCCTATTTAGAACAATTCCTTCTTATTTGAAATTTTCCTAAGAATTATTCTCTAAAAATTTCTGACATTTTAAAGTTGTCATGAAGTTTTTTTTGGCACTACTTAGTTATACCGTCGACCAATTTTGCCAGATTATATAAATTGCCAAACCACTCGCCAAATTATACAAATTGACATAATTTATAATTTTAAATAGCGAAAGAACAAATAAATTACTATAACATTAATAAAAATACAAATAAAACGTCGAAATAAAAATCACTTGATGACGTAAACACTCGTAACATGCTTAAAGTTATGTGAATGTGACACTTATGATCAACCATTATTGGCGCTTAATCTTATAGTTTGGCGATAAATTTTTGGCCGACGGGATAACCAAGTAGTGCCGTTTTTTAAATATGTTACTATCAAGTTGTTTGCCATCGGCATTTGACGGGTTCCATCTAGTTTCATTTTAAATACTACGAAAAAAGAAAAAAAGAAGAAGGAGAAATGATGCCATACTCAACAAGTTTTATTTTGTCATCATAGAACTGCTTCTAATTTGCACACGCGAAATATAAAAGACGCTATTGGTGATTGAAAAATTATGTTACATAGATTATCGCAAAATGTCAAATACTAAGATATTTTGGGTTTTTTTCTTTAAAAAAAAAATCATATTTATTTCCCTGTTTAAATACGCTTTCTTATACTGTAATATTAGTGCGTGCATATCTTCTTTGCTCCATGAGCTATAATCCGATTTTCTACGAAAACATTCAGCCAGTGAAAATTACGTACACTAAATTTCCATGACGTATGTAGATAAATTGCTCTTTTTTATAAGTTTTTTAATATAATTTTTAAACGGTTTGGAACTTATTTTTGATTCAGTAGGCTACCCCCATAGGTACCTTCTGGTGCAATTAGAAATGAAATCCGACAAATATTTTTTGAATTATGTTTGACGAAAGGTTTTTATTAGGCATTCTTTTAGTAGGCCATGGCCTTAATATCCATCGCAGCTGTATGCCGCTGGAAAGTAATATTGCGCTGTGTATTAGCCTTCGCTTCGCTCAGACAATTAAGTTCAATTCAACAAACTGCTACTTCTACTTTTAACTCTAATAATTAATGGCTCTCTAATTTTCCAAAATGAAATGACGTATTTGTATAAATAAACATCAGTTAGTTATTAATATATTCTCTGATGAAGATCTTGTGTGAGCTTGAAAGTACTAAGAAGTTTTAAATAAAATGTATATTTTTAACTTGCAACATCTATTGTGTTATGTTGTCATCTTTTAAGTAAAACAGTGAACTTTTTAAAGTTCATATTAAGATATTTTAGGTTTAATCAGTGTCAAGAAGTAAAAATTTCGAAATATTCGGGAGAGAAGAAAATAATAGTCTGGCAATGTCAAAAACACAAAGCAGACTGCGCTTTACTACCTTTCCTTGCACCTATAAAAAAGAGGTGGGTCCGTTTCTAGTCCGTTTCTATAGTGACCCCGGGAGAGAAATATTTTTCATGGTCTTTCTGGTTACGGGTAAACAGTACTATGTTTAAAACCTGTCCAAAATCCTTTCGGATAATTTCCTATTTGTCTTTGTGTGTTTCGCATCAGCACAGAAAAATGAATGTTCACATCTGAAATTATGTATATGTTTAGAATATCTTATACTAAACGTAACAAAGTTTTTTCAATACAAGAAATTAGTAACAATTACATATATCACAAAAGTGAAAATTTAGTTTTTTCCTATCATCGCGGTACTTTTATCATGAATCAGACGCTGTTTTTAAGGTAACTGATAAACAAACTTATTCGGTCACTATTTTGTTTTTATTTTTAGGTGTTTGAAACCATTTAAAAGACAGGAGTCACACGAAGTTAAAGACTATGGGAATTGCTGCATCAATTTACAGATGAAAGACTTATTTACAGGTATCAAATAGTTTGTATAGAGAATCTCGATGAAAACTGAGTGTCATATTCATGCGGGTTAAGAAAAGGATCCAAATGAGAAGAGCACAAGCATAACTATATGCCACATGAGGGTTCTCAGAATACAGCCTCAGACGCATAAAGCCGTGTATAGAAACGATGTAAAGGCGTGTAATATACCATGTAATGAGCCGTGAGCATTTCATACGTATGATGTGTCGGTCGGAATATTTCGTAAGTGCATGACTAAAATCATTTGGCTGCATTTGTGAGTCTCTGTGCATTATTGTAGTGGAGATTAGGGAAGGATGGGGCAATTTTAATAAAAATATTATTTTCAAATCATGTTTCGCTAGTACAAAATAGAAATTTTCCGAATAGGATCTTGAAACATTTTAACAAATTTTAAAATCATAAATTTGATGATAATAGTTAAAATTATAGGTTAATAAACCAATTATATTAACAAGAAAAATGTCCCACGGGATATGTTTTTAAAATGAAAATTCAAATATAATTTTTCAAAAAAGTGGTGAAAGATGACAAAGACAGTGTAGCATTTAAATTCCTAAGGTGTATTGTAAATCACAACATTTATTTAATGTTATATTATACTTTGTAAAATCCAAATAAAAAGAAAAATATTCTTGGCCCGTCTGTTGCCGACAATTAATTTTGGAGGATGTAGCTTTGCAATTATGTCTTGTTCATTAATGATAGAACAGTCCGTTTCTTGCCGGAAGATAAAATTTACTTTTTGCATTTCTCCTCTTAAATAGTGTATTGCCATGTAAAAATGAAAGTTTGCAGTTTAAGTTCAATAATTATTTAAAAAACTAAGGAAATTCATGTTATAAAATAAATATAAATATTTAATACAAATGGTTGATATTTATAAATAATGCATGAGTAAGAATAAAAATTTGCACTGATTTAATTTTTCAATGCATATTTTAAAAAAGACATGAAAGTAGTTAAAACTCCTCTTTAACTTGCAAAATAATAACTTTTATTTATTACACTATTCAATTCCAAAAACAAATAGACTTATAAATATAAAATACTGAAAAATTGTATGTAATTAAACAAAATTATACGGATAGATATACCATTTGGGAGGAATGAGACATGTTCTATTCCTACCCTGCGTGATAATGTCCCGTCCCTCCCTTACAGCAACATTTTAAAAAGATGTGTTTTTACAACAGAGATATGGCTTATGGGTTTAACTTAACTGTTCATTCATAAAAGACATATTGCTGAGTTTGCAAAACATTAAATAGAATTAATTTAGCAACAAAGAATGAGATTGAAAATTTACATTAAAAATCTGAGTGGTTACTTACTTTTGATACTGTAAAATAGTCTTATTAAATCACAAACTCATAGATTCTTGCTACTAAAAACATTTATAGTAAGAAGTATGGAGCAATGATTATTCCATCTTGTGGAAGAGTCATAAATTAAAAATAAAGCTTAAAATAAGCTTTAATTCAGACGCCCCATCCCTCTCAGTGTCCCATCCTTCCCTAAATATAGCCTATAGATCGGAATATGACATTTACGTTCATGGCGTCATTTAACTATGAATCTATATCACTGTTCTTATCCCGATGTTAGCTCTAGTACTTCGCTAAAATCTGACGCTGCGATCGCATTCGATTATGAATTTCTTAGCTTTTTTATTATGTCCATCTTTAATATGAAATCAGTTACCAATGATTTTCTATAAATAAAGGATATAGACAATACAGTTTTATGTGATATATTCTATTAATTCTAAACATATGCTATACAAAACTTTCATACTTTATCTTAAACCAGTGAACCCCAGAAGTGACTGAAAAATCAAATTAAAATGCCGTAACGAGTGTTCATTCACAGAAATTTTAAAAGTAGAAACTAAATTAATAACGACCTTATATGAAATATAATATTTATACTGAACCAAAAAATTCGCCAATATTCCGTTTATCGGCAACATTTCCGTTAAAAAATTCAATTACGTATGAATCATGGAAGAGGATAGTATTCCAGAGTGGCGCATCCTTAAGCCTAAAATCGTAAAAATGGCGGAATCATATATACATCTAACTCGAGATCAAAGGAAACGCGAAAAGCCGCTTTTCATAACTCGGCAAATAGACCTCATATTGTTCTGATTATTTAAAAACAGTCTTATATCTGCAGTCTTATATCTGCAGTCTAATCCTATTCTAAAATTTTTACATTTCTACGTGCAGTATATTTTGAGATCTCGATTCCCATTTTTAAAGTACATCAGATGTTACAAATTCCAAATTTCCATTTCTGGAAAATGGCTCGGGCGATTTTCTTTAAACTGATATATAATATGAATCTGTTTTAGATGAAGGGAATAAGACAACACTTCTTTCCGAGAAAACTCTTGTTTTTTATATAATTCGCATTTTTCTTTCTCAAAAATGACCTGCGCGATTTTATTAAAATTAATATATAATATGAATCTGTTTTAGATTAAGTGAATAAGATATCACTTATTTGCAGAAAACTTTGTTTGTTAATTGGTATGAAAAATGGGACTATATTTTTTCACCATTCTGTGAGAATTTACCGGAAATGCACATCAAGTTACTAACGTATTCTTGCGCAAGCTTCCTTTTTGTTCACTTTTGGTGAAAGCTAGCTATAAAAACATTAGCCGAGCGGTTAAGAGCGCTAGTCTGATAAACACGAGATCTCGGGTTCAATCCGCAGTGATTCTTTTATTCTTATTTCACATGCTTCTTTTAATCTTTTTTTATGAGTTCCTTTGTAAATTTTTATTGCCAATTAGATCATTAAATAAAATTATAATACTTTTTTAATTGTTATTAAGTTAAAAAAAAATTAAATTAGAATTATAACTAAGCTACATGAAAAAAAAAATTCATTTTAAATAAATTTCAACAACAAAATTTGCCATTTCCAGCGGCTGGTAAATGTGGCGCCATCTATATTTTGGATAGAAACATAAACTCTAACATTTCATAGAGAATGCACATATATAAATTTAACATTTTTTAAATAACGATAATTTGTAAATGTTATTCAATATTATTTCATAATCCTTTAGATATTTTTAGAGTATTACTATCGCACAGCAATTATATTTACTACATTGGCTTTATTAACTCGTAAATGTAATTGAGTTAAAAATCTTTATCTAAATTTAAGTAATGAATTTTGTTCTATGCATTTCAAATATTTTGTAGCTACGTATCTTATCTCCACATAAAAATTAAAATCTCAGATTAATTATTTCAGAAAGTATTTTCTCATTTAATTATGTGTACATAAATAAATATAGACTTTTCTTGTCTGATTATGTTTTTTTACTTGTGCTAAAAGATTAAAAAAAAAAAAAAACTAAAATACATTCCAAATCGTATTAAATTCATACATTTTTCTTTGGGAAGGTGTGTGTGTGTGTGTGTGTATTAAAAAAACTGCAGAAAATAATTTTCATATGGAGTACAAAAAATTTAATTTAATTTAAAATAAGAATCTCTTGAAATTGTTCCAAATATTTATTAAGGTTATTAACTAACTGTGATATTTATTTTTTATATGTGTTGAAAATATCATACCTAGACTAGATACTTCTTTTTCGTTTGAGAAATGATGCAAATTAAAATCATTAAAAATTTGCTGTTTAAGGTGTTATATAATAATTCAAAATTATTTTCTGAGTAGCAAAATAATTTGCAAGCCTTCTTGACAAATTGTCTTCTATTCAGTAATATGAATATGTAAAATTATTTTTTAACAATTTTTATAGAATTAAACTATATTATATATATTTATTGTTAGAAATGCAATGCAACTGTCATCTTTTCGTGCTCCATGCTGAAAATTTTCAAATTTGGGATGCACTTCTAATATTTTTCAAAAAGGCATTTTTCAGTTCAAATTTCTGCATTTTACATATTATTTTAAATTGTCGTTTGCATAATCTCTTTGTTGTAGCCATAAAAAAATCAAATGATAACGTCTATTTTAATTAACAAAACAAAAAAAATCATAAAATGATGTGTTATTTTTTTAAACTTTTAGTGAGGAAAACTTTTTTCTTATGCACAAATTTTATGATTAAATCTTACTTGAAAAAGTGGTTATTTTGATAGAAATTTATGTTTTTTGCTGTGAACTTACATTTAAAAAGAAAAAAAACAAAGCCTATATTTTTATAAACCAGCTGTTTTTCTTATTTTCATTCATATTTATTGTAATTATGGGACAAATTTTTGAGACTAAAAAGAAAATAATAAAATACTCAATGGCAGTTGATGCTGCGATCTATAATAGAAAATTGAAACTACATCCGATTGATCATGTGATCCGCGGGCTGCGGGCAGTAGCGCCATGAGCCAAGTACTACATTTGGGGTCAAATTCTGTGATGAATAGCCTATCTTCGTTGTTCTCCTTTGCTTACAATTTTATTGTATTTTAAATAAAAATGCTTAAAGAGTAACATTTCTTGACATTTTTCTTAGAAAAGTAAACTTTTTACATAATAAAATTTAACAAAGCTTTCTATATCTGTGAAACAAAAACAAACCATAACCCCCCCCCCCCCCTATTTTGTATATTACTTCTATATCTTACTAAAAAGTTCTTAAAAAATCAAATAGCACAGCACTCTTTACAGATAAAGTATGAGGTATGCTTTTTTGAGAGAAGGATTAAAGGTGAATGAAATCAAGATTATGAGTTCCTATCATTGGTCTTTAATTGTTTTTTAACATTTTTATTATTAACCTAAAAAAAGTAATGATAATTCAAAAAACTCTTAACGAGTTAAAAGTTTGTGACGCAGCACTTTATCTTACTGCTATAAGAATATTAAATATGGAACTTAAAAATAATGATATCAATTTTTAAGTGACGCTATATTATTTATAATTGCATGTGTAAGAGTTGTGTTAAATTTAAAAGAATGCATAAGGATTTATTCATTGATGCTTTATCATTCACGCCTATCATAAATTCAAAATATGAGTTTTAAAAGATATGATATCAAAATTTAAGTGATGCCTTGATATAGCTTTAAACAATTTGTTTTAAAATTCAATGTTAATTGTTTTCGGTTTGGCTAAATATATACTCATCTAACCAAAACTTTTAATTTTGCATTACACTGTTAAAAATATCACTCTCCCTGAACCTATACAATGCACTGTAATGTATTTGTGTGAATAAATTGATTTATTTTTTGTGCCACGCTACCTAAAATCAAAAGTAAAATTTATGTAAATGATTTCTTTTCTTCATTGTATCGAAACTAAGCGAAATGTATGCAAATAGATATTATGACGCAAAGAAATCATTGACATAAATTTTACTTTTGATTTTGCATGGCACAAAAGATAAATCAATTTATTCATACAAATACATTACAGTGCATTGTATAGGTTCAGTGAGAGTGACATTTTTAACAGTGTATTGGAAAATTAAAAGTTTTGGTTAGATGTGTAAATATATTTAGCCAAACAGAAAACAATTAAAATTGACTTTTAAAACCAACTGTTTAAAGCTACAGCAAGGTGCCACTTAAATTTTGATATCATAACTTTTAAAACTCATATTTTGAATTTATGAAAGATGTGAATGATAAAGAATCAATGAATAAATTTTTATACATCATTTTAAATTTTACATAATTCTTACGCATGCAATTAAAAATAAAACAAAAATAAAATGAGGAAATAAATAATATAGCGTCAATTAAAATTTGATATCATTATTTTTAAGTTCTGTATTTAAAATTCTTAGAGCAAATTAGATAAAGTGTTGCGTCACAGACTTTTAACCCGTTAAGGGTTTTTATGATTTGATATTTATTTTACATTAAAAATATTTGCAATCAGCATAGTCACCCCGCATGGCCGCTGCTAGTCGTGAGTTCACCCCTCGTAAAATAACCAAAAATTAAATACCATTAAAACACTGTAACTGTGTTATGTGTCGTTTGCACCACATAAATAATTTAATCTACAATTGCTTTAAAAGAACCGTGGACCTTTATTTAAGCAAAAATTGACCCCAAAAACGACATTTCTTTTCGTGTGTATCATCTATTATTATTCTGCATTTTGTACTATGTCATTCGTGGAAAACCGCATTATTTTGCGCAAAGTTACAAGTGTTTTAATTTTGTTCACGATCATTAGGGTTTCGTTCATCTCACGAGACCCTATTCGTCTCGCTCCTCTGTCTGTCTGTCTGTCTGTCCGTCTGTCCGTCACAGAGCCTGTTCTCAGAAACTATACATGTTAGAGTCTTGAAATTCTGGGTACTTATAGCTGAACACCTCACATCAAACAACAAATCATAATATTTTGAAAAAGTTGGTAATTAACCGAATTACGGGCTAATTAACTTCTAAAATTAACCAATCCACCTTTTTAACGCAAATTCAAACGGACTTTCTCGAAATCATCCGTGTTTCTCCTAAGGGTTGCCAGTAAAATCAGCCGAATGCACGGTTACCACGGAGGAAATTAAGCCGAAAAATGAAGTGGAGATTTTAAAGCGAAATCGTATATCAGAAAATATTGGTCCGAGAAATTTGTAAATGGAATAGACAGACGCAGAAAAAAATCTACTTTCATTTGGTATAAAGTTCACATTTCTGCGATGTGTATAAGTTAAAATATCCAATAAAAATCGATCGATAAAAATTTAATTTCTTTAATTGGAAAGACAAGGAAATAAAAAGATTTCAATTCGGCGGGAAAGCAGGTAGACATGACGACGCTGCGGTTTTCCATAATAGCATATTTTAATACGAAATTTTAACTTTTTAAATATTAAATTTTTTGATTAAATTTTTTGGCATCCCGATGTCAAATTTCTCGCTGATTTCATTGATACCCATATCTAAGTCCTATCTTAATTACAAGCTGAAATATTAATTATTATTTAATTAATCGGTTTATTGCTATCAAACGCGTCGATTAAAATGAAGAGACGCGTTTATTTAACCACGAATTAACTTAAATTAGGAAATCTAATAATTTGCCTGGGCTTTTTGAACAGCGATATGAGATAAGTATAATTCATTCATCATCAGAAAGTTTACTTCATACCACTATTTTCTAATAGTAATTTCAGGAAATATTTTGAATTATTGGTTAAGACCGCCACTCAGTCTGTTTGAAACTTTAAGATAGTTTATAACACATAGAAAAAAGTGTAAAAAAGAATGGAGTGTGATATTTCGAGGAGGGGGGGGGAGCTAGAATTATTTTTAAAATCTTAGCGTTTGTTACCGCAGCAAATATTTTAAATTCTTGTTTAAGACCTTCACCATCCCAACCCATCTATCTACGGAAAGATTGCGTAAAGGAGTTTCGTTCAGATATGCTTTTGTTAAGAATAGAGTGCATTCCCTGGTGGTGGAATGTGGAACTAACATAACGCGATTTTGTTAAAATTAGGAAATGTAACAAGTCGATCTGTTTGAAACTTTAAGATATTTTATAACACATAAGATAAAGTGTAAAAAAGAATGACACGCGAAATTCCGGGAAGGGGGGGGGGGGCGCTAGATTTCTATTTAAAAAATTAGCGCTTCTGACCGCTTTAGGTGACTTTTTGAGGGAGTCCTGAGATATATGCTACTTATTTAATATAAAATTGTCTAAAGTTTAGTTACCACTATTTCCTAATAGTAATTTCAGCAAATATCTTAATTTCTTATTAAGACCGCCACTACCTCGAGTAACATATCTACTTATAGGTTGTTTAACGGAGTTTCCTTTCGATACAGTTTTGTTAAGAATAGAGTGCGCTCCCTGGTGGTGGAATGTGGAACTAACATTTTTGTTAAAATTAGGTAATATGACAAGGCGATCTGTTTGAAATTTTACGATAGTTTATAACACATTAGAAAAAGTTTATAAAAAATGGCGCGTGAAATTTCGGGAAGGTGGGGAGAGGGGGAGGGGAAAAATATTTCTTTTTTGTTTCATACCGTTTCAGGTGCGTTTTTTGATGGAGTCCTCAGATACATGCTACTTATACTTATTAAATATAAATATGTCAAAAGTTAAATTACCACTATTTCCGAATAGCAATTTCAACAATTATCTTAAATTCTTGCTGAAGACCGCCACCCCCTCGAGTAACATATCTACTAATGGGTTGTGTAAAGGAGTTTCATTCAGATACGCTTTTTTAAGAATACAGTGCGCTCCCTGGAGGTGGAATGTGGAATTAACAGACCGCGATTTCATTTAAAGTAGGAAATCTAACAATTCAATCAGTTTTAAACTTTATAGACTTTAAAATAGTATAGACTTTAAAAAAGTATAAAAGATACTTTATAACACACGATAATAAATTATAAAGAAGAAGGGCGCGTCGCATTTCGAGGAGGGGGGGGGGGTTGAGGGAGGTGCGCGAACAAAATTAGGAAATATAACTGGACGATCTGTCTGAAACTTTAATATGGCTTATAAAACATAACATAAATTTTTAAAATCAGGCCGCGTCAAAAATCATGGTGACCATCTGCCCACTCCCCCCCCCAAGGGGGGCACTTTTCTAAATTTGGCAGATACCCGTCATGTGATATATCGTAGCATTTTTTTTTTGGGGGGGGGGCGAACAAAATTAGGAAATATAACAAGGCGAATATGTTTGAAACTTTAACATAGTTTAGGATGTGTTTGCCAAAATTTAGAAGGTATTCCATGGCGATAAATGTACTGGACGTTTTGAAAGAAAGTGTTTTGAAAGGAATATTAAACGAAACCCTTTGTGCGATGTATGATCACACTTACCCACTTGTTTTTTTGTCCTTTTAATATACTTTAAATCTGTTTTCCTCACCACCGATGTTCCGCTTTTTTTTTTTTTTTTGAAATGCTTCTTGCTACATGATTTTTGATCAAAATTGAACATGAAACTGATAAGGAAGAATCCTGCTATTACTTAAAAAGAAACAGTGTATGCATTTTAAAATTCGACTTCATTAAGACAATAAAATTTGATTTTTAACTTATTATAAGGCAGAATTTCGATGAAAACCGATGTGGAATTCAGAAAAATATCTCTAAAACATCAACTATTTAAGGGATTAAAAAATCGATACACAGATTTGTTTGTAATAGGGTTTTACGTAATTAAAATCCAAAATCGAGAAAATATCTAAAAAATTAAGACGCAAGGAGCATTTTAAAAATTCGTTTTAAAATTTTAAATTTTTTAAAATATCTTAAAATTATAATAATATTGGAAATTTCTATTAACATGTTTCTATTAACACTTATTGTTCAATGCATATTTGCACACAATTTCAAATCTCTATTATGAAAAGTAAGATAATATCTTTTAAACGTTCACAGTCCCCTTAATTGGGAACACCCATTGCAAGGGATCCTATGCGCTTTGCACACACAAACAGAACAAGTTGGAAATTGCTCGTCAAACGTGGCAAATGAGGTGCGCTCGTACTATAACTAGTTTTATAATTATTTTTTGCACCTCATATTGTACTGAATGTGAATTTATTTGCAATTCATAAGTGCATAGTCTGTAACATCATTAAAATGCACTTGCAATAATTTTTTCCCATTCCCCTTAATGTAACGGAAAACTTTTGACTGTCCCTGTAATTAAGCTATACATCCGATTTTCATGAAATTTGAAATGGCTCGACAAAATTTTGCAGCAATTATATATTTAAAATTTGAGACCATTCGGAAAGCTGTAACATCATTAAAATGCACTTGCAATAATGTTTCCCATTGGCTTTAATGTAAAGAAAAACTTTTGACTGTCCCTGTAATTAAACTATACATCCGATTTTCATAAAATTTGAAATGGCTCGACAAAATGTCGCAATAATTATATGTTTAAAATTTGAGACCATTCGGAAATCTTTAACATCATTAAAATGCACGTGCAATAATTTTTCCCATTGGCCGTAATGTAAAGAAAAACTTTTGACTGTCCCTGTAATTTAACTATACATCCGATTTTCATAAAATTTGAAATGGCTCGACAAAATTTTACAACAATCATATATTTAAAATTTCAGACCATTCGGTTGGGTAGTTTTTGCTCTATTATATGCGGACGGACGGACAGACAGACGGACTGAACGACGACTATAGGTGCTACGTATTTATATAATTACGAACGCACCTAAAAAACAACAACCATTGTCTCTGGGATATTATTCAAAAAGGTCCTATATGCTACGTGCCAATAAACCTTTAAAATGGCAATCAGTGTAACGGGGGCTTCACTATCACATTAGAATTAAATATTTGATAGTTTATTTTTAAATTAGATTAACATATTGTCGTAAATCTCTGACCCGCAGTAAAATAAATGCTTTTTGGTCATAATAGGAACGCACGGGGGGAGAAAATCAATCTGGGTAAATAAAATTTATTTGTTCGAAAGGGAAAGAAAAGGGACCGAAAAATACAAAAAATATCTATCTAAATATTTCAAAATTCACAAAAAAAAATCAGTTTTTTAATTTTTTAACCACTTTATGAATTTTCTGTCAGCATAGGAGCACACATTTTAAGTTGACAAATGTTTGATGCCGGTATCGTTAAATCTAAAACAGCTCTGACTTTTAAAAGATGTAAATAATCGAAAATTAGCTGTACCAGTGGTGGAAAATTGGAGCAGAGGAGGAGCCTATTGACACCGCTAATTGTTTATTGTATTATTCACCTTAATAAAAACTCGGAAATTATGTCATTAGATAAGCCGCAAAATACTACTAAAATTTAGTGGTGTCGATAGGCTCCGCCTCTGCGCCAATTTCCCACTACTGCTGTACAAATTCCGTATAAAATTTGTAGATAAAAGGACAAAAGTTATATTTTGGTGTCGAAGTTTGAATTCAGCTTGTTTTTAATAATACCTCAAAATCACCGCTGGAAATAAGAAAAAACAACGTAAATTAGATTTCGATATAAATAAATCTATTTTTTTTTTTTTTTTACTTTGACGACCAGGTGCATTGGGAACTGTAATCGTCCAACCCGTAAGGCATGGTGACGTCACGGCGACGTCGTTGTGAAGTCACACTGTGATTTTGTGACCGTCGATGTGACGTCACAGTGACTAGAATGCGAGGTCGTTATGGCCGTTTTAGAGGACGTTTGTGACGTCACATTGTGACCACTCTGTGAAGTCACGGTGTGACAAATTTGTGAAAAGTGTGTCATTTGTGACTATTTTGGCATTAACTTTGTGACGAACCTGTGACGAAAGCGACAATGCTTTGAAGTCACATTGTGACCAATTTGTGAAATATGTGTCATTTGTGACGAACTTGTCATAAACACTGTGATTTCAAATGAAAATCAAATTTCAAATTAATTCCTTAAAAGACGCAAATAGTGAAAAATATTCCATGCTGGGACTCGAACCCGGGCCATCAGTACAGCACACTGACATTCTACCGACTAAATCACATGGAACGATACCCAGGCTGGAAAATTTCTCACTATTACATGTTGGCAAAGCTACAAACGCAGCAAAAGATGGAATATTTAGCGTGAACCACCCACATGATGCAAACACGAAACTTAATTAAATCCAGCATTGATTGAAATTATATTAATACTTGGAAATTTTTCCAGAGAGAACCATTCGCCTTGCATACAATATTTCAAATGAAAGTCAAATTTCAAATTAATTGCTTAAAGGCAATTTTAATTTGAAATGTTGTATGCAGGGCGAATGTTTCTCCCTGGAAAAAATTCCAATTATTAATATAGTTTCAATCGATGCTGGATTTAATTAAGTTTCGTGTTTACCCCATGTCGGTGGCTCACGATAAATATTCCATCTTATGCTGCGTTTGTAGCCTTGCGAACATGTAATAGAGAGAAATTTTACGGGCTGGGCGTCGTTCCATGTGGTTTAGTCGGTAGAATGTCAGTGTGCTACACTGGTGGCCCGGGTTCGAGTCCCGGCATGGAATCTTTTTCAACATGTTGGCCTTTGCGCCTTTTAAGCAATTAATTTGACATTTGATTTTCATTTGAAATATTGTATATAAGGCGAATGATTCTCTCTGGAAAAATTTCTAAGTATTAATACAGCGATGAATTTTAAAATAAAATTTCGCTGTAAATATAAAATCTTATCTTTTTACCGTACTTTTTAGCAAAATATCGCTACTTTGGAGTCCTATTCTTCTAAAACATTTTACATTTTTCCACTTAAAAAACAATGCTTATCAACTGACATATTTTTTTATTAAGTTCTATGCTTGATATTTAGAATGTGTAAGTTTTTAAATTTGTTGTGATTTGTCATTGCTTTATTAAATACGAACATGGAAACTAACAGATATTAATACAACTATTATTTATAGAGCGGCATGATAAGCGATATTTATTTAAATTTTTTATTCCCGTGTATATTGTACTTTGTGAATATGAGGTAAATAGATTTGGTATGTTTTATAGGAAAAGACTGATCTGGGAAATAGAAAAAAAAAAAAAAAGAGTAAGAAAAATCATGCGTTAAGCATAGATTAAAATATACTTTCCAACACTTTCTGAATGCTTTAACAAGACATCGTAATTTAGGGAAATGACGTAAATAAGATAACTAAGTAAAGATTTTAGAAAACGCATAAAACATTTGAAAAACTGATTTCAGCAGTTACCGTCCATAGCCAAATATGTTTTCCAATTCTTTTGAACAGCCCTTATTTGATCTGTAGGTTGATACACTGAAAAAAATGAAGTACTCAAAAATGAGCAAACCGACGTACTCATATTGAATTGAATATTTTTGGATCAAAAATGAACCTATGCTTTCTCTATTTTGAAGCATCACATGTTATCAAACCCAAACAAACGAATAGTTTTGTACCCTGTAATGGTTCATTTCATTTATGGCGGCATAAATGATGTTTATTAATGTAAATATTAAATTATGCACAGCATTTTAAAAATAATTGCTTGGAAATAATGCTCTTGTCATAAAAATATTCGATTTGAATATCCTGTTAAGAATTTTGCTATTTTTCTTGATAAATAATCAATTAAACATTTCTTGTTAAGAACTTTGAACGGGAAATAAATGTCAGTACATTTTTACTTTACATTTTAGGGGGTTTTTTTTGGGGGGGGGGAGGGGGGCAGTACATAACGATTCATATTTGATCACAGCCATGGAATAAAAAATGAGTACTTGTGTTTCTCAACTTTGAGTACATTTGGATCGGAGCTATTTTGTACATGTGACGCATTTAAAATTGAGTACTTTTTACTCAATTTTAAGTGCCCATTTTTTTAAGTGTATATATACTATATAATGGGAAAATTTAGTTTAGCAAGAAAATGCCTAACAGGCTGAAATTCATTTTCAGCAATGTATACTAATGTATGGAAACATACTTGAATACTTTTGTACAACCCTGTAGTTTACCTAAAATCTTTATTACACGCCACTATTTAGTTAAAATTTAATTCAAACTAAGACACTCTTAAAACTGCTGAAATCACATTTCCAGAAATTATAATATATAGACGGCCATGTATCCAATTCTTTACGTGACCCAGTATATCATTTTATCTATATTCTACAAATATTTCTTGGTAAATTAAATGCAGTTCAGCGAAAAAAAGCATAACTCATTTAAAAACCACCTTTAAGCAATTCGCGCCCATTCCCAGTAATCCTTACGAATACTTTTGTGTAGCCTTGTATAGGAATTATAGCATTTATATACACCATACACTATGCATAAATATAGTGAATCATAAAAGTGCATATCATAATTAAAAATATATTTCCAGCAATCATCGCTAATGAACAGTACTTCGATACAATATGGTATCTGAAAGATTCTGTGTGTCCCTGTAAATGCTATATACGTATTATTTGTATTATACATGAAATAATTTATAGTATGTAAACCTCAGCGACATACATCAATTTCATTATATATGAAATAGATTAACATAATTAAAGTATGCCGCAAACAATTTCCTCCACCTCTATATCATTATGTATTTGAATTCCTTTTTACTTTCTTCTATCTTTACAAGAAGAAAGTATTGGATTCATGAAAATTTTCGACTTTCGGTTTTCGACGGATTTACACGTTTTAGGGGTCAGAGATTAAAAAAAACATGTTTTTACAAAATGTCTGTCTGTGACTCTGTGAGTCTGTCTGTCTGTCTGCCTGTGTGTATGTGACACAAATTTTGTGGGCGCTCTATCTCAAGAACTAATGCACGGAATTTAATAAAAATTTATATTAAGTTAGTCCCTAATACAAATTGATGCTGATTAGTTTTTGGTGTAAATCGCTCAACAGGTGGCGCTGCTATGCTGCATTTCCCACGATTTCTGCACTAGCTCTATCTCAAGAACTAATGCACGGATTTTCATCAAACTTCAGATTTAGTTAATCCTTGATATGAATTGGTGCTGGTAACATTTTGGTGCAAATCGCCCAAAAGATGGCGCTGCTATGCTGCATTTACACGATTTTCGTAATAGCTCTATCTCAAGAAATAATGCACGGATTTTCATCAAACTTCAGATTCTGTTAGTGCTTGACATGAGTTGACGTTTCGCACCTTGTGGTGTAAATCGCTCAACAGGTGGCGCTGCTTTGCTGCATTTTTTGTGATTTCCGCGATAACTCTATCTCAAGAACTTATGCTCGGGTTTTCAACAAACTTCAGATTCAGGTATACCTGGATATGAATTAGTGCTGTTTATGTTTTGCTGTAAATCGCTCAACAGGTGGCGCTGCTATGCAGCGTTTTTCTCGACTTCCACAATAGCTCAATGTCCAGAACTAATGCACGGATTTTCATCAAATTTCAGATTCAGTTAGTTCTTGACATGAATTGATGTTTTGTACCTTTTGGTGTAAATCGCTCAACAGGTGCCGCTGCTGTGCTGCATTTTCTGTGATTTCAACAGTAGCTTTAGCTCTAGAACTAATACACGGATTTTTATTCAACTTCAGATTCCGGTATACGAATTAGTACTGTTTGTGTTTTGGCGATTCCGGTTTACGATTCCGGTATATGAATTAGTACTGTTTGTGTTTTGGTGCAAATCGCTCAACAGGTGGCACTGTTATGCTACATTTTTCAAAATTTCTCCTACAGCTCTATTTCAATAACTAATGCACGAATTTTCATCAAATTTCAAATTCAGGTATACTTTTATATGAATAAATTGATGTAATTTATTTTACTATTTAAATGACGTAATTGACGTGATGTATATAGAAGAAAGTTTTGTGATGGCCACAACATACTAGTTTAGTCCTGTAAATGAACAATAACTATTCTTTGCATCGCATAGTCAACAGAATGCATATTTTAGTGCACTTCATAAATGCATATAAATTTTATTCTGTTTGAAAGCGTGCGTAAAATCATAAAAAATCATTTGAAACGACTTTTTCCCATAGGCCGTAATGTAACGGAAAAATTTTGGCTCTCCCTGTAAATGAACAAAGCATGATACAAACTTCATTACAAATAGGTACCGTGCGATGGTAAACGTCAATACCATCCAAAAATTTCAGGGCAATCCGAGTATATTTTCGAGAGTTAGAGTGCGCACAGACTGCTAGACGGACAGACGGAGAGACAAACCGAAGTCATAAGCACTTTTCAACTTGTGTCCTACATTATGTATCCTGTATTATATGAACTTCTAAAAAATATATACTAAAGCAGTTTAATCTATAACTTCCTATCAGGGATGAAAAATACTTTATTTCAATCCTTAAATATCATATTTTACTTTTTAGTTCCAGTAATTACACGAATCATACACGTAGAAAATTAATTTACAGTAGAAGAAAATTTAATAACCGATTCAGAATGTCTATAATTAAATGTTTGATTAAAATCACAAACAGAAAAAAATGCTTACATACAATTAAAAAAAATAAATATACCAATTTGAAAAACACAAAAAATAATAATTAGTATTTATAATTGTACTGTTAAACAACAGCAAACTACAATAGATAAATTAAATGCATTATTAGATTTAACAATATCTCAAAAATATTTCCATATGATATAAGGAATTCCTATTATTTTATAATTTTGGCAAATGTTAAATCTGAAAACATTGGTTTGAAGATTTAGGATTTTAAAAGATAATTTAAAATATTATTAGCACTAAAAGAAAATTCTTTCAAATGTTTCACTACTGTAATATGTTAAAAATACATTTTCCCAGTATAATGTTAATTTCTAATCTGAAACAGTTTCGTAATCTCATGATAATCGAACATCATATTTAACCCCAAAATAATAATAACTATAAATGTTAGTAATCAAAAAATAGTAAGAAGCCGATAAAATAATTCCAAATCATTGTCGTTCCATACATTTTTAATCTCAAGTAAGAGTAAATTAATGTTTATATTAATTCCAGTATGAATGTAGGCATGAATGTCTCTGCGCAGTTTTTTTTTTTTTTTTTTTTTTTTTTTTTTCCCAAGCGATGGCAGATTAAAATATTTTTCTTTACAGTTATCAAATTGGAAAATATCGCTTCTGACAGTTAAAGATCAGTCTCTTACAAATATAACTATTTAACTCATAATATACAACCAGGAATAAAATATTTAAATTAAATAAAACTTACATGCACGTTCCATTAATATCCGTGTATCCTAAAATGGTCATTCCCTTATCTTAAAGTGTTGTAGACGTGTTGTTCTAAAACAAGTGAACTATTTCCCG
Organism: Maratus speciosus; assembly: GCA_963932465.1. Classification (NCBI taxonomy): domain Eukaryota; kingdom Metazoa; phylum Arthropoda; class Arachnida; order Araneae; family Salticidae; genus Maratus; species Maratus speciosus. The sequence goes on along the minus strand of OZ010797.1, from coordinate 184,776,208 downwards.
CGTATTCTCATATTTATTTTTCTGTGGGCAGACGATTTTCGAGCAGATGGTTTGTTACAGATTGTTTGTTTTTGTAAACAAAAAATATGGAATTTGAACGCGCAGAAATTTTCTGAAAGTATCATTCATTAAAATTTTGTATTTGAAGAAATGTCTTTTCTTTTTATCCGTACCAAATAATTCAAGTTAAAATGTATTGTAAAGTTCCTTTTTTCTAAATAATTATAACAATAATAATATTCATAATTAGAGTTTATTAGATAAAACATTGTTTAAATTTTTAAATTGTGTAAAAATAAATTTAATGTATTAACGACAACCACCCCACCTTTTTTTCTATTTTTTTAAAGTAAAGTTTGTTTTGCACAAAATTTGTATATTTCCTTTATTTTCGGAAAATGCTAATTTTATTTTAAAAGTCTGAAAGAAGTAGAATTTATGACTTGAATACAAATTATAAAAATATTCTAAAGCAAGAAATGCATAGATGACTAAACTCTGAAGACTCTTTCTACATGCTCATTAAAAAGTGCAGATTTAACTGTAATAGAAAATTTTTAGTTTGAAACCACAGAAGTGTTTCGAATAATTCTGATCGGTAAAAAAAGAAAGAAAGAGAGATTTCCTCCCAGCAAACTAAATATGTAAAGTGTATAAATTTAATATTCGTAATTGTAAATATATTATCCAAATGCTAGATAAAATTGAAATCATTAAAAAAGTATACATTCACTGTCTTAGATATCAAAATGATAAAATATAGCCTAAAATTTTAGTTTATTAATGCTTGTATCGTGCACTTTATTTATTATGCCCCCCCCCCCTCCCCTTTAGTGACGGAATTTACCATTTGCTATCCACTAATATATTTTCATTCCTTATGCCGCTGTAACTCGTGGCTGTTTAAAACATTTCTCTTCATTTTCAAAGATTTTTGAAGTTCATATTTTTTGTCACACTTTGACTTACAATATGCTGGTTTTTTTGTCACATATGTGACGTGACGTACGTTACATAGCAGTGACATAACAGTGACGTCACAATTTTTTTTAATTGCCAGAAAAATATAATTTTACAAAAAGTAACATGTTTTGAAGAATTTTCGTAATTTTTTAAAGTTTTCTAAGAAGTTCACATTTCAGTCACAATGTGACATCACTGAGTGGTGGCATTTCGGTCACAGATGTGACGTGACCACAGCGACGTCACCGTGACCATGCATGCTATGAGGGAAGTTTGCGGAATTCCACCTGTGATGGATATTTCCAGGGCTCGCAGCGTTCCTAAAATTTTCGCACTTTCCTACCACTATTTTAAAACGATAATCTTTATTGTATAATTCTAATACAGATATTACCACGAAGAATTCTTATTTAAAATACTGGTAGCAATGTGCGAAAATTTTAGGAACGCTGCGAGGTCTGTATTTCTGTCTATCGTCCACAAACATGCGCACATGCAAGGATACACAAAAAGCTACATGTTATTAATAGATTAAATGTACTTATTAAAGAAACATTTACGGGTGATATTAAAGCTCGAATATTGGCTTTATATTGTAATTATAAGGAAGTATGAAATATGATGTACGAAAATGAATGCAATATTGTCCAATTTGAGGAATAGATCAGATCAATATTTCAAACCAATAAAAAGCATTATTATACAAAAATCACTTTTCTAATAGTCAAATCTTTAATGGTGAAGTAAGAGTTTTAAATAAGTTTTTTTTTTAAAGATTAAACAATGAATATATTATTATCATTATTTTGACAAATTGGAATGTGTACGATCAGATTTGACGAATTATGAACATAAATTGTATACATATTACAATTCAAAACGTTTACGTTATATTTCATACAAAAAGTTACTTATAATGTTATATGCCTGAAATTGCTAACGGCGTAGTAAAAGGTAAAAAGATCTGTTGAATTTAACATTTTGAAAATAATCATATTTTGTTTTTCAATTTTAGGTATTGCTGTAACTGCTAAATCCAAAAGATGTTGTGGAATGGCAATTAAGCTGTTTGTACTTTTGTTTTGTACAATAGGGTTCGTTTATCAAACCTGGTCCTTTATGCAAATGTATCTAGCTTATCCAACAACACTAGATATTAGTGATGAATATCCTGATTCTTTTATTGCGCCAGCTATTACGATATGCAACAAAAACAGGTGATTATTGACGAGATAAGACTTATATGCTCATGATCATAACAAAGAGTAGGGCCGTATGATTTGATAGGATTTTGGAGCCAGTTATAAAGGCCAACTTTTAATTTTAGCCCAATAGCGTTTATTTAAAAGGAAATTAATCATCTGTTTGAATTTTCAATGATCTCCATGGATAACTAAAGAAACACTGCGTTACTGATTAACTCTTTACGTCCTATATTATGAAAAAAAATGAAAATTTCTCTTTGCAATGCTTTTTTCAAGATTTTATGAAAATACTAGCAGTACCCTCCGGCGTTACTCGAGTTTTTTAAGTTAAAATAGAGAGAAATTAAAAGAAATGACTACTCACCTCCTCATAGTTTAAGCTGAGATTTCGAGTTTTTCTGAAGAGTTCCTCAATGCGTACTCAGCAGGAGATGCAACAGGGTATATAAAGACTAAAAACCACTTTTTCTTTCATTTTAACTCTTACATTATACATACCACGGGATGCAACACAGCCTTCCCGGATCACAGAATACACATTCCAGTGTTAGAATGCTGTGTTAGTACATTTTTAATTTAAAACTCTACTAGATAGTGCTCGTCAAGATTTGACGGTAAATAATTTGAATGTTTCATTAGAAAAATTCTTGAATTTTTAATTAGTTGCTTTTCAATTAATTATTGAAATCGTGACAAATTTCTATATTGCCTAAGTGATTCCTCATTCTTTAAGGCGATAGTGGATGCAGTCAGTCTAACCTATTCAATAAAGTGAAATAATTTTAAGTTTATAATTTACAACCAATTACGCTTGCTTTTTATCAGAAATTTATCAAAAAATACTGGGTAAAGCATTTATTTTTACTTACTACGGCCTTTTTTTCTCTTCTTTCCCCCTTTTTTTGGAAAAAATAACAATATTTATTTTTATATATTTATTTATTTTAAACTGCACAGCCCTTAAAAGCTGTCACGAGTTTTATTTTATCAGTCTCATTCTCAAAAATCTAAATTTGAAACTTGATGCAGTTAACGATTTATAACATATATTTTTTATTGCTTCAATTTTATTTTACATATTTATTTATTTTTTAAATATTAAACCATGGATATCAAGGTAATTTCTTTTATAATTCTTATGTGAATATTTTTTTCTTTCTTTCCGTTTTCTTTTTTACGGAAATGAATGCCAAACATTTCTTTCTACCACACACGCAGACACATATATTTTTGATAATGTTCAGAAAATATAACAAAAATTGTAGATCAGCTCAGTTTATTTAATCGGTAATTTATAATTCTTATATGAATATTCTTTTCTTACTGATTTTTTTCTTGCAATTTGGTTCTTAATGATCTGATCTTACAGAATTTATTTACGTTTTTTTTATATATGATTACTTTTTCAATATTTAACATATTTTTAGATTTTCCACTAAAAAAGCGAAAAATCATTTTTTATATAGAAAATAACAGTGACGCATTCGAATAAAGTTTAGAAGTTTATTAAAACTGGACATCTGTAAATAGCTGTATATGTCAGCGGTTAATAGCAAAGAAAACTCCAAAAAAAATTCTTTCATTACGGACTTTTCTGTCGCCTCCAAAAAACCATAATTCGCTTTTATAATATTGCAAACCAATAGCTGTTTTTAGAAATGTATGAGGATCGTGACAAACACCTGCGCTATGACTTTCGCTTTTATTGTTCTTAAACCATTTCTAATCGCAAAATTTCATTTTTTAAATCATCGTATAGCAACAAAAATGTATTATTGAATGATTTTTGTTTGAAAACTGATGCCGGATTTAGTGACATTTTATGATTTATAACAGTTATTCAAGCATAATTTTATTTCTAACCTGTCGCAAAAATAAACATTTGTTTTCTAAACTAATGAAAAGTAGCTAGTGACAGATAGGTTATCACAATTGGTAATAGATTACCCAGAGCAAAAAAAATTCTTTCTTTCTTTTTTAACATTAATCTGCCGTAATTAGGCCCACTTCCAAGTATTACGATTATTAGTCCAGTCAAATTAGGAAAGTTTGCTGCAAAAAATGCTACAGAGATAAAAATTCGCACAGTTGTTCATTGATACCTACTAATCACTAGATAAAAAGTCCTGATGGATAGGAAGTGAGCGGGGGGAGGGAGGGGCAAAAATAAATTTTGCCCCCCCCACATTTTTTAGTTTTTTTTTAAATATCTCAAAAACTGTGGGTTTTCATGAAAAAATTGCTCTGGCATAAATTAAAGAGCATAAATTCTCTACAAATGACAGGTATACAAATTGGAACCTCGGTTATCCGTCATTCACGGGACCAGAACCTTGTCGGATTTTGTCAAGTCAAATTAGGAAAGTTTGCCATAATAAATGCTACATTGATAAAATTTGGTACAGTTGTTCATTGATAGTTACTAATCCCTAGATAAAAAGGTCCTGATGGATAGGAAGTGAGCGGGGGGAGGGAGGGTCAAAGTCCCACCCCCCCCCCACATTTTTTTAGTTTTTTGAAATATCTCAGAAACTGCGGGTTTTCACGAAAAAAATGGTCTGGCATAAATTAAAGAGCATAAATTCTCTACAAATGACAGGTATACAAAGTGGAACCCCGGTTATCCGTCATTCACGGGACCGGAACCTTGACGGATTTTTCACCAAAAAAAATTACTTTCTTTTCAAATTTATTTAATTTCTATTCAAATTTATTAAATATTGTCACAAAAAATAAATAAAATAAAACAAAAAACACTCCAATACTGCATGCGATAATGGCAGGTAATTAGTTAATGAAAGATAAATATTCACCATTAATGAATTGTTTATTAATGTGAAGTATAATAATATATAGAGAATAATATATAGAGAAAACTAAATAGTATATTATAATATATAGTAATAGTAATAGTATAGTATAATATATAGAGAAAACTAAAAGTAGATACATACTAATTTATAATTAAGTAGATATTATATAATTATGAAAGTCTTTACAAGGAGTTTTTTTTATCATTCTGGCTTGTTTTTCTCTCCAATATCATCATCAGCGGAAGTACATGGGTCATTAGGATCCAGTTCTTTCTTGCCCTGTTCATCTGCCCATGACCCTGAAGACAAATATTTATCAATAAGAAAATGTTTAGGTCATGCGAAACTTTGTGAGTGCGACAAAACATAATAGAGAGCAATGAAAACTACTAATTTATCACTAAGCAGATAGTACTTACTAAGTCGTGATGTTCTTTTTTTTTTCTTTGACACATCATCATCAGCTGTAGTGGATGGTGCATTAGAAGGTGTTCTCAGCAGGATTGAATCCATAATCGCCTCCTCATCTTTTTCCTCATCATGTTGATCTACATATTTGGATGTAGCATTCAGACAGTCACCATGACAGATGTTGCAGATGATTGTGCAATTAATGGCTGCTTTTCTGCATCCACACTTAGCTCCACAGCCAGTAGTGCATTTGCAGAAGATGGTATTTAAGACAGCCTCAGGTGCGATCGAATCCTTGGTTGTTATGGGAATAAGACGATTCTGTCTTCGTTCCCAACCCCAGAGTTCGGCTTGTTGTTCCTGGCCAAGCCACAGTTGTACCTGGTGGTATACCCGGAAAGAATGCTGTCTGGCTGCTCCTTCTGTTGGTGGGAGGGATGAAATGTCAGGTTTAACATTTGATACAGATTTTGCGAAGGAGTGGTATCGGAAAGTATTAAGAGATGTAGCTGTGGAGGGTGCTCCATACAATCTCAAAAAAAGTTGGTTTCCTGCTTCTGCAACAGCATCATGGTCGGATTCCCTGTTATTGAAAACATTAGCAATTTTATGTATGTCTTCACATTGCTGAAACAGTTTGAAAAATTTGATTTTTCCTTTTTTGTATGCTGCAGACGTCGTATCACATCCAGTGAATGCATGAAGGGCTAGAATGACGTCTTTCAGTCTCGTTTCTTTAACTAACTGTTGTGAGGAAAAAATCTTTCTTTCAATTTTTCCACGGCTCGGCTTAACGAAAAAAATTTCTCGTTCGAGTGGAGTTAGGGCGATTAGGAGGACAAGAAGATCAACATCCTCACCAACAATTGCCACTATGTCACTGGAAGAAGATTTTTCAATGGCTGTTGTTACGATTAGGGTATCTGCATCACCAGTACTCTGCCGACAAGATATTCCATTATCCTTCAATTTGGATGAAAGCATAGCAATTAATCTTGATTTGTTCTTTTCATTTGAAAGGAAGTTTTCTTGCTTAACAGTAACCTCTGTGTCTTTGTTGAAATTAATATCCACGGACTTCTTCAATGCACATCTTCGGTTTTGTTCTGCTGATTTCGTGCTATTGGTAGTGTCGGAGTAGCCATCAAAAACCACTGTACAGCTTTTACCTTTATAATGTGTGGAGATATATTTGGTGTAGCCTTCACAAATTGAATTAAAAGTGGAACCTCTTGACCACGGAACTTTGTGAAGAAGGAAACCACCATCCACAACAATATCACACTTTTGAAAATCAATAGTCTCTTGCAATGGTTTCAAGAAATCGTAGAGGACTGCTTTCTTCGTCTTACGCATGCCTCCTTCGTCAAAAAGGGCTAGCGGAAAAGGAGCCAACTCAAATTTTAAATATTTTTTCAAATCTTCATCATGTTGTTTAGCTATGGAGATCCGTTGAAATATTACCAAAGGGTTGACTGGAACTATATCATCATGAATTTTAATAGAACAGTTCATGATGGCCAGAGGGAGGGCCCGGTCCTTACGTGACAACTTTACATCGGAAAAACATTTCCCAACCACTTTCGCCATTGCCTGTTTTCCTATATTTATAGCGTCATAGCAGTTAATAGTTGCATCCCCTACCACCCCATTAGCTATAGACATGATGTCTGCTGTCATTGGGAATGGTGGATGATTTTCAAACCACGAAGAGAGTTTCTCAACATCTGCGACATCTCTAGCTTGGGTGGATTTTCGAAAATCTACGTGTTGCTCACTACCGGCAAACAAAACACCACTAAATTCTTCGAGAGATACGCAAATGCCATGAGTTGCTGTCACTCCCAATACAAACTTGCTCAAAACGCTGTCTGTTATGCCCCTGCCTCTCGTCAGGCCACCTGTGCTTTTCATACTGCGTATTAATGTTTGCTCAATGCACATGTCTGACCAAACACCAGTCCAAAACGAATCTGTCCTCCTTATTGTAAAGTAGCCATCCTCTGTAAATGTTTTGAACTCTTCTTCTGTCATCATATTCGGTAGTTTCAACATATCCTGTAGATATAAGTGACATGATTTGGCATAAGAGAAATGGCCACAGGCGTGGAAAAACGGCATCATTTGCTGAACACATTTGAGATGGCCATTCCAATTGCCTGATCGTTCAGCTGAAATGTATTCTTTCATCAACGTGACCATGTTGAAGTATTGTATCCAAAGGGCTGCAGTACGGCCATTTCCCTTGAACTCCATCAGCTTATTACCCAGTTTAATAGCAACAGCTTGTAGATTAGTGTTTTGATTTATTGAGTCTAGAGAAGGAGGATCAAATGCAAATACTCCCATGACTTCATTGATAGCTTGCAGCTCTTCATCACTACTCTCAACTTCCTGCAATACTATTTTCGCTAAAGCTGTTTGGACTAACAAATGAGCTCGGACTGCTCTAGAGTACGCATGTCCCTGCAACATCTTCTCAACTGAAAGTGGAGCGTATATTGTCTCCAACAGCTCTTTTAAACCACTTCCGTTCATGATGAAACCGATACATCCTAAATATGACATCAGAAGGTGAAAGCCACCAAGTCTCACGACACATTTTGACAACATGGAATCTGTTGGAGATGCTGCAACTATTTCTCTACATTTTAGATAGAGTGGCTGGTCAAACGTTATGAACAACAATCTCTGATCAATTTTGACACATACATCTGCTGCATACTGTAATGATGTATAAACAGTGTCATAATTAGATGGTGGTGCATTGATGAAAGGAAGCGGAATTACTTTTGTCTTTTCATAATTTTCATGTTTTGTTATTGATTGCATAAATCCTTTCCATTCAGGGACTCCAGGAAGATTCATCCACTTTGCATACATCCACAAAGTGTCACAGATGTTGGGCAGGGGTATATCCTCTGCTAATTCTCCCAGATTCTCCATTTTCACATTTTTAAAAGCTGTACCTGTGAATTCAAACGGCTTCAATGGAATAACCCCCAACTGCCCAACAGCCTCAGCAGTAGGCATTTTAGTTACTTTCATGATTGGCGATCCACTTTCAATATGTGCTGGTGTTACGCACTTTATGCCAACCATGGAGTGAAATGTGTTGAGTCCATCCAGCGTGGAAATATTAAAATCAGCGTTATCGTAAACAAACTGACAAAACATTCCTCGTAAATCTGGTTGACCATGTTGAATGGCAGACATTTCAAGCAGTCGGGACTCATAATAGGATGAGCAAAACCCCAAATTCGAAATGAGATCGACTAAGTTTTTGTGTCCATACTTTCTGTATAAGAGCACACCAAGGCCGGTCAATATTGGGGAAACAAAAGACACTGGACGTACTGCTGATATAATGGCATGGCCTATTGTAATGCATTTTCTTTCTCGAGCAACATCGTTCTGCTGGCTTTTCTTCTTCATGAGCACATGCTCCAGAAAACAGCTGAGAGATTTAGGAATATCACTCTTGGCATCCTTGAAAAAGTCATTACTTGGAGGATAGCTCGTAGAATCATATACTTTTGACTGGATATCCTCTCTAATTATTGCTGCTGCAGTTTGCACAATTCTTAGTCGTTCATCAGCACAATCTTTTTTTTTGTTTTCGTACCATGCATCTGATAGCACTTTCATTCCTGTGTCAATAAAACAAACGGAAGGAATCTTTCTTGGATTTTTAGTTATGATGATACTCTCTCCATATCTCTGTTTTAGTTTAGCTTTCACTGTCCGTTCATCTGGGACACGCCCAGTTACTACGGAAAGCAAATCAGACAAGGCATGTTGGCAATCATCATTATTTTCAAGAAATGAGCAAATTTCTTCCATGGCTTCAACAATATAATCTGTTTCTGGCCGTCCGCGTTTACCTCCTCTTGACATGAGATAAAATTTCTGTAAACAATCATGATGGTAAATTCCATCAGCAGCAATTAAATCAACTACATTACTAAGGCGAATTTTAACTTCTTCTCCCCACTGATCATTTCTCATTTCTGCGGCTTCAAGGACTCTTTGTGTCATGGTGGGACCGTTTGTTTTTAAGACTCGCACCTCATAAAATATTCTTCGCAAAGGAATTGGTTTCTTTTTTTCTTTTTCTTTGAACTGTTCATCAATTAAATCAGTACAAAGGAAGCATCTGTTTTTGAAATCAAACTTGGGTACTGATGACCGCAGAGTAGCCGGTTTTCGACTGATTGATGGTGTAGGCTCATTTCTGAGCGTTTTTAATGCTGCATTAATGCTATCAGGTCTGGTGTAATTTTTACGGCATGCAGTGTGTACTTTCAGAAACGTAATATTCTCCAACTGCTGAAATTTTTGGTCCTGTCTTTCAATACTTGCTTTTTTTAAACTTTCGATCCCTTTTTCACCCACTCGTACAACATCATCACTTGACTCATAAACATCTGTATCACAAATGAAACACTTATCCATTGACATGATGTGCGCAAAAGTTGTTAAATACTATAAACTCGATGTTAACTACTATAAATGAGAACTACTATGAACACACATCCACGTCCCTTACTGGGTTATAGAAACTAACTGAATGAACGAAAGGGTACCAGATACAAAAACAAAGGGTGTGGAATTGGAATCCCCGACCCCTCGGAAACGCCACCTGCAATACAAAAATCACGTGCTATTGTTTACGTAAGTTTCTCTTCCCACTGATCGTAAACATTGGCTCCCGCGAGATTATTTACCACGCGTCAGTCGATTTAGCATGTTTGTAAGTACTCAGAAGTTAAGTTGTTTTCTGCTTTCTTTTTTAGTAACAATATTTAAGAAATTTCGCTAGACATTGAGTAAATAAATTTGAAAAGAAAATGATTTTTTTGCGGAAAATCGGTCAAGGCTCCGGTCCTGTGACTGACGGATAACCGAAGTTCCACTGCGTATACATGTTATTTGTAGAGAATTTTATGCTCTTTTATTTATGCTGGAGTAATTTTTTTTAAAGAAAACGCACAGTTTCTGAGATATTTTCAAAAAAACTAAAAAAAAGGGGGGGGACTTATTTTTGCCCCCCCGCTCACTTCCTATTCATCAGGACTTTTTACCTAGTCATTACAAAAGTACCCAATTTTTATCTCTGTAGCATTTATTATGGCAAACTGCCCCAAAACGGGCTTTTTTGATTGCACTAAAGGCTCCGGTCCCGTGACTGACGGATAACCGAGGTTCCACTGCGTATACTTATCATTTGTAGAGAATTTTATGCTCCTTAATTTATGCTAGAGTATTTTTTAAAGAAAACCCATAATTTCTGAGATATTTTCAAAAAACTAAAAAAGGGGGGGGACTTATTTTTGCCCCCCCCCGCTCACTTCCTATTCATCAGGACTTTTTACCTAGTCATTAGTAGGTATTAATGAGCAACTGTACCAAATTTTTTCTCTGTAGCATTTATTATGGCAAACTGCCCCAAAGCGGGCTTATTGGATTGGACTAAAGGCTCCGTTCCCGTGACTGACGGATAACCGAGGTTCCACTGCGTATACATATTATTTGTAGAGAATTTTATGCTCTTTAATTTATACTGGAGTAATTTTTTAAAGAAAACCCATAGTTTCTGAGATATTTTCAAAAAACCTAAAAAAAGAGGGGGAGGGGATTTATTTTTGCCCCTCCCTCCCCCCGCTCACTTCCTATCTATCAGGACTTTTTTCCTAGTCATTAGTAGGTATCAATGAGCAACTGTGCCAATTTTTATCTCTGTAGCATTTTTTGCAGCAAACTGCCCCAAAACGGGCTCATTTGATTGGACTATATGGCTACGTTGTCGTTTCAAATGGATATGAATTGTGAATACCACTGAAGATATCAACAACGCTTCTACGCCTAACAACATTTCTTCAAATACACCATTCAGCTGTATGTCCAATCACAGAAGACTAATCATAAGAAAAGATGAACTACAAAATACATCACTTTGGGATTAAATTGAAATTTGTGAAAGAAAGCACAGATTTATATTTTCTTAGTTTTTTTCTAGATATATAGGTACAAAAATTATTTTATATCTGCTCCGAGAAAAATTAATCATGGACAGTGAGCTCCAGAGGATTTAATTCAGTATTTAATTGCGTAGTTCTTTTACATGCCTATTTACCCTGTGTTTTGTTTCTTTATTTCTTTTGGTGAAGTCGTAATTTCGCTGTGTAATATTACCTGAATAAAAAAGACAGAACTATTTTTATCTGTTTAACACTAGAAAGACGAATATTTTTAATCACTTTTTATAAAAAATATTTAATACCAGAATTTTTATTTAAAACAGTTTAACTGATTCAATTAGCCCTTTTTTTCCTTTGTATCTTTTAAATTTATTTTATAAAAAAATTTCCGGTTCGACCTGAAATATACCCATATGGTGGGAGCCACATGGCCCCTCAGAGTCATTTCGGTGTAAAGTTCTGACGGGTTAATCTTCGATAATCGGGCTGAATGCTATTTGTATTTTAATGAATCTTCCTCACACGTTTTATGGCATGAACTTTTGTTTAAATCCATATAGTAGGGATGCACAACCTGTGGCCCGCCATGGGTTAACTTGTGGTCCGCGATCACAATTTATTTAATTTCTTCGTTTTTATGACACAATTTCGTCAATTTATAACTGGAAAATTTGCAATTTTTTGTCCCATGTCGCGTGAAATAATGGCGAATTTCGTCAATTTGCCCCGGAAATAAATTGCAAATTTCATCTGAGCCAATTAAGAATCGCAAATTTCGTTGATCGAGTTCGGAAAAATCGCGAACTTTATCGATGAGTCACAGAAAAATCTCAAATTTCGTTGATCAACTGGGGAAAAATCTCGAGTTTTGTCAGTTTATCGCAAGAAAAAAATTATGAATTTCGATAATTTGCCGCTGAAAAAATTGCAAATTTCGTCAGAGTCAGTTAAAAATCGTGAATTTCGTTGATCGAACGCGTTAAAAATCGCGAATTTTGTCGATTATGTAATCCTTGAACGGTTGCTGAAAAATTGCGAATTTTGATAGTTGATCATGAGAAAAATGTGAATTTTGTCAATTTGCCACGGGAAAAATTACAAATTTCGTCAGAGTTAGTTAAGAATCGCAAATTTTTTTTATCGGGCGCGGAAAATTTTCGAATTTTGTTGATCATGAGAGGAAAAATCGCGAATTTTGCTGACTAAGCGCGGAAAAGTCTCAAATTTCTTTAATCGGGCACAGAAAAATCGCAAATTTTGTCGATGAGGTACAGAAAAATTGCAAATTTTGTTTACCGGCAGCTAAAAAATCGTGAGTTTCGTCAGTTTATCTCGAGAATAATGTCGAATTTCATCAATTTGTCGCGTAATAATTACAAATTTCTTCAGAGTCAGTTAAGAATCGCGAATGTCGTTGATCGGACGCTAAAAAATCGCAAATTTTGTCGAGGAGCTGAGGAAAAATTGCAAACTTTCTGGATCGGCTACGGAGAAATCGCGAGTTTCACCAGCTTATTGCGGTAAAAATCGCAAATTTCGTCAATTCGCAGCGGGTATTATTACAAATTTCATCAGAGTCAGTTAACAATCACGAATTTTGTTAATCGGGCACAGTAAAATCGCGAATTTTGTCAATGAGGTACAAAAATTGCAAATTTCGTTGATCGACTGGGGAAAAATCGCGATTTTGTCAATCTGTCGCGGAAAAAATCACGAATTTTGACAATTGATAGAAAAAATTACAAATTTTGTCAATTGATTGCAAAAATATTGAAAATTTGGCAATCGCTCGTGAAAAAAAATCGTGAATTTTCGCAAAAATGCGCGAATTTCGTGAATAGCTCATGGAAAAAAATTACAAAATTTGTGTGTCGGTCACAAAAAATATCACGAAATAGAAATCCATTGATCGCAGGAAAAAATCGCAAATTTCATCGATTATGCGCGTAAAAAAACGCGATTTTCGCTAATTTATTGCGCAAAAAAAATCGCAAATTACATCAATGTACATCATGAAAAAATCACGTTTCGTCGATTGGTCATTGGAAAAAAATTGCAAATATTATTAATCTGCCACGTAAAATATCGAAAAATTCGCCAATCACTCATGAAAAAAAAATCGCGAATTTTGTTAATCGTTCATGGAAAAAACTTGCAAATTTCGAAGATCGATCGCAGAACAAAAAAAGTCGCGAAATAATTCGATCAGGGGCGGAAAAATCGCAATTTTCGTTGATCCGTTGTGGAAAACAAAATCGCGAATTGCGTCAATTTTTCGCAGGTATCGCAAATTGGTTGTTTGAAAAGATTGCAAATTTTGCCGATCGGCAATGGGAAATTACCGCGAAATCTGTCAATCGGTCGTTGATAAAGAATCGCGAATTGCGTCAATCAGTCGCAGTTGATTGACAAAAGTATAAAAAAACGAGTTTTGTTAACAGTCCGCAGAAAAAATAGCATAATTAGTCCATCATGCCTTGTTAATTCAAAAATAAGTTTCCTTTTATTTTAAATGAAGTTATTCTTCAATAATTTTTTTCTATATAATTTTCAATAATGTTCAATTATTTAGAAATTTTGTGTAATATTTTTTCATCAAGTTACCATTTGTCAGGAACCGTTAGTCTTCATAAAGTGTCGAATGGTTATTCATACAGATGTGAAGAAGCCCTGCATTCCTTCATACAATTATTTATTTCCGTTTGTTTATTTTTATTATAGACAAAAAATAATTATTCATCAAGAATAAAGACTTATTACACCCCCCCCCCCCCTATCTCCCCGATATAGAATTTTCTCCGTGTTACTGATGTGGCCCTCGACAAACCAAACATTTTTGTATGTGGCCCTTCGGTTAAAAAGGTTGTGCATCCCTACCATATAGCATCATTTATGTTTTAAGCGAATATTTGGCATGCAGCTCGACTACAAAATATTAACCTGCAATAATGCTTAAGGCGGTTCTTCATTTCCCTGCTCAACAACTCGAAATTTTTGAGACATTTTCCGACTCATTAAACGTAAAGGATTAAAATTCGCAGGCCTGATTATTGAAGCGATTTGGAATCGAAATGAGTTTTCCCTTTTTTGATAAATAAATTAATTATTGAGTTATGAGCAAGTGTGATGACCGATTTTTCTCCTTTATCGCAGTGTTGCGTCCGGAAATTCAGTTCAAAACGCCAACAATGACACTATTTTATGAAAGATTATATATGCCTTTACTAAAAAATGGAAAACTTTTTTTTTAAAACATAGTTATTGAATAAGAACACCTGTCAATTTCATGCGTTTCGAAACAAAAAAGTAATTAAAAAATATCTCATAAATTAGCTTCTTTGGATTTCAGAACAGTCTTAACTTGACGTTAATGAAAAAACTCACATTTTTAGTATTAATTTTGGAACTAGCGAAATTAAAAATCAGAAAAAGAATCTTCTTTTGACACAATTGTGGTAAAAATTTTCACTTTTAAAATTAAAATACATGTTTTCTTTTGCACGTGTAACAGAAGTATACGATTTCTCTCACAATATGGGGGATGCAATAAAGGCATCGTAATGAGGTAGCATATAGGCAAATTTTATTTGGCGTTGATTAAAACTAAAGTCTTCGTTTTGTGTGTAATTATAAGCTTTAATTAGAGGAATAAATTAAGAAGTTTTTCACTCTTTATAAAACACCACTCTTAAATGTAAACTTAAAATTTTCATTAATAAAAATGAAATCTACAATGATTAGATTTCATTTTCCATAAACTTTTAGTGGCGACATCAGTCATGGAGTTTGTTTGAAACAGGAAATAACTGCCATCTCTTTAATGTAAATCACATAAAACGTTAAAATTGCATCCCCCCCCCCCCAAAAAGCACTTAGTTATGACGTATAATTACAGTCCTCAGCAAAAGTTTAGACGGTGGTGATTTTTAACCTTTAAATAAAACATACGAACACTTGGGTTATACAAATGACTGTACTAATTTGAAATATATTTTTAACTTTTTAGGACAGAAATAACGGTTTTAATGTAGGATATTATTTAATTTAACTGAAAAAACTGAAATTTGCATATTGCAAAAGTTTAGACACTTTTGTGATTTTTTGGCAATTGTTCAAGGAAAAACGCATATTTCAAACTTATGACGTAACATGCATGGAGTATTTAAGTGCACCTCGCGATAGCATCGGTTAGTGAAGATGCCGCGAGCAAGAAATTTTCAATCCGATAAAGTAATTAAAGCATGGAAGCTGAAATCGAAAGGGAAGACTGTTGCAGAAATTTCAGCTACTTTGAATCGGCCAAAGAAGTCTGTCTATTAAGTCTGTCTAAGGGTGACTCTTTCAGAGCAAAACACGAGGGCCAAAAAACGAGGTTATAGAAGGAAGCATAAAATGGCATCTAGACAAATGATGACTGGTAATCGCATTAAAAGTGAGTCAGAGCTTTCTGTGTCAACGAATAATTTCGTAGATGCATTAAAGAAAGATGTACACTAGTTTACATGAAAATGATAAAACAACCAGGCTTGAAATCTCACAACAAATTGACCCCTTTCCTGTCGCGGAGTAATTCTTTTTATAAACTGCTGAAATAATGGACTGATACCAGAATTTATAAACGAAGTTATTAGAAAATATGAAATTGCTTATTTTCACGTATATTATAAAAGGAAAATTTTAATTAAATATTCTTGTCACTTTTGGAATTAAAATTAGGTGTCCTTTGCCCTTGAAAGGGTTGATGATTTGGGCCTCACTTTGTTTTAATTCTCAAGTATCTCTCAATGGTCGCCAAGCTGCGTAAGACTACATACGTACAGTCGTGGAAAAAAAAAGTAAACACCCCCTACTAACTCCGCAACAAATTATCGTAGAAGAAAGTTAGTGGTATCGAACGATTTTAAATAAAGTCTACTTTTAAATGATGTATATAAAATTTGCTTAGGAGACCATCTACATATTAAAACGAACCATAACTTCACTTTTTTTAATGGCAATACCCAATTCAGACAGCATAAATGAACTCTACACCCTTCAAATAGCCTAAAAACAAATGTTTATGCAATTCGTACCATAAGTTTCCGAGAAATTAATTATTTTAAAACAAGCTTATTTTAAGGGCTGTATCCAAATTGAAGTTGGGTTCTCGATTGCTAACCGCAAGAGCCGCTTTCTTGATCAAGGCACCTTAAGCAGTCAATAAAGTCTGTTAGATAACAAGGCAGTAGAAGAAATTTCAAAATATCTACTCACTTCAATCATAGACGGCCCCTTAAACCATCATTTTTCCGTTTTTTAAGCATAATTTGAAAACTACTTGGAAGAAAAATGTGAAATTTGGGATTTTCAGAAAGCAGGACTTATTAAATCTAAATCCATCAAAAAAACTGTAGGTTGCAATTCATAATTTTTTCGAATATTAATTTCATAATTCATAATTCATATCATAAAATTATAAAAATTGCAAATTCAGCGTATTTATGTTTGGGCACATTAGTTTTATTGCTAAACAAAAAATAGCACATTAGGAGCATAATTTCAGAAGATATAAATAAAAATATGAAAATTTAATTTAACATTAGAAGCACTAAATTTTGAATGATTATAATTCAAAAACTTATCATTCAAATGACTTGAAATTTGGTGTCTAGGCATATTTTGAACGAAAGATTTGAAATATCCCGTTAAAATTGGATATTGCCATTGAAAAAAATGAGGTTTGGGTTCGTTTTAATATGTAGATGACCCCCTAATCAAATTTTATATACATCATTTAAAAGTAGACTTTATTTCAAATCGTTCGGTACCAGTAACTTCCGTCTACGATAATTTGTTGAAGAGTTAGTAGGGGGTGTTTACTTTTTTTTTTCCACGACTGTACATTGGAAAACAGTTTACAGCCATTTGGTGAACTTTTACCTCTTCCAAAGTATGTATTTGAGCAAGATAATGCGTTTATTCATGTTGCATACAAATAAAAAAAATTGGTTTAACTCTCAAAATATTACTATTTTCGACTGGCCCGCGTGTAGCCCTGATCTGAACTCAACCGAAAACTTTTGTGGCATCATATCTCATACGGTTTATGCAATTTTTTAACAATACTCCTCTGTAAATTAACTTCGATCAGATGTTGAACGTGTTTAGTGCAAAATAGACCCCCAAGTGATGCAGGATTTAGTTTCTTCGATGGAAAGTCACATTTTTGCATTAATAGCAGACAATGTAGGTGCAGTTCGATTTTAATTTTTTGGCTATTTTTCTGTTAACAGACAGATTGTCTATACTTTTGCAACAATGTTAGATTTGTTTTTTTTTGTCATTATATATTATGTAAAGTGTATAAATTAAAATTTTTTGTTTGTGTATCAAAGATAAGTCCCCAGTAATGTAGGACAGTTGAATTACAACAATTTCTACATACTGCACAGAAGCATAATCGATCATTGTCTAAACTTTTCCTGAGCACTGTATATGGATGTAGTATACAATCGAAGTAGCAAATAAAATTTAGAAGTCAGTTATTTAATGTCAGTTTGACTACATGTTGAAAATATTTGATAGAATGTGACATCATATCTAGCCATTTTTTTTTTCTTTTTCCTAAATTGTTTTCATGAAATTGAAATGTCTGTATAAAAGTTGATGTTTTAAATTCAAAATCATTCAAATTTAAGTACAACGTCATTTAAACCACTTATATTTAATGTTTTTATTTTATATATGAAAAATGTGTATTTTCTGCTTAAAAGACGTCAATTTCAAAAATGCAAAAATATAGCGATTGGGTCTTCAAGCTTCAATCTTAAGTTTTATTGGCTTATAAAAAGAAAGTACACGCGTTATCATTTTTTTAAATTATTGTACCGTTTTTAAGGTATGACAAACACAAAAGAAATGATTAATTTGAAAATTTAAAAGGAGAGATATGTCTATAGTGTTAAATTATGGAAGGTGTTAGAAAAAAGCGGTAAAGAGTATTTCGGTATTTTTTTTTAAGTTGACAGCTACTTTTTTCAAGTTCTAAAACACACGTGCAGCAAGTTTCATGCAAATCGGTCAAAAATTGAAGATTTGTATAAGGAACATACACACAGAGAATTGCATTTATGTATTTAGATATAAGGAAATATTTGCAATCTAATATATAAAAATGAAAATTTGTCTGTCTGTCTGCAATTCGATACAAATCCACAGTTTGGAATCCAGAATTGCGAAATGTTACATACACGTGTATTAAAACACGGCTGAGGCAACTAAAGTAATCCGGAATAGAAATAATTTATAGTTAACTTTTAATTAATAAAAAACCTTCAATTGAAAATCAATATCATATCAAATGTAAACATTTTTCGTTATAGCAGTTGCCAACAAATAAAAATCCACAATAAAATTCTCACCACAACGATTACTTTTCCGGTTGCAAGTTTTCCACCTGAAAAATGAAAATAAAATAAATAATTTGACAAATTTTTTTAAAAAGTGAATATTATTACGTCATAACTTTTCTATTGTAAGATTTCCACGTGAAAAATGAAAATAAATAAATAGTTTGACGAGTTAAAAAAAAAGTGAATATTACGTCATACTGGAAATATAATGGACGCCAGCTGGTGATTATATAACGTCATATGAGTATGAAAAAAACTTAATGAAACCATGGTTCATACGGATACCGTTATTTCTCCAGGAAAACTACCAGTATATTTTCATAGAAAAAGAAATCTAGGTTAAACGCGCAAAATTTCGCCTCCTTTTAAGAAGAGATTTTCTATAAGATAATACTGTTACCGAAAAATTTACCGGTCTGCAAAATTCAAGGAGGCGTACGAACCATAGAAACATGATATAAACTCGATTATAGAAATATTGGCATATTTTAACATTTTAAGGTTCTCTGAATTTGTTTTCGCCATTTTTAAATCTATTCCATACATATACGTGTGTGTATGCGTGTACATTAGAATTTCCGTTATGTACCTAGAGCGCATTCTTAGTGAAGAACTGAAATAAAGATGACTTTACCGCTTTTTTTTTTTACTGTTTGTTTTATACTGTATGTTTAATTTTAAAATTGATTTCTCAAAACAAACATTCTTAAAATTCCGGGCAACGCCGTGTGCTTTAACTAGTTATTAAATAAAATTTCAAAGGATTATTTTTCTATTGAAACTTTTTACAACATTTCTTTCAACTTCAAGAACACTCAAGAGTTATAATTGGAATAGAATGTATTTATTTACGAATACTTTTGTTTTATGCAATAAAAAAATCTCATGGGGCATGATAATGTAAAACATATACAAATCGTTATAATATAGTTTTTTTTTTGTTGTTGTTTACGTATTTTGCACCGCCTGGCCATTAAGGGTAAAAATACCTTTTATAAAAGCATAATGCACAGCATGCATATTCAGATAGGAAGTTTTTGACATCTAATATGTGACAACCCACATGACATAACTTGGCGAAATACATCAGGAGGACTTCTATAAGACGAGTTACTTAACTAGTGGAACATTACCCTGTGAAACACAGAAGACATGGCAAGCTTTTGACTACAATCCTCTTTTGATCAATCAAATTTATTGTCCGTATTTCGCAACTCTGGGAATTTAACGTTTACTAGACGGATATTGTTTTAGTTAGAACATTTGTAAGGGATGGTTTTAGTTTATTATATATCGTTTTATTGATGTTTAATTCTAGAATTATGAGGGAAAGTACTACAATCAGCTGAAACCTATTGAGAAATATTACCTTTTTACTTTCTTCTATCTTTACAAGAAGAAAGTATTGGTTTCATGAAAATTTTCGAATTCCAGTTTTCGACGGATTTACACGTTTTAGGGGTCAGAGATTCCAAAAAACATGTTTTTATAAAATGTCTGTCTGTGAGTCTGTCGGTCTGTCTGTATGTGACACAAATTTTGTGGGCTCACTATCTCAAGAACTAATGCACGGAATTTAATAAAAAAATATATACAGGTACTCCCTGATATAGATTGGTGCTGATTAGTTTTTGGTGTAAATCGTCTTGCAGGTGGCGCTGCTATGTAGCATTTTGCAGGATTTCCGCAAAAACTCTATCTCAAGAGCTAATGCACGGATTTTTATAAAACTTCACATTCCGTTAGTCCTTGACATGAATGGATGCTGTTTACGTTTTGGTGTAAAACGCCCGACAGGTGGCGCTGCTGTGCTGCATTTTGCAAGATTTACACTACTTTCGCAGTAGCTCTATCTCAAGAACTAATGCACACATTTTCATAAAACTTCGGATTTAGTTAGTCCTTCATATGAAATGATGCTGACTACATGTTGGTGTAAATCGCCCAATAGGTGGCGCTGCTGTGCTGCATTTTGAACTACTTCCTCAATAGCTCTATCTCAAGAACTAATGCACGAATTTTCATGAAACTTCAGATTTAAGTATAACTTCATTAATATTGCTGCTGATTATGTGTTGTTGTAAATTGCTCAACAGGTGGCACTTCTATGCTGCATTTGTCATGATTTGCGCAATACCTCTATCTCAAGAACTAATGCACGAATTTTCCTCAAACTTCATAATCATTTAGACGTTGACATAAGTTGGTGATAATTAGGTTCTGGTGTAAATAACCCAATAGGTGGCGCTGCTATGCTGCATTTTGCTGAATTTACACGATTTCAGTGACGGTCATACCTCGAGAACTAATATACGGAATTTCATATTTTTAGAATTCTCATGATGAACACAGATTGCCATTTAATTTGGCAGTGAGATAGTGAATTTTGAAGTATTGACATGTATGAGATAGAAGAAAGTTTTGTGATGGCCACAACATACTAGTTTAAAAAAGTCTACTAAACAAATTTTGGGGAAACTTGCCTTAATAGTTAGGTAGTTTTCTAGGGATAGTTTTAGTATATTGCATATTCTTCTACACAGATCACAGATCGAATAAAAATTTGGCCCAAGTTATTATCTCTGTCTTAAAACGATTTATATGTGTATTAAATTTGATTCTAATTAATCGATTCTTTGCAAAGAAACGCTGTTTACATCCTTGTTTGAGTGGAGTGTAAACATGGGAAGCGTCGTTCGCCTTCCGCTCGCTTTTGCTTCAACAGTATAAGAGTCATTTTACATCGCTCCCTTAGTACTAGGGCGGACACAAGATAGTGGTTGTCGTTGGAGGATTTCTTCTGCGTTTGAATTCTTCCTTAAATTTGAATACGAATACCTTCTAAAATTTTTCTCCAAATAATTTTTTCAGATTAAATAAGTAACAAAAAAAAAAAAAACCTCAAATTGAAGGGATTATACAAAGGATTAAAGGAGTCTGAAATTGTACGTGAAACGTGGCAAATGAGGTGCGTGTGTACTATAATTGATTTTATAAATATTCAGGTCCTTGGGACAAAAGCTGTTGCACTCATATGCAAAAATGCATGAATAGAAATTTATCACGATAATATATTCAGTAGTACGGAAATAACAGGACTCCATCTTAAATAGAACACGTCATCACCATGTCAACCCATAACCATTACCTATCACGAAATATCAATGAATTAATTACGCATGATAGGATTTAATAGAATGAAGAAAATTTTTATTTATAACTTTTTAACTTTTGATTAGATTTTCATAAAATTTGAAATGGCTCGAAGACGTACTGCAACGATTATATATATTAAATTTTTAAGCATTTGGTTGGGTAGTTTTTGCGCTGTTATATGCGGACAGACGGACGGACCAGACGACGATTATAGGTGCTATGCATTTATATAATTACTAACGCACCAAAGAAAATCCGCCTATGATAGCCGTTATTTTCATTTTAGGACATCGGCGTAGTATTCAGGAGACGTTTTACTAGCGTACTAGCGCAATATATTTGTTTTCATAAATAACTGCTCGACAAATGTCAGGCCGATATCAGTGCCATATGTACTACTTTGAATGAATTAAATGCCAAAAAAAAAAAAAAAAAAAAAACAATATTATTACAACCTATATTTTACAGATAAGTATTTAGTTTTTGTTTTATGAATGTATGTTAAAAATATTTTTCTGTCTTTCAGACTTTTGCGACAGCCATATTGCAAAAAATTCCCCGAAAAATGTTCCTGGGAATATACTACATGGGAGACGTTTTGTGATATGTACAAAAGGATGTGCCCAGTAACTCAGCCACCAGATTTCAGTTTCGGGGTAAGAATATTTAGATAAGTTATATTACTCGTGCTAATGAATGATGAAAAGATTACAAATAAATTTTAAATAGAAACAATACTTGGAAAAAAAAATATATTATTCTGAAGTTATAACAGGATTTAAAAACTTTACGCTATGAGAATATGGAAATATTTTGTCGAAATTTTTCTCGTTACGCAATGCTCTTTTTCTTACCGAGCAATGTCCTACCCAATATTGGTCAGCATTTCGCAAGTCGATGAATGTCGTAGGTTAAATTTATAATATCTGCCGATATTCACAAATATAGCTTAAAATTATTTTGAAAATGAAAGCATTCAAACGAGTTTTTAAGCATTACTTGATACATTATAATACATATATAGTATTCCAAACAATAAATGGTCCTAAGTTTGTCACTTAAAAAAAACTTCTTTTCTTAATGCCTTATTAGGGTTTCGTTCATCTGACGAAACCCTATTCGTCTCGCTCCTCTGTCTGTCCGTCCGTCTGTCTGTCCGTCTGTCTGTATGTCACAGAGCCCGTTCTCAGAAACTATACATGTTGGAGACTTGAAATTTTGCATACTTATAGATGAACATCACACATCAAACGACAAATCATAAAATTTTGAAAAAGTCTTACATTTAACCCTTTGGGCTCCCACATGTGTATTTTAAACAATTCTTTCTAAGTGAACCATAATTAGGTTGGAGCAGTGGAACTTTGCCTACTTATAGACGGATACCTCAGATCAAACGACAAATTATAAATTTTTGAAAAAGTCGCACATTTAACCCTTTGGGCCCCCACATGTATATTTTAAACAGTTCTTTCTATGTGAGCCTCTAATTAGGTTGGAGACGTGAAATTTTGCATACTTATAGCTGAATACCTCACATCAAACGCCAAATCCTAAAATTTTGAAAAAGTCGTACATTTAACCCTTTGGACTCCCACATGTGTATTTTAAACAATTCTTTCTAAGTGAACCCTAATTAGGTTGGAGGAGTGAAATTTTGCATACTTATAGCTGAATACCTCAAATAAAACGACAAATCATAAAATTTTGAAAAGTCGTACATTTAACCCTTTGGGCTCCACATGTGTATTTTAAACAATTCTTTCTAATTGACACCCTATTTAGGTTGGAGGTATGAAATTTTGCATACTTATAGCTGAACACATCAGATCAAACGACAAATCATAAAATTTTGAAAAAGTCGTACATTTAACCCTTTGAGTTCCCACATGTGTATTTTAAACAATTCTTTCTATGTGAGCCTCTAATTAGGCTGGAGGCGTGAAATTTTGAATACCTCACATCAAACGACAAATCATAAAATTTTTAAAAAGACGTACATTTAACCCTTTGGGCTCTCACATGTGTATTTTAAACAATTCTTTCTAAGTTAGTCCCTAATTCGGTTGCAGACTAGAGATGGGAAATAGAGTTACTTTTGGTTAACAGGTTGCATCGTTCCACGCTTGCACAAGTAACAGGCTCCAACAACCTATCATTTTTTTAACGTATAACTAATGGCTGTGTATGATGTCAACGGGTGTTTTAATTAGAAGGCCTTTAAACAAAATGTTTGAAATAATTTTGGGACGTACGTATAGACACTGTTTTTTGTTAAGGTGAATCCACACCATTAAAATCAGTTTTTGTTTAAAAACTTAATTTTTACAGGACAAAACTTACCTAGTTATGATACTTTTAATTTTATGCATTTTCAGCTTTTCTGGCACTAAAAACATGTTTTTTGTTTATGGTGATAAAAACGTCGAAAATTCATGAAGTTCTAAGTATCATAACTCAATAAGTTTTAGCTGTAGGAAAATAAAATTTTTGCTGTTTTAGTAGTTAGAACATGGAGAAACTTTTTTTGAATGAAGCTTATAAGACCCAGATGTGAAAAAATTTTGATTTCTTAACTATTTAAAAAGCACTTATTTTAACGCAAATTAGATTTTAAATGATGCACAAAAAAATCTGAAACATTTTTGCAATTTGAACAATACCACTAAAACTAACTTTTTAGAAATTAGCTTTTGGTAAACGATAAGAAGAGATACCCTGTATAAAAATAAACACAGTTTTAACAACAAGATTTGTAGAAAAAGAAAAAAAAAGAAAAGAAAAGAAAAAAAAAGAAAGATATTTTATTCCCGATGTCGTTGCTGCCATGTGTACAACACATGTGTCAACGCATGTACATAGCGAAAACCACAAGAACATGAAAATATTATTTATACATTTTTAGTCAGGTGCAATTTATCAATGTAATACGAAAAACGTTTTTCTCCATATTTGGTGACTAAAAATCACAAAATTCATTAAATTGCAAGTATCTTAACTCAGTTAGTTTTGGCCATAGAAGAATAAATTTTTACTGTTTTACATCTTAAAACATAGAGAAACTTATAAGCCCCAGATACTGTAAATTTTTTTTAATTTCTTAAGTATTTAAAAATCAGCTGTTTTAACGTAAATCGATTTTTATATGATACAGAACAAAATTTGAAACACTTTTGCAATTGGAACTACACCTCTAAAACTAATGGTTTAGAAATAAGCTTTTGGCAAACGATAAGAAAAGACATACTATATATATATATATATATATAAAAACTTCTTTAACATGATGATTTATAAAAAAATAAATTTGATCCCCGACTTCATTGCAGTCATATTTATCAACGTCTATCCCAAGATAATCCACAAGAACATGAAAATGTTATTTATACACTTTTAATTAAAAGCAATTTATCCGAAGATATTTTTATTACGTTTTTCAAATTAGTTAAAATTGTATTAAAATTAAAAGCTCCCACAAATAATGCGATGCTATTGTCTTTCTTTTATTTACAGTGAAATAAAAATGTTTCTAGCTCTTATTTTCTAAAAACACAGTATTGAAAAAAAAAAAAAAAAAAAAAAAAAAAAATCCACTATCAAATAAAAAAAAGAAAAAAACCTGTCGAACTCCGTAAGCAATATCCCTTTTAAACGTTCAAATTCAAAGAAACCACTAGCCCAATCAAAAATGGCTACCGCAATAACTGTGTCAAAAATGCAACGAAATCAAAATCATTCCCATCCTCTAATCCCTTTTAAACATTCTAATTCAAATAAACCACTACCAGGTCAAAAATGGCTAACGACTTAACTCTGCAATGCAACGAATTCGCAGTTATTCCCATTCTCTGATATACTTTATTAAAAAACGCGTTTTACTTTTCATCCCAATAAATCTCATAATTAAAACGATGTTATTCAATACTATTTATCTGTATAACAAATTACAACAGTTTAACGTATATCAATGTGATGTGTTATAAAATATTTTGTCTTCGTGTTGAGTTAAAGCAGTTACAGTACTAGAATCAACAGTAATGAATATTTGTAATAAAATAACTGCCAAGCTCTATGCGGTTTCTGAGAACATTTTAACAGGGGTAGCTTTCTTTTCTAGCGAATGACCAGGTGTTTTCTAGTGAATTGAGCTCTGATTGGTTGATTGCGAATTGCTTCATAGCTACTAAGCTTTTACTCATTTTTTGCAGTGAACGATACATTCTAGCCATTGAAGGCTACTAAAGACATGAAAGGAAGATTTTTTACTGTCTGCGGTTGTTAGTGATTTCTTTCTATTAGCTTTGGCGCATCATAATAAGCGTTCATAACCGTTTAAAATATGACTTTTTTTTTAATTTGAAAGTACATATTTAAACTTTTTTTTTTATAATATCGAAATCAAATTTTGGAAATTTTATTTTTATTATAATTTTAATATATATTTCTAAAAAACTATTCTTTCAGATTTTTCTTTATATATCTATATCTATATCTATATCTATATCTATCTATATATATATACTTTGCAGGAAATGCGTTCCAAATTTAACAGGGACTTTCCGTTAACCTGTTACTAAATTATGCACTACAAACGAATAACATTGTTATTTATCCTAATACGTTAAGTAATGCTCATCTATATTGCAGGCGTGAAATTTTGCGTACTTATAGATGGACACTTCAGATCAAACGACAAATCATAAAATTTTCATAAAGTCATACATTTAACCCTTTGAGCTCCCACATGTGTATTTTAAACAATCCTTTCTATGTGAGCCTCTAATTAGGTTGGAGGCCTGAAATTTTGCATACTTATAGCTGAATACATCTTATCAAACGACAAATCATAAAATTTTGAAAAAGTACATTTAACCCTTTGGGCTCCTACATGTGTATTTTAAACAATTCGTTCTAAGTGAACCCTACTTGGGTTGGAGGCGTGAAATTTCGCATACTTAAAGCTGAACACCTCAAATCAAATGACAAACCATAAAATTTTGAAAAAGTCGTACATTTAAACCTTTGGGCTCCCACATGTGTATTTTAAACAATTCTTTCTAAGTGAGCCCCTAATTAGGTTGGAGGCGTGAAATTTTGCATACTTATAGATGAGCACCTCACATCAAACGGCAAATCATAAAATTTTGAAAATGTCGTACATTTAACCTTTTGGGCACCTACATGTGTATTTTAAACAATTCTTTCTAAGTGACACCCTATTTAGGTTGGAGGCGTGAAATTTTGCATATTTATAGCTGAACACCATCATGCGACAAATCATAAAAATTTGAAAAAGTCATACATTTAACCCTTTGGGCTCCCACATGCGTATTTTAAGCAATTCTTTCTAACTGAGCCCCTTATTTAATTGGAGATTTGAAATTTTGCATACTTATAGCAGAACACCTGAGGCCAGGCGACAAATCATAAAATCTTGAAAAAGGTCTTACGTTAAACCCTTTGAGCGACCACATATGTCATTTAAGCAATTCTTTCTAAGAGAGCCACTAATTAAGTTGAAGACATGAATTTTTGCATACATATAGCTGAATACCTCAGACCACACGACAAATCATAAAATTTTCAAAAAGTCTTATATTATTTACTCCTCTGTGCTCTAACTTGTATATTTTAAGCAATTTTTTAACCTCCACCCTTTTCAACTGGGGAGCACTTTTCCAACATTTGCCGAAACCCCTTTGACAATTCTTTCATATTATGCACCATAGCCTTACATATTTTAGTTCCACTTTTTACCGCCAGGGGCGCCTACTTATCTCGGGTGCTATGGGTCCAATCCCCTCGACTAATATATCTATGGATAGTATGTAAAACGGAGTCTCGTTCGGATAAAGGTTCGTTTAGAATAGAGTGCGCCCCTTGTTGCGAAATGTGGAACTAACAGATTTTTCAAAAGGATAAAGTGTTTTGAAAGGAATATTAAACGAAACCCTCTGTGCGATCTGTGATCACACTTACCCACTTGTTTTTACTTTCTTCTATTTTTACAAGAAGAAAGTATTGGTTTCATGAAAATTTTCGAATTCCAATTTTCGACGGATTTACACATTTTATGGGTCAGAGATTCCACAAAACATGTTTTTACAAAATGTCTGTCTGTGAGTCTGTGAGTCTGTCTGCCTGTCTGTCTGTCTCTATGTGACACAAATTTTGTGGGCGCTCTATCTCAAGAACTAATGCACGGAATTTGATAAAAATTTATATTCAGATAGTCCCTAATATAGATTGGTGCTGATTAGTTTTTGGTGTAAATCGCCCTGCAGGTGGCGCTGCTATGTAGAATTTTGCAGAATTTTCGCAAAAGCTCTATCTCAAGAACTAATGCACGGATTTTTATAAAACTTCAGATTCCGTTAGTCCTTGACATGAATGGATGATGTTTACGTTTTGGTGTAAATCGCCCAATAGGTGGCGCTGCTATGCTGCATTTTGCAGGATTTACATTATTTTCGCAGTAGCTTTATCTCAAGAACTAATGCACACATTTTCATCAAACTTCGGATTTAGTTAGTCCTTCATATGAAATGATGCTGACTACGTGTTGGTGTAAATCGCCCAATAGGTGGCGTTGATGTGCTGCATTTTGAACTATTTCCTCAATAGCTCTATCTCAAGAACAATATGTTGCATTTGTCATGATTTTACGTAATATCTCTATCTCAAGAACTAATGCACGAATTTTTCTCAAACTTCATATTTAGTTAGACGTTCATATAAGTTGGTGATAATTAGGTTTTGGTGTAAATAACCCAATAGGTAGCGCTGCTATGCTGCATTTTGCTGGATTTACACGATTTCAGTGACGGTCATACCCCGAGAACTAATGCACGGAATTTCATATTTTTAGAATTCTCATGATGAACATGGATTGCCATTTAATTTGGCACTGAGATAGTGAATTTTGAAGTATTGACATGTATGAGATAGAAGAAAGTTTTGTGATGGCCACAACATACTAGTTTACTATACCATCACGTCAGGATTTTTCACAAATCGCAATTTTTTTAATTTTTAAAAAGTCGAAATTTTGGGAAAATCTGCTGCTATAAAATAGGTGTATCTTTTTTCATAATAATTTATTCATTTTTTAATATTTGGTTTACAATTGCCAATGTTTTAAAAATGATATTACTGTTACAAAATTCAAGAATATCGATTGATATTCGTAACAACAATATCATTTATCAGACATTTCAAGATATCTGTCGACGATCGGTATAGTTTGAAATCAGACAAGTTTGTAATCTTGATCAAAGTGAACGGAACGTTCTGAAGTACCGCCCATTTCTGTTATTTTCGTCAAAGAGTATTTGTTGGAGACGTCTTCTGTGAAATTTGCGCTATATAAAATCTTCTGTAGGAATCTCTCTTCCCGTAGGAAGAGAGGTATGTAGGAATATAGGAGGGCTCTGTATTTAAAAAGAAACGAACTGGAAAATTTTATATTTAAAACTATATAGTAACTGCTATATAAAAATTTTTTAAGGACAATTTATACAGAAATTTATAGATATTTCAATAGAACAATTTCTTCAGATGCATTTCATACTAAAATCCACTGATAGTGCAAAATAGAAACTTTATAATGAAATCTGAAATCATGACTCTAGAAGTATTTGTAGCTAACTCGCTCGGTAACGGCATGCCTATTCAAAATACCTCCTTAGTTCAGATTTTGCATTGGTATTTCTCAGTCAATTTTTCTTGTATAAAATTTTGAATATCCTGAAAAATTAATATAGGCGATTTCTATATGATAGAGACGTGGACTTATTATTTAATCCGTCCGGGGTCTAACGTCCTACGAAAAGAAATATGTCTTTTCATTGAGTATTATTTTGTCTAAACAATTCGTTTTGTTATTATCTCCATGTAGTAAGGATGTTGATAGTATTCTAATCCTCCTAATATTTTAAATGTATGAAAATGTTTGACTGAAGTCAGCGTCAAAAGGGATGATTGATTATCATTCTTTTCCAATGTGCAAAATTTTTACGTAAGTTAATTAAATTTACATATTTTATTTGTTTATAATAAATAAATAAATGTAAAAATAAAACCTACTTTCATTCAAATGTAACAGTGGAATATCCCATTGCATTTGTAATAATAAAGTATTTCAAAGGGAAAAAAAAGTAAATTGATTTGTTCTTCCAGTAATAATAGTTAAAGCAGTTTTAATCTTTCTAATAATATACCTGATACGAAAATCCAGAAGTGACTGTGTTTCTAGATTTTTTTATAACTACTATTTCATCCTGAAAGTAATATTCACTTTATAAATTCGCAGATTAAAATATATCGAATCTTTAGAAAATGGTGATTATAAAAATCCAGAAATACAATTACCCTAAAAAACAGTGTCAGTTATTTTAGGTATATTGCTCTAATATTTGCATTAATCGCCAATTCAGCGAAATCTTGAATTCAAAATATCTAACGACTTTTGAAATGGTAGTTACTTTATGTTGGAAATATTAATAGTGAAACTACAAAATATATTTTGCCAATAAATTGTTATTGGTTTTGAAAGTAACTAATACTGGTTTTCAGGGTAATTGTGTTATTGTATTTTTATAATTATTTATTCAAATAGTCACCTTCGTCTTATTTAATCTCTGAGTTTATAGTGCGAATATTACTATTAAGATGAAATAGTAGTTATAGAAAATCCGGAAACACAATCACTCCTGGGTTTACCTTTGCATAACCTTACTATACCTATTATTAATGCAAAGTCAAATCAATTTTCACACCTGTTTCCCTTTAAAAATGTTACAGAAATAAAAATTCAATAGAATTTTCCATTGTTACATTTGATTGATTGTAGGTCTTATTGTTTAGCTTTTATTTTATGTATTACAAATAAACAAAATATGCTACTTTTATTAACTTAGGCGAAAATTTCGTACATTGGAAAAAAATAAACATAATGGATAATGTGAAGAACATGTGAAGAACAATGAAAAGACAAGTTATCTTAATAATACATTTAATCATCAGTTCAATTAAGCCATTTAATCATTCGTTTTGACGCTGAATTCAGCTGAAAATTTCCACACTTTTACATTTATAATATTACTAGCAGGCTACGCCCACTACGCTGGTCGATTTCTCCAAACGAACCTTGAGTCAAACAAAATGTGAATTTGACCTTGTATTTTAAACAATGTGGACCTTCACCTGGGATATCCTTCCACAATGCTGAAATTGATGCAAAAGTCATTGCGATATTATATTACCTTATGCATTGGAGAAATTTTGAGCTATTAAGAAATTAAGAAGCAATACTTTCAGTTGATCCTTCACAGTGCATTTAAAGTATGGAAATAAGGGCATTATGACAAAAGGATGTAGCCGTCTGCTATTTCTCTCTCTCTCGCAAGCGAGGAGCAATTATAATTTTTAGCCAATAGCAATGAGGCGCATTTCCTCCCCCCGCGTTTTCTGCGGAGAGCTTTTGAAGTCACGTGACGCAGTAACATTCGAACTCTGCAGAGAGCGGCAGATTATTCTGTCAGTGACGATGGCGAATATTTGACTATGTGTTGTTATGTTAATAAAGTTTATTTTTCTACAAAACCTTCTGATTATTTGAGTCACCGAGATATTTTTATCATCTCCCTTCAAACCATTCTCTAAAATGGTGACCGCGGATTTTTGAACCTTCAACTATTTCATAGACCGTCGAACTATTCAAC